>CP125975.1:122345642-123595642 GCA_030063025.1 Avena longiglumis | reverse complement strand
CAACATAGGCGGATGCCCGTAATGCCACCACGTACGCGATGTCACACCAAGATCTAGCTCGTAGGCCATCCGAATTGGGGGCCCACCGCTACCATTGGGCTTCTCCTGCCGGCATCCTCTAGTGACGGAGAGGGGAGGAGCGGGTCTTGGGTAGGTGCTGCAATTTTTCGCCCACAGCGTGCGCGTATACGCATGGCATGAAGGGCTTCCCCGGGTGGGCTAACCCATTAGTCCTTGGCTCGTCTCCTTTCAATTTCGCTCTGATATTTTTTCCATATCATTGAAATTCAAATCTAAAAAGTGAACAAAAATTAAATTCGAACAAATTTCAACATTATCTTTGTTTAATTGAACAAATTTCGAGTTTGAACAAATTTTCGAGTTTGACCAAATTTCAAATCTGAACAAAATCCGAATCAAAACAAAAATCAAATTAAAATATGAAAAATGTTCAAATTAAAAAATTGTTCACATGTGAAAACTATTCGAATATAAAAATTGTTCAAATTTATAAAATGTTCATATTAAAAAATTATTCAAAATTTTAAAATGTTCATATTTAATAATTGTTTAAATACATTTCACCATGTGACCATTAACATACTAGTTTCAAATAAAAATTACCTGAAATAATTAGATGTATGTATATTTGTCGGGAGGGAACGATTTTTCCCGTAATTGTTCGGCCGGAAATCTCAGCTGAGAAAACAAAACTGTTTTTTTTTTTGCGAATCTGAGATAATAAAACTAGCTGGGCTTGATTTTGGTATTTTCTCTTTTGAGCTCAATTTTGGAACGTGAGTTGGCAATTTACCATTTCCGAATCCCTTCCATATACACGGACACGCGTTTCGTTTGAAAGAAGCACGAGCACGCGCTCTCTAAGCCCAGCTATTCCGAGTTTGTATCGTGATCGGCTCGATCCTCTCCATATAATTGTCGAATCCTTCTCACCATTACCTTGCGCTATTCGAGTAGTTTCACTACGCGATCTCGCAGCCCTAGCCACGACCATCATGGTAGCACTTCCCGCTTGCGACATGGCCGACGACGACCAGTATGCCGCCAGAGCCGAGGGAACGGCTACGATCGCGTCCCAGGTTGCCTCCATCTGCGCCATGATCGACGAGCACGAAGCCAGCGAGACACCCATGAGCGCCTGGCGAGTCGCCGTCATTTCCGCTATGATCGACGACGTCGCCGCCACCGCGGCCTCGGAGAGGACAACCATCAGCAAGACGACGAACAAGCTGCGGCGCATGCGCAGCACCCGCTGCTACGAGGATCTATACACGCTAGGAGAGGGCACGACCGCCGTCGTCACCAAGGCGCGCCACCTTACAACCGGCCAGACCGTCGCCCTGAAGACCATCCACGAAGGCGAAGCCGAAGCCTGCCTCTCCGTACCCGTCGGCGAGCTCCTGCGGGAGGTCTGTTTCATGGCCGCTTGCCGCGGCAACCCCTCCGTCATCGAGCTGCACGGCGTCGCGCGCGCGCCGGGCACCAAGAACGACTGCTCCCTCGTCATGGAGCACGCCGGGACGTCTCTGGACCGCGTCCTTGGCGAACGCGTGTGCCGCACCGGCCGCCCGTTCCCGGAACCCGAAGCGCGCCACGTCATGCGGCAGCTTCTGTCCGGCGCGGCGGCGATGCACGAGCACGGCATTGTCCACCGCGACATCAAGACCGAGAACGTCCTCGTCGACAGCGTCGGCAACGTCAAGATCGGCGACTTCGGCTCGGCGATGTCGGTGGAGTTTGCAGAGAAGATCGGCGCCGACGCGTACTGGTCCGCCGGAACGACGCAGTACAGCGCGCCGGAGATGCTTATGGAGACGCCCGGCTACGACGCGCGCGTGGACGCGTGGTCCCTCGGCTGCGTGATGGGGGAGCTGCTCATCGGGGAGGTGCTGTTCAACGGAAACTGCGACTCGGACCAGCTCTACATCATCTACGACGTGCTCAGCGTGCCGGGGAAGAGGGAGTGGAGGCCATACGAGTCGTCGTTCGTGGCCGGCATGGTGGCGCTATGGCGTCAAGAGCAGGAGCAGCATCGGCGGCAAGGGAGGTGGCACGGCAACCTGCTGCGCGAGCTGTTCCCCGAGGAGGTGCTGTCAGATGACGGATTCAAGGTCCTCAAAGGGCTCCTCACTTGCAACCCCGACGAGAGGCTGACGGCCGCCGCCGCGCTCCAACTTCCGTGGTTCGCTGACAACGACAATGCTCCGACGGAAAACTGCGCGGTAATGTGAGAATGAGAATCATGTAACCCTCTATTTTCCATTCTTTGTGTGGAAAATGTTGGTTCGTGAGGCGCCTGTGCCCACGTCGATCACCCTCTTGTATAACTTGTTGCTACATACATATGGAAGCAAACTCAAAAGATTTCTTCTGAATCTCTCTACAGTCTACTCTACAACCGATTCTCAGTTTCTTTAACTCTCACGGCAAGAAAACATCTTGATCTGTTTGCATTGCCATATAGAGCATTTGCATACGTATACCATGTACCATTTGTTTTTTGTTTGCTTAATAACATAGTCTAGGACGGAAATCTGGTGACGACAGTTTGTGACACAGTTGACAAAAACTTCACGTGTGACTGTGGGCTGTGGCATAAAGGAGACAGAGTCAAAGTTCTCCGTGTTCAAACCAAGAATCACAAAGGATTTCAGAATACTGTTGGCAAGCAGAAATTATCGGGATTGTTCATTTGAAGTTTATGAAGTATATAGAAATAAGTAGACATGTAATTCAAGTGAGTTGTTATCTACTTCATCAAGATCAAGTTTTCAAAATATATCTATGGACGTAAATAAGTACTTCCTCCTTTCCATATTAAGGCCTAGTTTGACAACAAAATTTTTCTAAACCGAAGTATATCAATACCATAGTTTTTGGTGCCTAGCAAAGCTATTCTTCTGTTTTTTTCTCTTTTCTCAGTTTTAGAAAAAAAAAGGTCTGGCCTCTTTCTCAAACTAGTTAGCGTGCACGTGCAACGCACGACTCCCACTATTGATCAATATATTAAACATATAAGCGCAATTTTTGTAGCATATATTGAATTATGTTGACGTACAAAAAATATAACTCATGTCATCAATCAGAAGATCGGAAGACGGCAGCCAATGCATAGTTGTCCAACTCATCGGCTAATACACTGTTGTTCAACTCAGCTAATACACCATGTTAAAATCATGAAGACAAGAGAAAATTCCATTAGTTTCTACTCTATAACAAACCATCAAAAGCTCAAGCAATTGCTGAGTTGTACTCCCTCCGTTTTAAAATATAAGATGTTTTAGGTTTGTGAAGAAAATGAATCTAGACTTATTTTGGTATGTAGGTTCATTCAACTTTGCAATGAATCTATACACTAAATAAAGTCAGATTTGTTTTTTTCACAAACCTAAAACATCTTATATTTTGAAACGGAGGGAGTAGGTCACAAGCAAAAACACAACATGAGGCAAGTCCATTAAATCTGTACGCAGAGATACTGTACATAATAATCATGTACGGGATGCTCTTTCTCACGCATGGCAGGCAATATCCATTTAATAAAGAAGTTGTGATTCTTGATATGTAGGCCTAGCATAAAATTTTCCCCGCTAATAAAATATATCAAGCAATTTGTTACTTACAAATCAAAAGATCTTATGTGAGAAAACTACTTTTGACAATTTTGCATAGTCTATCTCTTCACCAGCTGCTTAATTTGTTTAGAGATATGCACTAAGACTAATTGACTTACTTAATGCAGATACTCTACTTATGACATAATAAAAACCAATTTGAGTTTCACATCCGGTGTGAAAATCATTTTAAATTGCTCATACCTCTGCACATGTTATAGGATCAAGTTCATTCGGTGGTTGCTGAATCAGCTCCTGGTCTCTCCCTCTACAGTCTGCGCTTGAATAAATCTAACATAAAATTAGCAACAAGGAGTGTATGATTGTTGATTACCTAAATACTTAATGAATGACTCGATAGAAACTCTCTCATTGATTACCTAATTTCTAAATGAATGGCACTAATATACAAAGGTATATGACACAGAAACCTTATCAGAACTTACAAACATAATAAAGCATAACTTCTTTTTGTATGGAACAAAAAGCGGAACTTCAACTGCAAGGATAATAGGTCTCATCTCAATTTTGTGGGCTCTTCAATAAAATGGAACATCCTAAAACGGAACCATATCAATTATCCTAAGCAATGAATCAATAGACATATGAAACAAATTTGCACAATTCTCTGTAGTCAAAATTAGCCAACCAACGGTACTCAAACAGACCAACAGTAACCCGTAAAGTATTTCGTGTCAAACTGGACCAAAATTGCATAGGTAAAAATTGGATCATGAAGATGAGGAACACCTGAAATTCCGCCTTGAGCCCTTCCTCGTCATAATACGGGGACACCATCGGCGGGCAGGGGTGCAGGCTGCATCATGAGCAAGGTGGAGAGGCAGGATCGGCAGTCGGCGGTCATGGCTAGGTGGAGTACCCCCTTAGGAGGGGGCTTATATCTCCTATGCGACGTCTTTACAAGGAATTGGAAGGAAAGCGACATCGTTGCAAACAATAGCTCGCATGCGACGGTTGTGAGGCGGCAAATAGCTCCCGTGCGACACTTCTACTTAACCCCACGAGACCGTCAACGAATTCGAATCAGCTGAGCACAGTAGGACCCACAGCCTCTCCACGTCACGGCGGAACTCACCTGATGTCCACCTCATATCGTGGGACCCACCCTGTGGTCGAAGAGAGCCGTTGGCCCCGATCCGTCCCCGCACCCGAGCACTCCCGCCACCGTTCCAGCATCTCATCCCCTTCCGTTTTCTTCTCCGGCGAGCAAGTGCGGCAACGCCGGCGAGGGATGTCGAGCTCTGCTTCCTCCCACCGCTCATGGCCTCGGTATGGTGCGGTGCCGATGAGGAGGTGCCCCGATTGCCCCCGTACCGCGCCCCTGAAGCGGCTTGTCACATCCACCGACAAGAACGACAACATTGGCCGGGAATTTGTGAAGTGTGAGAGCAAGCCCGAGCCGGGAAAGGTGAGATCTGAGTGTTCCGAGCGCCAATTTCTCGCTTTTTCTTTCGAAATTTCATGTATTTCATCGAATTTGGGATTTAGGGTTCATCTCTGCGATTTCAGGAACTGCCAAAATGTGGGCATTTTGAGTGGCTTGATGAGTACATCAAGCGAATTGGGGTGGAGGTAGCATCCCGGGAGCTCGAAAACCCATCCGTAGTGGAGCAATTGGGATGTGGCAACCCCATTTCCGCTGGTACTACGGTGGATGCGGAAGTGAAGGCCGAGCTAAAGAAGATGAACAAGCAGCTAAGGCAAATCATCGAATTGAAGAAGCAGGACAATCTGATGGCCGGTTTTTTTTTATTTTTGTGTAAAATTTCTCTCGGATTAGTTTATCTCCTCAGCGTTAGTCATTAGACAGCGCAGTCAGTGTTCGAATGATGCTTTGTAATGGATGTAAAGGTCTATGTCTTTGGCTTGAATAAAATGCAACACAAATTCGGGCTAGTTTTGAGCTGCTCTGTTTTCAAAATCAGTGTTCCTTTAGTTTCGTCAGTTTCGTCAGTGTTCCTTTTATCAGTGTGCAGGGGGCGCCCGTGTGCAGGGGAGGAGGAGGGATTGAAAAGTAAAAAAACAATTGACGAGGATTAAAAAGGCCAGGCCCAAATATAACTTAGTCATGCCAAAAAGGACGTATCCAGGCCCAATAGTAACTATATGTTGATTGGGCAAACAATATGGTACTCACGTTACAATCTAAATAGGCACGTATGGATCTGCAGATACTCGTGCTCAGGTTGCAATCTTTTGACAAATGACAATACAATAAAACACAGATTACAATGAAACAAGGGGACTATATTGGGATAACATTACTTATATTAGATAGGGGGGATCGATAACATTACAATAAAAAGAAAAAAGTACAATAATATAGAAGGGAATAGGCGCCCCGCCTAAACCCTGGGCTAGCCCCTAAACCCTAACCCTAGCTACCCTACTCCATCGGCGGTGGAGGCGGTGCCGGTGCAGCCGCATTCCACGCCGCCAGCCTCTCCCGCTGGTCCCGCTTCCGCTGCTCCTCCCGGAAGGCCCGGCCATTGGCCTCCCGTTGCTCCTCCTCCTGCCGTCTGCGCCTTTTCTTCAAGGCGCGCTGGGTCTGCTTCTCCTCCCACCTGGCTATAGCAGCCTCCTGCTTTGCCTCCTCCTTCGTCGCCTTAGCCCAGTAGGCTTCGGAGGGGAGGTCGCCGCCGCCGGGGAGGTTGGGGACTCCCGGGTTGGTGACGATGGGGCCCTGATCCCCCCAGGGGCAGGGCGGGGACTTCTTCTTCTTGCCACGCTTGGGGCGCGTGGGCGCCCCCTGCTCCCACCACTGCTTTTGGTCCGGGTGGTTGTCCTCGTCGCTTACTTCGGTGTCGGAAGGGAGGCGGAAGGGGAGGTCGCCATGGTCGGAGTGTTTGGGGGCTGGGAGGAGGCAAAGGGGCAGGCTCGAGGTTGAAGAGATGAGGGCAAGATGAGATGAGGAGGCAAAGGCGTTTTGCCTATTTATTGAGGCGGGCGTGAAGGGCAGCGTGGGAATCCAGCGTCGCGTTGCGCGACGCCGAGGCGAGACAGCGTCGCTGCGTTGCGTGTGGGAAGCGGGCGTGATCAATGCGAAGAAGAGAAAAAATAGCTAGGATGCGACGCCCGCCCTGCATGCATGCATGCATTAATCTGAAGAGAGAAAACGTCCAAGGTAGTTGTTCATTGGCAGTAAAAAATAAAAGGGAAAATATAATTTGGCCTTAATTTACTTCGGTAATAAATGCAGGAATCTAGTACCAAGGTACTCGTTCGTTTTTACACACGCAAGAAAAATCGGTGGGAGTAATATTGACTTTTTGTATGGCGCATGAACCAGATGGAAGTAAGTTTGACTGAAGAAAATTGTTCGACGTACACTTATTTAATGGGACAGCGCTGTTGCACGCAAAATAGCTTGACTGTGACGCTAGGGGCAGCTGCTGCATGCATGGTGCAGCCCGCCCAGACGCCGAGACGAGACGCGTGCGCTGCGTTGCGTGTGGGAAGCGGGCGTGATCAATACGAAAGAGAGAGAAAAAATAGCTAGGATGCGACGTACTGTAACCCCTGCACCGCCGCCCCCGCCCCTGCCCGCATGCTGCATGCATGGTGCAGCCCGCCCCGCCCAGCGCCCTCGCATGCCACGCTCGGTCCAACGGTCAATGGAGTGTGCCAACGCTGTACGTTATATTTATTACATATTTTAGATTTTGATATTTTTTCTGCTGGTCATAGTGACATGCATACTCCCTCTGTCCACAAATAAGTGTACGTTTGGCTTCAAAATTTGTTCACAAAAAATGTACTTCTACCTTTCCAATGCACTTGGGCATCCACTATGTAGTCCATAAGGCTATCCACAAGCCAAAAAGTAGTACATATGGCTATCCATAAACATAGTGGAGGTTTACTTTAAAAGATTTTCCTTAAGGGTGACCTACAAGCTTATGGGTTGCCCACAAGCAATAAACAATTATTTTACTCTCTCCTCTCTCTCTTGCGTGTGTGTACTTTTAACAGACATGTGGGTCCCAGCTTATGGTGAATTTGACCTTATAGCCATTTCCATAAGCTGTGTGGGTCCCATCTTATAGCAAAGGTTTCACCTTATACATAGGTGATGTGGTATCATGCATATGTTACTGTTGAGAAATAGAGCAATTTACCAAGCGAATTATCCATAATAAATGCTAGATAAAACATGACTAGAATAATAGGTAAAATACTAATCATGCTAAATAGCGAATACAAAATAAGGCATATAGCCAAACAAACTGCAAGGCATAAAACTCTGGATAGAATCAGAACAAGATTGAGACAGAAGATGTACAGCGATGTGATAGAACCGCGGCGTTGGAACCGTCATTGGCCATGTCGTCGAGGAAGAGGTCTTGATGTCGGGAAGAAGTCCTCGTCGGGGAAGCGTCGCTATCTGTGAGGGAGTCCGTGACGAAGCGATGGTCGCTGATAGCGCTCCCCAAAAACCTTATCGCCCTTCTCCCGTACAGGACTCGAAGCAGCGGGGTCTCGGAGGCCTACTGTCCCGGCTCGCGGTGCTCGCCGCAAGACGGGATGGGGAAGATGAAAGTAGCGCAGTGCTCTGGAACTCGAGGCAATGGATGTGTAACAACGCAACTGAGAGGAGGCGCGACCTCTCTCTCTTATAGGCGCAGAGGAGAAGGCAGACGGTGCAGAAAATGAAACGAACAGGCGCATTTAACTCGTATTAAACGTCCATTCAAAGCAAACGTTTCACCTTCGTATTAAACGTCCATTCAAAGCATGCGTGGCAAAATAAAGCTCGGCTCGGCGAGATTCCCGCAACCCGCGGCGCGCGCGCGTCGTGGCGTGGCGTGGCGTGGCGTGGCGTGGCGAGGCGAGGCGTGGCGAGGCGAGCGAGGAGGAGGCGGAGCGCGCGTGTGGAACTCTCTCCTTCTCCTTCTCATCCTTTTACCAAGTGGTAGAAGAGCTCACCTTATAAGCTGGTCCAACTTCCACTCAACTAGCAATGTGGGACTAAACATTTGTTCCACCTCTTGTCTTGCATGAATGGGCCACATGGGCCTCTAGGATTTTCAGGAATTATTTAAATAGAAAATGGGCTAGACTTTTTGGGCCAAAATTCCAATAATCCCCCACCAGATCCCAGAGGCACATGTAATCTGCCTTTGGTTCCAAAACACTGTTTATATACCGGTACTATAGTGGAGACTGTTAAGTTGAACTTCCACCTAGAATTCTATGCTACACTAGGTTGCGACTTGTACAGTGGACTATGCCTTGAACTGCAAGTTTGCTGCAATCTAGCTTCACACGAAGTCTTGACCGATACTGGGCTACTGTGGGACTTCCCCGCGGGTGGAGCTTATACGTCATACTCCATGACCTTTCATGAGTTTATTAGAGAGCACCCTACTCTCATAGACTGCGACGTTTTAACAGTCAGACTCATATAGGTGTGTTCTTCAAAAGATGTTCTGCAGTACAACATCTTTGCTTAGGATAAGCCACTTAGAACACATTAAGATAATAAATCAACTTGCCATGCAGAATAGGAAAGTATTGCATCTTTATGGAGTGGTGTTTATTAAAGTAGGGATACTTTCCTCTCAGCTAACCAACAGCTTGTTTCCCAATTCTAATTCACGGGATCTCCGATCACATAGAGTGGTTTACCACTATGGAAAGCTCAAATTGTGGGTCTCATACCCATCTCCTTTGATGCATTTTCTATCACGTTGCGTGATAGACCCTTTGTGAAGGGATCTGCCAAGTTTTTAGATGTTTGGATATAATCCAATGCAATAACTCCGGAGTTTCTCATTTTCCTGACAGATTTCAGTCTCCTCTTCACATGTCTTGAGGACTTCATATTATCCTTAGAACTATTCACCTTAATAATCACAGTTTGATTATCACAGTTCATTGGAATTGCGGGTATAGGTTTTTCAACCACAGGTAAGTCCATCAAGAGTTCACGAAGCCACTCTGCTTCAACAGTGGCCGTGTCTAGTGCTGTGAGTTCTGCTTCCATAGTTGACCTCGTTAAGATGGTATGCTTGCAAGACTTCAAGCAGCGCCACCACCAAGTGTGAAAACATATCCACTCGTGGACTTTATCTCGTCGACATCGGATATCCAATTTGAATCACTATAACCCTCTAGTACCCTTGGATACCGGTATAGTGTATGCCATAGCTCATGATTGCCTTTTAGATATCGCATAACTCTTTCAAGAGCATGCCGGTGATCATCTCCTGGATTTGAGACAAATCGACTGAGTTTGCTTACAGCAAAGGCAATGTCAGGTCTCGTGGCACTAGCTAAATACATAAGCGAGCCAATAATTTGAGAGTATCTTAGTTGGTCTCTAGCATTTCCTCGATTCTTTCGAAGCAACACACTAGGATCATACGGTGTAGGAGAAAAATTGGCGTCGCTATACCCGAAACGACTCAAGATCTTTTCCACATAGTGGGACTGAAGCAATGTAATCCCACCATCATCATCTCTCAATAGCTTGATGTTCAGGATGACATCAGCTACTCCCAGATCCTTCATCTCAAAGGAAAGAGATAAGAAATCTTTTACCTCCTTAATTGCATTAAGGTTGGTTCCGAAAATCAACATACAAACAAAGGATGACTCCCTCACCCCCACCATGGCGATAGTATACGCACTTGTCAGCTTCGTTTACAACAAAGCCTGCAGCGGTTAAGGTTTTATCAAATTTTTCGTGCCACTGCTTAGGTGCTTGTTTAAGACCATACAAAGACTTCAGTAGCTTGCACACTTTTCTTTCTTGACCATTTACTACAAAACCATCTGGTTGATCCATATAAATTTCCTCATCCAACTCTCCATTTAGGAAAGCTGTCTTAACGTCCATTTGGTGAACGAGAAGACCGTGTGAGGCAGCCAGAGAAAGTAGTACTCGAATGGTGGTCAACCTTGCTACAGGTGAGTAAGTGTCAAAGAAGTCTTCACCTTCCTTTTGGGTATAACCCTTGGCCACAAGCCTTGCCTTGTACTTCTCAATAGTACCATCAGGTCTTAGTTTCTTCTTGAACACCCATTTACATCCTACAGGTTTGCACCCATAAGGACGATCAGTGATCTCCCATGTTTCATTAGCTAAGATGGAATTCATCTCACTATGAACAGCTTCCTTCCAGTAGTCAGCATCAGGAGATGCATAAGCTTCTGAAATGGAAGTGGGAGTGTCATCCACAAGGTACACAATGAAATCATCACCAAAAGACTTTGCAGTCCTTTGTCTCTTGCTCCTTTTAGGAATTTCATTATCATCCTCCTTAGGACTTTCAGAGTGTTCAATCGGAATGGTAGGTTCAGAGAATATAGCAAATTCCTGATTAGATGAACTAGGTATCTCCGGATTTGATGAGTTAGGTTTATCCTTCATTGGAAAGATATCCTCAAAGAAAGTCGCATCAGTCGACTCCATGATTGTACCGACATGAATGTCAGGTACTTCAGATTTCACTATCAAGAATCTATAACCAATGCTATGAAAAGCATAGCCCAGAAAAACACAATCAATGGTTTTTGTTCCAAGCTTGCGCTTCTTGGGGATTGGTACATTAACCTTTGCCAAACAACCCAAAGTACGTAAGTAAGAGAGTTTTAGTCTTTTCTTCTCCCATTCTTCGAATGGAGTAATTTCTTTGTTCTTTGTGGGAACTCGGTTTAGGACATGACACGCGGTCAATAATGCCTCCCCCACCATTCCTTAGAAAGACCCGATGTCTAACATGGCGTTAACCAAATCTGTTAGAGTACGGTTCTTTCTTTCGGCTACTCCATTTGACTGGGGTGAGTAGGAGGCGTCCTCTCATGAATTATACCATGTTCCACAAAAGGAATCAAACTCGTTGGAAAAATACTCTCCACCACGATCGGACCTAAGCCTCTTAATCTTTCGATCAAGTTGATTTTTGCCTCGACTTTATAGATTTTGAAGAAACTCAAAGCCTCATCTTTTGATTTCAGAAGATACACATGACAATATCTCGTAGAGTCATCGATCAAAGTCATGAAATATTTCTTTCCACCTTTTGTCAACACACCATTCATCTCACAAAGATCAGAATGTATGAGCTCTAGTGGTGTTAAATTTCTCACTTCTGCAGTCGTATGTGACTTGCGAGGTTGTTTAGCTTGCACGAAGACTTGGCACTTAGATCCCTTAACAGTTGAGAAATCAGGGATTAAATTCATTTTGGCTAGCCGCGTCATATAACCAAAATTAATATGACAAAGACGAGAGTGCCAGACATTTGATTCAAAATTTGTGTAAATATGATTAACAACTTGATTACAAATGTCTGATAGAGATAAGCGGAACAAGCCTCCGCATTCATAGCCTTTACCAATAAAAGTTCCATACTTCGAAATTACAAACTTATTGGACTCGAATACAATCTTGTAGCCATCTCGACACAGAAGAGATCCGCTAACAAGATTTTTATTTATTGAGGGAACATGATGCACGTTCTTCAGGCGCACAGTCTTTCCCGAAGTGAACTTCAGATCGACCGTACCAACACCATGAACAGAAGCATGCGAGCCGTTCCCTATCGGCCTGATTTGAGTCCCTCGACTGATATGAAGAAAACATGGAAATATCGAGCAGACATGTACATTAGCGCCCGTGTCAATCCACCAATCGGAGAATGACATAATGAAAGAACAGAGGTAATATACCATACCCAACATCTTTCATCTCAACGTCGCCCATGACAACATTAGCGATCTTCTTGCTCTTCCCATCTTGGCGCTTGTCAAAGCGGTTGGGACAAGCAGAGCCCAATGATTAGGATCACCGCACATGACAAGCACCTTTCCTCTTATCGTCTTCTTCTTGAAGTGGGTGTGAGGCCTTGTTCTTTCCATCGAACTTTCCTTTGTCATCAAACTTGCCTTTGTTCTTGAACTTATAAGGCTGGAAGTTCCTTTTCTGTACCAGGTTGGCATTAGAACCTCCCTCGGTACCTCGAGCACGTGTGTCTTTTGCTCTTGCCTTCTCTTCCACATCAAGAGTCCCAATGAGATCCGTCACGGAGAACTCTTGTCTCTTGTGCTTCAGAGAAGTAGCAAAATTCCTCCATGACTGGGGAAGTTTGGCAATGATGCCTCCGGCAACAAACTTGTCCGGTAACACACAAGTGAAGTGCTCAAGCTCCCTGGCAAGTGACTGTATCTCATGAGCCTGATCCACAATGGAGCGGTCATCAATCATCTTATAGTCATAGAATTGTTCCATGACATACAGTTCACTTCCAGCATCAGAGACTCCAAATTTTCTCTCGAGCGCATCCCACATATCTTTGCCATTGCTAAATGACAGATATGAATCGACAATATTGTCGCCAAGGATGCTGATCAAGGCAGCCTTGAAAGTAGTATCAAGTTTTTGGAACGCCTCTTCCTGAGCGGGATTAAGTTCCCCCTCAGGTGCGCCATAGATGGCGTTATAGCAGCTCATGGTCTGAAACCAGAGCACTGATCTCGCACGCCACCGTTTGTAATTCACACCTTCAAACACAGGTGGCTTCATAGAAGCAACAAATCCACTTGGGGCAAATTGCCTGAAATAAGGTTTTTGGATTGTTGAGAAATAGAGCAATTTACCAAGCGAATTATCCATAATAAACGCTAGATAAAACATGACTAGAATAATAGGTAAAATACTAATCATGCTAAATAGCGAATACAAAATAAGGCATATAGCCAAACAAACTACAAGGCATAAAACTCTGGATAAAATCAGAACAAGATTGAGACAGAAGATGTACACGGCGATGGCAGTAGAACCATGGCGTTGGAACCGTCATTGGCCATGTCGTCGAGGAAGAGGGTGATGTCGGGAAGAAGTCCTCGTCGGGAAGAAGGCGTCGCTATCTGTGAGGGAGTCCGTGGCGAAGCGATAGTCGCTGATAGCGCTCCCAAAACCTTATCGCCCTTCTCCCGTCAGGACTCAAGCGGGGTCTCGAGGCCCTCTTGTCGGCTCGCGGTGCACGCCGCAAGACGGGATGGGAAGATGAAAGTAGCGCATGCTCTGGAACTCGAGGCAAGGATGTGTAATAAGCGCAATCGAGAGGAGGCGCGACCTCTCTCTCTTATAGGCGCAGAGGAGGCGGCAGTGCGGAAGATGAAAGCGAAAGGCGCATTTAACTCAGATTAAAACGTCCATTCAAAGCAAAGCGTTTCACCTTCAGATATCGTTCATATACCATTCATGCGTGGCAAAATAAAGCTCGGCTCGATTCGCAACCATGGCCAAGGCGTGGCGTGTGGCGTGGCGTGGCGAGGAGGAGGAGGAGCGCGCGTGTGGAACTCTCTCCTTCTCCTTCTCATCCTTTTACCAAGTGGTAGAAGAGCTCACCTTATAAGCTGGTCCAACTTCCACTCAACTAGCAATGTGGGACTAAACATTTGTTCCACCTCTTGTCTTGCATGAATGGGCCACATGGGCCTCTAGGATTTTCAGGAATTATTTAAATAGAAAATGGGCTAGACTTTTTGGGCCAAAATTCCAACAGTTACTAGTCTAAGTTACTACTACATAGTGCAAAATAACATAGATGTGGTATCATGCAAAGTCTCATTTATTACAATGAACCTGAGGGGAGTAAGTTTGACTGAAGAAAGTTGTTACACGTACACTTATTTAATGCGACGGAGGGAGTAAATACGCTGCAGCGCTGTTGCACGTAAAATAGCTAGACTGCGACGCTAGGGGCAGCTGCATGCATGGTGCAGCCCGCCCCGCCCAGCGCCCTCGCATGCCACGCTCGGTCCAACCGTCTGCCACGCTCGCATGCCACGCTGTTGCACGTAAAAACGATGAAGCCAATCAGATTCCAGAATCATCCATCCCACGGATCGCCAAGAGCTAGCCACGAAATCCTTCTAAGAGACGTCAACCAATCAGGTTGCAGAACAAGCCTTCCACGGATCGCCCAGAGCCACCCGCGGAATCCTTCTAGAAGACGCGATCGGACGGCCACAGTGTCGCGCTAGGGTTAGATCTACGGTCCTCATTCGGCCTTAGAGTTAGCGGGGTTTAGGATGCAGTCAACGGGTTTCACAAGTTTGACCAAACATTCAAATGTGCATAACTAATTCAAAAAAATCAAAAAAATACAAAACCTTCGCATGGTGTCATGTTATGTGACATAGTTGTGAGGAAAAATATCAAACTTGGTCTATTGATCATATTTCAAAAAACCCTTCACAAATGACCTATCTCCTCCGAGGTTTTCTGGCTTTCGGGTCAAATGACCAATGATATGGCTAGAATCAAGGCATAGTTTGTGATAATGTGCCCATATTTGGCATGCATGTCTATAATGGGATGACTAACAATGTTGTAGCACAAAGTTTTCCTTTTCGACGCACAGAAAAATTATTTTCTAGTTTCTGAGTGCCGAAAGAGGGGGGGGGGGTTTGTGAAGCAACCACCAAATTGAAGTTTCAAAATGGTAACATCCTATTTTTCAAAAATACTAGACCACCTAGAATGTACAATTTCCCAACTTGAGTATCTCAAACCTTTTATTCCATCCACAGTGAAAAGATAAATCTGCCGAATTTTGGAAGTGGGTAAGATATGAACTACGGTACATGATTCCATGTTGATGATTTTTGTAAAAATAATTTTAGGTTCACAACATGCTATTTCATCGGAGATCCAATGCTAGTTTTGCGAGCCTCATTTCTAGCTAAGAATATTTATGAAAACCCTTCAAGTTTGACCGGACATTCAAATGTGCATAACTAATTCAAAAAATACAAAACCTTCGCATGGTGTCATGTTATGTGACATAGTTCGAGGAAAAATATCTAACTTGGTTTTAGAAATGGTCGAAAAAAACTTGCTTAGAAATGGGGTGGTTTACCCTAGCTTTGGAGCCCATTTCTACCCCATTTTGGGTGAGGGTGAGTTGTACTTCACAAAAGGGATCAGGGTGAGGATGAGTTGTATTGTACATATGAGAAAAACGTTGGAAGCTCATACAAACATAGAAAAGTGACATAGCTACATATGTTGAAATTCAAATTTACCATCATATTTGAATTTTGTCCAAATTATCAACAAGTGACAAATTATTATAATAACAAATGTTTACAACAACAAGTGCCAAATTATTACAACAACAAGTGTCAAATGTTTACAGAAATAACAAATGTCTATTTCTTTTGGCTCTTCTTACCCCTCGTTTTCTTCTCCTTCACAAGTTTCACACCACACAATATGTTTATGCTCTTCTTTTTCTTACCATTACCATCTGGCCTCCCCACAACACGTCCAAGAGTCTCCTTCACCTCCTGCACCTCCTCAACAACCTCATGATCATGATCCAGAGCCTCATCAACATGGTCACTTTGCACCAGAGCCTCAACAACATGGTCACTTTGGACCAGAGCCTCAACAACTTGGTCAGTTTGCACCAGAGCCTCAACAACAGGCTCATTTTGCACCAGAGCCTCAACAACAGGCTCATTTTGCACTAGAGCCTCAACAACAGGCTCATTTTTCCCCTCATTTTGCACCAGAGCTTCCAAATCAGAAACGGTGTGCCCTAAAGCCTCAACAGTTTGCACATCATCCTCCAAAACAAGTTCAGATTGCACCTCAAGGCACCAAACATGATCTGGTTAGTTCTCTTCTTTCTTTGGCCATTGATTCTTGCCCTTTTCACGGCCAAGATTCGTCAACAACAAGAGGTGGGCCTTTTCTCCACGCTTCCTCCCGAAAACAAGCAAGTTAGGCGGGAGAAAAATCATCAACAAGAAATGGGATAGATTTTGGATGAACATACTTTGGCTTTTCAGCGGTGTATACGCACTTGGTAGAGCCATTTCGGTGTCCAAGTTCTTCACGAGTTTGCATCTATTCTTGTTACCTTTTGGGCACTTTTGGCTTGGCATCTTTCTTTTCATCTTTCTTTCCCTTCTTGCTCCCACCTTTCTCAAACCAAGCCTTGAATCTACTCTACTTGGGCCTGCCAATTTTCTTTTCATCAAAGGAGGACACAAGGAGAACTGAATGTCCACTTCAGGCCACCGAGACTGATCTGTAAGTCTGGAATTGGTGTTCCATATGCAGCCTTGAATTTTGCTGAGAATAATACTCATGCAAATATGGGTGCATATTTAGCTTGTGTTTGGAGGCCAATAAAAGTATGGCATGCTCACAAGGCTTCCCGGTGTGTTGCCACTCAAGGCATGTGCATTCATGCAATTGAGTGTCAACAACATGCCTCCTTCCGATCTTTGTATCTCGACTTCAAGACCCCACAATGAGGATTTCTCAACACGCAAATGTGCAAGATTTTACGCTCTGTTGACCACTGTGCACAACATCGTGAAGCTTATCTCCTTGAAGAACATCACCAAGCCTTCTTCTCAATTCCCACAACCTCATGATCATGATCCGATCGTCAACCATGTCATGGACAGCAAGTCTTTTAACTACTTCACTTTGTTGTTGAAACTTTCTGCCAAATTATTGTTGATATGATCACATTTGATGGCGATGTTAAAACCAGACTGTACCATAAAAGAGAATGGTAGGTTTCCAACCATGTACAAAACGACCCTATCCTCCTCGAGCATGCCGCCTTAATCTTCTCAAGGTGATATGAATGTGTCACGGTGTAAGATCTTCTTTGGCCACATCGTCCAAAATCATCTCCTCTGAATTTTTGATCAAATTCATCCACATATGGTCAAGCACTCCCTCGCTCAGCATGAGGGAAAACAATCTTCTGCATTTTCTAAACCTTTACATGCATCTGTAACCGCCAATGGAGAGCGGCCCTATGCATCTTTTCAAGCATCATGAACCATGTCCATGATGCCTCATCTCAGATGAAACATGCCAATAGCTACATGGAACATCCAATTGTGTCCATCTAAAGCATTGCATCTTGCTAGTTGACCATTCCACTTTCCGATCAAGAAAGATGAGTCTATACTCAAATATGGACGGCAACCTGATTTGAAGCCATCGATGCAAGGCTTTAAAGCCATGAAGAATTTAGAGAAGAAGACTTTCCCATCACCGTTACCTCAGATCTATCTCCACAACACCGCCAGTGACCTCTTCTCTATACGCTTTGAAGTTATAAAGCATTCGAAAGGTATTTGCCCAATCACCATATAGCTCTTTCATTTTCCTTTGCTTTGCCTTCCACCGTAGTATAATTCAGCTTAATGGGGTGCTTTTCCAAGTCTATTTTCAGTCTCTTTGCGGTGTTGTTTGGTGTTGTGGCTAAAATGGGCTTGATCTTCTCAACCCATAATTGTGATGTCATCTTTGTAACTGTTTGAGAACTTGTAATGCAAGTATGAGTTTTGGAATTTGATTCACTCTTATTGTCCTTCCATCGGTTGGCGTCTAGATATATACCACTTGCAAGGCTTGGCACCACCATCATAACCTATGCATTTTGCATAGAAATTCTTTTTATCAGTCCACATAGTCTTGGTAGCAAACTCACGTTTGACTGCATATGTCCTGAAACACATCCTGAATTCATCCATGCTTGGAAACAATCTCCCAACTTCAATAACTGGGTCCTCTTTGTCATAAACTGTTACTAGCTCATCATCATGTGCATCATCTACATGAACTGCAACATTTTCCAACAACTCTAGATCTATATCTGCCTCTTCATCTCTTAAATGGTTGTCACCATCATTTGCAGCTTCATCCCTCTTCTTCTTCTTGTCTCTGTCATCTATAGGAATGCCAAAAAGCTTTGCCATTTCAATGTCATCTATTGGTGCAATGACCAAATCAGTGTGGTCATGTATCTCAACTGAATTCCAATCAACAGTTACAATCCTTTGTGCATTACCATCTGCAGCCACCCCTTGTGCATTAGCATCATCATCCTCCACTGTTAACACTTCCAACTCAGTAAGTATAGGCATTACTTGCCTTTGTGCAGCCCAATCATCCTCGACCATCTGAGCAGCCAGCTTCGAGGCCACATATCTAACCCTCGAATCAGGTTTCAGATCAATGAGCTCTGCTAAAAACAGAAAAGTTTTGCTTGTCCAACCGTTTCGCTCATCGATTTCATCAACTATATGTTCCCCTGTCTCAACCCTAACATAGTCACATTTGCAATCATCAAATCGTAACAAAGAAACTTCTTGCTCTGGCCCCCAAACCACACTATCCCCAATTTTTCCACCATTTTCCTTCGCCTCCTCTCCCTTGTTTATTAGCTCTTGGGGATCAACATGTTCTAATTCCACCTCCCATTTAACAACGGTGTCTCTCTCAATGATCTGCGTCGCCATCAACTAAAACAGCCCTAGAGGAAAGAAATTGATGCGAAATTCAAGGTTTGGCGTGCAACATCGTCTCCCCTGTTTTGGCGAACTTTGTGAGCTAGCGAAGCGAACAAAGAGCTCAACCTTAGAGAAATTAAGTGCAGAGATACGGGATATACCGATTAGAATTTCCTCCATGCTCCATATCGTTCCCCTCGCCTGCTCAAAGCACACCCTCCACAATCTAGCATCAATGGGCACGCTCGGATCTCAAATTGAGAAGAATGGGAGAGGAATTAGCTTTCAAATGGCACTCACCACCTTCGTCGTCGAACGAAAGCGCCGCCGCCTAAATTAATTGCCGTGCCGCCGAGCGATGTGAGGTCCGCCGTCGCCGGGAAGCTACGATCGGGTTACGCGCGCTCTCGGTCGGAAGCGGTTGGTTTGACTGGCTGTACTAACCAACCGGTTTGGCTTAACCCTAATATTGGAACAAAGTTAAATGTGTCCTTATGACCGTTTTAAGGCCCGTGTGGCCCTGGTATATTAGCTGCCTCACAACCGTCGCATGCGAGCTATTCTTTTCAACGATGTCGCTTTCCTTCCAATTCCATGTAAAGACGTCGCATAGGAGCTATAAGCCCCTTAGGAGGAGGGAAACAGCAGGGACCATGGTGGGAAGGCGGCATCACAGGGTGAGGCCGCCGTTGTCGAAGCCACCACGAATGCCGATAGGGAGTCAACTTTTGTTGTCGAGGACACCCGGTGGTCAGCGCATCGGTCGACGAGGAGGCACCCTGGGCAGCAAGATGGGTAGGGCGCGGGTCAGGCACCAAGCCCTTGCCTCCTTCTTGTTCCCAGACTCGACAAATCCGCGGCGGCCAGAATCTCTCCTGCCAGCGCCGAAGGATCTGAGGCAAGGGAACACGTACATGTCTTGGTGGAGCAGAATCTCCCATTTGGAGAGAGCTGGGCCAAGAAACAAAAATAAAATCCTGCACGACATGGCTTTTGGCGATTCTAGATGATGGAATGGAAGGACCAAACGGGGGTTTGTCAATGCCTAGATTTAGATCCAAAAGAAGATGAAGACATACATCAGATGCACAACTCATTTTTTGTCCCAACACAAAACTCTTTTACCGAGTCACAGCAAGTCATGAAACGACGATGGCGCGCAGGGGCAGCATACCGAGCCAGGCTGCATCGCGTGCAAAATGATAGGGCGATGGTGATTTGATTGTTTGATTCAGTTTTCCTTTTTCCGTGTGCATGGGAGATGGGCGCGTGTATTTCAGGTGGAGACATTTTTTTCTCTGCTGGTGGAGTACGGGTCAGTCATTGCAAATTGCTAAGTGTACACAAGACAACGATTAGATAAGAGATATATACATTTTTAGTCCCACAACTTGCACCCCAGGAGCGTTTTAGTCCCACATCTTGCAAAGTGATCAACATTACTCCCACAACTTGCAACCAAGGAGCAGTTTAGTCTAGTTTAATCAAATTTCTGTGATTTTGACCGAATTCGTATGCTTGTAGTTCGAAACTCATTCACACGTGGCATCGTATTTTTTGCAAAATAACCCCTTGTATTTTATATGTCAATACAGCCTAACAGGTGGACCCCACCTGTCAGATCAAATAATACAAAATATATAGATGCATTAGCGGCAGGAGTCGAAGTCATAGCCTACACTGCTAACTTAGTAGAAGCTATAGTCATTACAGCGCACATTTAGGTTTGATAAATTTCAGATTGCCTGTTTATTATACATTAATGTCAGGTTGATGCGTTCTAGCTAACCTACACACGTGAGTGTATACACCCGGGTTTGGTGCAAGGCTTTATCTTCGACATTTAAAAATAGATGTTCTAAAATTTGAAAAATTCTAAAAAATACAATTTTTTTATCCGAAATAATTTGTGTTTTGAGCTACATAGAAAAGACAAATTAGAGATCTGGGTTTATAAACAGCGCACCTTCAAATCTTGTCAGAATTATCTTTTTTATATAGCCCCAATACAAATTAATCCGGGTTAAAATTTTGCACACTGAAAACTTATATCATTGCTTACACGCACACATTTTTTGAAGGTGTTTCTAATACTTTAAATTTGCATTTTTAAGTGTTTAAAGTAAAGGCCTCCATGTAGCCGAATTTCGAAATGAAGGTCTTCACTGACGCACAACATTATTCTAGCAGCTGAGCGTGGGCATTTTTAGGTGTATGTGCGCTTTTATATTGTATAAAAGCAGTTACGACCTTTTTACTAACAATTATTATCGTTCGATGCAATGGCTTGTGTAGGTGGTTAGCGATGGAGAGGTCACAAGATCAAATCCCTTCCTTACTAGAGTTTTTAAACTATTTTGTATCTTTACTACTTTTGAAAAAATTATGACGCCATAAGTGAATGAATTTGGTCAAAATTGTTTAAACTCACCGAAATTTAATTAAATTGGACTAAAATGCTCACGCGATGTAAGTTGTGGGACTAGCGTTGCTCACTTTGCAAGATGTGGAACTAAAATGCTCCCATAGTGAAAGATATGAGACTAAAAGTGTATATACCTCTTAGATTAATCATAGCCATTAGATTGAGTTTAGTGGGACTAATCATATGGTGGTAATAGGTCAATGTATATTTTGGTGGTAATAGGTCAATATATATTTTGTGGGGACGTATAGAGAAGATAAAGTTTGCTTTTTATTTGTAGTAGAGATACTTCAAACAAATCATAGTTTTGGAGAATACTTTAGTTTTAAAACCATATTATTTGTTTGATCCAAGCATGTAACAACCCAAAAATACTAAACTTGGATCATCAAACTCTAATCATCAAAATTAGGGTTAACAAAAACTTTTCTATTTAAAAATATGAAAGCATGCATGTGTGTATGCATTCCAATTTGGATTCTTTTGAAATACCTTGCTTGTGTGATTCTTTGCTTGTAAAAGGATTCTTAGGTGAAATAAACATCATCTAAATAATCCCCACACTTTTCCCAAAGACAAATAAATCAAAACAAACAAAATAAGGGAATGGTCACTTTGGCCAAATTAACTCCCATGCCTACTTTGGCTGTCTCTAACTTTCAAAACTTAACAGAAACTTGTTTGGATCTTTGCACCCCTTGATAGTACTCATAACAAAGTACCAAGTTCCACCTTGTGATCATCCAAAAACATTTGAATGCATAGTTTAACGGATAGTTCAAAATTGAATCTATATCAAATGGGAAGATCCCACTTCTGCAAAAACCACTCAAACAAGCTCAACTTTCAAAACCCAAGCATCCACAGACTCACCAGCATATGCCTAGCACACCCACCAAAAATCTTTTCAAAATTCAAAACTTGAATTCATGCGGCCATTTCATCAAACACCTTGCTGATTCAAATCAAACAAAATCAAAACACTATAGTGTGTGCAGTGTTTTGGGCCTAACTTGTCCCCTCTCTGGACACCACTAGTCTTAGTAGATCATCTAACGACCCTAACTAATCCCTAGCACAATTGTAAGCTTGACAATGTCATCAATGGTGAACAGCCGAGCCTCACCATGTCATCCCAGTGTGGACAACATGCTAGAGGAAGAACTATCTGTGCCAACCTTGTCTGGAAGGTAGCCCATGCCTCACCGCCCCCTCGCGACCAGCCCTGCCTCGCGGACAACAGCCAGAACCGCCAGGAACGCCACGCCCGTGCCGCTGTCGACCATGCCGAGCATGCGCCAGAGAACCGCACCCGGCACACGTGCACACGCCGCCCCTCGACCGCATCCCGTGCCCACCGCTTCGCCATGACCTAGGGAGCATGACAGACATCCCCGTTCGCCGCCCCATGCCTCACAGCCACCGCTCGTCGTCGAAGACGCTGCCTCTGACGCGCAGAGCATCGCACGTTCCAGACCGTTTGCCACCGCCCCTACAAGCGCATTAAAGCCAGCCAGGAGACCACCGATAGATCGCCATCGTCGGCCATGCCTCTAGCAGCACGTAGCCATGTCTCCACCGTCGCCTGCCCATCCCGTTCGGTCTCGTCGTCGAGAATATAAATAGAGGCCTCCCCCGCTCAAACTCTTCACACCATTCCACTATCCTCTCCTCACTGATCATTCCACCCTGTTCCCGGAGCAAGGCGAGCAGCGCATCTCCGGAATTTCACCGGAGCCCGCCGCTGCTGGAGAAGAAGGGAGCCAGCGATTGGAGCCGCCCCAGGAGAAGCTGCCGGTACCAGGAGGTTCGTCGTCATCGACTTCGTCGTTCGCCCACCTCGCCGACCCTCGCCTGAGCCACGGTGAGCCTCCCACGACCCCCACCTGCCGCGTTAGGGTTCTGTCTCGCCGGCACTGCCCGACGTGGACGATGAACCAGGGCCGTTGGATTAGAACTAGATCTAACGCACCATGTTGCCCCGTACCGCTTCGCGCCCCCTCGTCTCACTGACGCGTGGGAACAGCCACTTAACCAGCCCGCGGAAGCGCTGTGCGTAGCAGGCCGGCCCGTTAACCTTTCCCGCGCAGCCCACTTGTTTGAATTTGGATTTTTCCATTTTCATTCAAACACAGTTCTGTACCTAGTTTCAAAAATCAACCCAGCTCGATTCAGTGAACCAAATTGAGTGAAACCAATTTTGTTAGAAAGTTCTGGAAATGCTGAATCCAAGCCCGTTGGATTCAAGTCATTTGGATCTGTAGATCACCTTGGTAAAAATAACAAGGCGGAAGCTTTTCTGCATTCAAACATTTTTAAAATTTAAACCATAATAGCTTTTGATTTGATTCCAACTCTCAAAAATCACATTTAACCATGCCTTTCAGAATATATAAAAATATATGGGTTTACTTACAAAAATAATGTTTAAGTAATAAAAGAATGCCACATAGGCATTTCTAGTCACTTATTTTATTTAAAATAAAAAGGTTAAACCTTATTAAATTGTGACACTACTTTAAATCACATTCCCATGGACTAAAATATGTGGTGATGACATGTGTCAACATGATCCCATGTTTGGTTTGGAGAATATTAAATCTTAAGTAGTTTTTCAATGAGTAGAAATTACTTTTCTAAAACTAAAATCATTAAGACAAATGCTTTAGTCTTGTAATGTTAGTGATGATACTAGATCATCTAGAGGACCCCTTTGTGTGATGATTGAAAGTAGTTAAGTATTGTTTGGTGATTGTGTACCTCGTATTTATTCATAGACGCTAGTACCGACCAAGGATACGAGGAGGAAGGAGGATACTACGAGGAAGAAGCCGAGGAGAACTTCAACCACTGCTCTGCACAAGGCAAGCTTATACTGATACTGATGCAAGCCTAATACTACTAGTTGAATGTGCAAGCTAATACTTGCTTGTTACCATGCCAACTATATGCATTAAGCATAAGTGATCATACCCACTTGATACCCAATCCTAGTTTAACTTGCAAGCTTTCTACTTTATTTCTTTATCAAAGCTACTTCCTTAGAATGTACTTAAGTGACTTGTAGATTCTAGAAAGATAACTGAAGGTTGCATCAAGAGCATAAAATTTGGACTAAGCTAGAAAACCTTGATATCATCCTAAGGAATGAGGTGGTACTTAGTTGAAACTCCACTTGTTTATCACCCCTCATTTAGTACTCACCCCCACTTGTAGATGCTAGTGCTAAGCATAAAACTTGATCAACTTTAGATGGGAATACTTGATGAAAATGGTTATGAAAACCTTAGAATGATGGATCATTCTACTGAGATGTTTTGACATGTGTTTCCGAACACCAGATGATTTTGGTGATGAAAATGTTGAGGCATGAGCCTTAGCCCCCTTTATAAAACTGATGGTTGTCTGGATGCGATACCATTCCAATTTTACCATACAACCACAATACCCGAAGATTGGGTAGGGCTTGACTGGAAACTTATATACCTTAGTATTGGTTCCCTCATGGCCAAGGTCTGAGCTGAGGCTACCTTGTGAAGATTGTCCACCTGTTTAGTACCCAAGATGACAGTTGGTCATGGTTGTGAGGCCAAACTCACAGGAGAGGTGCTTATACTAGGGCGTGTAATTGAAAGGTTAGGATTGATTATCCGCATACTGAGTATTGTGAATTCGGGATTTGTTCCTGACGGATGTATCGAATGTTGTGGTGAAAGTTTACAATCTCTGCAGAGTGTCAAACTATTCGAATAGCCGTGCACGTGGTTATGGACAGCTGGAGTGGCCATACTGTTCCCCTGTCAGATGTTTTCAAAATGACTTGTGAAATGAATCGGAGAATTTGACTTGACCACAACGGAGTTGTGACATGAGATACAAGTTCCCCTTTAGGTGTTATAAAATTTGACTTGTTTTATCTTGCTTCTGAACTTAGTAGAGGTAAATATGGCTTTTTGCAAAACAACCATAGGGCTTAGTGTCCTACTACAGACACCCCTTCACTTGTTAGTATTAGTTTGCGAGTACTTAAAGAGTACTCATGGCTTTGTCCCTGGCTATTACCGTGGTCAGACTATGAAGAGGAGTACCAGGATGATGGACCCCAGGAAGGTTACGACAACTAGGATCATCTCCCATCGTCAGCATTGCCTGTGACCCCGAAGATGGAGCTTCGCCTACGCTACCTTTATTATTACGTATTTCCGCTGCTTGAGTTGTATTAAGAACTGAATCATGAGATCCTTATTTGTGTAAGACCTTATGTATGGTTTGTAATGGATGATGTACTGTGGTATCCTATTCTGTTATGTCTCGCAAAAATGGTAATCCAGGGATTGCGATGTATGGCATAACAGACATCTGGGATTAAAAATCCGGGTGTTGACAAAGCACCTCAAAATATTTAATACTTCAGTATTTTCAGAAACCAAAGTATTCCGTCAATGCTTTAAAGATAGCTTTTTTCAACTGAGGTTGAGGTGGGAGTTATATTATCTAATACACAGTTAGATGTATGAACACAAGCAAACAAGTAAGCAAACATTGCAACACTTAACAAGAAGTTTTTGTTCCTCCTGATTTTTACTTTTTTATAACAAATCAGGGTTGTTGAAATTAGGATGTTACATAGATAATCTAGCAACCAATATTATTAAGGTCACCAAATAGAGGTGGCTTGTAACAATAACCGCCTCATCACTCCGAGTCTTAGAGACGATTATATTTTCCGAGCGTCTAAGGTTCTATGCTCAGGCATTTGTTTTTTCTCCTCTCATCGGGCCATTTTTTGAGTCGGCTACGATAACCAACCGCTTCGAAGGCTAGTAGAGGTGGTCGTCTTGTAACAACCGGTTGAGGGTGACGAACAAAGGCAGTTTTTTTTCGAATTTGGGACAAACCATCTGAGTGCACTGTTTCCAAGTAACAAGTTTGTACTAGTGGTATGACTCTTAGCATTGCAAAAAAGTAGGGATTTCAAAAAGGAGCATATATTGATATAGCAAGATACAATTACACCCAATCTCTACAACAATTCATTACCCTATTGGCATTACGGATGCACACAACAACAAAATAAAAATTTCAGAAAAAAAGAAAAGTTCCACTACAGCGGTCTATGCCTTACAACAACGGACCAAACACAACTAAGATAGTACCAGAAAACCATCCTCTCCAAAATCGACACCTCCAAGAATGACACATTACACAAGCGCCGTCATCGCTCTATTCAACGATCATGGGTTTTCACCCCGGAGAAAGTTCGCACTCACAAAACAATGCCTTCAACAAGGCCATTGCCAGAAACAACCAGTTAAGGCTAGACCTTAGATTTTGAAACTACAAGTTTGAACTCTGAAATCATATTGTACTGTCGGCCCCACTTTCTGATGTCGCTGCTCCAAGACCCACATCACCAAGACAAAACCTCATCGCCACCAAGATTCAAACCACCATTACTAGCCCCTAGACCTTGGCTTCCATGTCATTCTCCACGATTGACTTCACCATGGGACTAAAGGCATGTCCTTGATGGCAACATACCGCAAAGCTTTGCATCAATCTCTCTAAAACCAAACGGTCAGATAAAAACATGGTTGCGCGGGACCGAAACCAATCCAATCCAGCGACCTCTTGCATGTCGTCCATTGGAGTTCATCGATAGAGACTTCTGGAACTCGACACTCCAGCCAGAGGGAGGAAGACGGGCATCAAGTAGATCCTCTAATTGGCGCGATAGGGATCCTAGGTGTTGGAATTATGCCCTAGAGGCAATAATAAAGATGTTATTATTATAATTCTTGTTCATGATAAAGTTTATATTCCATGCTAGAATTGTATTAAGCGGAAACTTTAATACTTGTGTGGTTTGTAAACAACACCGTGTCCCTAGTACGCCTCTATGGACTAGCTCATTGATCAATGATGGTTAAGGTTTCCTAACCATATACATGAGTTGTCAATTGATAATGAGATCATATCATTGGGAGAATGATATGGTGGATAGACCCAAACAAAGCAGAGCAATTAGATCGTGTCATCGTGTTCGTCTTTGCGAAGCTTTTCCTATGTCAAATATTGTATTCCTTAGACCATGAGATAATGCAACTCCCTGGTACCGGAAGAAATCTTTGAGGTCATCAAATGTCATCCTATGAGAGGGTGATCATAAAGGTGTCTCTCAGGTAATCGGAAAGTATCTGTTGGGTTGTATGTATCGAGATGGAATTTGTCCCTCCCAAGTCGGAGAGATATACTTCGGGCCCACTCGTGTCGATATCAACACGCTTGCAAGCATGTGGTTAAGGAGTTAATCACAAAGTTATATCGGATTACGGAACGAGTAAAGTACTTCCGTGAACAAGATTGAACTAGGTATGACGGTACATGATCGAATCTCGGGCAAGTAAAATATCGCGAGACGAAGGAATATATATATGGGATTGATTGAATCCTGGCATCGTGGTTCATCCGATATGATCATCGATGAATGTGTGGGAGTCAATATGGGTGCCTGCACCCGTTGATTATTGATAGAAGATCATGTCAGATATTCTCGAACCCGTAGGGTCACACATAACGTATCTCGGCTAGGATAGATTGGATAATTGGTTTATGAATTTTTGTTGAGTCTCGGATGGGATCCGGATATCACGAGAGGTTCGGAATGGTCCAGAATAAGATTCATATAAGGCGGTGCAGTTTTGGAGTTCGGAATTGTTCCGGGTTAATCGGTATTGTACCGGAAGCTTCTAGAACCTTCCAGAAGGGGACCAACGTGGCCCCACCTTCCGGGAGGGGGCATGGGCCTATGAGGGAGTGTCCTGGCCGCATTGGGCCAGGGGCACAAGGCCCCATAGGGCCCAGCCGATTCTAGAGAGATTTGACTCGTTTAAATCTCGGGATAGAATTTCTAGATAAGGGAGAGTTTAAATCGTTTAAACTAGAGATAGGATTTCTAGATAAGAGAGAGTTTAAATTGTTTAAAATAGAGATAGGCTTGGAGGAGGGGCAAGGGCTGGCCGCCCCCCCTATATATAGAGGGGTGGTGCACCCCCTCCCCCCTACACACACCTTCCTCCAAGCCCTAGATGCCTTGCTACCTTCCTCTCTCCCTCTCGACTATTTGTAGGCGAAGCCCTGCAGCAGAAATTCTCCACCATATACACCACGCCGTCGTGTTGTAGATCCAATCTATCTCTCCACCATACTCGCTGGTCCGAGGAAGGAGGAGACGTCGAGGTGTTGCACGTGTGCATCTCACGGAGGCACCGCCACTTGTGGTGCTAGATCGGATCGGATCGCGAGGAGGAGAAGTGAGTACGACTACATCACCCACGCGTTAACGCGTTCACTGTGCGAATCTTCAAGGGTATGAAGATCTAATCCAATCTCTCGTTGTTTGCATCTCCTAGATTAGATCTTGGCTTTCCCTCTGTTCGCTCGTAGAAAATTTTGATTTACTATGCCGCGCCAAACCCTTGGTGGTATCGAGCTAGATCTATGCGTAGATGTGTTTCACGAGTAGAACGCAACATGGTTGTTTGCGGGCGTTGATGTTTTCTGTTGCAAGCCTCTTGTTTGGGTTCTTCTTATGGACGGGATAGTGAGATTGAAGCGGTCTAGGCCAACCTTACGCGACGTCGTTCGCGAGACCGGCTCCGCACGTGTGGCTTGTTCCACACATGCGGCTGGTGGATGCCGTTCTCTCACTATAGTTGTCATGGGATTAACACGGAGTTTGGCAACCATAATATCACCGTTGTGGCTTTCCGTAGGTAAGAATCGTTCTTAGCATCTACTCCCATAAGCCACGTAAAACATGCAACAACAAAGTAGAGGCGTCTAACTTGTTCTTGCAGGAGTGTTTCTGTGATATGGTATGGCCCAAGATGTGATGTGTATATTGTATGATGATCATGTTTTGTAATGTTTCACGACTTGCATGTCGATGAGTACACAACCGGCAGGAGCCATATGGTTGTCTTTATAATTGTGTATGACCTGCAGTCAACTTCTTATACGCCATGTAATAGCTTTACTTTATCGCTAAGTAGTTAGCAATAGTTGTAGTTGCTATTCGTGGTGGAGGCAATCATGGTGGAGTGATGGAGATCATGCGGAACGCACAAGATGGAGATCATTCTTGAGGATTGGCTATACCATGTCACATAAAGTTATATGCATGTGATGTTTATCCCTTTATGTATCTTATTATGCTTAGATCGCGACGGTAGCATTATAAGATGATTCCTCACCTAAAGATCAAGATAAAAACTGTGTTCTCCCCGAGTATGCACCGTTGCGAAAGTTCGTCGTGTCCAATCATCACGTGATGGTCGGGTGCTATAGACTCTACGCTCACATACAACGGGTGCAAGCCAGTTTGCACTGCGGAAATACTTGGGTCTAACTTGACGAGCCTAGCATGTACAGACATGGCCTCGGAACACAAGAACCGAAAGGTTAAGCATGAGTCATATGAATGATATGATCGACACTTTGTTGTCCACCATTGAAACCACATCTCTTCTCGTGATGATCGGATTAGGTGTGGTGAATTTGGATCGTGTTCACTAAACAACTTGAGGGATATTGAATTTAGTGGGAGTTCATCTAGTAATTTGATTAAGTTGAACTATTTATCATGAACATAGTCTAAATTGTACTTGCAAATACTGTAGATCACATGGCCAAGTCCAACTTCAACTTCAACGTATTTGCTAAGATAGAAAAGCTTAGAAACAATGGGTCTAACTTCACCAAATGGTTTCGCATTATGAGAATCATTCTCGCTGGCGGACAAAAGGACTATGTCCTTGAGAAAGCGCTAGGTGACGCCCCTGCTATAGATGCGCCGACTGATGAAAAAGCTGTTTATAAGTCGCGCAAGGATGATTATGATTTGATTAAGATCGCCATGTTGTATGCTATGGAATCGGATCTTCAAAATCGTTTTGAGGAGTTCACCGGGCCCTTTGAGATTCTCGAGGAGCTGAAAAACATGTTTCAAACTCAAGCCCGTTCTGAGAGATATGAGATCTCTAAGAAATTCTTTAACTACAAGATGGAGGAAGGGAGGTCCGTTAGTGAGCACGCCATTAAGATGTCGGGCTACACTCAACGCCTTGAGCAACTAGACTGCAAGATTCCAGAGGAGCTCAAGATTGACACTCCTAGCTACAAAAGTTTTGTAGTTGATCACAATCATATTGGTTCCACTGATATGATCACTAAGCTCTTTGCTAAAATGAAAGTAGCGGAGGTGAACATCAAAAAGAATAATCATGTGTTGATGGTCAACAATCCCCCCACCTTTAAGAAAGGTAAGGGAGCAAGGAAGCCCTTCAAGAAAGGCGGCGGCAAGCGCGTTGCCCCTGCTGAGAAGAAGCTCAAGTCTGGTCCCAAGCCGGACACTGAGTGCTTCTATTGCAAGGACAAGGGTCCTTTGGGCGAATCGTCCAAATACTTGGCGGACAAGAAGGATGGCACCATCAAAGGTATATTTGATATACATGTTATTGATGTTTTCCTTACTAGCCCTCGTTGTAGTGCACAGGTATTTGATACGGTTCGGTTGCTAATATTTGTAACTCGAAGCAGAGCTACGGAATAGACGGCGGCTTGCGAGGGATGAGGTGACGATCTTGCGTTGGCAACGGATCAAGAGTTGATGTGATGGCCGTCAACGCCTCTCCTTAGTTTTACCTTCGGATTAGTTTTAAACCTTAATAAATGTTATTATGTGCGTTGAGCATGAACATCATTTCCGGATCGTGTTTATTGCAAGACGGTTATTCATTTAAATCGGATAATAATGGTTGTTCTATTTATATGAGTAACATCTTTTATGGTCATGCACCTCTTGTGAATGGTTTATTTCTTCTAAATCTCGAAAGGGATGAAACACACATCCATAACATTGAGGCTAAGAGATGCAAAGTAGATAGTGATAATACTACTTATTTGTGGCAATCGTCGTCTAGGTCATATTGGTGTAAAGCATGAAGAAACTCCATTCTGATGGACTTTTGGAGTCTCTTGATTTTGAATCATTTGACACATGTGAACCATGCCTCATGGGCAAGATCATCAAAACCCCGTTCTCCGGTATGATGGAGCGAGCAACGGACTTGTTGGAAATCATACATACCGATGTATGCGGACCGATGAGTGTTTCGACGCGCGGTGGATATCGCTATTTTCTCACTTTTACCGATGACTTAAGTAGATATGGGTATATCTATTTAATGAAACATAAATCTGAAACATTTGAAAATTTCAAGGAATTTTAGAATGAAGTGGAGAACCATCGTAACAGAAAGATTAAGTTTCTACGATCCGATCGTGGAGGTGAATATTTGAGTTATGATTTTCTCACGCATCTTAAAGCAAGTGGAATCGTTTCACAACTCACGCCACCCGAACACACAAGCAATGGTGTGTCTGAACGCCGGAATCGAACCCTATTAGATATGGTCCGATCAATGATGTCTCTTACTGATTTGCCGTTATCATTTTGGGGTTATGCATTAGAAACCGCTGCATTCACTTTAAATAGGGCTCCATCTAAACCCGTTGAGACGACACCGTATGAACTGTGGTTTGGTGCTAAACCTAAGTTGTCGTTTCTTAAAGTTTGGGGATGCGAAGCTTACGTCAAGAAGTTGATGCCGGACAAGCTCGAACCCAAAGCGGAGAAATGCGTCTTCATAGGATACCCTAAGGAAACCATTGGGTATACCTTCTATCACAGAACCGAAGGCAAAGTGTTTGTCGCAAAGAACGGTTCCTTTCTTGAGAAGGAGTTTCTCTCGAAAGAAGTGAGAGGGAGGAAAGTAGAGCTTGACGAGGTTATTGAACCTTCTCTTGAATTGGAGAGTAGCGCAGCACCTGAAATTGTTCCAGTGCCGCCTGTACCAACAATAGAGGAAGCTAATGACAAGGATCATGAAGCTTTGGACGATGCTGCTACTGAACGTCGCAGGTCGACAAGGTCGCGTGCCCCTCCTGAGTGGTACGGCAACCCTGTCTTGACTGTCTTGTTAGTAGAAGACAGTGAACCTACGAACTATGAGGAAGCGATGATGAGCCCAGACTCTGAGAAATGGCTAGAAGCCATGAAATCCGAATTGGGATCCATGAGTGAAAACCAAGTATGGACTTTGGTGGACCCTCCTAGCGACCGAAAGGTCGTTGAGTGCAAATGGATCTTCAAGAAGAAAACGGACGCGGATGGTAATGTTACCGTTTATAAAGCACGGCTTGTCGCAAAAGGTTTTCGACAAGTTCAAGGTGTTGACTACGATGAGACTTTCTCTCCCGTAGCGATGTTTAAGTCCATTCGGATTTTATTAGCAATTGCTACGTTTCATGATTATGAAATATGGCAGATGGATGTCAAGACTGCTTTCCTCAATGGCAACATTGATGAAGAGTTGTATATGATGCAACCCGAAGGTTTTGTCGATCCTAAGGATGCTAGTAAAGTATGCAAACTTCAGCGTTCCATTTATGGACTGAAGCAAGCATCTCGGAGTTGGAACTTCGTTTTGATCAAGTGATCAAGAGCTTTGGATTTGTTCCAAATTGCTACGAAGCTTGCATCTACAAGAAAGTGAGTGGGAGCTCGGTGGCGTTTACGATCGTATGTGGATGACATATTGATTATCGGAAATGACATCAACATGCTTAACGATGTGAAGAGTTATTTGAACAAGTGTTTTCAATGAAAGACCTAGGTGAAGCTGCTTATATATTGGGCATCAAGATCTATAGAGATAGACAAAGGCGCTGATAGCTTTAAGCCGAGTACATACCTAGACAAAGTTCAAAAGGTTCGAATGGATAAGGCAAAGAAAGGTTCAAAGGCCTATGTTGTCGTAAGATATTGAGCAAGGCTCGGTGTCCATTCTGATGAAATGATAGGGAAGCTATGAGCAAAGTGCCTTATGCCTCGGCCATAGGTTCCATCATGTATGCCATACTGTGTACTAGACCGGATGTGTCCAATGCTCTTAGTTTGACGAGCAGATATCAAAGTGATCCAGGAGTGGAACACTGGACAGCCATGAAGAACATCCTAAAGTACCTAAATAGAACTAAAGAAATGTTCTTAGTCTATGGGGTGATGAACGACTTGTCGTAAAGGTTACGTCGATGCTAGTTTCGACACCGACAAGGATGATTCCAAATCTTAGACAGATACGTTTATATTTTGAATGGAGGAGCTATGAGTCGGAGAAGTCGCAAGCAAAGCGTGATCGCGGGATCTACAGTAGAAGCGGAATACATGGCTGCTGCAGAAGCGTCAAGTGAAGGAGTTTGGATCAGAAACTTCATCACTGAGCTTGGCGTGGTTCCAAGTGCATTGGACCCACTGGAGATATTGTGTGACAACACTGGCGCCATATCACTCGCTAAGGAACCAAGATATCATCCAAAGACCAAGCATATCAACCGCAAGTTTCATATAATCCGAGATTATATAGCAGATGGAGATCTGAAAATTAGCAAAGTACATATGGATCTGAATGTCGCAGATCCACTGACTAAACCTCTTCCACGTGTAAAACATGATCAACACCTCAGTGCCATGGGTGTGAGATTGTTGCCAAATGTAAACTAGATTATTGACTCTAGTGCAAGTGGGAGATTGTTGGAATTATGCCCTAGAGGCAATAATAAAGATGTTATTATTATAATTCTTGTTCATGATAAAGTTTATATTCCATGCTAGAATTGTATTAAGCGGAAACTTTAATACTTGTGTGGTTTGTAAACAACACCGTGTCCCTAGTACGCCTCTATGGACTAGCTCATTGATCAATGATGGTTAAGGTTTCCTAACCATAGACATGAGTTGTCAATTGATAATGAGATCATATCATTGGGAGAATGATATGGTGGATAGACCCAAACAAAGCAGAGCAATTAGATCGTGTCATCGTGTTCGTCTTTGAAGCTTTTCCTATGTCAAATATTGTATTCCTTAGACCATGAGATAATGCAACTCCGGTACCGAAGAAAGCTTTGAGGTCATCAAACGTCATCCTATGAGAGGGTGATCATAAAGGTGTCTCTCACGGAAAGTATCTGTTGGGTTGTATGTATCGAGATGGAATTTGTCCCTCCCAAGTCGAAGAGATATACTTCGGGCCCACTCGGTAATCGATATCAACACCGCTTGCAAGCATGTGGTTAAGGAGTTAATCACAAAGTGATATCGGATTACGGACGAGTAAAGTACTTAACGTGAGCGAGATTGAACTAGGTATGACGGTACCGACGATCGAATCTCGGGCAAGTAAAATATCGCGAGACGAAGGGAATATATATATGGGATTGATTGAATCCTGGCATCGTGGTTCATCCGATATGATCATCTATGAATGGGTGGGAGTCAATATGGGTGCCCAGACCCCGCTGTTGATTATTGATAGAAGATCATGTCTGCATATTCTCGAACCGCAGGGTCACACACTTAACGTATCTCGACGCTAGGATAGATTGGATAATTGGTTTATGAATTTTTGTTCGGAGTCTCGGATGGGATCCGGGATATCACGAGAGGTTCCGGAATGGTCCGGAGAATAAGATTCATATAAGGCAGTGCAGTTTTTGGAGTTCGGAATTGTTCCGGGTTAATCGGTATTGTACCGGAAGCTTCTAGAACCTTCCGGAAGGGGACCAACGTGGCCTCACCTTCCGGGAGGGGGCATGGGCCTATGAGGGAGTGTCCTGGACGCATTGGGCCAGGGGCACAAGGCCCCATAGGGCCCATCCGATTCTAGAGAGATTTGACTCGTTTAAATCTCGGGATAGAATTTCTAGATAAGGGAGAGTTTAAATCGTTTAAACTAGAGATAGGATTTCTAGATAAGGGAGAGTTTAAATTGTTTAAACTAGAGATAGGCTTGGAGGAGGGGAAAGGGCTGGCCGCCCCCCCCTCTATATATAGAGGGGTGGTGCGCCCCCTCCCCCTACACACACCTTCCTCCAAGCCCTAGCTGCCTTGCTATCTTCCTCTCTCCCTCCCGACTGTTTGTAGGCGAAGCCCTGCAGCAGAAATTCTCCACCATATACACCACGCCGTCGTGTTGTAGATCCAATCTATCTCTCCACCATACTCGCTGGTCCGAGGAAGGAGGAGACGTCGAGGTGCTGCACGTGTGCATCTCACGGAGGCACCGCCACTTGTGGTGCTAGATCAGATCGGATCGCGAGGAGGAGAAGTGAGGACGACTACATCACCCACATTCCGACGAACGTTCCGCTGTGCGAATCTTCAAGGGTATGAAGATCTAATCCAATCTCTCTCGTTGTTTGCATCTCCTAGATTAGATCTTGGCTTTCCCTCTGTTCGCTCCGTAGAAAATTTTGATTTACTATGCCGCGAAACCCTTCCCTAGGACCAAACCAAAATGCCATTATTCGGAACACCGGCACCGCACCACACGCTCTCCAGATCACCATGGCCGCTGCCCGGGCTTAGCACCCGCCTAGACATCGTCAGTAGCACCACCACGTTGCCATGCCGAGCACAGCTAGGTGCCGCCATGCCACTCACCTCTGCAGAACTAGATCCATAGACCCACCCATGCGATGGATTAGGATCCGAAAGCCACGGTCATGGGGGCACGACCTCCAGGATGGATCCCCTCCTCCACCGTCAAGACACCGAGATCGTCGCAAGGAGAACCAAGGCACCGCACCGCCGTCGTCCTGCGAAGCCGTTACCGCCATCATCAGGGATTAGTGACCCTGTCCGATGAGAAACGCCCCGTCGTTGCCGTTAAAGGCAAGGGCTTTGTCCTGCCATGACCTTGGGCGGCGGCGAGGGGAGGAGGAAGGTTGGGGACGGGGGCAGTAGATGGAGGCGCAGTTGCCCCCGTGCCGCCTAGGGTTCACCCTGTTGATGATGTGTCACCGTCTTGCCGTACACGAGACAGGCGCAAAAGAGCAGCACGAAAAAAGTAAAATAGTTGCATCATACTTCATAACATTCTATTTCTTTAAAAGCCCCCGCCCCATCCCCGTAGTATATTTCTACTACAGATGTCGAAAAACATGATTTTTTTTGTTTGCGAAGAATAAGCTCTAAAGTATAAACTCAGTTCCAATATTGGAGTGGTTGACCTCCCTATTTGCAACCATTTATTTGATCCTATTTTTATCTAGTTTCTTATTTGAACGCAATATGGTCAAAGTACTCATCTTCTCACCTCAAATTCACATGATATTAATGCTATATGTTTTGCTGTTTTGGAAGAAATATCTATATGTTCGTCTTTCAGTACCTATGTTTTTGGAAGAAGCCGTCTCTAATTGAGGTCTGTGAGTTTTCTGGTGCTCGCAACCAAGCCTGGAGTGGGTTAGGTAATTGGAGACCTCATAGATCTGTCTATTCGGATCCACGCGTGTCATTATGGTAGATCAAATCTACATGGCACAGGCTCCCCCTGCCTGGCACGCCAACTAACAAAGGATAGTTTCCATGATCCCTCTGTATTCTCACTTCTGAGGAATGGAAGAGAGTTTATTTGTTCGACGGATGGCTCAGATCAGCAGGTTTGGATCTCAAAGAAAAAATATGTGTATAATGGGAGGAATCCCTCAGACTTTATTCATAAGGTGATCAAGAGATAGTACAATGTGTCTACAAGATAATCTCGGTGGGTTTATAATGATACTCGATGAGAGAGATAAATCTAGAGCTATGACTAAGGCTAATGGCAAAGACATGGGTGATTATGGCGTGTCCCTCCGAGGTGAATGTCTTTGGATACTTATAGGCGTCGATGGTAGCCGAGTCCTTGTTAGTCACGTCAAGTCTTCATCTTGTCTTGCACGTAATCATGATCTCCAATCTCTCTTGCACGTAATCATGATCTCCGATCTCTTTTGCACGTACTTCTAGTCCCGTCTTGCAGCCCCATATGTTAGGCCAACTGAGGTTAGGTCGGTTGAGCTTCTAAATGCTGGCCTTCGGGTGCTTGATTGTCAGAGGTCATTGCGGGGAGGAAACGTGGGTTCAGGCCCATTTATGGTGCAGGCCTGAATTCACTCATCACCGACACTCGTCGTAGGCACATTACCCTAGGACATGTGAGATGGGAAGGCTCATCAAACCTTCTGTGAAAACGAACGCACAGAAAGGTTTGCGCGTCTGAGATATCTACACATGCGGGAGACCTTACACAAAGAACTCGAGCATTCACTAGGACCTCGCGCCTCAAGACCAAGAAGAAGTCATCGAGATCACTAGGCTGAGATTGAGCAGGACTAACAACTCTGCTAAAAGTAAGGTCGTCTTTTTAAAGGTACTAATCAGGGGTTTGTCGGTGATGAGTGGATTTAGACATGTACCACACGTGGGCCTTAATCCATGATTGCTGCCCATGGCTACCTTTGTAAGCAAGGACCCGAAGGCCTGCATCTAGAAGCTCTCAACTGACCTAACCTCAATCGAACTGACATGTGGGGCTATAAGACAGTTCTCTAGAGATCGTCCTGAAGACCAAACGTATGTTTAAGGAAGATCGGAGATCAGGATTACATGTAAGACAAGATGAAGACCTGACGTAGCTAAGGAAGACTCTACTACCATCGATGCTAATAATTACTCGAAGACATTCACCCAAGAAGGACACTCCATAATCGCCTTAGTCATAGCTCTAGACTCATCTCTCTCATCGAGTACCGTTATAAATCCACCGAGATTATCTTGTAGACACACTGCACAATCTTTGACACCTTATGAATAAAGTCTGAGGGAATTACACATATACCTTCGTCTTTGAGATCCAAACCTGCTGACCCAAGCCGATTTCCACACAAATAAACTCTCTTCCGTTCCTCGGAAGTGAGACTGTGGAGGGATCATGAAAATTATCCTTCGTCGGCTACTCATTAAATATGGCATGGTGATGGTTGTAGCTGATTTTTTGAATGGTTGTACTGTGCCGGTTGGGATGAATATCAAGTCCATAACTTCAATCTCAAAGGTACGATACCCATAAAAAACTCCCCAATATCGTCCCATCTCGTTATGCCTTGTTGTGTATAAGATAGGTACAAAATGTATTACCAATAGACTGCATGTCTTTTTGGATGATATTGTGAGCAAAGAACAAAGTGCATTCATTCCTTGGAGACTTATTATGTATAATGTGTTGAATGCCTATGAAATTGGGGGATGGAGTTTTAGCTCACGGGTCCAAATGCTTCTGCTTTTCTGGACCAATCACATTACCTTGAGTGATGCGTCTATCGAACTACCTTTGTGTTGAAGACGCCAAAAAACATATGTAAAAGGGAGCACGCATATACAGATTAGTCATACGTATAGTAGTAATAAATTCGGGTTTGCTAGTTCTCATACGTCTGAGGACTTCTTAAGTTTTGGTCGTCTCTTTCACCGTTCGATTTACCTCGTGATTCGTGTAAAATAGAAGTTACACATAAGTTGCAACTCGAGTGTAACCGAGAATTTAATGAGTTGCAACTAGGTTGTAACTGAGAATTAATACAAATCTTATGAGTTGCAACCTAGTTGCAACTGAGAATTAACACAAATATTAAAATGACAGCAGCGACTTAGACATAACTAATTCTGTGCTCACAGTGGGAGATGCCCGCGCGACTGCTCTCAGGCCCGGTCTGATTGTGCCGACACAACCAACGCGACCCGCTACGCTACGCGTGGTCATCTGAGGGCGTCCGGTGCGCGCATGCGTATAATGTCCTGAGACGGCATCAGTCAGAGGCCATAGACGCGGGCCGCCGCGGACCTTTGAGAACCACCGGGCATGAGTCGCGGCCGCGAGCAGGATGATGTGCCCGCTGCCTCTGTCCCGACCTCCCAGAGCTCGTAGAAATCGACCCGCGCATTCGGTGGATGCGTACTGCCGGAGGCGCGTGCTCCTCTAGTTGACGTGATGGAGGCATAAAGAACAAGCACACACACAGGATATGGAGTCGGGGGCTGGCGCGGAGTCGCTGCCGAAGTGCCGATGCCCACCATCAAAATAGCTAGGCGGTGTCCCATTCCGGCGACCGTGTCCGCGGCCGCGCTGCTACTGCTTTCTTCTTTTTTTCTTTTTGGAGCTTGGATGGATTGATGCACCGTTGAAGGCATGAAGCTAGCTTGGATTCCAGGCGGCCCTTCCCTGCAGGTGTGATGCACCGGTCGGCGTGTGGCTGCGCTGCGCCGGCCCATGTGACCCTTCTTGGCGAGGAGCGGCTGCTGCATCTGTTACACTGCCGAAGAACAGTCGGATCCATGAGATCTGAGAGACTCCTTATTAACGAACAAACGGCCTCCTTATTAATTGCTCTACACAGACGTGGGCCACAAACACTCTTCATATAAACCAGAATGGGTGAAATACTCGGAAGAAATACAGCTGTTGGCGTGAATCTGGCTAGCAACAATTGGTCCAAGCAGCGGGTGCATCTGGACCCCGGAGCCAAAAAAATTTTTGAACGGGAATAGGCCCGAAGACGTTGGCGCCGGGGACTACGCCATTTGGGCCACCGTCAGGATGGGGCGCCGTGCTGGGATCGGGAAACCTCCAAGTCTGGAGGAGAAGTATCCTCGGAGCTTCAACTCTCGAGGCGCGGAGTGGCCCCCTTAGCCAAGGATAGCAGCAGCGCTCATCGCCGTTGCTTGGAAACTTCCCCCGGATGAGCTTCTTCGAGACCCGTTGGCGCCGGAACCATAGGACCGGCCCCACCATCCAACCCCTACTCCCCAAGCCACCATGGTCGTTCAAGAGTAGGAGGAAGGAAGGGGACCAGCATGCGGAAGACGACGCCAGATAAACGCCTTCTTCGGAGCGTCGAGGCCAGCAACCGGCGGCACTTCTCTTCCTCGCCACCACGGCCGGCCAAGAGGAACACCACCCACCGTCTGTCCACACTGCAACGCCCCTCCCCCTTGCTACCACAACAGGCCAGGAGGATTGTTGCCTCGCTGATCCCCAACGCCAGAAGAAAAGCCACAACTTCTTTATTTACGGAGACAGAAACTTTCGTCTCAGTGCTCTGCTCTAGCCAGAAGAGCAAGAACACCAAGAACAGAGGTCCAACACCCCAGATTTGGCTACAAAGATCCAGAGCATAGCTCCAATACTTCCATATAGGGTTACAACTACAAAAACAAAGAAAAAAAAGCCGTAACTACTCCGGTGCCAACTTCTGTCCACCGCTCGCCAGTTAATCTGGCGAGGGCACCATGGGAGTGGCCCGGTCCTGAGGAAGCAGGGGAGGGGTGCCTCTCGATTCGTGCAAGCATTGGGAGGGGGATGTGTGGCTAGGGGAGCCAAATTGTATATCCGATGAAACTGTCCATTCAATGACAAAAAAGGTGGAAACCACATGTGTGATGTCAAGCTCGACATGATGAAGGCGTAAGATCGCGTTGAATGGATTTATCTAGAAGCATTCATGTCAAGTGGATTCAACGAGAGTATAGTGAACTAATTATGAAATGTGCCTCGTCTGTTAGATTTACACTGCGTGTGAACGGTGAGTTACTACCATATTTCACACCTACAAGAGGACTACGCCAAGGGGATCCGATCTCCTCGTAACTTTTCTTCTATGTGACATGGTGAAAGAACATGTGGGCCCCCATGTGTGGTTTTGGTAATTAATGACAATCTTTATGGACTAAGGTGTGTATTAAGTTATACTTGTAGGAATTGTCCATTGGCATTTCTTGGAGCATGTGTTGACTTCAAGATAGATGAAATGAGAAGAAGATGTGTTGTGCAAGCTCAAAATGCGCCATCTATAGAACATCTCATGTTTGATGTTTTCCATCCTCGGTGATCATGGATCGATGATGAGGAATCAAGAAAGGTGTCCATCTTGAGAAGGACAAGATCGTCTACATCGAGCTCAAATGGATTTCTCAAGTAAAAGGTATAATATTGATAGGTTTTCCTTTTGCCGGTCTCATGTTTGTTGGGAGACCGGATTTAGCATAGATAACCGTACTATAAAGAGGGGCTCTCGAATGAGTAACTCAGTCACATCGTTCGGAGAGAGATCAAACCTTTGCATACTTTCATCATCATATTTGGTTGTTATTTGGTCTTATCCATGTGAGGATATAGAGCTTGTGGTAATCTCCATAACAAGCTCTAGTTCATCAAAAACGGATTTCCCTTTTATATCTTATTGTGTTTTGATCTTGGAGGTTTTACCGGTTTGTATTTTAGAGATAGGTAAAACCTTCCATTATTTGGTTCTTACTCATGTGAGGATTTAGAGCTTGTGTTAATCTCCATGACAAGCTCTAGTTCATCGAAAACGGATTTCATATGCATTTTCTATTACGTTTTTGATGTTGGAGGTTTTATCGGTTCGTCTTTTTGATAGAGGTTAAACCTTTCGTCATTTGGATCTATCCTCCCTTTCTGGACTATAATGTTTCTTTGCATGATCTTTTAGAGCTTGTTTTCCTCTTTGAAACGAGCCCAAGATCATCAAAATCGGAGTCCGGATGCAAAAGTTATGGCCGTTTTCGTTCAGGGATGACCGGTAGTACCGGACCAGGGTTCGGTAGTACTGGAGGTCCGGTAGTACCGCCTCTTAGTACCGGTTGGTACTGAATAAGGTGCGTTTGGCGACCTGGGATCCCCAGGGAATGTCCGGTAGTACCGGGAAAAAGTCCGGTAGTACCGGGATTCGCGTTTTTTGGCTTCAACGGTTGGATTTTGGGGGGACCTATTTAAGAGGCCTTCTTCCCCAATAGTTCGACAACCATTCTTGCAAGTTTTCCCCTCCATTTTTGACCTTCTTGAGCTTGCTTTCTCTCAATCCCTCCGATGATTCTTGCATATTCTTGAGGGATTTAAAAGAGGAGATCTAGATCTACAATCCCACCAATCAATCTCTCCTCTAAGTGAGGGAAACATATTGGGATCTAGATCTTGGAGTCTTTTGTGGATTTCCTTCATTGTTCTTCCTCTCTTATTCCCCCATAAGCTTTTGTAGCTTTGGTGGAATTTGGGAGAGAAGTATTTGAAAACCTTTGGGGTGTTCTTGCCATTTGCATTTGGTGCATCGGTTTGTGTTCTCCTCGGAGGATTTGGTTTGAGTGACTCATTGGAGCTTGTCCTTCTTGGGTTTTTAGAATCCTAGACGGTTTTGTGGCCTTGGTGGCATTGTGGCCTTTTGTGGCATTTGTTGGGAGCCTCTAATTAAGTTGTGGAGAAGTGCCCCAACCTTGTGAGAGGTTCCGGTTGCCACCGACAAGTGCACCGATAGTGGAAGCGTGGATCGATCCCGTTGGGGTGATATTCACCGGAGAATAAGGGAGGCCTTTTGTGGCGTTGGTGATTTGATACCACCCCCTCTCCAAACAAGACGTACTCCATGTTGGGAGGAACTCGGTAAAATATCGGTGTCTCCGCGTGCCTCGGTTATCTCTATACCCGAGCTCTTTACTTATGCACTTTACATTGTGATAGCCTTCGTGCTTGAAGTAATATTTATCCTGTTATCACTTTGTTGCTTGTATTGCTTAGCATAAGTTGTTGTTGCACATAGGTGAACCTTAGTTGTTCTAGGTTGTGCTTAACAAAGTAAACACTAGTTTTATTCCGCCTTTGTTGAGCCACTCTAGGAAAAGGTTTAATCGCCTATTCACCCCCCCTCTAGGCGACATTCGTATCCTTTCAATTGGTATCAGTGTAGGGTTCGCAGCATAGAAAACAAAAATTTTCCTACGATGTGAACTATATACCAAGATCCATCTACTAGATACAAACAACGGGCGGATGTATATCCGTAGAGAACATACCCTTGAAGACCGACAAAGCTTAACGAGTTCAACTCGTGGTTGATGTAGACGATCTCTTGCCGATCTCAAGATCGAGAGGAAGTCCTAGCGCCGCAAATCCGCGCATCCGTGCTCGCACACACGCTCGAGGCACCGAAACCTCCGCCTCCTCGCTCCAGCGATGCAGCGAAGCACAACTCTTTCTTGCCGAATAGCCACCGAACATGTATCTCGCTAGTCCGAGACCATGGGGAATAAATTCTAGAGGGAGAGAGATCCTTCACGAGGAGGTGTGAGAGACAAGTGAGGAGGGGCTCCTTTATAGGAGGAGGGGGAACCCCAAGGGGGTGGCCGGCGCATGGGGGCTGCCCCCTTGCCCTCCCCTCTTCATGTGGGTGGACACTCCACTCACAAATCTCCTTTAAATTCCCTCCACTCAAAAGTCCACTCAAATTCCCATTAAATTTCCACCAAATTTAATGCAAACTCTCATTAAATAAAACTCTTTTATTTTATTCAGAATTTTGTCAATTACTTTAATGACAAACATTCACAAATAACCCCTTGCTAGAATTCTATTTCACATGCATAACCACTTTATGCAATTTCACCCGAAAACCTGTTTGATTATCTAGTGAAATAAATTCTGCGCTTGTTCATTCTTCCGGAATGAAACATTTGCTCCAATTGGATGTTGGTGTCTCCTAAGTCAGTCACCCTACGGTTCGTGAATAATGCGGACATGATCGAGACCCCTCTCGGATCAATAATCAGAAGCGGGATCGAGACCCATCGACTCCCACACATTCAACGATGACTTTCTTGTGATCGTGGAACCTTTTATGCTAGTATCTTAATCCCTTTGTTTCACGATATATTACATGTCCGAGATTCGATCATCGGTATCTCCATACCTAGTTTGATCTCGTTCGACATGCACTCTTTTCTCGTTCTGTGATATAACATTCTAGTGATCAAATCACTTGCTTGTAAGCTAATCAATGTGATATCACCGAGGGCCCAGAGTATATCTATCCGTCATCGGGATGAACAAATTCCACTCTCGATCCATGATCCTCAACATAACACTTTATTAGTTCTGAATCCATCTTTATAATCACCTGTTACGGTGACGTTTGATGTTATCAAGAAACTCTTCCTGTTAGTGATTGACATGATCTCATGGTCTAAGGATTAGGATCACTTCGTAAGTTGTTATAGCAATATAAACTCAATGACTTTGATCGTAATGCTATACTTCGGATGAATGTTCATCACACCATTACACTAATGTTGTGATCCCGTTATTAACAACATCCAATGTCCATGATCAGGAAACCTTGATCATCTTGTTAATCAACGAGCTAGTTTATGAGAGAGGCATAACTAGGAACTTTCTGTTTGTTTATTAAACACACATGTATTAACGTTTCTGTATCAATACAATTATAGCATGCAAAATAAACATCTATCATATACTTGGAATACACATAATAAACACTTTATTATTGCCTCTCAGGGCATATTCCCTTCAATCAGAGCCCGGTCTCTCATTTTAGGCTTCACCGCCTCTAGAGTAAAGATGTCGGCTAGGGTATTAGTGCACAAGGACACGCTCACATTCGATGGCACAAATTATGATGTTTGGAAAATTCGCATGCTTAATTTATTTCAGGAAATTCACCCAATTATCGAGGGATATCTATATGTGGGTCTCTCTTCTCCTATGGATACCCAAAACGAATCTTTAGAGGAGAAGTTGAACTCTCATATAGATGCTCTAGCTACTAAAATTCTTTTGCATGTTGTGAGCAATGTAGTTCTTTCTTCTATCATGCCTTATTCAAGCGCTCGTGAGATATGGACCAAGCTTCAAGATAAATATAGCAAGTCCAACATTATTAAGGATGATTGTGTTGCTTCCACATCCAGTCGAGATGAGTTCTCATCGTCTACCACTTCACCAACATGTGATTTTTCACAAGGTAATGATATGGTGAGTGGTGATAGAAATTGCAATATGGATAGTGATATTACTACTTGTAATCCTTCATCCCTATCTAGTTGCAATGATCTATCTTTGGACCTTAACACTTCTAGCACTCAAAACTCCTTACATGCTTGTGTTAATAGTCCTTGCATATCATGTAGAAATGACTTGAATAAATCTCATGATGATATGCTTGTGTTGTCTTGTTGCCATGATAAAAATGTTTCAATTTCCTCTAGTGCTTGTGTTGCTAACCATGTAGAGGAAAATGAAGATTCTATGGGCCAAGACAAGGTATTGAAGAGAGCTACAAGTGCAATCTCATCATCATCTTCCTCCGGTTCTCACATGTGCCTTATGGCTAAGGGAACAAAGGTAACCTCTTTGAATCCCATTGTATCTCATGATGATGATGATGATGAGGTTGAGAATGATAATGATGATTATAGAAGTAAGTATGATATTACCTCTATTAAGAAAATGGGAGAGGTTGTATATAGCGCTCTCTTCAAAAATAAAATTGCTTCCTCCAACTTTCTTGAAATTTTGAATTGTGCCATAGAAGGCAATGATCTTATTGAGGAGCAAGAAAACTTAATTGATGAAAAGTTTGCACTTGAGCGTGAGTATGCTAATGAAGTTGCACAACTAAAGGACTCCCTTGAAGAAGAACAAACCACCAAAGAATCTCTTGAGGAGACTTTTACTCTAGAATTATCTAGAGTAAAGGAATACCATGATAGAGAACTTGCGGTGGCTAACTCCTTCAAGATTAAAAATGATGAACTTGAAGTTGCTTATGCTAAACTTGTTGAGGATTTTGAGCACCTCAAAAATGGCTCTAGGGTCATAAAGGGTGAGCTCATCAAACTCACCGAGTCACATGAGCAACTTAAAGTTTCATATTCAAAAGAGCTTGCCAAGTTGCCCTCACCTCTTGCTAATAATGATGATGCTTGTGCTACTAACTCTATTTCTTGTGAAGCATCTATCTTGAAGTAGAATGTTGAGCTAAAGGCTCAACTTGCGTTGATAACTAGCAACTATGGGAAATTAGAAGAAAGTCATGTTAAGCTCTTGATATCGCATGAGGATCTTCTAGTCTCCCATGGTAGGCTAAAGTTAGCTCATGAGGCCATCGTGTCAAAGGTAACATCTAGTGGGACTCATGTGGACATTAGCACTATATCTACTCCGAATGTTATAGTGCCATGTGCTAGTCCTTGTAATTCATCCTCTCACAACCATGCTATATCTCGTGATGAATTACATTATGTGCCTTGTTGCTCTAACAATGTGGCATCTACTTCCTCTAGTACTTTTGTTGAAACTAACCATGTAGAGTAAATCAAAGAGCTCAAGGCTCAAGTCACTTCTTTGAAGAATGACTTGAAAAGGGGTCATCAAGGGAAGGTCGCACTCAACAAAATCTTGAGTGTGCAAAAATCCCCCAATGACAAGAGTGGGCTTGGATTCAACTCCAATGTCAAGAACAAGTCCACTATCATGTTGAAGCACAAGGACAACAAGACGAATGGCCTAGATCAAGTCAAGAATCCGGCCAACATTGTTTGCTTCAAGTGCAAGGAAGAAGGGCATCATGTCAAACATTTCCCATTAAAGAAGAAGTCCCTTGGCAAGAAGTAAGAAGGGAAGCGGCCTCAAGCTCCACATCTTGTTAGAGATGGGCCTCCTCCCAAGAAGACTCAAGCTCTTCCTCAAGATGTTGCTTCATACAAAAATAAAGATGGCAAGATAAGAACTTGCTACATTTGCCATAAGAAAGGGCACATTTCTTCCTCATGCACTATTGGTATCTCCTCATCCAACCCTATCATTATTGATAATGCTTATTCTCTTTATAAGGATGAGGTTGGCAATGTGTTTGCCAAATTTGTTGGTGCCCAATGTGGTGTCAAGAAAAGAACTATTTGGGTTTCCAAACCTATTGTGACTAACCTCTTAGGACCCAACTTGGTTGGGGACCAACAAACCAAAACTTGATCAATAGGTGTGTTTTGGAGGGCATTGGAGACTTGGTTACTTTATGAAGAATTGAGAGATCTTCATCATTTATTCTTGTCAAGCCAAGCCATTTGGATTATCATGATTATATTATATTTCCAATGTTCCTCCTTGTGGTAACATATGCTTAACTCATTACATTGAAAGTTACTCTCCCCTTGTGCATGTGTTGGTTTTGTATCTTCCATGCTTTTGTCCATGTTGTGCTTTCCACTTAATTATCTTGAGATATCAAGTATATTTGTATATGATTAGGTGGCACACCATGTATGTGTGTTTCTTGTATTGGAGCCTTAATTGATTATATTTGATATCTTATTTGGCTCTTGTGAGAGATTAATGGATTATCCCATTTTGGGGGAGTGTTATGCTTGGGCATTCCACAATCCTAAAATTGTGTGTACATGAGGAATACCACTAAGTATTTATATTGGATTATTGTCTAGTCTCTATGTGGTACAATTCCCATGAGAAACTTAAGTGTTATAATGTCCACTAATTATCTCTATTTGTATCCTTTTGCATCGTGTTGGTTTTATGGTAGTATCACATTATGGGGGAGTCATATGGTTAGTGCATATTACAATCCTAGAAAATGTGAATATTCGAGGTTGTGTCACTTAGAATTGATATTGATAATTATCTAGCACCTATGTGACACATTTGCGCATACAAGTTCCAATTTGCTTGAATGTTGTTGTTGATCATATTTTGGATCTTGTATATGAGAGTGTTTCTTGGTATGTGTTTCCTCATATTTAGATCTCTATATTCTCATGGAAACCATTTGCTTCAAGTCACTCTAATCACTATGATTGTGTGACTATTGAAGCTATCAAGAATCTCTTTCGAAGCATCAAACTTAATTTGTATACTTTGTTACATGCTTCTTTATGTGAATATGATCTTGGATATCCGTATGAACTACCTAGGGAAGATTGTTCTCAATTCTTCTTGTCCTTGGACAATTAGTACCAAATTTATGGTAGACTTTATTGATCATATTCACTTTGGCCTTTTCTTAATATTGTCCTATCTTTGGCCAAGTAAATGTTTTGTGTGCTCCAATGTTTTCCTTGCTACTTTTGGATCCTTTCATTTTTTATTGGTATCCTCTTGTGTTTTATTTAATGTAGGTAGTAGTGATGATCTCATTTGTGTGAATTTTGCATTCAAAAGCAAAAATTCTATATAATGTACTACTTATGGGTGAGCTCTCCTATATTATCTAGAACAATCCTTTTATGCTTCTTTGTTTTGATCCATATCGAGTTTTATGTGCTTGGATGCTCAATCTTTTCGTTTTGGTATTTTGTGCCATCATGAAAAATTTGGGGAGTTTGGTTTCTTGTTGGAACCTTGCTCTTTTTGGGAGTTGGTTTTGTTTCATTCCTTGTGTCATGTTTTGTCCAATTTTAGAATGAGATAAATCCTTGAGTATTTGTGTTTTTATATATCTTTTGCTCTTTGGATTTTGCCTAGTTCATTTGTTGAATTTGTGATCTTTCATGTGTTGAATTGGTTCTTTGATATAATTTGGACATCGTTTTTCATGTCACACTCTTGTGTGTGAAATCTCGATTTACTTGGTATTTTTGTTCAAATTGTATCTTCTTTTTGGTTCTTGAAAGCTTTATGCATGCATATTTACTATATGTTTATATCATGGCATGCTTTCTTTCTTTGATCCAATATATAGGGGAAACTCCACCAAATCCGATTGGCTAAGTTGTGCATGAAATTCAAATTCATATCAATATGCACATAATTATGTGGAGTCTCACATATGTATTGTAGTTGCACTAACTACTTTGGACCCAATAAGTTTGGGGACCATTTTTGTACTTAAATATGTTTTAGGTACATTGGAGATATATTGGATGCTTGTCTCTCAATCTTGAAGAAGTGGTGCATTAATGAAAATTGGAGGCAAGCTATAGGATGATCAATGAATTCATATCCTCTACATCCTACCAATTATATCTCGGTAACAAGTATATCTTTCTCATGCTCATATATCTTGATTCCAACCGTTTGTCCGTTGCCTTCTGGCATGAATTCATGTATTTGTAATTGCTGTATCTCTAGCCATGGTATTAATAGAACTCTCTATTGTATATGTGTATAAGTTGAGATGAGTATATATAATTGGGACTATACAAAATCATGCATATGATCCTCCAATCCCAAATATGTCAATCTAGCAATTTTATTGCCTATCTTTTCCTCAACTTCTCTCATGTGCAATAGTGAGATTTTGCTAGTTAAAATTTTCTTGTGATACTTGTTGCCTTTCTCTATATATTCCAACTTTCTCCTCTTCCATTGGTGAAAGTTGTAATATATGTAGTGTGTTGGTGTTTGAAGTCCATTAATGTACAATAAGACATGTGTGAGCCTTTTGACGAGGTTTGATCTCATCAATGCCCATTGTTATGGACTTGGGTTTTGGAGAAGATGGGGATGCTGGAGATCATGGAACGGTTAGCAAACAAGCAAACACGGGGACACAAGGTTTACCCAGGTTCAGGCCCCCGGAGGGAAAACCCTACTCCTGCTTGTCTGCTGTTGATTACGGCAGAACCGAAAGTTACAGGGGTGCGCAGATGCAATCTGGAGTGGAGGTGTGTATGCGAAAGTATGAGAGAGAGAGATCTAGGTCGTGCCCTCCTAGCCTTTATATAGACTCAGGCAGGTCCCGGGCATAGACCTAGTCGGTTACAAGTTCTAGGGTTTTACCCCTTTGAATTTCCTATCTGCGCTAGTCTTGCTCTCCAAGGATCTGAAGGCGTCATGGGCCTTGGCCACCCGAAAATCTTCATGGGCCGGCGTACATCTGCCGTGGGCCTTCCTTGGGCTAGACCAGGTATGCTAAGATCACGTACCCGTAGGGTAGAACCATGTCAGTAGCACCCGAGTGATCAGTCGAATCGTAGATTCGGCTGAGGACTCTTCAATCCTTCGGGTGCAACTATGTATTAACAGTATGCGTGTAGGGATTGTTTGATGCGTGTGCCTGACTCACCCGACGGATCAGGGTCAGTTAACTGTCTTAGGGCGAAACAACATGATCTTACTCAGGTTCGAGTCCCTTAACTCGAACCTGGAACATATGCTGGCGTAATTCGACTCAGGCCGCGGAGGACTTACAGGAGTGGAATTCCAGTTATTTTAACTGATGTACCCAACGCGTCCGTCGGGATTTTTCATCGCGCCTGCTATCACGGGTTTTATACTAGCAGAGCACAGTCGTGTGCGTTACCAGGCTATCAGATGATATCTGTAGGTCTTATCTTTGTGTCGCAGACACAGCATCCGAATGTTTATCACCGCGGAGGTGTTTCGGGTGGCCAAGGAGATCGTTGCTCACTCAGCGTTTTGTTGGGTCAGAGTTGCCGAAAAGTTTTTGCATACTGATCCGAAAGATCGCAGTCGAAGAATTCATATGGTGCGCGACCAGCGCTCCCTATGGGAGTAGCCCCCGAGTGTCTGTTCGAGTCGTAGACTCGAGCGGAGACTTTAGTTCAAACATTATTCAGTTGTTAAGTCCGTAGGACACAAAAAAAATCGGATTCTTAAATCCATCCTCCCTCTGGGAGTAGCCCCGAGTTTGTAGTGGAGTCGTATACTCGACGTAGGACTCGAAGAAATATTTCGTTGTTATCCATCTTTCGGGTGTGTGGCCAGCGCTCCTAATAGGAGTAGCCCCCGAGTATTTAGTCGAATCGTAGATTCGAGTGAGTAATCTTAGATTTGAAGCCGAAGAAATTGTAGTTGTTGCTAGTATAGCTTTTGATGACATCAGTGCTGACGATCAATGAACTCAAGCGTCTGCTGCGCCAGAGATGACTTGACTGGACGAACATGGGTCCCACTTGCTGACCTTGAATTGACCGGTCACGCGCGGCGTGGAGATAATTACGGCGTCGCCTCGATTTCCGCGCGTAGTGGGCGGCGTGGGACGGTTCGTTGTGATGCTGACATGTGTATGGCCAGATCTACCGTTGGCGTTAGGTCTTCTTGATGGACGGTTGCCGTGCGTCGTCTTCGCCGTTAAAATCATTGGGGAAAGCTGCAGTTTGTTTTCACCGCATCGATTCTTGTTTTCACTGCCTCCTTATGCTCTAGCAGTTCTTGCTACGCGCTGGAATATCCTTCCACATTTCCGTCTTCCCTTCTAGGCTCTCACCGCCGGCGCCGCCGTAGCGCGATGGGGAAACCGAAGAAGTCATCATCTGCGGTTGGTACCAGTGCCGCCGGAGGAAAGAAAGGCGCCACCGCTACCCGTGTCACCGACGGTGGTTGGCGGCGATCAGAGACGCGGGAGAGTGACCTCCGCAAGCTTCGCGAGCGGGGCTTGATCCCGCAGGATAGGGAGGTCGTTAGACTCCCCGGCAACGAGGTAATCCTCCGTCCCCCCGCTGGATATAGGGTTATGTTTCTCGCCTTCATTATTCGTGGGTTTTCCTTCCCAGTCCACGACTTCCTTTGTGGGCTGCTCTTTCTCTATGGCATCCAGCTGCATCATCTTCCGCCTAATTCTCTTCTCCACATTGCTTGTTTCATCACTTTCTGCGAATGCTGGCTCGGCATCGAGCCGCACTTTGGCCTCTTCTGGAAACTTTATTCCGTGAAGAGGCAATCTGGTTCGGATGGTGTTTATCCCATTGGGGGTTGCATCATCTCCCTCAAGCCTAATCTGCTTTTCTTTTCCTTTTCCATGTCCGAATCTGTCCAGTACTGGCGGAGGCGATGGTTTTATATCCGCGACTCCGTAGTGCCTGGGCAAGATTTTGGTCTTGTTCCTTTCGACCCCTCCCAGAAGATTGAGCCGAAAAGGTTTTGGAAAAACAATATCTTGGATGGAGAGGTGGCGGAGATAGAGGCTCTATATCGTCGGGTGTAGGATCTCCAGTTGACTCCGGAGAAGGAAGTGAATGGTGTGGATATCATCCGCACCTTCCTCGAGCGTCGGGTGCAGCCACTCCAGGCTAGGGTGCACCCAATGTTCCTTTATGCTGGCCAGCATGATCCGACGAGGGTTTCGGCTGAGAAAATCTCCGATGGAGATCTTGATAGGGCCCTTCGCTTGCTGCTGAATTTCAAGGCCAGAAAGAAAATCCCGGGGAAGTCGCTGACTCCTCCGTTTTCTTCTTCGCTTCTTGTTCCCCAGGTGTAGATCTGTGCGCGTAGCGCTGCTTTTCGATTGCATTGTTTTGTATTTGTTTGCTGACAAATTGTTCTTCTCTTGTGTAGAGCTTCAAAGTGCCGGGTATGTCGCCTCCATTACTCGAAGTATATCCGAATGCTCCGGACAATGACTTGGTGGATTCCATGTCCGAGCTGCTGTCGGCGCGATCTCCGGCGGAAGATGCCAACGAGTCGAGCGAGGACCACACTCGCAAACGATTGCGGAGCTCCAGCGAGTCTTCGGATGCCTAGACTCCTCCAACTCCTAGGAACCCTCTGTGCCTTGAGCGTCACAATGACGGGCATGGAGGATCTTCCTCCCCTTTTCCTGCCATTCTGCATGCGGGCTGTGCCGCCGTTAAAAGCGGAAGAAGGAAGAAAGAAGAAGGAAGAAAGAAGAGAAGAAGGGGAGAAGAGAGTCCAAGGACTCCTCCATCTTAGACTGAGCTCATGGACTCGTAAGTTTCTTTTATACTGCTGTCTTTTTGCTGTTGAATTTTGTGCTTGTGCTAATTATTTCGTGTGCAGGCATTCCTCCCACGACTCCTCCAGCGATGGTGCTCGGGAGATGATGGGAGAGTTGAAGGTTGCGTCTCCTCCTCCTGAGATGGTGGCTACCTCTGAGGGTGCTGCGCCGGTCCCTTCTCCGCAGGAAGCTCAGGTGGTTGCGCCTCAGAAGGCTGCGAGCGGGCCTTCGGAGTCGCCATCGGAGCATGTAAGTACTTTTGTTTCCTACCGCGGGGGGAGCCCCCGAGCGTCTGAAAAATTTTCTTGTCTTGTTCTTTCTTTGAGTCTTCGGGGGGAGCCCCCGAGCGTTTTCGTGTGCGAATTTTGCTTTTGTTCCTTCGTGTTGGGCGCAGCCCCCAAGTCCTTTTCCTTACTGGTAGTTCTTCTTCCTGCAGAATTTTTTACAGGATGCCAAGCGACTGGTGCAGGAGCACCTGGTGCTGGAGGTCAACCTCCGACAGCTTCAAGGTACCTGTATGCTTTGGTGCTTGTTTCTTTTTGCATTATTGTCTTGCTTTCTGACGCTTTATGTTTTGAATGCAGAGGAGCATAACACTTTCCTCCGTGAGATTGATGCTCTCAAGAAGAGCCTTGGTCAAGCGGAGAAGAAGGCCGAGGACGCCGCTGGTGCGAAAGAGCGCCTTGAGCTGGAGCTGGCCAAGGCAGCCGAGGATAAGGAGCGTCTGCGAGGGAGGCTCTTGACATGAGGAGCAGCTTGCCATGGCTGCGACTGCGCGTGAAAGAGAGGTGGCGGGCAAGCTCATGGCTGCTGCCAAGGCTGTTTCAGGTGAGTACCTTATTTTTGCTCCTTTCTTTTTGTTTTCTTGTATTTCTTCTATGTTACTTTCTTCATTCCTTCTCTTTTTGTCTCAGATGCCGCAGGCATCGAGTTTGACCGCGGCGCTCTGGAGCACGGGAGTGCTCTAGATGATGCTACTGCAGTGGTCGAAGATCGCTGCAGCACCGTCGTCAACTCCCTTGCCAAGGCAAAGGAGGTCCTTGGCCGCTTCTACAAGGAGCTTTTCCCCAAGGACGCGGCCCTTGATGATGTTGACGCCCTGGCGGAGGCTTTGTCAGCCGAAGCGCCTACGGCGTACAAGCGCAAGCAGAAGGGCATCGGCGCGTCCGTCGGGCTGGCGATGGCCTTGGCGGCTGGAGCGGAGCTGGACCTTCCCCAAATCACCTCCCGGATGCCGACGACCGCGGATGGATCCGAGGTAGCCTTTGCTACCTATTCTTCTCGCTGCAAGCGATATGGGCCAAAGCTCATTGATCTGCTATCTGAATATGCGTTGCGGCAATAGGAGGAGGCCAAGGCGAGGCAATCCGGCTCCAAGGCTACTCAGGGTGTCGCGTCTTAGGCGTTGCAGTTGTAGGATAGTTTGTAATCTTCTTTTGTTTGTAATTATGTTGAGGAACAAAAAATCATTGTGCCACGTAGTGGCCTTTATATGCTTGATGAATTTTGTTGAGTTGTGCTCTTCTCCGTCTGAATGTTTATGTCCTTTTCTTTTCTGCTGCTCTAGGTTCCTTCGAGTGCTGATCCCATTGACACCTCGCCCGCAACGCGGCAGCGGCCATCTTTGGATGATTCATCACAACTTTCTTTTCTCCGAGACCGTGTTCGTAGTCTTGAGAAGGAGTTGCTTGGGGTGCGTGGCCACGCCGATGTTTGGAAGTCCAAGGCAGATCGTGGTGCAGCCAGAGAGGAGTACTTGATGGCGGAACTGCTTCGGCAGTCTGAGCAGCTTCAATGTAAGTTGTTCTTTGTTTCGAGCTGCAGCTCAGTTTTTCGGATGCGCCTGCTGGCCTTGCGTATTATTTTGTGCGAGTGTCGCAGGTGCTAACCTTGCTCCGAGGGAGGAGAAGGAGCGTGTCGCTATTCGGGTCAATTGCTTGACTCAGCAAGACATGGAAGCTGGCGGTTTCTTCTGGATGGATCGTGACCATGCCACGGCTCTGGCAACGGTGCAGGATCGCGTTCACCAAGTGTCGCGGGTGCTTCGTCAAGTGCAGACTTCGCTCTCATCGGTTCTGCATGTGATGTTTCCAATGGATGCTGTGCCAACAACCCTGTCCGGCCTTCTGTCTAGATTTCGGAGCGTGACTCGCGTCCAGGAACTAGTGAGGCAGCAGCTCGTCGCAGGGGTGAAGGCTGCGTTGTCCCTTGTTAGGCTGCATCGACCTGATGTAGATCTATCTGTTGTAGCAGTTGGGCCACCTCTTCGGCCGAATGGTGGCGAGTGCGATATGCGTCCGCATTATGCGGTTGTAAGGCAGTATGCCGAACAGTTCGTAGATTTGTTTGAGCAGCGTGCTCAAGTTATTCTTCAGAATAGGTAGTACCTGTAAAAGAGATAGATGTAAAATTTGTATATTTCGACTGTGCGTGTTGTGCCCTTTGTTATAAGAGTTTGTTTATTGTGAGCACGTAGTGCTTTGTTTGAGTACGTGTCCTTTTCGTTTGCCTGACGTTGTCAGCTACTCAGGTGTACACGTGTGATCCTCGTCGATGAAATCGTGAGGTGGGAGGAGCCCCCGAGTGCGTTTGTAGCATAAAGTAAAGTTGCAAGTAGCAAACGAGATTTTGGGGCGGGACACTTAGATTTATTTATATCGTAATGGAGGAAGTACATTTTTTGGCTGAATAGCCTTGGCTGAAAAGCCTTATTGAAAGTAAAGGGGTAGGTAGCTATGGGTAGAATCGCCGCAAGTGTGCGATGTTCCATGGGTTGGAGTATGCGACTCCAGACTCCACGTGCTTGAGGCGATAGGCGCCACCTGGGATGACTTCGGTGATAATGTAGGGTCCTTCCCATGGCGACTCGAATTTCTTTGGTCGCTCTTGCTTGAGTCGCAAGACGAGGTCTCCTTCGACGAAGGACCTTGGGCGTAGCCGTCGGCTGTGGTAGTTCCGGAGACTCTGCTGGTACACCGCTGATCGAGCTGCTGCTACGTCTCTTGCTTCGTCGAGTGTGTCCACGGCATCTTCGAGTGCAGCCGTAGATTCGGCTTCAATGTGCGGCGACTTCGGGGGTTGGTGGCGTACTTCGGCTGGTAGCACGGCCTCGGCTCCGTGCATCATGAAGAACGGCGTGTAGCCGGTGGAGCTGTTTGGCATAGTCTGTAAGATCCACAGGGAAGATGGTAGCTCTTTCGTCTAGGCTCCAGCTTTTCGTTCGAGTGGACTCATGAGGCGCTTCTTGATTCCAGCGCCGATTAGGCCGTTGGCCTTTTCCACCTGCCCGTTTGTTTGTGGGTGTGCCACTGAGGCGTACGTGATGTTGATCCCGAGGCCTTCGCAGAAGTCCTGGAATTCCTTGGAGATAAAGTTCGATCCATTGTCGGTGATGATGCTGTGCGGTACGCCGAACTTGTAGACAATGGACTCAAAGAATTTTACGGCGGTCTTGCCCTTTTGGTTAGTGACCGGCATGGCTTCTACCCACTTGGTGAATTTGTCGACTGCGATTAGGAGGTAGACGTGCCCCCCTTTCGAGGACTTTGGCAGTTTGCCAATCATGTCGAGGCCCCATTGAGCAAAGGGCCAGGCTATAGGTATTGGCCTGAGCTCTGATCCAGGTGCGTGTGGTTTATCGGCGAACCGTTGGCACCCGTTGCATCTTCGGACGATGTCCTTTGCATCACTCATGGCCGTTGGCCAGTAGAATCCGGCTCGTAGAGCTTTGGCGACAAGGGACCGGCTGCCTGCGTGATGGCCGCAGATGCCCTCGTGGATGTCTTGGAGGATGGCTTTCCCGTCGCCGATGGTGACGCACCTTTGTAGTACACCCGTAATACTGCGCTTGTACAGCTCGCCATTGATGATGGTGAAGGCTTTTGACCGACGAGATATGCGCCGGGCATCCGCCGAGCTGTCGGCGTTCTCCGTTTATCAAGAACTGGAGGTACGGTCGTGTCCAAGTTTCTTCGACTGCCATGACCTGCATCAGGTTGACCATAGCGACCTCTGTGTCCAGTTTCTCGGGTCCTTCGTGTCCTTCGGGCAGCTTATCCCCCGAGTGTTCTGCATCTTCGGGTGATCCCTTGGGGAATTTCCGCTTGATGGATGGCACGCAGATCTGTTCGAGGAACACACCCGGTGGCACCTTTGCGCAGGTGGAGCCGATGTTGGCGCGTCTGTCGGCTTCCTCGTTGCTTTCTCTTCCAACGTGCCGAAGCTCGCAGCCGTCGAATTCTCCTTCGAGTGTGTTGTAGAGTGCGCGGTACGCGATCATGTTTTCGGCGTGTGCGTCGCACCCGTTCATCGTCTGTTGGATGACAAGGTTGGAGTCACCGTAGATGACCAGGCGCGTTGCGCCGCAGATCTTTGCCATCCTCATGCTGTGGATGAGGGCTTCGTATTTGGCCTCTTTGTTGGAAGCTCGGAATTTCATCCGGAGGACGTACTTCATCTGGTCGCCTGGCGTCAATATGACCCGGCTCTGCTCCAGCTTCACGCTTGGAGCCGTCGAAGTGCATTGTCCATGACTGCGACATGTCTGGGGTGTCTGGCAGCTGCAGCTCCATCCAATGTACGAGGAAGTCTGGGAGGATTTGAGATTTGATTGCGAGTCGCTTCTCGTAGACGATGTCCAGAGGTGACAGCTCGATGCCCCACAGGGCCACGCATCTTGTGGCCTCTGGGTTATTCAGGATGTTGTTCAGGGGTGCCTCGTTGACGACCATCACCTGGTGCTCCTGGAAGTAATGGCTCAGCCGTCGAGCCGTCATGAACACGTCGTAGGCGAGTTTTTGGTAGTGAGGGTACCTCTGTTTTGTTGGCATCAGTACCTCGCTGAGGTAGTAGATTGGGCGTTGGACCCCGTGGGTCTTGCCTTCTTCGGGTCGTTCGACCACTAGCACGATGCTGACCACCTGGTGTGTGGCTGCTATGTACAGCAGCAGAGGCTCGCGCTCCTTTGGCGTGTTCAGGACGGGCGAGGTGGAGAGTATCCATTTGAGGCTTTCGAACGCATCATCGGCTTCGGGCGTCCACTCGAATTTATCTGCCTTGCATAGCAGCTGGTAGAATGGCAGGGCCTTCTCACCCATGCGGCTGATGAATCTGCTCAACGCCGCTATTCGTCCTACGAGCTGCTGGAAACCCTTAAGGTTTTTCGGCTTCTCCATTGCCATGATGGCTCTGATTTTCTTCAGGTTCGCCTCGATCCCTCGCTGAGAGATGAAGTACCCAAGCAGATGACCCGATGGGATGCCGAAAGCGCACTTTTCGGGGTTGAGTTTGATCCTGTAGCGGTCGAGGTTGTCGAACGTCTCGCGGAGATCGTCGATAAGTCACTACAAGAAATGTGTTAACTTGTGACGTTTTGGTAGTGACCATCTACAAAATCGTCTTAAAATTCCACACCGGATGCTTGGGAGGGCCAAAACCTCAATAAACTGTGACGATTTTGCTCAAAACGTCGTAATTTCTTTCGGTGAAATCGTCATAAAAGCTAGAAAGGTCTAAATGCGGAGGATAGCAAGATGGGCCATTGGATGTGTATAGGATGGGCCGGGATGTTGATCCGTGGGAACTTGACACGCGCGCAGACACCAGATATTTCACCATCGCGTGCCCCTCCCAGTGAACGCATCTCCCCTCCGCCAACCCTAATCCCACCGCCCGCCGCCACCGCCCTCTCCCTTCCTTCTGCAGCGAACACCTCTCCCTTCTCCAGCAAGATCCGCGTGCGCCGCCGCCGCCCTCTGTTCGGGATCCTCTTCCCTGACACCGCCGCACAGGCCACTCCCTCCTATCTCCGCCGCCACCCCCACCCCCACCCCCATCACTCCCGATCCCATCTGGCTGATCTCCGCTCGCCCCCCTCACTCCCCCAGCACCACAACCTCTCTTCAAGTCTGTCGGTGGTCGGCGACGCGGTCTGGCGGCGGTCAAGCTCTTTCCCCACCTCTGTGTCCTAACGTCTTATGCATCTGGCCCGTGTTTGCAGGTCCCGTGGATGTTGCTGTGGTGGTTTCAGGCGGCGGCGGCAGCGTGGATGACGTGGCGGCGGTGAGTGATGGTGATGGGCGCGATGGCGGCGGTGAAGGTGGAGGAGCGGGACGGATGCGCGGAGAACCGCCAGCCTCTGGCATCGCCGAGCCCGTCGGCGTCTGAGGGAGGGCTATGGCGCTTTGGATGTCGCTTCGGTTCCAGCCCGCCAAATCCATGTCCGGTCGTGGTACGCTCCTCCTCCTCATCCTCTCGCCAACCGCCCGAGACTCATTGTTGATTGTCTTTGGATAGTGGTTGCTTGCACGACTGGATGCTCTCCTCTGCTTGGGTTGGGCTGTGACTAGGATAGGAAAGGTGAGATTCTCCTGGGGTATTTTTAGTTAGTAGATGCAATTGGGTTGGATTGTGAAATGGTGGGGCAGGCCACTGGGCTCCTGATAAATTTTTCCATCCTCCCTGATAGAAAACATGGTCCCTGTGCAGCTCTACTTTGCACTGAATTGTGAAAATGAGTCCATTTTATCTTATAAACCCATAGTTGCCTCACTTATCTTACTGTGATTCATGTATTGCTTGTTCTTCTTTTTGACTGTTCTACTGTGATCACTAAAGTAGTTTACTTCATAGAGTTTGTATTCAGTTCTTGAAATTGACTGCTTACATGATAACTGTTTACATGTTACTTTACTAGCTAGTTTCTCATACTTTTAATTCTTGGAGTAACAAATCATACTATATGCCATTTTTATATTTGACTGTCCAGTTTGTTTTTTACATTAAAGTATAGGTCGATGTGTGTCGACTACTAGTCAAATAGTGTACCCTTTGTGTGCTTTGCTCTCTAAGCTTTTGTATCTTTTCTGGTGGTTAATTACTGATGTATAACTGTGTCTGGTGGAGATATCTTAGCTCTGGTTTGATGCTCAATTGACATGCTATGGATTCAGAACTTATATGACCATGGAATATTCACTAAAATGATTCCCAGAAACACTTTCTAGGAAAATGCTTTATTCTCTGTCAGATCTGACAGTGAAATAAGGTATAGCTTTGATTCTAGAATTACTGCTAGGAAAATGATAAAGATTATTTGGGTAATATTGGTAAGTGTAAATGGATGATCAATATGATTACTCTGTCCATATGACAACAATAATCTGAATGATTCCTAGCCAAATGGCTATGAAGATGATTTCATTTAAAGAGCATGTTTTGTGATGTTGCAAATCCCCTATGGCTGTATTTTTGTTCAATTCTTTGGAGCTATATGAGTTCTAGTTTCCTTGAATCAAAGCGTGAAGATGAGCATGTGTAATTCAGTTACCTTTGTTTTAAAATATAAAATGATTCTTAGATATTTTTGAATATCTAAGAAAAGGATTTATTATCAAACTTGTTGAAGGGTGATGTTCTAGTTTTAGAGACTAGATTGAGAGTTTGATGGGAGTGAGTTTGGGATTGTGCACGAGGTGCAATTCCAATTCTTTAGTTGTGCTTGACAATCCCTCATGCTTCTTTGGTTTGTGCAAAGATGATTTGTATGCTTTTATGGCCTTGGTATGATTAGTAGAAGTGTGCTATAGCCCCGCCTAGGATGCAAAGGTGAGGCCAACGCTAAATAGGAACAGAAAGTATGGTGTATCTTTTGATTTCTCTATGAGGAACATACATAGCATCTCTATGTAAATTTGAGAGCACACCCTCATCCAATCCTCCTAGATGATCATCTAGTTGAAATGGTATAGGGGTGGATTTGATGGGTATTAGTCTCTTTATTTTCCCAAGATGCTGATGCAAAAGAGAATACATATGCTGAAAATATTGTAAAGTTCTACCTGCTACAAGATATGATTGTTGATCTTGTTATGCTACTAATATAAGCTTCCATGCATCATGTCCTAGAAATCCTTCTCCTCCTACTAATATAGTGCTTCTTGCCTCCTCCTACCTTGCAACCATGTTGCCTTTGCTGTGAATCCCTCTACTTCTAGCTCCTGGATGGCTCCAAGGAGCAACCAGAGTTGGTTGAGGGTGAGGTATAACACTGATGGTAACTTTGTGTGGATGTCTTTGTGGAATGTGGCCGGGTAATTGTTAGCTACTGTGTTCCTTCTTATCTGGTTTCACAGTCTGCTGTGGTGTTGGCCAGACTACTTGCATGTTGATGCATAAGTGCTTGCAAGTGGGACCTCTTGGTGTGGATGAGATCAAGTGAAAACTTGATATTTGTGGAATCTTTATCTTATTACCTTAGCTTTCATGGTGAAACTTGCCCCTCTCCGACCTATGATGTTGTCTTGAGGCAAAATATCGATATGAACAGATGCTACTTTTTTTGGTGAAACTTGCCCTTTCTAAAGTTTAGCTCAATGATGAACTTTTAACAAAGGCAACACACTATTCATTTCGAGAGCAAACTAACCAACTAACCATTCTTCCTTTGGTAATAGTTTCTTGTTTCTTAAAAAATCATGTACGTAACTACATTGGCTAAGTAATGGATAAGAATAGCTTATATGCTATGACTTAATTGACTTGGAGGTCCTCTATACCATGACTTAATTCATGACATACTTGTTTTAGTTTCTCATCCTATGTATTTAACCGGTGTTCTGTTTATGAGACTTTGAGTCGCATAAAGAAAACTCTTCTGTTATTTTTCTTATTTGGGATGACATTGGTTTCTTTTTGGACACATGAAAACTACTCAGTAGTTCCTAATTTTTAGACTAGAGTTATTAGGAAGCAAACTATGCTATTTATGATAAGCGGCGGATTCATAAGCGGATGCTAGTATAGTTAGGGATGATGTATATAGTAACATAGATAGAAAAGATCCATTTTCATGTTGTAAACATTTGAAACCCTGCAACAGAAAATAAAGGGAAGTATTGGATAGTGCTTTATTTAATATCCGAAACATGCACATTTGTTCTTTGCCTAACTTATCGTCTATATGTGAAACCGGATGCCCACTTCAAGGATGATCTTGTCTGGATAGTCTGGATGCAATGGAGGTTGTGATGGCCTTGGAAGAGGAATTTGGTTTCGAGATACCTGATGATGAAGCTGACAACGAGTAGCGAATCTGTCATGTTTACATCTGTTGTATTTGCTGTCTTTTTGGATATTGTGTCTCAAATTTGGCTGCTGTATCTGCTATCATGTTTATATCTGTTGTATCAGATATCTATATCTATTATGATGATCTAGCTATCATGTCATGTAATAGTGTTACTTATTAGCCTCGTGGCTATTATGTTTAAATTCTGGATTATATACTGTTGTTTTGTGTGAACTATATATTTGGAAATGTTGTTGGGATGGTTTGTACATTTGGGTCCGTACTAGATCTAAAAAGTCGAATACACCCTAAAAAAAGGCCATGGCCCATAGACACGACATAAAATAAAATGCTCTACAAATGGCCTAGGCCCAAAACAGAAAAAGTCCAACATTATTGGGCCAGCCCATTTAGATCACTAAAATGGACTGGGCTTATTTTGATTTAAGATGATTTCATTTCGTCACAATTTTGCCACGTAGGATCGGCCACGTAGGATCTGAGCTGGCTTGGCTAGATGGTCCATGACGATATTAGATCGTCATAGACATTATGACGATTTAATATCGTCATAGACGGTTATGACGATTTTACCAAAAACGTCGTTATAGTTCATTTGCGACGCCCAGCTTTCGACGATCTCAAAATCGTCATAGAATCGTCATAAACGAACTACTATGACGATTTTGTGACGAAAATGGAGGGTCATATATAGCTATATTCCTTGTAGTGAGTGTCCTCGCCTCCCTGGCTTTTATGACTATGTCGTCAACATAGACTTGAACGTTGCGACCGATCTGGTCCTTGAGGCATTCCTGCATGCATCGCTGGTATGTGGCACCTGCGTTCTTTAGCCCGAAGGGCATTGTGTTGTAGCAGAACACTCTGAACGGTGTGATAAACGCTGTTTTCTCCTGATCTTCGACCTTGAGTCGAATCTGGTTGTAGCCTGAGTAGGCGTCGAGGAAGGAGAGTTTCTCGCAACCTGCAGTTGAATCGATGATCTGATCGATCCGAGGAAGAGGGAAGTGGTCCTTTGGGCAGTGCTTGTTTAGCGACATGAAATCCACGCATATTCGCAGGATGTCCGTGTCCTTCTTTGGAACCATCACTGTATTTTCAAGCCACTCGCTTTCTTTGATTTCCCTGATGAAGTCTGCAGCGAGTAGTCTGTTGATTTCTTTGCTGATAGCTTCGGCCCGTGGCTCGGACAGTCTCCGGATGGACTGTTTGACGGGCTTGGTGTCTGGAAAGACGTTGAGTGCGTGCTCTGCGAATTCCACTGAACTCTGGCATGTCCGCGGACACCGGTAAGATTTCCAGCTCACGGAGGAATTCGACGAGCGCGCCTTCCTATGCGGGGCTGAGGTCGTTGGCGATCAGCGCCGTCTTGGAGGCATCCGTCGGATGGAGTTGCACCTTCTTTGTGTTGACGGTGGAGTCGAAAGACATGTCAGGTGTGTTTTGTCGTGCGACTGGGGGTGCCCCATTGTCCGTCACCTCGTGGAGCCTTAGGAGCTCCTCCTGCATGCCGAATGACTGGGAGATTCTGTTGAAATCTCTGTCGCATTGGTCCGATCGGGTGAAGCTCCCGTGGATTGTGATTACGCCCTTTGGTCCTGGCATCTTGAGTACCAGGTATGCATAGTGTGGGACAGCCAAGAACCTTGCGAATGCTACACGCCCGAGGATGGCGTGGTACTGTGATGGCCAGTCCACCACTTCGAATTCGAGCCATTCCAGTCGGAAGTTGTCCGGCTTGCCGAAGATGATGTCGAGCCATATTTTTTCCAGGGGAATATGCCCTTCCCCGGAACGATGCCGGAACGCGTTCGATCGTTCCAGCTGCATCGGATCCGCATTGCTGCTAGAGTGCTTGCGAACATCAGGTTGATGCCGCTGCCGCCGTCCATGAAGACGCGACTCATCTCGAAACCTCCGATCTGCGCCTCCAGCACCAGGGCAGCATGACCTGGGCGAGGGATCTGGCAAGGGTGATCCGAACAACTGAACGTGATGCAGGACTCCGATCCGTTGAGGTACTCAGGGATGGCGGGTGGAGTTGCCACGGCCAGGTTGATCTGTCGGGTGATTTTCTTTTGCACCCTGTTCGTGGGGAACCCCTTCTGGATCATCAGTGCTCCTTTCGGCTGGGGATACCTGTTCCCAGCGTTTTTCTGTGCTGGTGTGACTGGTTGGTTCGGGCCTCCTACAGGTGGCGGTGGAGGAGCTCCGTGCGCTATTTCACCTGGCGTGGGTGCGTTTCTGAACGCAGGGATTGGGGCTTGCTGCCTCATCTGCACCATGCTTTCGCTGAGCTTCTGGAACTCGCGGCAGTCCTTGAGCATGTGGCTCGCCTTCTTTTTGCCATCCTGCTTGTCGATGTAGAAGTGGATGGTGCATGGACCCGAAAGCTTTTTGTATGATGAGGGTCCGTTATCGCGGTCGCGGCGTTGCCACGACTGCGCTGGGCATCCCCCGTCGCCGAAGTTTCCTCCGTGATATCCTCCACTATTGCGGTTGGCGTCGTTGCGTCGATCGGCGTAGCCAGCCGCGACCATGTCGGGTCCGTCGCGATCGTCGTAGACGCGCGATCTTCTCTTGCTACGGCGCTCTCGCCGTCGACCGTAGTCGTCTTCTTCTTCCGTTTGTGCTCGGTGAATGGAATCTTCGCCGTCAGCCCACCTGTTGGTGATGTCCATGAGGTGGTCGAGTGTTTTGGGCTTGACGCGCCCAAGTTCCTCCTTGAAGTCTTGGCGCTTGACGCCGTCCCTGAAGGCGTCGATGGCCCTCTCTTCGGAGATGTGCCCTGTGGAGTTCTTTGTGTTGGACCAGCGTAGTATGTACGAGCGAATGGATTTGCCCGTTCGTTGAGTGCAGGCTCGCAACTCTTCGATTGAGGCGGGCCTCTTGCTGGTGCCTTTGAATTTTCGGATGAACCTGTAAGCTAGCTCATCCCAGCTTCGGATGGACCCTGAAGATAGGCTGCTGAGCCAGATCCGGGCTGCGCCTGTCAGCTACAGCTGAAGGCATTGCATGGAAGTCTCTTTGTTTCCACCGTGCAGTTTGACGGATGATAAGTGGTCGCTGAGCCAAGCCTTTGGGTCTTGAGTGCCATCGAACTTCGGAGTATCCGAAGGAAGCTTGAAATTTCGCGGCATCCGTGTCCGCCGGACGGATCTGCTGAAGCATCGGGCTCCGCAGAGTTCTCCTTCGTCTTCGTCCATCTCGGATTCAGACGAGCATGCGTGCTTGGCTCGCGCTTTGTTGATTTTGCGCTGTGTGAGCGCGTCTCTGGCGTCGTAGTCGCCGTTGCGGTGGCACGAACTCTTCTTCCTTCAAGGAAGGTCATGTTCCTCTACTTCGGATGAAGGGGTGGGGCTGCGGTCGAACCTGACCGGAGCTTTCTTCTTCGGCTCCGTGGGAGCTTCCTGGTGGAGCGCAGCTTCGACGAGTCCGAGTCCGGTAAGTGCAGACTTGTGCATGGCCCTCTTCGGGTCTCCTTCTGGAGGTGGGTGAGCTGCGAGGTACGCAGTGGCTGCCATGATCGCAGCCTATGGCGTTTTCGGGATGACGTTGCCGTCGGCGTCCATCTCCATGAAGGATGTGTGGAGGGTTCGGGTCACCTCCCGGCGCTCCTTGGGGTCCATGTTCTCCACCCGAGAGCGGTGCTTGTTGCCTTGGTTGCCGTTCGAGCTTGAGCCGATGCCCATGGCGGAGAGCGCGGCTCGTCACGCGCTGGACTCTGAGGCTGCTTGCTTGCGTTTGTCAAGCACCTCCTGCATCTTGACCTGCTTCTTGTGCTCCTCGATCAGGAGCAGGTGGTAGGCCATCAGCAGATCCCGGGAGGAGTCTGCAGGCAGTACTATGTTGCCCGCCACGGCGTTGCGGGCCTGGGCCCATCCCTCTTTGCTAAGGCGGATGACATGGCCGTTGTTTTCCCTTTCGGGTGGGGGTACTGGCTTCTTCTATTCCCGCCGTTTCGTTCTGGCGGGTTAGGTGGCGGGTTGGGCGGCGGGTTGGGTGTTTGCTGATCCACGTCGCTCTGGATGACTACGGCGCATTGGTAGCGCTTGTAGATTGGTCCGCTGCTGTCGCAACTTTCAGATCCAGAACCATAGGTCCCTGCATCCGATGGAGGATCGCACAGATCGGAGTTGCAGCTGCTGCTGTCGTAGGAATCATCTGTTGATGATGTTGTGCGTAGCATGGGGTGTGGGGTCCATGAAGCGGGCCTGATTGACGTTAGGGGAACCCGCTTAGGGAGGCGGAGGGTGCCAGTTTGCCCCACCTGGAAGGAGAAGCTCCCGAACAGGATTTTGAGTCCGTCGCCTACGGGCTCGAAGTCCTTCATGGTGGCCGATGAGTGGGCGGTGAAGTCGAAAGCGCCGAAGAGGAGGTGACTCTCCGTCGCCGCAGAGTTGTAGATCGATCGGGTTGGGACCATCACGACCGCACAATCAGTGTCCCCAGTTCCCACAGACGGCGCCAATTGACGAGGTTTGATCTCATCAATGCCCATTGCTATGGACTTGGATTTTGGAGAAGATGGGGATGCTGTAGATCGTGGAACAGTTAGCAAACAAGCAACACGGGGACACAAGGTTTACCCAGGTTCAGGCCCCCGGAGGGAAAACCCTACTCCTGCTTGTCTGCTCTTGATTACGGCTGAACCGAAAGTTACAGGGGTGCGCAGATGCAATCTGGCGTGGAGGTGTGTATGCGAAAGTATGAGAGAGAGAGATCTAGGTCGTGCCCTCCTAGCCATTATATAGACTCGTGAGGTCCTGCATAGACCTAGTCGGTTACAAGTTCTAGGGTTTTACCCCTTTGAATTTCCTATCTGCGCTAGTCTTGCTCTCCAAGGATCCGAAGGCGTCATGGGCCTTGGCCACCCGAAAATCTTCATGGGCCGGCGTACATCTGTTGTGGGCCTTCCTTGGGCTGGACCAGGTATGCTAAGATCACGTACCCGTAGGGTATAACCATGTCACCTTTGACCATGCTTTGAAGCAAAAAATCTTATTGATATATGTTATGACTTCATTTTTGCCTGTCATGTGCTTTCTTGTATAATCTTCTCTATGTGTGAATATTTATTTTTTGGCATATGTCGATGTTTTCCATTTAGAGACATATACACATATGAGGAGATAATTTTAGTTGATTTTTAATCCTTGGAGACCACCTTTCTATTTCTTTTGATTCTTCGGTGGCTTCCAAATTTAATTGCCTATGAGTGCTTGTTCCTCTTTTTTGCATCTTTGGGCACTCATATTTGTTCTCTCATGCCTTGTATTGTTAAATGAACTTGGATGAGTGAGGATTCCATGATTATGCACCTTGTTCCCAAATGCAATTATCATAATTGGTGCATTATATTTGGGGAGCTCATCTAATTCATTTAATAATGCTCATTTATCTTTTTTCTCATTTATTGCATCTTAAATGTTTATGGGGAAGTGAGGATTCCATATTTGTGCATTTTTGTATTGAAATACAACGATTCTAAAGTGCACACAAATCTTGGGGAGCTTCTCTATTTTATTTAAGCATTTATTTGATCTCTCATTTGTTGTGCTTGAAATGCTTATGGGGGAGCAAGGATTCCATATTTGTGCAATATGTATCCTAATGCATTTATGTTGAATAGTGCACAAATCTTGGGGAGCTTCTCTATTTGTTATTTAAAGCACTCTCTTGCTCATAACATAATATCTTATAGGTTCCATTTGAACTCATTTGTTGTTTTCAATTGGTTTGTGGGACCTTGTAATTGCTTGCATCATTTGACTATTTATTTTGGCAATCTTCGGGTCCTCGATATAGTTCTACTCCCTCCAAAGTATTCATCATTGGATATGTGTGAAGGCACACCTTTGGAGGAATTATTATTATATTTTCCTTCTAGAACTTGTCACCCATTTCGGCAATCGATGCCAATGGGGGAGAAGTTTTAGAGGGTTTAAGGTAAGTTGATTTATGCATTGAGTTTGTTCTTGTACATTTGCCTCTCATTCTCTTGCATCTTTGTCGCTGCTTAGCATGTGGTATATATAGTGGAAACTCCACCAATGATAATGATTGGCAATATATGCAATGAAATTCAAGTTCATCACACATGCATAGATTGTGGGGGAGTTTGCTCTATATATGGTGGTACCAATATCACATACTTATGTAGTATTTGATATTGGTGTTACCAGTTTGTTCATTAAAATTCCTTATATAAACCCTCTTAAAGGGATTGTCATCAATTACCAAAATGGGGGAGATTGAAAGAACATGTGGGCCCCCATGTGTGGTTTTGGTAATTAATGACAATCTTTATGGACTAATGTGTGTATTAAGTTGTACTTGTAGGAATTGTCCATTGGCATTGCTTGGAGAATGTGTTGACTTCAAGATAGATGATATGAGAAGAAGATGTGTTGTGCAAGCTCAAAATGCGCCATCTATAGAAGATCTCATGTTTGATGCTTGCCATCCTCGGTGATCATGGATCAATGATGAGGAATCAAGAAAGGTGTCCATCTTGAGAAGGACAAGATCGTCTACATCGAGCTCAAATGGATTGCTCAAGGAAAAGGTATAATATTGATAGGTTTTCCCTTTTGACGGTCTCATGTTTGTTGGGAGACCGGGTTTAGCATAGATAACCGTACTATCAAGAGGGGCTCTCGAATGAGTAACTCGGTCACATCGTTCGGAGAGATATCAAACCTTTGCACACTTGCATCATCATATTTGGTTGTTATTTGGTCTTATCCATGTGAGGATATAGAGCTTGTGGTAATCTCCATAACAAGCTCTAGTTCATCAAAAACAGATTTCCCTTTTATATCTTATTGTGTTTTGATCTTGGAGGTTTTACCGGTTTGTATTTTAGAGATAGGTAAAACCTTCCATTATTTGGTTCTTACTCATGTGAGGATTTAGAGCTTGTGTTAATCTCCATGACAAGCTCTAGTTCATCGAAAACGGATTTCATATGCATTTTCTATTACGTTTTTTATGTTGGAGGTTTTATCGGTTCGTATTTTTGATAGAGGTTAAACCTTTCATCATTTGGATCTATCATCCCTTGCTGGACTATAATGTTTCTTTGCATGATCTTTTAGAGCTTGTTTTCCTCTTCGAAACGAGTCCAAGATCATCAAAATCGGAGTCCGGAGAGAAGGATTTGAACACCTTTGTGGTGTTCTTGCCATTTGCATTTGGTGCATCGGTTTGTGTTCTCCTCGGAGGATTTGGTTTGAGTGACTCATTGGAGCTTGTACTTCTTGGGTTCTTGGAAACCTAGAAGGTTTTGTGGCCTTGGTGGCATTGTGGCCTTTTGTGGCATTTGTTGGGAGCCTCCAATTAAGTTGTGGAGAAGTGCCCCAACCTTGTGAGAGGTTCCGGTTGCCACCGACAAGTGCACCGATAGTGGAAGCGTGGATCGATCCCGTTGGCGTGAGATTCACCGGAGAATAAGGGAGGCCTTTTGTGTCTTTGGTGGTTTGATACCACCCCCTCTCCAAACGAGACGTACTCCATGTTGGGAGGAACTCGGTAAAATATCAGTGTCCCCGCGTGCCTCGGTTATCTCTATACCCGAGCTCTTTACTTATGCACTTTACATTGTGATAGCCTTCGTGCTTGAAGTAATATTTATCCTGTTATCACTTTGTTGCTTGTATTTCTTATCATAAGTTGTTGGTGCACATAGGTGAACCTTAGTTGTTCTAGGGTGTGCTTAACAAAGTAAACACTAGTTTTATTCCGCCTTTGTTGAGCCACTCTAGGAAAATTTTTAATCGCCTATTCACCCCCCCCCCCTCTAGGCGACATCCGTATCCTTTCACATGGTTATACCCTACGGGTACATGACTTTAGCATACCTGGTCCAGCCCAAGGAAGGCCCACGAGAATATACATGGCCCATGAAGATTTTTGGGTGGCCCAAGCCCATGGCGTCTTCGGATCCTTGGAGAGCAAGTCTAGAACAAATAGAATATTCAAAGGAGCAAGCCCTAGAACCTGTAACTGACTCGATCTGTGCCCGGGACCTGCCTACCTCTAGATAAAGTCTAGGAGGGTACGATGAGGAGGATCTCTCTCATACCACCGCATAGACACCTCCACGCCAGATTGCATCTACGCACCCCTGCAACCTTCGGTTCTGCCGTAATCAAGAGCAGACAAGCAGGAGTAGGGTTTTCCCTCCGGGGGCCTGAACCTGGGTAAATCTCGTGTCCCCTGGTTGCTTGTCCGTTAACCGTTCTGTGATCTCCAGCACCTCCATCTTCTCCAAAAGCCAAGCTCATAACAATGGGCATTGACGAGTCAAAACCTCGTCAATTGGCTCCGTCTGTGGGAACTGGGGATGCTGATTGTGCGATCGTGACGATCCTGACCAAAGTGATCTACAATTCCTTGGCGATGGAGAGCCATCTCCTGTTCGACGCTTTCGACTTCACCGCCCACTCGCCAGCCACCCTAAAGGACTTCGAGCCCGTTGGCGATGGGCTCGAGATCCTGTTCGGGAGCTTATGCTTCCAGGTGGGTTAGACCGGCACTCTCCGCCTCCCAGAGTGGGTGCATCTGCCATCGATCAGGCCCGCCTCGTGGGCCCCGCATCCCGTGTTACGCATGTCAACATCGACAGACGAGTCATATGACAGCAGCAGCTGCAACTTAGATCTGTGCGATCCCCCGTCGGATAAAGGGACCTATGGTTCCGGATCCGAAAGTTGTGATAGCAGCGATCCGACCTACGGACGCTATCAATGCGCCGTGGTCATCCAAAGCGACGTGGATCAGCAACCGCCCAACCCGCCACCCAACCCGCAGGGTAGAAACGGCGAAAATAGGAGGCAACCATCCCCCCACCCAATGAGGATGACCCTGATGCCAATCGGCTAATCCACCTCAGCGATGAAGGATGGAACCAGGCACGAAAGACGTGGCGGGAAACAAGATCCTGCATGTGGGTGCCTAACGGGACCTACTGATGGCATACCACATGCTCCTCATCGAAGATCACAAAAAGCAGGTGAAGATGCAAGAGGTGCTCGACAAACGCAAGCAAGCGGCCTCAGAGTCCAGCACGCGGCGAGCTGCGCTCTCTGCCGTTGGCGGCTCCAGCTCGCACGGCAACAACGCCAACAAGCATCGTTCTCGCGTAGAGAACATGGATCCCGCTGCACGTCGCGAGGTGACTCGAACCCTCAACACGTATTTCATGGAGATGGACGCCAATGGCAACGTCATCCCGAAGACGCCGCAAGCTGCGATCATGGCAGCCACCACATATCTTGCGTCCCATCCACCTCCGGTGGGGGACCTGAAAAGGGACATGCACAACTCCGCACTAGCCGGACTCGGACTCGTTGGAGCTGTGCTCCACGGAGAAGCTCCTATGGAGCCAAAAAAGAAGGCTGCAGTTAGATTCAACCGCAGTCCCACACCTTCATCCGACGAGGAGGAACACGACCTAACTCGACCGCGCAAGAGCTCATGAAGTCGCAGCCGCGACTACGACGCTCGAAGCGAACTCACCCAATGCAAGATCGACAAGGCACGCACCAAGTGCGTGTGCTCCTCCGAATCCGAAGAGGATGATGATGAAGGAGAACTCTGTGGGGCTCGATGCTTCAGGAAATCTGTTCGGCGGACGCGAATGCTGAGGAACTTCAAGCTCCCTTTGGACACTTCGAAGTTTGACGGCACGCAGGACCCCAAGGCGTGGCTCAGCGACCACCTGTCGTCCGTCAAGATGCACGGCGGCAACAAAAATACCGCCCTACAATGCCTTCAGCTGCATTTGACAGGCGCAGCCCGGATCTGGCTCAGCAGCCTATCCTCGGGATCCATCCAAAGCTGGGAGGAACTGGCGTATAGTTTCATCCAAAACTTCAAGGATACCAGCAAAAGGCTAGCCTCAATCGAGGAGCTACGGGCCTGCACCCAACGAACGGGCGAATCCATTCGCTCGTACATACTACGCTGGTCCAACATCAAGAACTCCGCGGCACACATCTGTGAGGAGAGAACAATCAACGCCTTCAAAGATGGCGTCAAAGGCCAGGACTTCAAGGAAGAACTTGGGCGCGTCAAGCCCAAGACACTCGACCACCTCATGGACATCGCCAACAGGTGGGCAGATGGCGAGGACTCCGTCCACCGAGCACATTCAGAGGAGGAAGATGACTACGGCCGCCGACGCGAGCGTCGTAGCAAGTGAAGATCGCGCGTATACAATGATCGCTACTGACCCGACATGGTCGCGGCTGGCTACGCCGATCGCCACAACGAAAGCAACCACAGCAGCGGCGGATACCATGGAAACAACTTCCCCGATGGAGGACGCCCAACGCAATCGTGGCAACGCCGCAGCCGCGACGATGAGCCCTCGGCATACGACAAGTTGTCGGGCCCATGCACCATCCACTTCTACATCGACAAGAAGGATAGAAAAAAGAAGGCAAGACACATGCTCAAAGACTATCGCGAGTTCCAGAAACTCAGCGAGAGCATGTCCCAGATGAGACAGCAAGCCCCGAACCCTGGGTACGGGCACGCACCTGCACCAGGTGACATCGCCCACGAAGCTCCTCCACCACCACCCGTGGGACCCTCGAATCACCCGATCGCACCCGCGCAGAACAACGGCGGAAACGGGTACCCCGCGCCTAAAGGGTCATTGATGATCCAAAAGGGGCGCCCAACAAACAGGGTGCAAAAGAAAATCACCCTCCAAGTCAGTTTGGCTATAACCGCTCCACCCGCCATCCCTGAGTACCTCAGCGGTTCGAAATCCTGCATCACATTCAGCCGTTCGGATCACCCCCGCCAGATCCCTCGCCCAGGTCATGCTGCACTGGTGCTTGAGGCGCAGATTGGAGGGATCGAGATAAGCCGCGTCTTCATGGACGGCGGAAGCAGCATCAATCTGATGTTCGCTAGCACCTTAGCAGCAATGCGGATCCCGCTGTGCAGCCTGGAACAATCCGACACAACATTCCACGACATCGTTGTAACACCCTCAGAATCGGCCCTATGCAAGTTTCAGCGATCCCCGCCAAACCCGCATAGAAACGATTCAAAGGTGCCCACCAGGAACTTTCGTGCGGGTGGAAAACGAAGTAATACCATTACACAATAGTCCACGATGGAACCCACATAACAGATATATACAACAATGACTCAAAGAGTCAAGAATATAGGTATACAATACAAAGATCCAAATCACCTTGAAAACGATACAGCGTCCGAGTACGGACAAGATGCAAATTGAGCTAAGAGCCCTGAAGAATAACCAATGGCGTCCATAACCCTGCCCAGGCCAAGCCGGAAGGGTAACCCTTCTAACGACGTCGATCTCAAAACATGCTTAAACAAAAGGGGTTCCGACAAAGGGCAAAGGAAAAAGAGAGAGCGGTCAGTACTGAGGCCAGTACACGGCGAGACTAGAATTCGGCGGTCCTCGCCTACATAGGTATGGTGGACTGAGCGGCAGCGCAACATGCACTAAACAACCTATAGAGACTCGATACAACTGTCACCTATCAGAGAGAGATAAGAAAGACCTATTCGAAACCATCCTGATTCTACCACCAAACATACCCATCCTGGTATTTCCCCCCTCGAGACCAAACGAGGAAGTCATCCGGGGAACTCACACAGTTGACAGTTTTATTTATTCAGTTATCGTTGCAGCAATTACTAGTCAGGTATAGATAGTCACCCTGATATAAAAAGAAGTGGGCACTTTTAGTTAACCATTCAGTTGTAGTTGTGACACTTACTAGTCAGATACAATTATCATGAGATATCCCAAACCCAACAGTTGTTAGTACTTTTATTTAGCCATTCCGTTGTAATGAAGCTGATTACTAGTCATATCGGATACAAGTCAAATTATAACAGTAAACTTTAGTTATAGTTGTCTATGATCGAGAACTGTGCTCCAAGTCGTCCATAACCGCGGACACGGCTTCTCGAAAAGATTTAACCCTGCAGGGGTGCACCAAAGTTTCCACACGCACCTACACCCTTGTTGTCAGATCAGGTAGGTACAAGATCACAAAACATACACCCAACGGTATGTCGACGGGGTTTCGAACACGACGTTTCCCAGACCCAAAGCAAGCACATGGGGGCCACCCCACTAAGCTACCCGCAACGAAGTCGGCCGGTCTCCGAGACGGACCCAGAGGTTTGTGACAATGGCTGTAAACGACTGGGAACCCGAAAGTGTGACTGGGCTTGTCGATACCGCGAAAACATTCCACATTTGTTCCTAAATAGTACAGGCGCTCCACGCGCAATCGTAAATAAAGCAGTAAAGCATGGCATAAGTACAGGATAGTAATAAAGCCCCAAACTACTTTGTGGCCCCCGGTACAGTACTTTGAAATCAGGTACTAATCGATGGGGGTGCCCACACACCCCACCTGTGGTTAGCGCGCTCGATCTCGGAACAGGTGTCAAGAACTCAGGGTCCTACGGGACACCATTGAGTGGTTAAAAACCAAATATTGTCTATTACCCACCGGTGCCTCTGCATTTACCTACTTTCAATTTTAGTTATTAAAAGGTAATTAAATCCATGATCATCTCCAACATTAGACATGCAGCATTACTCCAACAACTGTGGTACTTGGCGACACGCAACAGCACTTGAGCAAGCGACTACGACGCGCAAGTCCAACTATCTACCAAACAACAGGTAATAGGATGTGTCCAAGGCAATATAAGGTTGCAAGGGATATCCCGGGTACGAAAACTAAAGCATCGCAACACAGATAGCAATAGGTCAACAAGAGGAAATAAAAACTATAAAAGTAAAATAGGTAGAAAGGGAGAGAATGCTCGCCTGAAAACATTGCCGAAGGTTCATCCGAAGAACGGGCGACACTCGCATCAACTCATCGGCCTAATCCGTGAAGAAGCAAAGCACTAGAAGAAACACCGGATGCACTATTTATTACTACGGCAGAAGATCGGGCATGATGCATGTATGATGTATTACATGGCAAAGATGCAACGCAATTAGGCCATATTAACGGAACCGGGGTACCGACAAATATTTTAAGTGGTTCAAGTTGTTTAGCTACCCCACAATTTAAATGTTGTCTTACAAGTCAAAACATGGCATCGGTTTGCTACACAAATTTAAATGGAGCCATTATTAGACTAGATTTTCCCGCATATGGCCTCCATATTTAATTATGAGGTGAATCGGCATAATGCCCCCAAACACCCACAATATGTATGCAAGCATGACAATTTAATTATGCAACAAGATAGATGTTATAGTACAAAATAGGGGAGGATAAGATAAGGGTCACACATTGGATCAAAGATCTTGGTGCTTGGAGGGGTTCGGGTTGGTCTTTGGATCCTCAGGATCAAGGCTTCGAATTTCGGGAAGGAGATCTTGGCGATACCGAGGGTTCTTCCGGATCGGTCTTCGAATCGAGCTTCGGGGCCTTCGGTCTCCATGCGGTAGATCTTGGTGTCCCATGACGAAGATCTTGAGAGAGGCCTTGTCCAGCTGACTCGGGTCGGCGAGGGTCGCGACTCAAAGCAATTGCTTGTACACACACCGACAAATTAACATGGATCTCCTGGAGATGATTCTTGTTCTGGGCATGCAGCGAGGTGGACTTTTGCTATTTGCGTGCACGGGGTGAACATGACGAGGGCGGCAAGCGTGCAAGGCGACAGATGGCCAGCACTGCAGGGCAAAACAAACAGGAAACACGGTGCAGCGACCGAGCAGAGGGGGACTCAACGGCATCGCCAGGTCAAGGCAGAGGTGGCACGAGACGCAACAGAGGAAGGCAGGACCTGTAGGCGCTGCAGTGGCAGCAGGCGACACCTGCAGAGGAGAGAGGCGTCGGGCCTAGAACGAGGTCACCGCAGGGAGAGGACGGGCGAATGGCGGCAGGGAGTGGATGACGGCGAGGTGGGCTCTGGCGGCGGTCGGCCAGATGTTGTGGTCCAGGACGAGGGAGGGCGGCTGCTGGGGTGCGTCGGCGCAGGCGATGGACACGACGGCGGTAGAAGGGTCCGGGCTCGGGGAGCTTCACGAGAAGGCACAAGGTCGCCGGGTGGTGGCGGAAGGAGGTCTACGGCGAGCGCCAGGGGAGACGGACGGCTCCGGCAGCGGGGTACCACGGACGAGGCAGAGGAGAGGGTTGGAGATCGCGGGTCAGCGTGCGAGGCAGAGAAGCTGTGTGCGGGCTAGGTGGGACGAGGGGAGGGGGTCGTGGGCGCGTGCAGACGACGCGACTCGCAAGAGGAAGGCGGCTCGACGTGGACCGCGTGGTTGGCGGGGTGGGCCAGGGGGTGAGCAGGAGGTGCGGGACGGTTTCGTGGGGATCGGGGCCAGGGGAAGAGAGAGAGGAGGGGGTGTGGGCTCGCGCGACAGGTGGGTGGGTCCCACGGGATGGACGGGGAGGTGGTGTCGGTAGCAGGGCTGGTGGCGGCTGGGAGGGAAAAGATGGGGTGAGGTCTAGGGTTTTAGGAAGGTAGGGATTAGGGTTTGGTTGGAGGTGGCCGGATGGGCTTTTGGGCCTGGCTGGCTGCCTCCCAAAAATAATATAAACTTTTTATTTAATATTTAAAAGATGTTTGTAATTAGTTTTTAGACAAATAAAATATCCATATAGATCTGGGGTTTGTATTTTGAAATAAAGAAGGGGAGTATTATAAAAAAAATAGGATTTTGTATTATACTTTTATGACAAGGCATGCATGATGATGTCATGATGATGCACAAAACAAAAACACGGCGATTTTGTAGTAGTGGATTTACCCGGGGTGTTACAATCGTCCTAGGGAAGGGCATATTCCCCCTGGGAAAGATATGGCTCGACGTCATCTTCGGCAAGCCCGAAAACTTTCGGTGCGAGCGACTCGAGTTCTAAGTGGTAGACTGGCCATCACAATACCACGCCATCCTCGGGCGCGTGGCATTCGCAAGGTTCCTGGAGGTACCGCACTATGTGTACCTTCTACTAAAGATGCCAGGACCCAGGGGCGTCATCACGATCCACAGGAGCTTTACCCGATCGGATCACTGCGACAGGGACTTCAACAGAATCTCCCAGTCATTTGGCATGCAGGAGGAGCTTACAAGGCTCCGAGAGGTGACAAACAACGGGGCACCCCCAGTCTCAAGGCAGAACGCACCTGACATGTCGTTCGACTCAACAGTCAACACGAAGAAGGTGCAGGTCCACCCGTTGGATGCCTCCAAGACGGCGCTGATCGCCAATGACCTCAGCCCCGCATAGGAAAGCGCGCTTGTCGAATTCCTCCGTGAGCGCTGGGAAATCTTCACCTGGTGTCCTGCGGACATGCCAAGAGTTCCCAGGGAATTCGTCGAGCATGCACTCAATGTGTTCCCAGATGCCAAGCCCGTCAAACAGTCCATCCGACGATTGTCTGAGCCACGGGACGAGGCCATCGGAGTCGAAGTCAACAGACTACTCGATGCGAATTTCATCAGGGAGATCAAGGAAAGCTAGTGGCTGGCCAACACCGTGATGGTCCCTAAAAAGGACACAGACATCCTGCGGATGTGCGTGGACTTCACATCACTGAACAAGCACTGCCCGAAGGATCACTTTCCTCTCCCTCGGATCGATCAGATTATCGATTCGATTGCAGGATGCGAGAAACTCTCCTTCCTTGACGCCTACTCAGGCTACAACCAGATTCGGCTGAAGGTCGAAGACCAGGAGAAAACGGCATTCATCACACTGTTCGGGGTGTTCTGCTACAACACAATGCCCTTCGGGCTGAAGAACGCAGGTGCCACGTACCAGCGGTGCATGCAGGCACGCCTGAAGAGCCAGATCGGCCGCAACATACAGGTCTATGTCGACGTCATAGTAATCAAAACAAGGGAATCCAAGACACTGATCGACGATCTCCGCCAGACGTTCGACAACCTTGATCGATACAAGATCAAGATGAACCCAGAAAAGTGCGCCTTCGGCGTCCCATCTGGTCAACTGCTTGCTACTTCATCTCCCAGCGAGGGATCGAGGCGAAGCCGAAGAAAATCCGGGCCATAATGGCTATGGAGAAACCGAAGAACCTCAAAGGAGTCCAACAACTAGTTGGACACATCGCGGTGCTGAGCAGGTTCATCAGCCGCATGGGAGAAAAGGCCCTACCTTTCTATCCACTGCTATGCAAAGCAGAAAAATTCGAGTGGACAACCGAAGTGGACGACGCATTCGAAGATCTGAAGCGGGTGCTCTCCACTCGCCCGTCCTGGTCACGCCAAAGGGACGCGAGCCTCTACTGCTATACATAGCAGCCACACAACAGGTGGTAAGCACCATGCTCGTGGTCGAACGACCCGAAGATGGCAAGACCAATGGGGTCCAGCACCCAATCTACTACCTTAGCAAGGTATTGACGCCAACAAAACAGAGGTACCCTCACTACCAGAAACTCGCCTACGGCGTGTTCATGACGGCTCGTCGGATGAGCCACTGCTTCCAGGAGCATCAGGTGATGGTCGTCAACAAGGCGCCTCTGAACAACATCCTGAACAACCCGGAAGCCACAGGACGAGTGGCCCTATGGGGCATCGAGCTATCCCCTCTAGACATAATCTATGAGAAGCGCCATACGATAAAGTCCCAGGTGCTACCGGACTTCCTCGTCCACTGGATGGAACTACAGCTACCAGACACCCCGGATATGACACAGTCATGGACGATGCACTTCAATGGCTCCAAGCGTGAGGCTGGAGCAGGAGCCGGGGTCATACTGACATCCCCGCAGGGCGACAAGATGAAGTACGTCCTCTAGATGAAATTTCGAGCTTCCAACAACGAAGCCGAATATGAGGCCCTCATCCACGGCATGAGGATGACCAAGATCTGCGGCGCAACGCGCCTGGTCATCTACGGTGACTCAAACCTCGTCGTCCAGCAGACGATGAACGAGTGCGATGCGCACGCCGCCAACATGATCGCGTACCGCGCGCTCTACAACTCACTCGAAGGAGACTTCGATGGCTGCGAGCTTTGGCACGTTGGAAGAGAAAGCAAGGAAGAGGCTGACAGACTCGCCAACATCGGCTCCACCTGCGCACGGGTGCCACCAGGTGTGTTCCTCGAACAGATCTGCGTGCCATCCATCAAAAGGAAATTCCCCTAGGGATCACCCGGAGAGGCAGAGCACTCGAGGGTTGCGCTACCCGAAGGACAGGAAGGACCCGAAAAGCTCGACACAGAAGTCGTAGTGGTCAACCTGATGCAGGTCATGGCAATCGAAGAAACATGGACGCAGCCGTATCTGTGGTACCTGATAAACAGGGAACTACCTGATGACCCGACAGATGCCCGGCTCCTATCTCGCCGGTCTAAGGCCTTCACCATCATCAATGGCGAGCTGTACAAGCGCATCATTTCGGGTGTGCTCCAAAGATGCGTCACCATAGGTGACGGCAAAACTATCCTCCAAGACATCCATGAGGGCGTCTGCGGCCATCATGCGGGCAGTCGTGCCCTCGTCGCCAAAGCTCTACGAGCTGGGTTCTACTGGCCAACGACCATGAACGGTGCCAAGGACATCGTCCAAAGATGCAACGGGTGCCAGAGGTTCGCAGACAAACCGCACGCACCTGGATCGGAGCTCAGGCCCATACCCCTGGCCTGGCCCTTCGCCCAATGGGGCCTTGAGATGATCGGCAAACTGCCCAAATCCTCGAAAGGAGGCCACGTCTACCTCCTGGTCACAGTCGACAAGTTCACCAAGTGGATCAAAGCCATGCCAGTTACCAACCAAAAGGGGAAACGGCCATAAAGTTCTTCGAATCCATAGTCTACATGTTCGGCGTGCCGCACAGCATCATCACCGACAACGGGTCAAACTTCATCTCCAAATAATTCCAGGACTTCTGCGAAGGCCTCGGGATCAACATATCATACGCCTCTGTGGCGCACCCGCAAACGAACGGGCAGGTCGAAAAGGCCAACGGCCTGGTGTAACACCCTCAGAATCGGACCTATGCAAGTTTGAGCAAAATTCGCCAAACCCGCATAGAAACGATTCAAAGGTGCCCACCAGGCACTTTCGTGCGGGTGGAAAACGAAGTAATAACATTACACAACAGTCCTCGATGGGACCCACAGAACAGATATATATAACAGCGACTCAAAGAGTCAAGAATACAGATATTATACACAAAGATCCAAATCACCTTGAAAACGGTAGAGCGTCCGACTACGGACAAGAAGCAAATGGGGCTAAGAGCCCTGAGGAATAACCAATGGCGTCCATAACCCTGCCAAGCCAAGGAAGGGTAACCACGCTAACGACGTCGATCTCAACCTGCTTAAACAAAAGGGTGCCGACGGGGCAAAGGAAAAAGAAAGGAGTCGATCGAGGCCATTACAGCGAGGCTAGAATTTGGCGGTCCTCGCCTACATAGGTATGGTGGATCAAGCGCAGCGCAAGATGCACTAAACAACCTATAGAGACTCGATACAACTGGCGGCAAACAGAGAGGGGTAAGAATGACCTAACCGGATCCAACCTGAAGCTATCACCAAACAAACCCATCCTGGTGGTTCCCCCTCGAGACCAAACGAGGAAGTCAACCGAGGAACTCACACCGTTGGCAGTTTTACTTATCCAGTTATCGTTGCAGCAATTACTAGTCAGGTTTAGATAATTGTCCTGATAAAAGAAGCAGTGGGCCCTTTTACTTAACCATTCTGTGATAGTTGTAACACTTACTAGTCCGATACATTTATCATGAGATAACCCGAAAACCCAGCAGTTGTTGGTACTTTTAATCAGCCAATTCCGTTGTAGTTGCCATACTTACTAGTCAGGTACAATGGTCGCAAGCGACAAACCAAACAGGCAATTGTGGGCAGTATTATTAGCCATTCCATTATAGTGAAGCTGATTACTAGTCATTATAAGTCAAATTTATAGCAGTAAACTTTAGTTATGCTTGTCTATGATCGAGATACTGTGCTCCAAGTCGTCCATATCCGCGGACACGGCTTTGAAAGTTTTACCCGCCGGGTGCACCAATAGCAACACACACTCGATCAACCTCGGAAAACCAAATCAAAACCCAACGAGGCTTTCACGATGAACAATCACGAGATTCAGAAATATTTGAGGGGCCACCCATTGAGTAGATCCCGAGCGGAGTAAGCAAGCTCCGAGACGGGCTCAAGGTTTGTCGGTGGTCGTAAGCGATCGGGAACCCGAAGTGTGGCTGGGCTTGTCGATACCGCGAAAACACTCAAGCTTACCTAAAGCAGTGTGCTCCTCGCACAATTTAAATACAGAAAGTAGCATGGCATAAGTGGGATCGTAAATAAAACCTCAAACTAGTTTGTGGCCCCAAGAAATATAAGCGGAATCAAGCTCGCCTGGGGTCCCATATACCTCCGGATGTGGATAGCGCGATAAATCAAGGAATTATCAAGTACTCGGGGTCTTACGGGACACAAGTGGGCGTTCGGAAACCAAATATTTTCTATCACCCACCGATGCCTCTGCTTATTTCAATTTTAGTTGTTAAACAGAAATTAAAGTGACGATAAGTAAAACTAGATTCATCTCCAACATCAACATGCGGCAATACATCAGCAACTGTGGCATATGACGACACACATCAGCACTCGAGCAAGCAACTACGCCGCGCAAGTCCAACTAACTACCAAACAACAGGTAATAGGATGTGTCCAAGGCATTATAAGGCTGCAAGGGATATCACGGGTACGAAAACTAGAGCAACGCAACACAGATAGCAATAGATCAACAGGAGGGAATAAAGACTATAAAAGTAAGATAGGTAGAAAGAGGGAGATGCTCGCCTGAAAACATTGCCGAAGGATCGTCCGGAGATCGGGGCGAAGCTCACATCAACTCAACGGCTTATCCGCGAAGAAGCAAAACACTAGAATGAACACCGGATGCAATATTTAATACAACGACAGAAGATCGGCATGATGCATGTATGATGCGTGACATGGCAAGGGTGCGATGCAATTAGGTCATATTAAGCGGAACCGGGGTCCCGACGATATTCAAGTGGTTCAAGTTATTTAGAAAATCCCCGCAAATTAAATGTTGTTTTACATGGCAACAAAGGATACGGGTTCGCTACACAAGATTTAAATGAGGCCAATATGAGACTAGATTTGCCCGCATATGGGCCCCATATTTAATTATTAGGTGAATCGGCATAAGGCCCCCCCAAACCACATGATTATGCATGCAAGATGGCAATTCAATATGCATCAATTGTTATTATATCATAAAATAGGGTTCTCGGATAAGGGGTTCACACATTTAGGGTTCGGCGATCTTGTTAGGGTTCGACGAACTTGGGGTTCCGGGGTTCGGGGTTCGGGGTCGGTCTCAGGGTCCAGGGTTCGACGGAAGCGGTCACGGATAGCGGGGTGGATCTTGTTGCATCGGGGTCTCGATGTTCGGGGAGCAGATCTTGGGTCAGTGTCGGGGCGCATTGGATTCGTCCTGGTCGGGGCCGATCTTGTCGCCGCGAAGGTCTTGTCGGGTCCCACGGGGTCGTTCTTGCCGTTGCGAGGACCTTGGCGTTCCGGGAAAGTTCTCGGTGTTCCGTGTGGTAGACATGTCGCATCCGTGGTCCTCGGCATCGGATCTGGGGAAGGCCTTGGGGTGTCACGGTTCCGTTGTCGGCGGTCTTGGCGTCCGGGTTAGATCTTGTTGGTTTCCCTCCGAAGGACTCGTTGTTCTGCAGCGGAGCTCATGGTCATCGGGGTCCGGGTCTTGGTCAGGTCGCCGGTAGCTCTTGGTGTCCAGGGGTAGGTCTTGGCGCATCGAGGGTGTCGAGGAAACGGTACGGTCTTCGGAGCTCGCGGGTTCTAGACGTGGTCCCACGGTCTCGGTGATCTCGTCGGTGCCATACTTGGTCACACTGGCTCGTCCTTTGGAACGCCAACGCTTGGACGAGGGCAACCACCCCGACGGAATCCCGGGCGACTATGGCCCCAAGGGCGAGCAGAGGTAGCGACGGTGGCGTTCATGGCGGGGCGAAACTGGCCAGAGGCGCCCGAGCGGAGGCGGGCCCCGGAGGTTCTGCGGTCGTCGGTGGAGGGCGAGGGGGTCGTTGGCGAGGTGGGAACAGCGGACGCGGCGGTGGGCAGACCTTGGCGGCGGCTCGGGATAGTCGCAGGGGCGGACGGCGGAGCTTCGCGGAAAGACGACGGGGTGGGGCCGGGAGGTTGGGCGCAGGGCGACGGCGAGGGAGCCGCGGCCGCGGAGGACCTGGGCGGAAAGCGGAGGGGACGCGTCTGGCGGCGGGGAGCCAGCGAGGTTGGCGGCGTCCGACGCGGCGAGGCGGCGCTGGGCGGCTCGGCTCGGCTCCAGCCTTGTGGCGCGCGCTGGTGGAGCGGAGCGCAGCGGGAGGAGCTTGAGGAGGCGCGTGGCGGTGGGGCGGCGGCGGGACTGGCGGCGCTGAGCCTGAGGTCGACGGGCGAGGAGGCGGGCGGCGGGCCGGGCGAGGCCAGCCGCAGTGGCTCGAGGAAGCGCGGGCGCTGGGAGGTCTGAGGGTCCGCGACAGCCGGGACGCGGAGGCGGCGGAGCGCCGGGAGGGCGGCGAGGGGTCGGCCAGGGCGGAGGTCTAAGAGGCGGTGCGGGAGCTGGCGGCGGGATGCGCATGGGGAAGAGGCATGGGCCAGGCGGGCCAGCGGCGACGTGGAGGTTGCTGGGCTGAGGAGAGGAGATGGGCGGGATGTGGAAGAAGACAGGGCGCGGGGGACAGGGTCAGGGTGGGTCCCGTGTTGGGGAACGCGCGGTACTGGCGGCGTGCGTGGCGTGGCCGTGTGGGGGGCGTGTAGCGCGGGTGTGGGTTAGGCTGCGGGTGGGGCCGGCTGGGTGGGTCCCAGGGGGCGGGGCACGCGGGTGAGGGAGCCGGTGGGTGGGGTGGCAGGCATGCGTGCGTGTATGTTGTGTGGTGGGGCTGGGTGTGTGTGGCCTGTGTGTGTTTGGTGTGGGGTTGGGTTTAGAGGGAGAGAGAGAGGGAGTGGGTGAGGCTGATGTGGCGGGCTAGGAGTGGCTAGGAAAGAGGGGAGAGATGAGGTGGCTTATGGGGATTGGTGGGGGGATGTGGAGGCTGGGGCTGGTAGAATTTTAGGTAGATGTAGGATTTAGATGGGGCTGGATTGAATGGACCGATTTAGATTTTAGGGGTGGTCGTTCGGGTCAAAACGGCCCGTTCGACTGCCCCGCTAAAAATTAACTAAAAGTTTTATTTAATTAAACGGACCGTTGCACAACATATTTAAACAAAACAAAATATTCCGGGGACCCGGTTTTGGTGTTTGAATCAAGAGGGGGCGTTTTAGAAAACAAAACGGGTGTTGCGAAAATAGTTTTGGCAAACAATGCATGATGATGACGATGCAATGCACAAATTCAACGCGATTTTCTAGTAGTGGTTTTGCGGGATGCCACAATTCGACACCACTAACAATGGATCTCGCCCTCGAGATCCGCCTCATGGTACCGGAAGGGAGGTCGGTGATCTGCATCTTCTCGCTTCGTGTAGATCCTCGCGACACCACTAACAAGAGGTCGTTGCCCGTGATCGTCGAGAGAACACTCCGGGAACAAAAGGTCGAAGGTAGAGGTATCAACAAATAAAGCCACCTCTAACTCCGGTGGAAAGGGGAACCGATGCATTCTCGTCCACTTCAATGTACAAAAGCGAATAGAAAGGGTAGTCGGCATGGGGGCCAATCCATCACGCACCCAAACTATTACTCCGCACAATCAGTGGAAAAGCGTGCAACCATTCTCGGAATCAGACTGAAGATCTCGACAAGCGAGGTTCGGAACAAAGGAATGATGCAGACTCTTCATCGGATCTGACGTAGAGGATGTCGTCGTGTCAGAAAACACCGGAAGGCACAAACAAGGAATAAAGAATGGTTCCACGGAAGACGGATTCCTCAGGCAGCTTGAACACCGGATGATAGATCACCGTTAGCAGAGGGGGAAGCGAAACCCTGAAGGTACGACGGAAACCCAACCACGAGAATTCCTGGACTCGAAGAGAGAGAAGAGAGCGGATTCAAAACACGTAGAGGTGAGAGGAGAGCAGCAGAGGGGTAAGGAGTAAAATCAGACCTAACCTGAACTATCCAACCGATTTTGCAAAATAGTTTTGACACTCTACTTCGGCCGTTAGCTAGGTTATCCTACAGGCTGGACTTGTGGGGTATCGCAACTGCTGAGCTCTGATACCACTCTGTAACACCCTCAGAATCGGACCTATGCAAGTTTGAGCAAAATTCGCCAAACCCGCATAGAAACGATTCAAAGATGCCCACCAGGCACTTTCGTGCGGGTGGAAAACGAAGTAATAACATTACACAACAGTCCTCGATGGGACCCACAGAACAGATATATATAACAGCGACTCAAAGAGTCAAGAATACAGATATTATACACAAAGATCCAAATCACCTTGAAAACGGTAGAGCGTCCGACTACGGACAAGAAGCAAATGGGGCTAAGAGCCCTGAGGAATAACCAATGGCGTCCATAACCCTGCCCAGGCCAAGCCGGAAGGGTAACCCTGCTAACGACGTCGATCTCAACCTGCTTAAACAAAAGGGGTGCCGACAGAGGGCAAAGTAAAAAGAAAGGAGCATCAGTACTGAGGCCAGTACACGGCGAGGCTAGAATTCGGCGGTCCTCGCCTACATAGGTATGGTGGACTGAAGCGGCAGTGGCAGCATGCACTAAACAACCTATAGAGACTCGATACAACTGGCGGCAAACAGAGAGGGGTAAGAATGACCTAACCGGATCCAACCTGAAGCTATCACCAAACAAACCCATCCTGGTGGTTCCCCCTCGAGACCAAACGAGGAAGTCAACCGAGGAACTCACACCGTTGGCAGTTTTACTTATCCAGTTATCGTTGCAGCAATTACTAGTCAGGTTTAGATAATTGTCCTGATAAAAGAAGCAGTGGGCCCTTTTACTTAACCATTCCGTGATAGTTGTAACACTTACTAGTCAGATACATTTATCATGAGATAACCCGAAAACCCAGCAGTTGTTGGTACTTTTAATCAGCCAATTCCGTTGTAGTTGCCATACTTACTAGTCAGGTACAATGGTCGCAAGCGACAATCCAAACAGGCAATTGTGGGCAGTATTATTAGCCATTCCATTATAGTGAAGCTGATTACTAGTCATTATAAGTCAAATTTATAGCAGTAAACTTTAGTTATGCTTGTCTATGATCGAGATACTGTGCTCCAAGTCGTCCATATCCGCGGACACGGCTTTCAGAAAGTTTTACCCGGCCGGGGTGCACCAATAGCAACACACGCTCGATCAACCTCGGAAAAACCAAATCAAAACCCAACGAGGCTTTCACGACTGAACAATCACAGGATTCAGAAATATTTCAGGCCACCCATTGAGTAGATCCCATAGCGGAGTAAGCAAGCTCCGAGACGGCTCAAGGTTCGTCGTCAGTAACGATGGGAACCCGAAAGTGTGGCTGGGCTTGTCGATACTGAAAACACTCCGCTTACCTAAAAGACAAAGTGCTCCTCGCAATTTAAATACAGAAAGTAGCATGGCATAAGTACAGGATCGTAAATAAAACCTCAAACTAGTTTGTGGCCCCAAGAAATAAGACGGAATCAAGCTCTGGCTCAGGGGGGTCCCATATACCTCCCGGATGTGGATAGCGCGATAAATCAAGGAACAGGTATCAAGTACTCGGGGTCTTACGGGACACAAGTGGGCGTTCGGAAACCAAATATTTTCTATCACCCACAGATGCCTCTGCTTATTTCAATTTTAGTTGTTAAACAGAAATTAAAGTGACGATAAGTAAAACTAGATTCATCTCCAACATCAACATGCGGCAATACATTAGCAACTGTGGCATATGACGACACACATCAGCACTCGAGCAAGCAACTACGCCGCGCAAGTCCAACTAACTACCAAACAACAGGTAATAGGATGTGTCCAAGGCATTATAAGGCTGCAAGGGATATCACGGGTACGAAAACTAGAGCAACGCAACACAGATAGCAATAGATCAACAGGAGGGAATAAAGACTATAAAAGTAAGATAGGTAGAAAGAGGGAGATGCTCGCCTGAAAACATTGCCGAAGGATCGTCCGGAGATCGGGGCGAAGCTCACATCAACTCAACGGCTTATCCGCGAAGAAGCAAAACACTAGAATGAACACCGGATGCAATATTTAATACAACGGCAGAAGATCGGCATGATGCATGTATGATGCGTGACATGGCAAGGGTGCAATGCAATTAGGTCATATTAAGCGGAACCGGGGTCCCGACGATATTCAAGTGGTTCAAGTTATTTAGAAAATCCCCGCAAATTAAATGTTGTTTTACATGGCAACAAAGGATACGGGTTCACTACACAAGATTTAAATGAGGCCAATATGAGACTAGATTTGCCCGCATATGGGCCCCATATTTAATTATTAGGTGAATCGGCATAAGGCCCCCCCAAACCACATGATTATGCATGCAAGATGGCAATTCAATATGCATCAATTGTTATTATATCATAAAATAGGGTTCTCGGATAAGGGGTTCACACATTTAGGGTTCGGCGATCTTGTTAGGGTTCGACGAACTTGGGGTTCCGGGGTTCGGGGTTCGGGGTCGGTCTCAGGGTCCAGGGTTCGACGGAAGCGGTCACGGATAGCGGGGTGGATCTTGTTGCATCGGGGTCTCGATGTTCGGGGAGCAGATCTTGGTCAGTGTCGGGGCGCATTGGATTCGTCCTGGTCGGGGCCGATCTTGTCGCCGCGAAGGTCTTGTCGGGTCCCACGGGGTCGTTCTTGCCGCGAGGACCTTGGCGCCCGGCAAAGTTCTCGGTGTTCCGTGTGGTAGACATGTCGCATCCGTGGTCCTCGGCATCGGATCTGGGGAAGGCCTTGGGGTGTCACGGTTCCGTTGTCGGCGGTCTTGGCGTCCGGGTTAGATCTTGTTGGTTTCCCTCCGAAGGACTCGTTGTTCTGCAGCGGAGCTCATGGTCATCGGGGTCCGGGTCTTGGTCAGGTCGCCGGTAGCTCTTGGTGTCCAGGGGTAGGTCTTGGCGCATCGAGGGTGTCGAGGAAACGGTACGGTCTTCGGAGCTCGCGGGTTCTAGACGTGGTCCCACGGTCTCGGTGATCTCGTCGGTGCCATCCTTGGTCACACTGGCTCGTCCTTTGGAACGCCAACGCTTGGACGAGGGCAACCACCCCGACGGAATCCCGGGCGACTATGGCCCCCGAGCGGAGCGAGCAGAGGTAGCGACGGTGGCGTTCATGGCGGGGCGAAACTGGCCAGAGGCGCCCGAGCGGAGGCGGGCCCCGGAGGTTCTGCGGTCGTCGGTGGAGGGCGAGGGGGTCCTTGGCGAGGTGGGACGCGGGCGGTGGCGAACCTTGGCGGCGGCTCGATAGTCGCGAAGGGCGACGGGCCAGCGGAAAGACGACGGGTGGGGCAGGAGGTTGGGCGCGGCAACAAGAGGCGGCGCCATGGAGGACTGGCGGAAGCGGAGGGACGTCTGGCGGCGGGAGCCCGGGGCTGGCGGCGTCCTTGGCGACGCGGCGGCTGCCGGGCGGGGCCGGCTCGGCCTTGCGCCTTGGCTGGGAGCGCGGAAGGCGGGCGGGAGGAGCTTGAGGAGGAGGCGCGTGGCGGTGGGGCGACGGCGGCGGGGCTGGCTGGAGCTGCAGCGGGGTCGACGGGCCGAGGGAGCGCGGCGGCGCTGGCGAGGCCAGGCGCAGGCGGGCTGAGCGAAGTGGCGGGCGCGCGGGAGGTCTGAGGTCCGCGACAAACTGGGGACGGAGGCGGCTGGCGGAGCGCCGGGAGGGTTGACGGAGGGGGGTCGAGCGGCGCGGAGGTCTGAGAGGCGGTGGGGCTAGCGGCGGGGCGCTGCCGGGAGAGCGCGGCGGTGGGGGGGGCGGCGACGGCGTGGGAGGTCAGCTGAGGAGAGGAGATGGGCGGGAGGTGGAAGAAGACAGGGCGCGGGGGACAGGGTCAGGGTGGGTCCCGCGTTGGGGAACGCGCGGTACTGGCGGCGTGCGTGGCGTGGCCGTGTGGGGAGCGTGTAGCGCGGGTGTTGGTTAGGCTGCGGGTGGGGCCGGCTGGGTGGGTCCCAAGGGCGGGGCACGCGGGTGAGGGAGCCGGTGGGTGGGGTGGCAGGCGTGCATGCGTGTATGTTGTGTGGTGGGGCTGGGTGTGTGTGGCCTGTGTGTTTGGTGTGGGGTTGGGTTTAGAGGGAGAGAGAGAGGGAGTGGGTGAGGCTGATGTGGCGGGCTAGGAGTGGCTAGGAAAGAGGGGAGAGATGAGGTGGCTTATGGGGATTGGTGGGGGGGATGTGGAGGCTGGGGCTGGTAGAATTTTAGGTAGATGTAGGATTTAGATGGGGCTGGATTGAATGGACCGATTTAGATTTTAGGGGTGGTCGTTCGGGTCAAAACGGCCCGTTCGACTGCCCCGCTAAAAATTAACTAAAAGTTTTATTTAATTAAACGGACCGTTGCACAACATATTTAAACAAAACAAAATATTCCGGGGACCCGGTTTTGGTGTTTGAATCAAGAGGGGGCGTTTTAGAAAACAAAACGGGTGTTGCGAAAATAGTTTTGGCAAACAATGCATGATGATGACGATGCAATGCACAAATTCAACGCGATTTTCTAGTAGTGGTTTTGCGGGATGCCACACCTGGTCGGCGGCGGCATCAAGAAGCGCCTACTGAGCCCTCTCGAGCGACTTGCGGGAGCCTGGACAGAAGAGCTACCCTCTGTCCTCTGGAGCTTGCGTACAACGCCAAACAGCTCAACTGGCTATAGGCCTTTCTTCATGGTGCACGGAGCCGAAGCCGTGTTGCCCGCAGAAGTACGCCATAAGGCCCCACGGGTCGTCGCCTACAACGAAGCCGAATCGATGGCCGCACTCGAAGACACCGTCGATACACTCGACGAGGCACGCGACATCGCCGCAGCTCGATCGGCAGTCTACCAGCAGAGCCTCCGTAACTATCACAGCCGTCGGCTGCGCCCAAGGTCCTTCTTCGAAGGAGACCTAGTCTTACGACTCAAACAAGAGCGACCGAAAAAGCTCGAGTCACCCTGGGAAGGACCCTACGTCGTCACCAAAGTCATCCCAGGTGGCGCCTATTGCCTCAAGCACGTGGAGTCTGGAGTCGCATACTCCAACCCACGGAACGTTGCACAACTGCGACGCTTTTACCCCTAGCTATCCCCCCTTTACTTTTAATAAGGCTATTCAGCCAAGGATACTCAACCGAACAATGTACCTCCTCACTACGATATGAATAAAGCTAAGTGTCTCGCCCCAAAATTTATCTTTTACTCGTATTTCTTTATGCTACAACACACTCGGGGGCTCCCCCTCACCTCATGACTTCGTCGACTGAGAATAACGCATGTACACTTGAGTAGCTGATCACGTCAGGCTAAAGAAAAGGGCATGCATACAAACAAGCACCATGTGCTAATACAATCAACCTTTACAGCAAAGGGCATAATACGCTCAGTCGAATACATACAAGTTTTTACATCTATCTTTTTACAGGTCCTACCTATTCTGAAGAATCACCTATGCACGATGCTCAAAGAGATCTACAACTTGTTCGGCATACTGCCTCACAGCCGCATAGTGCGGACGCATGTCCCACAGGTCACCACCTGGCCGAGGGGGTGGCCCAGCCACAACAGCAGCAAGATCCACATCAGGGCGATGCAGCCGCACGAGGGAAAGAGCGGCCTTCACCCCGGCAACCAACTGGTGCCGCACCAGCTCCCTGACGTGACGCACGTCTCGAAACTTTGCTAGCAAGCCCCAGAGAGTCGAGGGCGCTTCATACAGGGGAAACATGACGTACAGAGTCGACGCCAGAGAATTCTTCACCTGTCGCAACACTCGCGATACCTGGTGAGCACGATCCTGCACAGTCGCAAGGACCGTGGCATGGTCACGATCCATCCAGAAAAGCCACCAGCTTCCATATCTTGCTGGGTCAAGTAATTGATCCGAACTGCAACGCGATCCTTCTCCTCCCTTGGAACAAGGTTAGCACCTGCAACACCTACAAAGTAAGATGACCAGCCAACAGGCGCATCCGAAAATGAGCAGCAGCTCGAAGAAACTTACACTGCAGCTGTTCGGCCAAACGCCACAGCTCCCCCATCAGATATTCCTCTTTGGCGGCACCTCGCTCCGCCTTTGACTTCCAAATGTCTGCATGGCCTCGGATGCCAAGAAACTCCTTCTCAAGACTGCGGACGCAGTCACGAAGAAAAACAAGCTGCGATGCATCATCCAAGGATGGTCGCGGCTGCGAAGCAGACGAAGTATCGACGGGGTCATCACCCGAAGGTCCCTAGAAGAAAACAAACAAGGATATGAACAACACACGAATAGACAACAGCTCGAAGGCTCATTATATACAACAAAAGCCATTGCGTGGCACAGGAAGTGTTCATGAAGATATTACAACAAAAGTAGACGACAACTATCCTACAACTACAAGGCCTAAGCAGTTACGTCCTGAGTGGCCTCGAAGCCAGATTGCCTGCTCTTGACCTCTTCCTGCTGCTTCACCGCTTTCTCCGCTAGCAGGTCAATCAGCTTCGGCCCATAGCGTTTATAGCGGGCATCGTAGAGAGTGAAGGCTAACTCGGAACCGTCGGGAGCCGTTGGCATCTGGGAGGTGACTTGATGAAGATCCAGATCCGCCCCGGACACCAAAGGCATCGCCAGCCCCATGGACGCGGTGATGCCCTTCTTCTTGCGCTTGCACGCCGCAGGCGCATCCGCTGATAGCGCATCCGGCAACAAGTAGACATCCTCAAGGGCAACGCCCTTGGGAACGAGCTCCTTGTAGAAGCGCTCAATAATCTCCTTGGCTTTGGCAAGATAGCACGGCGGGTCCCTAGGCGTCGGCGGAGTCGAGGCATCCAAAGATTCGCTCGAGCACCGTGCTCGCTTTCGGGTCTGCTCCTTGCTTTCCTCGGGGGATTCCTTAATCGATGACTGCGCCGAAGGAAGTTCAAACATGGAGTCCACTACCTCATTGTCCGGCGCATCCGGAAATTGCTCGGGTAGTGGAGGCACCATGCCAGGCACCTTGAACTCCTTCACAAGGAAAACAAACTTTCAGAACAAGGAAGCACAAGAAAAACGCACTCGGAAAAGCGCTACACGCACGTCCCAGATCTACACCTGCGGAACTGGTCGAGAGGCACTGAACGGAGGGGTCCGCGATTTCCCCGGAAGGTCCTCATCAGCTTTGTACTTCAGCAGCGGCTGAAGGACTTTGTCGAGGTCCCCCTTGGAGAGCTCCTCAGCCGCAACTCTCGTCGGATCGTGGCGGCCAAAATAAAGGAACATCGGGTGCGCCCTAGCCTAGAGCGGCTGCACCCGACGTTTGAGGAAGGTGCGGATGATATCCACACCGTTCACCTCCTTCTCGGGAATCATCTGGAGGTCCTCCACCCGACGGTAGAGCTCCTCTATCTCCTCAACCTCACCCTCCAAGATGTGGTTCTATCAGGACCTCTTCGGCTGGATTTGTTGGGTGGAGTCAAAAGGGGAAAGGCCAAAGTCTTGCCCGTCCACTGTGGAATCGCGGATATAAAACCACCTCTTCCGCTAGTATTGGACAGACTCGGACATAGAAAAAGAGAAGAAGAGAAAATTGGATCGAAGGGAAATGATGCAGCCGCCGATCGGATAAACTCCGTCGGAGCCGGATTGCCTCTTCACGGAATAGAGTTTCCGGAAGAGGCCAAAGTGCAGCTCGATACCGAGCCAGCACTCGCAGAAAGTGATGAAGCAGGCGATATGGAGAAGAGAATTTTGCGAGAGATGGTGGAGTTGGATGCCATAGAAAAAAAGCAGTCCACGGAGAAAATTGTGGACTGGGAGTGAGAGGCCCCGAAGAACAAATGCAACAAACATGACCCGAAACCTTGCGGGTGGACGGGGAATTACCTCGTCGCCAGGGATCTTGATGGCCTCCTTGTCCTGCGGGATTAAACCCCGCTCATGAAGCTTGCGCAGGTCGCCCTCGCGCGTCTTCGTATGCCGCCATCCACCATCGATGACGCGAGTGGCGGCGGTGCCTTTCTTGTCGCCGCCGGCAGCGCTGGTGCCCGCCACGGTGGAGGACTTCTTCGGCTTCCCTATTGCAGTACGACGATGGCGGCGGTGCGAGCGCAGAAAAGAGGAAGGAAATGATCGAAGAATGTTCAGCGTGCGACGGGAAAAGCTCGAGAAAGTGGAAGCAGTGGAAAGCAAATAGCTGTGGTGAAAACAAACCACAAATTTTTCCCCACAGTTATAAAGACGAAGACGATGAACAAGAACCGTTCATCTGGAAGCCCTAGCGCCAGCATCAAATCCAACCATCCACGTGTCAGCATCACAGTGAACCGTCGCTCGCACGCCGTCCACTACGCATGGAAATCGAGGAGGTGCCGTAATTCTCGCCACGTCGCACGTGACCAGTCAACTCCAAGTCAGAAAGTGGGACCCGTGTTCGCCCAGTCACGTCATTTCTGGCGCCGCAGACGATTGAGGTCACTGATCGTCAGCAATGACGTCATCAAAGCCATACTGGAAACGGTTACAAATCTTCGGCTAAAGTACTCACTCGAATCTATGATTCGAGTAACTACTCGGGGGCTACTCCTATCAGGAGCGCTGGCCGCGCACCCGAAACATGACTGAGGTACTACACCGATGAACTATTCTTCGAGTCCTACGTCGAGTCTACGACTCCACTACGGACTTGGGGGCTACTCCCATAGGGAGGATTGATTCAAGCATCCAAAAAATTGTGTCCTATGGACCTAAAGCCAACAACGACTGGATTAAAAGTCTCTGCTCGAGTCTACGATTCGAACAGACACTCGGGGGCTACTCCCAGAGGGACCGCTGGTCGCGCACCCTATGAATTCTTCGACTGCGATCCTTCGGATCAGAATGCAAAAACTTTTCGGCAACTTTGCCCCAATTAACGCTAAGTGAGAAACATCCTCCTTGGCCACCCAAAACACCTCCGCGGTGATAGATTTTTGGATGTTGTGTCTGTGAAGCAAAGATAAGACCTACAGATACCATCTGATGGCCTGATAACGCACACGACTGCGCTCTGCTAGTAAAAAATCCGTGCCAACAGGCGCTATAAAAATCCTGACAGACGCGTTGGGTATATCATTCGAAAATTACTGGGATTCTACTCCTGTAAGTCTTCAACGTCCTGAGTCGAATTACGCCAGCATCTGTTCCGGGTTCGAGTCGAGGGACTCGAATCTGAAGAAGATCATGTTGTTTTGTCCTAAGAAAGTTAACTGACCCTGATCTGTCGGGAGAGTCAGGCACACGCGTCAATAATCCCTACACACTAGAATCATTCTCTAGTAAACAGAGACAACTCCACCCGAAAGAATGAAGAGTCATCATTCGAATCTACGATTCGACTGAACACTCGGGGCTACTGACATGGTTATACCCTACGGGTACACGACTTTAGCATACCTGGTCCAGCCCAAGGAAGGCCCACGAGAATACGCAGCCCATGAAGATTTCCGGGTGGCCCAAGCCCATGACGTCTTCGGATCTTTGGAGAGCAAGTTTAGAACAGATAGAATATTCAAAGGGGCAAACCCTAGAACCTGTAACGACTCGATCTGTGCCCGAGACCTGCCTACCTCTATATAAAGGCTAGGAGGGTACAACGAGGAGGATCTCTCTCATACCACTGCATACACACCTCCACGCCAGATTGCATCTGCGCACTCCTGTAACCTTCGGTTCTGCCGTAATCAAGAGCATACGAGCAGGAGTAGGGTTTTTCCTCCGGGGGCCTGAACCTGGGTAAATCTCGTGTCCCCTGGTTGATTGTCTGTTAACCGTTCCGCGATCTCCAGCACCCCCATCTTCTCTAAAACCCAAGCTCATAACAATGGACATTGACGAGTCGAAACCTCGTCACTATGTGCTCAAGGTTTACAACTCTGCTGGACCACTTTGGTGGGAGTTATGTTGAGAGAGGAATTTGGTTGAGCTTCCAGTCCCCTTGGATTAATCACCTGCTTTTTGCAGATGATATTCTCATCTTCACGAAGGCAAATATACAAAGTAAGGACAGATTTAATGAAATCATGCAAAAAATATATATGATTATTATTCAAGACAATGTGTCAATAAAGAAAAAAAAACTTATTTCAGTCCTAATACTACTGATCATATTCGGCAGCTGTTGAAACAGACTCTAGGGATAGCGATTGAGGTTTTCGGTGAACGTTAACTGGGGCTTTCAATGGTTTTTGGTCGGTTGTAGCGGATCCTTTGATCACATTCATGAGTGTATGGTTGCAAAGAAATTTTTTAGCATGAGTTGTTACCTTCTTACAAGGGAGGTATTTCTGAAGACTATTAGATACCAATTTTTAGCATGAGTTGTTACCTTCTTACAAAGAAACTTTTCAAAAGCTTGACTTCATGCATTGGAAAGTTTTCGTGGAGTACTTTCCTGGACTGACGATCCCTCCTTTGGGTTTCTTGGGAAGTACTCACATCATCTAAGTTAAAGGTATAGTGAAGATCAACACTGATGGTTGGCTCTCGCTGGATACTCGAAGGGGTGGTGCAGATGGTGTCACGAGATCACACTTGGCCTAGGAGCACGGAGAAAATCGTACGAGGGGGTTATTACTGATCCCCTAATTGCTGAGCCTTGGCGATAAGAGACGGTTTCAGCTTTCCAAAATTAAGAGGATATGCCAAGGTATTGACGGAGACAGCAAATTTTGCCTGAAATAGGAGAGCTGTCTATTTGTTTTCCAGCTTTATTTTTAATTCAACATGTATCAAAATCATCAAACCACTCGGCTCATCTTTGTATTTCGGATTTCGTGATCGTTAGCCTTCAGACTGATTGGTCGGGTTGTGATTTAGATGAATAAAACTAGTATCCAAATTTCCTCGCGGAAAAAAAGTTAGTTAGGCTTGATTTTGGTATGTTCTCTTTTCAGCTCAGTTCTGGAACGTGAGTCGCCAATTTGCGAATCCCTTCCATACACGGACACGCGTTTCCTTTCAAAGAAACACGAGCGCGTGCTCTCTAGCTAAGCTAGGTCGTTTCCGAGTTTGTATCGCGATCAGCTCGATCCTCCTCCATATGGTCGAATCCCTCCTACCCATCATTACTTTGCGCTATTCCACTACTTTGCACTACGCGATCTCGCAACCCTAGCGACCACCATCATCATGGTAGCACTTCCCGCTTGCGACATGGCCGACGACGACCAGTACGCCGCCGGAGCCGAGGGAACGGCTACCATCGCGTCCCAGGTCGCCTCCATCTGCGCCATGATCGACGAGCATGAAGCCAGCGAGACACCCATGAGCGCCTGGCGAGTCGCCGTCATTTCCGCCATGATCGACGACGTCGTCGCCATCGCGGCCTCGGAGCGCACGACCATCAGCGAGACAACGAGCAAGCTGCGGCGCATGCGCAGCACCCGCTGCTACGAGGATCTGTACACGCTAGGAGAGGGCACGACCGCCGTCGTCACCAAGGCGCGCCACCTTACAACCGGCTAGACCGTCGCCCTGAAGACCATCCACGAAGGCGAAGGCGAAGCCTGCCTCTCCGTACCCGTCGGCGAGCTCCTGTGGGAGGCCTGTTTCATGGCCGCTTGCCGCGGCAACCCCTCCGTCGTCGACCTGCACGGCGTCGCGCGCGCGCCGGGCACCAAGAACGACTGCTCCCTCGTCATGGAGCACGCCGGGACGTCTCTGGACCGCGTCCTTGGCGAGCGCGTGCGCCGCACCGGCCGCCCGTTCCCTGAACCCGAAGCGCGCCACGTCATGCGGCAGCTTCTGTCCGGCGCGGCGGCGATGCACGAGCACGGCATCGTCCACCGCGACATCAAGACCGAGAACGTCCTCGTCAACAGCGTCGGCAACGTCAAGATCGGCGACTTCGGCTCGGCGATGTCGGTGGAGTTTGCAGAGAAGATCGGCGCCGACGCGTACTGGTCCGTCGGAACGACGCAGTACAGCGCGCCGGAGATGCTTATGGAGACGCCGGGCTACGACGCGCGCGTGGACGCGTGGTCCCTCGGCTGCGTGATGGGGGAGCTGCTCATCGGGGAGGTGCTGTTCAACGGAAACTGCGACTCGGACCAGCTCTACATGATCTACAACGTGCTCGGCGTGCCAGGGAAGAGGGAGTGGAGGCCATACGAGTCGTCGTTCGTGGCCGGCATGGTGGCGCTATGGCGTCAAGAGCAGGAGCAGCAGCGGCGGCAAGGGAGGTGGCACGGCAACCTGCTGCGCGAGCTGTTCCCCGAGGAGGTGCTGTCCGAGGACGGATTCAAGGTCCTCAAATGGCTCCTCACTTGCAACCCCGACGAGAGGCTGACGGCCGCCGCCGCGCTCCAACTTCCATGGTTCGCTGACAACGACAATGCTCCGACGGAAAACTGCGCGGTAATGTGAGAATGAGAATCATGTAACCCTTTTTTTCCATTCTTTGTGTGGAAAATGTTGGTCCGCGAGGCGCCTGTGCCCACGTCGATCACCCTCTTGTATAACTTGTTGCTACATACATATGGAAGCAAACTCAAAAGATTTCTTCTGAATCTCTCTACAGTCTACTCTACAACCGATTCTCAGTTTCTTTTACTCTCACGGCAAGAAAACATCTTGATCTGTTTGCATTGCCATATAGAGCATTTGCCACTAGTGCAGAGCCCTCCCTTTAACTCCGGTTGGGAGGGCCCTCTAACAGCGGTTCCCCAACCGCTGTTGAGGGTTCGGTGTTAGAGGGGGGCCCCTTTAACACCGGTTCCTATACGAACCGGTATTAAAGGGTGGCGCACGTGGGGCTACAGGCTCAGGCCCCTTTAACACCGGTTCGTATCTGGAACCGGTGTTAAGCTTCTGTGGCGAGATTTAGGCCGTTTTCCTGCGGAAAACGGCCTAAATCTTCGCCATGCATTTCTGCCCGTTGGGCGTATTTATGCGGAGGGCGAGGGAAATCGATCGAGCGGTATACTTATAAATCGTCATCGGTACATACGAGTACATGAATAATTAAGCAACTATTATTATACACAAACATCGTCATCGGCACATACATCGCCATCGGCACATACATCGTCATCGTTCATTTTGGTGGATATCTATAGAGTTCTCCGCCAGGCGTGACGACCTCATCAAGTATGAACCCCGCCAATTCCTCTTGAATGGCTCGTATGCGTTCAAATGGTAGGAGTTGGTCCCGCATCCGTTCGATCTGAATATATATGAAGAATGGGCTGTCAATATATATAAGAATAAAACTCAACACAATTGATGGTAATAAAATAATGTTGTGGACTTTGTTTACTTACTCTAAGTTGTTCTAGTGCGGCTTGGCCTGTCGCACATATCGTGTTGCGAATGAATTCGCAAACATAGTACCCACATAAGTTATTGCCGTGTCCCTGATACGCGCACTTTACGAGAATAGAGAGTTCAATCAAAATAATAATCAATAAAGCATGATATAATGGAATTGGAAGCTAGCTAGTATTACTTACATTTTGGTCTACAAATTTTAGTTCTTCTGACCATTCACCCACGGCCCTGCCCGTGAACATTTTCCAAACCCTGTCCGACAAAGAAAATGGATAAAGGAGTAATTAATTACTTATTGTCACGAAAGTTGCCGATCTAGTGCGATAATATGATTGAAATTACCTCTGGAGCATCTCTCTAAAGTCTGCCCATAGCTCTTTTTCTTTTCGTAACGAGTCCATGACAAGGACTTTTCCTGAGTCGGGTTGAATGACTAGTAGAATAAAGTGGAACCTACGCACGCATAACTCATCATCAGTTACACTTAACATCGAGTAAGCCGAAACAGAATGTGTACAAGAGAGAGGGTAACAGTACTCACGAGAAGTTGTAAGGCAATAGTATTTCCCTTTTGGTTTGTTGTCTCAGTAAAGACTTTAGCAAGTAATCTTCTGTTTGACCGGGTTTGGTTCTTACCACTTCTTCATGAACTCTATTTGGGTCAACGAACCCAATGTCAAAAGGGCCTCCTTTCATGCATTCCATAACCTTTTTCCTGCATAATAGTATATACATATATGGTGAGCATATATATATACATGCAATTAATGAAGTGAATGAGTTGAGATAAAAATTACAGAAATAGTACTTACACACAATAAAGGCTGATGGCAGATTTGTCGAGTTCCTTCTGATTGAATAGAAAATGCAAGTCTTGAATGTTGAAGTCGATCGCGTCGTCTCCGCACAAGAAAATCTCATCTCTTATATGCGCCGTGATCCATTCTTCTTTTCTCGTCTTGGAGAAATGAAGGTACCACTTGTGCAATTTTCGCATCTTTGTTGGTAGATTCTTGAGCTCCTCTTTCTTGACGAGATTCTTCCCATACTTCCATGGCTGTATGGGGTTGACATCGCATTTGGGCAAGTTGTCTCCCATGACGTTCAAGTATGCAATGTAAGTCATCCCCATCTCATTGGCCTTTCTTTGTAGCTCTGCCTCGTAATCATCTACGGGAGGAGTGTCCCGTTTGTCAAACATTTGGAGCGGGGCACATGATTGGTTTTCCTGCTCTCCGAGCATGGGAACTGTTTTCTGGGGTGCCTCACGACTGCTACTTTCAGTCTCCCTACGGCGCCTTGCATCCGCCTTCAAAATCTGGCGCTCGTAGTCCGGCACAAGTGGGGTTTCAGGTTTCAAAAGATTTTGTAAAACTTCTCCACCACCGGATCTATTTTCTCCTTTGGCTCGGCCCGTCTAGGTGCAAAGAATTTCTTGACCTGTTCTCCCGAGATCCTATTGGTCTCCTCGTCGCTGCGATTCCACGGTAAAACCGGCAATGGCTTGGCGGAAGGCTGCGGGACGTAGTTTTTTGAACTCTTTGGCGTACGGTTTCCTGTGGATTTCTTTGTGGCAGTGCTACTGATGCTCCTCGTGGCAGTGCTCTTCCGCTTACGCTGAGGAGATGGCTGAAGCACCGGAGATGGCTGACGGGCCGGAGATGGCTGCCGCGCAGGAGATGGCTGACGGGCCGGAGATGGCTGCCGCGCAGGAGATGGCTGACGGGCCGGAGATGGCTGCCGCGCAGGAGATGGCTGAAGCGGCTCAGACTGCTGACGCTGCGGAGACGGCGGGGGTGCCAGTGACCTCCAATTTGGAAGCACAATGTGTTCCTTCTTCCAAAGAATGGTTGTTTTCACTGCAAATTTGAGTTGAGTTTCCCTTCACCGTAGCATGGTCAAGCTGTGCTTCCTCATATTCCTTCACAACCTCATCCACCACGACAATAGCATAGCCATCTCGGAATCGGTCGGCAATGGTAAGTTCCACCAGCTCTAGGAGGTAAGGCATAGCAGCCACCTTAATGGATAAGCCCATTAATCTCACATGCAGCTCAGCGTGTTCGCTCTCCGTGATCTCATCAACGGGGTATCGAGGACCCGTCATTTCAAGCGTTGGCTGCACGTTCTCCGTGGAAGCCACACTGCTTTTCCGCGCAGAGTCTGGGCCGCGGGCAGCTTCCAATGCAGGCTCTTCATGCCGCTGAGATGGGCCGGTAGCTTGATGGCTCTGTTGTGCATTCACTTGCGTCTGCAGCGCCGCAAGTGCATGTTCTATCTGTCATCGATCTGTATGCTCTTTTCTTTTACGTCGCCATCTGTAAGAGTCGCTCCAGTCGGCAAACCCATCCTTCCACGTCATACCCCCTGTGCCTCGTGCATGTCCAGGGTGTTCTTTTTTACCGATGGCGCGTGTGAGCTGGTCATTCTCTCTGTCGGGATGGAAGATCCTGGCGGATGTTTCCTCGTATGCCGTGATGAGTTCAGTGACGGGTTTGGCAAGGATGGTTGGGAAGATACACAATCCTGTTTCTGGGTCCAACCTTGCCCCGATTCCGTAGAACCAAGTCTTTGCACGTAGGTCCCACCCATATGTCTGGGGTGTGATCCCTCTCTCGCGCAGGGCCCTCTCAGCTTCCTCCCACTTAGGCCTCTGAGATATGTAGCCACGACCCCATCCTCTGGTGATATTCCTTCTTGGGGCATTAAGCGTATTGGTTTCGACCTCTTTTAGCTATAGCACTTTTTTATATGTCTCAAATTCGGGCCGTGAGGTCTTATCTTCGCATAATATCGTCTTGAAATTTGAGTCTCGCGAGCTTTGACAAATTTGTTCAATTTTGTCTTCCGATTCTGAAAGCCTCAGCCATCTTCTTTAGAGTCCACTCTTTGACCTTTTTCTTTATAACCGGGTTGTTTTCATCCTCCTCTGGCGGAAGGGTGAAATTTACCAACAACGAATTCCAAAGCGTTTGTTTGGATCTATCATCGACAAAGGTACCGTCGCCCTTCTTTGGCTTATTCCAATATTCAATTATGATTGGGATTTGGTCGCTAACAAGAACTCCAGCCTGACGTATAAATTTGTCTGCGACCTTCTTGGGCTCCATCGGCCTGCCATCAACACGGACTGCTTCGATCGTGAACTTTGCACGATCTTTCAACCGCTGGCTCGCGCCTCGCTTGCTCTTTTTCGTAGAAGAAGATGGTTGCTGGCTGGTCGATCCAGAGGGCTAAAAGAAGAAAGAAGCGTTAATTAATACATGTAGAAGAAGATTGTTGGTTGAAGTCAGCTGAGGCTTGATCAATGCATATACCTCGCCGGACTTTGTAACCATTAAATTGCGTTCACCGGAGTCTTCATCTTCTCCATGACTAGTACTTGCGCTGTCGTCATGTCCCTCCAAGTTCAGATATTGTGAGGTGTCCTCATCAATAATGTTCTCCATTATTTCTTCTTCTTCAAGGTTTCTACTAAGTGGATCCATAGTTTCTAAAACAATAATATTATCTAGAGTAAGAGTGTAAACATTCAAGTGGACTTGGATTCATACACAAATATACATATTATTCATACCAAAATACACAAATAAATACACAAATGAGTCAGAGGTCCAATTTGTATACAAGTTTTAATCTATGCATGTAGTACAATTTATCGAGCAAACAAGTTTTAATCAGGATGAGTCAGCAATCATACACGTGGCAGACACGTGGCGCTCACCGGTGGGGTGACGTTGGTCTCGTCGGGCGGCGGTGCTCGTCGGACGGATGCGGCGGTGCTAGCGGCGGGCTTGTCGGGCGGCGGGCGGCGTCGGCGTTGAGGCGTGGCCTACGAGCTCCGAAGCGGCGGCGGCGAGACGCTCCTGCACGGGGAAGAGAGCGAGATGGTCAGGGCTCCTCGAAATAGGCTTGCGCCCCGCTATATTAATATAGCAATCACAAGATACAACGACAATGTTCCTGGGGTTTGTCCCTCTGCTCAACAAGCCTGCCGCATCTCCCCTCTTCGCTTCGCCGGTTCCCACCTCCGAGCGTCACCCGCACCCTCCCCATCGAACTCCCCTGCATCCACCCCCTCCGCCAGGCCGTCGACCCACCCCGCCAGCTCCCTATAGTTGCCCCGTGCCGGCGAGCCCGCGGCCTCCCTCCGCTCTGGCCGTCCGCCTCGCCTCTGCTTCTGTCTACCTCTCCCGTCGCCACTCGATGAGCTCGCTGGGCCGAGCGCCGCGCCCTTGCCTCGCCCTCCGGCCGCTCGTCCTCAGCGCCCCAACCTCCGCCGCCGGGGCCCTCCCCACACCTCCTTCTGCGACGCCTGGCCGCCACCGGGGCCGACGGCGCCGCCTCCGCACTTCCCCGACGCCAAGCCCGAGCCCGACCACGGCCTCGCCACGCCAACCTTGCGCCCTCGCCAACTGGACCCCACCCGTCATCCCTAACCTACGACCATCCATCTAAGCAAGCTCACACGCAGGGAGGGGAGGGATCGCCAGCGCTCGCCGGCAACCGCCAGCGCCATACGCCGCGCCCTCGCCGCAACCGAGCTCGACGCCCTCGCTGCCACGCCAGCCCTCGCGCAGTAACCGAGCCGTCTGCCGCGCCCTCGTCGGCCGTCTCGCTCTGGCTGCTGCGTTCGCGGTCTACTCAGGGAAGTGGTGGCGGATGGAGGGGCAGCGGTGGCAGCGGCGGGGCGGCGGGCGGCAGCGGTCTTGGCGGCAACTGCGCTGCCGGGGAGGCGGCCGGTGGAAGGAGGTGTTAGAGGAGGAAGGATGCGGGAAGAGAGGGTCGGGGGCGAACCTCGAGCTCCGGCGGCGGCGGGTCGGGCGGCGACGCGGTCGGGCTCTGAAGCGGCGGCAGCGAGACGGCGGGTCGGGGGCGGCGCTTCTATCGATCGATCTGGCTCAGTGGGGGAAGAAAGGAAGGGGAGGAAGGTGAATAAATACACCCCCCCCTTTAACACCGGTTCGTGGCTGGAACCGGTGTTAAAGGGGGTTTCACAGATTATTACCCCCTTTAACACGGTTCGACCACGAACCGGTGTTAAAGAGGTGTTTCAAGCATTTATTACCCACCGGTTCGTGGCTGGAACCGGTGTTAAAGGGGTGTGAGAAGCGAAATAAATGCCCCCTTTAACATCGGTTTCTGCGGAACCGGTGTTAAAGGGGGCATTATTCATGCATTAAAGGGCTTTTAATTCAAAAATATGATATGAAATTTAGAAAATTCATATCTTTTTCATTTCAACTCAGAAAAATATGAATAATATATCATAATTTTCAGAAAAATAATATCTATCCATTCATGTAAATCATTTTATATTTACTTTACATGAAATTTTTTAAAATAAATAAACACTTATTTCATGCATTAAAGGGGCTTTTTTAATTCAAAAAATATGATATGAATTTAGAAAATTCATATCTTTTTCATTTCAACTCAGAAAAATATGAATAATATATCATAATTTTCAGAAAATAATATCTATCCATTCATGTAAATGATTTTTATATTTACTTTACATGAAATTTTTTAAAATAAATAAACACTTATTTCATGCATTAAAGGGGCTTTTTTAAGATATATAAAAGAACTGAAAATTAAGATACATGGCCAGATTAAGTAACACTCTACTCGAACTGAAAATTAAGATACATAAAAGAACTGAAAATTAAGATACATGGCCGATTAAGTAACAATCGGCGAACTTGTTTCGAATGTTGGAGTGATTTAGTCATGCTCCGCCTACACTGTAATACTACGCCATCAGTAGTCGTCAGACTACCGTCATCGTTGTCGCCGTCGGGGTCACCGTAATTGAACCTCGGAGAGTACGCGTGGGCTGGACTTGAGGGTAGCGTGGGATGGACTTGAGGGTAGCGCAGACGGGTTAGAGTCGGCGGCGGTCATAGGCCATGACGCCTGGAGAGTCCGATCACGCACCATAGCCGACGGCCGCCTCGTTGAAGTTAGGAGGAGGTGCGCCTCCTCGTGCTCAGCGAGCGCCTCTCATGCCGATCCACGAAGAAGGCTTCCCAAGTAGAGAAATAGTCGGGATGCCATCTGGATTTCTCCATGCTCGGCGTGAGCTCAAGTAGTAGTGGTTCGTGATGGCCATCCGGCGCGCCACACCTAGAGGGACAGGAGGAACTGCACACCTCCGACGCCAAGATCCAGCCGACGGGGACACAGAGTTCGGGCAGGGGTAGTTCGAGGCGCAGCGCCTCCGCCTCAGGGGTTAGTGCTACGGTGGAAGCCATGGGAAAGAGTGATGAGGTTGCAGATATGAGTCTAGAGATGTGCAATGACAATGGAGGCCAACCCCTACATATATATATAGTGAACTAGCGGGAAGAACTGGAGGAAGAATCAAGGGAAGAAAAATGGCGGGAAGAAAAATGGCGGGAAGAATCAAGGGAAGAAAAATGGCGGGAAGAAAAATGGCGGGAAAAAATGGCGGGATGAACCTTTAGTCCCGGTTGGAGACACCAACCGGGACTAAAGATGAACCTTTAGTCCCGGTTGGAGACACCAACCGGGACAAAACACGAGTCAGCACTAATAATAGAGGTGAGTGCATGTCGACATTATGTCGTGCGGCGTGTACCTTTATGTACCTCTCAAAGGGGAACATATTGTGTAGAAATACAGGACCGAGAATGGCAATCTCTTCTACTAGGTGAACCAGGAGATGCGTCATAATATTGAAGAAGGATGGTGGGAACACCAACTCAAAGCTGATAAGACATTGGGCCACATCTGTTTGTAACCCTGGTAGGCTTTCTGGATCGATTACCTTCTGAGATATTGCATTGAGGAATGCACATAGCTTCACAATGGGTACTCGAACATTTTCAGGTAGAAGCCCCCTCAATGCAATCGGAAGCAATTGTGTCATAATCACGTGGCGTCATGAGACTTCAGGTTTTGGAATTTTTTCTGCCATATTTATTATTCCTTTATATTCGAGAAGCCGACGGGACCTTGATACTGCTCGGACATTCAAAAAGATTTCCTTCTGCTTTGGTAAGAGCGTAGCGGGGAGTTAAGTGGCATCGTTTACCCTTCTCGTTCTCGGGATGCATAGGCTCTTCAGGGCCTTGACGTTGCTGGTCTGTGCTTCCGTTGTATCTTTTATCTTCCCATACACTCCTAGAAAGCCTAGCAGGTTCACGCAAACATTCTTCGTCACGTGCATCACGTCGATTGAAGAGCGGACCTCTAAGACTTTCCAATAGGGTAGGTCCCAAAATATAGATTGCTTCTTCCACATGGGCGCGTGTCCGCATCGTCATTCGAACAGATAGACTGCCAGACCTTTTCCAAAGATTACTTCTAGGTCCTTGACCATACCAAATACCTCCTCACCGCAGACGACGAGGCTTCCTCCGGGTTCGCCAGACGTTTGAAATGCTTGCCTTTCTTTCTTCTTGGATGCGTTCGGAAGAAATCGGCGATACCCTAGGTACACAACCTTCTTACATTTATCCAAATATACACTTTCGGTATCATCTAAACAGTGTGTGCATGCATTGTATCCCTTGTTTGTCTTCCTGAAATGTTACTAAGAGCAGCCAATCATCGATGGTTACAAAAGCAATGCTCGTAGGTCAAATGGCTCCCTTTGTGCTCATCCCACACGTACACCTGGTTTGGCCCACAGCTGTAAAAGTACTTCAACTAATGGCCTTAGGTACACATAAATGTCGTTGCCGGGTGGCCTCGGGCCTTGGATGAGCACCGGCATCATAATGAACTTCCTCTTCATACACAACCAAGGGGGAAGGTTATAGATACATAGGGTCACAGGTGTGCTGTGACAGCTCGCTCTCACCAAAAGGATTCATGCCGTCTGTACTTAGACCAAACCTTAAGTTCCTTGCGTCACGCAAAGTCCGGTACTCTCGCTCGACTTTTCTCCACTGTGACCCATCAGCGGGGTGTCTCAACATCGTGTCTTTCTTACGGTCTTCCATGTGCCATCGCAACAACTTGGCATGCTCTTTATTTCTGAAGAGATGTTTTAACCGTGGTATTATAGGAGCATACCACATAACCTTGGCGGAACCTTCTTCCTAGGGGCCTCGCCTCAACATCGCCAGGATCGTCTCGTCGATCTTATATCATGCAAAGGTGCATACCGCATGCATCCAAATTCTCGTACTTCTCACCGCGGTAGAGGATGCAGTCATTAATGCAGCATGTATCTTCTGACGCCTAATCCTAGAGGGCGACAACCTTCTTTGCTTGGTATGTACCGTCAGACAACTCATTATTTTTTGGAAGAAGATTCTTCATTTTACCAACAACTTTGAAAATGCGTCGGTCACACCATTCTCGCCTTCCATTGCAGCAAATCCGGTGGCACCTAGCTTTTGTGGCCATCTTCGCAAGTTGGATACAACAATGTTTTGTGATCCTTTAACATCTTCTCAGCTTCTCCTTCTCCTTTTCAGTTTCACATTCTTCCTTTGCATCAAGAATGGCCCGACCAAGATCGTCATCGGGGCCCATCTGCTCCCTCTTGATCTTCATTATCTACCTCCGTTGCATTATCATCATATTCAGGATACATATTATGATAGTTTTCATCATCCTCTTCTTCTTCGTTGTCTTCCATCACAACCCCTTTTTCTCCGTGCTTGGTACAACAATTATAGCTGGGCCTGAAACCGGATCGAAGCAGGTGGGCGTGAATGGTTCTGGTATTTGAGTAGTCTTTCTTGTTCTGACAGTGAACACACGGACAGCACATAAAACCATTGTGACCACGGTTTGCATTAGCCACAACGATGAAATTTTGGAGGCCCGTAATGTACTGGAAGCGGCGGTCACCGTACATCCATTGCCGATTCATCTGCATTAATATGTAGTATATATCAAAAAATAATAGGGAGATGACCATTTATATATATAGTACATCAATGACACATGAAACTATAGTTGCCGACCTCGACCGAGAAGGAAAGAGCAACAAGAAAGCTTATTTTGAGCTCTCGGGCATTTCACCGAACACCTCTAGTGCATATGAAAAAAACACAAACTAGCACTCTTCACACCCTCTTGCTAGGCTCCAAAATGTGAAAGAATGGAAGAGTGGGGTGTGTGTGGGCTGGGGTGGTGTCTTATAGTTTCACCTTTAACACCGGTTCGTGCCACGAACCGGTGTTAAAGGGGGGGTGCGCGGGCCACTGGTGGAGGGACCTTTAACACCGTTCGTGGCACGAACCGGTGTTAAAGGGGGGGCTCCTTTAATGCCGCAGAGGCCACGCTGGTACGGCCCCCCCTTTAATACCGGTTCGTAGAAGAACCGGTGTTAAAGCCCATTTTCGGGATCAACAAAAGCCCTCGTTTCCACTAGTGATGCACACGTATCCCATGTACCATTTGTTTTTTGTTTGCTTAATAACGTAGTCTAGGACGGAAATCTGGTGACGACAGTTTGTGACACAGTTGATAAAAACGTCGTGTGTGACTGTGGGCTGTGGCATAAAGGAGACAAAGTCAAAATTCTCTGTGTTCAAACCAAGAATCACAAAGGATTTCAGAATACTATTCGCAAGCAGAAATTATCGGGATTGTTTATTTAAAGTTTATGAAGTATATAGAAATAAGTAGACATGTAATTCAAGTGACTTGTTATCTACTTCATCAAGATCAGGTTTTTAAAATATATCAATGGGACGTAAATAAGTACTTCCTCCTTTCCATATTAAGGCCTAGTTTGAAAACAAAATTTTCCTAAAACTGAAGTATATCAATACCATAGTATTTTGGTGCCTAGCAAAGCTATTCTTCTGTTTTTCTCTTTTCTTAGTTTTAGAAAAAAAAAGGTCTGGGCTCTTTCTCAAATACTTCAAACAAATCATAGTTTTGGAGAATACTTTAATTTTAAAACCATATTATTTGTTGGATCCAAGCACCTGAAAATATTTAATACTTCAGTTTTTTTAGAAACCAAAGTATTCTGTCAATACTTTAAAGATAGCTTTTGTCAACTGAGGTTGAGGTGAGAGGTATATTATCTAATACACAGTTAGATGTATGAACACAAGCAAACAAGTAAGCAAACATTGCAACACTTAACAAGAAGAAGTTTTTGTTTTTCCTGATTTTTACCTTTTTATAACAAATCAGGGTTATTGAAATTTGGATGTTACATAGATAATCTAGCAACCAATATTATTAAGGTCACCAAATAGAGGTGGCTTGTAATAATAACCGCCTCATCACTTCGAGTCTTAGAGACGATTATATTTTCCGAGTGTCTAAGTTTCTATGCTAAGGCATTTGTTTTTATTATTCGCCTCTCATCGGGCCATTTTTTGAGTCAGCTATGATAACCAACCGCTTTGAAGGCTAGTAGAGGCGGTCGTCTTGTAACAACCGGTTGAGGGTGATAAACAAAGGCAGTTTTTTCGAATTTGGGATAAACCGTCCGAGTGCACTGTCTCCAAGTAACAAGTTTGTACTAGTAGTATGACTCTTAGCATTGCGAAAAAGTAGGGATTTCAAAAAGGAGCATATATTGATATCGCAAGATACAATTACACTCAATCTCTGCAACAATGCATTACTCTATTGGCATTACGGAAGCACACAACAACAAAATAAAAATTTCAGAAAAAAAGAAAAGCCCCACTACAGCGGTCTATGCTTTACAACGACGGACCAAACACCACTGAGATAGTACCAGAAAACCATCCTCTCCAAAAGAGACACCGCCAAGAATGACACATTACACAAGCGTCCCTATTCAACCATCATGGTTTTTCACCCCGGAGAAAGTCCACGCTCACAAAACAATGTCTTTAACAAGGCCATTTCCAGAAACAACTAGTTAAGGCTAGACCTTAGATTTTGAAACTACAAGTTTGAACTCTGAAATCCTATTGTATTGTCGCCCCCACTTTCTGATGTCGCTGCTCCAAGACCCATATCACCAAGACAAAACCTCATCGCCACCAAGATTCAAACCACCATTACTAGCCCCCAGACCTTGGCTTCCATGTCATTCTCCATGACTGACTTCACCATGGGACTAAAGGCATGTCCTTGATGGCAACAGACTGCAAAGCTTTGCATCAATCTCTCTAAAACCAAACAGTCAGGTAAAAACATGGTTGCGCAGGACCGAAACCAATCCAATCTAGCGACCTCTTGCATGTCGTCCATTGGAGTTCATCGACGGATACTTCCGGAACTCGACACTCCATCCAGAGGGAGGAAAACGGGCATCAAGTAGATCCTCTAATTGGCGTGATAGGGATCCTAGGAACAGACCAAAATGCCATTATTCGTAACACCGGCACCGCACCACACGCTCTCCAGATCACCATGACCGCTGCCCGGGCTTAGCACCCGCCTAGACACCGTCGGTAGCACCACCACGTTGCCATGCCGAGCACAGCTAGGTGCCGACATGCCACTCACCTCTGCAGACCTAGACCCAAAGACCCACCCATGGGGTGGATCAGGATTCGAAAGCCACGGTCATGGGGGCACGACCTCCAGGATGGATTCCCTCCTCCACCGTCAAGACGCCGGGATCGTCGCAAGGAGAACCAAGGCACCGCGCCGCCGCCGTCCTATGAAGCTGTTACCGCCATCATCGGGGATTAGTGACCCTGTCCAATGAGAAACGCCCCGTCATCGCCGTTAAAGGCAATGGCTTTGCCCTGCCATGACCCCGGGCGGCGGCGAGGGGGGGAGGAAGGTTGGGGACGGGGGCAGTAGATGGCGGCGCGGTTGCCCATGTGCCGCCTAGGGTTCACCCTGTTGATGATGTGTCACCGTCTTGTCATACACGAGACAGGCGCAAAAGAGTAGCACGAAAAAAGTAAAATAGTGGCATCATACTTCATAACATTCTATTTCTTTAAAAGACCTCGCCCCGTCCCCGTAGTATTTTTCTACTACAGATGTCGAAAAACATGAGTTTTTATTTATTTGCAAGGAAGAAGCTCTAAAGTATAAACTCAGTTCCAATACTGGAGTGGTTGACCTCCCTATTTGCAACCATTTGTTTGATCCTATTTATATCTAGTTTCTTATTTCAACGCAATGTGGTCAAAGTATTCATCTTCTCACCTCAAATTCACATGATATTAATGCTATATGTTTTGCTGTTTTGGAAGAAATATCTATATGTTCGTCTTTCAGTACCTATGTTTTAGGAAGAAGCCGCCTCTAGTTGATTTCCGTGAGTCTTCTGGTCCTAGCAACCAAGCCTGGAGTGGGTCAGGTAATCGGAGACCTCGTAGATCCGTCTGTTCGGATCCACGGGTGTCATTATAGTAGATCAAATCTACATGGCACAGGCTCCCCCTGCCTGGCACGTCAACTAACGAAGGATAGTTTTCATGATCCCTCTGTATTCTCACTTCTGAGGAATGGAAGAGAGTTTATTTGTTCGACGGATGGCTCAGATAAGGTTTGGATCTCAAAGAAAAAAATATGTGTATAATGGGAGGAATCCCTTAGACTTTATTCATAAGGTGATCAAGAGATAGTACAATGTGTCTACAAGATAATCTCGGTGAGTTTATAATGATACTCGATGATAGAGATAAATCTAGAGTTGTGACTAAGGCTAATGGCAAAGATTTGGGTGATTATTGCATGTCCCTCCGAGGTGAATGTCTGTAACACCCTCAGAATCGGACCTATGCAAGTTTCAGCGCTTCCCGCCAAACCCGCATAGAAACGATTCAAAGGTGCCCACCAGGCACTTTCGTGCGGGTGGAAAACGAAGTAATAACATTACACAACAGTCCTCGATGGGACCCACAGAACAGATATATACAACAACGACTCAGAGAGTCAAGAATACAGATATACGATACAAAGATCCAAATCACCTTGACAAGATGGGGCGTCCGACTACGGACAAGATGCAAATGGGGCTAAGAGCCCTGAAGAATAACCAATGGCGTCCATAACCACCTGAGCCAAGCCGGAAGGGTAACCCTGCTAACGACGTCGATCTCAAAACCTGCTTAAACAAAAGGGGTGCCGACAAAGGGAAAAGGAAAAAGAGGAGCGTCAGTACTGAGGCCAGTACACGGCGAGGCTAGAATTCGGCGGTCCTCGCCTACATAGGTATGGTGGACTGAAGCGGCAGCGGCAGCATGCACTAAACAACCTATAGAGACTCGATACAACTGGCGACTATTAGAGAGGGGTAAGAAAGACCTATTCGGAGCCAACCTGATGCTATCACCAAACAAAACCCATCCTGGTATTTCCCCCTCGAGACCAAACGAGGAAGTCAACCGAGGAACTCACACAGTTGGCAGTTTTATTTATTCAGTTATCGTTGCAGCAATTACTAGTCAAGTATAGATAATCATCCTGATAAAATAAGCAGTGGGCACTTTTAGTTAACCATTCCGTTATAGTTGCAGCAATTACTAATCAGATACAGATAGCATGAGATAAACCCAAAACCCAGCAGTTGTTGGTACTGTTATTAAGCCATTCCGTTGTAGTTGCAATACTTACTAGTCAGGTACAATGGTCGCAAGCGACACCCAAACCAGCAATTGTGGGTAGTTTTATTTAGCCATTCCATTATAGTGAAGCTGATTACTAGTCATTATAAAGTCAAATTTATAGCACTACTTTAGTGATAGTTGTCTATGATCGAGATACTGTGCTCCAAGTCGTCCATAACCGCGGACACGGCTTTCAGAAAGTTTTACCCGGCCGGGGTGCACCAATAGCAACACACGCTCGATCAACCTCGGAAAAACCAAACCAAAACCCAACGAGGCCTTCACGACAAAGCAATCACAGGATTCAGAAATATTTCAGGGGGCCACCCCATTGAGTAGACCATAGCGAAGCCAGCTGACTCCGAGACGGACTCAAGGTTTGCGACAATGGCTGTAAACGACTGGGAACCCAAAACTGGGCTTGTCGATACCGCGAAAACATTCCGCTTACCTAAACAGTACAGTGTGCTCCTCGCACAATCGTAATAAAATGGTAAAGCATGGCATAAGTACAGGATAGTAAATAAAACCTCAAACTAGTTTGTGGCCCCAAGAAATAAGACGGAATCAAGCTGTGGCTCAGGGGGGTCCCATAATCCTTCCGGATGTGGATAGCGCGAAAAAAAATCAAGGAACAGGTATCAAGTACTCGGGGTCCTACGGGACACAAGTGGGCGGTCGGAAACCAAATATTATCTATCACCCACCGATGCCTCTGCTTACTTACTTAAATTTTAGTTGTTAAACAGTAATTAAATTGAACGATAATTAAAGCCATGATCATCTCCAACATCAAACATGCGGCATTGCTCCAACAACTGTGGTACTTGGCGACACGCAACAGCACTTGAGCAAGCGACTACGCATAAGTCCAACTATCTACCAAACAACGGTAATAGGAGGTGTCCAGGGCAATATAAGGCTGCAAGGGATATCACGAATACGAAAACTAGAGCATCGCAACACGTATAGCAATAGATCAACAGGAGGAATAAATACTATAAAAGTAAGATAGGTAGAAAGGGAGATGCTACTTTGAAAACATTGTCGAAGGTTCAACCAAGATCGGGCGACTCACATCAACTCAACGGCCTTATCCATGAAGAAGCAAAACACTAGAAGAAACACCGGATGCACTATTTAATACTACGGCAAAAGATCGGGCATGATGCATGTATGATGTATGACATGGCAAAGGTGCGATGCAATTAGGTCATATTAAGCGGAACCGGGGTCCCGACAATTAATTAAATGGTTCATGTTGTTTAGATACCCCACAATTTAAATGTTGTTTGGACATGGCAAAAGATGGTACCGGTTCGCTACACAAATTTAAATGAGGCCAATATGAGACTAGATTTGCCCGCATATGGGCCCCATATTTAATTATATGGTGAATCGGCATAAGGCCCCCAAACCACAGACAAGGATGCATGCATGAACAATTAATATGCGACAAGTTGGATTATATTATAAAATAGGGTTTCGGGAAGGGGTCACACATTAGAGGGTCTCGACGAACTTGGGGTTCCGGGGTTCGGGGTTCGGTCTCAGGGTTCAGGGTTCGACGGGATCAGCGGGATCGGATGACGGAGTAGATCTAGCATTCCGGGAAGAAGTACTTGGCGGTCTTCGGCTCCACCTAGATCGGTGCCGATCTTGTCGTCGCGAAGACCTTGTCGGATCCGCGCCATCGAGTCGGTCTTGGCATTCGGGGTGAAGAACTTGGCGTATCCGTGTCGGTGATCTTGGCGTCCGGGAAGGGGTACTTGTCACACCGGGGTGCTCGTCGTTCTCGGATCCGGTTGAGGAACTTGGTGGGTCGGTCCGGTCTTCGGGTCCGAGAAGACCTTGTCGTCCGTGTTGGAGATCTCCGGGTTCGGTCTTCTGGTCTACGGAGAGATGTTTAGGTTTCCATGAAGCTCTTGTAGTGTTCCCTGCATCGCCGTATCTTTGACATCGTGTCCTGGCCCTTGCGTCAGGAGACAAGCACAAGGAAACTTGTTGGAGGTTGAGACGGGCGTTGAGGAGCCGCAGCCGTGTCGGGGTCAAACCGGCGAGGGAACAGAGGGCGACCTGGGGTTGGGGACGTACTGTAGAGCGGAAGACAGCGGCTCGACAAGGACGAGCGGCCGCAGGCAGGGACACGACAGCGGTGACGCTGTGCTTGCAGAGGCGGCGGTGGAGGTCCTGCTGGCGGGCGCGGCAGGCGCAGGAGGGCAAGGGGCGGCAAGTGAGAGAGGGCCAGGGCAGGCGGCGGGGTGGAGGCGGCTGGTGGGGGCCGAGGCCGAGGGCGGTGAGGGGCCGGCGGAGGCGGCAGCGGTCGGGTGGAGGAGGCCACGGGAGGAGAGGCGGCGGCCTGCGTGGGGACGGTCGGAGAAGGAAAGGGCGCCAGTGAGCCGGTGGTGAGGAGGCGGCGAGGCAGGCTTAGGCGGCGGAGGCGTGAGGCGGCGAGGCGGAGGAAGCACTGCGAGGCTGAGCGAGGCGGGCGGAGGCAGGATGGCGGAGGCAGCGGAGGAGGTGAGAGTGCTGGAGGCAGCCAGCGCCAGGCCGAGCCAAGGAAGAAGCGGCGGGATGGTGGGGAGAGCCGGCAGAGGGGGAAGAGGAGGAAGGAGACACGGCGAAGCGAGCGCGGTGAGGAGAGGAGGGGGACGGCGGCAGGCGCTGGCGGGGTGAGGCGAGGCAGGGGGCGGCGTCGGGGTCGCCGGCGAGGGGGCGGTCCGGCGCCGGAGAGGGAGGAGGCGGGCGCGCGTGAGGCAGAGGGAGGGAGCGCGGGCGGACGCGGGCTAGAGGAGGGAGAAGGTGGGGGGAGGGAGAGAGGTGGGCCGCGCGGGGCCAGGGTGGTGGGGTCGGGCGTGGGGCCAGGGGTTGAGTGGTGGGTGGCTTGTGAGGAGGGAGTGGCTGTGGGTTGGGGTGGGGCCAACCTGTAAGGGAGAGAGGAGAGAGATGGGTAGGTGGGAATGGGGTGAGAGAAGGAGAGGAGGGCTGGATCAAGGATTGCTGAGGTGGCGGAGTGGGTAGGAAAAATGGGGGAGGGGTGAGGTGGCGAGCTGCGGTTGGTGGGTAGGATAGATCTGGGTGTAAATAGGATTTAGAGTTTAGGTTTTGTAAAGATGTGTTTGTTTGGCTTTGTTTATTTTAATACAAGGCTACTTTGCAATTAGTTTTTAGGTAAATAAAATATCCGATGCGATCGGGGTTTTGCATTTGAAATAAAGAGGGTATTTGTACAAAGCAAAACTAGGCTTTTCGAAATAGTTCAGACAAACAATGCATGACGATGACGATGCAATGCACAAAACAACGCGATTTTCTAGTAGTGGTTTTGCGGGATGCCACAATGTCTTTGGATACTTATACGCGTCGATGGCAGTCGAGTCCTTGTTAGTCACGTCAAGTCTTCATCTTGTCTTGCACGTAATCATGATCTCCAATCTCTCTTGCACATAATCATGATCTCCGATCTCTCTTGCACGTACTTCTAGTCTCTGGGATCTCCAGAGATCCGTCTTGCAGCCCCATAGGTTAGGACAACTGAGGTTAGGTCGGTTGAGCTTCTAAATGCTGGCCTTCAGGTGCTTGCTTGTCAGAGGTAATTGTAGGGAGGAATCGTGGGTTCAGGCCCATGTATGGTGCACACCTAAATCCACTCATCACTGACACTCGTCGTAAGCACATTACCTTAGGACATGTGAGATGGGAAGTCTCATCAAACCTTCTCTGAAAACGAGCGCACAAAAAGGTCTACGCGTCCGAGATATCTACACATGAGGGAGACCTTACACCAAGACCTCGAGCATTCACCAGGACCTCGCGCCTCAAGACCAAGAAGAATTCGTCGAAATCACTAGGCAGAGATTGAGCGGGACTAACAACTCTGCTAAAAGTAAGGTCGTCTTTTTAAAGGTACTAATCAGTGGTTTATCGGTGATGAGTGGATTTAGACATGTACCACACATGAGCCTTAATCCATGATTACTGCCCATGGCTACCTTTGTAATCAAGGAACCGAAGGCCTGCGTCTAGAAGCTCTCAACCGAGCTAACCTCAATCGACCTGACATGTGGGGGCTACAAGACGGCTCTCTAGAGATCCCGAAGACCAAACGTATGTTCAAGGGAGATCAGAGATCAAGATTACATGTAAGACAAGATGAAGACCTGACGTAGCTAAGGAAGACTCTACTACCATCGATGCTTATAATTACTCGAAGACATTCACCCAAGAAGGACACGCCATAATCGCCTTAGTCATAGCTCTAGATTCATCTCTCTCGACGAGTACCATTATAAATCCACCGAGATCATCTTGTAGACACACTGCACAATCTCTGATCACCTTATGAATAACGTCTGAGGGAATTACACATATACCTTCATCTTTAAGATCCAAACCTGCTGACCCAAGCCGATTTCCGCACAAATAAACTCTCTTCCGTTCCTCGAAAGTGAGACTATGGAGGGATCGTAAAAACTATCCTTCGTCAGGTACTCATTAAATATGGCATGGTGATGGTTGTAGCTGTTTTTTGAATGGTTGTACTATGCCGGTTGGGATGAATATCAAGTCCATAACTCCGATCTCAAAGGTACGATACCCACAAAAAACTCCCCAATATCGTCCCATCTCGTTATGCCTTGTTGTGTATAAGATAGGTACAAAGTGTATTGCCAATAGACTGCATGTCTTTTTGGATGATATTGTGAGCAAAGAACAAAGTGCAGTCATTCCTTGGAGACTTATTATGTATAATGTGTTGAATGCCTATGAAACTGTCCATTCAATGACAAAAAAAGGTGGAAACTTTATCTAGAAGCAATCATGTCAAGTGGATTCAGCGAGAGTACAATGAACTAATTATGAAATATGTCTTGTCTGTTAGATTTACACTGCGCGTGAATGGTGAGTTACTACCATATTTCACACCTACAGAGGACTACGCCAAGGGGATCCGATCTCCCCATAACTTTTCTTCTATATGCTCAAGGTTTCCAACTCTGCTAAACCACTTTGGTGGGAGTTATGTTGAGAGAAGAATTCGGTTGAGCTTTTGGTCCCCTTGGATTAATCACCTGCTTTTTCAGATGATATTCTCATCTTCATGAAGGCAAATATGCAAAGTAAGGAGAGATTTAATGAAAATCATGCAAAAATATATATGAGTATTATTCAAGACAATGTGTCAATAAAGAAAAAAAACTTATTTCAGTCCTAATACTACTTATCATATTTGGCAGCTGTTGAAACAGACTCTAGGGATAGCGATTGAGGTTTTCGGTGAGCGTTAATTGGGGCTTCCAATGGTTTTTGGTCGGTTGTAGCGGATCCTTTGATCACATTCATGAGTGTATGGTTGCAAAGAAAAAATTTAGCATGAGTTGTTACCTTCTTACAAGGGAGGTATTTCTGAAGACTATTAGATACCAATCTTTCGCATGAGTTGTTACCTTCTTACAAAGAAATTTTTCAAAAGCTTGACTTCATGCATTGGAAATTTTTCGTGGAGTACTTTCCTAGACTGACGATCCCTCCTTTGGGTTTCTTGGGAAGTACTCACATCATCTAAGTTGAAGGTATAGTGAAGATCAACACTGATGGTTGGCTCTCGCTGGATGCTCGAAGGGGTGGTGCAGATGGTGTCACGAGATCACACTTGGCCTAGGAGCACGGAGAAAATCGTACGAGGGGGTTACTACTGATCCCCTAATTGCTGAGCCTTGGCGATAAGAGACGGTTTCAGCTTTCCAAAATTAAGAGGATATGCCAAGGTATTGATGGAGACAGCAAATTTTGCCTGAAATAGGAGAGTTGTCTATTTGTTTTCTAGCTTTATTTTTAATTCAACATGTATCAAAATCATCAAACCACTCGGCTCATCTTTGTATTTCGGATTTCGTGATCGTTAGCCTTCAGACTGATTGGTCGGGTTGTGATTTAGATGAATAAAACTAGTATCCAAATTTCCCCGCGGAAAAAAAGTTAGTTAGGCTTGATTTTGGTATGTTCTCTTTTCAGCTCAGTTCTGGAACGTGAGTTGCCAATTTGCGAATCCCTTCCATACACGGACACTCGTTTCCTTTCAAAGAAACACGAGCGCGTGCTCTCTAGCTAAGCTAGGTCGTTTCCGAGTTTGTATCGCGATCAGCTCGATCCTCCTCCATATAATGGTCGAATCCCTCCTACCCACCATTACTTTGCTCTATTCCACTACTTTGCACTACGCGATCTCGCAACCCTGGCGACCACCATCATCATGGTAGCACTTCCCGCTTGCGACATGGCCGACGACGGCCAGTACGCCGCCGGAGCCGTGGGAACGGCTACCATCGCGTCCCAGGTCGCCTCCATCTGCGCCATGATCGACGAGCACGAAGCCAGCGAGACACCCATGAGCGCCTGGCGAGTCGCCGTCATTTCCGCCATGATCGACGACGTCGCCGCCATCGCGGCCTCGGAGCGCACGACCATCAGCGAGACAACGAGCAAGCTGCGGCGCATGCGCAGCACCCGCTGCTACGAGGATCTGTACACGCTAGGAGAGGGCACGACCGCCGTCGTCACCAAGGCGCGCCACCTTACAACCGGCCAGACCGTCGCCCTGAAGACTATCCACGAAGGCGAAGGCGAAGCCTGCCTCTCCGTACCCGTCGGCGAGCTCCTACGGGAGGCCTGTTTCATGGCCGCTTGCCGCGGCAACCCCTCCGTCGTCGACCTGCACGGCGTCGCGCGCGCGCCGGGCACCAAGAACGACTGCTCCCTCGTCATGGAGCACGCCGGGACGTCTCTGGACCGCATCCTTGGCGAGCGCGTGCGCCGCACCGGCCGCCCGTTCCCGGAACCCGAAGCGCGCCACGTCATGCGGCAGCTTCTGTCCGGCGGGGCGGCGATGCACGAGCACGGCATCGTCCACCGCGACATCAAGACCGAGAACGTCCTCGTCAACAGCGTCGGCAACGTCAAGATCGGCGACTTCGGCTCGGCGATGTCGGTGGAGTTTGCAGAGAAGATCGGCGCCGACGCGTACTGGTCCGCCGGAACGACGCAGTACAGCGCGCCGGAGATGCTTATGGAGACGCCGGGCTACGACGCGGGCGTGGACGCGTGGTCCCTCGGCTGCGTGATGGGGGAGCTGCTCATCGGGGAGGTGCTGTTCAACGGAAACTGCGACTCGGACCAGCTCTGCATGATCTACGACGTGCCAGGGAAGAGGGAGTGGAGGCCACACGAGTCGTCGTTCGTGGCCGGCATGGTGGCGCTATGGCGTCAAGAGCAGGAGCAGCAGCGGCGGCAAGGGAGGTGGCACGGCAACCTGCTGCGCGAGCTGTTCCCCGAGGAGGTGCTGTCCGAGGACGGATTCAAGGTCCTCAAAGGGCTCCTCACTTGCAACCCCGACGAGAGGCTGACGGCCGCCGCCGCGCTCCAACTTCCATGGTTCGCTGACAACGACAATGCTCCAGTGCAAAACTGCGCAGCAATGTAACCCTTTTTTTCCATTCTTTGTGTGGAAAATGTTGGTCTGTGAGGCGCCTGTGCCCACATCGACCACCCTCTTGTATAACTTGTTGCTACATATATACATATGGAAGCAAACTCAAAAGATTTCTTCTGAATCTCTCCTACAGTCTGCACTATAACTAATTCTCAGTTTCTTTAACTCTCACGGCAAGAAAACATCTTGATCTACGACAGAAATCTGGTGACGACTACACATCTCGTCATGAAATGAGTAGTGTATTGTTTTTTACGTTTCATTTCCAATTCCGCAGTTCGTAACAGCTGAAAAAAACGTGTGTGTGACTGTGACACTACAGGACGCGCGCGCTACGCCGAGGGAAGTCGTCGGCGTAGGCTAAAATGCCCTCGGCATATGGTATGCCGACGGCTGCCCTCGGCGTAGCCTCCTCGGCAAAGGGCTCCCTCGGCGGAGCGCAAAGAGACTGTCGGTGTATGCTACGCCGAGGGCATAGCTTGTCGACAGGTTGCAAAAATATATATAAAAAAAATAATTTTTTTTATTTTTTTCTCAATTTTTGAATCTTTGAATTGTTTGACTCGTTAATCTCTCACTTTGGACATTTTTAACACTAATTACATTTAATATTTAATTAAATTGCAGTCTTGGTCGAACTTCCCGGTCGGTCACCCATCCTAATACTACTCCAGCTCCAGCACACTTAACTTTCTCGTTCTACTTTCTCGTTCCTTCAGAATCTGTTTCTGCAAAGTAATTCATACATTATTGTCAATACTATGATATCAATCCTATTAACCCTTATATCAACATGTCACATGTCTGTATTTTTTGAAATTACAAACAATTATTTAAGTAAACATCAATGAATAAGTAAAAATATTATTGAATTCAAATAAAAATATAATAATTTTACTTTTTTGTATTTTTCTATTTAATATGGAATAATTAATATCTATAAATCTATAAATCAGAATTTAACAAATAATATGTCTAAATTGATCAGAAAAATGAGAGGAATCCAAATATGATATCCATATCAACTAATCACAAACCCTCTATTTTTGAATTATCTATTTGGTGGTTGCTTTAGAAAATTCCCTTTTTGCGCTTGGATAATGAAAAATGGCTTTTTGGTGCGATGAAAAGGAAAACTTGTATTGAATCTTTGATAAAATAGCATATTGTGAACCTAAAAATGATTTTTGTAAAAAAAACATGAGCATCGGATCATGTACTTGTAGTTCATATCTGACCCACTTCTTACCGATTCGTCTGGAATTTGTCTTTTTCACCAGAGGTGGACGGAAAGGTTTTGGATCCCCCTGTTGGGACATTGTCCACATAAGGTGGTATAGTATTTTTGTAAAATATGGTGGTAGCTGTAGGGGTTCATAGCATGAAAAACAAAAATTTTCTACCGCATGAACACACAATCAAGATCTAATCTATGATCAAGCCAAGATCTATCTACTAGATTGTAGCAACGAGTCAATAGAGTACTAACCCTCGAAGATCCAAAGTGGTTAACGAGAGCAGATTCTCGTGGATGATGTAGTCGTACACTTCCGATCTTAAGATCGCGTAGACGATCCTTCCGGCGCTGCGTTCCGGCAGCGCTTCCGCAGTCGGTCACACGTTCGGTACTCGATGAAGACCTTCCTCTTCCTTGTTCCAGCATGCAGCGGAGGTTGTAGCACTCTCCTCGCGATTCCGGCAGCACGACGGCGTGGTACCGGAAGTAGAGGGGAGATCTCGCAGGGCTTCGCCTTAAGCTAGAGCGAGTATGGTGGACTATGAGAAAGCCCTCGGTGTTCTAGGGTTTAGACACACCAAGGAGGGGGTGATAGGGCCGGCGGCTAGGGCTTGGAGGTGCCCAAGTCGGCGGCTAGGGGAGAAACCCTAGGCGGCGGCTATGGTGGGCGGCGGCGGCTAGGGTTAGGTTTAGAGGGGCAATCTTGTGTGCTAGGAGGAGCCCCTCCTCTTATAGGAGGAGGCGCCAAGGGAGGAATCCCTCCCAACTCGGATCCCAAGTGGGCGGCGGTGGAGGAGGACTCCTCCCCAACTCCTCTCCACTTCCCAAAATTAGCCGTTTGACTTTCAAATTGGCGTTTGACTTTTAAAACAAGGATTTGATTAAACCCTCTATTTTGTTCAGCGCTGACACTTAGTACATGATGTAATCATACCAACTTGATATAACACATTCATGTACACTTCTCCTCCGGAGTGCCGGACATTCCGGAACCTTCTAGAACATTCCCGATGAAAACACCGGAACCATTCCCTAACTCCGAAACAGGACTTTCCTTATATGAATCTTATTCTCCGGACCATTCCAGATCTCCTCGTGATATCCCGGATCCCATCCGAGACTCCGAACAACATTCGGTCTCTTACTCATCATTCCATAACTACTCAACAACATCGAATCCTTAAGTGTGTCTCCCTACGGTTCGTGAATTATGCGGACATGATCGAGACACTTCTCCGAACAATAACCAATAGAGGAATCTGGAAATTCATATGGCTCCCACATATTTCTACGATTACTTTGCGATCGAATGAACCACTTACATACGATACCAATTTCCCTTTGTCTCACGATAGTTTACTTATCCGAGGTTTTGATCGTCGGTATCTCTGCATACCTAGTTCAACCTCGTTACCGATAAGTACTCTTTTCTCGTTCCCGTGGTATGTGATCCCTTGTGAGCCAGTCACATGCTTGCAAGCTAATTGGATGACATTCCACCGAGAGGGCCCAAAGTATATCTATCTGTCATATGGATGGACAAATCCCACTCTTGATCCATGTGTCTCAACCCATACTTTTCGAACACTCAATGCCATCTTTATAGCCACCCAGTTACGGTGTGGTGTTTGATGTCATCAAAGCATCCTTCCGGTGATGGTGATAAGCATGATCTCATGGTCGAAGGAATTAGGTTACTATGTATCAGAAAGCTTATAGCAAATGAAGTATATTAAATGACTTGATCTTTATGCTACGCTTAACTATAGGAGTATGTCCATCACATTATTCTCCTAATGATATGACCCTGTTGTTAGTAACATCTCTATGTTCATGATCAGGAAACCATGATCATATATTAACCAATAAGCTAGTTTAACAAGAGGCTTTACTAGGGACTCTTTTATGTTTACAAATCACACAAGTATTAATGTTTCCTGTTAATACAATTATAGCATGGTATGTAAACATTTATCATAAGTATGAAGATATGATAATAACCACTTTATTATTGCCTCTTGGGCATATCTCCAACAGTCTCCCACTTGCACTAGAGTCAATAATCTAGTTTTAAACCTTTGTGTATTTAACACCTATGGCTTTCCGGTGTTGTATGTACACGATTGCTAGTGGTCAACTGATCTCCGGATCTGACACTTCCAGGTCCATGTGTAATTGCATGTCTTTGCGTCTCTACGCATCACTCATTCTCTAATGAGATGGCTTTGTATAATTTTGGTCCTTTGGTGAGACCTTGAGTTCTTTGGGGTTAAAACATGTTGATAATATTGTCGTACAATATATCTTTATAGTATTATCCCGTTGTGAACTACACCTAGTTTGATAACAAACTACTTGACACAAATGCCCTCTTTAGCTGCTATTATAGCAGTCATATACTTAGCCTTTTGTTGTAGTATCTGTCACAATGTCTTAACTTTGGAACTCATCCAAATACATTATGGAACTTACTTTCCATTTTAATGTGCCACCCTTAGTTTAGATTGAGATAAACTTAATTTGTACTTTGTGACAAAACTAGTATCAACGTAGTACTTTTACAGTGAACTAACCATCTATTTGTCACTTCTACAAATAATATACTCTTAGTTCTTCCAAAAGATCATAAGAATATTCTTACTATTGTCCAATGATCAACTTATGAATCATTCTGGTATATGCTCATAACATTTAGAGTATAGGACATATCTGGATTTGTACATATCACAGTATGATTGATATAAATACTCTTTGTGATTTCATACATCAAGTATCAATCTATACTTGAATCTTTGTTTCACTTACTCAGTGTCAATAAACTTGAATATATCATCAATATTGAACTCATTCAATCCTTTCTGTGTGACAAGAACCTTTCTTATAGTTTCTATATTGAACTCATTCAATACATCATCTATGTACTTTCGGCACAACCATATTAGCGTCTATTGATGCCAAATATTTGGGTTTTGCCTAAGTCTTTCATCGTTATGAAATTCTTAATATGTGTTAATAAAAGATACATCATTTCCAATCAACAATATGTCTTCCACATAATGTATTAGAAACATGTCTTAGCGCTCCCACTTAATTTCTTGCAAATGCAAGCATCTTCATCGTCTTCGACGAATTTCAACTCTTCATCATAGTGAAGATTCCAACTCCGTAATACTTACTTCAACCATTGAAGTTTGCATATGCATTTAGCATCCTTTGTATTAACAAAATCCTTTGAACTGTGTCATGCACACGTCCTAGCTAACCCTTCTATTAGAAGAACTTGTTTTGTTTATCCAACATATAACAAAATCATATGTCGTGGTTGCTACATTAATCCGTCTAGACTAAATATCGCTATGAAAGATCAAATCTTGTCATAGTCAACCTTTGAACATTGTTGTGAACTCTTTCCCAACATGTCGACCATTTCATAGATGTGAAACATCCATGTCTATTTCTTTATAGATCCAAATATGACTGTAAGGTCTTGTACCTTTCAGAGGGTCTTTCAAGTTCAAAACTTGATCTCTCGTATATGGAACTATCACGGATTTTATGGCTTCAAGCCATTAGACGGAGTCAGGGCCCATCATCGCTTCTTTGCATATAGTCGGATCATTATTGTCAAATAATGATTTAACTCTCAAATCTTGGTATTTGATTGTTTACCCAAACTACTTGTTTCAATAGGAACTTAGATCTCCGTGACCACAACCTTTGAGGCACGTGAGCCATGAGCATTATTCGCCTCCTAACACTTTTTTGACTGCGCAACTTTGCACATATAGCTAAGGTTCTTTTAACCTTATAAAAGTTCTATTGTCCTCCCACTTAACTTTTTACGAAAAATTCCTTCTCTAAGAAACTTGACGTTTTAAGCGACAAACATTTTTGTCTCTGATGTTATGGAGGAACAGTTATTCGAAATAACATACAAAGACAGGTTCATCCGACTTTGGTTGCAAACATCTTTCTTATGCATATCATACCAATGTTTAAGAAAGGACAACTTGGGTTTTATCCCAAACCATAACTTTATATGGTGTCATTTCAATGGATTATGATGGAGCTCTTTTCAGTGGAAAAACGGTAGTCTCTATAGCTTTTAATCTTTAAAATATAATGGCAGTTTTATGATTTACACCTTCGATCTTACCATGTCAAACAAGGTTTAATTACATATCTTGAACGCTCCATACTCTTATGGTGTTTCGGGAAAAATTCAAATCCACGGAACGATTCCTTAAATCTTAGGTATTATGCTAAACTTGTAACTCAAATATTTTCCTTTATGATCTTATCATAAACTATTTATATTCTTGTTACAATGATTTTGCACTTCATCTTGAAAGTTTTTGAACTTTTCAAATGTTTCATACTTCATCCTTATTAAGTAAATATTCATATATTCACTTAAATTTTCGGAGAAAGCATATGAAGTTGAAAACCATCGCTCTTGACTACACATAATGGACTTCGTACAACAATATGTACAAGTTCCAATAAGCTAGTCATTCGTTCCCTTTTGGCCTACGAACGAAGTTTTAATTATCTCTAGGAAAGTTTCACAAGCGTCATGTGATCAAAAATCAAAAGACTCCAAAATTCCATCCACATGGAGTTTCTTCATGTTTTCTTTCCAATATAATTTAAATGGCGATGTCACTTCCTAAGTGATCTTTCAATCAATTTGTCTTTCGACATTTTTAGCACTAGTTTTATGGATGTGATTTCTCCAACGAGATTTGTGAATCATCCATCTTTTATGGATTACGGCAATTATTTGAACAACCCTTTTGTTCTCATAATACCTGATAAAACAAATCTTCAAGGCAAGCTTTGACGTTTGACGAGCAACACAATAACCCTTTATTTTTTCTCGATGAACATCATCACATATTCTTTTGCTAGTTACTTAGGCCATTGTAGTTCATGAATGTAACACCCTCGGAATCGGACCTATGCAAGTTTGAGCAAAATTCGCCAACCCGCATAGAAACGATTCAAAGGTGCCCACCAGGCACTTTCGTGCGGGTGGAAAACGAAGTAATAACATTACACAACAGTCCTCGATGGGACCCACAGAACAGATATATTTAACAGCGACTCAAAGAGTCAAGAATACAGATATACGGTACAAAGATCCAAATCACCTTGAAAATACGGAGCGTCCGACTACGGACAAGATGCAAATGGGGCTAAGAGCCCTGAAGAATAACCAATGGCGTCCATAACCCTGCCCAGGCCAAGCCGGAAGGGTAACCCTGCTAACGACGTCGATCTCAAACCTGCTTAAACAAAAGGGGTGCCGACAAAGGGCAAAGGAAAAAGAAGGAGCGTCAGTACTGAGGCCAGTACACGGCGAGGCTAGAATTCGGCGGTCCTCGCCTACATAGGTATGGTGGACTGAAGCGGCAGCGGCAGCATGCTCTAAACAACCTATAGAGACTCGATACGACTGGCGGCAATCAGAGAGGGATAAGAATGACCTATGCGGAACCAACCTGATACTACCATCAAACAAACCCAACCTGGCGTTTCCCCCTCGAGACCAAACGAGGAAGTCAACCGAGGAACTCACACAGTTGGCAGTTTTACTTATTTGGTTATTGTTGCAGCAATTACTAGTCAGGTTTAGATAATCGTCCTGATAAAATAAGCAGTGGGCCCTTTTAGTTAGTCATTCCATTGTAGTTGCAACAATTACTAATCAGATACAGATAGCATGAGATAAACCCAAAACCCAGCAGTTGTTGGTACCTGTATTTAGCCATTCCGTTGTAGTTGCAATACTTACTAGTCAGGTACAATGGTCGCAAGCGACACTCCAAACAAGCAATTGTGGGCAGTATTAATTAGCCATTCCATTATAGTGAAGCTGATTACTAGTCATTATAAAGTCAAATTTATAGCAATAAACTTTAGTTATGCTTGTCTATGATCGAGATATCATGCTCCAAGTCGTCCATATCCATGGACACGGCTTTCGAAAGTTTTACCGGCGGGTGCACCAATAGCAACACACGCCGATCAACCTCGGAAAAACCAAATCAAAACCCAACGAGGCTTTCACGATGAACAATCACAGGATTCGAATTATTTCAGGGGCCACCCATTGAGTAGATCCCATAGCGAAGCCAACCGACTCAGACGGGCTCAAGGTTTGGGTATCTCGGTGAACGATCGGGAACCCGAAAGTGTGGCTGGGCTTGTCGACACCCATGGAATCGTGTCCCGATCCTAAAGCAAAGTGTGCTCTCGCACAATTTAAATACGTAAAGTAGCATGGCATAAGTACAGGATCGTAAATAAAACCTCAAACTAGTTTGTGGCCCCAAGAAATAAGAGAATCAAGCTCGCTCGGGGGTCCCATATACCTCCGGATGTGGATAGCGCGATAAATCAAGGAACAGTATCAAGTACTCGAGGTCTTACGGACACAAGTGGGTTCGAAACCAAATATTATCTATCACCCACCGATGCCTCTGCTTATTTCAATTTTAGTTGTTAAACAGAAATTAAAGTGACGATAAGTAAAACTAGAATCATCTCCAACATCAACATGCGGCAATACATCAGCAACTGTGGCATTTGACGACACGCATAGCAACTTACTTACATGGCGACTACGACGCGCAAGTCCAACTATCTACCAAACAACAGGTCATAGGATGTGTCCAGGGCAATATAGGGCTGCACGGTATATCATAGGTACGGAAACTAAAGCATCGCAACACAGATAGCAATAGACCAACAGGAGGGGAGTAAATACTATAAAAAGTAAGATAGGTAGAAAGAGGGAGATGCTCGCCTGAAAACATTGCCGAAGGTTCAACCGAAGATCGGGTCGGTACTCGCATCAACTCAACGGCCTTATCCGCGAAGAAGCAAAACACTAGAATACACACCGGGTGCAATATTTAATACAACGGCAGAAGATCGGCATGATGCATGTATGATGTATGGCATGGAAACGGTGCGATGCAATTAGGTTAAATTAAGCGGAACCGGGGTCCCGACAATTAATTAGGTGGTTCAAGTTGTTTAAAACCCCCGCAATTTAAATGTTGTATTAACATGACACGATGAGTTTCCGGTTCGCTACACAAGTTTAAATGAGGCTAATATAAGGCTAGATTTGCCCGCATATGGGCCCCATATTTAATTATTAGGTGAATCGGCATAAGGCCCCCAAACCACATGATATGCATGCGAGATGAATGATTTAATGCAACAAGTTGATATCATTTATAAAAATAGGGTATCGAGGAAAAAGGGTCACACATTAGGGGTCTCGACGGTCTTGGTGTCCCGGGGTTCGGGGCTCGACAGGGTCCAGGGTCCGGTCTCGGGGTCCAGGGTCGGTCTCAGGGTTCGACGGATCGGCGAGGTTCGGATCTGGGGTTCGACGGGATCGTTCTCGGCCTCGGATATCGGGGGTAGTTCTTGTCGCGTCCGGGTGCGGAACTTGGTTCGTGTCGGGGCGCGTCGGGTTCTTCCGGGTCGGTACCGTTCTTGTCGTCGCGGCGCTCTTGTCGGATCCGGTCTTCGTCTCCGGGAGCGGGTCCTCAGGGTCTCGACAACTTCGGTTCTCTGTGGCGATCTTGGCACTCGATGTCCGTGAAATAGAACTTGTCGCACCTACCGTCTTCGGGTTCGCTCCAATCGGGCCCATGTCGGAGTACTTGTCGTCCCATGAAGGAGATCTTGCGTCTAGGGTCTCGGCGAACTTGGCGGTCCCGAGGGTTCGGTTCGTGAGGCGGTCTTGATGCTCCGTGATGGAGAACTTGTCGCATCCGTGGCGATCTTGCCGGCCCTCGGGTCAACAACTCCGTGAAGGGGATCTTGGAGCGGCGCCGGGTACTCGTTTCGTCGACAAGCAGCGAAGATCTAGCGGCATTGGGCCCACATGCGAGGTCAAAACGTGACTGGGCAGATGGCAAAAAGGGGAGCTCGAGTTGGGTGCTGCGCGGACGTGCACTAGCCAGAGGGGGACAACCTCCTGGACAGGGGTCCTCGCGACGCAGACACGGCGGCGCTGCAGTCGGAGGACGGGGCCCGGCGGCAGGATCATCCGCGCGCGGTCGGCAGAGCCGCGCGAGGCGACGGGGAAGATGCGCTTGGGGGGCGAGCTCGCGTGCTGGAGGGGCCGAGGCGGGAGGCGGGGCGCGGCGGTCGTCAGGCGGGCTTCGGCGGCGCGGCAGACGAAGGCGGCGGCGGCGTGGGCAGCGGTGGCGGCGCTGGCGTCGTGGGCGGCGAGGCCACTGAGGCGGGCCAAGGCGGTGGAGAGGCGGCGTCGAGGGCGAGGAGAGGACGGCCGACGGCGCGTGGTTGGCGGAGGCGAGCAGGCGAGCCGGGCGGAGGTGGCCGAGGCGGCGTCGGCGGTGTGAGAGCGGGGAGCGCAGGTAAGCGGGTGGCGGCGCTCGTGGGCTGGCGCGGCGTGCGTTCGGGCGGAGGTTGGGAAGGCTCGGCCAGCGGCGGGAGGCGAAACACGAGGCGGCCGACGGCGGACCGAGCCAGAGGAGGAGCGAGCTGGCGAAGCGGGCTCGCCGGCCTCTGGTGCGGCGGCGCGACACGCCCGGTGAGAGGGCGTGGCAGAGCGGGGAGAGGTAGATGGGAGGGACCGCGTGCGTGCGGGAAGAAGGGGCTGGGGGAGGCCGCATGCGGGGAAGGTTAGTGGTGGGGCCCGCAGGCGGGGTGGGTGCGTGTGTGGGTTCTCCGGGTGGGGCAGGGGGCTGGACAGGGAGGCGTGGAGCCTGTGGTGGGGCCGTCGAGAGAAGAGGGGAGAGGGTAGCACGGCCAGGGGTGGACCGGGTCCGCGGGCGGGCTGGCGCGTGGGGTGTGCCAGGAGGGTGGGGCTGCTGGGGTTGGTGGTGTGGTGGGGGTGTGAGAGAGAGAGGGAGTGGGTTAGGATTAGGTGGCAGGTTTTGATAGGCTAGAGGGGAGGGAGAGGGTGATGTGGCGTTCCAGGATTGGAGGGGGTGAGGTGGCTGCTAGGTGGGGGTAGTTTTCTGGGTAGCTGTAGGTTTTGGAAGGGCGGTTAGGTGGACCGTTTTAGTTTTTCCTGGGGGTGGTCGTTCGGGTCGGTCGGCCCGTTCGACTGCCCCCACTAAAATAAATATAAATTTTATTTATTTCAAACAAAGCTTTTGCAAACCGATATCGGGCAAAACAAAATATTCCGGCGACCCGGATTTCGGTGTTTGAATAAGATGGGGCGTTTAGAAAACAAGGACAGGTTTTTCTAAAATAGTTTTATACGAGCACATGCAAGATGATGACGATGCACAAATGCAATGTGGCCTGATGACATGAGCATGCGATCATGATGATGCAATGCACAAAAACAACGCGATTTTCTAGTAGGGGAATTGCGGGATGCCACAATTCGACACCACTAACAAAGGATCTCGCCCTCGAGATCCGCCTCATGGTACCGGGAAGAAGGTCGGCGGTCGGCGTCTTCTCGCTTCGTGTAGATCCTCGCGACACCACTAACGAGGGTTCCTCCTTCATCTGGAAATCGGCGACACCACCAACAAAGGGTCGTTGATCCTGATCGACGAGAGAGCACTCCGGAGAACAAAGGACGAAGGTAGAGGTATCAAACGATAAGGCCACCTCTAACTTCCATTAGAAGAGGGAAAAGTTACATGGATCCACCAGTTCGATGTACAGAGCGAACAGTAAGAGTCGGGTAGGGTGATCAGTCCATCCCGGAACCAACTATCAACTCTATACATGGGTAGGAGAATCAGGCAACTCAACTCTCGAGGTTTAGACTGAAGACCTTCTTAGGTGGTATACGAAACAAAGGAATGCTGCCAGCAGAAATCGTATGAAAGACACAATGATTAGGTTCCGCGATGGTTTGATTGGCATGAACAACACATGCTCAAGGTTAACCCCAACTTCACCAATGCTCGTCCTTCTCATATGTTTTTCAACGACACTGATATCCAGCAAGGAACACATATGGATATAGAGCTCAAGAACAAAAGATTGGAGGAAGATACAACAGACAAGTTGCAGATTGATGATCGTAGCACCTCCGTTACAAAAGGAAGAAAGCGAAACCCTGAAGGTACGACGGAAACCAACCACGAGAAATCCTGGACTCGAAGAGAGAGAAGAGAGCGGATTCAAAACACGTAGAGGTAAGAGAGGAATAGCAACGGGGTAAGGAGTAAAATCAGACCTAACCAGAACTATCCAACCGATTTTCAAAAATAGTTTTGACACTTCTACTTCGGCCGTTAGCTAGGTTATCCTACAGGCTGGACTTGTGGGGTATCGTAACTGCTGAGCTCTGATACCACTCTGTAACACCCTCAGAATCGGACCTATGCAAGTTTGAGCAAAATTCGCCAACCCGCATAGAAACGATTCAAAGGTGCCACAGCACTTTCGTGCGGTGGAAAGCAAGTAATAACATTACACAACAGTCCTCGATGGGACCCACAGAACAGATATATTTAACAGCGACTCAAAGAGTCAAGAATACAGATATACGGTACAAAGATCCAAATCACCTTGAAAATACGGAGCGTCCGACTACGGACAAGATGCAAATGGGGCTAAGAGCCCTGAAGAATAACCAATGGCGTCCATAACCCTGCCCAGGCCAAGCCGGAAGGGTAACCCTGCTAACGACGTCGATCTCAAAACCTGCTTAAACAAAAGGGGTGCCGACAAAGGGCAAAGGAAAAAGAAGGAGCATCGATCTTGAGGCCATTACATGCGAGGCTAGAATTCGGTCCTCGCCTACATAGGTATGGTGGATCAAGCGGCGGCAAGATGCTCTAAACAACCTATAGAGACTCGATACGGCGGCAATCGAGAGAGGATAAGAATGACCTATGCGGAACCAACTGATACTACCATCAAACAAACCCAACTGGCGTTTCCCTCGAGACCAAACGAGGAAGTCAACCGAGGAACTCACACGGTTGGCGCTTTACTTATTTGGTTATTGTTGCAGCAATTACTAGTCGTGTTTAGATAATCATCCTGATAAAATAAGCAGTGGGCCCTTTTAGTTAGTCATTCCATTGTAGTTGCAACAATTACTAATCAGATACAGATAGCATGAGATAAACCCAAAACCCAGCAGTTGTTGGTACCTGTATTTAGCCATTCCGTTGTAGTTGCAATACTTACTAGTCAGGTACAATGGTCGCAAGCGACACTCCAAACAAGCAATTGTGGGCAGTATTAATTAGCCATTCCATTATAGTGAAGTTGATTACTAGTCATTATAAAGTCAAATTTATAGCAATAAACTTTAGTTATGCTTGTCTATGATCGAGATACTGTGCTCCAAGTCGTCCATATCCGCGGACACGGCTTTCAGAAAGTTTTACCCGGCCGGGGTGCACCAATAGCAACACGCCGATCAACCTCGGAAAAACCAAATCAAAACCCAACGAGGCTTTCACGGTGAACAATCACAGGATTCAGAATTTTTTCAGGCCACCCATTGAGTAGATCCCGCGAACGGTGACTCCGAGACGGGCTCAAGGTTTGGGTATACTGTGAATGACTGGGAACCCGAAGTGTGGCTGGGCTTGTCGACACCGCGGAATCGTGTCCCGATCCTAACAGATGCAGGTGCTCCTCGCACAATTTAAATACGTAAAGTAGCATGGCATAAGTACAGATCGTAAATAAAACCTCAAACTAGTTTGTGGCCCCAAGAAATAAGACCTGAATCAAGCTCGCTCGGGGTCCCATATACCTCCCGGATGTGGATAGCGATAAATCAAGGAATGTATCAAGTACTCGAGGTCTTACGGACACAAGTGGGCGTTCGGAAACCAAATATTATCTATCACCCGATGCCTCGCTTATTTCAATTTTAGTTGTTAAACAGAAATTAAAGTGACGATAAGTAAAACTAGAATCATCTCCAACATCAACATGCGGCAATACATCAAGAATCGTGGCATTTGACGACACGCATAACAGACTTACGATAGCGATCACGACGCAAGTCCAACTATCTACCAAACAACAGGTCATAGGATGTGTCCAGGGCAATATAGGGCTGCACGGTATATCATAGGTACGGAAACTAAAGCATCGCAACACAGATAGCAATAGACCAACAGGAGGGGAGTAAATACTATAAAAAGTAAGATAGGTAGAAAGGGGGAGATGCTCGCCTGAAAACATTGCCGAAGGTTCAACCGAAGATCGGGTCGGATTCGCATCAACTCAACGGCCTTATCCGCTGAAGAAGCAAAACACTAGAATACACACGGTGCAATATTTAATACAACGCGAAGATCGGCATGATGCATGTATGATGTATGGCATGGAAACGGTGCGATGCAATTAGGTTAAATTAAGCGGAACCGGGGTCCCGACAATTAATTAGGTGGTTCAAGTTGTTTAAAACCCCCGCAATTTAAATGTTGTATTAACATGACACGATGAGTTTCCAGTTCGCTACACAAGTTTAAATGAGGCCAATATAAGGCTAGATTTGCCCGCATATGGGCCCCATATTTAATTATTAGGTGAATCGGCATAAGGCCCCCAAACCACATGATATGCATGCGAGATGAATGATTTAATGCAACAAGTTGATATCATTTATAAAAATAGGGTATCGAGGAAAAAGGGTCACACATTAGGGGTCTCGACGGTCTTGGTGTCCCGGGGTTCGGGGCTCGACAGGGTCCAGGGTCCGGTCTCGGGGTCCAGGGTCGGTCTCAGGGTTCGACGGATCGGCGAGGTTCGGATCTGGGGTTCGACGGGATCGTTCTCGGCCTCCGGGGTCGTGCTCGGATATCGGGGGTAGTTCTTGTCGCGTCCGGGTGCGGAACTTGGTTCGTGTCGGGGCGCGTCGGGTTCTTCCGGGTCGGTACCGTTCTTGTCGTCGCGGCGCTCTTGTCGGATCCGGTCTTCGTCTCCGGGAGCGGGTCCTCAGGATCTCGACAACTTCGGTTCTCTGTGGCGATCTTGGCACTCGATGTCCGTGAAATAGAACTTGTCGCACCTACCGTCTTCGGGTTCGCTCCAATCGGGCCCATGTCGGAGTACTTGTCGTCCCATGAAGGAGATCTTGCGTCTAGGGTCTCGGCGAACTTGGCGGTCCCGAGGGTTCGGTTCGTGAGGCGGTCTTGATGCTCCGTGATGGAGAACTTGTCGCATCCGTGGCGATCTTGCCGGCCCTCGGGTCAACAACTCCGTGAAGGGGATCTTGGAGCGGCGCCGGTACTCGTTTCGTCGACAAGCAGCGAAGATCTAGCGGCATTGGGCCCACATGCGAGGTCAAAACGTGACGGGGCAGATGGCAAAAGGGGGAGCTCGAGTTGGGTGATGCGCGGACGTGCACTAGCCAGAGGGGGACAACCTCCTGGACAAGGGTCCTCGCAACGCAGACGGCAGCGCAATGGAGGACGGGCCCGGCGGCAGATCATCCATGGTCGGCAGAGCCGCGCGAGGCGATGGGGGGAGATGCGCTTGGGGGCGAGATCGCGTGCTGGAGGGGCCGAGGCGGGAGACGCAGGACGGCGGCGGCGGTCGCAGGGCGGCTTGGCGGCGCGAGCAGCGGCAGCGGCGGCGCAGCGTGGCGGCGCTGGCGTCGTGAGGCGGCGAGGGGCAGAGGCGGCCGGAGGCGGTGGAGAGGGCGCGGCGGCGGAGGAGGACGGGCGAGCGCGGTGGCGAGGCGGCGCGGGCCGAGGCGGAGGCGGGAGGTGGCGCAGGCGACGCCGGGTGAGCGGGAGCGGGAGGCGCAGGGTAAGCGGGTGGCGCCGTGGGCTGGGCGGCGTGCGGTTCGGGCGGAGGTTGGGAAGGCTCGGCCCAGGCGGGCGGAGGCACGAGGCGGGCGCATGACCGAGCCAGAGGGGAGGAGCGAGCTGGCGGGGGCGACGGGGCTCGCGCCTCTGGGGCGGCGGCGGACACGCCAAGGGAGGGGCAGTGGCCGCAGAGCGGGAGAGGTAGATGGGAGGGACCGCGCAAGGGAAGAAGAAGGGGAGGCCGCATGCGGGGAAGGTTAGTGGTGGGGCCCTTGCAGCGGGTGGGTGCGTGTGTGGGTTCTCCGGGTGGGGCAGGGGGCTGGACAGTGGCCGAGGCTGGTGCGTGGGGCCACAGGTGGGGCCATGTCGAGAGAGAAGAGGAGAGGTAGCACGGCTGGGGTGGACCGGGTCCATGAAGGCCGTGGGGTGTGCCAGGAGGGTGGGGCTGCTGGGGTTGGTGGTGTGGTGGGGGTGTGTGAGAGAGAGAGGGAGTGGGTTAGGATTAGGTGGCAGGTTTTGATAGGCTAGAGGGGAGGGAGAGGGTGATGTGGCGTTCCAGGATTGGAGGGGGTGAGGTGGCTGCTAGGTGGGGGTAGTTTTCTGGGTAGCTGTAGGTTTTGGAAGGGCGGTTAGGTGGACCGTTTTAGTTTTTCCTGGGGGTGGTCGTTCGGGTCGTCGGCTCGACCGCCCACTAAAATAAATATAAATTTTATTTATTTCAAACAAAGCTTTTGCAAACCGATATCGGGCAAAACAAAATATTCCAGCGACCCGGATTTCGGTGTTTGAATAAGATGGGGCGTTTAGAAAACAAGGACAGGTTTTTCTAAAATAGTTTTATACGAGCACATGCAAGATGATGACGATGCACAAATGCAATGTGGCCTGATGACATGAGCATGCGATCATGATGATGCAATGCACAAAAACAACGTGATTTTCTAGTAGGGGAATTGCGGGATGCCACAATGAATTATGTTGTTTCGTATGACGATTCACACCAACAAATTCAGTATCAAATACTTAAGAACCACATTGTTTAATAAGCAAAGAATATAGCCATAACATGTATATCATCTATATACTTAAACTGAACAATTTTAGTCTTTTCTTTTCTGCCATATATTTATGAGATTCTCTTTTAGTATTTATTTTCTGTTTGAAAGAATCTATCAACATCAATAGTGGAGTCATACATATGACACATAGTCCAAAGCGTGTATAATTAAATACCAATGTCTTTGGACTTGCACTTTGAAGTAGATCACCATCATCAAATGTTTGGTGTGCTTTCAAATTCTATTATTTAGTAATCTCTTGGTGTGGTAAATATTTTACCTACATCAAATATTCACCCTTATCATGGAATTATTCATGATTAAGCTACTTTTAGCTTATAAAGATGAATCGTGAGTATAATGTTGTTCTCCAAAACCTTTTGGTGGATTAGGACTAGTGTCTCCAACCTTTTGCAAATTCTCATCAAATATGAGAACATTACTTTTGTCATATTATACTCTATCATGTTGTAACCAAAACTTCATTTCAGATATCACAATATCTTCCACACATCATGGTTTCTGAAACAACTCTTTCAGATCCTAGATAACCTTGATATTAAGACAATCCTTTGAATATCAAGAATCATGGAGACAAACATGATACTCATACACTAACTCTTGGAATTGTCACTCTTGTTTTAATACCAATTATTAAACTTCATGGAGTAACCAGAACTTACTGAAAGTTTGCAATAGGACTTTTAAACTTTAGATTAACACTTCAAAACAATACGATACCAGTTCGTAAAGTAACTAACCAGACTTCTATAGTTTTATCATCTCAATTAAAACTAAGCGCAAGGTGGTAAACGGATGCCAATGACTACAACAATTATGCAAATTCACTTTGATTTAATTTATGATAAATAGTGTTCAACTTTTAATCATATTTCCGTTGAACTCCCACTCAAAACAATATCCCTCACATTGTTTTAGTGATCACACGAACCAAATCCACCACATCAAAACCGATCATCACGAGAGTTGATGTAGCTTCAATGGCGAACAATCATCATGTTCATCATATCTACTATATGACTCATGCTTTACCTTTCGGTGATCCGTGTTCCGAGACCATGTCTGTACATGCTAGGCTCGTCAAGATCAAACCTTAGCTTCCGCATGAGCAAATCTGGCTTGCTCACGTTGTATATACTCGCAGAATCTAACACACCCGATCATCACGTGGTGCTTCAAAACAATGAGCTTTAGCAACGGTGCTTACTAAGGATGAACACTTTAAAACTTGAAATTGTGTGCTTGAGGGATCATCTTATAATGCTATCGTCGTGAACTAAGCAATACAAGATGCATAAAAGTATTAACATCACATGCAATTCATAATATGTGATATGATATGGCCTTTCTTCTTGTGCTTCCGATCTCCATATTCAAGCACGAACATGATCTCCATCATCACCGGTGTGGCGTCAAGGTCAATGGCGTCGCTTCATGGTTGTCTTCCACCAGCATCAACTATTATAACTACTTTGAATAGACACGCGGGTCTTAACAGAATTTAAAGACAACCATATGGCTCCTTCCGGTTGCCAACTTACAATAAGGAACATTGCATACATCATATATAATCACAATCATGGCCATATCACATCACAGCACACCCCTGCAAAACAAAGTTAGACGCCTCTAATTTTATTTGCATGTTTTACGTGGTTTGGGGCTTTCAATAAGTGTCGTTCTAACTTACGAACAAGAACCACAACATTGATACTAGTATTGTCAATCACCCGTTGTAAATTGAATCTTAACTATGTTGGGAGAAACAGGCACTCGCAAAGCCACTTATGCAATACAAGTTGCATGTCAAGCGTGGAGAAAGTCTCATGAACGATGTCATGTAAGGTTATCCCGGGCCGCTTCATCCCACCATCCCGCAAGATGCAAAGTACACAAGAAGCAATCAACAACAAAAGCATCAACGCCCACAATGACCATTGTGTTCTACTCGTGCAACAGATCTACATATAGACACGACTCTGATACCACTATAGGGGTTCGTAGCATGGAAAACAAAAAATTTCTACCGCATGAACACACAATCAAGATCTATTCTATGATCAAGCCAAGATCTATCTACTAGATTGTAGCAACGAGTCAATAGAGTACTAACCCTCGAAGATCCAAAGTGGTTAACGAGAGAAGATTCTCGTGGATGATGTAGTCGTATACTTCTGATCTCAAGATCGCGTAGACGATCCTTCCGGCGCTGCGTTCCGGCAGCGCTTCCGCAGTCGGTCACACGTTCGGTACTCGATGAAGACCTTCCTCTCCCTTATTCCAGCAGGCAGCGGAGGTTGTAGCACTCTCCTCGCGATTCCGGCAGCACGACGGCGTGGTACCGGAAGTAGAGGGGAGATCTCGCAGGGCTTCGCCTTAAGCCGGAGCGAGTATGGTGGACTATGAGAGAGCCCTTGGTGTTCTAGGGTTTAGACACACCAAGGAGGGGGTGCTAGGGCCGGCGGCTAGGGCTTGGAGGTGCCCAAGTCGGCGGCTAGGGGAGAAACCCTAGGTGACGGCTATGGTGGGCGGCGGCGGCTAGGGTTAGGTTTAGAGGGGCAATCTTGTGTGCTGGGAGGGGAGCCCTGCCCCTCCTCTTATAGGAGGGAGGCGCCGGCCAAGGGGAGGGGAATCCCTCCCCAACTAGGATGCCAAGTGGGCCGGCGGTGGAGGAGGGACTCCTCCCCAACTCGGTTTCCACCTCCCGCTCCACTTCCCAAAATTAGCCGTTTGACTTTCAAATTGGCGTTTGACTTTTCAAACAAGGATTTGATTAAACCCTCAGCGATGACACTTAGTACATGATGTAATCATACCAAATTGATATAACACATTCATGTACACTTCCCCTCCGGAGTGCCGGACATTCCGAAACCTTCTAGAACATTCCCGATGAAAACACCGGAACCATTCCCCAACTCCGAAACAGGACTTTCCTTATATGAATCTTATTCTCCGGACCATTCCAGATCTCCTCGTGATATCCCGGATCCCATCCGAGACTCCGAACAACATTCGATCTCTTACTCATCATTCCATAACTACTCAACAACATCGAATCCTTAAGTGTGTCTCCCTACGGTTCGTGAATTATGGGGACATGATCGAGACACTTCTCCGAACAATAACCAATAGAGGAATCTAGAAATTCATATGGCTCCAACATATTTCTACGATTACTTTGCGATCGAATGAACCACTTACATACGATACCAATTTCCCTTTGTCTCACGATAGTTTACTTATCCGAGGTTTTGATCGTCGGTATCTCTGCATACCTAGTTCAACCTCGTTACCGATAAGTACTCTTTTCTCGTTCCCGTGGTATGTGATCCATTGTGAGCCAGTCACATGCTTGCAAGCTAATTGGATGACATTCCACCGAGAGGGCCCAGAGTATATCTATCCATCATATGGATGGACAAATCCCACTCTTGATCCATGTGTCTCAACCCATACTTTTCGAACACTCAATGCCATCTTTATAGCCACCCAGTTACGGTGTGGTGTTTGATGTCATCAAAGCATCCTTCCGGTGATGGTGATCAGCATGATCTCATGGTCGGAGGAATTAGGTTACTATGTATCAGAAAGCTTATAGCAAATGAACTATATTAAATGACTTGATCTTTATGCTACGCTTAACTATAGGAGTATGTCCATCACATCATTCTCCTAATGATATGACCCTGTTGTTAATAACATCTCTATGTTCATGATCAGGAAACCATGATCATATATTAACCAATAAGCTAGTTTAACAAGAGGCTTTACTAGGGACTCTTTTATGTTTACAAATCACATAAGTATTAATGTTTCCTGTTAATACAATTATATCATGGTATGTAAACATTTATCATAAGTATGAAGATATTATAATAACAAATTTATTATTGCCTCTTGGGCATATCTCCAACAGTAGCATTTTGAATTAGCCATTTGGTGGTTGCTTCACAAAATCGTCCGTTTTTTGTGCTCGGAAAATAGGAAATGGCTTTTTGGTACGACGAAAAGAAAAACTTCCTCCTGCAACATTTTTCGCCATCCCATAATGCATGTGTATGCATAATATGAGCATATTATCACAAACTATGCCTTTATTCTAGTCATAACATTGGTCATTTGACCCGAAAGCCAAGAAACCTCGAATGAGATAGGTCATTTTATGAAGGTGTTTTTGAGACATAATCAATATATCAAGTTTAATATTTTTAATTATAACTATGTCACATAATATGACACCACGCGAAGATTTCACATTGTTTCGATCGTTTTTGAATTTTTTTTATGCCCGTTTTAAACTATCGTCAAACTTTGCCAAACGGCGGGCATGAAGATTCTTAGCTCGGGGCCGAGCCTCGCTAAACTTGCATAGGATCTTTGATAAAATAGCATATTGTGAACCTAAAAATCATTTTTGTAAAAAAACATGAGCATCAGATCATGTACCTATAGTTCATATTTGACCCACTTCCTACCGATTCGGCAGGAATTTGTTTTTTTCATCAAAGGTGGACGGAAAGGTTTCGGATACCCCTGTTGGGACATTGTCCATATAAGGTGGTATAGTATTTTTGTAAAATGTGGTGGTAGCATTTTGAATTAGCCATTTGATGGTTGCTTCACAAAATCGTCAGTTTTTTATGCTCGGAAAATGGGAAATGGCTTTTTGGTACGACGAAAAGAAAAACTTCCTCCTGCAACATTGTTCGCCATCCCATGATGCATGTGTATGCATAATATGGGCACATTATCACAAACTATGCCTTGATTCTAGCCATAACATTGGTCATTTGACCCGAAAGCCAAGAAACCACAAATGAGATAGGTCATTTTGTGAAGGTTTTTTTTGAGACATAATCAACATATTAAGTTTAATATTTTTACTTATAACTATGTCACATAATATGACACCACGCGAAGGTTTCGCATTGTTTTGTCGTTTTTGAATTTTTTATGCCCGTTTTAAACTATCGTCAAACTTTGTCAAACGGCGGGCATGAAGATTCTTAGCTCGGGGACGAGCATCGCTAAACTTGCATTGGATATTTGATAAAATAGAATATTGTGAACCTAAAAATGATTTTTGTAAAAAAACATGAGCATCGGATCATGTACCTGTAGTTCATATCTGACCCATTTCCTACCGATTCGGCAGGAATTTGTCTTTTTCACCGAAGGTGGACGGAAAGGTTTCGGATACCCCTATTGGGACATTGTCCATATAAGGTGGTATAGTAATTTTGTAAAATGTGTTGGTAGAATTTTGAATTATCCATTTGGTGGTTGCTTCACAAAATCGTCCGTTTTTTGTGCTCGGAAAATGGGAAATGGCTTTTTGGTGTGACGAAAAGAAAAACTTCCTCCTGCAACATTGTTCGCCATCCCATGATGCATGTGTATGCACAATATGGGTATTATCACAAACTATGCCTTGATTCTAGCCATAACATTGGTCATTTGACCCGAAAGCCAAGAAACCTCGAATGAGATAGGTCATTTTGTGAAGGTTTTTTTTTGAGACATAATAAATATATCAAGTTTAATATTTTTACTTATAACCATGTCACATAATATGACACCACGCGAAGGTTTTGCATTATTTCAATCGTTTTTGAATTTTTTATGCCCGTTTTAAACTATCGTCAAACTTTGTCATACGGCGGACATGAAGATTCTTAGCTCGGGACCGAGCTTCGCTAAACTTGCATTGGATCTTTGATAAAATAGCATATTGTGAACCTAAAATTGATTTTTTTAAACAGGAGCATCGGATCATGTACTCGTAGTTTATATCTGACCCACTTCCTGCCGATTTGGCAGGAATTTGTCTTTTTCAGCAAAGGTGGACGGAAAGGTTTCGGATACCCCTGTTGGGACATTGTCCATATAAGGTGGTATAGTATTTTTGTAAAATGTGGTGGTAACATTTTGAATTAGCCATTTGGTGGTTGCTTCACAAAATCATCCGTTTTTTATGCTCGGAAAATGGGAAATGGCTTTTTGGTGCGACGAAAAGGAAAACTTCCTCCTGCAACATTGTTCGCCATCCCATGATACATGTTTATGCACAATATGGGCACATTATCACAAACTATGCCTTGATTCTAACCATAACATTGGTCATTTGACCCGAAAGCAAAGAAACCTCGAATGAGATAGGTCATTTTGTGAAGGGTTTTTTGAGAAATAATCAATATATCAAGTTTGATATTTTTACTTATAACTATGTCACATAATATGATACGACGCGAAGTTTTCGTATTGTTTCGATCGTTTTTGAATTTTTTATGCCCGTTTTAAACTATGTATAATGTTTTATATTTTACTTAATTTTTATTTACAAATGTGTAATATTTGAGTGTATATAGATAGGTCTTATTTTTCTGCAAATTTTGATATATTATTTGTATTTTTCCGAATTAGAATGATTTAGTTATGATTTTTCAAAGTTTAATAAGATAAAATAAAAAATAGCTACGCCGAGGGCAGCCGTCGGGTATGCTACGCCGAGGGCAGCCGTCGGCGTAGCATAGGATATGCCGAGGGCAATTCTACGCCGACGGCTGCTTGGCGGAGCTGGCCTAGATGATGGCCCCGACGTTTGGCCGTCGGCGTAGCTTTCCATTCCTGTAGTGTGAGGCTGTGCCATAAAGGAGACAGAGTCAAAGTTCCGTGTGTTCAAACCAAGAATCACAAAGTATTTCAAAGCTTATAGAAGTAAGTAGACATGTAATTCAAGTGACTTAGTTATCTACTTCATCACGATCACGTTTTTAAAATATATCTATGGGACGCAAAGACGCACTTCCTCCTTTCCATATCAGGTGTCTCTGATTTACTACAATTTTGTGATAAAACAACGACACATTTAGTATGAAATTGATATAATAGTTGTCTTTGGTAAACCATTGCAATAGCTGGACCACTAGTCCTTAAAAGATAGTGAAGAATATTATATCTTAGGTTTCTCTTGTCACGTTGGCGACAATCCATCCTGACTGTGCTAAAAAGTTCTCACTGCGGAGTATCCAATGGAGCAATTGAGCTCCTTTAGCGGTCACGGAAGTTGTAGATGCGAGCTACTGGTACCGACTCTTTAGTCTATCGCGAATTATCTCCAGGTAAAGTCTTGCAACTGCAAGATATACTGCGCTGAAAAGTTCTCACTATAGAATGGAGCAATTGAGCTCCTTTAGCAGCCGCGGAATACTAGTATCGAGTCTTTCGTCTATTGCAAATTATCTCCGGGTGAGGTTTTTCAACTGCAAGATATAGACTATTTTCATATGTTCCTTTCTTTGTCGCTACTAAAGTATGGATTTTTATCCATCTACATAGTACTCCCTCCATCCTTAAAAAAATGTCAAAAACTTATCTAAATTCATATATATATATATATATATATATATATATATATATATATATATGGAAAATAGTGGGATATCTAGGATTCTACCTATGCATACTAATCCAACCATTGGATATACTATATAGAGCATGAAGTTGAGCAGCAGGAGCACAAAATATCTAACGGAAAACATCATACTCCGTTACATCAAGAGCAATTTTTTGCATGCATTGCTAGTACATGCAAGCTAGCACATGCATGCAAACTAGCAATAGCTCACGCATGTATGCGAGCTAGCAATACTAGTAGACCGCTGAACTGGCTAAAATTTCAGCACATATTCTAGCAATACATTCAGACCATTGAACCGGCCAAAATTTCAGCACGAATTCTAGCACCACATGTAGACCATTGAACAGACCATTTTTCGAGCATGTAAATTAGCACCCCACATAGACCATTGAGTAGACCAATATTTCAGCAACCCAATCAAACAATCTCGCTAGCACACGACGGTTCATACAAGCATAGTACTGTTATCATCTGAATGCATGGAATTGAATAGTAAAAGCACACATCATTTGTTCATACAGAGCATAGCACTAGTTATCATCCACACCCAAGAAATCGAATAGTAATACTTTCGGCTAGCCCCTGTAAGTTATTTTTTGCTTAGCGATTCAACCTCTCAACTAGAGTAACCTCCCTTTTGCTTTTGATTTTTTATCTTGGTGGTTTACATCATACGGATGATTGGAAAAAAGGTGTTGCATGAATCTTGTTTCCCTCCCTTCTTGCTGTTGATTTTAATTTTATGTACATCATAAGGATGATAAAAAAACAGCCCACATGGCTTTTGTTTCCTAGTCTGAGTGCATGTGTGGCAGTGCAATCTAGCTGATATGCATGCAAACATTCTGCTACGTTCCTTCTTTGTAAATCTTTCATCTGCTGAGATGCAATTTTTTTACTTCACCGCCAGCAGATTTTTTGTCAATTTGTTTTATGCGGGGGTACACGGGGTTGGTCGCTACTAGCGGAGATAGCACGGCCCAGTCTAGCTAGGGCAGCATGATCAACTAGTGAGCAACCTTCATTTTTTGGTTTTTCATTTTCATCTTGTTTACATATCAGGGACACCCGAGACGAACTCGCAATGAGCAACGGCAATGCAGCTTGGACGAGCAGAAGCGAACATACCACTGTGTCTTTTCTCTGTTTGCTTTGCCATCTGTATATATTCATAGAATCATGTGCGCCATAACTAACAGAAGTTTCTTGGTTATGCTTGGCAGAAACAACGCCGGTGTGGTGACATTCTACTACGGCATCCCTAAGGAGAACCAATTCGCGGTAACTGTTCGTTCACCACACCATGCCTGCTGATTGTTGTTTTCATTGCACAAAACGAGTTTTAATCATGTTCTAGATGAGCGAATGTCTCTTAAAAATATCTAAGGGAGATGATTTTGTTATTCCCAGATAGTCAGTGAGGCAACGATAGAGAACACCAAGCAGACATTCATCCACGAGACTGTGAAGATGTGCCACTCGCTGACTAAGAAGAAATTTCAGAAAGGTTTCAAGAAGAAAAATAAGCTGAAGAGAAAGAACAACGGAAAGTTCAAAAAAGCTTTGACGCAAGAGAGCAGCGAGGGGAGCGTCGATGTGTCACGCACCCCGTCCGGCGTGGATTTCTAATGCTAGGCCCAGCGCACCACATGAACACGACCGTCCAAACTATCATTTCATCGTTTTTATCATGTTCCTTGTTATTTGCCTTAGAACCTGTGCCGACTACCAGAACCTTTCCTATTTTAAGTTTGGAACCATAATGTTTTAAGTTTGAACCTGTCATGTTTTAAGTTTGAACCTGTCATGTGTTAAGTTTGTTCAAGGATATCTATATTTCTAAGCGTGGTGTGGCTTCATCATTGGAATTTTTTTTAAGGAGATCAATCGAGCATCGCTGTGTTTTTCCGTGTTCTCGGCTAGGCATTCAAGCATGATTTCGTAGTCCACGAGAGTTTGCCATTACTTCAAAAGGTTGTCTCTCAATATCGCCATGGTAGAAGGGAAGTACCGGTGTGACCAAAGCTCGCCATGGTAGCAGGGAAGTGGCGGAGCAAACCAGTAGTTAGCATGACAGACGGTGATCATTTTGTTGCTGGTATAACGGTGGATCGAGTAGTAACTAATAAGGACAACTCACATGCTTGATGTTAAGAGATGAGTGGAGCTAGCAATTAATCAGCACAACTAACCGACAAAACTTACATAAAAACTCTATCTACTACCAAATCCGCATGGTCAATGTCGCGCCACGAGCGCACACAAACACACAATATTGCTAGTAAAAAAGAGTAGATTTCAGACTCTGCTAGCAATCCAAACTAAACAGATCGCTATGAACATCAGAATCCAACGCATTGCGATCAGTTCTGTCTTTAGATGACATGCTTCTTACTTTTCTTCAGCACCAGCGAGCCTGCCAGCGCGCGCGTCATCCTCCATCCGACCTGATGGCTTGGGTTTCTGACACGGCCTATCGCGCAGCTCATCCTCCCACTCCCAAAACTTGCATTTCTATATTCAGGAAACGAACGATATTATTTTACCAAACAAACATACAGTAGATCGCCTTTTAGCAATGAAAGGAAATAGAAACACAAACCACTGACCTTCATAAGGCAGCACTTAACGAACAGCCTATCAGGATTTTCATTTGTTCCTGATTCCCACAAATCGACAGGCTCGCCGCAGAAACAATGAAATCTGGATGTGCCGACGTATCCACCGAGACCCTCGCATGCCATCTTTGAAACCAAAAACATACCACCAGAAGCAAATATAAGAACAAAAAACAATCTAGTAAGTCTAAGGGATGTTGAAAAGAAACGGATCAGCCACAAGAATAATCAACTAGCATGTCTAAGGAATATATGGAGGTTGTGGGGGTGCTGTCGATGGAGAAGTATGCCTGAGATAATGTGTGGAAAAAACGAGGTACTCGCAGCTAGGAAAATGGAAGAGACTTTGGGAGTATGGAGCGTGGTATGGAGACTTTACACGAGATAGCTATATAAGGAGCTAGTAGCCGTTGGGTGCTCACAGAGAACTAGCCGTTGTTGTAATTTGTAAAAGAATGAGCTGTCTTTGTTCACACCTATAGGAAATGTACGCAGGCGTTGGCTACTTGTTTTACCAGCTATTAGTTCACAAATGGGTTTTCCTTTTTTAAGATTTGTCTGCCGACATTTTTACCACCACAACAACAATAATTAAATTATTCCCTTGTCGTTCGAAACAGTAAGGTTTTACAGCTCGCGACAATGCTACGTAAAAAAACCAGTACAGACTGGCCTAGCATAAAATTTAAAATAGAAACAAGAGGGATACAGGTCGATGCTAAGTTCAAATGGATAAGCTGCCTAGCCAGCTACTTGGCCACGTATGTTGATTTGCGTCCACATGTGGAACTGTTGTGGCCTACCTCGCCACAAGACTTGCATCGATGTCGAGTTGCAGAAACGGGGCCGATAGCGACGTCAACGTCACACGCGGCAGTGCGATGCTGGGTGGAACCACACGACCCACAGTGCTCGAAAATGTACACATCCGTGTTCAAGAAAGGGTGGATCATCGGGAACGCTCTTCTTCGACATGCCCGGTTCCAGCAGGCTGTTGCGCGCTCCGTTTGCGAGCACCCGGAGACTCTATTGGAGATTTATACCGAATAGGCAGGGTCAACTACAGCTCGGAGAGTCTTTTCGAGAGCCTCTCGGAGAGCTTTCTCGACAGCGCCATAGTTCCAGGTCGGAGGGAGACACGGGCCAACAGGCAACCTGCAAAAAATAGAAACATGGAAAAAAACAGATCAGTAGGAATACTCGGCGAGAAATGGAGAGATGGGTTGGAAGGAATGTTGTTTTTTGTTGATTAGGGAGAAAATGCAAGAAATGCCATAGAGCTCACTCGTCAACTGAGTACGGATCGGCCATACCGAGGCGAAAGGATTAATAGATGTAAAGCCGTTTGTGGGGAGGCTAAAAAGGATACGGCAACTAGTACGTGAAAGGGGAGCTATTAGGGAGAATGGTCTAGAATCCCGTCTCTATATAAAGAAACAAGTTTTGCTTTTGTACTAAAAAAAATCTAGCGGAAACGGACGCGAGAAGCACTCCCGCGCTAAAAGGAAAGCCAAGCGCGGGAAAATTGGCCGAAATTCGTGCAACCCTCATGGTTGAATTTATTGCATGCTAACCTGCTTGATATATTGGTCTACTCTCATGGTTGAAATTATTGCAGAAATTCTTGCATATTTTCGTTCTTATATTGATACTAACATGCACACATCCCATCACCTAGTACAAGCTAGTAATGTCTAGTGCAAACAAGTACTACAAGTACTACTGACATACCGTATGCACTAGTTGATATATTTGGTCTACTCTCATGGTTAAAATTCTTGCAGAAATTTTTGCATGTTTTCATGCTCATATTGATACTAACATGCACACATCCCATCAACTATTACAAGCTAGTAATGTCTAGTGCAAACAAGTACTACTAGTATATCGTATGCACTTTGTAGAAATTTTTGCAACAATAGATACGGTTTGGTACGCTACAATAAAGGCTGGTCTTGCAATTCTAAAAATGACAAATAACACTAACTGCATGCAAGATTTTGACTCTCTCTTATCTTCTCTGTAACTAAGTCGCGCTATTTCACTCCCCGGGTGCAGAATATTATTCTGCTCCCCGCCCACCCCGGTGCGCCTCGTCTGTTCTGCGTGTGAGGTTATTTACAGCAGGTTCCAAACAGCCCACGAAATCCATCCCCGCGCGCAGGACATGTGACGTAAGTTTTTGCACGTGCAGTACATGCATGCATCCGAGGTGCATCGGAGATAATTTTTTATAGAACATGGTTAGGTAGCATCCGGATGCCAGTTTGTCCACTCCAACACTCGCTCAGATAGAAAAGCACCAGGTCACCACGTCTCGCTAGGCCGGCCAACACGACCAAGCAATTGGCGTTCCTCAAGGAAAACGCGGAAAAAGGCCCCAACGTGCATCCCCGCGCTCTCAGGTGCACACGCTGTTCTTCCTTTTGCATCTTCTCTTCTTCATGCAGGCTATACATATATAGGCAATACTGAAACCTATAAAGCACATGGGAAAAAAGCACTAGGTATATGCAAGTATTTGTGCTGTGTTTCTAAAAAAACACAACTTTGTTTGGTGGCATAAATCAACTTAACTAGTACCAATGCCAAACTTAGGCAAGATGACAATACAACTAGAATTAAACCCCCATGTATGTGCATGTTGCTCAAGGAAAAAACAGAACAATTAAAACTAGCTAGATTATAGAACACAACTTAAGCATAGTAGAAGAACCAACTTAACTAGTATCAGCACCCAACTTTGGTTAATTTAGTTGTCTAGCAAGGACACAACTCTTCCTACCCCCTAGTTTCCCAGAAAATGTTGTAACACCTGAAAAATAGTAACTGGTCCAACAACTTAGATTGTATCCTAGGTAGAATCATCAAGGACGAAGTTGCATACTGGCCTCATATAAGTGTACACAAAATAACATGCAACAAATAATATTAGGTAGTGGAAAAGGTCCTACACCTTAAGCATGTTGGTAGAAACAACTTGGTGATTGATAGAAACAACTTAACTAGTACTCAGGATATTGATTGTAAAACAAGTTGGTGAAGTTATAAAAACAACTTAGTTACAGAGAAGATTAGTTGAATGTTGAATGTTAAAATACATAAGAAGTTGAATGTTGCAGAGAAGATTAGTCATGTTCAGATTGATGATGACAAGAAGGAAGGTGAAGAAGATGGACCAAGTAAGAAGCCAAGTGCAAAAAATTAGGATGCAACTTTGGCAAATCAACTTAGTTCTATGTTGGAAGCAACTTAACTATGGTGACAAGACAACTTAGTAGCATAAAACCACGGTACAAAAGCTAACAAAAGGGGAGATCCAACAACAAAACTCGAATTCTTCTGTGTGTTCCATGCTGGTGGTCGCGCCTCCGTGCGTTGGTTCTTTTCTTGTAGCAAGACGTAACCTGATAAGAAACAAAAACAAAAAGGAGGGGAACCATATTAGTAGATCGCAGTGTGTGTAAAAGCAACTTAGTTGAATTTAGAAATCAATTTAACCATGTTGAAAAACCAACTTAACTATGATGAAGAAACAACTTAATCAAATATGTATTGGACTTGATCATTGAAAAGCAACTTAAAGTTGATTTTGGAACAAATTTAACCATGTTGGAAAACAACTTAACTATGATGAACAAAACAACTTAATGAAATTAGTATCAAAACTTAACCATTCTCTCGAAATAGGCTTTCACCCTGCTTTATAAATAAAGCCAAACGGCCAAACGATACATAGTGATGAGGAAATCCTCTTACAAGCAGATCCGACATAAACAATAAAAGCTAGAAGCACCGAGCTTCCCACTGAAGCCGCCGTAAGGCTAAGGAGACCTAAGCTCCACGACAACGCCCCCAAGGAGGTGACACGCAACCAGCGCCGCCGTCGCCGAGACCATAGAGGTCAAGGGGTTTTCACCTAGAGCCCTGATGCAGTGAGGGTAGCCACAACGACGCCCTCAAGAGGGTCATGACACCCACAGGCGTCGCCGATGTTGGCGCCGGAGCGCTGGGATTTCGCCCGAAAAAACCCTTGCCACATCTGGAACCTAAGACTACGAGCCGACCCCGAGCCGAGCTTACAACACACGATCTGGGAACTGACCACGTCGAGACGCCGCCAACACTAGGAGCTCTTGAAACCTACTCCTCGCCACCCGCATGGACCTAGGAGACGGCCATCACCACCACCACGACGCCCATCGTCGAGCCGCCCGTACAGTCCACCTTCCGGGGCCGCCGCCCTGGCATCCACGAACTCGCGCCTGTGTAGCACAGTTCATGGCGTGGCCTGTGAGTCGGAGGAGGTGAGCGGGTTGGATCCGGAGAGTGGCAGCAGCATCGCCACCTGGAGGACATCCTCCACCGCCGCTGCAGGTGCTGACCGGACGCAACTGCAGGGACAAACCCGGCCCAGCAGGCTCGACCGGGCCCTGGTTGGGCCCACAAAGTCCCCGCTGCCACGCTGCTGCACATAAGCTACCGCCGCCGCTACCCTCCTGCTCTATACCGCATCACCGTAACCAACACCAGGGGGTGCCGGCGTGGTCAGGCCAGCCCACCTAGGCCCAGATGGAGCTCACAGGCCCAGATCTGGGCCATGGGGACCTAGATGCCACCTCCACCCCGCCGTTCATGCGGCACCACAACGACCCAGACCGACCAAGCCAAGCCGCCGCCTCTGATCCTGGTCACCATGGACTACCGTCGCAGAAGCATCGGCCGAGGGCCGCCGCACACGCAAGCTTGGCGGAGAACCTCAGCAGGAGCTCCGGTAACCACTGTAGCTACCAGCGCCACCATACTCCTCCGCCTCCACCACGTAGCTCCACCTCGTCCACGGCTCGCCGGAGCTGCGATTTGGTTCCCCGTTGCCGGCAAGATAGCCCCGCGCCACCCTCCCAAACTGCAGGAACCAAGAGATCTGCCGTCACCGACCCCGCACAGGCTTTGCCCAGCGGCGAGCGTCGGCGGCGGCGGGGGATGAGGGAGAGGGGAGACGGGGGTAGGGTTGCTAGGTTCGCCCGCGGGGAGCGACCAGGAGCGTGCGTGTTTCTTTTTGTACCAGAAAGTCTTATTCTGCAGGGTCAAAAAAAAATCAAACCATTAAAAAGCAACTTAGTTGAATTTATAAATCTACTTAACCATGTTGAATAACCAACTTAACTATATTGAAGAAACAACTTAATGAATCTGTATCAGACTTAACCATTGAAAAAACAAGTTAGTTGATTTTGGAACCAATGTAACCATATGGAAAAACAACTTAACTATGATGAACAAAACAACTTAATGAAACCAACATCAAAACTTAACCATTGAAAATCAACTTAGTTGAATTTAGAATCAACTTAACCATGTTGAAAGAAGCAACTTAACTACCATGAAGAAACCAACTTAATCAAATCTGTATCGGACTTAACTATTGAAAAAACAAGTTAGTTGATTTTGGAACCAATGTAACCATGTGGAAAAACAACTTAACTATGATGAACAAAACAACTTAATGAAATCAGCATCAAAACTTAAACATTGAAAAGCAACTTAGTTGAATTTAGAATCAACTTAACCATGTTAAAAGAACCAACTTAACTATGATGAAGAAACAACTTAGGCATACTAGTGGCGCAAGTTAGGCAATACTGGTGACACAAGTTAGGCATACTAAGTTAACTTAGTGTTTATGATGAATCTTGGAAATTATCATGTGTACAATTTAAGACTTATGAGTATAACAATATATCGACGAATCCAAAATTAGACGTATAAAGAGAAATGGTTCTACGCTCCATATCACATCTTCAGTAATTTAAGTATAAAATATAACAAGTTAACTTGGCTTCTCTTTTAACTTGCTAACTGCAACTTTCATGGATCAGTAAGTAGCGTACAAACATCAGTGGTCGATTCCTACTTAGTGGAAGAAAAATAGTCGTACTGTCCAAAACCAGCACCCACGAGGCCAGGAATATCAATGTCTGCAAATCAGTGATCAGTCTCACGGTGAGCAACATATCTGGGTTGTACATTCGCAGAAGATTCATCTAGCAGCACACCAAGAATCAAAATCATCTAGGAGATAACCTGCAGGTGAGCGTGTGCTGCTGCGACATGGCCAAGAATAGTACCAGCAGTAGGAGCAATAGGGCTGGGGCATGTCCTAGCTCAACCAGGACCAGGACCTTCAGCAAGAGCAGAGGAATGTCGACAGCTCCAGTGGGTTGCAGAGGTAGGCGGCGTTGGCGTGGCGGACCTCTCTGTAGCAGCTAGATGCGCACGGGCCTCCCCTAGTCGCTGTCTCGCATCAGCTGGAGCACGCCCTCGTTGTCGTGCCGATGCGGCTTGTTGATGAAGTCGACGAGCACCTCCTTGGTATCAGCATCGACGCGGCCATAGAGGAACCCCTCCACTTGAAAAGCGAAGGCGGGCGACTCAGCGACGCAGAGCTGGTCAGCTGGAAGGGGTTGGCGGAGTTGCGGTCGAAGGAGTCCGCGGAGCATAGTGGCTTCCCTTGCTAGGTGACGCAGATCTGGCGCGTCACCAGGTCGTCCATCGACATCTTCTTCCCGAAAGAGCCGGCGGGGGCGAGGGCCGTGGCCGGCAGCGATGGCGGCTGGGAGGATCCAGCGTCGGGCCGATAGGAGAGGTCGAAGAAGCCGGTGCCCAGGGGCAGGGCGACAGGCGGGGAGCGATCGGAGAGGAGCAGTGGCGGCTGGACCTGGCGGCAGGGAGGAGCAGTCTGCTCAAGGGAAGGGAATCGCGGTGGCCGCGCAAGATGCTCTGCAGTGTCAGGACAGGGACAGGATGCACGCCTGGTCAACTCGTTCTAGGATGATCGGACGGCCACAGAGCGAGTGCTGGAACATGACAGCCAGCACCTGGATGTTTTTAGCACTTGGGTTTTTTATAATCCAATGCAAACTCATACCATGCATATGTGAGGTGCAAGGGAGAAATCCAATGCAAACTCATACCAGGAGCTATGGATGCAAGGCAAATCTTACATCACAACCGAAATATAACACCCTGATGTAATTAGTTGTTTGGAAAACGCATAATCATATTCGTAGATGTACATGTGACGTAAGTTTTTGTATGTGCAGTACATGCATTGCACGTGCATGTGAGGTAATTTGTTATAGTCAAATACAAACTCATACCAGGAGCTATGTATGTGAGGCAAATTTACATCACAACCGAAACAACACCCTGATGTAATTGATTTTTTGGAAAAGACATAAACATATTTGTGCAAAACATATCTTATTTATTGTCCATGGAAGCATTCAGTACTAACTGGATTAAATCAGTTGGGCGTTTGGAGACACTAATTACAGTCTGGTTCTAATCAGTTGGCACTGATTACTCCCATAGCTCATATACCCTGGAAAAGACCACACCTGGCAAACACAATCATGTCATTGTCTTGCACGCTAGCACATGACTCCATCAGTATAATGACTAAAATCACATTTTCCAAGATTTATATCTTTTGATAATTTTCACCAGCGCGTGGTAATAACCATCTAGTCTGCAGGAAACAGTGCCAGGGAGAATTGTCCAGGGAGCTGAGTTCCAGTATGAAGGCATTGTTGTTGGAGTCACAGTAAGAGCAAAGGTGAGGACATGAGCTTAGATATCGACTGCATTGCATCTCGAAAACCTGTCCAAAGAGCTCGTCAGTGTTCCAGTCCTCCGACGAGGACATGTTTTATGCATGGCAAGCTTCCTGTGCTGCCTCTCCCTGCTTCCCGCTGTCAGCCTGGCAATTTGATACATGTCATTGTAGGGTCAGATTGCTTAGAAAACCATTAAGCAAAGATCAACTGAAACTTGAAATATCAACCGGGAAGTAATTAGTGGCAATTGGGCTAGCAAGTTGCTCGACGATGGCCTTGGACGTGCCGCGCTTGCCGAAACCAAGCCCACAGTCAAACTTTTTGCATCCAACGAAAAACACGCCGAGGGACCAGTCCATCACATATAAAACTCTTGTTCAGAGAACATCATTTGAAACATAACTAACATGTTAGGGACATAATTTCACAACTTGCTTCCATACACGCGAAGCAGGACAATTAACGTTCCATAATTCTAATTACAAAGAAGTAAGATTGGACATCTATAGATCAGTACAAAATTATGTTCAGACAGAAGAACACACAAGTAACTGCATAATGTTGATTGGAATATGTCGTACATAAGAAGGCACGAACCAAGTTTGCATTCAAAAGTTGGAGTGTAGGAAACTATAGCTTACACGAACCAAGCTCGCATTCAAAAGTTGGAGTGTAGGAAACTATAGGTTACAAACCCTAGAATATCGCTGTTACAACATTAATTCCCACACAGGAGGCACTAAAACAAAGACCCCATGAACAATAATGTTAATGGATTGCACATTCCCATCTGCCTAGCTACAACCACAAGTCCCATCTCGTTTATATCACACCAACATAACAACCAAATAACTTGAATGAACAATCAAAATCATGCTACACACATGATTTGAGGGCACTAAAACAAAAATGCAGCAAAGACTAACAGGCTGGCCTCGTGTATCCCTAAGAATGCACCTCACTGCAACTGAAATAAATCAAAATCGAAACTGCAGGTCCATAAATATTTGCTAATAAAGAAACAAGATAATTATGTGAAGAGTGAGCAAGATTTGGGAGCTGTGCACCAAAGAATATACATGGTTTGAACAAATGCACACGTAATGAAGATGGTTGGAACATTAGATTCATGTGAGAATTCCATACCAGCTTAGCCTTCTGACTCTTTATAGTAGAGTGTGATTTCAGGCTAGTCAGGAACCGAGGGATTTGTTTGACTGCTCCAGAGCAGTTTATAGAGCTATAATGCATACTTTTTAGTGTATAAAACATTTGAGAACAAAGTTCATTGTACAGCCTACTTCGGTAAAGAGGTGAAGGAAAAAATTATACTGTTGTTTTGTATAGCCAATCTACCCTTGTCTGTATGATCAGTGGGTTACTTCCGTGTTCAGTTTTTATCCATTGCTTCAGATGGTAATGTAATTTATTTTCTCTTAGCTTGATTCAGCACATACAGAAATCCCTAGTGGATATGTGAAGCCCCATTGATAAAAGAACAGTAAGAATAATTTTCTTATATCATAGTGATTACATCAAATGCCTATTTAGTTCTATCGGCTGGATTTCAGTTTTGGTAATATAAGATTAATGCATTATTTTCGGCCACTGAAGCTAACCAGTCCAGCGGGGGATTTTTTGGGCCCAAGAAAAAATCGTTAATTTTGCCTGGTCGCCAAATCTCTTACATCAACATCAGAAAATTAGATGAAAAAAGTTATGAACCCATTGACTATTCCATGTAGTACAGCACAAAGAATAAATCAAAGATATAAGTTCAAGAACTACGAGCAGTATCCATAAGCTAGAAGGAAATAAATATGGAGAAAAGTTTGCCCTTCTGATTTTACATACGTACACATCTGGACCCGACAAGTTCAACAATTCAGCTGCAAACGGCTGCCGCGCCGGACCGCCGGTCATAGCCGCTGTTGCTGCGAAGAGAGGGTTGCAGGAATATTGGGAGACACATTCAGTAGCGCAACCCACTTCTATCTAGAACGGATCAGACGCGCACGCAAGCAATTGAATAAGGGTAGGAACCATACCTTAATACGAATCGTACAGGCGTATTTCGGCCGCCGTGAATCCCGTGCAAGGCTGAGGTCGCCCACCGTTCCGCGCGATGACGAAGCTACCCCCCGCTAGCCAGCTGACCACGGAGGCGCCGATTCCTCCGACCAAGACGGATCCGATGACACCTTGAGCGCAGAGCGCACCAACAGACCTCTTGCTGCAGTTGGTCGCGTCCTGGTCCGGCCTGCGCCGCTCATCCGCTCGCCGCCGTGTGCGTCGGACTGAAAACCACGATTGGGGAAAAAATGAGGGTGCGAGGGCTTACCCATATATAGGTAAGAGGAGTTTTTTTTTTTTTCTCCAACGGCTTATCCAAAAGTGGTTCCCTACCAAATATTTTTGGGTGATCATTCAAATTTTGGCCTCTCCTACCCATTTATGGGTAAGCCAACACATATTTTGGGTAAGAGAAAAGTCAAGGCGAGAGCACCAACAACCTGCGCACGGAAGTTTCACCGCGAGGCCTTGTCTTCTTCGGTCGCCATCCCGTGCACCTTCCGTCCAATGAGCCCGGCAAGGCCACCACCCGCCCGCCACCCCCTCACCTCCCACCTCCCATGTCTTCTCTCCCCCGTATAGACCGCCCCTGCCCACATCGCCCTACATCTCGAGGTCAGCCCCCATCGGCATGCTCCGCCCGCACCTCCCTGCCCCTCCCGTCGCCGGCGAGCTCCGACGCTCCAGACAGCCATTCGCCCCTGCCGGGACCTTCCCGCGCATGCTATTCGAGGTCGACAAGCCCGCCGCCAAGCGAGGTCGGCCGCCGAAGGCCACAACCACCGGGTCGAGGATGATTCTGACTAGGGAGAGGTCCTTCCTGATCGACGGCACTGGTCTGTGATGACCGTGCCTTGCCAGTGGACGGAGGTTGGTCGACGCTGGTCGGGGATGACCATGCCGCCGGTGGGGAATCGGGATGGGTAGTTAGGGGAAATCGGGGGAAGAAGAAGAGTGGGAAAAAAAGAGGGAAAAAAGAATACCCACCGACGAGTGGGTCCTACATGTAGTTTTTTAGTGCTAGTTTTAGATAACAAGATATGGGTAAGCTCAAAAAGCACAATATTTTCTTCTTACCTATACCCTCTCTCTCCTCTTACCCAAACACTTTTTGCTTACCCATATATGGGTAAGCTGTTGGAGTTGCTCTAAGCCCCGCAACCCGGAACCAGATCCTCTGACGTGCACAAGTAAAGTCAAGAAAAATAAAGAAAGAAAGTCAGAGTAGTGTAGCATAAATAGCCTGTTAGGTACCCTAATTAATTACTATAGGTGATTACTATAGAATAAAAAGTTTAAACTGAATTTTATTGCACCATAATTTTGTCTATATAAAATTACTCCAAATGCATAACATAAATTGGTATTTTGTTGATTAATTTAACTGATTTTGGCCTTAATCATATGGTTTGGAAGAAGAGAAGTTAGGATACTGTAGCTTAGGTGACTTTGCTTCTCAATGTTAGAGGATCCGGTTCGCCGCAACCCAATTGGAAAGGAACCGTCCGGATAAGAAAATTACAACTCGTTCAGTGGTGCAACGTAGCCAGGTCATGGTCCGGCTAGTTCAACCGACCCGGATCCAGAATTACTTATTCTTCACCCAGCGGGTCTAATAGAGTTTATATATATATATATATATATATATATATGTATAGGGCATGGTCCGGCTAGTTAAACCGACCCGGGTCCAGAATTACTTACTCTTCACCCAGCAGGTCTAATAGAGTTTATATATATATATATATACTAAAAGGGCTCTAAATTTTTGTGTAGTAAAAAAAATTTAATATCCTTTTCTAGACGGAAGAAGTAGATGCTTTGTCCTCAAACGAATAAGATGACTCATTTCCTTTTCTCCCCCTTTTTCCAGGGGCAATAGGCAAATAAAATTCAATAGAGAAAATCTGAAGAGGAGTATTGGTTTTGTCTATTTGATTTGAGTTCATGCACGGCCGTATGAAATATTGGAACGACCCAAAGTCCAAATGGGAGATTAGTACCCTCGAAGTCTAAATAGTCGTGGAAGCCTCGGGCCCAACCAAGCGATTTTTGAGCAAGAAATTGTCGGAACGGTAGAGAGAGGGCTCTTGGCTCCCTGCCTCTTTCCTTTCACCCCATTTAATTTGTCTCTTCCTTCTACACATTTCCTCACATCCACCCCACACCCACGGGCATGGAATATTAGAAGCTGCCCTCTCGCTGATGTCGTCTAGCTCGTTGCGCCTACTACGCTTGTCGGATTCGTCTTATCTCACTCTCCCCCAACCCGACCTCATCATCGGTGTAGCCTTCGCCACCCGATGCCTCGTCTCTGCCCACTCCCACACCACTTCCTCGCCCTCTCCTCCCTCCTCCTATCGCTCCATCTGTCGGGGATATAACCCCGGCTACCCCAGAGTTGGTAAAAATATGATTCACTAGAAGACATATCTAGAGAGAAGACATATGTCAAAGTAAAAAATGAATAAATAAATAAAGAGATGGAATATACTTACCTGGGCCGACATTGCAGAGAATCGAACCGGCATTGCCCCTCCTAGGCCGGTATTCGCCCACCTGGGCCAGTATCAGCCGTACCTAGGTCAAGATAGCCTAGGCCGACATCGTCGTGCCCCTGCTAGGCCGTATCGGGCCCACCCGGCCAATTGTCCGCCGTTAGGCCGACATTCGCCTATATCCCGGCTGGGAAGGTAATGATCCTCCCCGGGTGGGCCGACACACCCTTCAACTCCGGCCGATACACCCGACAGCCCATCACCAGACGCGCACGCAAGCAATTGAATAAGGGTAGGAACCATACCTTAATACGAATCGACAGCGATTTTCGGCCGTGAATCCGTGCAAGGCCGAGGTCGCCACCGCTCCGCGATGACGGCTACCCCGCTAGCCACCGACCACGGAGGCGCCGATTCCTCCGACCAAGACGGATCCGATGACACCTTGAGCGCAGAGCGCACAACCTCTTCTTGCCGCAGCTTGGTCGGCGTCTGGTCCGCTGCGCCATCATCCGCCGTCGTGTGGCTTGACTGAAAACCACGATTGGGAAAAAATGAGGGTGTGAGGTTAGTTGGCAGCTACCAAACCCCCGCAACCCAATTGGAAAGGAACCGTCCGGATAAGAAAATTACAACTCGTTCAGGCCATGTTCGATTAATCCCCTGCCAAAGAGGATTAGAGTGGATTGGGGTGGAATTGGGGGGATTTTGACTTACTAGGGATTTAATCTCTCTCAATCCCTTTCAATCAGCTTCAATCCTAGCTGAACCGAACATGCCCTCAGTGGTGCAACGTAGCCAGGGCATGGTCCGGCTAGTTCAACCGACCCGGGTCCAGAATTACTTATTCTTCACCCAGCGGGTCTAATAGAGTTTATATATATATATATAACTATTTACTAAAAGGGCTTTAAATTTTTGTGTAGTAAAAAAAATTTAATATCCTTTTCTAGATGGAGGAAGTAGATGCTTTGTCCTCAAACGAATAAGATGACTCAATTCCTTTTCTCCCCCTTGTTCCAGGGGCAATAGGGAAATAAAATTCAATAGAGAAAATCCCAAGAGGACTATTGGTTTTGTCTATTTGATTTGAGTTCATGCATGGCCGTATGAAATATTGGAAACAACCCAAAGTCCAAATGGGAGATTAGTACCCTCGAAGTCTAAATAGTCGTGGAAGCCTCGGGCCCAACCAAGCGATTTTCAAGCAAGAAATCGTCAGAACGGTAGAGAGAAGGCTCTTGGCTCCCTGCCTCTTTCCTCTCACCCCATTTAATTTGTCTCTTCCTTCTACACATTTCCTCACATCAACCCCACACCCACGGGCATGGAATATCAGCAGCTGCCCTCTCGCTGATGTCGTCTAGCTCGTTGCTGAAAGTACAAAGGAAGTCGCCTAGAGGGGGGGTGAATAGGCTTTTAAAAATATTACGGTTTAGGCTCAAGTAAATGCGGAATAAAACTAACGTTTAATTTATTGAGCACAAAACCTTGCCACTAAGTTTACCTAAGTGCACCAACAACCTATGCTAAGCAATACAAGCAACAAGGTGATAGCAAGAAATAAATACTTCAAGCACGATGGATATCACAATGTAAAGTGCATAAGTAAAGGGCTCGGTTGAGAGATAACCGATGGACGCGGAGACGAAGATTTGTTTCCCGAAGTTCACTTCCAAAGAAGCTACGTCTCCGTTGGAGAGGTGTGATGGCGCAATGCTCTCCGAACGCCACAAATGGCTCACCTCGAGGTGTGGTGGCTCGATGATCACCCAACACCACACAAGGCCTCACCCCGGATGCGAAAGCACGCAACTCACCGACGCCACAAAAGGCTCACCCTATTCTCCCAAGTGCGCACCACAAAAGGCGGGCACTTGCTCCACTATGGGACGCTTGAGGGCGGTCACCGAACCCGTACAAGATTGGGGCTAACTCCACAACTCAATTGGAGGCTCCCAACAACAAAGCCACAAAAGGCTACAATGCCACAAAAGGCCAACAAATCCACAAGAGGCTACAAGACCACAAAAGGTCAACAAGAACACAAAAGATCAACAACCCAACCACACAACCGTCTAGGGTTCCAAGAACCCAAGAGTAACAAGCCCACAAGCTTGTACTCGCCGAATCTCCGAGGAGAACTCAAACCTATGCACCAAATGCAAGGGCAAGTCCTTCTCTCCCAAATTCCAACAAAGCTACAAAAGCTATTGGAGGAATAAGGGAGGAAGAACACAAGAGGAGAACTCAAACCTATGCACCAAATGCAAGGGCAAGTCCTTCTCTCCCAAATTCCAACAAAGCTACAAAAGCTATTGGGGGAATAAGGGAGGAAGAACACAAGAGGAGAACACAAAACTCTCCAAGATCTAGATCCCAATGATTCCCTCACAAAGAAGGGATTTGACTTGGTGGGATTGTAGATCTAGATCTCCTCTCACTTTTCCCTCAAAAAGATGTAAGAATCATGGGAGGGAGAGGGACTAAGAGAGCTCAAATAGGTCAACAATGGTGGGCAAAAACGAGCTCAAAAGATAGAGAACCATTGGGGAAGAAGCCCCCCTTAAATAGGACAAGGAAAAACTGACCGTTTGGGCCAGATTCGTGCCCCCACCGGAACTTCCGGCCTCCCACCGGAACTTCCGGAAAATAGAAACACAAGTTACTGAACCTGACCGGAACTTGGGTCGGAACTTGGGACGGAACTTGAGTTGGGTCGGAACTTGGGCCAGAACTTCCGCTCAAGCAAAAACACATGACAATATTACACGAAAACTTCAATAACTTCTGATCCCGGACTCCGTTTTTGATGATCTTAGGCTCGTTTTGAAGAGAACGAAAAGTTTTACAAGATTATGCAAAGCAACATAATAGTCCATCATGGAAGTATAAAAACAAATTGAGAAAGATATGACCTCTCTAGAAGCGATGAGCCGGTAAAACCTCCAAAACCCAAAACACAAGAAGTTGAGCTTGAAAACTCCGATTGGGATGAAACCAATTTTGTTGGAAAGATAATGACGAATAGAATACAACAAAAATTAGAAATATTGGGTATCACCTTGGGAGAAAATACTATGAATATATATGTGAAGTATCCCCCAAGGTGTGGAGCCGGAAAACTCGGAAGATCAAAAACCGCAATAAGATATGCAAGTGAAATCCTTAGATGATGAACTAGAGATTGTTATGATGATGACCATAATCTATAGATACTCTCATGGACAGGAACCAAATAACAACCAAGAAAGATGATGCTATGAATGCAAATGTTTGAGCTCTCTCCGAACAATGCAAACGAGACACCCGCTTGAGAGCCCCTCTTGATAGAACGGCTATCTATCCTAAACCCGGTCTCCCAACTAACAATACGAGACCGGCAAAAGAGAAGCCCTATCAAGAACATACCTTTGCCTTGAGCATCCCACTTGAACTTGATGTAGACCGTCTTGTTCTTCTATAGTGGGAACACCTTTCTTGGATGCTCTTGCTTGATGAAGATGAAGACTTGCAAATTGCTCCCCCATACTCCATGGGGACACCTCTTCTTTGAACTTGTCTTCATCATTCCATGAGCATGAGGATGGCAAGCTTCAAGCATGAGATCTTCTAGAGATGGCGCATCTTGAGCTCGCCCTTCTTCATCCCTACTTTAGGTTGATCCATCTTGATGCAACTCTTTGCACATGTCTTGATCGACCTTCAAGCTCCTTCTTTCTTCATGATTCCAATGGGCACAAAGCCCTTGGACATTTCTTCATCTTCCAACCTTGAGACCAACACATGGCCCAAGTGATGCCAATGGACAAGCCTACAAGTGAAACTCAATTTACACATTAGTCCATAGAGATTATCATTAATTACCAAAACCACACATGGGGGCATACATGCCCTTTCAATCTCCCCCATTTTGGAATTGATGACAATCCCTTAGCGAGGGTTTAAATATGACAATTAACGACCAAAGCGGTTGCCCCAACATCAAATACTACACAAGTATGTGATGTTGGTACAACCACAATATATAGAGCAAACTCCCCCACAATCTATGCATGTGTGATGAACTTTAATTTCACTGCATAGATTGCCAACCGTTACCGTTGGTTGAGTTTCCTCTATATATTCAACATGCAAAGCAAACACAAAGATGCAAGAGCATGAGAGGCAAATGCTTAAGAACACACTCAAAGCAAAGCCCAACTTCCCTTAAACCCTCCAAAACTTCTCCCCCATTGGCATCGATTGCCAAAATGGGTGAAAAGTTGTAGACGGTCAACATAGTGAGAATTCCTCCAAAGGTGTGCATATGCACAAGTCAAATTATGAGAACTAGGGAGGAAGTAAAACTATATTGAGGACCCAAAGAAAGCAAAAATAAAAGAAATAAAAGAAAAGGGCTTCAACAAATGAAGCGAGCAATCAAAAGATCCAAAAGAAACAATTGAAACACCATCAAATGATGTCAAAAGGGAACAACAACCAAAAGAGTGTTTAAATAAAAATAGAGAAACTCCCCAAAGTTTGTGCAAAGATTAGAATACTTGTATTGAATACAATATGCACAAATATGGAATCCTTGCTCCCCCATAAGCATTTAAACCACAAGAAACGAGAAAGAAGGAACATGTGCATCATTAAATGAATTATAGAAGCTCCCCAAAAATTGTGCACCAATTATAGTAATTGTATTTGGAAACAATGTGCACAACCATGGAATCCTAACTCCTCCAAAACCATTTAACAATGCACACAAAATACAATAATTTGGAAACCACCGAAGAATCAAAATGAAGTAAGAGATGATTTCCAAGAAATGCAAAAACAACCAAATATTAATCTTCTCTTGTGTGTATAAATTTTTAGGTGGAAAATATCACAAAGACATATAACCACAAAGAAACATGCACACACAAGATAGATACTCAAGAAAGCACATGAAGACCCCAAAAAAGTCATAGAATATACCACTAAGATGTTTTGCTTGAAAGCATGCCCAAGGGCTCAAATATATCTTATTTTACATCAATGAGCTTCAAACACCAACATACCCCATACAACACAACTATTCTCAAGGGAAGAAGAGGATAGAAGGAATATATGGAGAAATGCAACAAGTATCACAAGATAGAAATCAACTTGGCAAAAATACTCACTATTGCACATGAGAGATATTGAGGAAACAATATGCAACAAAATTGCTAGATTGACATATTTGGGATTAGTGAATCATGAGCATGATTTAGTATAGTCCCTATTATATGCACTCATCTCAACATACACACATTTGCAATAGAGAGAACTCTTCAAAGCCAAAGCAAGAAATACTACATATGGAAGAACACAAATTCATGCCAACAAGCAACCTACACACGGTTGGTAACAAGATATGTATGCATGAGAGAGAGATACTTGTTACCGAGATATAATTGGTAGGATGAAGAAGATATGAATTCGTTGATTATCCTAGCTTGCATCCAACTGACATGTAGACGCCACTTCTTCCTTGTTCAAAATACAAGCACCCAATATATATCTCCAATGTACCTAAAATACAATTAAGTACACTATGGTCCCCAAACACATTGGGTCCAAAGTAGTTAGTGAAACTACAATACATAGGAGAGCCCCCACACAAATATGTGCATATTGATATGAAATTGAATTTCATGCACATCTTAGCCTATTAGGATTTGGTGGAGTTTCCCCTATATATTGGATCAAAGGAAGCAAGCATGCCATAATATATACACGAAGTAAATATGCATGCATAGGCTTTCAAGAACCAAAAGGAGATACAATTTGAACAAAAACACCATGTAAACCAATAAGACACACACAAATTTGTGACTCGACAAAAGGTGTCCAAATTGTATCGAAGAGCCAAATCAACACATGAAAGAACACAAGTTCAACAAATGAACTCAAAAGAGCCAAAGAAAAAGGATAAGAAAAATACCAAGGCTCAAGGATTTATATCATCCTAAAAGAACAAAACAAGTGTAACGGAATGATATAAATCCAACTCCCAACGAGAGCAAGGAAATAATAACAAAAACAAACTCTTCACACTTTTAATGATGGCACACAAAGTACCAACACAAAAAGGATCGAGCTTCCAAGCAAAAAAAAACGGATCAAATCAAGAAGCATAAAACAATGTTCTAGATAATATAGGAGAGCTCCCCCATGAGTAGAGCATTATATATAATTTTGCCTTTGAATGCAAAATGCCCACAAATGAGATCATCACTACTACCTACACTAAGTAAAACAGAAGGGAAAATAAATAAAATAAGAAGATCCACAAGAGGCAAGGAAAGCTTGGGAGCAACTATACAAACATTTTATTGGACAAAGATAAGACAAAAAGGAAAAGGCCAAAACGAATATGATCAATGAATTCTACCATATATTAAGTACTAATTGTCCAAGGACAAGAAGTAATAGGGATAATTTTCCCGAGGTAGTTTGCAAGGATATCCAAGATCATATTCACATAAAGAAGCATATAACAATATAGGAATTAAACTTGATGCTTCGAAAGTGATTCTTGATTGCTTCAAATAGTCACACAATCACTAGTGATTGGATTAAATAGAAGCAAGTGGTTCCCATGAGGATATATAGATCCAAATATGAGGAAGCACATACCAAGAATCACTCTCACGAATAAGATCCAAAAGATGAGCAATAAAAACATTTAAGCAAATTGGAACTTGTATGAGGAGATGTGCCACATAGGAACTAGATAATTCTCAACATCAAATCTAAGTGTCACTACCTCAAATGTCCACATTTTCTAGGTTTGTAATATGCACAAAGCATATGACTCCCCCATAATGTGATAAACCAAGAAATCTCAACAAGAGGCAAAAAGATCAAACTAGAGGTATTGATGGACATTATGGAAACTTGAGTTTCTCATGAGAGAGACAAACCACATAGAGACAACAAAATGACTACTAAGTGGTTTTTCTCATGTACACACATTTTAGGATTGTGGAATGCCCAAGCATGACACTCCCCCAAAACGGAATAGTCCATTAATCCCTCACAAGAGCCAAATAAGATACCTACTAGAAACAATAAAGGCTCAAAACCAAGAAACACAAATACATGGTGTGCCAACCAACTTACACAAAAATAATTCATAGGTCAATATAAGTAAGTGGGAAGCACAACATGTACAAGCACATGCAAGGTACAAAACCAACACATGCACAAGGGAGCAAGTAACTATAAATGTAAAGGAGTTTAGCACAAGTTACCGGAAGGAGGAACATTGGATAAGGAATAGAAGCATGATAACCAATGACTTGACTTTGACAACAAGAATATAATGAAGATCCCTCAACTCTTCATAAGATAGCCAAGTCTCCAATGCCCTCCAAAAACACCTATTGATCAATTTTTAGCTTGTTGGTCCCCAACCAAGTTGGGTCCTGCGAAGTTAGTCACAATAGGCTTGGCCACCCAAATGGTTCTTTTCTTGACACCACTTTGGGCACCAACAAATTTGGCAAACACATTGCCACCCTCATCCTTACGAAGTGAATAAGCATCATCAAACAAGATAGGATGGGATGAGGAGTTACCCATGGTGCATGAGGAAGAAAGGTGCCCCTTCTCACGGCATATGTAGCAAGTTTTTCTCTTGCCATATTTCTTCTTGGGAGGAGCTGCACCATGAAGAAGAGCTTGAGGCTTCTTGGGAAGTGGCCCATCTTGAGCTTGTGGAGGAGCTTGAGGCCGCTTCCCCCGTTTCTTCTAACTAAGAGGCTTATTCTTCAATGGGCAATCCCTCACATGATGCCCTTCTTACTTGCACTTAAAGCACACAATGTTGGCCGGATTCTTCACTTGTCCTTGGCCCTTCTTCTTGTTTCCCTTGTGCTTCAACGAGATAGTGGACCTGCTCTTGGTGTTGGATTTGAATCCAAGCCCACTCTTGTCACTTGGGGGGCGTCGCACACTCAACATATTCTTGAGCGTGGTCTTCCCTTCATGACACCTTTTCAAGTCATTCTTCAAAGAAGTGACTTGAGCCTTGAGCTCTTTGACTTCCTCTACATGGTTAATATCAACAACAATACTAGAGGAAGTAGAAGCTTCATTGTTAGAGCAACAAGGCAAAGGATGCAATTCATCACAAGATTTAGCATGGTTGTGAGAGGATGAATTACAAGGACTAGCACATGGCAATATAAAATTTGGAGTAGATATAGTGCTAATGTCCACATGAGGCCCACTAGATGTTACCTTTGACATAATGGCCTCATGAGCTAACCTTAGCCTACCATGGGAGACTAGAATATCCTCATGCGAGCTTGAGAGCTTGGCATGACTTTCTTCTAATTTCCCATAGTTGCTCGTTAGCAAAGCAAGTTGAGCCTTTAGCTCAACATTCTCCTTCAAGATAGATGCTTCACAAGAAATAGAGTTAGTAGCACAAGCATCATCATTTAAAGCAAGAGGTGAGGTTAACTTGGAAAGCTCTTTAGAATAAGAAGCTTTAAGTTGCTCATGTGACTCGGTGAGTTTGATGAGCTCCCCCTTGATGACCCTAGAGCCATTGTTATGGTGCTCAAAATCCTCATGGAGTTTGGCATAAGCAACTTCAAGTTCATAATTTTTAATTTGAAGGGCACATGCCACCTCAAAATCTCTATCATGAGATTTCTTCACTCTAGATAGCTCTAGAGCAAAGGTCTCCTCAAGAGATTCCTTAGTGGCTTGTTCCTCGTCAAGAGATTCATTTAGGTTGGCAATTTCATTAGCATACTCACGCTCAAGACTACTTATTTTATCTATTTTGTCCTCATGTTCATATATTAGTTGCCTAGTTTCAATATCACAAGTCAAGATTTCAATGAAAGTAGAGCAAGCATTTTTATTAGGATGAAGAGCACGAAGGACTAGCCCCCCCTTCTCTTTTAGAGAAGCAACATCATTATCTACTTCTACATGATCAACATTCACATAATCATGAGATATATTGGATTCCAAAGGAGAGGTTACCTTTGAACCCTTAGCCATGAGGCACAAGTGAACATTGGAAGAAGATGATGATGAGGGAACACATGAAGCTCTAATTACAACTTTGCCTTGGCCCACACATTCTTCACTTTCCTCTACATGGTTAGCAACACAAGAACTAGAGGAAATGGAAGCACATTTATCATGGCAACAAGGCAAAGCAAGCATATCATCATGAGATATATCCAATTCATTTCTACAAGATATGCAAGGGCAATCAACACTAGGATGTAAATCACATATGGTCCTACAAGTGTTCATGCCCAAAGATACAACATTGCAATGAGATAGAGACAAAGAATCATGAATGGAAATCTCACTATCTACATTGCAAGTTCTATCACCACTCACCATATCATTACCTTGTGACAACTCACATGTTGGTGTAGTGGAAGAAGATGAGAAATCATCGTGGCCGGAGGTGGATGGAACACAATCATCCTCATTAAGCTTGGACACATCATATTTTGCTTGAAGCTTGGTCCATATATCTTGAGCATTCCGGAAAGGCATGATTGAGGAAAGAACTACAAATCTCACAACATTAACAAGCACATTAGATGCTTGAGCTTCGAGATAAGAGTTTGTCTTCTCCTCCAAAGATAGATTTTGGGGATCCTTAGGAGGAGACAAGCCCATATCTAGAATGCGCTCAATGTTTGGGTCAATGGCCCGGAAATGACTAAGCATGCAAGTACGCCAAACATCATAATGTGTGCCATCAAAAGTAAATGTGTGAGAGTGCACTAAACCCCTAGGAGACATCTTTACTCTCGAGGCGATGAAGCCTAAAAGCGAGAGACCTCGCTCTGATACCAATTGAAAGTACAAAGGAAGTCGCCTAGAGGGGGGGGGGGGTGAATAGGCTTTTAAAAATATTACGGTTTAGGCTCAAGTAAATGCGGAATAAAACTAACGTTTAATTTATTGAGCACAAAACCTTGCCACTAAGTTTACCTAAGTGCACCAACAACCTATTGTAGGGTTCGCAGCATAGAAAACAAAAAATTTCCTACGATGGGAACTATGTACCAAGATCTATCTACTAGATACAAACAACGGGCGGATGTATATCCGTAGAGAACATACCCTTGAAGACCGACAAAGCTTAACGAGTCCAAACTCGTGGTTGATGTAGACGATCTCTTGCCGATCTCAAGATCGAGAGGAAGTCCTAGCGCCAAAACAAGCAGATCCGTGCTCGCACACACGCTCGAGGCACCGAGCAACCTCCGCCTCCTCGCCCAAATGCAGCGGAAGCACAACTCTTTCTTGCCGAAAAGCCACCGGGAACATGTATCTCGCTAGTCCGAGACCATGGGGGATAAATTCTAGAGGGGGAGAGAGATCCTTCACGAGGAGGTGTGAGTGAGAGAGAGGGAGGGGGCTCCTTTTATAGGGAGAGGGGGGCACCCAAGGGGCCATGCGCCCAGCCATGGGGCTGCCCCCACCTCTTCCACATTCATGTGGGTGGACACTCCACTCACTCAAATGCCTTTCAATTCCCTCCACTCAAAAACCCACTCAAATTCCCATTAAATTTCCACCAAATTTAATGCAAACTCTCATTAAATAAAACTCCTTTTATTTATTCAGAATTTTGTCAATTACTTTAATGACAAACATTCACATATAACCCCTTGCTAGTATTTCATTTCACATGCAGAAACACTTTCTGCAATTTCACCCGAAAACCCGCTTTAGATCTAGTGAAATAAATTCCTGGCTTGTTATTCTTTTTCGGCATGAAACTTTTGCTCCAAATGGATGTCGGTGTCTCTTAAGTGTGTCACCCTACGGTTCGAGAATAATGCGGACATGATCGAGACTCCTCTCATATCAATAATCAGAAGCGGGATCTGGAGACCCATACTGACTCCCACACATTCAACGATGACTTTCTTGTGATCGTCGGAACCTTTTACGCTAGTATCTTAATCCCTTTGTTTCACGATATATTACATGTCCGAGATTCGCTCATCGGTATCTCCATACATAGTTTGATCTCGTTACCGACATGCACTCTTTTCTCGTTCCCGTGATATAACATTCTAGTGATCAAATCACTTGCTTGCAAGCTAATCAATGTGATATCACCGAGAGGGCCCAGAGTATATCTATCCGTCATCGAGATGAAAAAATTCCACTCTCGATCCATGGGCCTCAACATAACACTTTAGTAGTTCTGAATCCATCTTTATAATCACCCTGTTACGGTGTGACGTTTGATGTTATCAAGAAACTCTTCTGGTGTTAGTGATTGACATGATCTCATGGTCTAAGGATTAGGATCACTTCGTAAGTTGTTATAGCAACATAAACTCAATGACTTTGATCGTAATGCTATACTTCGGATGAATTTTCATCACATCATTACACTAATGTTGTGACCTCGTTATTAACAACATCCAATGTCCATGATCAGGAAACTTTGATCATCATGTTAATCAACGAGCTAGTTTATAAGAGAGGTATAACTAGGAACTTCCTTTTTGTTTATTAAACACACATGTATTAACGTTTCCGTATTAATACAATTATAGCATGTAAAATAAACATTTATCATAAATAAGGAATACGATAATAACCACTTTATTATTGCCTCTCGGGCATATTCCCTTCACCTATGCTAAGCAATACAAGCAACAAGGTGATAGAAAGAAATAAATACTTCAATCATGATGGCTATCAGAATGTAAAGTGCATAAGTAAAGGGCTCAGTTGAGAGATAACCGATGGACGCGGAGACAAAGATTTGTTTCCCGAAGTTCACTTCCAAAGAAGCTACGTCTCCATTGGAGAGGTGTGATGGTGCAATGCTCTCCGAACGCCACAAATGGCTCACCTCGAGGTGTGGTGGCTCGATGATCACCCAACGCCACACAAGGCCTCACCCCGGATGCGGAAGCACGCAACTCACCGACGCCACAAAAGGCTCACCCTATTCTCCCAGGTGCGCACCACAAAAGGCGGGCACTTGCTCCACTATGGGACGCTTGAGGGCGGTCACCGAACCCGTACAAGATTGGGGCTAACTCCACAACTCAATTGGAGGCTCCCAACAACAAAGCCACAAAAGGCTACAATGCCACAAAAGGCCAACAAATCCACAAGAGGCTACAAGACCACAAAAGGTCAACAAGAACACAAAAGGTCAACAACCCAACCACACAACCGTCTAGGGTTCCAAGAACCCAAGAGTAACAAGCCCAGAAGCTTGTACTCGCCGAATCTCCGAGGAGAACTCAAACCTATGCACCAAATGCAAGGGCAAGTCCTTCTCTCCCAAATTCCAACAAAGCTACAAAATCTATTGGAGGAATAAGGGAGGAAGAACACAAGAGGAGAACTCAAACCTATGCACCAAATGCAAGGGCAAGTCCTTCTCTCCCAAATTCCAACAAAGCTACAAAAGCTATTGGGGGAATAAGGGAGGAAGAACACAAGAGGAGAACACAAAACTCTCCAAAATCTAGATCCCAATGATTCCCTCACAAAGAAGGGATTTGACTTGGTGGGATTGTAGATCTAGATCTCCTCTCACTTTTCCCTCAAAAAGATGTAAGAATCATGGGAGGGAGAGGGAGTAAGAGAGCTCAAATAGGTCAAAAATGGTGGGAAAAAACGAGCTCAAAAGATAGAGAACCATTGGGGAAGAAGCCCCCCTTAAATAGGACAAGGAAAAACTGACCGTTTGGGCCAGATTCGCGCCCCCACCAGAACTTCCGGCCTCCCACCGGAACTTCCGGCAAATAGAAACACAAGTTACTGAACCTGACTGGAACTTGGGTCGGAACTTGGGACGAAACTTGAGTTGGGTCGAAACTTGGGCCGGAACTTCCGCTCAAACAAAAACACAGGACAATATTGCACGAAAACTTCAATAACTTTTGATCCCGGACTCCGTTTTTGATGATCTTGGGCTCGTTTTGAAGAGAACGAAAAGTTTTACAAGATTATGCAAAGAAACATAATAGTACATCATGGAAGTATAAAACCAAATCGAGAAATATATGACCTCTCTAGAAGCGATGAGCCGGTAAAACCTCCAAAACCCAAAACACAAGAAGTTGAGCTTGGAAACTCCGATTGGGATGAAACCAATTTTGTTGGAAAGATAATGAAGAATAGAATCCAACAAAAATTAGAAATATTGGGTATCACCTTGGGAGAAAATACTATGAATATATGTGAAGTATCCCCCAAGGTGTGGAGCCGAAAAACTCGCAAGATCAAAAACCGCAATAAGATATGCAAGTGAAATCCTTAGATGATGAACTAGAGCTTGTTATGATGATGACCACAATCTCTAGATACTCTCATGGACAGGAACCAAATAACAACCAAGAAAGATGATGCTATGAATGCAAATGTTTGAGCTCTCTCCGAACAATGCAAACGAGACACCCGCTTGAGAGCCCCTCTTGATAGAACGACTATCTATCCTAAACCCGGTCTCCCAACTAACAATACGAGACCGGCAAAAGAGAAGCCCTATCAAGAACATACCTTTGCCTTGAGCATCCCACTTGAACTTGATGTAGACCGTCTTGTTCTTCTATACTGGGAACACCTTTCTTGGATGCTCTTGCTTGATGAAGATGAAGACTTGCAAATTGCTCCCTCATACTCCATGGGGACACCTCTTCTTTGAACTTGTCTTCATCATTCCATGAGCATGAGGATGGCAAGCTTCAAGCATGAGATCTTCTAGAGATGGCGCATCTTGAGCTCGCCCTTCTTCATCCCTACTTGAGGTTGATCCATCTTGATGCAACTCTTTGCACATGTCTTGATCAACCTTCAAGCTCCTTCTTTCTTCATGATTCCAATGGGCACAAAGCCCTTGGACATTTCTTCATCTTCCAACCTTGAGACCAACACATGGCCCAAGTGATGCCAATGGACAAGCCTACAAGTGAAACTCAATTTACACATTAGTCCATAGATATTGTCATTAATTACCAAAAACACACATGGGGGCATACATGCCCTTTCAGTTGCGCCTACTGCGCTTGTCGGATTCGTCTTATCTCACTCTCCCCCAACCCGACCTCATCATCGGTGTAGCCTTCGCCACCCGATGCCTCGTCTCTGCCCACTCTCACACCACTTCCTCGCCCTCTCCTCCCTCCTCCTATCGCTCCATCTGTCGGGGATATAACCCCGGCTACCCCAGAGTTGGTAAAAATATGATTCACTAAAAGACATATCTATAAAGAAGACATATGTCAAAGTAAAAAAAATGAATAAATAAATAAATAAAGAGATGGAATATACTTACCTGGGCCGACATTGCAGAGAATCGAACCGACATTGCCCCTCCTAGGCCGGTATTCGCCCACCTGGGCCAGTATCAGCCGTACCTAGGTCGAGATGGCCTAGGCCGACATCGTTGTGCCCCTACTAGGCCGTATCGGGCCCACCCGGCCAATTGTCCGCCGCCAGGCCGACATTCGCCTATATCCCGGCTGGGAAGGTAATGATCCTCCCCGGGTGGGACGACACACCCTTCAACTCCGACCGATACACCCGACAGCCCATCACCGAGCAAGCCTCTAGGCCGACCTCCGGAGTCCCGGTTGGGCTGTTTTCTCCCGGTCGGCCCACCTCGCCTCACTTCATTGGGCCGATATCACGCAGTCTCGGTCGTGTCGCCACATCCCCAGGCCGACACATCCTCCTGGACCACTTATGGACACTATTGAAGGCCTCACACAGGCATGATACGTCCCCAGGCCGACACATCCACTCTCATATACAGCTCATATATATTAGACAGGTAAGAGTAGGGGTTTTACCTCCTCATGAGGGCAATGAACCTGGGTAGATTGTTGTGTTGGTAGTGTTCTTCCTTGTGTAGTCATCACCACATCATCCCTCCCCGAATCCTCCGGTATCCATCGGCCCCAAGATACGCCTACCAAGGCATCTGCCGTGCAACCACAACGACAGTTGGCGCCCACCGTGGGGCTGTTAGCGGCTCCAGCTGGAAAGTTCATCCGAATGGGACTCTCTACAACAAAATTTGCATCACCGTTGTTGTGGAAGCTTAGTCTTCTTCTAAACATCACCGTCGGGCATTCAAAAAAAATCCTGGGGGCTGGCAAGCAAGCCTCCCATCGACATATGATGTCCTCAACGTCATCACCGACAATATTCACGTAAGTATATACCGTCTACATGCACATGAGGATAACCCCGAATGTCACTCGGGGGCTACCACCCTTTATCACATGTTTAGTCGTTCACCGCAGGAAAGAGATGTCTCAAACCGGGGGCTAGCCGGCAGGTCTAGTGTAGAATTTCCCGTAGGTAGGAGAAATAGCTCGGGCGCTCAGATAGTACTTAGCTAACATCCCCATGACTATAACCGTTGCTTAAATTATCATTCATTGTATATATATGTTATGACGTTTGTTATGCCATCAAATTATTTCAACTGCCCTATGTCTACAACTATGTCATCTGTTATGTCTATGACTATGTATTTTAGTATTTCTACTGCTAAGGTTGAGCACCTATTATATGTATGCGTTGACTAACCATGTCAGTTGGAATTTCTATGCCGAGGAAATCTTACTTCCAAGTCATCATGGTGTATGAAAGTATCTCAAATCACTGTTTATGTCGTTTTGCCGATGTATCATGGCAATATCATAAAGTATGTCAAATCATCGTTTATGTCCGTTTGCCAACGTATCATGGAATCATCATAAAGTATGCCAAATCAAAGTGTATGTCGGTTTGCCGAGATATCATGGAATCATCATAAAGTATCTTAAATCAACGTTTATGTCAGTTTTCCAAGATATCATGGGATCATCCCAAAACTATCTCAGTTCACCGTTTATCTCGGTCTGACCGAGTATTGTGACATTGACATGTATGTCGGATCACTCATATCTCATATCGCCAGGTATCATGGCATCGATATGTATGCATCTATGTCGGCTCATCAAGTATCTCAGCTCTCAAAAGTATCTCGGCTTGCCAAGTCTAAAATATGACAGTGTCCATGCATGCCATACGTCAAATGTTCCCATGCAGTAAGTATGTAAAATGTTCCCATGCAGGCCAAATTTTCCCATGGAGGCGGTATGTAAAATTCATCCAGGCAGGCTGTATGTCAAATTCTCCCATGCAGGCTGTATATCAAATTTTCCCAAACAAGCTATATAACATTGGTAACGCCCAAGCATGCAATCCAACCGATATATGACAATTCCCAAGAAGGTTGTGTATCAAATTTGTTCAAGCAGGCTATATATAACTTTGGTAATGCTAAAGCAGGTGACGGCTCAGTTGATGTGGATCCTGTTGGGAACCCCAAGAGCAAGGTGTGAAGCAGCACAGCAGCAAGTCTTCCTTCAGTAAGAAACCAAGGTTATCGAACTAGTAGGAGGAAGGAAACGTCACACAGGTGTTGCAAGCAACGCGGAGACCTGCACAACACAAACTCAAGACTTTGCGCCAACTAACAGTGAGGTTGTCAATCTCACCGGTTGCTGTAACAAAGGATTAAACGTATGGTTTGGAAGGTAATGGTAGTTTGCAGCAAGTAAACAAGTAACCGTGGAATATGTATCAATGGTAAAGATTGGACCGGGGTCCATAGTTTACTAGAGGTGCCCTCCTTAGATAAACAACATGGTATGAAGGGTAAACAAATTACAGCAGGGCAATTGATAGGAACTGAGCAAGGCATAACAATGCAATACTAGACAAAAAGATCCTATGAGATTCGATTGGACAATACAACAATATACATAGACCGCCATCCAACTGCATCTATGACTAGAAGTCCACCTTCAGGTTATCATCCGAACCCCCTCCAGTATTAAGTTGCAAGCAACATACAACTGCTTTAAGAAAAGTGTGTAAGGTAAACAATCCACTTGTTCTATGAACAAGAGACCGTTGTTTTCTCCTAGTGGCAACAACACATCTACAACCTAAGAGATTTCTGTCACTTCCCTTGGAAACTAGAGGCATGAACCCACTATCGAGCATAAATACCCCCTCTTGGAGCCACTAGTAACTACTCGGCCAAGATAGCTACTAACAACGGAGAGCATGCAAGATCACAAACAACACAAACATGATAGTATCAAATAGGCAAAACCATTAATCAATCTGACATAGTAATCTCAATATCCATCGGGTCCCCGCAAACACAACATGCATGATTACAAATAGATTAGATCTTGATCATGAACGGAGCTCACAAGATCTATACATGAAAGCACAAGGAGGAGATACAACCATCTAGGTACTACATGGACCCATAGTCCAAAGTGGAACTACTCACGCATCATACCGGAGAGAAGGCCTCCGGGATGATCTCCCCTCCGGCAGGGTGCCAGGAAGAACTTCAGATCCCTCCCCCCGATCTAGGGATGACGGTGGCAGCGGGTACAGAAGGTTTCATGGAGTTATGATCGGGTTCCTAGGGTTTCTGCATCAGGGGCTTATTATAGGCGAAGAGGCGAGGCTAGGAGGCGGCCAGGGGCCCCACACCCTACCCAGGCATGAGGTAGACCCACCCGTGCCTAGGGGGGTCTGGCCGCCCTGGTTTGCTTCTCCGTCTCGTCTTCTGGCTTCATGTCCCCCACGGTAAAATATTGATTTCGGCTTTTGTCCCGTCCAATTCCGAGAATATTGATTTTCCGCTTCGAACCAAAATGTAAGAAAACAGGCAACCGACACTGTGGCAACTTGTTAATAGGTTAGTTCCAGAAAAGATATAAAAACACCTCAAAGTGTAGATAAAGCAAAGCAAAGTAGATAGTTAACAAGCATGGAAGCATCAAAAATTATAGATACGTTTCCAACGTATCAAGCATCCCCAAGCTTAACTCCTGCTCGTCCTCGAGTAGGTAAGTGATAAAAAGAATAAGTTTTGAGGTGACATGCACCATCAAAAGCAAGATCAAACCATTTGCAAGCATTGAAAGCTCAGAACAAAGAACTCTAAACATGTGCATGGAAGATGGAGTTCTAACAGTAGGACATAGTAACTATGCATGCAACATGAAAGGCTACAAACAAAGATCATGAATAACATTCATTGAAAAACGTTTGTTTGTTTCACATACAGAAAACATGGTATAGTGGCATTCAGCTTGTCCCTCATAGAGTAGCAAATATATGCATAGGACACCTTCAAAGTTCACATGGGTGACTAAAAACAAGTAGAACAAGAACAAGTAATATCACAATATGCATCAATCAATAAGTTTTGGGACACTGCACACAGAATGACAACTATGATCTCTTAATGGTGCCTAAAAGTATAAGGTGGAGACTCAAATAATGGTGGAAGAAAGGCCTTTCATAAAGGAAGCAGGGATTTCATGTTTCAAAAAGAGCTTCCAAAAATTATGGTTCTTGTTAGCTTTTAGCCCTCATTGCCCCTATCATAAGCATCTTGAAGTGGTTAAGGTTAAAGTGAACAAAGATGGAGTATATGCTTGACAAAGTATAAGTTTTCAATCTCAAGTCCCTTGAATACGAGGGCCACACCTCATGCTACTCAACTTTAGTCACCTGTAAGTTCTTGTCATTGTAAGTACATGTGTATCATAGAGAACCGCCAACTGGGTACCCCTTGCACATGGTACATGAGCTATCCCATAACCAAAATGATAAGGCAAGCAGTCAATGAGCATCTCAGCAATCTTTTTATTTACTATATGCATAGCTTTTTATTGAGGATGCTTCATAGATAGCTCACTATGGTGATGCTGCAAGTTTCCACCATGATTAGGCATGGATTAGGCTAGCGGCCCAGGCGTTTCTCTAACACAAAATACATACTCCATGGACTTACAAGTTCCCTATATATTTCACACCGGTGACATCCATAGACAAAATATCATGATATGAACTGAGTATAAAGTACAAGTGCAATGTTGAAAACGTTCCCCGTGACAACACGGTTCTGCTAATTCCAACGTATAAGTGCAAGCATATACAACATAGACGACACAATGGTTCAAGTTTATTAGGGGCAAAGAATATAAAGTGTGCCATCAAGTTTTAGAGGGCTTTAATCACTAAGTTTTCACATAACAAAATACTTTTTTAATTGGAAGATAGCTGAAAATAAGAATATACTTGGAATGGTGTAACACACCATGCATAGGAGTTTATAGTGGACACTGATGACCCACAAGTGTAGGGGATCGCAACAGTCTTCGCGGGTAGTATTACCCAATTTATTGATTCGACACAAGGGGGGCCAAAGAATACTTGCAAGCCTTAACAACTGAGTTGTCAGTTCAGCTGCACGTGGATATTATTCTTGCTCACAGAAGTTAATCAGTAGTAACAGTTTGTAGTAGCAACAACAAAGAAACATCAGCAGTAACAACAACAGTGAAACAATAGCAATAGTAACAGTAACGGTAGCAGTAGGATTCGAGTGCGATAGGCACAGGGATGGATGAATGGGCGTTGCATGGACGAGTCTAAACATGTAACTTCAAAGAACTAGGGCATTGCAGATAAATAATAATAAGCATTCAAGTACTAAACAATCCTAGGCATGTGCTCCAAATATATTCATACGTGCTCGCAATGAGAACTTGCACAACATCCTATCCAGCCAGCCCGTGGCAGCATGGCCTTGTAGAGGTCCCAGCCTTTAATAAGGTGGAGATCCCTGTGTTTACAATGCTAGTCCCGGAATCAATAGCTAGCATCCACAGTTAAGATGTAATATGAAGAAACAAAGTTCATAATACAACTTTATAACCAGGAATAGAATAATTGATTACATCTTACATAGCTCATTTGGCTATCTCATTACAATGCAACAGAAATAAATATGGCATGGAGTCCTTCATCTTCAAAGTGCCATAGGCAATCATGTTGGTTGTAGACTTGTAATCCTAAACAACACACTTCACTAACATCAAACAAACCTGCAACATAAAAAGTTACAGCCACAAGGGTCAATACATTTGAATTGTATTGGAAAGTGAGACCATGGTAGTATAGTGGTAACTATCATCTACATTCATTTGGCTAGGTGGATCTTAGGCTTTCTTTGCTCAAAATAGATTTTTCCTTATCATTTGAAAACACTAAGTTTCGTTTGACAAAATCACCCAAGGCATCCCCCAATAGAAATTGGTGATCTTTCAACCCTTGTTCAACCACAAGTTTTTAACTTAGAAATTTGGATGAGGAGATTCTTGATAGCTTCCATGTCTTGATGCTCAAATTGTCCTTTACCAGGGACATGGCTAAGTACTTAGATTTTACACTCTGCAGAGGTGGTGCACTTTCCCCACAAGACTTGGTTTCACCAAGACAAGATCTTCGAAGCCTTCCCTTAATGACGGACGCGTTCCAACCTATCATCCCCTACCACCAACTTTCCATTTGGCTAAGTTATTGCAACCTATATGATCCAGGCAGAGCCCATAATGCCAAGTGGATGCACTTGAAGCTTCTCAACATTTGACATCTCAAATCTCTTTGTTCCTGGGTGGCATTCCACAAGTGAGATACCAAGTTTTCCTTAGTATACTGGACTTGGTGATGCCCAAGTTTTCCCCAGCATACTGGACTTGCGTATCCACTCAACACAAACCATTATTTCCATTCCACCCAGGTGATTCATTCACTTAGTTGATTTATTAAACAAAACATAAGTACTTGACTTAGAAATATTCCATAGCATGAATATAATCCACCCTTGTTTTCTACTAGCTAGGCTAAGCATGATAGTAGTGGGAATCTTAACTTAGGAAAATTCTGCTAAGGTTTCATCTACTAGGATCTCCCATGGCATAGTTTATACTTAGCAAAAATTCCATGCAAGTCCTACTTAGAAATATCACTAATGCATAGTGAAAATAATGGGACAAAAGTATGAAGCATCACTTGCCTTTTTGATAGAGAATATAATTTCACTCCTTGATCTTACAATAGTCACACTCTTCAAATTCCACTACAATTCAATCAAGGCACAATTTCAATCTACCATTCAAGCAATCATCACATAGAATAATAAAAACAAAGCAATGCATGCAAGCATGCCAAAGATTGTTTTATTTGGAAAAGTGGTTTCTATTAGGTTATAAAAATTTTAAAACACATATTTGTCATTTATAAAAGTGGCAAGGTCATTTATAAATGTGGCAAAACCATTTGATATTAAGTTAGTGAAAATGGTCACTTAAATCATTTTTGTTTTTGCTAGAAATGATTAATCAAAGGAAGATTTTCTAGTGTTTGCCAAATATAATTCTAACACAAATATTAGTGTTTTAAGGTCAAGTTTTTAATATTAAAACCATTTGCAAAAGGTTCCACCTATAAACTATTTTTATACTAAAACAATATTTTATGTTGTTGGAAATGCTTTTTAGCAAAGTAATAATTATAGGGTTCATCAACTATATTTTTAAATCTCAAAACTTGGTGTTTAGGTCAGAAATTTTAAATCAAATCATTTTCTAAAGGGTTTTCTCAAGAGATCATTTTCAAACCATAATCAATATTTTTATTTGGCTAGAAATGCTTTTATTCAAAGATCTATTCCTTAGCATCCCAAAATATGTTTTTAAAACTAAAAGTTGTTTTCTAAGGTCAGTAGGTTCAAAAAAATCCATTTGCCAAAGATTTTACCATGGAAACATTTCTATAATAAATTTTTATATCCAAATTATGCCTACACAAGTTTATGCAAAAACAACTAAGTTTCCAGAATCAATTCACTAAATAAAGTGTATGGTTCGATAGAGTTTGTTTTTCTGATTCCATTGATATAAAATTTGCAAAATTTGGACATGTTGATCAAAAGTTATGCAATTTTCAAATTCACACATCTAATAGAAAAGTTTCTGGTTTTTAAATCAAAATCTAGGCCACGTGGCTGTTTCTCACTGGGCGGTACCGATTCGCACGGATCAACAGATACATGCTGTTAGATCTAGTTACATCGCACGGCTCAAATCAAAGGATACCTCTTCGTTTAAGTTTCTATCGCACCCACTAGATCAACATCCTACGGTGCACAGCTACTGGTCAACTTATGGCGGTGTTGGCGGCGGCGAGTGGCGGCGGCGCACTCGGCTAATGCGGTTGCCAGCGTTACAGGGGGCTAGAGAAAGAGGGGAGTAACTCACCAGATTCGCAACGTCGAGATGATGCTCAACGTGCTTGCTGTTTGTCGAGGGGTGCACGGGGTTGCTGTCAATCTCTCGCCGGAGTCCGAGACGGCGTAGGGTGCGCTCTGTCGTCGACGGAGACGAGGCTTGGAGGCATGCTAAGGCAAGAGGGATGTACCGTTAGGTTCGCATGAGAGTTGCGAGCATGTGAGCATCACAGAGAGGGGGAAGGGAGGTCTGGGCTCACCAGTAGATGCCGCCGGAGTTGGAGCAGGAGGTGGTGGCGTGTTGTTGTCGTCAGAGGCGACATCCTGGGGCGCGCGCGAGCGAGATACCGCTAATGGAAGGTACGCCTGGTGCTGGCGAGCACGCTCGTGTTCTCCAGGGGCGGTGGGGGTGGCTGGCTTCGCCGGAATTCGATTTGGACCTCGTTGGAGCCTGTGTGCTCGCATTGTGCAATTAGGGTAGCCCTGGGGCGGAGAGGAGCTGGATACTGAGGGGAAATGAGGAGGAGGGTGAGGCGATTAAGCGAGAGAGGTCGCGGACGAGAGTTACTCGGCTAGTAACTCGAATTAACGAGAATTGAACACCGACCGAAATGGCAGTGAGAGGAGAGGGGCGAGGTCAGCAGGGTGAGGAAGACGGTGACGTGGCCGTGGGTCGTGGTGGACAGCGAGAGAGAGAGAGAGGGATGGTGGGGTCCGGTCGTCATTGACTGCCTGGGTAGGTTAACAGGTGCGAAACGTTTTCTCGCGGGGAAGAGGTATATGGGCTTGCTGGGCCTGGACTGGGCTAGGTTAGGTTGGGCTGGCTTCTTTCATTTTTTTGTACAGAATGCTTTTCCTTTTACTATTTTGAATTGCTGTTTTGATTTTTATTCAAAGAATTCAAACTCCATTTAAAATCAAACCTCTACCAAACTTTGTGCAAATTCAAATACTGTTTATTAATACATTCTAAAGTCAAATTTAGAATATCTCTTTTATTCTTTTTAGGGTCTTTTATTTATTTTAAAAATAGACATTTGTCTTTATTTCAAATAGGATTTAATATGTTTTATAATCTATTTGAAATCTAAATTTTTACCAAACCTTTTCAGTAGGTTTTATTAAAAATAAAACACTATGAAATATAATTTAAAATACTTTATTATGTTTTAATGCTCATTTAAAATGGTAAATGTCTTTACTTAAATGAAATTGGATAATACTAAATCCTCATGATTTTATTTAAATAATCCTTTACTCTTTTTATTAGACAAAAATATTTTATTTTATTTGCTTGGCCAAGTTTTAATTTGGCCCTTTAAAATAGTCCTTATTTATTTATTTCTTCCTTTGCTTATAAAAACCATATCTTTTTATTTAAGGATCCAAAAATGGTGATTCCAATTTGTAAAGTCGTATTTGATATTTATTTATCCTTTTAAATCTCTTTAGGATTATTTACTCACCATTTGGTATGGATTTTTAGATAGGTGCTTTATTAGATTTGAAAATTCAATATCCTTATCTTACTAAATTCATAAGATTTTATCTATGGCTCCAAATTAAGTGAAACCAATTTCCATGGTTTTATAATATTTTTATTTATAAACCTTGGTCATTTATAATGTTTGTTGACAAATTTTATATGGATCAAATCCATGGTCTTAGAGATATCTTGGAAATGATTTCCTTCCATTAGGGTTTTAGGGATTTGTTTTATTTCCAAGTGTTTTAAATTTCAAGATGCTTTAATGAAGAATGCATTTCACTTGATTTGAATTTTTGTTGGGTTCAAATCCTATTCAAAGTTTGTTCAAGATGGGTTTTGATGTTTCCAATTGGAATCAAAAGTTTCTTTTCACCCTAAATTTTAACAATTATTTATTTGTTTATTTTTTTTCACATTACAAAATTTGGAAAATTTTGGGATGTGACAGGCCTCTAGGGAACTACTGGAAATTAAGGTGATCCTTTTAATAGAGCACCGAATAAAAGCATTAACACTCCATGAACACATGTGATCCTCACACCATAGCCATCTCCTCCGGTTGTCCCAATTATTGTCACTTTGGGGCCTTTGGATCCGGACAATGATATGTGTACACAACTTGCAGATAATATCACAAACAATACTATCATAATGATTCAATAATAAGTTCAGATCTGAGATCATGGCACTCGGGCCCTAGTGACAAGCATTAAGCACAACAAGTTGCAACAAAGTCAAATAGCACTAATAGAGATACTAGGCACTATGCCCCTAACAGATATTATTCGATTACATGATAGAACTCATCCAATCCCTACCATCCCCAAGACTACAGCTGGGGATTACTCACTCATGGATGAGGGAAACATCGGTGGTTGATGGAGATGCGTTGGTGATGACGATGGCAATGATCCTCTCCAAATTCCCCATCCCGGCAGGGTGCTAGAACGGAGTTTCTGGATCCGAATCTTGGTTTCTGGTGGCGGCGGTGGAGCGGAACTCTTTTTAGAAAACTATCGACCCCCCTCTGTTTTAGGTCAGAAGGCAACTTATAGACGCGGAGGGCGAGGAGCTCTGGGTGGCTGACCTCCTAGGCACGGGTTAGTGGGCCACTGGGGTGGTCTGAGCCCCTGTGCCTCCCTCCGCTCCCCTTTTGGCTCCGTGGATCTTCTGGTGAAATATAATTTTTGGCATATTTTCTGGGATTTTTCCAGATAGTTCATTTTCTGCACAAAAACAAGACACCAAGGTAATTCTGCTAAAAACAGCGTCAGTCCATGTTAGTTGTATCCAAATCACACAAGTATAGAGGAAAAACAATAGCAAAGTGTTCGAGAAAGTAGATACATTTTGGACGTATCAACTCCCCCCAAGCTTAGCTTATTGCTTGTCCTCAAGCAATTCAGTTGAAAACTGAGTGCGATAAAAGAACTTTCACGAACACTTTGCTTCATATGATGTATATATTCTCAACACAGGAGTAGATGCTTAGACAATTCATAATAAAGAGTATGCAACTAAGTCTACTCAATAGTAATTGCAAGCTATGAAGAGAAACCAACTCAATAATAATAAGTAGCATGAAACATAAACATAAGCAACATTGCAATGCTCATAATAAGGTATGATAGAGTGGTATCTCGCTTGCCTTTGTTTGAAGAGCACAATAAAGAGTATGCAACTAAGTCTACTCAATAGTCACTGCAAGCTCTGTTTGAATTTCACATGAAGACTAGAAATAAAGATATCAGAGATACAAGCATCAAAGTCATGACATAATTAACCAAGTTTTGGAACAAACACAAAAATGACAACTATGCTCTCAAGAAGGTGCTCATAGAATATGACTCAACAAGATTGTAAAAACGGTTTTGTAAAGGTTTGAAAGGCTTCCTAATGCTGAAAGGAAGGTACTCATTAGCTTTGAGCTCTCATTGCCCCTATCATAGGCATATTCATGTGGTTAAGGTGAAAGTGAGGTCCACTCTGAATTGTATGCTTGACAGATCATAGACTGGAAATCCCAAGTCCCTTGAGTATGAGGGTCGCTCCGCATGCTACTCAACTTTGGTCACCTGAAAGTCCTTGTCATTGTAAATACATGCATATCATCGAGAACCGCCAACGGGATACCCCTTGCACATGGTACAGGAGCTTTCCCATAACCAAAATGACAAGGCAAGCAGACAATGAGCATCTCAGCAATCTTTTTATTTACCATATGCATAGCTTTTTATTGAGGAAGCTTCATAGATACTCATTATAGTGATGCTGCAAGTTTCCACCATGATTAAGCATGGCTTAGGCTAGCGGCCCAGACGTTTCTCTAACACAATGTATAAACTCCATGAACTAACAACTTCCCCTTTTATTTCACATCTTCGACATCCGTAAACAAAAGAGCAAAGTATCAACTTGTCACATCCCAAGATTTTCCAAATCTTGTAATGTGAAAATAAATGAATAAAATAAAACTTTGTTTGATTTTCAGAGCCAGAAGAAACTTTTTGAATTCAATTGGAACTTCAAACCCATTTGAACTAAATAAAATCCTAAAGGGATTTAAAGAGTCAAACATTTATTAAAGGAAATTAAAATATTTTAAAATTACTATTTTGGATCTTTTAATAAAAGGTTTTGGTTTTCAAAGGGAAAAAGAGGATTTACAAATAAGGATTATTTAATAAATCCAAATTAAACCTTGGCAAAGCTTTTTAAATAAACATTTTGATTTAATAAAAATGGTAAAGGTTTATCTAAAATAAATTAATAAGGATTTAATATTCAAATTTATCTAAATAAAAGGTATTACCATTTTTAAATGAACATCGAAACTTATTAAATTATTTTAAATAAATAAATTTTCCAAATATTTTATTCTCAAACCTACTGAAGTGTTTTGGCTCCATTTTAGACTTCAAAATAAATATTTTAAATAAAATAAATCCTAGTTGATTTAAATAATGAAAGTCTATTATATTTAATTAATAATGGACCCTAAAATAAAAGGATGTTTTGTTTTTAAACAAGTTTCCAAGTATTCTTTATTTCCAAATAAAACCTACTGAATGGTTTTGGTACTATTTTAGTTTTAAAAATAAAGATTTCAATAAAACAAATCCTATTTGAATTAAATGAATAAGGTCTATTCATTTAATTGGTATTGGACCCTAAAATAAAATGTTATTTTATTTTAAACAAGTATTTCAAGTATCTTATATTTTCAAATAAAACCTACTGATTTGGTTTTGAAAGTGATTGGATTTCAAATGAGGATTTTATTAAATAAATCAAACCCTATTTAATTAAATAACTAAAGGGCTATTTTATTTAATTATTAAATAGATCTTAAAAATGAATAAAAATATTATTTATTTTGAGATTTGGTTTATGTTGATAAACAGAACCAAAAACTCATTACAACTGTTTGAATTGTTTGAATTATTGAATAGTTGGATGAAATTCAAAACAGAAAAATAGAATTAGAAAAGGGAAAAGAATTCAGAAGGAAAAAAATATGAAATGGACCTGACCCAACTGGCCAAGCCCAACTAAGCCCAGCAGCCCAGCTTTCCCTCACCCTGAAAGAAAACGTTTAGCACCCAGATTCTGACCCACACAGAGTATGACCAGTGGACCCTACCCTCTTTTCTTTTCCCACTGACCGGTAGGCCCACTTTCCACTGTTCTTCCTCCCCACCCCCACGACCTGTTCTTCCTCCCTCGTCACCGTTGCAGGCTTTGATTTCTCTGACTTAATTCGCCTTAATGCCGCGAGTAAAACCTGCAGTGATCACGCACGATAAATTGTCTTCCTCTCCTCTCCGATTCCCCTCTGTCTCCTCCCCAAAGCACGCCCCCAGGCCGCCCCAATTTCTCCCCGAGCAGCTCTGTCTCCGACGAGCTTCCACCGTCGAATCCGGCCGAGCCACACCACCTCTTTCCTCCCCGAGCACACGACCACGCTCACCACATCCCGGCGCATCTTGCCGTGCCATTCATTCATCCGCGGGTACCCTACAACCTCGGCTTCGACGACACCAAGCGTGCGCCGCCGTATGCCATTACTTCGCCAAGCACCCCAGGTGAACTCCGACCGCCGTAAGCTCTCTCAAGGATGCACATATCTTTCCCAGGTCATTCCGCGTCTAACCATGATTCTGGTTTGTCTTCGCGTGACCCGTAGCGTCGTCCTCGGCCTCGACCGCGTGCGTCCGTCGCCAGAACCAACTCCGGCGAGGAATCCTGCCCGTCCCCGTGCGCCCCTGCTTCCCCAAGAGCATGTTGAGTATCAGTGCTGCATTGCGAACCAGGTGAGCCCCTCCTCCCTCTCCCTCTCTTCCTAGAATAGCCGGAACGCCTCTTCCAGAGCATCGCCGCCGCGCACCACCGTCGAGCGCCGCCAGCCCTTGGTCAAATCAGTTTGAGCCGTTGGATCTTGATCGTATGTACGCAATAGATTGACTAAACCAACCGTTACACTTGATCTGCACCGCACAATCCCACTTAAATCCTGCGGTCCACATCACGCGATCCTACCGAACCGTTATGAGCCAATAGGATACAGACATGTGGCCCAGAGATGTTTTAAAACAGAAATTGTGTTCTATTTGATGATCCAATTTGAAAAATCCATAACTTTCAAACCACACGTCCAAATTATACAAATTTTATATCAATAAAATCAGGGGAACAAGACCTAGCCAACCATGCCCTTGGTTTAGTAAATAGTATCTGTTAGTTTGCTTGATTTTGCAGATTCTTTTGTGAGCTTATTTAGAGTAGAAAAATTGTTTAAAATTGATTTTAGGGTTAAAACTTTTGCAAAATGGTTTGATGTGACCTTACTGACCCTAGGAACCAACCCATGGTTTTGAAAATGAAATTGGAAAAATTTAGAATGGATTAATTGAATTAGTCTATTTTTAGCTAAGTAAAGATAATGGTTTTATTATGAAAAAGGATTTTGGAATAAAAATTTGGGAAAATATTTTGATTCAAAGCTACTGACCCAAAACAACAAGTCTTGGGAGTTAGAAACTTTTGGTGAGAAACTTAAAGATTTTTGATTTAATAAAACCATTATCCACCACATAAAATGTTGAATGGATTTTAAAATAGTTTTTGGGCAAAACCCTCTAACTAATGACTTTGCCATTTTGGTAAATGACCAATTTGGACCTTACAAAGTTTAGAAGCCTAGTGGAGACCATCCTTACCAATAGAACCACCCTTTGCATGCTTATGCATGACTTAGATTCCATTACTTTGTGTGTGAAAAATTGTTTGTTTGACTTTGGTTTGGAATGTGAATTTAATTAGTGTTTGCTTGATTGACTTGTAGTGAAGTGTGAGATTAGCAAGATCAAGGAGTGAACCTATACCCTCTACCAAAAAGGCAAGTGATGCTTCATACTTTGTCCCATTACTTTCACTATGCATTAGTGATTTTTCTCTAAGTAAAATTTGCATGGAATTTTGCTAAGTATGAACATTGCTATAGGAAAACCTAGTAGATGAATCCTTAGTAGGATTTTCCTAAGTTAAGATTCCTACTACTATCAAGCTTAGCCTAGCTAATAGAAAACATGGGTGGAATTTATTTTCACACTATAGAAAAATATTCTAAGTTTGAGGACTTGTGATTTTGTCTAATAAAACAACTAAGTTAATGAATCACCTGGGTGGAATGGGATTGCTTGGTGGTTTTTGGTTGAGTGGTTCGCAAGGCCATGGACTTGGCTTGTGTATCTCACTTGGGGTATGCCACCCAGGAACAAAGAGATTTGAGATGTCAAATGTTGAGAAGCTTCAAGTGCAACCACTTGGCAATATGGGCTGTGCCATGATCATATAGGTTGCAAGAACTTAGCCATATGGACAGTGGGTGGTAGTGTTTGATAGGTTGGAACGCGTCCATTTTGGTCTAAGGGAAGGCTTCTGAAAGATCTTGTCTTGGGAAACCAAGTCTTGTGGGGAAAGTGCACCACCTCTGCAGAGTGTAAAACCTAAGTACTTAGCCATGTCCCTCGTAAAGGACAATTTGAGCATCAAGACATGGAAGCAATCAAGAATATCATCATTCAAATTTCTAAGTTAAAATCTTGTGGTTTGAACAAGGGTTGTTTGAAATATTCAATCTTGGATTGAGAGATGCCTTGTAAAGGATCTTCAATCTTGGATTGAGAAAAATGATTTTATCAAAGCAAAACTTAGTATTTTCAAATGTTAAGGAAAAATATATTTTGAGCAATGCAAGCCTCAACTCCACTTAGCCAAATGCATATAGATGATAGACTCCACTATACTACCATAGTATCACTTGCCAATACAATTAAAATGTATTGACCCTTGTGGCTGCAACTTGTAATGTTGCAGGTTTGATTGATTTTTTGTGAAGATTGTTTGATTAGGATTACAAAGTCTACAACCAACATCTGCCTGTGGCACTTAGAAGATGAAGGACCCCATGATTATAGTTATTCCGCTGCAATGTAATGTAATAGCCAAATGAGCTAGGTATTGATGTAATAAAATTATGTTATTCCTGGTTATAAAGTTGTATTATGACCTTTGTTTCTTGATATTACATCTATACTGTGGATGCTAGCTATTGATCCAGGGACTAGCATTGTAAACACAGGAGGAATATACCTTATTAGGTTGAGACCCCTACAGATGGTATCAGAGCATTGTGTTGCCTGTAGGATTTGTAAACCTTAGGATTGGACAAAAACCCTTAGAAAAATAGGAGTTATATTTTGATTCAAAAACTTATTTATAAACAAATCTTGTAAACCCTTTCCTCAACCATTTTGGTTTCAACTCTACATCTCTTCTACTTTCAACTTGATGAAAAAAAAACCTACCCCATGACCAAAGACTACACCATGTGCAAAGGAATTCTTCAACTACTTCAACTCTAATGACTTCAACATCTTTAGAATATTCACCAAGGACTTCCAACTTGGATACCACTAAGGACTACAAGTGAAACAAGGAAATCTTACTCAAGAAATAGAGACTGAGGGAATGCAAAGTAAGAAGGAGTCATCAACAACTATGAAGTATTGCAACCAAAAGTTTTTCTCAAGGAAACCATGATCCCAAGTAAGAGTAAGAAACCAATAAATAAGGAAGACCACAAGTGAACCATATAGATGGACCACCATATTATAGTTAAGTCAAACCCACCAACTCATGTGATGTAACAAAAATATTTTGTTGCCTAAGTGTGAGCTTGAACTTTGTTTGAGTGAAATGTTTGGTTGTGTTTGCATGCACATTGCTGGTGTGAATTGTGATGTGTGTGAGTAGAAATATTTCCTTAGAAATATCTTGCCTATTCTAATCTCCCTTCAACCCAAACAAATGACTACTCCAAAAGACTCCAAGGTTGATGACATCAACACCAACCAAGAGGACAACATGAGAAAACTCATAGCAACCCAAAACCAGTTGAGCCAAGAGACAACTCAGCTTTTAGCCAACAACAATGGACTAGACCCAGCCATACAAAGGATTTTGAAACTTCAATCGCAATTGTTGCAAGGATTGGTTACTCAAATGATCAACATGGGAGAAAACTTTTCCCAAAGAGCTAATGACAACAAGGATGACAAAGAAGCTAATCTTGAAGGAACCCAAGCCAACAATATTTTTAGAGACAAGGATCATGCATCCAAGGAACATGAAGATCAATTCCTCAATTGTAAAGAAGAAGGTCATATATTTAGTAACTGCCCCAAAAAGAGAGAAAGATCTCCCACCTATGAAGAACATGAACTAGAAGAACTCCTAGCTTTGGAGAGACCCAAAAAGAAGAAGGACATAAGCCAGTTGCAATGTTACAATTGCAAAGAGAAGGGACACTATGCCAGTGATTGCCCAGAAAAGAAGAAGAACCAAGGAAACAAACAAGAAGAATTGTTACCCAAGGAAAAGAAAGATATCAGCCAAGTGATGTGTTTCAAATGCAAGGAACTAGGCCACTATGTAAACAATTGTCCAGAAAAGATGAAGAACAAGTTGAACAAGCCTATGGAGAAACTCAACCTTGATCCATGAGTCAAGTATGGAAACCAAGGACACCATGCAAATGTTTGCTCAGAGAAATTTTCCCCAGGATCCCAAGAAGGACAATATGTAATTTTTATTTGAAAATTTTTAAGGGTGGTAGTACCCTAGTTGGTTTGAACCTGCTTGTAACCCTAGCCTCCCCAAATATCGGGACGAGATTTATTTTAAGGGTGGTAGCCTGTCACATCCCAAGATTTTCCAAATCTTGTAATGTGAAAATAAATGAATAAAATAAAACTTTGTTTGATTTTCAGAGCCAGAAGAAACTTTTTGAATTCAATTGGAACTTCAAATCCATTTGAACTAAATAAAATCCTAAAGGGATTTAAAGAGTCAAACATTTATTAAAGGAAATTAAAATATTTTAAAATTACTATTTTGGATCTTTTAATAAAAGGTTTTGGTTTTCAAAGGGAAAAAGAGGATTTACAAATAAGGATTATTTAATAAAGCCAAATTAAACCTTGGCAAAGCTTTTGAAATAAACATTTTGATTTAATAAAAATGGTAAAGGTTTATCTAAAATAAATTAATAAGGATTTAATATTCAAATTTATCTAAATAAAAGGTATTACCATTTTTAAATGAACATCAAAACTTATTAAATTATTTTAAATAAATAAATTTTCCAAATATTTTATTCTCAAACCTACTGAAGTGTTTTGGCTCCATTTTAGACTTCAAAATAAATATTTTAAATAAAATAAATCCTAGTTGATTTAAATAATGAAAGTCTATTATATTTAATTAATAATGGACCCTAAAATAAAAGGACGTTTTGTTTTTAAACAAGTTTCCAAGTATTCTTTATTTCCAAATAAAACCTACTGAATGGTTTTGGTACTATTTTAGTTTTAAAAATAAAGATTTCAATAAAACAAATCCTATTTGAATTAAATGAATAAGGTCTATTCATTTAATTGGTATTGGACCCTAAAATAAAATGTTATTTTATTTTAAACAAGTATTTCAAGTATCTTATATTTTCAAATAAAACCTACTGATTTGGTTTTGAAAGTGATTGGATTTCAAATGAGGATTTTATTAAATATATCAAACCCTATTTAATTAAATAACTAAAGGGCTATTTTATTTAATTATTAAATAGATCTTAAGAATGAATAAAAATATTATTTATTTTGAGATTTGGTTTATGTTGATAAACAGAACCAAAAACTCATTACAACTGTTTGAATTGTTTGAATTATTGAATAGTTGGATGAAATTCAAAACAGAAAAATAGAATTAGAAAAGGGAAAAGAATTCAGAAGGAAAAAAATATGAAATGGACCTGACCCAACTGGCCAAGCCCAACTAAGCCCAGCAGCCCAGCTTTCCCTCACCCTGAAAGAAAACGTTTAGCACCCAGATTCTGACCCACAGTAGTATGACCAGTGGACCCTACCTCTTTTCTTTTCCCCACCGGTGCCCACTTTCCACTGTTCTTCCTCCCCACCCCCACGACCTGTTCTTCCTCCCTCGTCACCGTTGCAGGCTTTGATTTCTCTGACTTAATTCGCCTTAATGCCGCGAGTAAAACCTGCAGTGATCACGCACGATAAATTGTCTTCCTCTCCTCTCCGATTCCCCTCTGTCTCCTCCCCAAAGCACGCCCCCAGGCCGCCCCAATTTCTCCCCGAGCAGCTCTGTCTCCGACGAGCTTCCACCGTCGAATCCGGCCGAGCCACACCACCTCTTTCCTCCCGAGCACACCACGCCACCACATCCCGCGCATCTTGCCGTGCCATTCATTCATCCGCGGTACCCTACAACCTCGGCCGACGACACCAAGCGTCTGGCGTATGCCATTACTTCGCCAAGCACCCCAGGTGAACTCCGACCGCCGTAAGCTCTCTCAAGGATGCACATATCTTTCCCAGGTCATTCCGCGTCTAACCATGATTCTGGTTTGTCTTCGCGTGACCCGTAGCGTCGTCCTCGGCCTCGACTGCGTGCGTCCGTCGCCAGAACCAACTCCGGCGAGGAATCCTGCCCGTCCCCGTGCGCCCCCTGCTTCCCCAAGAGCACGTTGAGTATCAGTGCTGCATTGCGAACCAGGTGAGCCCCTCCTCCCTCTCCCTCTCTTCCTAGAATAGCCGGAACGCCTCTTCCAGAGCATCGCCGCCGCGCACCACCGTCGAGCGCCGCCAGCCCTTGGTCAAATCAGTTTGAGCCGTTGGATCTTGATCGTATGTACGCAATAGATTGACTAAACGAACCGTTACACTTGATCTGCACCGCACAATCCCACTTAAATCCTGAGGTCCACATCACGCGATCCTACCGAACCGTTATGAGCCAATAGGATACATACACGTGGCCCAGAGATGTTTTAAAACAGAAATTGTGTTCTATTTGATGATCCAATTTGAAAAATCCATAACTTTCAAACCACACGTCCAAATTTTACAAATTTTATATCAATAAAATAAGGGGAACAAGACCTAGCCAACCATACCCTTGGTTTAGCAAATAGTATCTGTTAGTTTGCTTGATTTTGTAGATTCTTTTGTGAGCTTATTTAGAGTAGAAAAATTGTTTAAAATTGATTTTAGGGTTAAAACTTTTGCAAAATGGTTTGATGTGACCTTACTGACCCTAGGAACCAACCCATGGTTTTGAAAATGAAATTGGAAAAATTTAGAATGGATTAATTGAATTAGTCTATTTTTAGCTAAGTAAAGATAATGGTTTTATTATGAAAAAGGATTTTGGAATAAAACTTTGGGAAAATATTTTGATTCAAAGCTACTGACCCAAAACAACAAGTCTTGGGAGTTAGAAACTTTTGGTGAGAAACTTAAAGATTTTTGATTTAATAAAACCATTATCCACCACATAAAATGTTGAATGGATTTTAAAATAGTTTTTGGGCAAAACCCTCTAACTAATGACTTTGCTATTTTGGTAAATGACCAATTTGGACCTTACAAAGTTTAGAATCCTAGTGGAGACCATCCTTACCAATAGAACCAACCTTTGCATTCTTATGCATGACTTAGATTCCATTACATTGTGTGTGAAAAATTGTTTGTTTGACTTTGGTTTGGAATGTGAATTGAATTAGTGTTTGCTTGATTGACTTGTAGTGAAGTGTGAGATTACCAAGATCAAGGAGTGAACCTATACCCTCTACCAAAAAGGCAAGTGATGCTTCATACTTTGTCCCATTACTTTCACTATGCATTAGTGATTTTTCTCTAAGTAAAACTTGCATGGAATTTTGCTAAGTATGAACATTGCTATAGGAAACCTAGTAGATGAATCCTTAGTAGGATTTTCCTAAGTTAAGATTCCTAATACTATCAAGCTTAGCCTAGCTAATAGAAAACATGGGTGGAATTTATTTTCACACTATGGAAAAATATTCTAAGTCTGAGGACTTGTGATTTTGTCTAATAAAACAACTAAGTTAATGAATCACCTGGGTGGAATGGGATTGCTTGGTGGTTTTTGGTTGAGTGGTTCACAAGGCCATGGACTTGGCTTGTGTATCTCACTTGGGGTATGCCACCCAGGAACAAAGAGATTTGAGATGTCAAATGTTGAGAAGCTTCAAGTGCAACCACTTGGCAATATGGGCTGTGCCATGATCATATAGGTTGCAAGAACTTAGCCATATGGACAGTGGGTGGTAGTGTTTTATAGGTTGGAACGCGTCCATTTTGGTCTAAGGGAAGGCTTCTGAAAGATCTTGTCTTGGGAAACCAAGTCTTGTGGGGAAAGTGCACCACCTCTGCAGAGTGTAAAACCTAAGTACTTAGCCATGTCCCTGGTAAAGGACAATTTGAGCATCAAGACATGGAAGCAATCAAGAATCTCATCATTCAAATTTCTAAGTTAAAATCTTGTGGTTTGAACAAGGGTTGTTTGAAATATTCAATCTTGGATTGAGAGATGCCTTGTAAAGGATCTTCAATCTTGGATTGAGAAAAATGATTTTATCAAAGCAAAACTTAGTATTTTCAAATGTTAAGGAAAAATCTATTTTGAGCAATGCAAGCCTCAACTCCACTTAGCCAAATGCATATAGATGATAGACTCCACTATACTACCATAGTATCACTTGCCAATACAATTCAAATGTATTGACCCTTGTGGCTGTAACTTGTAATGTTGCAGGTTTGATTGATTTTTTGTGAAGATTGTTTGATTAGGATTACAAAGTCTACAACCAACATCTACCTGTGGCACTTAGAAGATGAAGGACCCCATGATTATAGTTATTCCGCTGCAATGTAATGTAATAGCCAAATGAGCTAGGTATTGATGTAATAAAATTATGTTATTCCTGGTTATAAAGTTGTATTATGACCTTTGTTTCTTGATATTACATCTATACTGTGGATGCTAGCTATTGATCCAGGGACTAGCATTGTAAACACAGGAGGAATCTACCTTATTAGGTTGAGACCCCTACACAGCTGGATGAAATATCCAACAAGTGTTGAAAGTGTTCCCCGTGACAACACGGTTCTGCTGACTCCCAATATATAATAAGCAAGCATATAACTTTCATGGACTAGTCACAATGGTTCAAGATTATTAAGCGCAAGGAATAAAGTGTGCCATCAAGTTCGTAAGAGCTTTACTAACTAACTTTCTCAAAACAGACAAACATTTTATTTTGGAAGAAAACGTGGCATATGGAATATGCACTGAAGTAGCAAATGATGCTAATAAGTAGGTATGGTGGACACAATTGGTAATATTGGTTTTGGAGAGTTGGAAGCACAGGTTGAGCGCGTACTCAGTGCAAGTGAAGGCTAGCAATAGAGAGGGAGCGACAAACGAGAGAGCAATAACTGTCATAATCATGCTTGCAACAAAACAGGACTAACTATGGCATGAAAGTGATACAAAAACTCTGAGGCAAAATAAATCACCGAGGCTTACTGACTATTGATTAGTCATATGCATGCGTGAGCATGTGCCAAGTCGATTCACATGAACAGTCAGAGGAGGATACCACAATTTCATACCAAAATATGAATAAAACAATGCAAGTAAACATTCATATGACATGCTACAAACTATTAGCAAGCTGGAGCTAATCATAGACAAGCAAGAACTACTAAGCATCCATAATGACAAACACCTTACACAAACATGCTAAGCATGCTCACAATGAAGAGTATATGTACAAGAATGAAACAAATAGAGTTCATTACCAGCCTCTTACCACACCTCGAGTTGTCTTAGTCTTCATTATTGCCTTTCACTTGTGTGACTTGAATAATTAACAAGAAACCAAAACCACCGAGGACGGCTGAAACCTGCAAAGAACTCACAAAACCAAAGAAGAACAACAAATATTTTTTGTGTTTTCGATTTTTTTAGAAGTAAACCAACACAAAACAAAACGAAGCAAAATAAAACCAAAAACAAAAAACTAAGACGCTCCAAGAACAACACAACTGTGCATGAAACAATAAAAACAAAGTGTCTAGAAAGACCTGAGATTTTTATTGATGAAGAAGGGGATGCCTTGGGCATCCCCAAGCTTTGACGCTTGTACCTCTTGAGTAATTCTTGGGGTGACACAGAGTGGCTCCCCCCAAGCTTGAGATTTTGTCCATTCTTCATCTCATTACATCATCCCCTCTCTACACCTGGAATTTTTTCTTCATACAAAACTTCACACAATCTTCATTAGCAACATTAGCTTATTCAAAAGATATTAGAGCACTGTCAAAGATTTGGAACAGCAAGGCTTTTCACTAAAAATACAAGCTACTGTAGTAACTCCTTCAAATAAACTCAATTTACCTGAAAAGAGCTAAAAAAGGAATCAATAAGAAGAAAATGCAAAGAATGGCAGAAATCTGTCAAAACAGACCAACAGGTAGAAACGAATTTTTTAGGACATCTTCTGTTGCTCAAATCAAAAAGTGTTGAACTAACGAAAGTTAGCCAACATACTAGGGGATTTATTCTTAAATTATGATCACAATCCGATTTACAGAGCGTCCTCACTAATAGTTTTGGTGGAGGACAGAAATCTGTTTCGGGAGAGCAACTCCCCAAATCTTACTTCCCTCTCATTAGAGGTCATTCTTGGCACAAAAAGCAATCAAAAAGGATAAGGAGAGGTCATTACAGAAGTAATAACTTCCAAGACTCAAGTAAACTCTTGGGTTATCTCCCAACAAGTACTTTTATTTAACGCCTTTAAGTTAGGCACGGCGAAGAGCAAAGATTGGAAAGGAGAAAAATAAAATTGAGCAAGTATAACCACTGTGAAAACATTATTTTGTTCATTAAAATTCTTTTGTTAACAAGGTTTATCAAGTCTTGTTACCAAAACAATATTATATGAAGCAAAACTTTGTATTCCACAAGGTGATTATGTTACCTCATACTTGATAGCAATGGTCCCAATCATAATAGTTTCAATATTTTCTTGTGGAATGGGACACTATATTTCTCCAACATTTATGCCTTCAATATTTTCAATAAAATTTAGGCAATAGCTTCTAACAACATTCTTGGGGAAATAGACAGTGTTCTCTTTGTCATTAATATTAAATGTTACTTTTCCTTGATTGAAATTAATGACAGCACCTGCAGTATTAAGAAAAGGTCTCCCAAGAATAATAGACATGTTATCATCTTCAGGCATTTCAAGCACAACAAAATCAGTTAAAACCATGCAATTATGAGCAACTTGAACAGGAACATACTCACATATACCAACAGGAATAGTAGTTGACTTATCAGCCATTTGCCAAGATATATCAGTTGGTATCAACTTTTCTATCTGGAGCCTCTTGTAGAGAGAAAAAGGCATAACACTTCTCCAGCTCCCAAATCACATAAATCAGTTCTAATATAATTATTCTTAATGGAGCAAGGAATAGTTGGTATACCTGGATCACCAAGTTTCTTTGGAACCTTACCATTGAAGGAGTAATTAGCAAGCAAAGTAGAAATCTCCTCATTAGGAATCTTCCTTTTATTAGAGACAATATCCTTCATATACTTTGAATAAGGAGGCAACTTAATAGCATCAGTCAAAGGAATTTGCAGAAATAAAGTCCTCATCCACTCACAAAACTTGTTGTAGTGTTCTTCCTCCTTTGACATGTGTTTCTTACCTAGAAAAGGCAAAGGTTTCTGCACCCAAGGTTCTCTCTCTTTACCATTTTTATTAGCAATAAAATCTTCCTTTGTGTATCTAGTGTTCTTAGTGTGTTTCTCAGGTTCTTCCTCAACTTCATCCTTATTAGGAGACTCATCAATATTATCACTCTCAGTTTCAGCATTAGAGACAAATATACTATTAGGATCTACAACAGGTTCAAGTGGTTCCTCAACTTTCTTATGTTTCTTTTTCTTCCTCTTACGAGGACTAACACTATCCTCACCTTGTTGGGAATCCTGCTCTATTCTTTTAGGGTGTCCTTCGGGATATAAAGGATCTTGAGTAGCTGCACCACTCCTAGTTCTAATTCCATAAGCATGTTTATTTCCTAAGCATTAACTAGCATATCCTTTTGTACTTTAGCAAGTTGATCAAGTTGATTTTGAACTATTTGAAAGTATTTACAAAGAATTTCAATATCATTGTAATTTTTTTCTACAATTTCTTTCAACTCATGAATAACTCTAGAGTTTTCCAATAAATGATCCTAAACTTGTTTATTAAAATGTCCTTGTTTAACAATAAAAATATCTAGTTCCTCTAAGCATTAATCAGGAGGCTTACCATAAGGAATATCACCTTCATCAAAGTGTTGGAGAGAGTGTACCTCAATAGTAGATGAGTGGGGAATTGTCTTACATAATTCTTCTATAGGAGGTATATTCTTCACATCTTCAGCTCTAATACCTTTCTCCTTTAGACACTTTTTAGCTTTTTTCATCACTTCATCATTTAATCCAATAACTCCCCTCTTCTTTGTTGTTGTTGCTGGATCTAGTTCAGGAACAACTGGTTCAGGCGTAATAGGCTCCGGTGTATTCAGCTCAGTTGAAGTCCAATCATCATAATTCTTGCTTATCTTGTTCATTAATTCTTCAGCATCTGTAGGATTCCTTTTCCTGAAAACACAATAAGCAAAGCTATCTAGGTAGGTCCTAGAATCATAAGTTAGTCCATTATAATAAATATCAAGCAACTTATTCTTAGGTAATGGACATCCAGGATATGCATGAATCAAGGAACAAAATATTTTCCATGACTCGGGCAATTTCTTTTCTTCTTCCTGTTTAAAATCAAAAAGTCTTTGCAAAGCAGCATGTCTAGCATTGGGAGGAAAATATTTATGTAAGAAAGAAGCAATCAAGCAATCAGGGCTATCAATGGAACCAGGAGGTAATCTATAAAACCAAGACCTAGCTTCTCCTTTTAGTGAAAAGGGGAATATATTAGCAACAAAGTACCTGCACATTTTAAAATCATTAGAGAACAAAGCACTCATAGTATAAAGCTCATTCATATGAGCCACAACACTCTCATTTTCAGTACCACAAAAAGGTTATTTCTCAACAATATCTAAATAAGCTAAATCAAGAGAGAAATCATAATCTTTATCTTTAATATCTATGGGATAGGTGGCAAACTTAAGATCATAGGGCTTCTTGGGTATAATAGTATGTCTAGCAAGGAGACTCTTAATAGCACCAGCACCTTGTGTGTTTCGGCACTCTTCAACAAATTCATCAGTGAGCTCAATGTAACCATCATTAATATCAAAACTCTCACTAGACTCAGGTGAGCTAACAGGTGTAACAGTGTCTTCACTAGGAGTTTTGGTATTTCCTAGACTAGCCATAGTAGCATCTAGAAAAGGACCTAATGAACCACTCGCATCAAGCATAGTAGAAGTAACATCATGAGTATCAAAAGCAGTTTCAGATTCAGCAGTAGTAGCAGTGTGTGTAGCATGAGTATGTGGTGGTGGTGTGACAAGCTTACTTATAATAGACGGTGAATCAAGAGCAACAGGGGTGTTTAGGACTGTATCTCTTCTTGTAGTGGATGGTAAAATAGGGAATTTTCCATCACGATACTTCCCCATGATGAAAGGAGTAGCAGTGAACAATAATAGATCCAAGTGAACTTACAAATAAAGCTATGCTCCCGGCAACGGCGCCAGAAAATAGTCTTGATGACCCACAAGTGTAGGGGATCGCAACAGTCTTCGCGGGTAGTATTACCCAATTTATTGATTCGACACAAGGGGAGCCAAAGAATACTTGCAGGCCTTAACAACTGAGTTGTCAGTTCATCTGCACCTGGAAATAGTTCTTGCTCACAGAAGTTTATCAGTAGTAACAGTTTGTAGTAGAAATAGCAAAGCAACAACAGCAGTAACAACAACAGTGAAAAATTAGCAATAGTAACAGTAACGGTAGAAGTAGGATTCGAGTGTGGTAGGCATATGGATGGATGGATGGGCGTTGCATGGAAGAGTATAAACATGTAACCTCGAAGAACTAGGGCATTGCAGATAAATAATAATAAGCATCCAAGTACTAAACAATCCTAGGCATGTGCTCCAAATATAGTCATACGTGCTCGCAATGAGAACTTGCACAACATCTTCTGTCCAGCCAGCCCGTGGCAGCGGGGCCTCTAGGGAACTACTGGCAATTAAGGTGCTCCTTTTAATAGATCACCGGAGCAAAGCATTAACACTCCATGAACACATGTGATCCTCACACCATAGCCATCCCCTCCGGTTGTCCCAATTATTGTCACTTTGGGGCCTTTGGATCCGGACAATGATATGTGTACACAACTTGCAGATAAGATCACAAACAAAACTATCATAATGATTCAATAATAAGTTTAGATCTGAGATCATCGCACTCGGGCCATAGTGACAAGCATTATGCACAACAAGTTGCAACAAAGTCAAATAACACTAATAGAGATACTAGGAACTATGCCCCTAACAGACCTTATTCGATTAAATGATAGAACTCATCCAATCCCTACCATCCCCAAGCCTCAGTGGGGGATTACTCACTCATGGATGAGGGAAACATCGGTGGTTGATGGAGATGCGTTGGTGATGACGATGACGATGATCCTCTCCAAATTCCCCGTCCCGGCAGGGTGCCAGAACGAAGTTTCTGGATCCGAATCTTGGTTTCTGGTGGCGGCGGAGGAGCGGAAATATTTCTAGAAAACTATCGAACCCCCCTCTGTTTTTAGGTAAGAAGGCAACTTATAGACGCGGAGGGAGGCCGAGGAGCTGCCTGGGCTGGCCAGACCTCCCCCAGGCGCGGGGTCAGTGGCCCGCTCCTGGGGTGGGTCTGAGCCGCCCAGGCCTCCCCTCTGTCTCCCCTTCTGGCTCCGTGGATCTTCTGGTGAAATATAATTTTTGGCATATTTTTCGTGATTTTTCCTGATAGTTCATTTTCTACACAAAAAAAATACACCAAGGTAATTCTGCTGAAAACAGCGTCAGTCCGTGTTAGTTGTATCCAAATCACACAAGTATAGAGGAAAAACAATAGCAAAGTGTTCGAGAAAGTAGATACGTTTTGGACGTATCAGATACTTTGGAAAAACTTGGTTTATTGGGAATTGGAAGCATGAGTAGAGCTTACTCATACAAGTGGAGGCTAGCAAGAGACTGGGAGCAGCCAACTAATACAGCAATAATGGCCATAATCATGCATAACAACAAAGCATTACTAATCAAAGCATAGAGTGGTACTACAAGTCAAGGACTAAATGATCATAGAGGCTATGGTGACTTGTCATAGTCATAACATGTTGTGAGCATGTGCCAAGTCAACCCAAACAAAGCATCAAAGGAGAATACCACAATACTATGCTTTTGCATGCTAAAACAACACATAATTTCTTCAAGGCGCACTAAGAAATCCCAATTGTTTGGAACAAGACATGCTACAGCAATAATCACTAAGCATAAGGTCAAAAAAACACCTAGCATGTTATGCTAAAGTCTAAGTCACAGTCAATGCAAGCTCCTCTTGCACTTTCAAGCAAGAACTTACTACTCCTGTCCAACACCTAGAAACTTATTTGCAAAACAACACAGCAAGAACGAGGGTCCAAACTACTTTATTCAAGCAAACTAAACAAACTAAGAAAACCAAACGAAAACTAAGACGCTCCAAGAATAACACAACAGTGCATGAAACAATAAAAACGAAGTGTGTAGACAGACTGAGCTTTTTATTGATGAAGAAGGGGATGCCTTGGGCATCCCCAAGCTTTGACGCTTGTACCTCTTGGATATTTCTTGGGGTGAAACCAGGGTGGCATTCCCAATCTTGAGCTTTTGTCCATTCTTCATCTTATTACATCATTATCTCTCTACACCTAAATTTTTTCCTTCATACAAAATTTCACACAATCTTCATTAGCAACATTAGTGTATTCAAAAGATAATAGACCTTTAGGCAAATCTTTATAACAGCAAGACTTTTCACTAAAAACACAAGCTAAAGTAGTAACTCCTTCAAAAATCTCAATTCCTCAAAAGAGAACTCAAAAAGCAATCAATAAGAAGCAAATGCAAATAATGGCAAAAATCTGTCAAAACATACCAGCAGGTAGAAACCGATTTTTTTGAACATCTTCTATTGCTCATATAAAAATATGTTGAACTGACAAAAGTTAGCTAACTTACTGGGGGATTTGTTCGTAAATTTTCAGCTCAATCCGTGTTACAGAGACTCCTCACGAATATTTTTGGTGGAGGACAGAAATCTGTTTCGGGACAGCAACTCCCCAAATCTTACTTCCCTCTCATTAGAGGTCATTCTTGGCACAAAAATCAAACAAAAAGGATAAGGAGAGGTCATTACTGAAGTAATATACTTCCAAAACTCAAATAAACTCTTGGGTTATTAAGTACTTTTCTTTAACGCCTTTAAGTTAGGCACACGAAGCAAGAAGAATCAAGTGTTTTCAAATGAAGAGGCATTAACATCAAACCTTGCTTTCAAAGGAGGAGCAAAAAGCAACTTCTCTCTCCTCATAGGGAAGTGTTCAATACCTTTATTGAATGAAAAATGATATTTAATGGTGCCTTCTTTCATATCAATGATGGCACCAATAGTTCTAAGAAAAGGTTTTCCCAAGGTAATAGGACAAGAAGCATTGTATTCAACATCCAAAACATATAAATCAACAGGGACATAAGCATTGTTAACCATAATGTGAACATCATTAATACTCCCCATGAGTTTCTTTTTAGCATTATCATTGAGTGGGACATCCAAATAACAATCTTCTAAAGGTGGCAAATCAAGCATTTCATAAATCTTCCTAGGCATAATAGAGATACTAGAACCAATATCACATGAAGCTTTGAGATCAAAGTCATTCACTTGCATATTAATAATGGGTTCCCAACTATCTTCTACTTTCCTAGGAATAGAAGCTTTGTGTTTTAGCTTCTCTTCCTTAATTTTCACAAGAGCATCTGTAATGTGTTTAGTGAAAGCAACATGCATATCACTAGCATCAAGACTTCTAGCAAGCTTTTGCAAGAAAAGAATCACTTCAGAAATATTGCAACCATCTATATCAAATTCAAACGTAGCATCACTAGTAGTAGACTCAATAGGCTTAGGCATAGTAGGAGGAGGAACAGGGACTTCTTGTGGTTTAGTGGTATCCATTATAGTGATGGTGCACACACTATTGTTTCTATCAATTTCAGCTTCCCTTTCTCACTTAGCATGAAGTTGAGCTAACAGTCTAACATTTTCATCAATAGTAACTTGTATGGCATGAGCAGTAGCAAAGATATTTTCCATGGTTTCAGGTTTAGAAGCCATTTTATTAATCAAGGAGGACTGTGCTTCAGACAAAGAGGAAATATTCTTTTCAGCACTCAATTTTTTTGACTATAAACTAGGAATTTCCATATTCAGATGCTCAAGCTAATGACTATTTTTTTCAAGATAATAGATTGTTCTTCCATAGTTTTAGTGAAAATCTTATTTTGCTCATATTGCAGTTGCATAAAATTCTTGGTGGATCTCTCTACTTGTAGAATCCTTTCTTCACTAGGCATTCCAGATCTACCATGATAAACACTTCCACTAGGAGGATAAGGCCTGTAATTACCATAAGTATTATTTCCAAAATTGTTGTTTCTAATGAAGTTAACATCAACTTGCTCAACCAAAGAGGCTAATGGAACACTATTAGGATCTAGAGGAGCTTTCCCATTAACAAGCATAGCCATAATAACATCGATCTTATCACTCAAAGAGGAGGTTTCTTCAACAGAATTTACCTTCTTACCATGTGGAGCTCTCTCAATGTGTCATTCAGAGTAGTTAACCATCATATTGTCAAGGAGCTTTGTTGCAACACCCAAAGTGAGGCCCATGAAGGTACCTCCAGCATCTGAATCCAACAGGTTTCTTGAGGAGAAGTTCAAACCTGCATAAAAAGTCTGGATAATCATCCAAACAGTGAGTCCATGAGTGGGACAATTCTTAACCGAAGACTTCATTATTTCCCAAGCTTGAGCAAGATGTTCATTATCAATTTGTTTAAATTTCATAATGTCACTTCTCATAGATATAATCTTAGCAGGAGGATAGTATTTTCTAATAAAAGCATCTTTGCACTTAGTCCAAGAATCAATACTATTTCTAGGCAAGGATAGCAACCATTTTTTAGCTTTCCCTCTCAAGGAGAAAGGAAACATCTTGAGCTTAATAATATCTCCATCTACATCCTTATACTTTTGCATCTCACAAAGTTCAACAAATTTATTGAGATGGGCAGCAACATCAGAACTAACACCAGAAAATTGCTCTCTCGTCACAAGATTCAACAAAGCAGGCTTAATTTCATAAAAGGTAGCATCAGGAGCAGGTGGATCAATAGGAGTGCTTAGGAAATCATTGTTGTTGGTGCTAGTGAAGTCACACAACTTGGTGTTCTCAGCGGAGGTCATTTTGGCAAAGGTGGACAAGCCAAAAATAGCAACAACAGCTAAAGCAAGAACTAATTTTTGTGTGTTTTTGAATAAAGAAAGCAAACCAAACTAAACTATTTTTTTGGAATTTTTAAAAAGAGGCAAACAAAACCAAGCAAAAGAAACTAAGCAAACTAAAAACAAAGTAAAGAGAAAGGAAGTGGAGGACTCCCCTAGTGAAGACGTCCTTAGCTTCCCCGAAAACGGCACTAGAAAACTTGTTGATGGCTCAGTTGATGTGGAGCCTGTTGGGAACCCCAAGAGCAAGGTGTGAAGCAGCACAGCAGCAAGTCTTCCCTCAGTAAGAAACCATGGTTATCGAACCAGTAGGAGGAAGGAAACGTCACACAGGTGTTGCAAGCAACGCGGAGACCTGCACAACACAAACTCAAGACTTTGCCCCAACTAACAGTGAGGTTGTCAATCTCACCGGTTGCTGTAACAAAGGATTAAACGTATGGTGTGGAAGTTAATGGTGGTTTGCAGCAAGTAAACAAGTAACAGTGGAAGATGTATCAATGCTAAAGATTGGACCGGGGTCCATAGTTCACTAGAGGTGTCTCATTCTTCCTAGCTCACTTACGAGCCTACCCGGCCAACTATCAATGATAAACAACATGGCATGAAGGGTAAACAAATTATAGCAGGGCAATTGACAGGAACTAAGCAAGGCATAACAATGCAATACTAGACAAAAAGATCTTATGAGATTCGATTGGGCAATACAACAATGTACATAGACCTCCATCCAACTACATCTATGACTAGAAGTCCACCTTTAGGTTATCATCCGAACCCCCTCTAGTATTAAGTTGCAAGCAACAGACAACTGCTTTAACCAAAGTGTGTAAGGTAAACAATCCACTTGTTCTATGAACAACAGACCATTGTTTTCTCCCTAGTGGCAACAACACATCTACAACCGAAGAGATTTCTGTCACTTCCCTTGGAAACTAGAGGCATGAACCCACTACCAAGCATAAATACCCCCTCTTGGAGTCACTAGCAACTACTCGGCCAAGAAAGATACTAACAACGGAGAGCATGCAAGATCACAAACAACACAGACATGATAGTATCAAATAGACAAAACCATTAATCAATATGACATAGTAATCTCAATATCCATCGGATCCCCGCAAACACAACATGCATGATTACAAATAGATTAGATCTTGATCATGAACGGAGCTCACAAGATCTATGCATGAAAGCACAAGGAGGAGATACAACCATCTAGCTACTACATGGACCCATAGTCCAAAGTGGAACTACTCACGCATCATACCGGAGAAAAGGCCTTCGGGATGATCTCCCCTCCGGCAGGGTGCCGGGAAGAACTTCAGATCCCCCGATCTAGGCATGACGGTGGCGGCGGCTACAGAAGGTTTCATGGAGTTTTGATCGGGTGCCTAGGGTTTCTGCATCAGGGGTTTCTTATAGGTGAAGAGGCAAGGCTGGGAGGCGGCCAGGGGCCCCACACCCTACCTAGGCGCGGGGTGGGCCCACCCGCGCCTAGGGGGGTCTGGCCGCCCTGGTTCGCTTCTCCGTCTCGTCTTCTGGCTTCGTGTCCCCCATAGTAAAATATTGACTTCGGCTTTTGTCCCGTCCAATTCCGAGAATATTGATTTTCTGCCTTTCTAGAACCAAAAACAGAATAAAACAAGCAACTGGCACTGTGGCAACTTGTTAATAGGTTAGTTCCATAAAAGATATAAAAACACCTCAAAGTGTAGACAAAGCAAAGCAAAGTAGATACTAAATAAGCATGGAGCATAAAAAATTATAGATACGTTTCCAATGTATCAGCAGACAACACACCAATATGACAATGCCCATGCAAGCTATATGTCAAATTCACCCATGCAGGCCATATGACGATCAAAGCCTGTTCAGGCAATGTATGATACCGACACAACCCTTGCAAGCTATATGTCAGTGAGATAGTGCCAAGTTGGCTATATATCGTTTTCAATACTGATAATGTTGACAATATGTCCATAGCAACTATGATGATCAAATTTGATTAAAGTAAAGAGCATATGCACGAATTTGCAAATCCTACATATGCTGGAGGCTAATGTCAGGGATATAACCCTGACTACCCTAGATTTGGTAAAAATATGATTCACCATAAGACATATCTAGAGAGAAGACATAAGTCGAAGTAAAAGATAAATAAATAAATAAATAAATAAATAAAGAGACGGACTTACCTAGGCTAACATTGCGGAGAATCGACCCGGCATTGCCCCTCTTGGGCCAGTATTCGCCCACCCAAGCTAGCATCAGTCGCACCTGGGCCAAGATATTCCAGGCCAACATCACCGATCCCCTACTGGTCCGAGTTGGGCCCACCTGGCCAACTGTCCGCTGCAAGACCAACATCGATGTGCCCCTGCTGGGACAAATCGGGCCTACCCGGCCAACTATCCACCGCCAGTCCGACATTCCCCTATATCCCGGTTGGGTCGGTAACGATCCTCCCTGGGTGGGCCGACACACCCTTCAACCCCGGTCGATACAACCAACATCCCATATTCGTAGCAAGCCTCCAGGCCGACCTCTAGAGTACCCACTGAGATGTTTTCTCCCGGATGGCCCACCTCGCCTCACTTCATTGGGCTGATATTGCACTTTCTTGGCTGGGTCGCCACATACCCAGGCCGACACATCCTCCTGGACCACTTCTGGCCAACCCGACTGAGCCGAGTCACCCCTGCTGGACCTCTTCAACAACCCCCTGGGGCAGCATGCGCCACTGCCGGCTCCTCCATCGCCAATGCTCCTTGCTCCCATCAGCTGCAACATAGACCAACACCTCGGTGGCTTGGCGCCCTAGGCGGCTCCATCGACAAGTACCTCGACACCTCCTGTACTTTTACCTCGACCATAAGCCAATGCCTATTCCTCGACCTACCTCAACCACGCCAGGACATCGCTCCCCTGTGTCAGTCTTGGGATTCTCCTAGCTTAGACCTACACAAGCTCCATCGATAAGTACTTGATGCCACCTTATCCTCGGGCTAAGGTCGATGACTAGAATATGCCCAGGACACAAGCAAGAAGACAAGACCAAGGACATACAATACGCGGCGAGCCCATGCCTATTACAGAGCCACAATGCTCCACTGTAGCAGCATGGCTACAGTTGACAAGACCCTAGTAGTTAATTCCAACAGTGCTGTGCATAGTGTATGTGGGGCACCCCTTGTCCCCTGGACCCCCCTTTATAAGGAGCACCAGGGGAACCTCACGCCCTAGCATCCCTTGGTGTTTCATTCTTCCTAGCTCACTTACGAGCTCCTTCTTTCTCTAGCTCTCAGTCACATAGAGAAGGACTAACACATGCATGATATAGCTGATGACCCACAAGTATAGGGGGTGTATCGTAGTACTTTTGATAAATTGGAGTGTCGATCCCAACGAGGAGCAGAAGGTGCCGAACAATGATATGGAGCAGGAAATCCCTGTGAATACTTAACAACGGATTTTTAGTGGTTTTATGACAAGGCAACAAAACAAAGAGCAAGTAACAGAAGTAACGAACAAATGGAGCAAGTGGACCAATCCTTTCTTAGCAAAGGACAAGCCGGTGGAAATACTTATAAGGACCAAACGTTCTCGAGGACACATGGGAATTCTGTCAAGTGCTTTCGCTTCAAATAGCCGAGTACTCTTCTCTGGTGTTTGTAAGTGTTGTGTGGGTGAACCTGTGCTAACATATCGCCCTTCCTAGGACTAATACATACTTGTGATTAAACCCCCTGCAAACATCTGTAACTACATGAAAGTAATTAAGATATAAATCTAACCACAGCCTTAAACTCTGAGATCCTACGCTCCCTTGTGCAAAGGTGTCCTAACGGGGGTTCGGATTTCTGTCACTCTGGCAGCCCCACGATTAGTAGCCAAATACACAATGCATTCCCCTAGGCCCATAAATGGTGAAGTGTCATGTAGTCGACGTTCACATGACACCACTAGAAGAATAGCACCACAACTTAAATACTAAACCATTGAATAATCACTCATCATAGATTCACTACTAACAACATGACTTCTCCCATGTCCTCAAGAACTAGACGAACTACTCACGTGACATCATATGGATCAAGATCAAAGATGATATGATAATGGATAACAATCTGAACATAAACAATAATCCAATGGTTCCACTCACAAGCATCAACTACAATAGTAATCAACATCGGGAAAGTTTCCCCTAAGAACTAAAGAAATATCCAACACAATTGTTACAGCAGGACGGAGTGGTGATGATGGTGCTAGTGGAGATGATGGTGTGGATGATGATGATGATGATCCCGATGAAGCCTAGCTTGATGACGGTGTTGATGGCGATGGTCTCCCCTCTCCGGGAAGGAATTCCCCCGGCAGAAATCTATTTACCGGAGAGATCTTTCTCTCTCGGTGTTTTCCGCCCCCAGAGGCGGTGGAAATTTATCTGTGGTCGCTCCCCGAGCCTTAGGGTTTCGAAGGTAAGATATAGGAGAAGGGGCGGAGTCGGAAGCCGGGCAGGTGGGCCACACCTGCCCTAGGCGCGGGGTCAGGTGGGCCCGCGCCTAAGGGGGGGGGGGTGTGGGCCCCCTAAGGCCCATCTCCATACCTCCTTCTGGCTTCCTTCGTCTTCTGGTAAAATAATATGTTTTCATATTTTTCTGGTGTTTTTCTGATCTTCGCGAAATTGCACCGAAATGCCTTCTTTTCCATCAGAATCCAGACTCCAACAGTCCATCCTCCAGGAATCATCCAACATGCATAACAGATGAAAATCCATAAGTAATACCTCATAATAAGACAAATATCAATGAATAGAGGTAAATTATGATATAGAAAGGTGATGCAAATTGGGCGTATCACACTACTAGGAAAATGGCTATAGGTAATCAGCACATCCGTGGCTCACATGGTTGAAGTGCCCCACGGCTAAAACAGGCGTGGCTCACCTATGGGCAGTGCCCTACTAGTAAATAGAACAACCGTGGCACACATGACCATAGTGCGCCACAGATATGTGTGGGCCAGGGCCCTGTTGGCCGCACGCCAAACATCCGTAGCGCACATAGGGTAGGTGTGCTACGGTTGTTAGTGTCAACCGTGGCACACATGGAGGGGGTGCGCTACGCCTAAGCGCATGCCCCTCTCTGCTGTGAAACGGCCAGACACATCCGTGGCGCACTATGACATGTGCACCACGGATGTATAAACTTAGTAGTAGGGCACCTTGCCCTAGTGCCCTACGCCTAACTAGGTAATGTGGTATAGCTTCTAGTAAAATTAACAAACATGAATTTCGACTTTATCTACAAAAAAAGTCATGCCACGGTAAAAAGGCCATAACTTTTGCATACGATATCGAAAAAAATCGTATAATATACAAAATAACGAGAACGAGATTTCGCATCCGCTCGCAACAACCTCCGGTCGTTTAGCGATTTTTTAGATTTTCAAAATTCGAAAAGAGTAAAAAGTTACGGTCAAAAGACCGTTATTTCCTACAGAAAAAAATAGAGGGCGACTTACCCGTAGCGCACCACCACCTAGTGCGCCACAGATAAGCTTGGGCGGGATTCAAATTTCGAATCCCCACCCCGCCCACCTACCCCTATTCCCTCCCTCTTCTCCTTTTCATTCTCCTCCCTCCTCCTTTTCCTTCTCTCTTCTCCTCCTCCTTTTCCTTCTCTCTTCTTCTCCTCCTACTCCTCCTTTCCTTCTCCTCCTTCCCTTGCACTGACGATGGCGACGGTGGCCTTCTCCTCCTCCTTGCTCCGGCATCCTCCTCTCCTTGCAGTGACGATGGCGATGGCGGCGGCGACCTTCTCCTCATCCTTGCAGTCACGACGGCGACGACCTCCTTCCTTGCGGCCTCCTCCTCCTTGCAGTCACGAAGAGCGACGACGAGCTCCGACGACCGCCGACAACCTCCTTCTCCTTGCGGTGACCTCCTCCCTTCTCCAGCCACACCTCCTTCTCCCTCTCTTCCTCGATGCCGGCGAGGAGTAGCACGGCCACGGCCTCCCGCACCTCCCTGCGGTGGTAGGTCGTGGCCACGACCACCATGCTCTAGCGAGGCGACACGACAGCGGCGATGTGGACCCGATTGCTTTTGCAATTCAAAACGAGGGTGTTTTTTTTGATTTTTGAAAAAAACATCTGTGGCGCACCTGTACCCCTATCCGTGGCGCACCTGGTAGTGCGCCATGCCTATCTCGATATAACTTTGGCGCACCATGCAGTGCGCCACGGCTACGAGATAGCCGTAGCGCGAGGCCCGTGGCGCACTGCTAGTGCGCCAGGGAAGGCCTTTTCAGGTGTGCCACGAATAGGCGTTTTTCTAGTAGTGTCAACTCCCCAAGGCTTAGACTTCTCTTGTCCCCAAGCGAATACTGAGCTTAGTAAACATGTCCACAGGTTTATGGAGTGAAGTGTCGATAAAAGAATACGAACAAGAAGCATCACACTTACCATTGCACAACTCATAGAAGAAAGCAACTCACCATTATATAACTTAGCTTGCAACCAAGTACAACAGTCACAATAGAGATGCATAAAGATAAATCATAATTGGAATTAGCAAACTTGTTCTTGGTCAGAGAACACCTGGAAAACAGTTTCACAAAAGCTTTTTGTAGAAGTTTCAAAACAGGAGCACTCTTTGCTCAAAAAGGTTTTTCACAAGTGAAGGATTTGAAAGTAATACTCAATAGATAAGAGTTTTATGCAAACAAGGAGGATAAATGACATGATTGATTAAATCACCATATGAATGCTTGAAACACAACAACTCAAATGCTTGCTGGAGAAAGAGAGGAAGTAGGTTTACTGACTCAACTGGTAACTAGGAGGAAGGTCCCTTCTTAGAGGGTAGCAGGGATTACAAGTCATAAAGAGCTTCCAAAAGATTATGGTACTTACTAGCTTTGAGCCCTCATTGCCCCTATCATAAGCATCTTGAGATGATTAAGGTTAAAGTGAACAAATATGGAGTATATGCTTGACGAAATATAAGTTGGCAATCTCATGTCCCTTGAATACGAGGGCCACTCCTCATGCTACTCAACTTTGGGCCCAGGTAAGTTCTTGTCATTGTAAGTATTTGCATATCATTGAGAACCTCCAATGGGGTACCCCTTGCACATGGTAATGAGCTTTCCCATAACCAAAATGACAAGGCAAGCAGACAATGAGCAACTCAGCGATCTTTTTATTTACTATGTGTATATCTTTTTATTGAGGATGCTTCATAGATGAGTCACTATGGTGATGTTGCAAGTTTCCACCATGATTAATCATGGCTTAGGCTAGCGGCCCAGGCGTTTCTCTAACACAGGATACAAACTCCATGGACTTACAAGTTCTCTCTTTATTTCACATCATTGGCATCCATAGACAAAATAGCACGATATCAACTGTGTATAGAGTACAAGTGCAATGTTGAAAACGTTCCCCGTGACAACACGATTCTGCTAATTCCAACGTATAGCTGCAAGCATATAAAACTTCGATGTTCACAATGGTTCAAGTCTATTAGGGGTAAGGAAATAAAGTGTGACATCAAGTTCGTGAGAGATTTACTAACTAGTTTTCACGTAACAAAATACTTTTTAATTCAAAAGGTAGATGAAGCTTGAGAATTTTCTTGGAATAGCAAAATCTACTAGGTAGATATGGTGGACACAAGTGGCAAACAGTTTTGGTTCAAAGGATTTTGGAAACATGAGAAGTATGCCTTCTCAAAACAGGTTTTTGGCTAGCAAGGCTGGGTAGAAAGCAAGAGAGTTGAAAGAAACAAGCAAACATACAAGTAATAAAGCCAAACATGCAATCTTCTTTGAAGACACAAAAGAATCTTAAATAAAGAATACTAAGCTTATGAGCCAACAAGAAAGAAAACAAATGATACCAAATACCTGTAAGCTTTTTTCTTTTTTTTTTCTTTCAAACTAATGCCACTGACCAGAACTCGGTTTGCCAAAACCAATTTAGATCCACTTGATGATCCCAAAGTGGTGCCAATACTGATCAACAAGATCCATCATATAATAGAGATTGTAAACTAAAAATAAGAAGTGCAAAAAAGTAAAAGATGAGAATTCTCATTAATATTCCAATAAAGGCACTCACACCAAGGGATACATAGATAACCAACTAAAGGAGGGATACTTCCAAATGCAAACCAAACTATAAGATAACCTCTCTACCACAGATATGAATCCACTAAAAAGGTAAAAGGTAAAAGATAATGGTGGTGATACCGCGACACTCCCCCAAGCTTGGAACAAGCCAAGGGGATGCCAAACCTGATGAAGAATTACTCCTTTGGTGGTGGTGGTGTTCTCTTGATAAGCTCCTCAATAAGTTTCTTCAACTCCTCGAACTCAAAAGTAAGAGTACGGATTAGCTCCAAGTTTTGCTCTATAAAGTTCATGATCATGTCAGTCTGAGAGTCCCAGTTCTTTTTATTCTTTCCCTACTCTTCAAAATTAGAGTTTTTCTTCCCTGCACGGTTAGAACAAGGGGTACTAGGAGGAAGTGTGCGTGGAGAGAGGATATGACGCGGAGTTCTCCCTCCTGTAGACATCTGTGCTGTCCTCCTAAGCTGGGTAGGTTGTGCCACCAAACCAATGCTTGTGACGGTAGCGTGGGTGTCCAATTGCTTGTCCTCCTCCATGTCACCTTCATAACCTACCAAAATCTCCTCCTCCTTGGGTACTTGAGGTTCTTCTTCCTCGGGCTTCTTGCCTTTGTCGTTGGTGGAGGCCATGGTGCTCTAAACTTGAGAAGATCTCTTGACAGAAATAGATCGAAACGAAAACACGACGAGAACACGATGCACAAACCTTGGGGGATCCGGGGGGTCATATATTACGAAGTTTCAATGCATAAGTAAAGTTTTGACACGGAAACGAGGCAGAGACGGAGTTCGAGGGTGGCAAACCCCCTCCAGGCGTGGCCAGGCTGGGCCCGCGCCTAGGGTGGGTTTGTCCACCCCGGGCTTTGTTTCCTCTTCAGTTACGTTTCGTAACTTTCCTTATGTATTAAAAATATCAAAAATATAAAAAGATTGGAGTTTTACGAACCTTCTATTTTCACCATTTTTACCTATTCAAAGACGAACTCTGCAGATTCCTTTTCTCTTTCTCCTGAGAATTTCCTTCATACAAAACCTTTGCACAAACTCAATGACAACATTAGTGTAAGCAAAAACAACAAACCTTCGGTACACACTTTAACTAAAAACCCATCAAAACAAAAGCTTCTAAGAGGCAAATGCAAATGATGGCAGAAATCTGTCAAAACAGACCAGTAGGTAAAGATTGATTTTTTCGAAGACCTTCTGTTTCTCAAATCAAAAAGTGCAGAACTGATGAAAGTTGGGTAACAACTTGGAGAACAAGTACAGAAAAATGCAGCTCCATACAACGGACTGAGCTCCGTCACGAATGTTTACAATACAACACAAAAATATGTCTCATGATAGTCACTTTCCACAACTCCTCTACTTCACAAAAGTAGTTGAACTTGACACAAAAAACAAAACAAAAAGGATAAGGAGCGGTTATTACAGAGGTAATAACTTCCAAGACTCGACAAAACTCTTGGGTTATCTCCCAACAAGTACTTTTCTTTATTGCCTTTAAGTTAGGATCGAAACTTCCAAAGATGCTCACAAAGGATATATATATCTGAAGTGAAAGAGAGCATCAAGAAGCAAATAACCAACACACTTGAGTCTAACCCACTTCCTATGCATGGGGGTATCATGACAAAACGAATTGTTGAAACAAAAATCCACTAGCATAGGAAGACAAAATAGATGCAACTTCAAAGCTTTCAACATAAAACGGGGAAACTTAACATCATTGAGATGCATACAACCATGTTTCCATCTCTCAAAATAACTTTTAGTAGCACTTTGAATAAAGTTGACAATATAACTATCACTGGAAACAAATTTATCATCAGAATCATACTTACAGTCACCAAAAAGAGGTCCAAGGTCTTAAACCGGATCAATAGAAGCAAGTTGTTCCATCCCGAAATCTTTATTAGGCAAGCTATTTTCACAAGGAGCTTTAGCAAATTTGGAAAAGTTAAACACATAAGACTCTCCATCAAACTTAGTTAAAACTTTTTCCTTCTTACAATCAATAATAGCTCCACAAGTGTTCAAGAAAGGCCTACCAAAAATGATAGGACAAGTTTTGCTAGCTGCTGAATTAAGCACTAGAAAATCAGCAGGGTACTTAATCTTACCACAGAGAACCTGCACATCTCTTACAATGCCAATGGGGAAAATGGTCTCCTTATTAGCAAGGTGAATAACCACATCAACGTCCTCAAGCTCACAAGGACCAATATCATGCATAATTTCCCTATAAAGCTCATAATGAATATCACTAGAACTAGCACCAATATCACATAAACCATAGTAGCAATGATCACCAATTTTAATAGCAAGCACAGGAACACTAGCTTTTCTAGCCTTACCAGGATGAGAAATAATATCAGAAGCATCTTCACAGAAGACAATATGCTCATCCTCTATATTTCTAGTGATAGTGTCTTTCACAATAGCTACCACAGGTTCATCACTCAAATGCTTACCAGGCTCCACAGTTTTCATTATACTTTTATTATTTGCACTAATAATCATGGAATACTCCTTCACCTTAGCTGGGAAAGGCATTTTATCAACATGAGGTTCAGGCACAATATGATTATTAGTACAAACTTGAGTAATTCGAACGTGAGCATGATTAACAACATATTTATTAGGAGCATGGTACTTACTCCACTTATTCTTGGGAATTTTAATGTAAGAGGCAAAGGCCTTAAAACAATTGGCAATACTTTGGGAATCAAGACCAAACTCATTGCTAATATCACGGAAGTTGTTAGTTCCCATAAAAGATTTTATGCATTCATAATCATAGTTTATACCTGACTTTCTTCCTTTGTCATTCTCCCAAGCTTCAGTGTTGTCTTGAATATGGTCTAAGAGATCCCATTTAGCTTCTTTCTTCATACGTGTGAATGATCCATCACAAGGAGCATCTAGTAAATATTTATCATGAAGAGAAAGCCTAGCATAAAAGTTATTGAGAATAATATTGTTAGGGAGTTCATGAATAGGACATTTAAGCATTAGTAACTTCAATCTCCCCAAGGCTTGAGCTGTACTCTCTCCATCAAAAGGCCAAAAGTTCTATATAAGATTTCTATCCTTATGAATTTCAGTGGGAGGATAAAATTTAGAGTAAAAGAGAGATGCCATCTCCTCCCATTCCATGGATTGTCCATTCTTCAGCAGCTTATACCATTTTTCAGCTCTCCCTTTCAAGGATATGGAGAGTAACTTCTTCTTCACCTGTTCAGTTGTGATACCTGCACACTTAAACAACCCTCATAATTCATGGATAAAAAGCAAGTGATCACCAGGATGGACAGTTCCATCCCCTAAATAATAATTATCCATAACATGATTAACAATACTTGTAGGTATCTTAAAAGGATCTATCTCAACAGGAGGTGGTTCATCTACTACCCTAGCAGTGGTAGTAGTTTTCCCAAACAGAAAACCAAGTGGGTTATCCATATTGGAAACAAAGCAACAAGCAGTAACAAAAGCAATACTCAAAGTAGAAGTTTCCTTTACCAGTTCCACTCTTCAATAGCACTTCACTCCCCGGCAACGGCGCCAGAAAAATAGTCTTGATGACCCACAAGTATAGGGGTGTATCGTAGTACTTTTGATAAATAGGAGTGTCGATCCCAGCGAGGAGCAGAAGGTGCTGAACAGTGATATGGAGCAGGAAATCCCTGTGAATACTTAGCAATGGATTTTTAGTGGTTTTCTGACAAGGCAACAAAACAAAGAGCAAGTAACAGAAGTAACGAACAAATGGAGAAAGTGGCCTAATCCTTTCTTAGCAAAGGACAAGCCGGTGGAAATACTTATAAGGACCAAACGTTCTTGAGGACACATGGGAATTCCGTCAAGTGCTTTCGCTTCAAATAGCTGAGTACTCTTCTCTGGTGTTTGTAAGTGTTGTGTGGGTGAACCTGTGCTAACATACTGCCCTTCCTAGGACTAATAGATACTTGTGATTAAACCCCCCCGCAAACATCCGTAACTACAGAAAATTAATTAAGATATAAATCTAACCACAGACTTAAACTCTGAGATCCTACGCTCCCTTGTGCAAAGGTGTCCTAACGGGGGTTCAGGTTTCTGTCACCCCGGCAACCCCACGATTAGTAGCCAAATACACAATGCATTCCCCTAGGCCCATATATAGTAAAGTGTCATGTAGTCGTTGTTCACATGACACCACTAGAAGAATAGCACCACAACTTAAATACTAAACCATTGAATAATAACTCATCACAGATTCACTACTAACAACATGACTTCTCCCATGTCCTCAAGAACTAGACGAACTACTCACGAGACATCATATGGATCAAGATCAAATATGACATGATAATGGATAACAATCTGAACATAAACAATAATCCAATGTTTCCACTCACAATCATCAACTAAAATAGTAATCAACACCGAGAAAGTTTCCCCTAAGAACTAAAGCAATATCCAACACAATTGTTACAGCGGGACGGAGTGGTGATGATGGTGCTGGTGGAGATGATGGTGTGGATGATGATGATGATGATCCTGATGAAGCCTAGCTTGATGATGGTGTTGATGGCGACGGTCTCCCCTCTCCAGGAAGGAATTCCCCTCGCAGAAATCTGTCTGCTGGAGAGATCTTTCTCTCTCGGTCTTTTCCGCCCCCAGAGGCTGTGGAAATCTATCTGTGGTCGCTACCCGAGCCTTAGGGTTTCGAAGGGAAGATATAGGCAAAGGGGCGGAGTCGGAGGACGGGCAGGTGGACCACACCTGCCCTAGGCATGGGGTAAGGTGGGCCCACTCCAAGGGGGTGTGGGGCCCCTGAGGCCCATCTCCATCCCTCCTTCTGGCTTCCTTCGTCTTCTGGTAAAATAATATGTTTCCATATTTTTTTGGTATTTTTCTGATCTTCGCGAAATTGCACCGAAATGCCTTCTTTTCCATCAGAATCCAGACTCCGGCAGTCCATCCTCCAGGAATCATCCAACATGCATAAATATATGAAAAGCCATAAGTAATACCTCATAATAAGACAAATATCAATGAATAGAGGTAAATTATGATAGTAAGGTGATGCAAATTGGGCGTATCAATAGCTCAAGGAGCACCATTGTAGCTCTCATATGTAGATCATATAGATCATATAGGCAGGAGTAGGGGTTTTATCTCCTCATGAGGGCCCCAAACCTAGGTAGATTGTTGTGTTGGTAGTGTTCTTCCATGTGCAGTTCTCACCGCATCACCCCTGCCCGAATCATTCGATGTCCACCGGCCCCAACGTAAGACTACCCCAGACATCTGCCGTGCAACCACCACGAAACCATCTTATCCCCCTCTCCCTCCCTCCCCACTCCCTTCCTTCCTACCCTCGTCCCTTTTGTCTCTCTCTGATCTCTGCAAGATTTCCATAGTACCCCCTGTGCGCCCCTCCCGCTTCTTGCTATGGTGGCAGCCCTTCTTTACCTTGTCGCCTTCCCTGCCGCCGTGACTAGCGCTCACGCCAGATTCTTCAGTGGCCCCATCAACCTCCTAGCCTCGCTTCTTGCGCTGGCGTCCCTACTCTATATCCTCCTCATAACTCTCTCGGCCTCCTTTCTTTTGCTTATACCTATCCTGCCACTACCCGCTAGACTCAGCACAACTCTTGATATTCTTGGCGTCCTCCTTTTAGCCCCTTCTGGTCCTTTGCTGGTGCTGTAGCTTTCGTTAAGTCAACAGCGGGGCCCTCCCTGCTCTGTTAGAGCCGTCGGATGCTCTCTGGTGCAAGCCTGACGGCGCTCTCAGCATTTGTGGTCTTCGTCTCTGCAATTGGGGGTAACACTTTGGGGTTTTGGTGGGGTGGCTACTGGAACTTATGATGCAGGGGCCAGGTTCCTAGGAATGGCGCCAATTCTGGTGAAGGCCGTGGTGGGCATAGTCTTGGTGGATGCACTGATGATATATGGAATCGTGATGAACGTGGTTCTCTATATGCACTGCCATTCACTACATGGGGAGCTCACTGGGAGATCTACAATGAATTTGCAAACTCATATGTCTTCCTGTGGTTCGATGAGCGCAAGGATCGTCATATCGTGTCAGTAGTCACGATGTGTCCATGATTGCCTAACGTAGCATATGTACGACGGTGAGTTTATATTTCCAAGCACTAACACATCATGTATGACTCTTTCCATCATTGTTCCACTATGCATAAGTGTACTTGATTGTGCAAATGTTTCATATGAACTAGTGTCTGTTAGTTTTAGATGTTGTGTTCTGAACAGAAAATGTTTGTTTATCTAATACCTGCAATGCTATATCAATGTGACTAAATAATTCCTCAAAAAATATCTTATTGAATAGTAAATATGTAATTATGAGAATGATTTACCTTAGAACGACATACTGGAAAATCAGGTGTGACTAAAACTCCATATTAAAAAGTCTAAATCAGAATAGCTTCGGTGGTTAGAGATAATTTGCTTGAATGGTATTGTGACATATGACGAGTTTGTAACACAACTTTGAAACTGAAGTTGTCATGTTCCCATTGTACACTCCTAGGGAAAATAAATACTTGATAGTGTTAGTCAGATAACTTTTCCATATAAAGCTACCATGCGTGTGAATATATCTATGCGATTTAGATACCTTTGAATTATCCATGCTACATTTTGTGCATATGTAACCTGGAAACAATGTTTCCTTATTCTTCACTGCATTTTTCTTCAATTAGAGGCATGCCTAGTGTATGACTCTTAGCAATGCGAAAAAGGTAAAATAGTTGCATCATACTTCATAACATTCTATTTCTTTAACCCCCACCCCCCACCCCACACACACATAGTATTTTTGTACTACAGATGCCAAGGAACATGCTTTTTATTTATTTGCAATGAAGAAGATCTAAAGTATAAACTTAGTTCCAATATTGGAGTGGTTGAACTCCCTATTTGCAACCATTTGTTCCTATTTATATCTGGTTTCTCATTTCAACGCTACGTGGTCAAAGTACTCATCTTTACGCCTCAAATTCACATGATATTAATGCTAGTATTTGTATTGTTGTTTTGGAAGAAATATCTATATGTTTGTATTTCAGTATCTATGTTTTTCTCACCCAGACAAGAGAACTATGGTGCGTTGTTGTACAATATCTCATTAAACGTGTGTTTGTGATACCGCAGTATGCAATGTGTCACAGTAAAATGTAGTAGTGATTCTAGATGCAATCTTAACCAATTAGAGGATAATCCAGTAAAGTGAAATATAGTTAGATAGCATGTAAGTAATACTAGAATAACCTCATTGAAAGGTTCCTCCAAATTCAGAATTAGCATATATCCGGACATCATTTATGTTGTAACCTGTCAATACTTGTGTACTGTGTTACTAACCTGTAAGCTCCTCTTCTAAGAGGAAGTTTTCCTATTTTCCTTTGAATCCGCAACATACTTATTTAGTAGATAATATGTTTACTAGAAGGACACTTGGAATGAAAGATACTGGATCAAACTGAGTACAAAAATTGTTTTAATGGGATAATGCAAAAGTTTGTACCAAGTGAGCTCTTAGTTTCTATGTCTTCTTTAGGAAATGTGGGCTGTGTAGCAGCCAGCGGGAGGCCCTAATTATTTTTTGTAATATTATTTTTGCGGGTAAATAGGATTATAACACTACTAGGAAAACGGCTATAGGTAATCAGCACATCCGTGGCTCACATGGTTGAAGTGCCCCACGGCTAAAATAGGCGTGGCTCACCTGTGGGCAGTGCCCTACTAATAACTAGAACAACCGTGGCGCACATGACTATAGTGCGCCACGTATGTGTGGGCGGGGCCACTGTTGGCCTACGCCAAACATCTGTAGCGCACTACAGTCATGTGCGCCACGGTTGTTAGGGTCATCTGTGGCACACGCGTGCCTGGTGCGCTACGCCTCAGCGCATGCCCCTCGCTGCAAAGCCAAACACATGGCGCTCCGCCTAGTGCGCCACAGGACTAGGAGCATCTGTGGTGCACTCGGCCTAGTGCCACGAAGTTTGTACTCCTGGCGGACTACGGCCATGTGCGCCAGGATGTGTCGATTCTTTTAGGACAGCACTTTATGTGCACATGTGTGCCCACACATCCACCACCCCACACTTCACTTTCCCCTTCTTCTTCCTCCTTAGATCTAGTCGGGATCTTCTCCTTCCCACCTCAATTTCTCCACACATTCACCATTTTTAGCATGTAAAACTTGCTTTGGATGTTACATAAGTAATAGAGGAGGTCTCCGGTCTCTCATCTATCCGTCTCCTGGTCGACGCACCTCTCCTTTCCATCTTTCTCGCGATCGGTCTCTCATCTCGGTAAGTTGTCCATGTAAGGATGTGTTCATGTGTATATGGATGATGCATGTGCTCATATGTATGTAGATGATCGATGCTCATGATGTGTGTATGTGTGGAGAGGATCGATGGTCATATGTGTGTGTATATGGAGAGTATCGATGATGCTCATGCATGTGTGTATGGAGAGGATAATGATATGTTCATGAGTGTATGGATCGGTCTCTCTCTCTCTCTTGTGTTTGTATGTGAACAAGTTGCCATTTTTTTTGCCAAAATGTTGATTCATTTCCATTTTGGCAAGACTTTGGCATTTCGCAAAGGTCCTAATTTTAGGATAGGTCATGCCGAAATTTTCTATCGACCATTGCATGCATGCATTCATTATGTGGTTATAATAGACTTCAAAATTGTACCGTGTACATCGTGCAGGCAAAAATGGTCCGCATAATGAGCGAAGGCATTGTGGCTAGATTTTTGAAATGTGCGACGGCCGACATGATACGAAATAACAAGACAGATATAAGATGTCCGTGCAGAAGATGCAAACTCAACTGGGTGATCGACCCAGTTCCGGGAATCTGCAGCGCACTCGCTCGCCATGGTTTCATGGATGGATACACTCGTTGGATAAGCAATGGCGTAGATGATGGAGACGGTGAAGAAGGTGGCCAACATGGCGATGATCATCATCACGGCGAGAACGGGCGAGATGATGAAGAGTCTCCGGAGATGGTGAAGGTGCGAGCGGGCATCGATGATGATGATCTAGATGCCGGAGGAGCGTACGGCGATGGAACAACGTCGGTGTGCGGGACCCTTATGTGCAAGAGCTGCTTCTCAAGCGGGCATTTAGTAACGCCAGCTGCCGCTAGAGAGAAAGCCAAGCTTGCGCAACTTGAGAAAGACGCGGTTACTCCATTGTATGAAGGATGCAGCCCGATGATACCCGGTTGAATGTAACGCTCAAGGCTATGGAGATGAAGGCAAAGCACAAATTGAGCGACGCAAGCTTGACGATATGATGGCATTCCACGATCGTCTCCGGAGGGAACACATGTCCAACTAGTATCGAGGATGCCAAGAAAATCGTCATCCTCTCGATCTACCGAACGTTAGATATCACGTATGCATCAACGATTGCATCATTTATCGGGCGAGGCGGAGAAAACCACATGTCCGGTGTGCGGCGTGAGTCGATACAAGAAAGGGAAGAAAGCACCTCGAAAAGTGGTATGGTACTTTCCTATCACCCTCGTCTGCAGCGCTATTTCGCGGACCCTAAGGCGAAGCTCATGTGATGGCATGCGGAAAGGAAGAAGCCGGAGATGATGATGACCCGAAAAGGATGAGCCGACGCACCCTTCAGATGCTAGCGGTGGAAAACATTGGACCTCAAATTCCCGATTCGGTGGAGATTCGAGGAACATCGGGCTTGGTGCGAGCACCGATGGACTCAATCCGTTCGGTAGCCAGAGCAGACGCATGACACTTGGCCCGTGTTTGTATGGATGTACAACCTCCCTCCATGGTTGTGCATGAAGAAGAAGTACATACAAATGAGTATGCTAATTCAAGGGCCGAAACAACCTGGTACCGACATCAATCTGTATCTCGGGCTGTTGAAAGAGGAGCTAGCCACGTTATGGGAATCTGGAGCCAATACTTACGACGCCGTCGCACAAGATTATTTCACTATGAGAGCCGCGTTGGTCACTACGGTGCAAGACTATCCAGGTTGCGGGTATATCTTGGGGCAGGTTATCTAAGGATTCTGCGCATGCGTTAGGTGCATGGATAACACAAGCTATCTCCAACTAGAGAAAGATCCAGGGTCATCGAAAACCGTGTTCATGGCACACCGGAGGTGGCTCGGCAAGAATGATCCATGGAGAAAACTTGGAGACCTGTTCGATGGCAAATCAGAGACCCGAGGAATCCCAGAGCGTAGGAGCAGCGAAGAAGTGGAAGAGTTGCTGAAAAACTGGAAAGATTGTCCTAAGCCTGGAAAGAAGCGAAAGAGGCAGCAACAAGACAAGCCGCTGATGAAGGTATGGAAAACAAGGTCATTTTCGGGAGTTGCCATCTTGGAAGTTTCTCCGCGCCTCATAGCCTCGACATCATGCATATCACGAAAACGTGTGCGAGTCTGGTCGCCACCATAATCAACATGCCGAGATAGGGACGAAGATGGTCCGAAAGCAAGGCATGACCTGATATGATTGGGTATCCGGAAGGAGCTTCACGGAGGACGCACTACTCCTGATGATCAGGAAGATGACGATGATCATGAGTCGGAGATGACACAAGGTCGTCGGAAGGGTAAAAAGTTCAAGAAGAACGAATATTACTGCCTCCTTCTTGCTTCACTCTAAGCCGGATGAGATCAAACAGTTTTCAAGTGCCTTCTAGGAGTCAAATTTCCTTACGGCTCGCGGGCAAGATAAGCGATACCTAGGCGAAGCAGAGGTTCGATGGCATGAAGTCTCACGGCGTGCCGTGCTAATGATGCAGTACTTCCGGTCGCACTAAGAGGGATAATGGACGAAACACGTCGTGAAACGTTATTTGGCCTATGCAAGTTTTTCGACGTCATCTCTAGGAAGTTGATTGGCTTGAATCAGCTCGGAAGGCTACAGGAGGAGATCGTGGTGATACTATGTGAGCTTGAGGTCTACTTCCACCCGCATTCTTCGACATTATGGTGCATCTGCTGGTCCATGTCGTGGAGGACATCGTACAACTCGGGCGATGTTTCTCCGCAGCATGATGGCGTTCGAAAGGATGAACGGACACATCAAAGGATACGTTCGCAGTGTCCTCCGGATGGAAGCATAGCCAAGGGCTTTCTAGCGAAGAGTGCATCTCTTTCGCACGAATTATCTAGACATCGAGAACCACGCCGGTCTTCCGTCAATGACACCTTGGCAAGCTCGACGGATCTGGTCACCGAGAGGTCGCCGCATCTGCATGCGACTTGATTTTCGACGCCGAGACTTTGATCGAGCAAACCTCGTCAGCTACAGCATTTAGAACTAGTCGATCCTTGGGTACGAAGCACAAAAGGTTAATCGAGAAGAAGTACGAAGGCCGGGCATCAGAGGACGCAGGAGAAATAATCAAAGAGCACAACTCAGATTTCACGCGTTGGTTTAGGCAGACGCTCTTGATAATCCCAGCTCGCATTCTTCCGACACGGAAAGATCATATTCACCTTGTCGCAGGGACCGATGCAAAACCTGGTGACCTATCGGTATGATATCAACGGCTACACATTCTACACGGAGGAAAAGGACAACAAGTGTGATTATCGAACTCAGCGTAACGTTGGAATTCTACACCGATGACAACGTGAAGGAAAGATTCTACTAAGAATCGAGGAGATCGGGAGCTCGACTCTGTGGAGAAAAGGTGCCGATGTTCCGTGTCGATGGGCAAAGAGCGTCGAAAGAGAAGACCGTATTTCACAACCATGGTTATACCCGAAGCCAAATCCAAGGGCCGCGGCAAACGTGGCGCGAAAAATGAACCGTGGTCGGCTACCAAAGTGGACCAATGTTTTTCATTACCGACCGACAAAGCCTAGCCGTGTTGTCGTGAGGAGAGGAAAAGAAACATCATCGGAATGTATGGAGTCGCCAACGAGCAAGACTTGACCAATCTGGCGATCCAAAGATTGAAGATGACGGCGACTACGATGCAAAGAACATACATCACAAGAATAAAAAGGACAACCCTACCCAAAAAAGGTAGCCCGTTCGAAAGAAGAAACATTAAAGTGCCGGGGCTAAATTATTCAACCGCGACAAAGAAGGGAAAAAAGATTGTAAAATGCTAGCTCAAAAAATATTGTAAAACGCGTGGTCGAAAAAGATTGTAATATTCATGGACAAATTATTATGAAATTTAGTTATACTTTGAATCATATTTGTAACACTTTTATGACATATATTATCACTTTTGGGCATTTTTGGAATATTTAAAAGTATTTTAAAAACAAAACAAAACTTGTATGGCATATATCACCACTTTTGGCATTTTTTGGAACATTTAAAAGTATTTTTAAAATAAAAATAAAAAAGTGGGGCACCAGGATTCGAACCTGGGTGCTCATAGTTTAGAATAGAGTAGTGGGCAGAACCAGTGGGATAGACAAGAGTTCTTGCTAGAAGGAGCGTTGGACTCTTGTTATAGAGTGGTTAGATCCCAGATAGGCGTAGCGCACTAGCCCGAGTGCGCTACAGACATCCGTAGCGCACTCTAGCATAGTGCGCTACGCCTATCTGGGTTTTATCCACATCATCGATCTCTCTCACACTCGCTCATCCCCATCTCCCTCACACTCGCTCATCCCCATCCCCAGCCCGATCGATCCCCTCCACTGCCGCCTCCAGCCGATCCGTGGAGGAGACGCCCGCACCGCTGCCGATCCGTGAAGGAGGACGAGGCCTGCGCCGCTCGTGGAGGAGGAAGCCCGCGCCGCTCGAGGAGGAGGAGGCCCGTGTCTGCCGATCCGTGGAGGTCACCGCTGCTCGAGGAGGAGGAGGCCGCCGCCGATCGATCCCCTCCGCCGCCGCCTCACCCGCGCGCTCGTCATCGTCCTCGTCTTAGAGGTGAGCCTTCTCCCCTCTCTCCCTCTCTCCCCTCTCCACTTCTCTCCCTATCTCCACGGGTTAGGGTTCAGAGTATATTACTGATAGCACAAATTCTAATAAGTGGATCAAGCAAGATCCCTCTCCACTTCTCTCCCTATCTTCCAACAGAATTCTAGTGGATCAAGCACATAGTACTGTATTCTGCAGCAAATAGCCAAATTACCTTCTGTTTTCTTTGCAGTAGCACTCTGCTAGAAATCTCTCCCTCATCTCTGTGTTGTTCATGGTCTCCAGCAGTAGCAAGATCCTTCTGTTTACAGTAGCAAGATCCTTCTGTTTACTATGAATTGAAACTTCCCAGGCTTTCATCTAAAAAATGAACTAGGACAGTTAGGGTGAAGTAGAAGATGCATGTTTGAAACTATTTACTCGCCACAGATTTACATCAAGTATATTTTGTATAATTGGTTCATTGTGTTAGCTAGTCAAGTAGTAGATGGTAGTTGGTAATCATACCGACATGGTTAGTTGCAAATAGGCATGAAAACAGTAGACGTAATTACACAAGGTTTGTGTGTAGAGGATTATTAAGTGTGCTAGTCCAAGAAGGGATCTTAGGGGGCTTTGGTTCTATTTCTGCTACCTAGGGGCGTCTGTGGTGTGGATTCCCCACACCTTCAAGGTAGCAACTATAAGAGGACAATGCAAAGTGAAGGCAATGCGTGAGTTAGAGGCTGCTTAGTTCAATCCACTTTCAAAGTTTCAGGCCATCTAGTTGAGTTTGCGCACTTCACACCAATGCACAAATCCACTTTCAGAGTTCCAGGCCATTCAATGGTGTGGTAACTGATTCAGTTGATATTATGGAAGTGAAATATCCTGATCCTTGATGTATCAGCATATATCATGGGTTTAGGCATGTCTATGGCCTGCTTTTCTTTATTGAATTGAAGATTGTGGAACTTGATGACAAAGGGTAGGTTCTTGTGCTTTGTTATACATATGGGGATGTTCGTATATTTTGATTAATATTGGGCTTATATTTTTAGCTATGGTCTTGGGCAACCGCCGTGACTAGGCAAAGCTGTGTAGACTTACTTCACCTCGCTTGTACATTCATATGCACCACGAGATGTCAAGGCTATGCTCATATGTGTTGTTTCCCTCAATAATTCCAACTGAAGCTTCTTAAAGCCTTCACTGCATGAAGGAATTAAGATAAACAACCAAAGAACAAAAACACTTCAAGTCCGAAGAGATGCATATTATCATAGGTTTGAGATTTTGGTTGATTGTGTTGATGCACAAAAGTTATTGTAGCACAGATTGTGGGCATCCATTGTGGTTAGAACAATGACATTGCTTCATTGGAATCATACAATAAGTGGCATGCTTATGTAAGATCATTCTCATTTTTACCTTTACTTATTCACAAGATTTATTTTAATTGGGTTGTCATTGTTGCTTAAAGAGATAGCTTCTGTCATATGGCTATGCTTAAATTGATAACAAAAGTTTATATGGTTGTGGCACTGTGCTGGGACTGGATGGATGTGGTTGTGAAATGGTTTGGAAGGAAAAATAGAGTAGTGTTGGTTTTGCTACTATCTGTTCTGGGACAATAGCACCTTGAAATTGTGCTTGTGCTTGTATATGAAGCACTTTATTATGTGTATGCAGGTTCTTGTATGAAATGAGTCCGATTTTTTGAATGTTGATTAACTTCCGCTTTGGCGTAAATCGGGCACTCTAGTTTAAGAAAATTAGCAAAGGTCATGCCGGATTTTTCCGTGCATTTAACCAATTATTTGTTTTTATTAGTGCAAAGATGTGTGACAACGAGGCTGGATGTTCTAAGTGCATCGGCTGAAGGAGAACTCAGACCTCCGAATAAACAATTGACATTCTGGGAGGCGGCCCAGCGTCTAGAAGACGATGAAGAATACCATCCTTCGGAGAGCGAGGATGATGAGATGGAAGACGCGGAGGAAGAAGCCGAAGGAACGGCGGACGATGAAACCACTGATGGCGGCGAGGGCACAGGGAGTGGTAGCAACCCTCCTAAGAAGAAGAAGAAGAAGCTGAAGGACCGGCGCCCGATCAGGGAGGAAATTACCGAAGTGAGCCCATCAGGGGTTCCTTTGGAGCCCGCCCTTGTCGTCAAAGGGTACGGTGGGCAAGTGGTGGCGATCACCCGGACAACCATCTCGATCAACACCGAGAATCTCCGACATAAAGATAATGGCCACTTGCGCACACTCCTCTTCGAGAAGCTGCACGCTAGATACAAGTTCCCCGCTAAGTATCAGAACACAAATTATCATGGGAACGAATTAAACAAATCCTCCCTCACAAAGATGAGCACTGCCCTGGCCAACTGGAGAACCCGGATAAAGAAGAAGATCTATAAAGAAGGCAAAAGTCTCGAGGAGATCCAGAAGATTGACCCGCAGATCACCGAAGATCAGTTCCGGGAGTTCAAGGAGAGGTGTGAATCCGAAAGAGCCCTGGCCAATAGTAATCGGGGAAAGGTGCTGCAGGCGATGAATATAGGTCATCACCATCTCGGATCTGGTGGATACAGAACCGCGGAGGCCAAATGGAATAAGGAGGACAAAGAGTATAGATCCAAGGGGATAGAAAACCCCTTTGCTAAATTCGAACCCGGGCAGGTTCGAAACTTCATCAGGGCCCGTTACCATGTGGACCGAAAAACCAAACAACTCACCGCGGATCCTGCGGTGAAGGAATTCGAGGAAATTGTGGTAAGTATAATCTAATTACCGCGGATCAACACGATTGCAATCTAATCGATGATCTAAATGATTCACTATTACTTCTTCTGCAGGAGGAGGAAATTGTTGCTAGTCATGGATCCCAGGGTTCCTCATCCCAGGGGTCGACGGCGGCTACCCGGTGGGATAACCCTTTTAACAGGGCAATGAACTGGGCCAAGAAAATAGAGCCGGTTACAAAGAAGCCGTCGTCGGCTGGCCGTCTGGCCGGTCTTGGGGGTAAGAATTGGGTGGATCATTTTGGTCCACCGCCGAGGACGCATGTGGCGCCGTCGGGAAGGAGCGAGGAGGAAAACACAGAGGTTCAAGAACTTAAGGCACAAGTGGCGCGGATCCCGCAGATCGTCCAAGACAACCTGGCAATCACCCTTACATCCTTCCTGCCTACCTTGGTGGAGTCAATAGCGAACTGGAGTGCGGGTGGTCGAGTAGGGCCGTGCCGATTCAAGCATGGTCGCCAGCCACTCGAACAACGCGGGCGACGAATCAGCGAACTACGTGTTCGTGACTCCGCCCGCACCGCTGGCGCCGCAAGTGTTGGTGACTCCCGCCATCACCGGGCGCCGAGTACATGTTGGTGCCCGCCATCGTCAGCGGCGGCACGAGCTCCAAGCACCCGTCGGTAGGGAGAATACACCGGCGGCCAGCACCGCGCCATCAAGCAGCCCTTCCGTCTCTTGCACGCCCGTCGCCGTATGCGGTGCGTCGACATTAGCCGATCTCGACGCCATCACGGTAAACAAATTGCTTTAATTACCGCCTTTCATGCCATCTATATATTACTCTTGTGGCATCTCGCTCTGACGACGCCGTACATGTTTTCTGCAGACGGATGTTCCTTGCACTCTCTTATGCTACGCGAACAATGAGCTGAGGGATGTTGCCAAGGGTACCATCGTTCAACCCTTGCAGCGCACGTTCCACTCAAAACCGATGCCAGATAGCGTGCACAGGGTTAAAATTAGTCGGGTGCTAAGGGGCTGCGACGACCTGGAACCTCCCATTCAACCCCCGGGAGCGGATGAAGAAGAGTCGTCTGTCCTTAGAAGTTGCTTCGGCTTGTTCTTGCTATGGCCAAAGAGCATGATCCGTTTGGGGACGGCAGGGGCCATCACGCCACAGACAACAACACCGTCTGTCGTGCCAGCGACAAGCGGTGGCAAAGCCCCCTTACCGCCCTCGTCGTCACCTCCACGCGGTGGGTTGGATGATCATGTTGATGATATGCACATGGCGTAGGATCCGGCCGAGGACGACGAATACTGGAATGATCACTTCTTCAACACTCAGTTTAGCAATGAAGACCCAGCTGGTGGCCCCATAGAGAATACCACTATCACCAAGCGTATGTTTGGTTCTCGAGACGCCCACTTGCGCCTTCTGAGCCAGCTGATACAACCAACCGGCCCTTTATTCTAAGCCCTGACACACTACATAGGGTGGCCGGTGCTCAGATTGCGGTGCCTGCCCGCTCTCCAAAAGGAAAAAGGGCAGGAAAAGAAAATCTAGCAGCTCGAGCCAGCCGGTGGCATCAACAATCGCGAATCCGATCAGGTTTGGACGGGCCACCAAGACCCGAGGGTATTATGTGGAGGATTCATGTGGCGGGTGAGCCCATGCTACCTAAGAATTTGAAGCTCGCCGATTCGAACTCAGAGTGTGCATGACGGCGTCTTGACGATAGAGAGACGATTCTATCGGAGAAAGATCCCTCGCACCGGTATTCGTGGTTAAGGTGCCACCAGCTTGGGCTTCGTCGACCCCTTGGATCTGTTCTTCCCTGCGGTTCGAGGACATCTTCAATATGTTCCACCTATACCGCTGCACTATACCATGGTCCGCCTCTTTTCTCTCCGCCACGCAGATCATTAGAGAACACACCGGCATCGCTATAGTGGACCCCTACTACATGCGTGACGGCTGCTTGGGTTCCCGAACGACGTATCGTGGCCTCGTACCTAAAAAGAATCCTCGTGGCGAACAAGACAAAGGAATACATTCTCGTGCCTTACTTTCCCGAGTAAGTCGTTATTCAGTCGCCACCGTCGATTGGCTTTATTAGATCATCATCATTCTTTTTTCAACACATTCCATTTGAATTTTTTGCGCAGAGATGAACACTGCACGCTCATGTCCTTATCGCCGAAGCATTCCCACGCCACGTATTTCGACTTGGGGAGTCTAGAAAAGAAGAAAAACTACGACAAGATCAAGGAAGTTCTGGATGATGCTCTCACTGGCTTTGCCTCGACGGAAGGCACCGACTTCGTGCGTAAGAAGGTCAAGTTCGACAGGCACGTCTTCAACCACGCAATAACGCAGTTCCCGCGTAAAACAAGAAGAAGGAAGCCTACTCGCACTCCATCACATGAGGCGTTCCTACTTGACCAGCGAATTCTCGCTGCGGATCATCTCAAACGTGGTGAAGCAAAGGCCAAGACCAATGATTCGGATATTAGACAAGAGATGTATCGCATCCAGCAGCAGTTTGGGGCAATCATCTTTCGTGATGTCATGACTTCGGGGGGGATCTTCTACGGAGGAAATATCCCGAATAACCGTGACATAGAAGATCGCCTAGAGATGCAGGGTGACTATAGGAAGTTCATGAAGAGACAGGCGTCCTCCGTTCCCTAAGCCGAGCGGAAGGCTTGATGTTGGCCTAGTTGTAGTTGCAAACTATAGATGACCTTTGTGTGTGTGTGGACGACAAGTGTACTTATCTTATTAGGTTTATGAATCATCGCTACTTATTTTGCTTATTATTATTATATATCAATCAATGCTTGGTTTTTTGCTTACTCTTTGGTTTTTTGCTTACTCTTTGGTTCTGACGACAAGTGTGATTTATTTTGTCTTTTTCGAGAATATGCCGATGATTGAAATGTCGTGGCACAATATATATGTGAATGTGCTATGACGGATTAGCCTTGTGATATGCACAAGTCCGGGGTGTGCATCCTACTTGGCTAACATTCCGTCATAGCATATTCATGTGTCCAACGACCTAGCTAGTTATATATGAGGCATTCTTTTCGAGTTATTTTTGTCTTTTTCGAGAATATGCCGATGATTGAAATGTCGTGGCACAATATATATGTGAATGTGCTATGACGGGATTGTTAGCCTTGTGATATGCACAAGTCCGAATTGTGCATCCTACTTGGCTAATGTCCCGTCATAAGCATATTCCTGTGTCCAACAACCTAGTTATATATGAGGCATGCTTTTCGAGTTATTTTTGTCTTTTTCGAGAATATGCCGATGATTGAAATGTCGTGGCACAATATATATGTGAATGTGCTATGACGGGATTGTTAGCCTTGTGATATGCACAAGTCCGTGAATTGTGCATCCTACTTGGCTAACAGTCCGTCATAAGCATATTCATGTCTGTAACCACCTAGCTAGTTATATATGAGGCATGCTTTTCGAGTTATTTTTGTCTTTTTCGAGAATATGCCGATGATTGAAATGTCGTGGCACAATATATATGTGAATGTGCTATGACAGGATTGTTAGCCTTGTGATATGCACAAGTCCAGGAATTGTGCATCCTACTTGGCTAACAGTCCCGTCATAAGCATATTCCTGTGTCCAACAACCTAGTTATATATGAGGCATGCTTTTTGAGTTTGCTCTTTTTGATTTAAGAGTACTTTCTATAAGTGTATCTTCATATGCGACTTTAATTATACATGTTTTTTCAATCACCGGTTAGTTATTATTGTCAACTTGTAGATGACGTGGTACGTCGTGTACAAGGGACGGGTTCCCGGAGTCTACGATGATTGGGAAGACTGCCGGAGACAGGTGCACCGTTTCAGCGGCAATAGATACAAAGGGTACAACACTATGGCGGAGGCGGAAGCTAGATACACCTTCGTCGCGGCGGTGATCATGCTTATCTTCTTTGGTTATTTATCCCGCGTTTGTGTCTAGCTAACTAGTTTAGATGTCTAGGCGAGCTTACAAGCTCTAACTTGTTCGATCGACACATGTATTCGCATGTCACCAACTACTACTTTGTAACATGATCAAAACAATGTAACTTAGACTATGTATTCATGTATGAGACTTATCTATATGTATTTGTTTCAATCTTGTTTTTCATATTGCGTATTTATATATATAATTGTATATCTTGTATCTGTGTGTGTATATCTGCTGTAATATTGTATATAATCTGTATTGCATATAATCTAGCTTGGAAATTAAAAAAAAAATACATCTGTGGCGCACATGGTCTACCTTCTGTGGCGCACTACACCTAAAGCGCACCATGGATGTTTAGTGGCGCACTAGGTAGTGCGCCACATAAGATCCAAGGGGTAGCGCACCATGCCAAACTTTTGTGGCGCACTAGGAGGTGCGCTACGCCTATCTCTACACAACCGTGGCGCACTAGGCAGTGCGCCACGGCTGAGAGATAGCCGTAGCACAAGGCCCGTGGCGCACTGCAGGTGCGCCACAGATGATGGTTTCAGGTGCGCCACTAAAGGCCGTTTTCCTAGTAGTGTAAAAAGCAATTGGTCTACAAGACGGTCATGACCGAACAATATTGTCAAGAGTAGATCCTAGCGATACATCAGTGAGGTGCTCTGCTCATGCGAAATTTACAAGGCAGTGATTAGCCCTAACTTGTGAACCCTCCACTTCTACAAATTGCATAATCTACCCTATGTAGACATGGCTCTAATCTTTGTAATCAGGTTCATGAATAGGAATTGGCCTTGCCCGCTCATATTTATAATGATGATAAAGTTATGGAAAATTGTAGGCAACATGCTCTTTAAATCTTCATTGCATACATCAGGCAAGAAAGGTGAACTAAGAATTTTTGTGCATGCTAAGATCATTGGTGATGCTTTGTATTTATGTATTCATATTTTAAAATTGTACACTGTCTTCTGAGCCATAGATCATGTGCATGTGGCCATGGAAAAGCACACAAAATATCACTATAATCATTCTTTGATTGCATGGTTGGTTTGCTTGAGCTCAGAGATCAGACAAGGAATAAAATTATTTGATGCTTGGTTTGTTGCCCTAAAATGGGTTACCAACCTTTGGCTGGCCTTAGTGCCAACTTATTTAGCTGGAAATTGGACAATGACCGATTCTTACACAAAATTTCCTAAAATTGACAATTTCCATAATTTACAAGCGAAGCCCTTTGCAAGCCAATTTGAGGATGTTTGCCAAGAAGTCATTCAGTATTTTAGGAACATATGCAACACAGTTTCAAGTAATTTTTCTGATGGTATTGTTATATGTACATGAAATTAGTTTTTATAACTTGAACTGTATTTATTCTATCATGGTCGAGGATCTCTTTTGAGGTTTTTTATTCTCTTGATAAAATGATTGTGTTACAAATCTTCTATCTCTTATTAGTGTCTTTTGTTTGATCAGTCTCCTATTGTCGAGGAGACAAAGGCTAGTTGTTTCACTCTTATCTTGATGCATAATTGTCTAAAGTGGCTCTAACCAAGTTCCATTTGTTTTATTAGCTGTTCTTGTTTACTATAATTTCTTTCTATGCTGAATTCACTATGGCCGTTTGAGTTATATATGTTTTTCTCTCTTATGAATATATTAAAATTATCATGCATATATAAGTATTCCACTGCTGCAAATTTAGACTCTATCATACACTCATTTGTACTCTCTCTGTTTCATAATTCTTGTTGTGATTGTAGTTTAAAACCAGATGGAGTATATGAGGATTAAATGTTATCTAATACTACCTAGATGTGCAATGGACTAGAACGATGGTCGTGTTCTAATTGCTATGACATAATGTGCCTTTTGTGACCATTAATTTTTTTGACAGAAATAGAGAAACTACTACAGTATATCGGTAGTTTTCCTAAGTAGTCCATCACAAAGCATGTTTACGTACAATTCAAATCATGGGCCATACTTATGAGGAAGATACAATTTGTGTTGCTATTTTCCTTCTTCACGGCTTGGGTTATTTTGCAAATATGTGATGTCTTTTGACTAATTCTGGATGTCTTAGTCAAGAGTCCAAACCATGCTGCATAGGTGCCACATAATTTTATTTTGGTTTGTTTGATATCATAATATCTACGAATGCACTATTAAATATTCAATGGACATGCTTTGGCCATATGGTCTCATTATCTCATTATTGTCAAGAATCAAACGGGCTTTCGCTCATCTTTATAAATAAAGCAACCATCCATACAAATTTCATAAATCAAGAAAAATAGAAGTGTTTATTGGGGAAATAACACAACCATGTCCAACTAAGAAAGCCAAATGCACTCAGTCAAAGATGAAAGGCGCAAAGCACTTGTGTGTGTGGGTGGAGGGGATGGTGGAGGTACATAGTTCCACCACTAGAAAGGATCAAATCATAACATCCAGCCTCTCCATGTCCCACTGTCTACACAACGACCACTTTTACAGAATTGCGAGGAATTTAAAACCGAGTTAGTGACATGACGAATAAAACCTTCTCAATCACCATATTATTGCGAATACACTACAAGAAATGTGTTCACTTGTGACGTTCTCGTAATGACGCGAAATGAAATCGCACAAGATGGTCATAGACCATTTGGAGATGTCAAAACCACATATAATTACAACGTTTTGTGTATAAATCGTCGTAATTTCATCAGATGAAATCGTCATAGCCTACACAATACGACTTAGGATCTTACTTGTAACTTATTATGACCAATTTAAATTGTCGTGGTTTCTACATTCAGATTTATTTATATGACTAGTCGGCCACATCATCAATTAGAGATATGTGTCATGTCTACGTATCATTTTTTTCATACGTGGCTTGTCCACGTGTTAATATTTATTAATATTTTGCCATAACCAAGCTGACAAGATGGACCCACTACTGACCACCACATCGACCTGACAGGCAGGCCCCACGCGCGACCTGACAGAAATGCCCCACGCGTGACCTGACGAGTAGCCCCACCAGCGAACTGACAGGCTGGCCCGACAAGCGAACTAACAGGCTGGCCCCACCAGCGAACTGACAGGCTGGCCCCACCTCCTTTGTGAACATTATCTGATAGGAAGGCCCCACCGGCGACCTGACAGACATGCCCCACGCGCGACCCGACGAGTAGCCCCACCAGCGAGCTGACAGGCTGGCCCCACGCGCGAACTGACGAGTAAGCCCCACCATCGAACTAACAGGCTGGCTCCACCAGCGAACTGTCAGTCTAACCCCACCTTCTTTGTGAAAATTACCTGACAAGCAGGTCCCACCGGCGACCTAATAGACATGCCCCACGCGCGACCTGGCGAGTAGCCCCACCAACGAACTGAAAGGCAGGCCCCACGCGAGAAATGACGAGTAGGCCCTACCAGCGAACTGAATATTAAAGGAGTTGAACTCACGACCTCCCGAGCTCACCGGCGAGCACCAACCACTAGGACACAAGCTCGTACTTATAAAATGCACACAGCTAGACCTTAATGTTAGCCCCATCTATTGGGTCTAGGCCTAAATAAATGAACCATGTCCTCTTATTCTGCTCTTATTTCATTTTTTGTTTAAACCTTTCTAAAGCCAGCCCACATGCCATTGAGCCAGGCTAGAGTCCCACCGGTACAAAACACCCAACCACGCTAGTGTCCAGTCAGCGCCCCAAGACCCAAACGTCATTCTCTCTGGCTCACTCTCTCTAGGTGAGAAAAGTTTATGTTTCTATCTATTTTGCTTTAAAATTCTAGAAAAAGCTTTTTATATGACATAATTCATATATTTTTATCGGTAAGTTAAAATAAAATGTTTTATATATGTAAATTGATCAGAAAAATATGAAGATTACATCTGTAATTAATTATGGATAATTAAAATTCCAAATCTTTATAAATTACTTAAATCTTGCATAATTCAAAATAACTAATTTGTAAGGAATTCGACAAATAATATGTCTAAATCGATCAGCAGGACGAGACCGTTCCAACTATGCATTTCATATTTGCAATTGCATAATGCATAATCAATATCTTAAATAACAAGAACTATTTATGCAAGAAAACATGATAAATAAAAGTGGGTTTTATTAGTTTCTTGTTGATAATGTCTCACCAAGTTTGATATTTTTCCTTGCAACTATATCACATAATATGATGCCATCTGAAGGTTTTATATTGTTCGGACCATTTTTAATTTTTTTCATGAAAGAGGCTTTCTTTCATCTTTCTTTGTTTCAGTTGTCTCCCACTGCAAAAGTTAGGCTTCAGATATTGCTGTTTTCCATAGGTTGTAGGGCACGTTCAGTTAGACAATGCGCTGCTAATAACGGCATCACTTAGTTTCTTATTTATGAACAATTTTGTGTGGGTCCTTAAGTTTATGATTACATGTCCAATTATTTAACTTTCTATATTTTGTTGGTGGAGCTGGCTAATATCTTTCTTCAAAATCACGTAAATATTTCAGATTCCTTGGACACTTTAGAATATAGACATCTAATATTCTAGACAGTACATGTGTCACAATTGGCTTCTTATATTAGTTCTACTAATATTGATTGATGTGTTCCTTCCTTTGCTGCATAATTTTATAAATATTATAAACTTCTCAGAATGTGAAACAATGCAAGAACTATATTTATGCATAAGAAGTCATTGGCAATTTTCTTATAAAGGTGATTCTCCAATTCCTCTATGAATTTTTAGTTAATATGTAGACAATACAACTGTAGTTAGTGAAGTTGGTGTAATACACAAGATGTTCGCCGTCCCAAGATGCACATGCATGCACAATATGGGCATATTATCACAAACTATGTCGCGATTCTAGCCATAACATTGGTATTTTGGCCCGGAAGCCATGAAACCTCGAACATGATAGGTCATTTCTGAGAAGGTTTCTTCGAGACGCAAAGAATATATCAAGTTTGATATTTTTCCTTGGAACTATGTTACATAACATGAAACCACGCGAATGATTTATATTGTTTGGACCGTTTTTTAATTTTTTATGCCCGTTTCAAACAATGGTCAAAACAGTGGGCATGAAGGTTCTTAGCTAGGGGATGATCCTTGCTAAATTTGCATTGGATCTCTAAAGAAACATCATATTGTGAGTCTAAAAATCATTTTTGAAAAAAATGGACATCCGATCATTTACCTGTAGTTCAAACCGGACCCACTTCCTACCGATTCGGCAGGAATTTGACTTTTTCGCCAGGGGTGGACGGAAATGATTGAGATACCCAATTGGGACATTGTCCATGTAATTTGGTATAATATTTTCGAAAATATGGTGGTAGCATTCTAAAACCTTCGTGGTGGTTGCTTCACAAAATGCCCCGTTTTTAGGCGCTCGGAAAATGGAAAATGGATTTTCCGTGCATCGAAAAGGAAAACTTCCTTCTGCAACATTGTTCGCTATACCAAGATGCACACACGTGCACAATACGGACACATTATCACAAACTATGCCTCGATTCTAGCCGCTGGATGGATGGTCAAGGAGGCTTGTCCTTGGACCGTTTGCCGGTAGGTAGCTAGACGTTGGGATGCGCTGCTGGAGGGAGAGGTAAACACCAGGAGCTGTGGGCAGACAGCAAACGTGTTTTGGCCAGGAGAGGTCCTGAAGATGCTGGAGCAAGAAGAGGACCTGGAGGTTATTGTGCATGTCTGGCTAGTCTTCATCCTTAGACTGATGATAGATGTTTCCTGCTGTTGGAATATGGTGCTACGTTGGATTTACATTTTGGGTTAGATTCATTTGTAGACGCTGCCTCAAATTTCTTCTTCAAGATTCATTTTGGGTTGTTAATGTATTTGTGTGATTTGAACCATTGGAATATTGTGTAATAGACTCAATTATGAAAAAAAATATGTTCCCGGTTTTGATTAAATTATTTGTTGATCACTTATTGTCAAATCATTAAAATTAAGACCTGATAAGTGTGACCCGTATGAAAATGTAACTTGACAAGTGGGTCCAGTATGGAAATGCAAGTGGCAATGGGACCCTTCTGATCCATGGGACCAGCCCAAGAAGAAATCGATAATAAAAAAAATCCAAAGCCCAAAATAGAAAAAGACCCTAAAAGGGCAAGGCCCAAAAGAGAAATTGACTAGAAAAATGCCACAACATAGAAAGAAAACGTCTAGAATTATTGGGCTTGGCCCATATGGACCACCGAAATGGACTCGGTTGATTTTACATTGCGACGATATTATTTCGTCATAATTTTGCCACGTAGGACCGGCCACGTAGGATCTGACGTGTCTAGAACAGACATGCAGTCACGATATTAAATCGTCATAGAGGTAATGACGGTCCAATATCGTCATAGACGATTATGACGATTTTGCAAAAAATGTCGTTGTCTATAATTACCGACGCTCAGTTTTTAATGATCCTTATTATGTCATAAGATCGTCATATATTAAAAACAATGACGATTCAGTGACTAAAATGGAGGGTCATGTATCAACACATTCCTTGTAGTGATAGTCTAAAGAGTCTATGGCATCGCATCAAATACTGACCAGAAGAGGCGTCACCTCTTACCAGCATAGTTTGGCCGGGTTTCCAGGAACTCAGCGAGATCTTGGGCCTGCTAATCGAGGCCCAAAGCTTTTCGAACAAAGTTCCACAGAAATCGAGGCATGGGACAGGTGAACATTATGTAGGTTCTCGACTCAGGGACACCACATAAAGGGCATAACCCGACTCTCGGCCCATGTCACTTCATGTAAGACCCCACCTTTATAAGGTAAAGGATCCCTGTGATTGCAATGCTAGTCCCTGGATTAAATGCTAGCATCCACAATTTAAGATGAAGTACACAGATACAAAGGTATTTATTACATCGTCATTCCAGAGATAACATAGTCTTTTACAACTCCATAGCCAAAGGCTGGTACAAGAGTCCATAACATAAGTAATTAAAGTAAAGTCTTCATCTTCATGTGCCACAGGAAATCATGTTGAGCGTAGACTCATAACCCTAATCCTCATCAGAGTAACCTGCAACATCATAAGTTACAACCACGATGGGTCAATACATTTGGAATTGTATTGGCAAGTGATACCATAGTAAAGTAGTAGTTTATAACATCTATATGAATTTGGCTAAGTGTAGCTTAGGCTTTCTTTGCTCAAAATAGTTTTCCTTATCAGTTGAAAACACTAAGTTTTTGTTTGATGAAAATCACCCAAGGAACCACCAATAAACATTGGTGAACCTTTAACCTTGTTCAACCACAAGTTTTTAAGATAGAAATTGGAACGAGGAGATCCTTGATAGCTTCAATGTCTTGATGCTCAAATTCTCCATTATCGGGGGCACAACCAAGTAATTAGATTTTTCCTTCTCAAGAGGTGGTGAACTTTCCCCATAAGACTCGACATGCATCGAGACGAGATGTTTCAGAATCCTTCCCTTAGACCAAATGGACGCGTTCCATCCTATCACCCTACCTCCATCTGTCCATTTGACTAAGTTATTGAAACCTATATGATCAAGGCAGAGCCCATATGCCATGTGGCTGCACTAGAAGCTTCTAACCACTAAGTATCTCAAATCCCTTTGTTCCTGGGTGGCTTTCCACGAGTGAGATACACCAGGGAGGCCATAAAAATGGCCCCTGAGTAACCACTCAACATAACCCATTCTTTCCATTCCACCTAGGTGATTCATTCACTTAGTTGTTTTATTAAGCAAAAACATAAGTCAAAAGACTTAGTAAAATTTCCATAGCATGTGTATAAAATCCACCCTTGTTTGCTACTAGCTAGGCTAAGCATGATATCAACAAGTATTTTACTTAGAGAATAATTCTACCAAGACTACAACTACTAGGATTTCCCAAGGCATAGCATATAGATACTTAGTAAAAATTTCATGCAAGCCCTATAAAGGGATACGGATAGGCTACACTAGCGCAAATCAAAATTTTCAACCGCGTAAACCAGGAATACTGTTGTCATAGATCACGGGATTACCACTAGACGCGCAGTTGCGGAACTTGATGAAGCGCGTCGAGGAAGTGCAGACGATCTACGACTCATCCTCGTTCTCGTCCCACGAGCAACTCCCCTTGCATGGCTCATCCAAGCTCTACAGATGCAGCACCTCCGAGGTATCCAAACGTACAAGGTGGAAGCGTCAGACGCCGGTCTGCTAGGTCCGCACGCGTGACACATGCGTGAGGAGTGGCGGCTGGGTGGAATGGTCTAACCCTGGTCAGCTCGCCCCACCCTCTCTTATATAGGCGTCTCTCGTGGGCTTCTACATTAGCAGCCCATTAGTAGCATAAGACTGGTCTAATTCGGATCCAATCCTCATTAGGCTTCCAGCCCCTTAAGTGTGTGACCCTATAGGTTCATATACGTGTAGACATGACACGTATACACTTATTCTGTCAATAGTTGGTAGCAGCCTCTAGCAAGAGGTGTCAACTCCCAAACGTATACAAAGATCATATCGGACGAACCATCACAAGGTTTAGTACATGTTTTTTCCTTTGCCTCACGATATTTGGTCTTGCTCCAAGCTGACCTCCCTTTCTCGATACTATGATTCGGAATCCCTTTACTAGGTTAACTCTTAACCATATGTAGCACGACCATGCATTTCTGGATCCGATCACTCGAGGGGCCCAGAGATATCTCTCTCAAGTAGAGAGGGGCAAATCCCATCTTGATTGACCATGCCTTACAGCATGCTTCAGGACAAACCCGAAAGCTACCTTTATAACTATCCAGTTACGATGCGGCGTTTGATAGCCCCAAAGTAGGTCGATCCACATATAAAGTACATGCGACAATCTCAGGTCTAAGGACAAAACGTACACGATGTGTAGAGAGAGAGAGAGCTAAAAATAATTGCCAGTATCAAGTTGGGTCAGTCAACCCCATGTTCATAACATGTGTCCACATCATTGGTTTGACATCTCCATGTCTGTGACTTCTGAAACATAGTCATCAACCAATCGATGTGCTAGTCTAATATTCACATGTGTCCTCACATGAACTCCGACTAGGGACAACTATTAAATAACCATACAAGTAAAGAGTTTCACAAACAATTCACATAATTGCCAATCAATACAAGTTGCCTGATATGGATATTCAAAGAACATTACAATAACTCATGGATACATAAGAAATATTATCATCTCTAGGATTGCCTCTAGGGCATATTTCCTTCACCCTATACAAAATACCACTAATGCATAGTCAAAATAATGGGACAAATACATGAAGCACCACTTGCCTTGGTAGTTGGGGGAGTAGCAACAATATTCACAATCATAATCACCACTAGCACCAAAATCTACACATAAAATAATAGCACCAAATTCCATTCCAATATTTAAGCAAAAATATTATGAATGCATGCAAATGCCATGTGATGATTTTTCTAAACTAAACAAGACAAGTCAAACAGTACTGAACACAAAACCAATTATTTAAAGTCTAAATAAACTTAAAATGGCCTTAAAAACATTTTCTAAATAATTTACATAGTCAAAATAAGCCTATACTTGATTCTGTAAATAAATCAAATTTTACAGAAGAAAAATACAAATCCAAGACCACAGTAATATAGGATTTATTTTTCCGAATCCAGTGATTTCTTATTTGCATTTTTTGGATAAACAGAACAAAAGTTATAGATTTTACAAGTTTAATCATTCAAATTCATTTTCTGGATTTTTAAACAGACATGACAGGCCACGTGGAATGATTCCATTGGCTGATGCTGGTTCGCACGGATTGTGCTATGTGGACCGCAGGATTAAAAGTGAAACGCACGGCTTAGATAAAATCATACCCTTTCACTAATTCAATCTATCCTATCACTTGGATCTAAATCGGACGGCTCACAGTTAAGAACCCAAGCTGGCGGCTCGACTGGTGGCGCGGCTCTGTCGGCGTTTTGGCGAAAACAGGAATCAAGGTAGGAAGGGGAGATGCTCACCGAGTTCGCAGGGATGTGGCGAAGCTCAAGGTTGGCGTGGGATGGCCAGGGGCGCATGGTCGTGTCGGCAATTGCTCGCCGGAGAAGCTCCTGGCGTCGGGCACGCTCGGTCGTCGATGTTGGCGAGGCTACGGGGCACGCCAAGGCAAGACAAAGGGTGCGTCAGATGCATCAGAGAGAGGAGATTGTAGGGGTATCAACCAGAGAGGAGGGGGCGGTCAGTAGTTACCAGTAGAGGTCGCCGGAGTGGATGCAAATGACGGCGGCATTCGAACTTGGTCATTGCCGAGGCTGTGGGGCACGCGCGGCCAAGCTAGGGCTACTGGCAGGTGCGTACGGGGTTGCTGGTCAAGCTTGTAGAAGCTAGGGGCAGAGGGGTGCCCGGAGTTAGCCGGAATCAGTGTTGCATCTCGTCGGAGAAGAGGGGGTTTGGGCGAGGAATTCTTGCAGCCTGGAGGCATTCAGGGCATGGGGTCTGAGGGGAAATGGGGAGGAGAGGTTGGCGATTATGTACGCATGGTCGGGGGAGGAATTAACGCTGCAATCAAGAGAATTTATGAGGAGAAATCAACGCAGGTAACAGCGAGGAGGAATTTGGGGGCGGGTCTCGGGGTGAAGACAACGATGCACGCGTGGCAGTGGGTACGCGGGGTCAGTGAGCGAGGGGGTAGACGTGTGAGTGAGAAGGAGGGGAGAGGGGGAAACGGCCGGGTTGGTGTCGTGGGCTGATTCTGCTGTTGGGCCGAATAGGTGGAGCCGACCCTTTTCCAATTCCTTTCTCCTTTTCTATTTCTAATTTGATTTTTTAGGAAACAAAACAAACCAAAATCAAATGGTTTTGAATTCAAATCAATTCTAGATTTTTGTAGTGCAACCCTTGCATTCATTTGTGTATAAAACACTACTAATCAATCAAATGCTTTTTGATACTTTGAAAAATAAAATAAAACCTTGCCTTAATTATATATAGATAATAGGAAGATAAATGGTTTTATTTTGAAAAAATTTGTGCAAGCCAAGGAAGCTATGAATATATGAATGAAATGCAAACTTTTACAAATCATGATTTTTGGGATGTTACAAATCTAACCCCCTTAATATGAATCTCGCCCTCGAGATTCAGATTGGCTAGCAAATAGGTGTGGGTGATCTTTCCGAAGGTCATCTTCTCTTTCCCAAGTTGCTTCCTCTTCGAAATGATGGTTCCACTGAACTTTGCATAATTTGATAGTCTTGGTTCGAGTAACTCTTTCTGCAGTCTCAAGAATCTTGATAGGTCATAGGTGATCACTCTCCAACTGAACCTCTTCCAAAGGTATAGTATCCTTCAAAGAAGTTTCTTCCATCTCCGGATGGTATTTCTTCAACTAACTTACGTGAAACACATTGTGAACCGCAGACAGTAATTCAGGTAACTCAATCTCATAAGCCACTTCTCCTTTGCGACTTAAGATTTTGAAAGGTACGAAATATCTTGGAGCCAACTTTCCTTTGATTCCAAATCTCTTCACACCACGGAGTGGTGATACTCTAAGATAGGCTCTATCACCCACCTCATAGGTGACCTCTCTACTCTTTGAATCCATGTAGCTTTTATGTCGGGACTGTGCTATCTTCAATCTGTCCCTTACTAATCTGACTTTCTCTTCAGCTTCCTTAATCAGTTCTGGTCCGAATAAATTTCTTTCTCCTACACCACTCCATAGTAATGGCGTAGTACACTTCCTTCCATAGAGAAATTAAAATGGAGCCATCTCAATGCTGGCTTGATAGCTGTTATTGTAAGAGAATTCTGCATAAGGCAGACTTTCATCCCAACTGGCACCATAGTCTAGGGAACATTCCCTCAACATATGCTCCAGAATCTGATTGATTCTTTCTGTCTGTCCATCAGTTTGGGGGTGAAAAGCTGTGTTGAACTCCAATCTCGTTCCGAATGATTCATGCAATTGTCGCCAAAAATGCAAAGTGAATTGAGTTCCTCTATCAGACACAATACTCTTGGGTACTCCATGTAGACATATAATCCTGTTCATATAGATTTTGGCTAACTTAGAACTTGTATAAGTGGTCTTTACGGGTATGAAATGAGCCACCTTAGTTAGGCGATCTACAACAACTCAAATAGAATCATATCCCAATCTAGTCCTTGGCAGTCCGGTGATGAAATCCATACCGATCTTGTCCCACTTCCAATCAGGAATAGGTAGTGGTTGCAGTAATCCTGCCGGTTTCTAATGATCCGCTTTCAGTCGACTACACACATCACACAATGCAATATGTTCTATGATGTCCCTCTTGAGATTATCCCACCAGAATCTTTCCTTCATGTCCATGTACATTTTGGTGTTACCCGGATGAATGGAATATGGTGAGTTGTGTGCTTCTTGCAGAATCAGTTTCTGAAGTTCCGGATCTTGCGGAATATAAATACATTTTCAATACCATAAAGTACCATGTTCGTCTTCATGGAAACCTTTAGCTTCCCCCTTTTCATTATTCCTTTGATCTCATCAATTTGCTTGTCCATCTTTTGGGCTTCCTTGATCCTGTCCAGCAATGTGGGTTGAACATCCAATGCCATGAGATGTCCTTCCGGCACTATCTCCAATCTGAGATCTTTGAATTGGGCACACCGATCATCTGGCAATTCTCCCTCAGTAAGTCCATTCACATAAACCTTACAGCTTAAAGCATCTGCTACAACATTTGCTTTACCGGGATGGTATTGCAAACTCAAGTCATAGTGCTTGATGATCTCAAGCCATATTATTTGTCTCATATTGATTTCCTTCTGTGTGAAGATATATTTCAAACTTTTGTGATCTATGAACACTTCACATCCTTTTCCCAAAAGATAATGTCTCCATGTTTTAAGTGCATGGACAACAGAGGCTAACTCTAAGTCATGGGTAGGATAATTCACTTCTTGAGTTTTGAGTTGTTTCGAAGCATAAGCCACAGATTTCCCTTCTTGCATCAAAACTCCACCTAATCCTTGGTGATATGCATCAAAATATACTTGGAAATCTTTTTCCAAATCTGGTAGACATAAGACTGGTGCTGATACTAGTCTCTTATTCAATTCTTGGAAACTGAGTTCACATCCCTTAGTCCAGTCAAACTTCTTTTCTTTCTTAAGTAACTCCCTCATTGGATTAGCAGCTTTTGAGAAATTCTCAATGAATCTCCTGTAGTATCCTGCCAAGCCGAGGAAACTACAAACTTCTTTCACTGACTTGGGAGATTCCCACTCAGTTACAGCTGACACTTTTGCAGGATCGATAGCTACACCATCTCCCGACACAATATGTCCGAAAAATCCCACTTCATTCAACCAGAATTCATACTTGCTGAATTTGGCATACACCTTGTGCTCCCTGATCTTCTCAAGTATCAAACGCAAATACTCCTCATGCTCTTCTTTGCTCTTGGAGTAGATCAAAATGTTGTCGATGAATATGACAACAAATTTGTCAAGAAACTCCATGAACACTTTGTTCATCATGTTCATGAAATAGGCTGGTGCATTTGTCAAACCAAATGGCATCACAGTGTACTCATACAGACCATACCTAGTGGTGAAAGAAGTCTTAGGTATGTCTTTCTCCCTAAGCTTAAGCTGAAAATAGCCTGATCGGAGATCAATCTTTTGAGAACACATGGGCTCCTTCTAGTTGATCAAACAGATCATTGATTCTAGGCAAAGGATATTTGTTCTTGACAGTCACCTCATTGAGTGAACGATAGTCTATGCACAACCTTTGACTTCTATCCTTCTTCTCAACAAACATAAGTGGTGCACCCCAAGATGAAGAACTTGGTTGAATAAATCCTTTCTGCAACTGTTCTCTAAGTTGTTTCTTGAGTTCTTTCAACTCATCAACTGACATCTTGTAGGGTCTCTTCTCTATTGGTCCAGATCCTGGCAGCAAGTCAATGAGAAACTCTACATCTCTATCTAGTGGCATTCTATGCAATTCCTTCGGAAACACATCCGGATACTCCCTCACAATTAGCACACTGTCTATGCTAACCCCCTTAAGAGAATTTAACTTACTCCCTTTAGATTCAAAGTTAGACTTGAACCTAATTTGTTTCTTATCCGGGGTAGTGAGTGTGATAGTACGATTGGCACAATCTAGTACTCCTTCATACTTAGTCATCCAATCCATGCCCAGAATAACATCCAATCCTTGGGAATCTAAGATTATCAAACTAACTGGAAACATATACTTCCCAAATTCTATCACTAGATCATGACATCCCAAGTTCACTATCATCTCTCCACCAGGAGAGCTTACTTTTAAAGGACACCCAATAGTTTCAGTTGGAAGTCCATTTTTATCAACAAATGCTCTTGATATGAATGAATGTGATGTGCCAGTATAAAAAAGAACAAGTGCTGGAAATGAATTGAGCTTGAACTTACCAGCCATAGTATCAGACTCTTCATATATTTCTTCCACATTGATGTGGTTCACTTGTCCTTTTTGGAAATGGTTGGGCTTGTTGGATCCTTCAACTTTCTTTTCTAGGCATTCATTTGCATAATGCCCCATCTTCTTACACTTTAAACACTCAACCTGACCGAGATCTTTCTTTACAGGCTGACTTCCATTACCACTTCCACTGTGGTGGCTCTTGTGTCCACTCTTGTGGTTCTTATACTTGTCATTATCATGACTGCGATGATGCTTGTTGTCATGATGACGGTTTTGGCTGTGGTGGCTGTTGTATTTCCCATGCTTGTGGAATCTAGAACTTGCACTATCATCATTATGGGAACGTTTGTGAGACGAACCCGATCTGTGCTTATCAAAGTTATGCTTCCTCTTCCTGCCCTCAACCTGTTTCATCTTGTTTTCCAAGATGGTGGCCTTGTCACAAAGTGATTGATATGTTGGGACATAGGAAATAGATAGCTGCAGGTTCAACTCATCATTAAGTCCCTCAAGGAACTTGTCCTTCCTTTTGGCATCTGTATCAACGTCATCCGGTGCATAGTGCGCCAGATTATTGAACTCGTCAATGTACTTAGCCACACTGCGGTGATGCTGTTTTAGATTGTGGAACTCCTTCTTCAAGTTTATCACTCCGGATGAGATGTGAGCTATACGGAAACCATCCTCAAACATAGCCCAAGTCACATCCTCAAGGGGAGTGGTGATCTGAAAGTTGTCCCACCAGGTTGCTGCTGGTACTTCGAGCAGATGTGCTGCGAACCTGACTTTTTCCTCGTCGGTGCAGCCAACAGTGAGTAAGTCATTGTTTACTGAATGTAACTAGTCATTGGATACCATTGGGTCAGTGGTTCTCGAGAACATTCTAGGCCTCAGTCTCAGAAATCTGGTGAGCATGTCAAATGCTGGAGGATTGTTTTGATTGTTGTTGTTATTGTTGTTTTCGTTATTGTTATTCCGATTCTGATTTTGCATGAACTGAGTCATCATCTGCATCAGTTGAGCTTGAGCTGTCATCAACTGCTGCATCTCGGGAGTGACGTTATTGTTGTTGTTTTGGTTGGAGTTGGCACGACGGGGAGGCATCTGTGGTTTCAATAAGGATAAGAATGAGATACCCATAGATGCTTATCATGCACAATGCATCACATATAAACAATCACATTAACAGAGCTCAAAAATAACATAGAGTTTGAACGACATAAACAACATGTTTTGAAAATGTAAACACACAATAGCAAGCCATCCACATGTTGGATGGTCATTGTGACTCAATAATCAAAGTATGATAGATAAAAGATAGTCGAGTAGTCTACACTACTCCTCCATGTTGACCTCGATGTCAACAAGAGCAAGACCTGCATTCTCCATGGCGGCCTTGTACTCATCTACACTAGTGGTCAAGGCCTCGATCTTTGCCCTGAGGGCCCTCTTCTGTGAGCGAAGCCTCTCAATCACTCCCTGCTAGGTCTCAAGCTCAAAGTCCTTGGCCTCTATCTCGGCCTTCATGTCCTTGATCTTCTTGTTTCTGTCTTGGACCCTCTTCTCATGATTCTTGAACTTCTTGTCCTGGCTCTCAAATCTGGCCTCCATCTCCTTGACGATCTCGTCTTGCTCTGCGAAGAGCTTGTACTTCTCCCTCAACTGAACCTGGAGCTCGTCATTGCTAAGCATGACGTTGGTCCTATCAGTGTCGAGGTGTCTAATAAGGCCCTTGAGGTCCTGGAGGTACAGACGAACTGGCTCTATCGTCTCTCTAGTCTCGCCCTCATACACCAATGCCTCTCCCTCCTCGTCACGTCTCCCAAACGGGTGGAAGTAGAGGCCTCTAAGCTCGGTGGAGTGGCGTCCGCAGAGGCATCCGAGTAGCTCATGTATGACTACATCTAGGACCTTGTCCTTGTCATCGTGCATCAGCTTGAAATAAATCTCCTCCATGAGTGGCTCCACCCGGCGTCCCGGTTGCAAGACTCTAAATCCCCAAAGGTCCTTCCTCTCAAACTATGTGAGCTGGAGTGCGTTGATACTAGGAAGTGGTAGGTTGAGCACACTAGTAAACTGCACAATGCGTGAACCAAAATGAGTTCCATTGAACTCCTTGGCAGTGTTGATCACAAAGCTAGGCATCTAAGGTAAGATAGAAAAATATTAGAACAACATAAATATAAGAAACAAGACAATAGAATGAAATCAAAAGCATACATCATCCATAAAACATACAAGTCATGGCATACTAAATCTATCACAACACTAAGGTTCAACATAACTTAGACAAATTTTTGTGAAAATACGACAAGTGTGGTGGTCCAACTAACGGAGTACTTTACAATCCTCACTCATATGCTAAGTCTATGATAACCTCCCTTAGACGTTTTATGGCGGTCTCTAAGTCTTGGGTATACTTATTCTCCTCTTCAAGATCATTTTTAGTGTTGACCATTCTACAATTGAGTCTTTCACCAAGCTCCTTGATTGCATTCCAAGTTGCATTTCTTGCAGAGTCAAAGAATGGTGTATACATTTCTGAGTTGGTGCCCATGTAGAATCCCGACTCTTTGTGGTTGTCTCCCTTGTTTTTATACAAGTGAAGTTGCACCCACCAATATTCCTCTCCTTCATCCATAACTGAAAATCCTTTGTATACGGCCTCACCATGTATCCCCAAGCTAACCATAAGGTTTTTAAGTGCTTTGGGAACCTCCGTCTCACATTCTAAAGTCATGTTCATGAGTGTTCCCTTCTTGACGGCTTCGTTTATGGTGGCCATCTACAAATTGAGATGAGAAAGAAGATTAGAAAGGTTTACAAGAAGAAAAAGACAAGTGTGGAATTTTGCGAAGTGTTGCATTTTTCCTTAGTGGTTTTCTTAGTCTAATCCAACCTAGGGTCATAATCCTACAGGCAACACAGTGCTCTGATACCATCTGTAAGACCCCACCTTTATAAGGTAAAGGATCCCTGTGATTGCAATGCTAGTCCCTGGATCAAATGCTAGCATCCACAGTTTAAGATGAAGTACACAGATACAAAGGTCTTTATTACATCGTCATTCCAGATATAACATAGTCTTTTACAACTCCATAGCCAAAGGATAGTACAAGAGTCCATAACATAAGTAATTAAAGAAAAGTCTTCATCTTCATGTGCCACAGGCAATCTTGTTGAGTGTAGACTCATAACCCTAATCCTCATCAGAGTAACCTGCAACATCATAAGTTACAACCACGATGGGTCAATACATTTGGAATTGTATTGGCAAGTGATACCATAGTAAAGTATTAGTTTCTGACATCTATATGAATTTGGCTAAGTGTAGCTTAGGCTTGCTTTGCTCAAAATAGTTTTCCTTATCAGTTGAAAACACTAAGTTTTTGTTTGATGAAAATCATACAAGGAACCACCAATAAACATTGGTGAACCTTTACCCTTGTTCAACCACAAGTTTTTAACATAGAAATTGGGATGAGGAGATCCTTGATAGCTTCAATGTCTTGATGCTCAAATTGTCCATTGCCGGGGACACGGCTAAGTACTTAGATTTTTTCCTTCTCGAGAGGTGGTGCACTTTCCCCACAAGACTCGACATGCATCGAGACGAGATCTTTCAGAAGCCTTCCCTTAGACCAAATGGACGCGTTCCATCCTATCACCCTACCTCCATCTGTCCATTTGACTAAGTTATTGCAACCTATATGATCAAGGCAGAGCCCATATGCCATGTGGCTGCACTAGAAGCTTCTAAACACTAATTATCTCAAATCCCTTTGTTCCTGGGTGGCTTTCCACAAGTGAGATACACCAGGGAGGCCATAAAAATTGGCCCTGAGAAACCACTCAACATAACCCATTCTTTCCATTCCACCCAGGTGATTCATTCACTTAGTCGTTTTATTAAGCAAAAACATAAGTCAAAAGACTTAGTAAAATTTCCATAGCATGTGTATAAAATCCACCCTTGTTTTCTACTAGCTAGGATAAGCAAGATATCAACAACTATTTTACTTAGATAATAATTCTACCAAGACTACAACTACTAGGATTTCCCAAGGCATAGCATATAGGTACTTAGTAAAAATTTCATGCAAGCCCTATACAAAATATCACTAATGCATAGTCAAAATAATGGAACAAATACATGAAGCACCACTTGCCTTGGTAGTTTGGGGAGTAGCAACAATCTTCACAATCACAATCACAATCACCACTAGAACCAAAATCTACACATAAAATAATAGCACCAAATTCACATTCCAATATTCAAGCAAAAATATTATGAATGCATGCAAATGCCATGTGATGATTTTTCTTAACTAAGCAAGACAAGTCAAATAGTACTGAACAAAAAACCAATTATTTAAAGTCTAAATAAACTTACAATGGCCTTAAAAACATTTTCTAAATAATTTATATAGTCAAAATAAGCCTATACTTGATTCTGTAAATAAATCAAATTTTATAGAAGCAAAATACAAATCCAAGCCCACAGTAATGTAGGATTTATTTTTCTGAATACAATGATATCTTATTTGCATTTTTTGGATAAACAAAAAAAAAGTTACAAATTTTACAAGTTTAATCATTCAAATTCATTTTCTGGATTTTTAAACAGACAGGACAGGCCACGTGGAATGATTCTATTGGCTGATACCGGTTCGCATGGATCGTACTCTATGGACCGCGGGATTAAAAGTGAATCGCACGGATCAGATCAAATCATACCTTTTCGCTAAGTCAATCTATCCTATCACTTGGATCTAAATCGGACTCACAACACACTGCTAAGAACTGGCGGCGCTGGCTCGACGGTGAGCGGCAGCGGCGCTCTGTCAGCAGCATTTCGGCGAAAACAGGAAGCAAGGGAGGAAGAGGGGATGCTGACCGAGTTCGCAGGGATGTGGCAAAGCTCAAGGTTATCGTGGGATGGCCAGGGGCGCACGGTCGTGTCGGCAATTGCTCACCGGAGAAGCTCCTGGCGTCGTGCACGCTCGGTCATCGACGTTGGCGAGGCTACATGGCACGCCAAGGCAAGGCAAAGGGTGCGTCAGATGCGTGAGAGAGATGAGATTGTAGGAGTATCAACCAGAGAGGAGGGGGCAGTTAGTAGTTACCAGTAGAGGTCGCGGAAGTGAATGCAAACGACGGAGGCGTTCGGACTTGGTCGTTCCCGAGGCTGTGGGGCACGCGTGGCCAAGCTAGGGCTACTGGTAGGTGCGTATAGGGTTGCTGGTCAAGCTTGTGGAAGCTAGGGGCAGAGGGGTGGCCGGAGTTGGCCGGAATCGGCGTTGCAACTCGTCGGAGCAGAGGGGGTTTGGGTGAGGAATTCTTGCAGCCTGGAGGCGTTCAGGGCATGGGGTCTGAGGGGAAATGGGGAAGAGAGGTGGGCGATTATGTACGCATGGTCAGGGGGAGGAATTAACGCTGCAATAAAGCAAATTTACGAGGAGGATTCAACATAGGTAACAACGAGGAGGAATTTGGGGGCGGGTCTCACGGTGAAGACGACGATGCACGCGTGGCAGTGGGTCCGTGGGGCCAGTGAGTGAGGGGGTAGACGCGTGATTGAGAAAGAGGGGAGAGGGGAAAACCGCCAGGTGGCTTTTGTGGGCTGATTCTGCTGTTGGGCCGAATAGGTGGCGCCGACTCTTTTCCAATTCCTTTCTCTTTTTCTATTTCTAATTTGATTTTTTAGGAAACAAAACAAACCAAAATCAAATGGTTTTGAATTCAAATCAATTCTAGATTTTTGTAGTGCAACCCTTGCATTAATTTGTGTATAAAACACTACTGATCAATCAAATACTCTTTGATACTTTGAAAAATAAAGTAAAACCTTGCCTTAATTATATAAATATAATATTCATATAAATGGTTTTATTTTGAATTTTGTTTTGAATTTTTTATGCAATCCAAGGAAGCTATGAATATATGAATGAAATGAAAACTTTTACAAATCATGATTTTTGGGATGTTACACTTCATCACCTCAACGCCTAATGGAAGACGATCATAGCAGTTGCCAAACAAATATCTTCATCTTAAGGGGAATGGGTGCTTTCCATAAAGGTTTGGACCAAAAAGGATTAACCGAGAAAATCCCTAAAGGGGCCAACCGCCAAGACATGCCAAGACATGTGGTTACCTTCAGGGAAATATCTGAACAAATTGCGAAGAGGCTCGGGTAATCCCCCTACAGGGACACTCTGCAAGCCATGGATCCATCCAAAAAAGGTACCCTCTCCATTGCCAATGGAGAAGGAAATCCCTTGACGGATTTAATGCTTGATCTTCTCGGTAAACCACCAGAATTGGGAACCCTCGTCCTAAAAGTGTTGCTCCTCAAGTATTTTTCCTTCACCAGCTATAGCCACAAGCCTCCGTCCTCTATCAGGATACTCCACATCCATTTCAGCATCAACACCTTATTAAAATGGTGTGAGGCTAAAATGCTTATGCCCTCAAAATCCTTGGGGTGCAAATATCTGTCAATTTTGTCATGTGATACTTTTGGTGGTCATAGGGATCTTGCCAAAATAAGCATGAAAACTTCTTATCAAAGGCGCCATGCACTCCCTATGGTAGGATATACAACCCCATCACCTAAATGGGGAGGCTAGATAGGCAAGAGTCGCTGAGGATTGTCTTGCTTCCTTTCAAGGTGAACCTTACACAACAAGGTTCTGGTTTCAATCTCACTCGCCCCTCTAGGGGATACATATCCATGATAAGGATCATGTTGTCGCAAATCAGCATCCCTAGGTAAGTAATAGGGAAAGAGATCAGCCTAAAATTCAGATTGTCGGCTATCCTCTGCCGATCCTCTAGAGATAAACCCATGACGGCCACCTCACACATTTCAAAGTTAACCCTAAGTCCCGAAATTTTCTTAAAGTAGAGAAGGAGGAACTTAAGATTGGCGATGTCAAGTTTTGAACCCTCCACCATGATCATGGTGTCGTGCACATACTAGAGGTAGGTTATCCCTCCTCTAGGTATAAGGTTCCCTACACAACCTAAAATGTGGTCGATGATCTAAGATTTCTCTAAGATCTTTGTGAGGTCATCCATTATAGAGTTAAAGAGTAAGGGGAGGATGGGGTCCCTGCCTCACTCCACACGAAGATCAAAAGTAGGGGCCCACCTAATGTTGATGATGACGTTGTTATTCCCGCTCATGACAAATTGCATGATCCAATTGATTAGGCGGTCATCGAAGCCTCTACGCTATATTACCTGGCATAGAAAGTTCCTTTCCAATTGATCATAGGACCTCTGAAAGTCTAATTTTAGGGGGGTGGCTTTCGTCCACTTGGACTTGACCTCGTGGACTATTCGATGGAGCGCCTAAACCCCATCATGAATGAGTCATCTTCTGAGGAAGGAAAACTAACATGGGTGGGCCAGTCTCTCCATAACTTGGTGACTGGCGATGCCCACACTTGGGAAAAGATGTGTTGGATGACATTAATCACCGTGGTCGGTCTAAATTGGCTAATATTTGTGGCTCCCACTACCTTGGGAATAAGGGTTATCACGCCAAAATTCAGGAATGTTTCGGTATAAAACTCCTGAAACATAGACATGATCACCACCCGAATCTTCTTCTAAAAGATGTATAAGAAGGAGATTGGAAGTGTAGGGTTCGCAGCATAGAAAACAAAAATTTTCCTACGATGGGAACTATGTACCAAGATCTATATACTAGATAAAAACAACGGGCGGATGTATATCCGTAGAGAACATACCCTTGAAGACCGACAAATCTTAACGAGTTGAACTCGTGGTTGATGTAGACGATCTCTTGCCGATCTCAAGATCGAGAGGAAGTCCTAGCGCCGCAAAGCAGCAGCGCTTTTATGCTCGCACACACGTACAAGACACCGAGCAACCTTCGCCTCCTCGCTCCAGCGATGCAGCGGAAGCACAACCCTTTCTTGCCAAATATCCACCGGGAACATGTATCTCACTAGTCCGAGACCACGGGGGATAAATTCTAGAGGGGGAGAGAGATCCTTCGTGAGGAGGTGTGAGTGAGAGAGAGGAGAGGGTGTGCCTTTTATAGGAGGAGGGAGGCACCCAAGGGGGTGGCCGCCGGCCATGGGGGATGCCCCCTCCCCTCCTTCATTCATGTGGGTGGACACTCCACTCACAAAAATCCTTTCAATTCCCTCCACTCAAAATCCCACTCAAAATTGCTATTAAATTTCCACCAAATTTAATGCAAACTCTCATTAAATAAAACCATTTTATTTATTCAGAATTTTGTCAATTACTTTAATGACAAACATTCACATATAACCCCTTGCTAGAATTCCATTTCACATGCAAAAACACTTTCTGCAATTTCACCCGAAAACATGTTTCGGTATCTAGTGAAATAAATTCTTGCGCTTGTTTATTCTTTCCGGCATGAAACATTTGATCCAATTGGATGTCAGTGTCCCTTAAGTGTGTCACCCTACGGTTCACGAATAATGCGGACATGATCGAGACCCTTCTCCGATCAATAATCAGTAGCAGGACCTGGAGATCCATACTGACTCCCACACATTCAATGATGACTTTCCTGTGATCGTCGGAACCTTTTACACTTGTATCTTAATCCCTTTGTTTCACGATATATTACATGTCCGAGATTCGATCATCGGTATCTCCATACCTCGTTTGATCTCGTTACTGACATGCACTCTTTTCTCGTTCCCGTGATATAACATTCTAGTGATCAAATCACTTACTTGCAAGCTAACCAATGTGATATCACCGAGAGGGCCCAGAGTATATCTATCCGTCATCGGGATGAACAAATTCCACTCTTGATCCATGAGTCTCAACATAACACTTTAGTAGCTTTGAAGCCATCTTTATAATCACCCAGTTAAGGTGTGACGTTTGATGTCAACAAGAAACTCTTCCAGTGTTAGTGATTGGCATGATCTCATGGTCTAAGGATTAGGATCACTTCGTAAGTTGTTTATAGCAATAGAAACTCAATGACTTTGATCGTAATGCTATACTTCAGATGAATGTTCATCACATCATTACACTAATGTTGTGATCTTGTTATTAACAACATCCAATGTCTATGATCAGGAAACTGTGATCATATTGTTAATCAACGAACTAGTTTATGAGAGAGGCATAACTAAGAACTTTCTGTTTGTTTATTAAACACACATGTATTAACGTTTCCGTATTAATACAATTATAGCATGCAAAATAAACATCTATCATATACTTGGAATACACATAATAAACACTTCATTATTCCCTCTCAGGGCATATTCCCTTCAGTCTCCCACTTGCACTAGAGACAATAATCTAGTTACATAGTGATGTATCTAACACCCATGGAGTTCTGGTGTAGATCATGTTTTGCTCTAGGGAGAGTTTTAGTCAACGAATCTGCTACATTGAGATCTGTATGTAGTTTACAAATCTTTATATCTCCATCCTTGACATGCTCGCGGATGGAGTGAAACCGGCGCTTAATATGCTTGGAATGCTTGTGAGACCTTGGCTCTTTGGCATTGGCAATGGAACCATTGTTGTCACAATAGATCACCATTGGATCCAACACGTTTGCAACCACACCTAGTTCAAATATGAACTCCTTCATCCAAACTGCTTCTTGAGATGCTTCCGAAGCAACAACATATTCGGCCTCCATCGTTGATCCCGCTACCACATGTTGTTTGGAGCTCCTCCAACTAACCGCTCCGCCATTCATGAGAAATACGTATCCGGAGTGAGACTTAGAGTCATCCGGATCGGTGTCAAAGCTAGCTTCAACATAACATTTAGCGACGAGCTCTTCTTCACCTCCGTATACAAGAAACATATCCTTAGTTCTTCGCATGTACTTAAGGATATTCTTGACCGCTTTCCAGTGTTCCAAACCTAGATCCGATTGGTACCTACTAGTCAAATTAATAGCATGTGCCACATCCGGTCTTGTACAGAACATAGCGTACATTATTGAGCCTATGGCTGAAGCATAGGGGACTTTGTCCATTTTCTCTCTTTCTTCCACCGTAGCCGGACTTTGAGTCTTACTCAATGTCATGCCTTGTGTCATAGGTAAGAACCCCTTCTTACTATCTTCCATTTTAAACTTCTTTAAAATCTTATCAAGGTATGTTCTTTGCGATATCCCCTATTAGGCGCCTAGATCTATCTCTATAGATCTTTATGCCTAATATGTATGACGCTTCACCTAGGTCCTTCATAGAAAATTTGTTGTTTAGATAACTTTTAACATTGTTTAAAATATCTATATCATTTCCGATCAATAATATGTTATCCACATATAGTATCAGAAATGCCACATTGCTCCCACTCACTTTCTTGTAAATACAAGCTTCTCCATAAGTTTGGACAAATCCAAACTCTTTGATCACCTCATCAAAGCGGAGATTCCAACTTCGTGATGCTTGCTTCAATCCATAGATGGATCGCTGAAGCTTGCACACCTTGTTAGCATCCTTAGGATCGACAAAACCCTTTGGTTGTATCATATACAACTCTTCTTCAATATTACCATTGATAAACGCGGTTTTGACATCCATCTGCCATATCTCATAATCAAAATATGCAGCAATTGCTAACATAATCCTAACCGACTTTAGCATCGCTACGGGAGAGAATGTCTCATCGTAGTCAACTCCTTGAATTTGTCGAAACCCCTTTGCGACAAGTCGAGCTTTATAGACGGTCACATTACCATCAGCATCAGTTTTCCTTTTGAAAATCCATTTATTCTCCATGACCTTTCGGTCGTGATGTAAGTCCACCAAGTTCCGAACTTGATTTTCATACATGGATTCCATCTCGGATTTCATGGCTTCTAACCATTTGTTGGAATCCGGGCTCATCATTGCTTCTTCATATGTCGCAGGGTCATCATTTTCATTAACCATGAAATTCATGACAGGATTTCCGTACAGCTCGGGAGCTGCACGCGTCCTGCTAGACCTGCGAGGTTCAGTAGTATTTTCTTTCGGAGTTTCATGATCATTATCATTAGTTCCTTCTTCAACTGGTGAAGCCAACTCCGGAACGACTTCCAGCGCTGCGCTACTCGCCATACTTTGAAGAGAAGGTTCAATAACCTCTTCGATTTCTACCTTCCGACTATTCACACCTTTCGTGAGAAACTCTTTATCTAGAAAGGATCCATACTTGGCAACAAAAACCTTGCCCTCGGATCTGTGATAGAAGGAATACCCAATAGTTTCCCTAGGGTATCCTATGAAGACGCATTTTTCCGCTTTGGGTTCGAGTTTATCCGGTTGAAGTTTCTTCACATAAACATCGCATCCCCAAACTTTAAGAAATGACAGCTTAGGTTTGTTTCCAAACCACAATTCACACGGTGTCTTTTCAACGGATTTAGATGGTGCCCAATTTAAAGTGAATGCAGCTGTTTCTAGTGCATAACCCCAAAATGACAACGACAAGTCCTTCAGAGACATCATAGATCGAACCATATCCAATAAAGTACGATTACGACGTTCCGACACACCATTTCGCTAGGGTGTTCCGGCAGGTGTGAGTTGTGAAACAATTCCACACTCTTTCAAGTGAGTGCTAAACTCGTAACTTAGATACTCACCTCCACGGTCAGACCGTAGAAAGTTGATCTTTCTATTACGATGATTTTCCACTTCATTCTGAAATTCCTTGAACTTTTCAAAAGTTTCAGACTTGTGTTTCATCAAGTAGATATAACCGTATCTACTCAAATCATCTGTGACAGTAACAAAATAACGATATCCACCTCGCTCCGACACACTCATTGGACCACATACATCAGAATGTATGATTTCCAATAAATCTGTCGCCCGTTCCATTAAACCGAAAAACGGCGTTCTAGTCATCTTGCCCATGAGGCATGGCTCACATGTATCAAATGATTCAAAATCAAGTGATTCCAAAATCCATCCGAATAGAGCTTCTTCATGCGTTTAATGCCAATATGACCTAGACGGCAGTGCCACATATATGCGGATATATCATCATTTAGTTTAATCCTTTTAGCATCAACATTATGAATATGTGTAACATTATTACCGAGATCCAAAATAAATAAACCATTCATCATCGGTGCATGACCATAAAAGATTTAATTCATATAAATAGAACAACTATTGTTCTCGGATTTAAATGAATAACCACTTCGCATCAAACATGATCCAGATACAATGTTCATGCTCAGTGCTAGCACCAGATAACAATTCTTTAAGTTTATTACTAATCCCGACGGACAATGGAGAGGTAGCGTTCCGACGGTGATCACATCAACGCTTGATCCATTGCCGACAGACATCTTGACCTCACCCCTTGCTAGCGGTCGCTTGTTCCGCAGCCCCTGATCCGAGTTACAAATATTAGCAACTGAACCGGTATCAAATACCCAGGTGTCATAACGAGCACTAGTAAAGTACACATCAATAACATGTATATCATATATACCTTTGTTTGCCTTGTCGGACTTCTTGTCTGCCAAATACTTGGGGCAATTGCACTTCCAGTGGCCATTCCCCTTACAATAGTAGCACTCGGTATCAGACTTAGGTCCAACTCGGGGTTTATTTTCAGGCACGGCAACCGGCTTGCCGCCCTTACTTCCCTTCCGTTTTCCCTTCTTGTCTTTCTTGAAACCAGTGTTCTTATTGATCATCAACACTTGATGTTCCTTTTTGATCTCCACTTCTGCAGTTTTAAGCATTGACAGAAGCTCGGGGAGAGACTTCTTCATGCCTTGCATATTATAGTTCATCATGAAGATCTTATAGCTAGGTGGCATAGACTGCAGAACACGATGGATGCCCAAGTCAATGGGAATCGATATTACCAAGGACACAAGCTTATCATCGTAACCCGACATCTTGAGTACATGCTCACTAACGAGTCAGGTTTCTTCCATCATGCGCTAAAGAACTTTTCTCAAGCATTGTAGCTCTCACAAAGATGTGTGTCGAAAATCATTTTCAACTCACCCATTGTATCTAATGCATTGCCGTTTTCGAAACGCTTTAGAAGTTCCGGCTCTAGCCCATACAATATGCCGCAATGAACTAAGTTGTGGTCCTCCTGACGAGTCTGATAGACATTCTTCTCCTCGTTAGGGGCATCCTCAAAAGGTGGGGGGCCTAGCGGCGCTTCTAGCACATATTGCTTTTGTGCAGCAGAGAGGAAAACCCTAAAATTCATGGCCCATTCGGTGAAGTTGCTACTGTTCATTGCAAGTTTCTCTTTCTCCATGAACACATTGAAATTAAAAGCAGGTGGTGCCATCTACAACAGAATTTATAAAGTTTAGACTAAGTTTATGATAGATTGAGTTCAACTAATCCACATTACGAATGAAATCCCACTCAAAAATGACATCCCTCGTGCCTTTTTGGTGATTACATGAACCAAATCCACTACACCAAGTCCGATCATCACGTGAGTCGATGTAGCTTCAAAGGCGATCATCAAATGGGCATCATATCTACTATATGACTCATGCTTAACCTTTCGGTCCGTGTTCCGAGGCCATGTTTGTACATGCTAGGCTCGTCAAGTTAGAACCTTAGTATTCACGTGTGTAACTGTATTGCACCCGATATATGGTCGTGGATCCAAGAACACCCGATCATCACGTGATGTCTTGGAGCGACGAAAATATAATTGGTGCATACTAACGGAAGAACACATTCTTATCTTGATATTTAAATGAGGGATCATCTTATTATGCTAATAAAGCGCTAAACAAGCAATATAAGATGCTATCAAACATCACATTTTTATTAGTGAAATGATATGGTTCCCACATATGATCTCTATCATGTGCACCGTGGTATGATCACTATCATACCTTTATGTGTAAGTCCAAGGTCTATGGAACTTACACGCTATGTGTGTTGTAAGAGTATCATCTCATACTTCTACTTACAACATCACCATATCATAACACTAGACCAGCAACAATCTAAACTAGACGCCTCTAATTTATCCATTGCAAGTTTTACGTGGCTTAGGGATTTCGAAGATAGAACCGTTATTACCTACGAACATGAACCAAAACGAGGATAACCAAATTGTTGACAACTGTAACATACCATCCTTCTGTGTAATATAAATAAGATGTGTTTGAGCATTTCATGCATGCATTACACTTGCACTTAGATTTAACCAAAGAAGAACAAACAACAAAACCCTAAAAACCCTAATAGTTTTTCCTCTCTCTTTGAATCAATTCAAATGGTTCCCATATTTTGAAAATTCTAAAATGAATGGAGCTCAAATAGTTACAAGTGATCCTTATTGTTTCCATATGTTATGCAAAAGTTTCTGTAAAATTGAAAAGATTCAAAACAGATTTGAAATTCAAATTACAAAAGGGAAACCAGAAATAGAAATAGAAAAACATTTCTGGAAATAAAAATGTATCTAACCTAGCTACTGGGCCGAGCCCACCTCTCTTTCTCTCTCCCTGGCGCCAGCAGGAAGCCCACCCAGGGCCCAAGAGCAGCCCAGCCAGGCCCGTACCGCTTCGGCCTTTCTATTTCTTTCTTCTTCCTCCCCGACGCAAGCAGCTCGGTGGCTCGCCGCCGGCCACCCGATGCTCCGCCGTGCGCCGCGATCAACGCTGCCGCCCCCGAGCGTCTATTTGAACCCCAGAGCCGCTGCGGAGAAACCCTAGTGTGGCATCCCGCAAAACCACTACTAGAAAATCGCGTTGTTTTTGTGCATTGCATCGTCATGACCGCATGCTCATGCCATCATGCCACATTGCATTTGAGCATCGTCATCATCTGGCACTTGCTTGCATAAAACTATTTGCGGAAAAACCTGTTTGTGTCTTCTAAACGCCCCGTCTTTATTCAAACGCAAACCCGGGTCGCCGGAATATTTTGTTTTGACTAAATATGTTTTGCAAACGGTCCGTTTAAATAAATAAAATATTGCATTATTTTAAGCAGGGCAGTCGAACGGGCCGAATGACCCGAACGACCACCCCAGAAAAATACAAACGGCCCACCCCATTAATCCTACAGCTACCAACCTATCTACCCACACACACCCCCCTCCACCTCACTCCCTCCAATCAGCTCTCGCCACGTCACCTCTCCCCCTCACCCCCTCCAATCCCCTTTTGCCACTTGGCCCAGCCACTCTCTCCTCTCTCCCCTGTGGCCCCACCTAACCTCACCCACCAACCAACACACACACCACACGACGCACACACGCACGCTCAGCCTCACCCTCTCCCAACCGCCCAGCCGACAGCCCCCTGTCCCCTGGCCCCACCACCCACCTGCCCCTGCTCTCTCTCCTCTCCTCTTCCTCGTGCAGCCACCCCTCACCTCAGCCAGCCGCTCCCGTCCGCCACCGCGCTCAGACCCTCTCACCTGACGCTTCCTCCCTCATGACCCTTGCTGTCTCCTCCCTCCGCCGGCGACAGCTCCTCCTCCCGCTGCCGCCCGCCCGTCCGCTCGCCCCACCCTCCTCCTTGGCCAGGCTCCCCGCCTCTTCCTCTCCCGTCGCCCTTGAGCCCGCTCTTGCCTCCGCCTCGCCGCCGTCTGCCGCCAGCTCGGCTCACCTCCGGCCGCCGCCTCCTCTGGCCGTGGCCGAGCACGCTCCGCGCCTCCTCCGCCCCTGCTGCTCGCCGCCTGGGCTGCCCCGCCTTGTTGCGTGAGGCCGCCTCCTCGTCGGCGGCCCTTTCCGCAGGCGCCCGTCCGCCATGCCCCCGTCGGTCTCCGGCCTTCATCCCGCGCGTCGCAGCCATAGCCAGTGAGCGCCATGCCGCGTCCGAGCGTGTGCTAGCTCGTGTTTTTGTGTTGTTGTATCAAGGCAGTGTGCTCACCCCTCACTCTTGGTACCCGGGCCTCTCGAGATCGTCTCGGAACAACACCGACACATCGCCAACTTTCTTCGAAGGCCGACCATATCAACGAACCCCAACTAAACCTCAAGATCGCCATCTGCGAGCAAGCCGGAAACCTCCAGGACTCCTTCCAGGAACCACCAAGATCTTCATCACGGACCCGGCGCTCTCCTTCATGGACGCCGAGATCTTCCTCCGGAATTCAAGATCGAACCCTTGACGCTTACGGGATGGCAAGATCGCCACCGGACGCGAATCCCAAGACCACGAGACCCCGAACCAAGGCCGATCCATTCCGTGCCGCGCCAAGATCTCCTTCTCGGACCCCGGTGACGCTAAGTTCTTCGTCGTAAAGCAACAAGGCCTTCGACAAGACAAGGAACGCCAAGAACTTCACCCCGAATGCCAAGGCCGACCCGACACGAGGACCCGACAAGTTCGACACCGGTCAGGGCGAGTCCGATGCCCCGACGCCAGACCAAGTACGCCCTCCCGGAACGCCAAGGTCCCCGCGAGAGACGACAAGACCGACAACATGACCCGAAGACCACGGATGCGACAAGACCCTAAATCCCAGAGTCCGAGAACGCTTCCGTCGAACCCTGAACCCTGAGACCGAACCCCGAACCCCGGAACCCCAAGTTCGTCGAGACCCCCTAAAGTGTGAACCCTTTTCTCGAACCCTATTTTATAATATAATAACAACTTGTTGCATATTAAATTGTCATACTCGCATGCATATCATTGGTTTGGGGGCCTTACGCCGATTCACCCTATAATTAAATATGGGGCCCATATGCGGGCAAATCTAGTCCCATATCGGCCTCATTTAAACTTGTGTAGCGAACCGGTATCTTATCTTGCCTTGTTATAACAACATTTAATTGTGTGGTATCTAAACAACTTGAACCATATAATCATTTGTCGGGACCCCGGTTCCGCTTAATATTGCCTAATTGCATTGCACCTTGCCATGCCATACATCATACATGCATCATGCCGATCTTTTGCTGTAGTATTAAATATTGCATCCGGTGTTTCTTCTAGTGTTTTCGCGGATAAGGCCGTTGATTTGATGTGAGCTTCACCCCGATCTTCGGTTGAACCTTCGGCAATGTTTCCAGGCGAGCATCTCCCCCTTTCTACCTATCTTACTTTTATAGTATTTATTCCCTCCTGTTGATCTATTGCTATCTGTGTTGCGATGCTCTAGTGTTTCGTACCCGTGAAATTCCTTGCAGCCTTATATTGCCTTGGACACATCCTATTACCTGTTGATTGGTAGATAGTTGGACTTGCGCGTCGTAGTCGCTTGCTCAAGTGCTGTTGCGTGTTGTCAAGTGCCACAGTTGTTGGAGTAATGCCGCATGTGTGTTGTTGGAGATGATCATAGCTTTACTTACCGTTCACTTTAATTCCTGTATAACAACTAAAATTGAAGTAAGCAGAGGCATCGGTGGGTGATAGATAACATTTGGTTTCCGAACGCCCACTTGTGTCCCGTAGGACCCCGAGTGCTTGATACATGTTCCTTGAATTATCGCGCTATCCACATCCGGGAGGTATATGGGACCCCCCTGAGCCAGAGCTTGATTCAGTCTTATTTCTTGGGGCCACAAACTAGTTTGAGGTTTTATTTACTATCCTGTACTTATGCCATGCTTTACTGCTTTATTTAAATTGTGCGACAGATAGCACCTGTACTGTTTAGGATCGGGACACGATTCCGTGGTGTCGACAAGCCCAGTTTTGGGTTCCCAGTCGTTCACAGCCGTCTACCCAAACCTTGGGTCCGTCTCGGAGCTAGCTTACTTTGTTGCGGGTAAGACTTCAAGGGGTGGCCCCCTGAAATATTTCTGAATCCTGTGATTGCTTTGTCGTGAAAGCCTCGTTGGGTTTTGATTTGGTTTTTCCGAGGTTGATCGAGCGTGTGTTGCTATTTGGTGCACCCCGGCCGGGTAAAACTTTCTGAAAGCCGTGTCCGCGGATATGGACGACTTGGAGCACAGTATCTCGACCATAGACAAGCATAACTAAAGTTTATTTGCTATAAATTTGACTTTATAATGGCTAGTAATCAGCTTCACTATAATGTAATGGTTAAATAATACTGCCCACAATTGCTTGTTTGAGTTGTCGCTTGCGACCATTGCACCTGACTAGTAAATATTGCAACTACAACGGAATGGCTAAATAAAAGTACCAACAACTGCTGGGTTTTGGGGTTTATATCATGCTATCTGTATCTGATTAGTAATTGCTGCAACTACAACGGAATGAATAACTAAAAGGGCCCACTGCTTCTTTTATCAGGACAATTATCTACACCTGACTAGTAATTGCTGCAACGATAACTGAATAAATAAAACTGCCAACTGTGTGAGTCCCTCGGTTGACTTCCTTGTTTGGTATCTAGGGGGAAACGCCAGGATGGGTTTGTTTGGTGTTAGTATCAGGCTGCTTCCGGATAGGTCTTTCTTACCCCTCTCTGATAACCGCCAGTTGTATTGAGTCTCTATAGGTTGTTAGTGCATGCTGCCGCTGCCGCTTCAGTCCACCATACCTATGTAGGCGAGGACCGCCGAATTCTAGTCTCGCTGTCTTGGCCTCAAGATCGACGCTCCTCTTTCCTTTGCCCTTTGTCGCACCCTTTGTTTAAGCGGTTTTGAGATCGGCCTTGCGTTAGCGGTTACCCTTCCGGCTTTGGCAGGGTTATGGACGCCATTGGTTATTCTTCAGGTCTCTTAGCCCCATTTGCATCTTGTCCGTAGTCGGACGCTCTATCATTTTCAAGGTGATTTGGATCTTTGTATATTATATCTGTATTCTTGACTCATTGAGTCGCTGTTGTATATATATTTGTCCTGTGGGTCCCATCGAGGACTGTTGTGTAATGTTATTACTTTGTTTTCCACCCGCACGCAAGTGCCTGGTGGGCACCTTTGAATCGTTTCTATGCGGGTTTGGCGGGAAGCGCTGAAACTTGCATAGGGCCGATTCTGAGGGTGTTACACCTAGCCCGCCATTTCCCCCTCTCCTTAGCTCTCTAGCGCCATGGCCGAACCCTAGCTCGCCAGGTCTTTCTTGTCCCCGTCGTCTCCGTCCACCCCAGCTCAAGCCGACACCACCGCTGGATGCGCCTCGCCGCCCTCGTCCTCATACTCGAAGCTCGCGTGCTGGGACGCCCTATTCTCCCCGGAATCCAGCTTGAAGCCCCGACGGCCGCCGCCGTTCACACCATCGATTCGTCGTCGTCCGGCCTCCCCAAGCCTCGCCACCACCTCTGTCGTGCTCGCGGTGAGCTTGTGGTGCTCCAGCACCCCTCCGTTTTCTTCCTCTCCCTCTGTATCCCCCTCCCCGCATGAGCCCGACGCCGGCACCGTTGCTCGTCGTCGCGCCACCATCTTCGGTGACCAATATTGGGCGGTGCCGCCACTATCTGGCTCCCCGCGATGCCCTCTCTCTAACGCGCCCCTCCGCGCATCCAGGCGAGCACGGGATCGTTGGATCCTTGCTCGATCTGAGGGTGAGCTCCATTGCTAATGTCATGCTGACATCAGCATGAGGCAATAACTCATTTTCTTTTATTAATTATTTTGTAAATATTTCTGTAAATAGAAAATAATATGACAGGTGGGCTATACCCGTCAGGATTTTAATAATTTCTATAAATATTTTCTGAAATAAATAAAAGTCTGACATGTGGGCCCAAGTTTGGAAATTAATTTAAATATTCCAAAAATGTTTAAAATGAATTAAATTTGGGAAATTCATAACTAATTCATTTTAAATCAGGAAAATACAAATAATATACCAAAATGTTCAGAAAAATGAAACCTATCCAACTAAGCTATAATCATACATTGTTAATAAACTTTGATATCAAGTTTAATTAGAAGAACTAATTGAACCCCACAGGTGATTCCGATGATCTCCTGTTTTAGGGTTTGGAATTTCGGAACCCCCTTTAAAGTGACCAAGCATGCTTTAGGGTTCAATTCAACACTATTCAACCTGTCATATCATCCATATTGTATGAGCATTGCGTATGCCATGTGTTGAGTGTTACTTTCTCTTTTCCGGCGATTGGTTCTCGCGAATAGGAACTGAACCCGAAGCTGAAGTCAACGCCACCGAAGAGCAGTACCAGTCCAACAACGGACAAGGAAAGCGAAGCCCCACTCATACATATGAATCCTATGATTACAAAGTATTTCATTCTCGTCATATGCATTCGGTTCAAATAGTCTTCTGTCAGTAGACAGAGTAATCCTATCTGATGCATGTTATCCTTTGTGAACTATATTACTTGATCCACCGCTCCTAGCATAACTAGGGTTTGTCTTATGAGCATCGCTAGTGCCACAAGTTAGATCAAGCTTAGCCATGCTTAGTGTTTCGATGCTGATCATTCAGGTGATGCACCGGAGGTGCGAATGAATCTAGTATAGAAGGATGTGGTGATGTGATCAGAGATGAATGATAAACATGCTAAGGCTCGTATGGGAGGCCACGTGGGTTGTGGTTTTTGTATTCCCATACTTGCCAACCCTAGGACCCGATGTTCTTGCCTCTTGAACCAAGACGAGCGTACAACCACACGGGGACCTGGAAACCCCCTCGACCAACTAACTTACCTAGTAGATTCCATGAGTCACATAGTTTGGGCTTTCCATTCGACATACGCATCTTGGTTGTTCTTGAATGGAGGTGAAGGAGGTGCATTCATAACAAGTAGGTAAGCGTGGCCGGGAACAAGAGATGCCCGACATCCGTAATCTTGAACCCTGCGCACATCATTAGGGACCGGATTCAGGACTTGACCCGTTATGGCGGCATATCCCTAGTGCGTGACTCATGGTCTCGGCGAAAGCAGGGTAAAGGTCATGGTCAACCACTCTCTGTCGGCCTACAAGGAAGAGGGCTAATAATTTGGAATTAAGAATCGGTTGGTATGTGTGGGTAAAGTTGTGCACCCCTCCAGGGTTATTAATCTTTTAGAAAAGTCGTGTCCACGGTTATGGACGACTTGGGAATGGACGTGAAGATCATAGAGAACTATAACCGAATGATAAAACTTGCCAACTAAAGTGAGATACAGAATACTTCCTTGGGGTTGTTGAGGGGGTAGTCCGGGAAGAGTTGATCTATTGATGATGGTTCTGGGTGGATATCAAAGATGAATTTAAGAGCTAGAGTTAAAGTCTTCTTATCTCCTTTTGAAAATGATCCGACTAGACGATTTTCTTCTCCCTCTTGTTTTGAAAACAAAAGATGGCTTTATGCAAAATAACTCCACAAGCCATAATTCTTGCGGAGTACACCCTGTACTCAGCCTTGCTTCGTTGATGTTTTCCACAGATCATGCTACTCCAACTGAAGGTGGTTTCTTCATCGAAGTCGATGAGTAGTCGTGGTTCCTGGGCAGCAGCCTAGGATCTATGGAAGGGTCGCTACTTTCATTATGGCCTCTTAGGCCTTTTGCTAATTTTGTTGTTTAAAACAACTTGTTTGCTTCCATTGTTTGATGTAATGATGGGTTTGTGACCCCTATCTTGTATGACTGGTTTGTAACTATCTTAAGAGTTTACCTTATTAATGTATGGTTTGTATGTTCTGTAATGTTACCGATCTTTCCCTGCGCGTTTCGGAATTTAGGTTAGGCTTATATCAGATGAGGGTCTGGTATTTGTCTTGCCTTGATCCCGGGTTGTGACAGATTTTGGTATCAGAGCCGGACTGCCTATAGGAAATCCTTCTAGTTGGTCAAGGTTGAGCCTAGAGTTTGATAAAACTATTTGAAAGCTAAAAACTATTTGCAAAACTCTGAATAGGACTCTTTTTACTCCTTATTCAAGGTTGTTCTATTGCTGAGTTATCTTACCTTGTTTGCTTTGCAAGGTTTTCACTTCTCGTCTATTATTTCAAATTTCTAGGATATACGGGTTTGGGTTGTTTTCCCTAGTACTCCGTACTTGGTTGCAAGGCTCGGAGTTTCTAAGATATATATGTGCAACTGAAGCAATATTTTTCAACTTTTCTAAGGGTGCCTCGAATTACGCTATCAATTCTTTTGTGACTTGGTGGTATCATATCATGCTTGCATTCCATTGTTATGGTTTGTATCTAAGTTGGTAGCGTATACGTTTCGTATGCTTGTTCTACTGCCATACTTAATGCATTGATATAGTTCCCATCCACATGTTCACCTATACCATGATCCTTTGATATGGTTTTGCCATCCTTTGTTGTACCCTTTTTGGTGAATCCATTCTCATGGTTTCTGTTTTCTCCTCAGGATGCTGGCTGGTACTCGTTGCTCTGTTGGCCGTCGAGGACACAACGATGCTGATTAGGAACTTCTGCCACCTCCCATAATGGTCGAGGTTCTCAACAACATTGAGACCAACCGTCTGTGGAATGAACGCCTTCTGGAGCATGTGGCGCAGAACACTGAACGTCGTCCTGACGACTGTGTCACACTTGGAGATTCCATCCGCTCTTTTCCTCCAATCTTCACCCACTCCAAGGAGCCCCTTGAAGCTGATGATTGGCTCCGCACCATAGAACGCAAGTTTAGTGCTTTTCGTGTCCGTCCCGCTGACCGTGTCAACTTCGCCGCCTATCAACTGGAAGGTGAGGCTAGTGTTTGGTGGGAAGGTTTTCAGAATCTGCAAGATCAGGGACATGTCGTTACCTAGGAGGAGTTCGTTGCAGCATTTTGTGCCTCATATATCCCTAAGCCCGTCATGGATCTCAAAAGGAGGGAGTTTTTGGATCTAACTCAGGGGCGCAAGGATATTGAAGCCTATGGGTGTGAGTTTACTCGCCTGGCTCGTTATGCAACCAGGGGTGTGACCAATGATGAAGACAAGCAAGATCTGTTCCGTAAGGGACTTAACCCTGCACTTCGCTATGAGTTGCTGCCCTTCAAGTTCCAGTCTTTCTAGGACCTGCACAATCAGGCTCTTACTCTGGAACATGGAAGGAAGGGTATGGAAGTATCTCAGAAGCGTGAAGAAGGAAATTCTCGTGCTTCTTCCTCTGGTAACAAGAAGCACCGTGTCTTTGTTCCATACAATGCTGTGCCTCGATCTCCTTATGTACCCAAGTCTTCTGGCAATAATTTTCGTCAGCCACAGTCAAATATTGGTGGATCAAACTATCACCCTCCTGCTGGTTCTCACACTGGGGTTACCTGTTATTCCTGTGGTCATCCTGGTCACTACTCAAGGGAGTGTTCTCAAAGGGCTGCCGGACGCAATGATCAGCAGGAAAAGAAGAATGATAAATCTCAAGGTGCTGGACGTGGTCGTCTGACCGATGTCACTGTTCAGGAAGCTCAGGAAGATCCACGCGTCATTCTGGGTACGCTCCGTGTCGATTCAATTCTTGCAACAGTTTTGTTTGATTATGGAGCATCGCATACATTCATATCACAAGAGTTTGCACGGGAGCTGTCACATCCCAAAATTTTCCAAATTTTGTAATGTGAAAAATAAATAAATAAACAAAATAAATAATTGTTGAAATTAAGGGTGAAAAGAAACTTTTTGTTTCTAAATGGAAACTTAAAAATCCCATCTTGAACAAACTTTGGTTCAAGTTTGAATCCAAACTAAATTCAAATCAAGTGAAATGCATTCTTCATAAATGCATCTGGAAATTTAAACACTTGGAAAATAAGCCAAAACCCTAAAACCCTAATGGAAGAAAAGCATTTCCAGGTTACCTCTAAGACCATGGATTTGATCCAAATAAAAATTTGTCACAAACATTTACAAATGATCAATAATAACAAATAGAAATATTATAAAACCATAGAAATTGGTTTCACTTAATTGGAGCCATAGATAAAATCTTATGAATTCAATAAGATAAGGAAATTGAATTTCCAAAGCTAATAAAGCACCTATCAAGAAATCCATACCAAATGGTGAGCAAATAATCCTAAAGAGATTTAAAAGGATAAACAAATATTAAATAAGATTTTACAAATTGGAATCACCAAGTTTGAATCTACAAATAAAAAGATATGTATTTTATAAGATAAAGATAGAAATAATAAAAGAGGAATATTTAAAGACCAAATTAAATCTTGACCTAATCCATAGGCAAATGGAATAATTATAATCCAAATCCAAATAAAATAAATGGATAAATAATTTTCCAAACAAAATAAAATGGCATTATCCAAATTCCATTTCCATTTGAATAAAGACAAAATTCCTATTAGAAATGATTAAATAAATCATGGGAAAATAATATTTGGAACTTACCCAAGTGGAATAAAAGTTGTTTAATTAACTTAAATAAGATCAAAGAAATCAACCAAATAAAATTTATGGAATTAAAACTATATTAATTTCATTGAAATAAAGACAAATACCCAATTTTAAATGATTAATAAATCATATTAAAAACATTCCAAATAATTCAAGGTGAATTGTTTGACACCCAAATAAATAGATAAAACCTACTGAAAATATTTGGAAAGATTTAGTTTTCAAATGGAGTTTTTGAAACAATAATAAATCTTATTTAAATTAATGCAAGGGCCTATTTTAAATAATTATTATACCCTAAAAAGAATAAATGAATTATTCTAAATTTGACTCTAAAATGAACTATTAAACAGTATTTGAATATACTCAAAGATTGGTTGAAGTTTGAAATTCAAAAGTTGTTTGAAATGATTAATCAAAATCAAAATAGAATAATAGAAATGGAAAAAGAAATAGATCAAAAAAAAGGGAATAGAAAGTAGCCCAGCCAGCAAAGCCCATCCAGGCCCAGTCTAGCCCACTCCCTCACCCCAGCGAACCGTTTCCTTTCTCACCACAGAGAAAACCCACCCCCTCACCGACCTCTGGACCCCACCTCCCCTCTCTCTCACTCGCTGACGCCTGGCCCCCACCTGCCAGACCATCGTCTCCACCCACGCGAAGACCACGCCTCTAGCCGTTTTTGTCGTCGATTACTTGCGATCAATCCTCCTTAATGCCGCATTTATTCCTCGCCGTGACCACTCCATATTAAACGCCTTCTCCTCCTCTTTCATTCCCCCCAAACATCGCCTCCCCACTGCCCCTAGGTTGCTCGAATTTGTCCACACACCGCCACTACCTCCGACACACTCCGACGACGATTCTGGTGAGTACACGCCGCCCCATCCTCTCCAGGACACGCTCGCTTGTTCACCATCACTGTGCGCACCCATTAACCCCAACCGCATGTCTTCTCGTGACCCAGAGCATCGGAGACAACCTCGACTGAGCGCCGCCACGGTCTGCCTCAACTCCGGCAAGCAGTAGCAGACAAACCAGCGCACCCCTTTCCCTCTGGTGAGTTCTTTCACAATCTTGACAACCTTGTGCACCCTCCTGACGCGTTTACTTGATCCATTACGACCCAGACGCTCACCTTCGACCACGACCGTGTGTGCCCGTGCCAGCAAGCTACTCCGGCGAGGAATCCCAGTCGACTCTGTGCGCCCCTCGACCAACAACGACAACCTTGAGCTTCAGCGCAACGAGGCGATCTCGGTGAGCCCCTCCCTGCCTCTTTTGCTTCGCATCGCCAACGCCACCCTCGTCTGAGCGCGCCGCCGCCAGTCGCCGCCGCCAGCGCCGCCCATCTAAGGTCGAGCTGCTGTGAGACACTGGATCCAGATCCGAGCGTCACGATAGATTCATAATCGAAGAGGTATAGATAGATCTGTGCCGTGCGTTGCAACTTAGATCCAACACACCAGAGAGGTCGATCCAACCGAACCTGTATCAGCCAGTAGCAAGCATCCACGTGGCCAGACTGTTTTAAATAAAAACCAGAATGATCTACTAGATGTTCAATTTTGTAAAATCTATAACTTTTGATCCACACGTCCAATTTTTGCAAATTTTATATCAATGGAATCAGCAAGACAAGTACTTTCCAACCATGCACTTTGTTTAGTAAAATGCTTCTGTTAAATTGATTGTTTTTGCATAAACTTGTGTAGGCATATTTTGGATATAAAATTTGTTCTAAAAATATTTTTGTGATAAAACCTTTCGGAAAATGGATTGTTTGAACCTACTAACCATCTAAACCAACTTGTGGTTTCAAAAACATATTTTGTGAAGCAAAAGAATAAATCTTTGATTTAGAACATTTCTAGTCAAATAAAGATAATGTTTATTTATTAAAAATACTTTTTGGAGAAAATCTTTGGGAAATGTTTTGGAATAAACTCTCTGACCCCAAACACCAAGTTTTAGAATTAAAAATGTATTTGGTGAACCCTATAAATATTATTGCTTTGCTAAAGGCATTTTCAACCACATAAAATATTGATTTGGTTTAAAAATGATTTATAAGTAAAAATCTTTTGCAAATGGTTTTGCCACTTATATAAAATGACCTATAGGTGTTTTAGAATGTTTATAACTTATTAGAAACCACTTTTCCAAATAAAACAATCTTTGGCATGATTGCATGTATTTCTTTGTTTTTTATTATTTTATGTGATGTTTGATTGAATGGTAGATTGAAATATTGCTTGCTTGATTGAATTGTAGTGGAATTTGAAGAGTGTGATCATTGCAAGATCAAGGTGTGAACTTATATTCTCTACCAAAAAGGCAAGTGATGCTTCATACTTTGTCCCATTATTTTCACTATGCATTAGTGATATTTCTAAAGTAGGACTTGCATGGAATTTTTGCTAAGTGTAAACTATGCCATGGGAAATCCTAGTAGATGAAACCTTAGTAGAAATTTCCTAAGTTAAGATTCCTACTACTATCATGCTTAGCTTAGCTAGTAGAAAACAAGGGTGGATTATACTTCAAGCTATGTAATATTTCTAAGTCAAGGACTTATGTTTTGTTTAATGAAACAACTAAGTGAATGAAACACCTGGGTGGAATGGAAGGATTGGTTTGTGTTGAGTGGTTACTTAGGGCCCATTTCAATGGACTACCCTGGTGTATCACACTTGTGGATGGCCACCCAGGAACAAAGAGATTTGAGATGCCAAATGTTGAGAAGCTTCAAGTGCAGCCACTTGGCATTATGGGCTCTGCCTGGATCATATAGGTTGCAATAACTTAGCCAAATGGACAGTTGGTGGTAGGGTATGATAGGTTGGAACGCGTCCATTCTGGTCTAAGGGAAGGCTTCTGAAAGATCTTGTCTTGGTGAAACCAAGTCTTGTGGAGAAAGTGCACCACCTCTGTAGAGTGTAAAATCTAAGTACTTAGCCATGTCCCTGGTAAAGGACAATTTGAGCATCAAGACATGAAAACTATCAAGAATCTCCTCATCTCAATTTCTAAGTTAAAACTTTGTGGTTGAACAAGGGTTGAAGGATCACCAATTTCTATTGGGATATGCCTTGGGTGATTTTGTCAAGCAAAAACTTAGTGTTTTTCAAGTGATAAGGAAAAATCTATTTTGAGAAAAGCAAGCCTAAGCTCCACTTAGCCAAATGCATATAGATGATAGACTCCACTATATTACCATAGTATCACTTGCCAATACAATTCAAATGTATTGACACTTGTGGCTGTAACTTATTATGTTGCAGGTTTGTTTGATGTTAGTGAAGTTTATTGATTAGTATTACAAGTCTACAACCAACATGACTTCCTGTGGCACTTTGAAGATGAAGGACCCCATGCCATTGTTATATTCTGCTGCATTGTAATGAGATAGCCAAATGAGCTATGTAAGATGTAATAAATTATTTTATTCCTGATTATAAAGTTGTATTATGACCTTTCTTTCTTGATATTACATCTTAACTGTGGATGCTAGCTATTGATCCAGGGACTAGCATTGTAAACACAGGGCTCTCTACCTTATTAAAGGTTGCGACCTTTACAGATGGTATCAGAGCACTGTGTTGGCTGTAGGATTGTAACCCTAGGATTGGACAAAACCCCTTAGAAAAATAGGAGTTGTATTTGTTCCAAAACTTATTTACAAACAATCTTGTAAACTCTTTCCTCAACCTTTTTGGTTTTGATTCTACATCTTGTCTATTTCAACTTGATGGATAAAACCTTCACCATGAGCAAAGACTTCAACATGAGCAAAGGACTTCACCAACTCATATGATTTCAACCTTAGTCTCAACAAGGAATTCAACTTGGATATCACTAAGGACTACAAGTGAGACAAGAAAAATTGCTCAAGACTTGAAGGCTAAAGAAAAACAACTTAGAAGGAACCATCATCACCTTTTAAGTTTTGTGACCAAGATGCAAGAAATTCTCCAAGGATACAAAGACATTGATCAAGAAGAACCAACTAAGAAGGATGGAAAGATCTCAAGTGAACCATATAGTTGGACCACCATATTTAGTTTAAATCAAACCCACCAACCTATGTGGTGTAGCAACAATATTTTCTTGCCTAAAAATGTGCTTAAAACTTGTTGTTTGAGTGGAATGATTGTTTGTGATTGCTTGCACATTGCTTGTGTGAATTGTGATGTGTGTGATTAGAATTCTTCCTTAGAAATCTTTTGCCTATTCTAATCCCAATCCAACCCAAACATATGACTACTCCAAGAGACTACAACATCAAGAATGGTGACAACAACAAACAAGAGATGCTCATGAGAGAACAACTACTAGTAAACTAGACCCATTTGAATCAGATGACAACTCAGTTTTTAGCCAACAACAATGAGTTAGACCCAACCTTACAAAAGTTTATGGAAAATCAATCTCAATTATTGCAAGGGATGACCACTCACATGATCAACATGGGAGACAACCTTTCCCAGAGAATTTGTGACAACAATGAGGACAAGGATGATACTCTAGAAGGAACCCAAGCTTGCAATTTTTGTGGAGACAAGGATCACACTTCCAAAGAGCATGAAGATCAATGCCCCAATTGTGAAGAGAAACATCCAACAAATCAATGCCCCACATCTCAAGCTACTTGTTTCCTATGTGAAGGAAATAATCATGTACCTATCCAATGCCCCATCTATTCCATAGTTCAACAAAGGAAAAAAGGTGGAGTGCAACAACAGATTGCAGACTTCCATGAGAGAACAACCTCTACCAAGAAGGGTGAAGACAAAGGAAAATCTTAGCTTGCACCTCCATGCAATATGACGCAATTTGATGGACCAAAGAGGAGACATATGTACTACCCAAGGAAAATATCAAGGAGACCATGAAAGTTTCCTACCTTTGAAATAAGATATGAAGAGCATGAACTAGAAGCACTCCTAGCTTTGGAGAAACCCAAGAAGAAGAAGGACAAAAGTCAAGTGTTGTGTTGCCATTGCAAAGAGATGAGACACTATGCCAATGAATGTCCAGAGAAGAAGAAGAAGTATAAGGAAATTAACCAAGTGTGGTGCAACAACTACAAAGAGCTAGGCCATTATGTGTCAACTTTTCCACAGAAGATACGTGAAGAACTCAATCTTGTCACTTGTTACAATTGTGGTGATCAAGGACATTATGCAAGCAATTGTCCAGAGAAGATGAAACACAAAGTAAACAAGCCTATGAAATATCTCAGCCTTGTCACATGTTTCAAGTGTGGAAACAAAGGACACTATGCACATGTTTGCCCAGAGAGATTTCAACAAGATCCCAAGCAAGCCAAGATGTAATCTAGTTGGAAAATTTTTAAGGGTGGTAGTACCCTAGTTGCTTTGAGCAAACTTGTAACCCCTATCTTTCCCAAATCTCGGGACGAGATTTCTTTTAAGGGTGGTATCCTGTCACATCCCAAAAAATTCAAATTTTGTAATGTGAAAAATAAATAAACAAAATAAATAATTGTTGAAATTAAGGGTGAAAAGAAACTTTTTGTTTCTAAATGGAAACTTAAAAATCCCATCTTGAACAAACTTTGGTTCAAGTTTGAATCCAAACTAAATTCAAATCAAGTGAAATGCATTCTTCATAAATGCATCTAGAAATTTAAACACTTGGAAAATAAACCAAAACCCTAAAACCCTAATGGAATAAAAGCATTTCCAAGTTACCTCTAAGACCATGGATTTGATCCAAATAAAAATTTGTCAACAAACATTTCCAAATGATCAAGAATTACAAATAGAAATATTATAAAACCATAGAAATTGGTTTCACTTAATTGGAGCCATAGATAAAATCTTATGAATTTAATAAGATAAGGAAATTGAATTTCCAAAGCTAATAAAGCACCTATCAAGAAATCCATACCAAATGGTGAGAAAATAATCCTAAAGATATTTAAAATGATAAACAAATATTAAATAAGATTTTACAAATTGGAATCACCAAGTTTGAATCTACAAATAAAAAGATATGGATTTTATAAGATAAAGATAGAAATATTAAAAGAGGAATATTTAAAGACCAAATTAAATCTTGACCTAATCCATAGGCAAATGGAATAATTATAATCCAAATCCAAATAAAATAAATGGATAAAGAATTTTCCAAATAAAATAAAATGGCATTAACCAAATTCCATTTCCATTTGAATAAAGACAAAATCCCTATTAGAAATGATTAAATAAATCATGGGAAAATAATATTTGGAACTTACCCAAGTGGAATAAAAGTTGTTTAATTAACTTAAATAAGATCAAAAAAAACTTCCAAATAAAATTTATGGAATTAAAACTATATTTAATTTCATTGAAATAAAGACAAATACCCAATTTTAAATGATTAATAAATCATATTAAAACATTCCAAATAATTCAAGGTGAATTTTTTGACACCCAAATAAATAGATAAAACCTACTGAAAAGATTTGGAAAGATTTAGTATTCAAATGGAGTTTTGGAAACAATAATAAATCTTATTTAAATTAATGCAAGGGCTTATTTTAAATAATTATTATACCCGAAAAAGAATAAATGAATTATTCTAAATTTGACTCTAAAATGAACTATTAAACAGTATTTGAATATACTCAAAGATTGGTTGAAGTTTGAAATTCAAAAGTTGTTTGAAATGATTAATCAAAATCAAAAAAGAATAATAGAAATGGAAAAAGAAAAAGAAACATATAAAAAAAGGGAATAGAAAGCAGCCCAGCCAGCGAAGCCCATCCAGGCCCAGTCCAGCCCACTCCCTCACCCCAGCGAACCGTTTACTTTCTCACCGCAGAGAAAACCCACCCCCTCACCGACCGCTGGACCCCACCTCCCCTCTCTCTCACTCGCTGACGCCTGGCCCCCACCTGCCAGACCATCGTCACCACCCACGCGAAGACCACGCCTCTGGCCATTTCTGCTGCCGATTACTCGCGATCAATCCTCCTTAATGCCGCATTTATTCCTCGCCGTGACCACTCCGTATTAAACGCCTGCTCCTCCTCTTTCATTCCCCCCAAACATCGCCTCCCCACTGCCCCTAGGCTGCTCGAATTTGTCCACACACCGCCACTGCCTCCGACACACTCCGACGATGATTCCGGTGAGTACACGCCGCCCCATCCTCTCTAGTACACGCTCTCTTGTTCACCGTCACTGTGCGCACGCATTAACCCCAACCGCATGTCTTCTCGTGACACAGAGCATCGGAGACAAAATCGACTGAGCGCCGACATGGTCTGCCTCAACTCCGGCAAGCAGTAGCCGACAAACCAGCGCACCCCTTTCCCTCTGGTGAGTTCTTTCACAATCTTGACAACCTTGTGCACCCTCCTGACATGTTTACTTGATCAATTACGACCCAGACGCTCGCCTTCGACCACGACCGTGCGTGCCCGTGCCAGTAAGCTACTCCGGCGAGAAATCCCAGTCGACTCTGTGCGCCCCTCGACCAACAACGACAACCTTGAGATTCAGCGCGACGAGGCGATCTCGGTGAGCCCCTCCCCTCCCTCTTTTGCTTCATGCATCGCCAGCGCCACCCTCGTCTGAGCGCGCCGCCGCCAACGTCGCCCATCTGAGGTCGAGCTGCTGTGAGCCACTAGATCCAGATCCGAGCGTCACGATAGATTCATAATCTAAGAGGTATAGACAGATCTGTGCCGTGCGTTGCAACTTAGATCCAACGCACCAGAGAGGTCGATCCAACCTAACCTGTATCAGCCAGTAGCAAGCAGCCACGTGGCCAGACTGTTTTAAATAAAAACCAGAATGATCTATTAGATGTTCAATTTTGTAAAATCTATAACTTTTGATCCACACGTCCAATTTTTGCAAATTTTATATCAATGGAATCAGCAAGACAAGTACTTTCCAACCATGCAATTTTTTTTAGTAAAATGCTTCTGTTAAATTGATTGTTTTTGCAGAAACTTATGTAGGCATATTTTGGATATAAAATTTGTTCTAAAAATATTTTTGTGATAAAACCTTTGGGCAAATGGATTGTTTGAACCTACTGACCATCTAAACCAACTTGTGGTTTCAAAAACATATTTTGTGAAGAAAAAGAATAAATCTTTGATTTGGAACATTTCTAGTCAAATAAAGATAATGTTTATTTATTAAAAATACTTTTTGGAGAAAATCTTTGGGAAATGTTTTGGAATAAACTCTCTGACCCCAAACACCAAGTTTTAGAATTAAAAATGTATTTGGTGAACCCTATAAATATTATTGCTTTGCTAAAGGCATTTTCAACCACATAAAATATTGATTTGGTTTAAAAATGATTCATAAGTAAAAATCTTTTGCAAATGGTTTTGCCACTTATATAAAATGACCTATAGGTGTTTTAGAATGTATATAACCTATTAGAAACCACTTTTCCAAATAAAACAATCTTTGGCATGCTTGCATGTATTTCTTTGTTTTATTTTATTTTATGTGATGTTTGCTTGAATGGTAGATTGAAATATTGCTTGCTTGATTTAATTTGTAGTGGAAATTGAAGAGTGTGATCATTGCAAGATCAAGGAGTGAACTTATATTCTCTACAAAAAATGCAAGTGATGCTTCATACTTTGTCCCATTATTTTCACTATGCATTAGTGATATTTCTAAAGTAGAACTTGCATGGAATTTTTGATAAGTGTAAACTATGCCATGGGAAATCCTAGTAGATGAAACCTTAGTAGAAATTTCCTAAGTTAAGATTCCTACTACTATCATGCTTAGCTTAGCTAGTAGAAAACAAGGGTGGATTATACTTCATGCTATGGAATATTTATAAGTCAAGGACTTGTGTTTTGTTTAATAAAACAACTAAGTGAATGAAACACCTGGGTGGAATGGAAGGATTGGTTTGTGTTGAGTGGTTACTTAGAGCCCATTTCAATGGACTACCCTGGTGTATCACACTTGTGGATGGCCACCCAGGAACAAAGAGATTTGAGATGTCAAATGTTGAGAAGCTTCAAGTGCAGCCACTTGGCATTATGGGCTCTGCCTGGATCATATAGGTTGCAATAACTTAGCCAAATGGACAGTTGGTGGTAGGGGATGATAGGTTGGAACGCGTCCATTCTGGTCTAAGGGAAGGCTTCTGAAAGATCTTGTCTTGGTGAAACCAAGTCTTGTGGGGAAAGTGCACCACCTCTGTAGAGTGTAAAATCTAAGTACTTAGCCACGTCCCTGGTAAAGGACAATTGGAGCATCAAGACATGGAAGCTATCAAGAATCTCCTCATCCCAATTTCTAAGTTAAAACTTTGTGGTTGAACAAGGGTTGAAGGATCACCAATTTCTATTGGGAGATGCCTTGGGTGATTTTGTCAAGCAAAAACTTAGTGTTTTTCAAGTGATAAGGAAAAATCTATTTTGAGCAAAGCAATCCTAAGCTCCACTTAGCCAAATGCATATAGATGATAGACTCCACTATATTACCATAGTATCACTTGCCAATACAATTCAAATGTATTGACCCTTGTGGCTGTAACTTATTATGTTGCAGGTTTGTTTGATGTTAGTGAAGTTTATTGATTAGGATTACAAGTCTACAACCAACATGACTGCCTGTGGCACTTTGAAGATGAAGGACCCCATGCTATTGTTATATTCTGCTGCATTGTAATGAGATAGCCAAATGAGCTATGTAAGATGTAATAAATTATTTTATTCCTAGTTATAAAGTTGTATTATGACCTTTCTTTCTTGATATTACATCTTAACTATGGATGCTAGCATTGTAAACACAGGGATCTCTACCTTATTAAAGGTTGGGACCTTTACAAGAGCATGGTATACCTTTTGAAGGAATGTCTTCCCCTATAGAGATTAGTACTCCTGGGTCTTCTTGGCAGACCATCTGGGTTACTCATGGGTTTGAGATAGATATAGCATATCAGAAGTTTCCCACTTCTCTCATTGCCCTCAAGTCAACTGACATAGATGTCATTCTGGGCATGGACTGGTTAACCAAGTATCAAGCCGTCATTGGCTGTGCACTCAGAACATTTTCTGTGACCTCTCCTGCTGGCATAACCGTCAAGTATTGGACTGATGGTTCAAAGTCTCCGTTAGCAGTTCTTAAACCTTTCTCGGAGTTGTATGCCATGGATGTCCTACCTGCTCTCGAGGTCCAAGATGTCCATGTAGTCTGTGATTTCCCGGATGTCCTTCCTGAAGATTTGCCTGGCATGCCACCTAATCGAAGTGTGGAGTTTGTCATTGAGCTAGTTCCTAGAACTGCTCCTATCTCCAAAAGACCTTACCGCATGCCTCCTCATGAGTTGGTTGAGTTGAAGAAGCAACTTGAAGAGTTAGAGGGTCTAGGATACATCCAACCTAGTACATCCTCTTGGGGTTGCCCTACTATCTTTGTCAAGAAGCGGGATACAAATATTCCAAGATTGGTGGTTGATTACCGTCCACTTAACACAGTGACAATCAAGAATAGGTACCCACTTCCCTGGCTAAATGACCTCTTTGATCAATTAAGTGGTGCCACTATCTTCTCCAAAATGGACTTAAGATCAGGGTATCATCAAATAAAGATCAGAAAGGAAGATATCCCAAAGACAGCATTCACAACTCGTTATGGTATTTACGAATATACAGTGATGTCCTTCGGGTTAACCAATTCCCCTGCCACATTTATGAGGCTCATGAACTCCGTCTTCATGGAGTATCTCGACAAGTTCATCGTTGTATACATTGATGACATTCTAATCTATTCCAAGACCGAAGAAGAGCATGCCGAACATCTATGTTTGGTATTGACTAAACTTCGTGAACATCGCCTCTACGCCAAGTTTTCTAAATGTGAGTTCTGGTTACAAGAGCTCGTCTTCCTTGGTAATGTTGTGTCTGCAAGTGGTGTTGCTGTCATACCGGATAAGGTTCAGACCATTCTATAATGGAAGTCGCCTACTTAAGTCAAGGAAGTCCGAAGTTTTCTCGGAATGGCTGGATATTACCATCGATTCATCGAGAACTTCTCCAAGATAGCCAAGCCTATGACCGATCTTCTTAAGAAAGATAAGAAGTTTGAATGGTCAGAAAAGGCAGAAGAAAGTTTCCAATCTTTGAAAAAAGCTAACCACCGCTCATGTGCTTGTTCTTCCGGATACAAGCAAGAACTTCGTCATCTATTGTGACACTTCTCTTCAAGGGCTAGGCTGTGTGTTGATGCAAGATGGTCATGTAGTGGCCTATGCTTCTCGGCAGTTGAAGCCACACGAGAACAATTATCCAACCCATGATCTCGAGCTCGCTGCTGTTGTTCATGCTCTTAAGCAATGGCGACATTACCTTTGGTAACCATTGTGAACTTTACTCGGATCATCAAAGCCTAAAGTATCTCTTTACCCAGCCAGATCTGAATCTCAGGCAAAGACGATGGTTGGAACTCATCAAAGATTATGATTTGGTTCTCAACTATCAACCCGGCAAAGCCAATGTCGTAGCTGATGCGCTAAGTCGGAAGTCTTATTGCAACAATCTGATGATTTCACAATCCCAACCTGTTCTCTACGAGGAAATCAAGCGTCTTAATCTTGAAGTAGTTCCTTGTGGATTCCTTGCTAACCTTGAAATAACATCTTCTCTAGAGTATCAAATCAAGGAAGCTCAAAAGCAAGATGATGAAGTTACCAAGATTAAAGAACGTGTTGCAAGCGGTGAAGCTAAATGTTTCTCCGTCAATGATCAGGGTATTCTATACTTCAGTAACCGGCTAGTGGTTCCAAACAGTCGGAAAATCAAAGATCTAATCCTACTGGAAGCTCATGAATCCCCTCTGTCTATCCATCCTGGTGGTACCAAGATGTACCGAGATCTTCGTCAAAGATTCTGGTGGAGTGGAATGAAACCAAAAATCGCTCGCTTTGTTGCAGAGTGCGACGTTTGCCGTCGTGTAAAGGCTAAACACCAAAGGCCTGCTAGACTACTACAACCGTTGAAAATTCCTGAGTGGAAATGGGATGAAATTGGTATGGATTTTATCACTGGACTCCCAAGGACACAAGCAGGAAATGATGCCATACGGGTAATAGTTGATCGATTATCTAAAGTTGCTCATTTCCTTCCGGTTCGAGAAACTATCCGTTCTAGTCAAATGGCTGATCTATACATTTCTCGGATCGTCGTTCTTCATGGTGTTCCCAAGAAGATTATCTCTAATCGTGGAAGCTTGTTTACTTCCAAATTCTGGCAAAGCTTGCAAGAAGCAATGGGAACTCATGTCTCCTTCAGCACAGCCTATCATCCTAAAACCGGTGGTCAAACTGAAAGAGTGAATCAAATTCTTGAAGACATGCTCCGAGCGTGTGTCATATCCTTTGGAAAGAACTGGGAGAAATATCTTCCTTTTGCGGAGTTCTCCTATAACAACAGTTTTCAATCCAGTGTGGGCATGGCACCTTTCCAATTCTTTTATGGGAGAACATGTCGAACACCGCTGAACTGGACAGAATCCGGCGAAAGACAATTCTTTGGTCCGGACATGAACCAAGAAGCAGAAGATCAAGTTTGCATAATTCGAGAGCGTCTGAAGGCTGCTCAATCTCGTTAGAAGAATAACTATGATCGTCATCATCTTGATGTTCATTATGAAGTTGGTGATCAAGTTTACCTCCGGGTCACTCCTCTGAAGGGTGTCCATCGATTCGGTATCAAAGGCAAATTGGCTCCTCGCTATGTTGGTCCCTTTCGCATTCGCTCCAAGCGAGGTGAGCTTGCCTACCAATTGGATCTACCTTCAACTTTTCCAGAGGTACATGATGTTTTCCATGTGTCTCAACTCAAGAGTTGCTTCAAAGATCCCATTCGTGGTGTGGACCATGAAACTTTGGATCTCCAAGATGATCTAACCTACCGAGAATACCCTGTTCGTATATTTGAGGAAACCGAGCGCAAGACTCGTCGCCAAACAATCAAGTTTCTGAAAGTACAATGGTCTCATCACTCTGAGTCAGAAGCAACCTAGGAACACGAAGATCGTCTTCGATCTGAGCACCCTGCTTTCTTCTCTAAAACCTAGGAATCTCGGGTCGAGATTCTTGTAAGTGGGGTAGAGCTGTAACATACCACCCTTCTTTGTAATATAAATAAGATGTGTTTGAGCATTTCATGCATGCATTACACTTGCACTTAGATTTAACCAAAGAAGAACAAACAACAAAACCCTAAAAACCCTAATAGTTTTTCCTCTCTCTTTGAATCAATTCAAATGGTTCCCATATTTTGAAAATTCTCAAATGCATGGAGCTCAAATAGTTACAAGTGCTCCTTATTGTTTCCATATGTTATGCAGAAGTTTCTATAAAATTGAAAAGATTCAAAACAGATTTGAAATTCAAATAACAAAAGGGAAACCCGAAATAGAAATAGAAAAACATTTCTGGAAATAAAAATGTATCTAACCTAGCTACTGGGCCGAGCCCACCTCTCTTTCTCTCTCCCTGGAGCCAGCAGGAAGCCCACCCAGGGCCCAAGAGCAGCCCAGCCAGGCCCGTACCGCTTTGGCCTTTCTGTTTCTGTCTTCTTCCTCCCTGACGCAAGCAGCTCGGTGGCTTGCCGCCGGCCACCCGATGCTCCACCGTGCGCCGCGATAAACGCTGCCGCCCCCGAGCGTCTATTTGAACCCTAGAGCCGCTGCGGAGAAACCCTAGCCCGCCATTTCCCCCTCTCCTTAGCTCTCCAGCGCCATGGCCGAACCCTAGCTCTCCAGGTCTTTCTCGTCCCCGTCGTCTCCGTCCAACCCAGCTCAAGCCGACACCACCGCTGGATGCGCCTCGCCGCCCTCGTCCTCATCCTTGAAGCTCGTGTGCTGGGACGCCCTATTCTCCTCGGAATCCAGCTCGAAGCCCCGACGGCCGCCGCCATTCACACCGTCGATTCGTCGCTGTTCGGCCTCCCCAAGCCTCTCCACCACCTCTGTCGTGCTTTCGGTGAGCTTGTGGTGCTCCAGCACCCCTCCGTTTGCTCCCTCTCCCTCTGTATCCCCCTCCCCGCATGATCCCGACGCCGCCGCCGTTGCTCGTCGTCGCGCCACCGTCTCCGGTAACCAATATTGGGCGGTGCCGCCACTATCTGGCTCCCCGCGACACCCTCACTCTAACGCGCCCCTCCGCGCATCCAGGCGAGCACGGGATCGTTGGATCCTTGCTCGATCTAAGGGTGAGATCCATTGCTGATGTCATGCTGACATCAGCATGCGGCAATAACTCATTTTCTTTTATTAATTATTTTGTAAATAATTTCTGTAAATAGAAAATAATATGACAGGTGGGCCATACCTGTCAGGATTTTATAATTTCTGTAAATATTTTCTAAAATAAATAAAAGTCTGACATGTGGGCCCAAGTTTGGAAATTAATTTAAATATTCCAAAAATGTCTAAAATGAATTAAAATTTGGGAAATTCATAACTAATTCATTTTAAATCAGAAAAATACAAATAATATACCAAAATGTTCAGAAAAATGAAACCTATCCAACTAAGCTATAATCATACATTGTTAATAAACTTTGATATCAAGTTTAATTAGAAGAACTAATTGAACCCCACAGGTGATTCCGATGATCCCCCTGTTTTAGGGTTTGGACTTTCGGAACGCCCTTTAAAGTGACCATGCATGATTTAGGGTTCAATTCAACACTATTCAACCTGTCATATCATCCATATTGTATGAGCATTACATATGCCATGTGTTGAGTGTTGCTTTCTCTTTTCCGGTGATTAGTTCTCGTGAATAGGAACCGAACCCGAAGCTGAAGTCAACGCCACCGAAGAGCAGTACCAGTCCAACAACGGACAAGGCAAGCGAAGCCCCACTCATACATATGAATCCTATGATTACAAAGTATTTCATTCTCGTCATATTCATTCGGTTCAAATAGTCTTCTGTCAGTAGACAGAGTAATCCTATATGATGCATGTTATACTTTGTGAACTATATTACCTGATCCACCGCTCCTAGCTTAACTAGGGTTTGGCTTATGAGCGTCGCTAGTGCCACAAGTTCGGTCAAGCTTAGCCATGCTTAGTGTTTCGATGCTGATCATTCAGGTGATGCACCAGAGGTGCGAATGAATCTAGTATAGAAGGATGTGGTGATGTGATCAGAGATGAATGATAAACATGCTAAGGCTCGTATGGGAGGCCACGTGGGTTGTGGTTTTTGTAGTCCCATACTTGCCAACCCTAGGACCCGATGTTCTTGCCTCTTGAACCAAGACGAGCGTACAACCACACGGGGGCCTGGAAACCCCCTTGACCAACTAACTTGCCTAGTAGATTCCATGGGTCACATAGTTTGGGCTTTCCATTCGACATACGCATCTTGGTTGTTCTTGAATGGATGTGAAGGAGGTGCATTCATAACAGGTAGGTAAGCGTGGCCGGGAACAAGAGATGCCCGGCATCCGTAATCTTGTACCCTGCACACATCATTAGGGACCAGCTTCAGGACTTGATCCGTTATGGCGGCATCTCCCTAGTGCATGACTCATGGTCTCGGCGAAAGCAGGGTAAAGGTCGTGGTCAACCACTCTCTGCCGGCCTTCCAAGGAAGAGGGCTAATAATTTGGCATTAAGAATCGGTTGGTACGTGTGGGTAAAGTTGTGCACCCCTGCAGGGTTATTAATCTTATCAAAAAGCCGTTTCCACGGTTATGGACGACTTGGGAACGGACGTGAAGATCATAGAGAACTATAACCGAATGATAAAACTTGCCAACTAAAGTGAGATCCGAAATACTTCCTCGGGGTTGTTGAGGGGGTAGTCCGGGAAGAGTTGATCTGTTGATGATGGTTCTGGTGGATATCAAAGATAAATTTAAGATCTAGAGTTAAAGTCTTCTTATCCCCTTTTTGAAAATGATCTGACTAGACGATTTTCTTCTCCCTCTTGTTTTGAAAACAAAAGATGGCTTTATGCAAAACAACTCCACTAGGCATAAGTCTTGCATAGTACACCCTGTACTCAGCCTTGCTTCGTTGATGTTTTCCATAGATGATGCTACTCCAACCGAAGGTGGTTTCTACGTTGAAGTCGATGAGTAGTCGGGGTTCCCAAGCAATAGCCTAGGATCTATGGAAGGGTCGCTAATTTCGTTATGGCCTCTTAGGCCTTTTGCTAATTTTGTTGTTTAGAACAACTTGTTTGCTTCCGTTGTTTGATGTAATGATGGGTCTGTGACCCCGGTCTTGTATGACTGGTTTGTAACTCTCTTAAGAGTTTACCTTATTAATGTATGGTTTGTATGTTCTGTAATGTTACCGATCTTTCCCTGCGCGTTTTGGAATTTAGGTTAGGCTTATATCAGATGAGGGTCTGGTATTTGTCTAGCCCTGATCCCGGGTCGTGAAAACAACTCGTTGCAAAATAGATATTGACTATAGTAGGAGAGACATATGTAACAGCCCATGTCTGTAATATATTTACTCAGTACTTAAGCATGGCATGCATATATTTAAATCATCTAAGTAATGCATGAGTTTAAGTGTGTTGAATAAAATGCAAACCCTAAACCTTCCCTCTCTTTGAAACTTTATTCAAATGGTGTTTGACTTTTTTTGAAAAAATCACAAAATGTTGGATTCGTCGCCATCGACCGTTTCCTCCCCGACTCCGACGTGCTCAGTCACACGGCTCGCCGTCGCTCTGGTCACCGCCTCGCCTCGCCGTCGACATCAATCACCTTGGGGTGAGCTCCTGGTGCTCAAGGCACCCTCCTTCCCCCCTCTATCCCTCTATGTCGTGCCCGCGTCGTAGAGCAGAGAAAACCGTCGCCGCTCGTCGTCGTTGACCAAGCTCCGGTGACCCTAGACCAGCGGCGCCGCCACCCATGTGTTCGCCTTGCCCAGCTGATTCGAACGCCCCCTCTCGCTTGTCCAGGCGCGCTCTGGATCTCCACCGGTGACCACTGTCTGGCGGCTCCGCCACGCGTGACATGGCGCTAACGCCAGGCTTGCGTGGCTTGCTTGCCTGGCAAGGCCCCACCAGTCAGCCCCTCCGGCTAGGTCCAGCCCCGGTGAGAAACGCGCTGAGCCCTTTTCATTTGTGTAGCTGCTGAGGTTGCCACGGGCCCACCTGTCTGTGTCTATGGCTATCCCAGCCTGGGTGTAAAAAGGATTTCCGGGTTTATTTAATTTAAGAAAAAGTTTAAGAATTTCATAAATTGTTTGAATATTGTAAATTCAATAACTTTTAATCTGTAATTCAGAAAAATACAAATAAAATATCAAAATGTTCAGAAAAATGAGTTCAACCTTTTTAAGCTATAATCATGCATTGCTACTCAACTTTAATGACAAGTTTAGTTAGATAACTAAATCAACCCCTCTCATGTGTTTCCGGAGTTTTCTGAATTAGGGTTTTCAACCCTCGGAACCCCGTTTAAATTGCCGAGCATGTTTTAGGGTTTAATTTCAATGCAATTCAACTTGTCATATCATCATCCTTGTTTGAGCATTGCATCGATGCCATGTCTTGATTGTCGCCTTTGTTTTCGGTATTTGCTTCTTCGCGATAGGATCTGAACCCGAAGCTGAAGTCAACAACACCGAAGATCAGTACCTGTCTACTGACGACAAGGCAAGCGTAGCCTCTCATTATGAACCTATGTTTTAAAAAGTATATTAATTTCTCGCTATGATGCACACGATTCCAATGTGGTCTTTTGTCAGTAGCTAGTGTTACCTATCTGCTGGACTGTTTTCCTTTTGTAACCTTATACTCCTGATCCACTGCTCCTAGCATACCTAGGTCTGGCATCTGAGCGTTGCTAGATCCTTTGAGGTCGACAGCTTAGCCATGCATATTATTTAAGTCTGATATATCCGATCAATGAATCAGAGGTGTCGGAGAATCTAGAAAAATAGGAGGTGGTGATATCATCGAAGGAGTTAACTAATCATGCTAAGGCTTGCATAGGAGGCCACGTTGGGTGTGGTTTTTGTATTCCCATGCTCGCCACCATTAGGACCCGAGTTCTTGCCTCTTGAACCAAGATGAGCGTACAACCACACGGGGCCTGGAAAACCCCACGAGCAACTAACTTGCCTAGTAGATTCCATGAGTCACATAGTTCGGGCTTTCCATCTGGCATACACATTGAAAACCTTTACTAAATGAGGAGGTGAAGGAGGTGCATCATAACAGGTAGGGAAGCGTGGACCGGGTTGCTTGGGGTCGATGGATCCCCTGGTGAACCAACCTCGCCTCACATCTTTAGGGACCGGCTTCGGGACTTCACTCGTTACGGCGGAACCATCCCTAGGGCGTGACTCATGGTTTCGGCGAAAGCAAGGTAAAGGTCATGGTCAACCACCCTCTGCCGGCCTTCCAAGGAAGAGGGCTAATAATTTGGCATTAAGAGTCGGTTGGTACATGTGGGTAAAGTTGTACACCCCTGTAGGGTATTAATCTTTTCGAAAAGCCGTGTTCACGGTTATGAACGACTTGGGAACGGACGTGGTGATCATAGAGAACTATAACCTTAATAAAACTTGTTGATCCACGTGTGCTTAAGGATGTTTCCTCTAGGTCGAGGGGGTGATCGTAGATAGGAGGTTCTGATGATGCTGGTGGTTACCAAGATGTGATGAACAAGATGAAGAAGTCGCTACCTTATCCCTTTTTAAAGATTCTGAGTAGACGAGCCTCTTCTCTCTCTTGTTTACAAATAAAGATTGCTTTCCGCAAAATAAAATCCAGAGAAAGCCTTTCTAGCCAGAGCATATAGATACTAGGTTATCTAAGTCTTGCAAAGTACATTCTCGTACTCAGCCTTGCGCCATTGTTGTTTTTATACAGAAGATATGATTGCAACTGAAGGTGGTTTCTACGTTGACATCGACGAGTAGTTGGGGGTCCCCGGTAGCAGCCTGAGGACTATGGGATGGACGTCGCTTTTGTTTATGGCCTCTTAGGCCTTTTGCTAAGTTGTTGTGTAGAACAACATAATTTGCTTTCGCTGTGTGATGTAATGTTGGGTCTATGACCTCTGGTTTTTAATAACTCTAATATATTACTCTGATAAGAGTTTAAACTTATGTTGTTGAATCTCTATGTTCTGTAATGTTACTGAATCATACTGTGATCTTCCGTGTTTGGGAGTTGAACTTATCTTAGATGGTGATCTGAGGTTAGTTTAACCCTAACCCCGGTGGGTGCTACAGGTTTTGGTATCAGAGCAGGACTGCTTGTAGAAAACCCTTTTATTGGTCGATGTTGAGTCTAAAAGTTGACAAAACTATTTGAAAGTTAAAAAAAACTATTTGCAAAAACTCTGACTAGGATTCTTTTTACTCCTTCTCTGGTGTGATTCTGATGCTGGAGTTTCTCTTACCTTATTTGGTTTGAAAAGGTTTTCCTTCCTTATCTTATATCTCAAAACTTTTAGGATCGTGGTTTTGGGGTTGTTTTTCTAAATTACTCCGTACTTGGTTGCTAATCTAAGAGTTCCAATATATCTCAGTTTTGCTTGGTGTGTACCATCTTAGCATTCCAGTGTTATGGTTTGTAAGTCAGCTGGTTAGTGTATACATTAGTATGCTTTGATACTACCATGCTTGATAAGATGATACTTTTAAATCAAGTACTCTTTGTTCAGTTTTCCGTCTTGTTCCTTTGGATCCCTTGTCTAACCTTCTCTTTGTTCTTTCAGGATGGGTGACACTTCTCGTGCCCGTACCCGTGCTCATGCTCGGGGTGCCACAAATGAGGGTGAATCTTCCAACCTTCCTCCACCACCGTCCATGGTTCAACTCATGGCCATGTACGAAACCAAACGTGCTGACAACATGAGGCTCCTTGAAAGGATTGAGCGCAACACTACTCAACGCCAGAACAATCAAGTTGGAATCAATGACTTCACACGTCTCACTCCGCCAGTTTTCAGCTATTCCACTGAGCCACTTGATGCGGACTACTGGCTTCGCACCATGGAGCGCAAACTTCAGGTTGGTCATGTTGCTCAAGCTGATTGGGTGACTTTTGCTGCCTATCATCTGGAGGGAGCAGCCAAATCCTGGTGGGAAAACTTCTTGGCTATGCAAGAAGCTCAACATGTTGTTACATGGCAATAGTTCACTGAAGCCTTCCGAGCTTATCATATTCCGGAGGGTCTGATGGATCAAAAGAGGGAGGAGTTCCTCAAGCTTAAGCAGGACACTGGTTCTGTGTGTGATTATCAGCGCAATTTTAATCGTCTTGCCTGCTATGCTACTGAAGAGGTTTCCACTGATGTTAAGAAGCAATCTCTGTTCCGTAAGGGACTGGATCCTGATGTTAGTCGTGATATCCATCTCATGGACTTTGTTAACTTCCAAGGTCTTGTCAACAAGGCTATGAAGGCCGAGAGTGTAAAAGTGGAGTATGAAGAAACTCGTAAGCGTCCTTAGGATGGGTATAACAAGGCTGGATCTGGTAATAAGAAGCGTCATGTCTTCGTGCCTTACAGTGTTGTGCCACGTGCTCCTTATACTCCAAGATCTTCTGGATATGCTCCTCGTCCGAATGCTAACTCAAGAACTGCTGGTGGATCAAACTACTCCCTGCTGGCAATGCATCAGGTTTTATATGCTTCAATTGTCGCCAGCCTGGTCACTATGCAAAGGAGTGTCCTCAAAAGAATACCGCAGAGAAGGCACAACTAGCAAAGAAGAATGATAAGTATCCAGGTGCTGGAAAAGGTCGCCTGAACCATATCTCTGCTGACGAGGCTCAGCAAGATCCAAGCATCATAAGGGTACGCTTCGTATCAATCAAATCCTAGCTAAAGTTTTGTTTCATTCTGGAGCATCGCATTCATTCCTGTCACAAGCTTTTGCTCAAATGCATGTGATAAGTTTTGAGGGGTTATCTGTTCCTTTGCTAGTTTAGTCTCCTGGTTCTAGGTGGTGTTCCACCATGGTTAGTCATGGGAATCTATTGAAGTTGCATTTCAACTTTTCCCCACCTCCCTTATCGCCCTCAAGTCAACTGACATTGACATCATTTTGGGCATGTATTGGTTGACCCATTATCAATCCATTCTCGATTGTACAACCAAGTCCATGACTCTGACTAGTCCTGCTGGCATAACAGTCAAGTATTGGACCATAGGGTCACTATCTCCTTCAGCTGTTTCTATTCCTGAAGCAGAGTTGTATGCTCTTGAATTTTTACCTCCGTTAGAGATCCAAGATGTTTTTGTGGTCTGTGAATTTCCAGATGTTTTTCTTGAGGAGTTGCCTGGCATGCCACCTTATCGAAGTGTGGAGTTTGTCATAGAGTTAGTTCCTGGAACTGCTCCTGTCTCTAAAAGACCTTATCGTATGCCTCCTCATGAGCTTGTGGAGTTGAAGAAGCAATTAGAGGAGTTAGAAGGAAAAGAATACATTCAGCCCAGCACATCTTCTTGGGGATGTCCTACCATCTTTGTTAAGAAGCGGGATACCAATATACCGTGTCTGGTTGTGGATTATCGCCCACTCAATGTTGTGACTATCAAGAACAAGTATCCGCTCCCTAGGATCAACGATCTATTTGATCAGTTAAGTGGTGCCATTGTCTTTTCCAAAATGGATTTAAGGTCAGGGTATCACCAGATAAAGATCCGTAAGGAAGATATTCCAAAGACTTCTTTCACCACTCGTTATGGTCTTTACGAGTATACAGTCATGTCCTTTGGTCTTACCAACGCTCCAGCCACTTTCATGCGACTTATGAACTCTGTCTTCATGGAGTATCTTGACAAGTTCGTCGTGGTCTACATCGATGATATTCTGGTCTATTCCAAGACCGAAGAAGAGCACGCTGAACATCTTCGTTTGGTGTTAACAAAACTTCGAGAACATCGTCTCTATGCCAACTTTTCTAAATGTGAGTTCTGGTTACAAGAGCTCGTATTCCTTGGTCATGTTGTTTCCGCCAAAGGGGTTGCTATTATTCCCAATAAGGTTCAAACTATCCTCGACTGGGAGTCTCCTAAATCCGTTAAGGATGTCCAAAGTTTTCTCGGGATGGCTGGTTATTACCGCCGATTCATCGAGAACTTCTCCAGAATTGCAAAGCCAATGACTGATCTTCTTAAGAAGGAGAAGAAGTTTGAATGGTATGATAAGTCTGAAGAAAGCTTCCAGATGTTGAAAACCAAGTTAACCACTGCACACGTGTTAGTTCTCCCAGACACGAGCAAAGACTTTGTCATCTTCTGTGATGCTTCTCACCAAGGTCTCGGATGTGTGTTAATGCAAGATGGACATGTGGTGGATTATGCCTCCCGTCAGCTAAAACCACATGAGAACAACTACCCAACTCATGATCTTGAGCTCGCAGCTATTGTTCATGCTCTTAAGCAATGGCGACATTAACTTCTCGGTAGTCGTTGCGAGTTATACTCAGATCATCAGAGTCTGGAGCACCTTTTCACACAACCTGCTCTGAATCTCAGGCAAACAAGATGGTTGGAACTCATCAAGGACTATGATTTGAGTCACAACTATCAACCTGGGAAAGCCAATGCCGTTGCTAATGCGTTAAGTCGTAAGTCTTATTGCAACAATTTGATGATCAAACAAGCCCAGCCTTCTCTTCATGAGGAATTTGCTCGATTGAACCTTGAAGTAGTTCCTCGTGGATTCCTTTCTACCCTTGAAGTGAAATCTTCTATAGAGGATGAAATCAAGATTGCTCAGAAACATGATTCTGAAATTGCTGAGATCAAAGGGAACATTGCTAGCGGAGTTGCTAAGTGCTTCTCTGTTGATAAACAAGGTATTATTTACTTTGGTGACCGTCTGGTAGTGCCAAAGAGAACAAAATTGAGGGATTTAGTTCTCCAAGAGTCTCATGAATCACCTCTTTCTATCCACCCTGGAGGTACCAAGATGTATCGAGATCTTCGTCAAAGATTCTGGTGGTCTGGTATGAAGAAGGACATCGCTCGTTTCGTTGCTAAATGTGACGTTTGCCGTCGCGTCAAAGCTGAGCACCAAAGACCCGCTGGTCTCCTGCAACCATATAAGATTCCGGAGTGGAAATGGGATGAAGTTGGTATGGATTTCATCACTGGTCTTCCTAAGACTTAGAAAGGAAATGATGCCATCTGGGTAATAGTTGACTATCTGTCCAAGGTCGCTCACTTTCTTCCCGTCAAGGAAAGCATTCGAGCAAGTGAACTGGCTGATCTTTATATCTCTCGGATTGTTGTTCTTCATGGTATTCCTAAGAAGATAACATCTGATCATGGAAGTCTGTTCACCTCCAAGTTCTGGGAAAGTTTCCAAGCTGCTACAGGAACCTGCCTCTCCTTCAGCACAGCCTATCATCCTAGTACCGGTGGTCAGACCGAAAGAGTGAATCAAATCCTTGAAGACATGCTGAGAGCGTGTGTCATATCTTTTGGCAAGAACTGGGAGAAATGCCTACCTTTTGCTGAATTCTCCTACAACAACAGTTTTCAGTCCGGTATTGGTATGGCACCATTCCAGTTTCTATATGGAAGAACCTGTCGTACTCCTGTGAACTGGTCAGAAACCGGCGAAAGAAAGTTCTTTGGTCCGGATATGATCCAGGAAGTAGAAGATCAAGTTCGTATCATTCGGGATCGTTTGAAAACTACTCAGTCTCGCCAGAAAATCTGTCATGATCGTCACCATCAACATATTTAATATGAAGTTAGTGATCAAGCTTATCTCCGGGTCACTCCTTTGAAGGGTATTCATCGTTTCGGTATCAAAGGAAAACTAGCTCCTTGCTATGTTGGTCCTTTTCGTGTTCTATCCAAACAAGGTAACCTTGCATACAAATTGGACCTTCCTGCAAACTTTCCTGAGGTGCATGACGTCTTTCATGTGTCTCAACTCAAGCGTTGTTTCAAAGATCCTGTCCATGGTGTTGATCACCAAACCCTTGATCTCCAGAAAGATCTGACTTATCGTGAGTATCCTATCCGCATCCTTGATGAAACCAAGCACAAAACTCATCGTCAAAACATCAAGTTCCTGAAAGTTCAGTTGTCTCATCACTCTGAGGATGAAGCAACCTGGGAACGAGAAGATCGTCTTAGATCTCAGTACCCTGCCTTCTTTTCTAAAACTTAGGAATCTCGGGTCGAGATTATTGTAAGGGGGGTAGATCTATAACAGCCCATGTTTGTAATATATTTAATCAGTACTTAAGCATGGCATGCATATATTTAAATCATTTAAGTAATGCATGAGTTTAAGTGTGTTGAATAAAAATGCAAACCCTAAACCTTCCCTCTCTTTGAAACTTTATTCAAATGGTGTTTGAATTTTTTTGAAAAAATCACAAAATGTTTGGAGCCCAATTGATTATAAGGGCCCCACAATAGTTTATATGTTTTATGAAAACTCCTGGTAATTTGGAAAGATTTAAAACAGTAAGTGAATTTGAAATTACAAACATAAATCAAAATCAGAAAAAGGAAAAGTTTCATTAAAAAAATGAAACAACGACAACAGGCCGCAGCCTCAACCTCCTCCCTCTCTCCCTTCCCCTTGACCCGCCCACGCCAGCCTGCTAGAACCCCGGTACCGCTTCGCCCGCTCCCATGTCGTCTTCCTCACGACGGCAGCTTCATTGCCGCCATGCCACCCGATGCCGTTCACGATGCATGCACGCCACGACGCTCGCAAGGATAAGAACCGCCGGCGCCGTGCTCTGCTTCCCCTGGACCTCACTTTCCCCTCTCTCCCTCTCTACACAGCGACATCCGAACCCTAGCCTCCATGGCTACCGGCTAGCCACCGTTGTCGGCCTCCCCGAGCCCATCCGACACCGCCACGAGCTTCGCCTCGCTCCGCTTCGTCCTCCTGCAGAAGGAATCAACAAGGGGCGTTGGGATTCGTCTCCATCGACCGTTTCCTCCGCGACTCCGACGTGCTTAGTCACACGGCTCGCCGTCGATCCGGTCACCGCCTCGCCTCGCCGTCGATCCGGTCACCGCCTCGCCTCGCCGTCGACATCAATCGCCTTGGGGTGAGCTCCTGGTGCTTAAGGCACCCTCCTTTCCCCCTCTAGCCCTCTGTGTCATGCCCGCGTCGTAGAGCAGAGAACAGCGCCGCCGCTCGTCGTCGTTGACCAAGCTCCGGTGACCCCAGACCAGCGGTGCCGCCACCCATGTGTTCGCCTTGCCCAGCTGATTCGAACGCCCCCTCTCGCTTGTCCAGGCGCGCTCTGGATCTCCGCCGGCGACCATCGTCTGGCGGCTCCGCCGCGCGTGACGTGGCACTGACGCCAGGCTTGCGTAGCCAGGCCCCACCAGTCAGCCCCTCCGGCTAGGTCCAGCCCCGGTGAGAAACGCGCTGAGCCCTTTTCGCGTGTGTAGCTGCTGAGGTGGCCACGGGCCCACCTGTATGTGTCTATGGCTAGCCCAGCCTGGGTGTAAAAAGGATTTCTAGATTTATTTAATTTAACAAAAAGTTTAAGAATTTCAGAAATTGTTTGAATATTGTAAATTCAATAACTTTTAATCTGTAATTCAGAAAAATACAAATAATATATCAAAATGTTTAGAAAAATGAGTTCTACCTTTTTAAGCTATAATCATGCATTGATACTAAACTTTAATGACAAGTTTAGTTAGAGAACTAAATCAACCCCTCTCATGTGTTTCCGGAGTTTTCCGAATTAGGGTTTTCAACCCTCGGAACCCCGTTTAAATTGCCGAGCATGTTTTAGGGTTTCGTTTCAATGCAATTCAACTTGTCATATCATCATCCTTGTTTGAGCATTGCATCGATGCCATGTCTTGATTGTCGCCTTTGTTTCCGGTATTTGCTTCTTCGCGATAGGATCCGAACCCGAAGCTGAAGTCAACAACACCAAAGATCAGTACCTATCTACTGGCGGACAAGGAAAGTGTAGCCTCTCATTCTGAACCTATGTTTTAAAAAGTATATTACTTTATCTCTATGATGCACACGATTCCAATGTGGTCTTTTGTCAGTAGCTAGTGTTACCTATCTGCTGCAATGTTTTCCTTTTGTAGCCTTATACTCCTGATCCATTGCTCCTAGCATACATAGGTCTGGCATCTGAGCGTTGCTAGAGCCTCTGAGGTCGACAGCTTAGCCATGCATAGTATTTAAGTCTAATCTATCCGATCGATGAATCAGAGGTGTCGGAGAATCTAGAAAAATAGGAGGTGGTGATATCATCGAAGGAGTTAACTAATCATGCTAAGGCTTGTATGGGAGGCCACGTTGGGTGTGGTTTTTGTAGTCGCATGCTCGCCACCATTAGGACCCAAGTTCTTGCCTCTTGAACCAAGACGAGCGTACAACCACACGGAACCTGGAAAACCCCATGAGCAACTAACTTGCCTAGTAGATTCCATGAGTCACATAGTTCGGGCTTTCCATCTTGCATACACATTGAAAACCTTTACTAAATGAGGAGGTGAAGGAGGTGCATCATAATAGGTAGGGAAGCGTGGACCGGGTTGCTTGGGTTCGATGGATCCCCTAGTGAACCAACCTCGCCTCACATCTTTAGGGACCGGCTTCGGGACTTGACCCGTTACGGTGGAACCATCCCTTGGGCGTGAATCATGGTTTCGGCGAAAGCAAGGTAAAGGTCATGGTCAACCACCCTCTGCCAGCCTTCCAAAGAAGAGGGCTAATAATTTGGCATTAAGAGTCGGTTGGTACGTGTGGGTAAAGTTGTACACCCCTGCAGGGTATTAATCTTTTCGAAAAGCCGTGTTGACGGTTATGAACGACTTGGGAACGGACGTGGTGATCATAGAGAACTATAACCTTAATAAAACTTGTTGATCCACGTGTGCTTAAGGATGCTTCCTCTGGGTCGAGGGGGTGATCCTAGATAGGAGGTTCTGATGAAGCTGGTGGTTACCAAGATGTGATGAACAAGATGAAGAAGTCGCTACCTTATCCCATTTTAAAGATTTTGAGTAGACGAGCCTCTTCTCTCTCTTGTTTACAAATAAAGATTGCTTTCTACAAAAGAAAATCCAAAGAAAGCCTTTCTAGCCAGAGCATATAGATACTAGGTTATCTAAGTCTTGCGGAGTACATTCTCGTACTCAGCCTTGCGCCATTGTTGTTTTTCTACAGAAGATCTGATTGCAACTGAAGGTGGTTTCTACGTTGACATCGACGAGTAGTTGGGGGTCCCAGGTAGCAGCCTGAGGACTATGGGATGGACGTCGCTTTTGTTTATGGCCTCTTAGGCCTTTTTCTAAGTTGTTGTGTAGAACAACATAATTAGCTTTCGCTGTGTGATGTAATGTTGGTTATATGACCTCTGGTTTGTAATAACTCTAATATCTTACTCTGGTAAGAGTTTAAACTTATGATGTTGAATCTCTGTGTTCTGTAATGTTACCAAAGCATACTATGATCTTCCGTGTTTGGGAGTTGAACTTATCTTAGATGGTGATCTGAGGTTAGTTTAACCCTAACCCCGGTGGGTGCCACAAAAGACACCCGCTAGCCACTTATGCAAACTAGTTGCATGTCAAGCGTGGAACAGGTCTCATGTGCGAGGACATGTAAAGTTTGTCCGGGCCGCTTCATCCAACTATGCCACCAATATCCAAAATTACAACTAAGAAGAAACAACATGATCATCATCGCCCACATACTCATATGTGTACTACCCGTGTAAAGCATCTATGCATAGATCCGGCTCTGATACCACTGTAGGGTTCGCAGCATAGAAAACAAAAAATTCCTCCGATGGGAACTATGTACCAAGATCTATCTACTAGATATAAACAACGGGCGGATGTATATCCGTAGAGAACATACCCTTGAAGACCGACAAAGCTTAATGAGTTGAACTCGTGGTTTATGTAAACGATCTCTTGCCGATCTCAAGATCGAGAGGAAGTCCTAGCGCCGCAAAGCAGCAGCGCATCCATGCTCGCACACACGTACAAGACACCGAGCAACCTCCACCTCCTCGCTCCAGCGATTCAGCGGAAGCACAACCCTTTCTTGGAGAATAGCCACCAGGAACATATATCTCGCTAGTCCGAGACCATGGGGGATAAATTCTAGAGGGGGAGAGAGATCCTTAACGAGGAGGTGTGAGTGAGAGAGAGGAGAGGGAGTGCCTTTTATAGGATGAGGGGGCACCCAAGGGCGTGGCCGCCGGCCATGGGGGCTGCCCCGTCCCCTCCTTCATTCATGTGGGGGGACACTCCACTCACAAAATGTAGGGGTTCGTAGCATGGAAAACAAAAAAATTCTACCGCATGCACACAAATAAGACAAGATCTATCTACTAGATTGTAGCAACGAGTCGATAGAGGAACTCACCCTCGAAGATTCTAAAGCGGTTAACGAGAGCAGATTCTCGTGGGTGATGTAGTCGTACCCTTGCCGATCTCAAGATCGCGTAGACGATCCTTCCGGCGGTGCGTTCCGGCAGCGCTTCTGCAGTCGGTCACACGTTCGGTACTCGATGAAGACCTTCCTCTCCTTGTTCCAGCAGGTAGCGGAGGTTGTAGCACTCTCCTCGCGATTCCGGCAACACGACGGCGTGGTGTCGGAAGTAGAGGGGAGATTTTGTATGGCTTCGCCTTAAGCCGGAGCGAGTATGCTGGAGTATGAGAGAGGCCTTGGTGCTAGGGTTTAGAGGGCACCAAGGGGAGGGTGTGTCCGGCGGCTAGGTCTTGGGGAAGCCCCAAGTCGCCGAGTTGGAGGGGAAACCCTAGGCGGCGGCTGCACTTGGAGGTGGAGGCGCCAGAGCTAGAGTTTTAGGTGTGAGGGTAGGGGGCAGCCCTACCCCTCCTTATATAGGTGGAGGGTGGCCGGTTGGGAGGAGGGAGTCCTCCTCCAACTCCTCCTCCTTGGCCGATGGGTGGAGGGAGGGGACTTCCTCCCCAAGTAGGTTTCCTACTCTCCCTCCACCAAGCAAACTTGAGATTTGACTTTTCAAATTGGCGTTTGACTTTCAAACTTCGATTATTTCTCTCTTTATTTTGCCCAGCCAAGTGACCTAGTACATGATGCAACCATTCCATATTTTCATGACACATTCATGTACCCTTCCCCTCCGGAGTGCCGGACCTTCCGGACCCTTCTAGAACATTCCTGGTGAAAACACCGGAATCATTTCCGAACTCCGAAACAGGAATTTCCTTATATGAATCTTATTCTCCGGACCATTACGGATCTCCTCGTGATATCCCGGATCCCATCCGAGACTCCGAACAACATTCGGTCTCTTACTCATCATTCCATAACTACTCAACAACATCAAATCCTTAAGTGTGTATCCCTACGGTTCGTGAATTATGAGGACATGACCGAGACACTTCTCCGATCAATAACCAATAGAGGAATATGGAAATTCATATGGCTCTCACATATTTATACGGTTACTTTGTGATCGAATGAACCACTTACATACCATACCAATTTCCCTTTATCTCACGATAGTTTACTTATCTGAAGTTTTGATCGTCGGTATCACTGCATACCTAGTTCAACCTCGTTACTGATAAGTACTCTTTTCTCGTTCCCGTGATATGTGATCCCTTGTGAGCCAGTCACATGCTTGCAAGCTAATTGGATGACATTCCACCGAGAGGGCCCAGAGTATATCTATCCGTCATATGGATGGACAAATCCCACTCTTGATCCATGTGTCTCAACCTATACTTTCCGAACACTCAATGCCATATTTATAGCCACCCAGTTACGGTGTGGTTTTTTATGTCATCAAAGCTTCCTTCCGGTGATGGTGATTAGCATGATCTCATGGTCGAAGGAATTAGGTTACTATGTATCAGAAAGCTTATAGAAATTGAACTATTAAAATGACTTGATCTTTATGCTACGCTTATCTATATGAGTATGTCCATCATACCATTCTCCTAATGATATGATCTTGTTGTTAACAACATCTCAATGTTCATGATCGGGAAACCACGATCATCTATTAACCAACAAGCTAGTATTATAAAGAGGCTTTACTAGGGACTCTAATTTAGTTTACAAATCACACAAGTATTAATTTTTCCGGTTAATACTATTATAGCATGAATGTAAACAATTATCATAAACACAAAGATATAATAATAACTACATTTATTATTGCCTCTAGGGCATATCTCCAACAGTCTCCCACTTGCACTAGAGTCAACTAATCTAGATTACATGGTAATATACCGAACACCCATGGCAGTTTGGTGTTGGTCATGTTTTGCCCTTGGGAGAGGTTTAGTCAACGGATCCGCCACATTCAGATCTGTGTGTACTTTGCAAATCTTTATGTCACCATCTTGGACATGTTCTCGAATAGCTTGAAAACGTAGCTTGATGTGCTTCAGCTTCTTGTGTGACATTGGTTCTTGCACATTGGCTATGGCGCCCATGTTATCACAGTAGATAGACATTGGGTCCGGCGCACTTGGAACCACACCAAGCTCTATAATGAACTCCTTCATCCATATTGCCTCTTGTGAAGCTTCCGAAGAAGCTATGTATTCCGATTCAGTTGAAGATCTCGCCACAACGCTTTGTTTTGCACTCCTCCAGCTAACTGCTGCACCATTCAAAGTAAATACGTATCCAGATTGAGATTTAGAATCATTCGGATCAGTGTTCCAACTAGCATCGGTGTAACCATTAACAACGAGCTGTTCATCACTTCCATAAGAAAGAACCATATCCTTAGTTCTTCTCAAGTACTTAAGGATGTTTTTGACCGTTGTCCAATGATCCACTGCTGGATCACTTTGATATCTGCTAGTCAAACTAACAGCATATGCAATATCGGGTCTAGTACACAGCATGGCATACATTAGAGATCCTATGGCTGAGGCATAGGGAGTCTTACTCATCCTTTCTCTATCTTCTGTCATTGCAGGACTTTGAGTTTTACTCAAGGTCGTAGGGCAACATGGGCAAGAAACCTTTCTTGATATCTTCCATTCCAAACTTCTTTAGAACTTTGTCCAAATATGTACTTTGTGACAATGATATTAGGCGTCTCGATCTATCTCTATAAATCTTTATGCCTAATATGTAAGCTGCTTCGCCAAGATCTTTCATTGAAAAACTATTATTCAAATAATACTTGACACTATTAAGAAGGTCTACATTATTACCAATCAACAATATGTCATCTACATATAGTATTAAGAATGCTACAGAGCTCCCACTCACTTTATTGTAAATACAAGCTTCTCCATAAGTTTGTATAAAGCCAAAACTTTTGATTACTTTATCAAAACGTTGATTCCAACTTCGGGATGCTTGCTTCAATCCATATATGGACCTTTGAAGTTTGCATACCTTGTTAGCATCTTTAGGATAGACAAAACCTTTGGGTTGCATCCTATACAACTCTTCATCAATGTCTCCATTGAGGAAAGCCGTTTTGACATCCATCTGCCATATCTCATAATCATAATATGCAGCGATTGCAAACATAATCCTCATAGATTTGAGCTTCGCTACTGGTGAGAAAGACTCATCGTAGTCAACTCCTTGAATTTGTCGAAACCCTTTTGCGACAAGTAGAGCTTTATAGACAGTAACATTACCATCAGCATCTGTTTTCTTCTTGAAAATCCATTTGTTCTCTCAAGCCTTCCGGCCATCCGGTAAGTCCACCAAAGTCCATACTTGGTTTTAGTACATGGATCCAATCTCGGATTTCATGGCTTCTTGCCATTTATTGGAATATGGGCTCATCATTGCTTCCTCATATGTCGCTGGGTCATCGGTGTTCTCCACCAACATGATACTCATAACGGGATCATACCAATCAGGAGTGGTACGAGTTCTCGTTGACCTACGAGATTCCGTAGTAACTTCAACCGAAGTTTCATGATCATCATCATTAGCTTCCTCTTTTATTGGTGTAGGCGCCACAGGAACTACTTCCGGTGTTGCGCTACTCGCAAGTTCGAGAGAAGGTTCAGCAACCTCGTCGAGTTCTACTTTCCTTCCAGTCACTTCTTTCGAGAGAAACTCCTTCTCTAGAAAGGATCCATTCTTGGCAATGAAGATTTTGCCCTCGGATCTATGATAGAAGGTATACCCAATAGTTTCCTTCGGGTATCCTATGAAGACGCATTTTTCCGCTTTGGGTTCAAGCTTGCCCGGCTGTAACTTCTTTACATAGGCTTCGCAACCCCAAACTTTAAGGAACGACAATTTAGGTTTCTTCCCAAACCATAATTCATACGGTGTCGTTTCAACGGATTTAGATGGTGCCCTATTTAAAGTGAATGCGGCTTTTTCTAATGCATAACCCCAAAACGATAGCGGTAAATCTGTAAGTGACATCATAGAACGAACCATATCTAAGAGAGTTCGATTACGACGTTCGGGCACACCATTATGCTGTGGTGTTTCCGGCGGTGTCAATTGTGAAAGTATTCCGCATTTCTTCAAATGCTCGCCAAACTTGTAACTTAGATATTCACATCCACGATCAGATCGTAGAAATTTAATCTTCTTGTTACGTTGATTCTCTACCTCACTTTGAAATTCCTTAAACTTCTCGAAAGTTTCGGACTTATGTTTCATGAAATATATATACCCATATCTACTCAAGTCATCCGTGAAGGTAAGAACATAACGATAACCACCGCGCGATGCTACACTCATTGGGCCACACACATCGGTATGTATGATTTCCAATAAGTCTGTAGCTCGCTCCATCATACCAGAAAATGGAGTCTTAGTCATTTTACCCATCAGACATGCTTCGCATCTTTTAAGTGATTCGAAATCAAGTGATTCAAGAAGTCCATCGGAATGGAGTTTCTTCATACGCTTCACTCCAATGTGACCAAGACGACAGTGTCACATATAGGTCGAGTTATCGCTCAATTTCAAACGTTTAGCTTCAATGTTATTAATATGTGTATTTCCACTATCGAGATTCAATAAAAATAGACCATCTATCAAAGGTGCATGTGCATAAAACATATTACTCATATAAATCGAACAACCATTATTCTCGGACTTAAACAAGTAACCGTCTCGCAAAAAACATGATCCAGATATAATATTCATGCTCAACGCATGCACCAAATAACAATTATTTAAGTATAAAACTAATCCCGATGGCATCACCAATAGTGGGCCACATGTCTTTTGGGAAGGTACTCAGCGCAGCCACAATGCTACAGTGTGGACTATATCTTAAACTGTCAGATCGGATTGTGTGTTTACCTGTAACAACAATTAGAAAGAAAGAGAGTAGAGCCGTAATTTTATTAGATACAATATCTTATTGTATGCCTAGAGGGTAATTGGTTTGCTAGCCAATCCCGTCGACGGTGCACTCCATCTCGTCCAATTCTTGAGCCAAGGCCATAGCGGCTGGAGTTATTGTTTGGGACCACATATAGACACAAATGTTATAGAGTTGTGTTTATTATTTCACGTGCAGTGATATTATACATATATTATTTTTCATTATAAAGATAGTAACATACATATACATGAAGATAGCAGCATACACATTAGTCAAAACTACTCCCTAATATGACTAGTCTGAGCTAGAGGACAAGATACGTATCCGCATTGTGACCGCCCTCAAAAAATGATCTCCCTACTATAGCTTTTTTAGTCAAACTGAAATCAAATATTAACCTTTGTAGCGCCCAGTGACTGTTCGTTGTTAGTCAAGGATAAAACTAGTACTGAAAGAAGCAACGTGAAAGAAAAGATATCTTTGTATCATGATAGGATGAAGTCATCGGAGACGTCGATAGCAGGCAATCTCTAGACTGCAGCAGCCACAAGAAGAAACAGAGTCGCATGGCCTGGTTATTTCTTAGTCAAACGCTCAAAAAGTATGTTCTGTCTCAACAAGTAATCGGACGGATCGCTGTCAGGCGATAGCTTACTAGCTTTGTTCAATTTGAGAAAGACGATAACATACTAGCTAGGTTCGGTTTGACGAAGGAACATTACACTGCACGGCACGTTCGTGCAAATGTGCAAACGTGCTTAAAAGGGCGTGGCCGAATAAATGATTTCCTTAACCGCTCGCTTAACGGGATATTTTTTACGGGATCTAGTTTACGCGCAGACGTGGAGATCAGGGGTGGTTGTCAGTTCCTTAAATCACGAGAGGGAAAGTTTTTGGGCCAACCAGATTGCCCCACATCATCCCGTAAAAACATCCTGTAAGAAAGTTTACATAAGTGTAGCATTACTGAACGTGCATACATCCTTCAAATAGCATTTCATCCCGTTTTATGAATAAACAGTAAAACCAATATAAAGTGATTAGAAAATTTTCTTACGCGGCAGATTAAAAATAAACAAAAAAATATATGGAAAACCAAACTTGCCACCGAAGGCAGCGAAGCAAGACTCGGAGGTACCGGAGCTCCACCACAACGCCCCCAAATAGATGATGATGCAAAGCGTCGCCGTCGAGACCGTGATTGTCAAAGGTTTTTACCCGGAACCTCTATAGGGAGAAGGTAACCAGATGACGCACCCATGAGGGTTACGACACCCGCAGACATCGCCCCGCTGGCACCGAAGCACTGATCTTTCGTCTGAAAAAACCTTCGAGGCACGCCAGATATCTAGGTCCTCTCACCGGCTCCGAATTAGGCCTCCAACATGTGATCTGGAGTTGCCTTTTCCAAAGCGGCGCCAACACCAGGATTCCCGCCGCCTGATCCATCCCACCACCTGGCCCAAGCAGAGGCCATCACCACCACCACCACGTTGCTAGTCATACAGTCGCCCGTGTAGTCCACCTTCTGAGGCCGTCGTCTCGGCATCCAAGATCTCCCACTCATGCAGGAGTAGATGCCACAACGGAAATCCACCTGATCAGACGCGGGAGGTCCGAAACATACAACCAACACGCGGGCAGTCATGGCTTAGCAGGTCAGACAAGCATCCTACGGTCAAGCCCATAAAACCCGAAAAGATGGGACTGCTAGGCAGATGCCAGACATAGGCTCATGGCCCGGATCTAGCACCCCAGCCAATCCATGGCCAAGGGGTAGGCTCCCATGCTAGGAGCCCCAGAAACCCACGCAGGGCTAGCTTCACCAGCCACCGATATCCATATGCTTGTCGGTAGTCCCAATCTGCACCAACTACCACTCTAGTGCGGGGCACCGCCCTCACACCCCACCGAGGCACGCCGGACAAGATCTTCGCATTGCAGCAGACCACCGACCTCCAGGGGGTGCAGACAGTCGTCCAGCAACATGTAGAGCGGGTACTGGCCGGGGGACGCGTAACCTAGATCAGGCCTGGAAGGGCCTAGATCTAGGCTTGCAAGCCCCAGGCACAACCCTTGATGTAGCCCCTATGTTGCCGTGTTTAGTCAACCAGATCTACACCACCACATATCTTCACCTACATGGCCACCATGGGCCACCCCACGCCCCAACACCTGCTCTTAGCCGCCAAGATCTGGCCCAACCCTAGCACCACCACCTAAGGTGACCGTCGCCTCCTGGCTACCCGACAGAGCAACATGTCCATCCCATCGCCACAGGTCTCCATGCCGCGACGCTAAGGAATCCCTGCCTCTTGCATAATGCAGAGCCCATGCTGGAGCTTTTCGTCCCCCGCCGAGTGCCCCATGCGAGGGAGAAGGAGCCCCCCCCCCCCCCCCCCGCCAGCGCACGGCTTCGGCCAACGATACCCTCTGGCGGAGGTGAGGGAAGGAAGAGGGAGAGGGGACTAACATGACTGAGTAACAGAACTCACCAGATTGGAATCTAAGACCATGCTGTCAGGAATATGCAACTTGTATTCCTCTGGGGGCCAAAGGGCACAATATATAGTACAGGTACAGGGCAAATATGCAGGAAGCCCCCTAACATATGGGGAAACTACAATATACAAATATATACATCTAACACCCCCCCTCAAACTCATAGTGGATCTACAGCACTGAGTTTGGGGAGTAAGAAATCCTGCTGCGCTCTGGTATGTGCCTTTGTAAAAAAATCCGCCAACTATAAATCTGAAGGCATACTGAAGCGCAACAGCCTGAGCCTCCACCTAAGCACGTGTATAGAAATCATCAACACCAATATGCTTGGCAAGCTCATGCTTGACTGGATCACATGCAACACTAATAGCACATGTACTATCAGACAAAACCAGAGTGGGTGTGGTAATAGAGACCCCAAAATCCGCAAGTAACCACCATAACCAGGTCATCTCAGCAGTCAACAAGGCCATAGCACGCAACTCAGCCTTTAACACTCGAACGGGAAACCGTTGTCTATTTCTTCGTCTTCCAAGCAATGAGCGAACCACCAAGAAACACACAGTAAGCAGAAAGTGAACGGCGATCCGAAGGATCACTCGCCCACGTAGCGTCCGAATAGCACTGGTGCCAGAGGGAGCTGGAACGAGGAAAGAAAAGGCGACGAGTGATCGTACCACGAAGATAACGAAGAACACGAAGCAGATGACTATAGTGAACAGTGATAGGAGCAGACACAAACTAATTCAGAATATGAACAGGATAAGAGATGTCAGGACGAGTGACAGCAAGATAAACAAGACTCCCAACAAGATGACGATAACGCGTTGGATCAGAAAGAGGATCACCATTAGTAGGGTGAAGCTTAACATTAAGCTCCATAGGGGTCTCAACAGTGCGCTCATCCCCAAGAGCAGCACGAGCAAGAAGATCCTGAATATACTTTTCCTGGGAAATGTAAAATCCATCAGAAGTGGAGGAAACCTCAATCCCAAGAAAGTATTGAAGAGGACCAAGATCAGTCATAAGAAACTGATCACGAAGACGAGTCTTAACAAAGGCGATATACTCGGAATCATCACCAGTAATGATCATATCATCAACATAGAGAAGAAGAAGAGTGCGTCCACGAGAAGAAGTGTGAACAAACAGCGCTGGATCATGAGAACTAGGGGAGAAACCAGCAACAGTCACTACAGAGGCAAAGCGCTCAAACTAGGCACGAGGAGCCTATTTGAGGCCATAAAGAGAACGGCGAATACGACAAACCATCCCCACGGGAACAGAATAACCAGGAGGAGGATGCATATAAACCTCCTCACTCAACTCACCATTGAGGAAGGCGTTCTGAACATCAATCTGGAACACAGATCAGTGACGAACAGAAGCAACAACAAGAAAAGTACGCAAAGTGGTCATATGAGCCACAGGGGCAAAGGTCTCATCATAATCACGACCATGCTCCTGCTGAAAACCACGGGCCACAAGACGCGCTTTATAGCGCTCAAGAGATCCATCAGAGCGGGTCTTAATCTTATAGACCCACTTACACGTGATAAGACGAACACTAGGAGGAGGAGAGACAAGATCCCATGTGCCAGTGCGCTCAAGCGCAGCAATCTCCTCAGCCATGGCCAGCTGCCATTTAGGATGATGCTCAGCATCCCGATAAGAAGTAGGCTCGGAGGCAACAGAAAGACCATACTGACTAGGAGAGTAACGGTTGGGGGCACGACGCTGACGAACATGACGAGTAGAAGGAGGCTCATCAGAGGAAGATGACTCGGGAGACGACGATGAGGAAGGAATAGCAGAGGAAGGCTCTGGAGAACGAGGAGAACTAGGAGAACTAGACGGAGCAGAGGAGGACGGTGTCGAAGAAGAGACATCAGGGGAAGGGGATCCTGAAGAAGACACAACAGGAGTAGAAGGAGGTGTGTCGGGAAAAAGAAGAAAAGAGATATTCCACCCGGTAGGTACCAGCGGTGGGACGAGGATAGAAAGGACATGACTCATCAAAAGTAACATCATGAGAGATACACATCTGACGACCAATGGGGTCCCAACAGCGATAGCCCTTATGCTCATCACTGTATCCAAGGAAGACACACTCAATAGACTGAGCGGTCAGTTTGGTGTGTTCGCGAGGGGCAAGGAGAACATAGCAAACACATCCAAACAAGCGAAGCATGGAGTAGTCTGAAGAATGTCCAGATAGACGCTCAAGAGGAATACCTCCCTGCAAAGCGGCAGAGGGATGAATATTGATGAGGTAAGTCAACATAGCAACAGCCTCAGCCCAGAAATGTGGAGGAAGGGAAGAAGCAATCATCATGGCACGAGTGGTCTCAAGAAGATGGCGATGCTTATGCTCAGCAACGCCATTCTGGGCATGTGCGCCAGGACAGGAGAACTGAGCAAGGGTACCCTGCTCAGCAAGAACACCTTGCAACATCTGGGAGATATACTCACCAGCAGAATCAACACGAAACACACGAATGGGTGTTATTGAGTACGGACCATGGCCGCAAAACGCTGATATATGGAGAACACTTCACTGCGAGAGCGCATAAAATACAACCAAGTGTACCGAGAAAAATCATTGATGAATAAAATATAGTAGCGATGGCCTCCTTTCGAAGAGAAAGGAGCCGGACCCCAAACATCGGAATGAACTAAATCAAAAGGTCGCTGAGATACAGACGCGCTAGTAGGGTAGGGAAGCTGAATCTGTTTGCCCAACCTACAACCCTGACAATGTAAAGACCCATCTCCTAAGACAGACCCTAGAAGACCACGATGAACTAATGACGACAGGCGAGAGTCACAAAGGTGACCAAGACGATGATGCCACTGCTGAAAGGAGCTGGTAGCAGAGGCGACGACCGGGGAAGAACTGGCAGATGAAGTGGCAGCGGAAGGAACACGAAGCCAATCTAACTCCCAAAGCCCTGAAGAATCACGGCTGCGAGGGCCAGCTCCAACCAGGGACTGTGTGCGACGGTCGTGAACAACACAAGAATCAGCATCAAGAATGACGCGACAACCAGAGTCAGTAAGCTGGCTAGCAGAGAACAGATTCATCTTAAGACGAGGAACATGAGAAATATCAGGAACAGAAAAAGAAGAAGTAGAAATAGTGCCCCGACTAGAAACAGGAAAAGAGGTACCATCGGCCGTGAGAACACGGACATGAAAGGGGAGAGAACAAAGAGCGGACAGAAAAGAAGACTCAGAGGTCATATGAAAAGAAGCTCCAGAATCCAGATACCACGGAGACGTACCTGACTGTTTAGAAGGTGGTGGTCACGCGATTCAAGAATCGATCCACAGAACTAGCGATTGCCGTCGAAGAAGAGCCTATAGTAGCAAGCAGACCGCGAAGACTCCTGATAATGTCCTAATCAGAGAGAGCGACTGCTGAAGATCCGGAAGGAGCCGACTGCCCACGAGCCTGGTGCTGCTAACGTAAAATGGGATCCCGTGTATAACAAGTGGCCCAAGTGTGGCCATCCTTGTTGCGATGAGAGCGATGTGAAGAGAACCACGGCGACTCGACCACGAGACTGCTGGTGCCGACTCGACCACAGGCTGCTGACGGACCAGGAGGAAGACCAGAAGACGAGCGAAGTCTCCTCACCAAGGACAACACCTCAGAGAGCGGAACACGACCACGAGCATTCAACTGAGAACGACAGGGCTCAAACTCCTGACGGAGCCGAGACAAAAACTCATAGATGCGGGGGAACTCCAAATCCAAGCGCACGATCTGGAAGCATGGACATGTGCCACAAAAAGCAGTACAGAGAGAATCAAGCTGATGCCAGATAGCAGCACTCTGAGTATAGAACTCATGAATAGTGGAATCACCCTGCTGAAGAGCATGCTCCTGGCGAACCACGGACAGGTAAAGAGCATCCCCAGATGGCTGATAGCGCTGACGAAGATGTGCCCACTAAGCGGCAACAGTAGGGAGACTCATGAAGTCAGCAGCATATTGGGGTAGAACACTGGAGGTGAGGACAGCAGCAGCACGAGCATCCTCATCGACCCACTGAGTGTAGGCAGTCAGATCGTGGCGATATGCCTCGAGATCAGAAGAGTACTGCTTGAACTTCAAGTCATAAGCAGCAACAGCACTATCATCGGCACTCTGAGCAGCATCCTTGGCCTCCTGAGAAGCATCAGCGCCGAGAACAATCGGCGTAGGTGGAAGAGGAGCCACAGGAGCAGGGGGCACGACGGACAGGAGACCTCGCCGGAGAGCACACCCCAAAGACGGAGACCGCACATGTGAACGCGCATAAAGGCAGCGAAATCAGGATAATTCGCGCCATCGAAGATCACCGGGCAGCGAGGAATCGCAATATAACCCGATGAAGAAGACATCTCTCTCTCTCTCTCTCTCTCTCTCTCTCTCTCTCTCTCTTTGGTTCAACCCGAGCTGCAGGCAGAGGCCGGCAAAATTCCGGCTAGTCGGCGCGAGAGGCGGCGCCTAAGGGCCTGGGTAGGCCAATTCCGGCCACCGGTGAGCGATTCCCGGCGGTGATGACAGTCGGCGGCGGCGGAAATCCGGCGAACGGAGAGCGTCTCGGAGGAGCTCGGGGTGCGGGCGGGCGTCGGGGCGGAGCGTGCAGGCACAGTGTAGCCGGGCAGGTGCAGCCAGGCGGGAGCAGGTGTTGCGGGAGCCAGGCGGGAGGCGCACGACCTGACGGGATCTGGCGTTGCGGGAGCCAGGCAGGAGGCGCACGATCTGGCGTTGCGGGAGCACGAGCAGGCGCATGATTCAGATCATATCGAATGATCGGATCGAGGTGGGCGGCAAGAATCTTTGTGGGCAAGACCGATCTGGAGACCGGACCGATCTGGAGACGGAGACGGCCAGGAACAAGGCGGCAACCGGCGGCGGCGACGACAGCAAGACCGTCGACGACAGGGACGATGGCGGCTGCAGCGACGAAGTTGCGAGTAGGAGGAGGCTAACCTAGCTCTGATACCATGTCAGGAATATGCAACTTGTATTCCTCTGGGGGCCAAAGGCCACAATATATAGTACATGTACATGGAAAATATGCAGGAAGCCCCCTAACATATGGAGAAACTACAATATACAAATATATACATCTAACACATGCCATGGATTGGTGATTTTGAGGGGCTAGGGTTTAGGGTTGGGCCAGATCTTGGCGGCTAAGAGCAGGTGCTAGGGCGTGGGGACAGATCTTGGAGACGGCTAGAATTATCCATCCCGCCGCCCACGGGAGCAACGAGGGAGGGAGGAAGGGGGAAAACCTACCTTTAGTCGACCCAATGTGCATACCAGTCTAGGCCGTTAGAACATTTTCAATTTTGATGATACTAGAAACACGTAGTATAGAAAAACACAAGATTCTAATGTTATATCTATTGGAATCTGGGATGGTTATGTTTGCAGCCGAGTTTGTTTGGTTGCATCATAGTAAAAACAAGAAGTTTAAATAGATAAATAAATATTCTGAATCTTTATACTCCTATAGTGTTCACTCCTATAAATCAAATTAATGTTGAAGTTTTATTCTGACTATTTCAGTTCTCTAAAAACCCTGTAAGAATCATTTTGGTCAAAGAGGCCAATGATTTGGCCAGGAATATTGATTCTATTGGAACATTTGATTCTTCAACTTTCTCAATGCGAAACTAAAGTTGGCTTGCATCACTCCAAACCAGCTTTTGGCGTCCTGTTGTACTCTAGTCTGACGCACATATAAGACTTTACAAGGAAATCTAAACGTTTCTCTCTCTCTCTCTCTCTCTCTCTCTCTCTCTAAGCATCCATCTCTCTCTAAGCATTCAAATGATGTTTGAGTTTTAAAATGCATGGTGTTGAATTGGTCTAATCTGACCCCCTATATAACGACGTTATTTACTAATCACCATATCACAAATCAATCAGATCTACTGCGTCCTTTTGCTACTACATACAACTGCGGAGATGGCGAGATCTTGGTCGTTTTTTCTGCCCTTTGCTCTTGCATTGATTGCTTCTGTTGGTGACGCTGCAGTTGTGGAGCACACCTTCAATGTATGTATTTGGTGTACAATTCTTTTCATATACATATATGCATGCATTTCTGACCTTCACTTATCATGCGTGTAGTCCAAGGACATATTCTTTTTTCCCATTCTGTCCTTCAAATTAGTTACAAGCCGACTTACATGCAGAGTTTATGCATATCATCGTGTTATTGCTACTCCAATTTCCACTTTTCTTAGTTTTCATTTGCACCTAGCCACCATGCTAAAGCGCAGGATTTGGTTATAGTAATGCATGAATCCTAACTCCGAAGATCATTTGGATTGTCATGACGACATGCCATCTTTTTCATCATCGAATAAAAAAATCCACGCTAAATAATGTTTACCTCGGCGTATTTGCATGAATTCTTAGCTATCTGTTTTTTTTTTCCAAAATGAGTTAAGAGGAGTGTATGTTGGTTTTAGTAATATTCTTTGAGGAATTTGAGTAGAAGAATGATCAGTTGATATGCTAGTGCACTTAATCGTGAAACCCCCATAAGCTCCGTGCTCTGGATTTTCGAAAAAAAATAAAAAAAACATATTTCCATAACTCCAATAAATATGGTAGCAAATAAGGGCAAACATATACACACTTTGAAGGTAGGACAGAAATTTGGTGAAAATACTAGAAGGACAAATTTATGAAAATGACGTCACCAGTAGCTGTTTACACCTATATACAGCTAGAAATATGTTTTTTATATAGCCCAAAACCGAACAAGTTTTCTATTGAAACTCAGCGCGGATATTCGGACCATGTATATGTATTTCCTGATTTTTTTGATTTTTCTTGAAATTCAGAAATGCAGTTTTAAATATTTCAAAAACGGAGAGCACTAACGCTCGGGAGCTGCAAATCCACTTCTAATTAATCGCGGGCATTCTTTGAATTTCATTTTTTTTGCTTTTATCAGGTCGGGAACCTGTCTATTAGCCAGCTCTGCCAGCCGGACAGGATCATCACGGCGGTGAACGGCCAGCTACCCGGCCCGACGATTCAGGCCAGCGAGGGAGACACGGTGGTTGTACACCTCGTCAACGAGTCACCCTACAGCATGACCATCCACTGGTAAATCACTTGCATGTAAAATATATGTATATTTTCGGGTACCAAATCTTGAAGATCTGAGGGAGTTTTTTCTAAGCACGTGTACACGTGCAGTACAAAAAGTTACGGGTGTGGTCAATTCTGGATGGCTGAGAATTAGCTTCATTCTCAGACAAATGATGTCATAGGGTGAATTTGTACGAGATAAACAATATATACTATATGAATATTTATTTTCCCGAGTCAATTTTGATCAAAGAAAAATTTTCCTGAGTCAAATAATTTTTCACTTGCAAATTAAAAATCTCAGCTACAGCCACACTTGCAACTGAAAAAATCTCAGTTGCAAACACACTTCCAATTCGTAAGGCATATGAATCGCGATGCAAATCCAACGATTATAAAGTTGACTGAGCCATAACATGATTCCCCATAAAGTTTGAGCTTAATATCTTGTGCTATTCCAGAGAAACAAAACAGAAAATATCAAATGCATTTTATATTCACATGTAACGTTGTATCCCTTCCGTCCTAAAAATGATGTCCGAGATTTGTCCTTGTGTATCTATACATTAAAATGCATCTAGATATGTACGATATTTTTCTTTGAACGAAAGGAGTAGTACACTTCAGGTATAAAGGATTCAAAGATAGCATTCGCAAAAAAAAGGATTCAAAGATAGACATTTGTAACTGCCAAAACATGCGTGCATGTACGGCTGTGGATGCAGGCACGGCATATTCCAGCGCGGCAGTCAGTGGGCAGACGGGCCGGCGATGATCACGCAGTGCCCCGTCCGGCCAGGCGGCAATTACACGTACCGCTTCAACGTCACCGGGCAGGAAGGCACGCTGTGGTGGCACGCCCACATCTCCTTCCTCCGCGCCACGGTCTACGGCGCCCTTGTCATCCTGCCCCGCAGCGGCTACCCCTTCCCCAAGCCCGACAGGGAGGAGATTCTGATCTTGGGAGAGTGGTGGAACGCCAACGTCGTCGACCTGCAGGAAATGGCCTTCCTCACCGGATTCCCGGCGCGGCAAGCCGACGCCTACACCATCAACGGCAAGCCGGGAGACCTCTACAACTGCTCCGCCCCAAACCGTACCTCTCTCCTCGCACACTCATCTTCCTGCATATAGAGATGCACGATCGAGATGTGTGCTTAGTTTCTGTTGCTGGTGTGCTGCAGAGACGCACAGGTTCGAGGTGCGGCAGAACGAGACGTACCTGCTCCGGATCATCAACGCCGCGCTCAACACGCCACTGTTCTTCAAGGTGGCCAACCACAGCTTCACCGTCGTGGCGGCGGACGCGTGCTACACCACGCCATACAAGACCGACGTGGTGGTGATCGCGCCCGGGCAGACCGTGGACGCGCTCATGACCGCGGACGCCGCCGTCGGGGGCCGCTACTACATGGCAGCGTCCCCCTACGACAGCGGGGTGCCGTCGGGCTCGCCGTTCAGCATGACCGTCGCGACGGCCGTGCTGGGGTACGCCGGCGGCGCACCGAACACGACCACGCCGCCTGCCCTGCCGCGGATGCCGGAGTTCAGGGACACGGACACCGCGCACGGGTTCCTCTCCAACCTCACGGCGCTCGTGCTCCCCGGCAAGCCCACCGTGCCGCTCGCGGTCGACATCCGCATGTTCGTCACCGTCGGCATGGGCGTCGCCGACTGCCGGCCGGAGCAGACGCTGTGCAACCGGAGCAGCACAGTGTTCGCGTCCAGCATGAACAACGCGTCCTTCGTGGCCCCTAGGAACACCTCCATGCTCCAGGCCCACTACAGCAACGTGACGTCCGGCGTCTACACCCGCGACTTCCCCGACACGCCGCCGGTCGTCTTCGACTACACCTCCGACGCCAGCGACAACGCCACGATGCAGTACACGACGAAGTCGACCCGGGTGAAGACTCTCCGGTACAACGAGACGGTGGAGATGGTGCTCCAGAACACGCGGCTCATCGCCAAGGAGAGCCACCCCATGCACCTCCACGGCTTCAACTTCTTCGTCCTCGCGCAGAGCTTCGGCAACTATGACGAGGCCACGGCGGTGCCGCAGTTCAACCTCGTCAACCCGCAGGAGCGCAACACCATCGCCGTCCCGACCGGTGGTTGGGCCGTCATCCGTTTCGTCGCGGACAATCCTGGTACAACTTATACCTTGGATGTTTGAAAATTCAGTTTCATATGCTGAGTCTGAGTCTTTGTGTGTGTATTAATTACAGGGATTTGGTACATGCACTGCCACTTCGAGGCTCATCTTGATCTCGGGCTGGGCATGGTATTCGAGGTTCAGGATGGGCCGACTCCGGATACTTCTGTGCCCTCGCCGCCTGGAGACCTGCCGCTATGCGCATGAAAACTCGATCGGACCTTTTGCCTTTGGTACATATAAATAAACAACAACTCAACAAGAAGAACCGGGGAAATCGTGGCTATCTTTGAGAGAAAATGTTGGTGTTTAATTTGAATATAAGTCGTTTCATCATTAGTTCCGCCATACTCACGGAGCGGATCTATACCCTGGACAATCCGAGCCATGGCCTATGTAGACAAAAAAAATCTCTAGGATTTAGCATGATTTCAACACGTAACACGTTGTTGGCTCAGGACTTGGTTGTAAGTTCTGGTATTGTACTATAATTGTGATGTGTTCTTATTTGCATGACATGGGAATACTAGAAAGGAAGGTGTGTCTTGCGCTGCGTCTTCCAAAATAAAATTAGGCATACCATGAGTTGTGTATATGCTAAAATATTAGCGAAGTGTTTTTATATAGTGCTTAACGGAGGAGGATGACACTTTTTTTCTTTAAAAAGAAACATATATTAATATCGTGGAGTTGCCAATTATACCCAGCCTCTGCGCATTGCCCTAGCATTATTACGGATACACACAGCCAACAAAAAAAGAAGAATTACAAAAAATAAAAGCCCCGCTAGAGTGATCTATTTCTTGAAGCAGCAACACTAACACCACCAAGACAGCACCAGAAGTCGAGTTTCTCCAAAAGCGACACCTCCACGAAGGGAACAGTGCACAAACGCTGTCGTCACCCGATCAAAGATCTTAGATTTTCACCCTAAAGAAAGTCCTCACTCTCAAAATAATGCTTTTAACAAGGACATTGCCAGGCACAACCAATTAAGGTCAGACCTTGGATTTTCATCCTGAAAGGCAAGACAACGAACTTCTCCTGTGCAGTTGCCTCCACTAGCATGTCGTTGCTGCAAGTCACAAGTCAACCAAGCCAATTCCCCATCGCAGCCCATACTCGAATCACCATTGCTAGTCCTCAGATCTTGGCTTTCATGACCTTCTCCGCCAGCACCATCGGACGAGAACATGTCCCATGATATTAACATATAGCGGAGCTTCAAACTGCTCCCACTGAAACCAAACGGCCAGACAAGAATATGGGTGCGCACGACTGAATCCCTACCGAACCAGCAATATCTAGGCATGATACGCCCATGGGAGCTCGACGGTGGAGCCTTCCGGAACATGCCACTTCGTCCAGATCAATGAGAACAAGTGAAAGGATCGTATGGGAACCTAGAGGGGGTGAGTAGGTGCTACTTCAAATTTTACTCTTTTTCAAGTTAGGGTTTGACGCAAAAGGTAAATTCTCTAGATTATGCAACTAAGGTGAATTTACCTATATGTCAACCTAGCGCAAGACTAAGAAACAACAAGATAGGTAAAGTGCGGTAAAGGATAGAAGTAACCAAAGTGGACCACGTGGAGACATAAGGATTTGTTTCTCGTAGTTTCTTCCTTTTGAAGGGAAGTACGTCTGTGTTTGGAGAGGGGGTGGTTTCAAATCACCAACGCCACGAGAGGCCTCCCTTGTTCTCCGATGAACCTCACCCCAGAGGGTTTGATTCACCTCTTCCACTATATCGACAACCTTCAAGGAGGAAGCCGACACCTTTACATCAAGTTCGAGGCACACATCCACAACTGACTTGGAGGCTCCCGAATACAAGCAAGCTGTCAAACAATCAAAGACAAGCTTGTAAGAACCAAATCAAGAGCTAGGGTTTCCAAAGAAACACTAGAGAAAGGGGCCCTCAAGTGAATGAGGGGGAAATGAAAATCTCTCTTGCTGAAGCTATAGATCAAGGCCTCCTCCTTCGATTCTCCAAAGATCAATGACTTTGGATGGTTGGATGAAGACATCTTGATGATTTGGTGGCTCAAATGGAGGTAGTGTTCTTGACTAGAACAAGCAGCCTCCAAAGGCAGAAGAAGGGGCCCTTTTTATGCCCCCTAGAATTTTAGCCGTTGGAGGTCACTTAACCCGGACAGTACGGTCGAAACGGACCGGATAGTTCGGCCACACCGGACATTTTGGCCGAACCCACCCAGACACTCCGGCCGGGCAAAGTTTTCTTCCAGGGTCCGGGTAGTGTCCGAACTGGGTCACTGGATGACTCAGGGAGTTCACAAAATCCCTGGGGCCGGACACTTCGGCCCGAACCAGCCGGACACTCTGGCCTTTTAAAGTTTCTGGCCAGTGTCCAAGCAGTGTCCGAACTGGGACCCCGTATGACTCAGGCGCCTCGATAAATCCCAGGGCCGGACACTCCGGCCGATTTGGATTCTCCGGCCGACTTCAGCCAAACACTCTAACCCACATGCTTCCTCCTGATCAACAGATAATTGGGGAACTCTTTTCCCTTAGTGAGCCATAATATTATTCAACTACAAATATAGATATATCCTGAAACATTTAACAGCTGATTAAACCTGTCCAAGTGTTGTCAACAAATATCAAAATAAGTGTGAAGGGCATAAATTCCCTTTCAATCTTCCGCTTTTTGGTGTTTGATGACAACCCAAGGATTTGCATAGAAGATATACAATAAGTAAATGATCAGTGCATCAAATGGTTTACAAAATATAGGAGAGCTCCCCCTATATGTGTGACCATTTTATAATATGCTTTTGAATGCAAGATCACACAACCTAGGATCAACACCCTTACTATATATTGTAACCACACCAAGATAAGACATGATAAATAATATAGATACTAGAAAAAAAGTAAGCACAACATAGTCTCCAACGAAACCGGGTACACATGTCTTAGCACACACACAACGGAGTTCAACATAACATAGTTCACAATCAAATAAGATAAAGACATGAATCTTGAAAGAGGCAAATCGAAATAACGTGAAGCTTCTGTACCCATGCAAATCCCTGGTAGCAACCTAATAAAGGGGCTACTTCTCCCCCTTTGGCATCGAGACGCCAAAAGGGAAAAGAGAACTACGAAAGCGTCCCAAGCCAACTCTAGCCACGAAAGTCGTCATCGGCGGCATCCTCATCCTCGTCGTCGTCCTCATCATCATAATCATCCCGAGTTGAACTCTGGCCATCGGAGCGAGAAGAGGAAGTCACATCCTCACACATGGACCAGTCCACACGTCCCTAACTCTAGTGACCATAGGAGAGAGTGCCATCTGATGCCTGCTGCTGTGAGGGATCAACATCCATGGGATGGTTGATTCTCTTGAGTTCCTTCATGACATCCATGTTGACCTTGTATGCGTCATACTGTCCATGGCGAATGTCAATATTCTGGCATAGGAGTAGCTTCTTCCAGCAAGAGGCCTTCTTCACCTTCTTGTGCACTTCCTCTTTAGAGGTGTTAAAGCGAAATGTGTTACTAGCATGCTTAATGCGAGGGCCACGGGTCCTAACTTCCTGCACCTCCTCAGACTCATCATCACTGTCAGTAGCATCTGCATCCACCTCATCATCCTCAAAAATGTCCTGAGCAAGAGGATACCCACGATGAGCCTTGGAGGAAGGGGAACCCTTTCTTTGAAGCTTGGCAGCAAGGTGTGGGACAAGATCATTGTATATCAAGGGAGTTGCTGGAGTGTGGGCAGCAATGATCTTCATCACATAAGGATAAAACAGATGACACTTCTTGTCTGTAATGCACTTTTACAAGTCCTGACAGATGAAGTCCATGACATCAATAGCACCACCTGGATGGTTTGGGCCATGAGTATACACTGAGTGAGCATGGGCCATAAGATTGATTCATACGCCTCTCATCTCATCCTTGTTGCCAGCCTTGGGAGTGAGAGTGTGGCAGAACATGCAAAGCAGAATGTTGTAGATAAGCTTGATATTGGTGGTTTGGCTAACCACGCCATGCTGAGAGTAAATCGGGGCCAACCTTTTCTTGTCATAGGCCTGTCCATGTACATGTATTCTGAGACCACTGAGATCATTGAGATTGAAAGGCAATCCAAGAATCGGTGCAAACTGAACCATGTTGGAATGACACATAGTAGTGCCAGACATCCACTCAAAGGGAATATCTGAAGTGTCCCCAAAGAAAACTGTGGCATAGAACTGCTGGACCAACTCAATATTGTAGTCTTATCTTGCTTGAAAGATGGTATGCAACCCCATCTTCTCAGTCACCCAAAGAGCATCCTCAAAGTAGTTGTGAGCATGGAGCTTCTCACTATCCAACACAGCATGGGGCATACAGCAGACCTGAACCCACAAACTACTCATAATAGAGAAGGAATTGTTCATTCCTCCAGAAGCGATCATCAGGGGAGGTGTGTGGCTGAGAATAGATCTGCTGGACTCTCATATCCACAAACTCTTCAGTGCCCTGATACGTCGGAAACGTATCTATAATTTTTTATGTTCCATGCGTGTAGTATCTACTTGCTTTGCTTTGTCTACACTTTGAGGTGTTTTTATATGTTTTTCTGGACTAACCTATTAACAAGATGCCACAGTGCTAGTTGCCTGTTTTCTTCTGTTTTTGGTTCTAGAAAAGGCAGAAAATCAATATTCTCGGAATTGGACGGTACAAAATCCAAAGTCAATATTTTACCGTGGGGAACACGGAGCCTAAATACGAGACGGAGGGGATCCACCATGGGGCCATACCCCCTAGCCACGCGGTTGGGCCCAGCCCGCGCCTACGGGGTCTTCCCACCCTGACTGCCCCTGCCTCGCCTCTTTGCCTATAAAGACCCCCCGATACCAAAACCCTAAGTACCCGATGAATATTCCATGAAGCCGTCTTTAGCCGCCGCCACCATCTTCCCTAGATCGGGGAGGGGATATGAAGCTCTTCCCGGCACCCTACCGGAGGGGAGATCATCCCGGAGGCCTTCTTCTTCATCATGCCAGCCTCTGGTATGAAGTGTGAGTAGTTCCACCTTGGACTACGGGTCCATGTAGTAGCTAGACGGTTGTATCTCCTCCTTTGTGCTACCATGTTTAGATCTTGTGAGCTCCATTCATGATCAAGATCATCTATTTGTAATCATGCATGTTGTGTTTGCAGGGATCCGATGGATATTGAGATTACTATGTCAGATTGATTATTGATTTTTTCTTATTGATTCTGTCATGTCTATGTTGTATGTGATCTTGCATGCTCTCCGTTTCTAGTAGCTATATTGGCCGAGTAGATGTTAGTGACACAAAGAGGGGGTATTTATGCTTGATAGTGGGTTCATGCCTCTATTTAATCTAAGGGAAGTGACCAAAATCTCTAAGGTTGTATATGTGTTGTTGCTACTAGGGGGAAAACAACGGTCTCTTGTTCATGGAACAAGTGGATTTTTTACCTTACACACTTTGCTTAAAGCAGTTATCCGTTGCTTGCAACTTAATACTGGAGGGAGTTTAGATGATAACCTGAAGGTGGATTACTAGTCATAGATGCAGTTGGACGGCGGTCTATGTATCTTGTTGTATTTCCTAATTGAATCTCATAGGATCATGAATGTCTAGTATTGCATTGTTATGCCTTGCTCAGTCCTGTAAATTGCCCTGCTATAATTTGTTTACCCAGCATGCCATGTTTGTTTATATTAAGGAGAACACATTACCATTTATACATCTTCTACTGTTACTGTGTACATTCTTCAAACCACTATTACCTTCCACACCATACAGTTAACCCTTTGTTTTCAGCAAACCGGTGAGATTGACAACCTCACTGTTTGTTGGGGCAAAGCCTTGAGTTTGTGTTGTGCAGGTTTCCAAGTTGCTAGCAACACCTTTGAGTCGTTTCCTTCCTCCTACTGGTTCGATAACCTTGGTTTGTTATTGAGGGAAAACTTTCTGCTGTGCTCATCACACCTTCCTCTTGGGGTCTCCCAACGAAGCTTCCACGCATCATCAATATTTTTTGGCGCCGCTGCTGGGGGGGGGGGGCTAAGGACATCTTCACAAGGGGAGTCCTTCACAATCTTTCTCTTTACTTTGTTTTTTTGCTTAGTTTCTTTTGCTTGGTTTTGTTTGCCTCTTTTTATCAAAAACTCCAAAAAAAATTTAGTTTAGTTATCTTTGCTTTATCCTATCAAAAAACAAACAAAAAATAGTTCCTGCTCTAGTTGTTGTTGTTGTTGTTGGCTTGCTCCATTTTTGCCAAAATGAACTCTACTGAGAACACCAAGTTGTGTGACTTCACTAGCACAAAAAAAATGATTTTCTAAGTTCTCCTATTGCTCCACCTGCTCCTGATGCTACCTTTTATGAAATTAAGACTGCTTTGTTGGATCTTGTGATGAGAGAGCAATTTTCTGGTGCTAGTTCTGATGATGCTGTTGCCCACCTCAATAACTTTGTTGAACTTTGTGAGATGCAAAAATATAAGGGTGTAGATGGAGATATTATTAAGCTCAAATTGTTTCCTTTCTCCTTGAGAGGAAAAGCAAAAGAATGGTTGCTATCCTTGCCTAGAAATAGTATTTATTCTTGGATTAAGTGCAAATATGCTTTTATTAGAAAATATTACCCTCCTGCTAAGATTATATCTATGAGAAGTGAAATAATGAAATTTAAACAACTTGATAATGAACATGTTGCTCAAGCTTGAGAAAGAATGAAATCTTTGGATAAGAATTGTCCCACTCATGGACTTATTGCTTGGATGATTATCCAGACTTTTTATGATGGTTTAAACTTCTCCTCAAGAAACCTATTGGATTCAGCCACTAGAGGTACCTTTATGACCATTACCTTGGGTGCTGCAACAAAATTCCTTGATAATATGATGTTTAATTATTCTGAATGGCACACTGAGAGAGATCCACATGGTAAGAAGGTAAATTTTGTTGAAGAAACCTCCTCTTTGAGTGATAAGATTGATGTTATCATGGCTATGCTTGTTAATGGAAAAGCTCCTATTGATCCAAATAATGTTCCACTCTAGCAGGAGTAGATCTTTACCCTTCGGGGGCCGAACCTGGGTAAACCCCTTTGTCTTTGCCCTCATTTCGCACTGCAGATGGCTGGCCGCCCTTGCCCCTCGTTTTACTACTCGTTGCCAATTGCAGCATCTGCCGTGGCCATTCCCATGACACGCTTTGGTTGCTCAACAAGAGCAAGTTGATGTGAACTTCATTAGGAATAATAATTTTGGCAACAATACTTATGGTAATAACTATAGGCCCTATCCTCCTAATAATAGCAATACTTATCATGGTAGATCTGGAATGCCTAGTGAAGATAGGATTCTATAAGTTGAAAGATCCACTAAAAACTTTATGCAAATGCAATATGAGCAACACAAGATATTCAATAAAACTATGGAAGAACAATCTGCTATCTTGAAAAATATTAGTCGTCAGCTTGAGAATTTGAAGAGGGAAATTCCTAGTTTACAGTCAAAAATTGAGTGTTGAGAAAAATATTTCCTCTTTGTCTGAAGCACGGTCCTCTTTGATTAATAAAATGGCTGCTAAACCTGAAACTCTGGAAAGTACCTTTGCTGCAACTCATGCCATGCAAGTTACTATTGATGAAAATGTTAGACTGTTAGCTCAACTACATGCTAAGTGGAAGAGAGAGAAGCTGAAATTGCTAGAAACAATAGTGTGTGCACTATCACCACCACCAATATGGATGCCACTAAACCACAAGAAGTCCCTATTCCTCCTACCACAATGCCTAAACCCAATGAGTCTACTACTAGTGATGCTAATTTTGATTTTGATCTTGATGGTTGCAATATTTCTGAAGTGATTATGTTTCTACAAAATCTTGCTAGAAGTCCTGATGCTAGTGATATGAATGTGGCTTTAACCAAGCATATTACAGATGTTCTTATTAAAATTAAGGAAGAAAATTTGAAATACAAAGCCTCTATTCCTAGGAAAGTAGAAGATAGTTGGGAACCCATCATTAATATGCAAGTGAATGACTTTGATCTCAAAGCTTCATGTGACCTTGGTTCTAGTGTCTCTATTATGCCTAGAAAGATTTATGAAATGCTTGATTTGCCACCTTTGGAAGATTCTTATTTGGATGTCCTACTTAATGATAATGCTAAAAAGAAACTCATGGGGAGTGTTAATGATGTTCTTATTATGACTAACAATGCTTATGTCCCTATTGATTTCTATATTTTGGATGTTGAATACAATGCTTCTTGTCCTATTACTTTGGGAAGATCTTTTCTTAGAACAGTTGGTGCCATCATTGATATGAAAGAAGGCGCCATTAAATATCAATTTCCATCCAAGAAAGGTATTAAACACTTCCCTATGATGAGAGAGAAGTTGATTTTTTCTCCTCCTTTGAAAGCAAGGTTTGATGTTAATGCTTCTTTATTTGAAAATACTTGATTCTTGCTTCTTGTGCCTAACTTAAAGGCGTTAAAGAAAACTACTTATCGGGAGATAACCCAAAAGTTTTATTGAGTCTTGGAAGTTATTACTTCAGTAATGACCTCTCCTTATCCTTTTTATTTTCTTTTTTGTGCCAAGAATAACCTCTAATGAGAGGGAAGTAAGATTTGGGGAGTTTCTGTCCCGAAATAGATTTTTGTGCTCCATCGTAAAAATTCGTGTAAATTCTCTGTAACTCGGATTGAGCTGATATTTTATGAATAAATCCCCCAGTATGTTACATAAATTTCATTAGTTGAACACGTTTTGATGTGAGCAACAGAAGATCTTCTAAAAAATAGGTTTCTACCTGCTGGTCTGTTTTGACAGATTTCTGCCATTATTTGCATTTGCTTCTTATTGATTCCTTTTGGGGTTCTTTTTCGGAAATTGAGATTTTTGAGGGAATTGCTACAGTAGATTGTGTTTTTAGTAAAAGTTTTGTTGTTCTAAAACTAAAACCCAAAGGTCTATTATCTTTTGAATACACAAATGTTGCTAATGAAGATTATGTGAAGTTTTGTATGAAGGAGAATTTTCAGGTGTAGAGAAAGAATGATGTAATGAGATGAAGAATGGACAAAAGCTCAAGCTTGTGGATGCTACCCCGTGTCAACCCAAGAAATATTCAAGAGGTACAAGCGTCAAATCTTGGGGATGCCCAAGGCATCCCCTTCTTCATCAACAAAAATCTCAGGTCTTCCTAGAAACTTCGTTTTTATTGTTTCATGCACTGTTGTGTTGTTCTTGGAGCATCTTAGTTTTTATTTTGTTTGCTTAGTTTGCTTGAATAAAATAGTTTGGACCCCAATTCTCGCTGTGTTGTTTCAAATAAGTTGATTGGTGTTGGAGAGGAGTGGAAAGTTCTTGCTTGAATAGTACAAGAGGAGCTTGCTTTGACTGTGACTTAGACTTTATCATGTCATGCTAGATGTTGTTTTGAACTTATTCTTAGTGATTATTTCTGTAGCATGACTTGTTCCAAACAATTGGGATTGCTTAGTGTGACTTGAAGGAATCATGCGTTGTTTTAGCATACAAAAGCATATTATTGTGGTATTCTCCATTGATGCTTTGTTTGGGTTTACTTGGCACATGCTCACACCATGTTATGACTATGAACAAGTCATCTTAGCCTCTATGATAATTTATTCCTTGACTTGCAGTACCACTTTATGCTTTGATTAGTAATGTTTTGTCGCTCTGCATGATTATGGCCATTATTGCTCTCTTAGTTGGTCGCTCCCAGTCTTTTGCTAGCCTCCACTTGTATGAGTAAGCTCTACTCATGCATCCAACTCCCAAGAAACCAAGTTATTCCAAAGTGTCCACTATAAATTCCTATGCATGGCGTGTTATACCATTCCAAGTATATTCTTATTTTCACCTATCTTCTAATTAAAAATTCTCTTTGTTATGTGAAAATTTAGTGATTAAAGCTCTCACGAACTTGATGGAACACTTTATTTTTCTTGCCCCTAATAAGCTTGAACCATTGTGTCATCTATGTTGTATATGCTTGCACTTCTACGTTGGGATTAGCAGAATCATGTTGTCATGGGGAACACTTTCAAAATTGCACTTGTACATTGTACCCAGTTGATATCATGCTCTTTTGTCTATGGATGTCATCGATGTGAAATGAAAGGGGAGCTTGTAAGTCCATGGAGTTATGTATGTGCGTAAGAGAAATGCCTGGTCCGCTAGCCTAAGCCATGCCTAATCATGGTGGAAATTGCAGCATCACCATAATGAGCAATCTATGAAGCATTCTTCTTATAAAAAAGAGATAGAAAAAGAGATTGAGAAAAAGAAAAAATATATATGAGAAAATAGGAAAGAGAGGAAAAGCACCATATTCCCATGGTAAATAAGAAGATTGTTGAGATGCTCATTGTCTGCTTGCCTTGTCATTTTGATTATGGGATAGCTCCTATCAGGGGCGGAGCTGGTGTACAACCATTGGGTTCATGTGACCCCAATGAAATTGCTAAATTCTTCACTAATTTAGCCAATGTCATTGCTAATTTTATGGAAGATTACACTAATTGATGGAGCTGACCCCAATGGTTTGATGTTTCAGATTCGCCACTGGCTCCTATATCATGTGTAAGGGGTACCCCGTTGGCGGCTCTCTATGACACACATGTACTTACTATGACAAGAACTTGCAAGTAACTAAACTTGAGTAGCATGAGGAGCGGCCCTCGTATTCAAGGGACATGAGATTGGCAACTTATACTTTGTCAAGCATATACTCCATAGTTTGTTCACTTTAACTTTAATCACTTCAAGATGGTTATGATGAGGGCTGAAAGCTAACAAGTACCATAATTTTTGGAAGATCTTTATGAAACTTGAAATCCCTGCTTCCTTCTATGAAGGGCCTTTCTTCCACCATTATATTGAGTCTCCACCTTCTATCCTTAGGCACCAATTAAGAGAGCATAGTTGCCATTCTTAGTTCTATGTGCATTGTCCCAAAACTTATTGATTGATGCATTTTTTTATATTGCTTGTTCTTGTGTTATTTGTATCTAGTCACTCTTATGAACTTTGGAGGTGTCCTATGCATCTATATGCTACTCCATGAGGGACAGCTGAATGCCACCGTGCTATGTTTTCTATATGTGAAACAAACAAACGTTTTTCAATGCATGTTATTCATGATCTTTGTTTGTAACCTTTCATGTTGCATGCATAGTTACTTTTCCTTACTGTTAGAACTCCGTCTTTCATGCTCATGTTTAGAGTTCTTTGATCCCAGCTTTCAATGCTTGCAAATGGTTTGACCTTGATTTTGATGGTGCATGTCACCTAAAAAAATATTCTTTTTATCACTTATCTACTCGAGGACGAGAAGGAGTTAAGCTTGGGGATGCTTGATACGTCGGAAATGTATCTATAATTTTTTATGTTCCATGCTTGTTTAGTATCTACTTTGCTTTGCTTTGTCTACACTATGAGGTGTTTTTATATGTTTTTCTGGACTAACCTATTAACAAGATGTCACAGTGTCAGTTGCCTGTTTTATTATGTTTTTAGTTCTAGAAAAGGCAGAAAATCAATATTATCGGAATTGGACGGGACAAAAGCAAAAGTTAATATTTTACCGTGGGGAACATGAAGACTGAATACGAGATGGAGGGGAGCCACCAGGGGGCTACACCCCTGGCGCCCTGGCTGCCCCCTGCCTCGCCTCTTCGCCTATAAAGACCCCCTGATACTAAAACCCTAAGTACCCGATGAATGTTCCACTAAACCGTCTGTAGAAGCCACCACCATCGTCCCTAGATCGGGGGGATTTGAAGCTCTTCCCAGCACCCTGCCGAAGGGGAGATCATCCCGGAGGCCTTCTTCTTCATCATCCTAGCCTCCGGTATGAAGTGTGAGTAGTTCCACCTTGTACTACGGGTCTATGTAGTATCTAGATGGTTGTATCTCCTCCTTTGTGCTACCATGTTTAGATCTTGTGAGCTCCGTTCATGATCAATATCATCTATTTGTAATCATGCATGTTGCGTTTGCGGGGATTCGATGGATATTGAGATTACTATGTCATATTGATTATTGGTTTTGTCTTATTGATTCTATCATGTCTAAGTTGTTTGTGATCTTGCATGCTCTCCGTTTTTAGTAGCTATCTTGGCCTAGTATATGCTAGTGACTCCAAGAGGGGGTATTTATGCTCGATAGTGGGTTCATGCCTCTATTTAATCTAAGGGAAGTGACAAAAATCTCTAAGGTTGTAGATGTGCTGTTGCTACTAGGGGGGAAACAACGGCCTCTTGTTCATCGAACACGTGGATTGTTTACCTTACACATTTTGCTTAAAGCAGTTATCAGTTGCTTGCAACTTAATACTAGAGGGGGTTCGGATGATAACCTGAAGGTGGATTACTAGTCATAGATGCAGTTGGATGGCGGTCTATGTATGTTGTTGTATTGCCCAATCGAATCTCATAGGATCATGAATGTCTAGTATTGCATTGTTAAGCCTTGCTAAGTCCTGTCAATTGCACTGCTATAATTTGTTTACCTAGCATGACATGTTTGTTTATCTTAAAGAGAACACCTCTAGTGAACTATGGACCCCGGTCCAATCTTTACCATTGATACATCTTCCATTGTTACTGTGTACTTTCTGCAAACCACTATTACCTTCCACATCATACAATTAACCCTTTGTTTTCAACAAACCGGTGAGATTGAAAACCTCATTGTTCGTTGGGGCAAAGTCTTGAGTTTGTGTTGTGCAGGTTTCCATGTTGCTAGCAACACCTTTGAGTCGTTTCCTTCCTCCTACTGGTTCGATAACCTTGGTTTCTTACTGATGGAAAACTTGTTGTTTTGCTCCTCACACCTTCCTCTTGGGGTCTCCCAACAAAGCTTCCACGCATCATCATGCCCAAATATGCCAATGTAGTCAAGGCTTCGAATTTCATGTGCTTGGCTTCATCCCTTTTTAGTTTCCGAATCTTTTCTTGCTTAGCCGTAGCACGGTCACGTGCTGACTGCCTCACCACAACAGGATCCATGTTCACATCTCTCTCTTCATCATATCTGAACTTGCGAGGAGGAGCATTTTGACCAGCCCGGGACCGGCGACGACGAGAACCACCTATGAAATCAGAGGAGAGAGGTAGCATATGGGGTAAGCACATTTGTCCAGGAGATACAAACAAATAGTAGTAGTCAAAGTAATACAGGAACTGTCCTGGCTGAAAATCCCCGGACTGTCCGGAGGGATCACCACGGAGACTCCGCCTGGCCCGGACATTCCGGCTGGACTAGAGTGTCTGGCCCGTACACGCTGGAAATTCCGGCTGGAGCCTTGGTGATTCCTCGGGCAGTTCGGGAGGGTTCAAACAGAGCAGATCGAAATTTCTAGGACTACTAATAGGACGAGCATTGGACGCATATATGATGGATCCATGGATTTAGGCAAGAAATCGCCCTAAAAAATTCATCTAGGTCAACCCTAGAGATGGAGAAGGGGAGGGGCACTATACCAGCATCCATGGAGGTCTTCACCGGAGGGGAAAGGATCGCAACGGCAAAGGGAAGGCAATGGTCGGTGGCAACGGCTAGATCCGGGGTGGAGGAGTCCTCCCGGTGGTGCTCTTGGTCGGGGGCAATAGGTTGAGAGAAAGAGGGAGTCGGGGAGGATAAAGAGGACTGAACTATCCACTTCTCCCTGAACCCTTTTACAAGATTGAAACTTCTAGGGCCAGAGTGTTCGGGAGAAACGCGCCAGAGTATCCGACCCAGCCGAAATGTTCGGTCTGAATCAAGCGGAGAGTCCGGTCTAGCCGGAGACTCTGGTCGCTTTAGGGCGGATAGTCCGGCCCCCTTCGACCAGGAAACCCAGAGACAAGTATGTGGACAAATGTGTGGCAAGAATAGCATGTTTAAAGGTGAGAGTAGGCTTGGAATTTAGAAGATGTATTGTGAAGAACCAAGAAACCGTAAATATCAATAAGATGTCAAATTAAGCTCTAAATGAGACGAACCAAGAACCATCTCTTCAATCAAGAAGAGGGTGGTGGCCGAGACCACCATGTAAGAGTTGTGGCATGACACCGCGAAGAATTATTCTTGGGTTCATAACCACTACTCATCAATGAAGCTCACATATCACAAAATGATATTAAGAGAACTAGCATGGTGGCCCTCGCAAATACGAGGGCATCATCTTCATTTTTATATATGTTTGCATCCTATGATAGAATATTAGTATGGTCGTGTATTCATTGGTTGTATATGTCTATTGTTATTATACATTGGATACCCTATTAATAGTTAGATAATTAAGTAAATAGTTCTTCTTCTATATTACATATGAGCCATCACTTATATATCATATATATAATTATATAGTCTAACTCCCCTATTCTAGTACTACCCAATTTATAGTTAGACAATTCAGTAAATAGTTCTTATTGTATTTGATATATGACCATTGGAAGATATATCATATTTATAGTTTTCAACTATGACTCTCTTACTCTTATGTAGGTGTTGTTCTAAAACAAAAATTTCAGCCTCTTTCCCATGTTATATATGTGTTATTAATTTTTATTCTACATGAACCCTATTATTAGATGACCCAATGAGAATTCCTAAGAATCCGGTCATGGGGTTGTTTTTTTGCTCATGGGTATGTTCATATGTGTATTTCGGGTGTTGTCGTGAATATGGGCATTCATTTGACACTGCATGCACACTGTGTAGAACTCGACCCGTTGCTCATGGATAGTTCAATAATGAATAAATAAACATGGTGTGTTTAGGTACAACTATGTAGATCTAGCTACATGCATTTTGATATATTTAGTTACAACTATGATGCTTAGTTTGTTTTGTTCTTGGTTCTTCATAGTTATCAGATCTATTGCTCAGATGTTTTTATGTTTGTATGAATTTCGAGTATATCATTTTCTTCACATCGTGTTTTCAAAATAGTGCCTAATATATGTACCGGTTGAAGTTGTGATGAATTGTCAGAAGGATCTGTTAGGGCACTAAGCAAATCTATTGGTCATAGTCTACTAATAGGAACAATATCCAATATATTGATTGTTGGATGTATTATTTTCTTGGGATTATCTCATATACATCATTTTCTTTTTCCGTTTTTAATATATAGCATATAGATGCAAGAACATCAAAATATTGGCCACATTTCATGTCTTCTTTATATTTCTCTAGGAATAATCTATGTGTATAGTATGTGACCAAGTTGACTGGACCGATAAGCATAACTGAAGTAGACGACTGAAGGCTTGTTATTTTCTTTCTATTAATATTTGGATTATAAGGAGTTGTTTTTCCTTACATCGGTGTGGAGTACCAAAGTTCTTTCATGGGAAAAAATTAAGATCGTTTATATGTATAGTATGTGACCATGCTAACAGAACCCCTAATATTAATTAAAGTGGATGACATAAGCTTTTTTTATTAATATTCAGATTTGAAATATATGTTTTTTCTTATGTCAATGTGAAGTACTTAGGTTCTTTCATCGGCAAAACCAATACACATTGAATTGTTAATCGTGCCAACCTTAGTCGACTCCCTCACCTTAAACATAGGCAAGGGAATCATGTATCAACTTCTTTTGTGTACTTAGGTACTTTATTTGGTTCGAGTGTGATTGAAACATGTCGTGGTTAGTGGATTTTTCACCTTACAAAATTAAGGTATCCTAGTTTCATCACCATCTTCGCCTAGTAGTCATTGTATATGCCCTAGTATTGGTGTTTCTCATATGTAGTATTAGTCTTGTTCATGGACAATTTGGTGATGCATAGTGGTTTGGCGGCGTGTCATGCATGAGGTGCTCCCTAGACAGAAGTATTGTGAATGATATATGGTCTCATAATTTTAGACTGGCAGCATTATGGCTCTATAAAACTGCGAGGTTAGTCTACCTTGTAGATATGAATGGAAGTCCATATGGTGAGGGAGAATCTTTGAAGTTGACTTCAACGAACTTTAACGGTGCTTTATTTTACTAAACATAGCAGTTGTTTATGTTCATTCGACTTGTCTCCATCTATTGTACATTATTTTATGAATAATAAGAAAATTACGTTCTTGTAAAGAAAATGGCTTGCGGATTTTTTATGAAACAATTTGTTTACCATGTCTTATGGTTTGTAGCATGTGTCTTAGTCCACTTTGATGTATTAATTTATTCATCCCGAGGAGAAAATATTTTGTTTTGACTCAATAACTTATGATTTGTCGATTTTATAAGTTTGTTCATCAAAATCTGGAAAAGGACATTGTGTGGTAATATTTTTCTAACATAGGGTAAAACATGCATTATTTGTCCTAGAATAAGAAATAGATCTTACATGGATCTCATTGTCATATCAATGGTTCTCTGCGTCGACTGAGGTTGAATCCATAAATTTGTTCATATAGATCTAAAAAATAAATTGTTATCGTAATTTGCTAACCTAGGAAGAAACATGAAGTTTCTTCAAAAATGAATCGTCCTGGGATCTTAGTGGCATATCAATGGTTTTCCGCATCAGCTAAGAATTTCAACATTCTTGGACCATGGAGAATTAGCAAAATCAGTACTTTGTAGCTCATCACCTACTTTTTGCCGTCCCAGTGTAAATTTTTCCTCGAACAGTTTTATTGTTGTATAATCGTTCCATGGTTCTAAGAAACTACTCTAAACCTCATAAAATTATGATAGTAATTTGGACCTTTAATTAATAGCGCAGCATGGACAAATTATACAATTTTTCTAGGATTTTCACATGCACATGCATTAATATTGCAGGATCAGCCATGGGTGCAAACATTGTGGATGTCTTCTTCTTGCCTCCAATCTTGATCGTGCTTGCAGATGATATGAGTTTTATGCAAAGAAAAATGTGTACTGTTCGCAGTTCGCGGAGGACGGAAAAAATCTAAGGTAGGGCGAACTAAAAAATATATAAATATCAAAATAGCCTCGACACAGTAGTACATATGATGCAAACACACTCACTTAATGCAATAGAAATAGTAACATATTTGATTATAAGTGAAACAAAAAATACTAATTGTTAAATCTTCTGTATTTTACCGATGAAGACTTTTATCCCTTGCTCGATTTAGCATATCATCAAGTCATGAAGAAGCAATCATGAAAATATTTTTGTGCAACTCGGTCTTTCAAATTTTGCCATCCCCACTGGTAAAAGCAATGACATGTCAACAAGACGATAAACCGTATGAAACATGATGTGTCGTTTAAAAAGATAATCTCTAAAGTCTTTAATTCTCCGCATATGAATAATTGTAAGCTGAGAAATCTTATTCAGGTTGAACCTATATAATGAATCACTTGAGTCAAGCCAAGAAGTTCTGAAGCAATGGTAGCGATAGATCATCAAAGAAAATTGGTTGTAATAGAGTCTATAGTTAAATAGAAGGTGCCCACAACCTGAAAATAATCAACAATGACCTGGTGTCTTCCCTCTTTTAATGATTTTCACTCATTCTATTACCATTTTATTGATACCTAGGATTGTGATATCATTTTCTACGCGAATTCACATCTTTCAGGAGGGCTCCAAACCATCATTTCTCTAATTAAACAAGTAATACTCACATCCTTCACCAATAATATTAACTAAAGTAATACAATTAGAATTTTCGATCAATAATTTATACAAAGGCAAATTAGATTCATAATACATTGTTTAGAGTCAAATTTACTGTGAATTAGCTATTGCTAAGAAAAATATGAATTCAAACTATACTACACCTAGTTTTTATTTCACACCGGAAACAGTTTTGTGCAGTGTTCAGTAAAACAAACATAACTTTCTCATACGAAGTCCGTTTTCAGTGTACGACCAGTCAAATTGTTCAGAAAAAACATGCACATCTAAAGGTGTCCGCCAAAAATCAAGGTAGGGCGGCTGCCCTACCTTTCCCTACTGGGAGCTCCGCCCCTGACTGTTCGGTAGGCCAATCCCGTACGTGAATAGGAGTACGTACCGATTGGATTTCGTTTCAAGGTCTGTGTTTCGCAGGAACTCTGGTTCACATCCCGTGAAAAACATAGGAAAATGATACTGTTCTCCAGGGGGATCCCGTCGTCGCGTCCCCCGGGTCGGGAGCCGTTCGATCGTTTTTTATCCGGACGTCATTTTTGCGCCACGTGGCCCTCTTCCTTGCGGTTGCTACACGCTCCCGTGTTATACGGTCGGTCCGCTTCGCTTGCTTGCAGTTCCTCATCGCTCGAGCGAGCGAGGAGAGGCGAGGCCCGCGCCGCCGCCCACCCCCTTCGTCCTCGACCGCCGAAGCGCCTCCACCGCCCGACCCTTCTTCCTTGGTGAGTATTCTCCCGCAGCCGCCCTCTGTAACCTCCCCTCACCTCCGATTTGACCTCTTCTTCCCGCAGGTGCCGGACCCCTTCTTCCCGCAGGCGCCGCCTACTCCTTCTTCGTAGACCACCGGCGACCGCTGCCGAGCGCCGTCGACTCCTAGGTTTGTTCTCCCCCTCTCTCATCTCTCTGACCCTCTCTCATCTCTCTGACCCTCTCCCCTCTCTAACCTCCCGTGCCACAGAAACCCTAGGTGATGACACCGCCGGCGACGACCATGGCGGCAGGAGGGTGCACCTCCGGCGGCGACAATGTTCAGGTATTGCCTTTTGTGCTTGCAATTTTTGCCGTACCGAAGGATTTTTCGAGGATTTTGTGCTTGCAATTGTTGCCCCGAGGGAATTTGGTGTGTGATGTGGGGAATTGATGTGTTGATGTGCTAACTAGTAGTAGTTGTTGCTTTGTGCCATGTTGTGATCTCTTGTTGTAGCATGATTATGCTAATTTGGTAGTAGAAATTTGCTAATTTAGTAGTAGAATTGTGCTACTCTAGTTGTATCATTTTGCTAATTTAGTAGTAGAGTTGTGCTACTCTAGTTGTATCATTTTTCTAATTTAGTTGTTCTTTTGGTAGTAGCATTTTGCTATCAGTTATGGTAGCAATTTTTAGTAGTAGCATTTTTGCTACTTTAGTAGTAGCATTTTGCTAATTTAGTAGTTGCATTTTGCTATATGTAGCTACCAGTTATGCTACCAGTTGCATTTTTGCTACCAGTTATGCTAGCAATTTTTAGTAGTAGCATTTTTGCTACTTTATTAGTAGCATTTTGCTAATTTAGTAGTTGCATTTTGCTATATGTAGCTACCAGTTATGCTACCAGTTATGCTACCAGTTGCATTTTTGCTACCAGTTATGCTAGCAATTTTTAGTAGTAGCATTTTTGCTAATTTAGTAGTAGCATTTTGGTGATAACATTTTTGGTTGGTTGCTACATGTAGCTTTTTTTGGAGGTTGAGGTCACACCATAACAATACATGTTTCTATTTTCCTTTTGCTGCAGGTTGCAGCTGTTGATAAGAGCAAAAAGGGCAAAAAGGTTGTTGTGAGCCTCAAGAAAGTTCGCGAGGGAGCGAGTAATGTCAAGGAGGATATTTGGATGTCAAAGGACCGTTTCGGTGTCAAGCGTTTGAGTATCCTTGCGGACAACCTTTCTCCAGCCAAGAAGCAGATTATTCAGTCAAAGAGTGCATTTCAAGCATTGTTGAATGTTGCACAGTTTAGGATTCCTAATGAGCTTACGGATTTTGTTGCTGCACATAATTCTGCTCGTCTCTGTGAGTACAAGCTTCGGAAGAACCAGATGGTATTTACCACGGATATGGTGCGGAAAGTGTTTGGAATCCGCTTCGGGAGCAAGCCTATTGATCTTTCTATTACTAGAGGTGCAGAGCTTGATGAGATTCGAGACCTCTACCATGCTGGGAACAAGAGGGCAGAGTTAGCAACTGCTATCGATATCTTGAAGAATTGTGCTGATACAGATGAGGAAACCATCATTCACACTTGGGATCTTGTTTCCCTGGCCACTGTTGTTGCTCCAAAAAGCTCGAACCATGTTAACTTGGAATATGTTGGTCTCATGGCTGACCCAACCAAACCAGATGAGTATGCTTGGGATGAGCATTTGTTGGGTTTGTTGATGCAAACTGTGAGAAATATTCAGAAGAAGAAGAAGCAAGCACATGTTCTTCCAAAGGACTGTAACAAATTTGAGTTTTGGATAACTGGTCCATTCATTCTTCTTGGTGTAAGTTATCTCTCATCTTTTAAATTTGTGTGTAGAGGTTTGCAGCGTCTGTTTTGCTACTACTAACTTTATTTGGCCTCTTTTTGTAGATTGCTTATATGGATCATTTGGATTTCCCACCCTGCGATCACACATTTGACAAGTCATTGCCTAGAGTATGCTCTGTCAAGACCAGTGACTTCACTTTTGTTGTACAAAATGACTCGGATAGGAAGATTTTATCGAACAAAACTGTTTTCGGCAGGCGAGATGTAATGTTCTTTCCAGCACCACAAACATTTATTCTTTCTTTAATCCTCTTAATGTTAACATTACTTTTTATTGTGTGTAGTTCCTCCCATTGTCTGCAACACCTTATGGTACTGCTCCTGGTTATGATGATTTCAACAAACCCGCTCCAGTGGAAGATGTTGATGTTAATACTTCTGCTTCATTGAATGAATGGCTAAATTTCCCTAGCAGCCAGGATTTGCAGGTATGAAATTGCTACTGTACTGTTATTTGTTTGCTACTTCAGTGCATTGATTTTGCTACTTAGCTACATTGCTCTGCTACCTCTTTTTGCAATCAGTCTTATGTAGTTCTGATAACATGTATTATAGGTTTTGCTACTTTAGCTTATAGGTTTTGCTACTTTAGTGTATAGGCTTTGCTACTTTATTTTATTGGATATGCTACATAAGCTTTATTAGCTTACAGGTTTTGCTACTTTAGGTTACAGGTTTTGCTACTTTAGTTTATAGGTTTTGCTACATTAGCTTTATTGGTTTGCTACCACTCTGAAAAATTTTAGTGTACTTCTGAACTGAACTGTTTTGCTACTTTAGTTATTATGTTTTTCTATTTTAGTATATAATTGTTGCTACATTAGCTTTATGAATTTGCTACTCCTTATGCGTTAGCCTCGGTGTTAGGGTACCGAGGCGGAGTCGCCGTCAACGCAATAGCGGCGACGGGTGACGATGCCTCGGTACCCTAACACCCTTCGAGGTTTCGTCGCCCGTACGATGCGGTAGCATCGACGGACGACGAAACCGAGCCACTGGACTAGAGTTTACTCTTTATGTATGTTGACGACTTAGGGTGGGGTGGTGGATAAGTTACCCCAAATTATCTACCCGTATGCAAAAGAAGCTTAATAGAATTTTATTACACCATATTTTTCGAGGATTCGTCGCCTGTACGCCGCGATAGCGGCGACGGGTGACGAATCCGAGCTTCTATGCTTAGAATTTCATCATTTATCTTGTCTTTGGTTTACTAACTTTCTTCTAATGTTTGCTAACAGGTTTCCGCTCGTTTCAAAGCATTGTATGAGAAGCACAAGGCTATTTTTGAAGAAGATGTTGATGTGATAATGAAGAACCTTTCTGCTGGATTGAAGCGCATGCAGGCTCAACGCATGGCTGCCCTTTTGGTTGATGTTGAATCATCAAGTAAAGAAGAAGTTGGACCAAGTGTTGTTTTTCCAACCAAAAGTACAGTAGATGATGATCAGCTGCAGGATGATGATGGTTCAGAAACTGAAGATGATGAGAAGCTTTATGCTACATCGGAGCTCGAGGACCATTGTGTTGCTGCAGCAGCTGCTAAGGATACTGATGGTGTTGCAGATGATGCTGTGGAGCAAGGTGGTGCTGTAGATGTTGCTGTGGAGCAAGGTGGTCCTATAGCAACAAAACATCTCGATGTTCCTCAAGAAGCAATAATCATTGATTCTACGAGCAAGGGAGCTGATGCTACTGAGCAGCCGGATGTTGTTAGCCCTGACAGGTCTCCAATTCAGAGCCCTAGGAAGGATATTTCTGATGAAGCTTGGGCCAATGCTCCGGACAAACCCCCATTTGATCTTTTCGAGCCTGGGACCGATGAGTATGCAGAGTTTTGCATTTCACAGTCTCTCCCACCTTCCTGTGATGCCCCAACCGCTGTCGTGACCACTACCTCTGATGCCTCTGAGAGTATTCAAGCAGCACCTTCCACTTTGGTCGATCTTGCACCTTTCGCTTCAGTAGAGCCTACGGCACCTGCTGTTCCCATTGCACCTGGTATGAACATTTTCTTGTAGTTTCTTAGGACACAATTGTTTTCTCTTTTTGCAGTTGTTGTTAACATTGAGTCAAGTGTTAAAGGAGATGGTAGCTCGGGTTTGTTGACACATGAGAAGAAGACAAGATTTAAGAGGGCTGCCAAGGAGGATCTCACACCTCCAAAGTTGAAAAAGATGAAGGTCTCTGAAGATGTAGAACAAACATAATCCACATTTGTGATGAATGGTCGGAAATTCAAGGGCCATCCGAAGGATAGGGAACCGTAAGTTTATGTTTTTTGCTACTCTGAAGTAATGTTTTTGCTACCTTCCATCTAGCTAATTGCTACATGTGTCTATGTGTTTTGCTACTTACTTTTTTCACTTGTAGGATATAGTTTTCCAGTGAATCTTCTGCAGCTTGAACTACCTGCTACCTTAGTTCATTTTTTCTACTTTACATTGAATTGTTTGCTACTTTAGTTCATAGTTTTTGCTACTGTACATTGAACTACCTGCTACCTTAGATCATTTTTTTGCTACTTTACATTGAACTGTTTGCTAATTTAGTTCATAGTTTTTGCTACTTTAGATTGAACTGTTTTCTACTTTAGTTTATTGTTTTTGCTACTTTAGATTGAACTGTTTGCTACTTTATGTAAAACTATCTACTACATGTGCATTCCTTTGTGCAGGCCAGTTTTTGTGAAGATTGGGCGGTATTATACCTGCTACAGAACTTTCCAAACATCGCTTCGGTCGCGCCAAAATCTAGATAGTGAGTTGATGAATGTTTGGATTGAGAAATTTAACCATGAGTCGGACATTGTTTGCAAGAAAAGTGCACGGCAGAAGAGGAAGTACGCTTTCACGCGGCACTTTGTGGTAAGTAGCATTTTTCTTGATCTTTTACTTGCTCAATATGCATATGACAGCTACTCTGCTACATTATTGTTAATTTCTTTATGCTATATTAGTACTAGCATTTTGCTACCTTTTGTGTGCTTGCTGAACCAATACAAATAGTAGCAATTTTTACTTGCTTTTGCTGCTGCCTCATACTACTTTTTATGTTCAACACAAAACATGAGAAGCTTATTGTTGATCCAAAAGCATTCAATGCTAAAGCATGTATGGATGAGTTGAAAGAGCAGAATGCAAAGTTCAAGATTTTCAAGTGTGACCTTGTGAGTTAACATCCTTGCTTCCTATCTTGTTCATGTTTGCTTTCTATACAAGATGCTAAATATTAATTCATGTTTGAATGTAGCTATACTTTCCTATTGTGAAGTTCAACCATTGGGCAGTTCCCTGTATCAACCTAGTAGCAAAGCAGAAGCATATTTTTTATTCAATGAAAGGGGCCAAAGATGCTAGTGTGATGGATGATTGTGCATGCAATCTGGTTAGTAATCCAGCTACACTTGTTCATTGTGTTTGCTACATTTATAGTTGGGCCTTTTATTTGCTGCATATCATTAACCATGCAGTGTGTTTGCTTTGTTTTCCAGTTCGCAAAATTTGCAATTATTGTGAAGCAATCAAAACTACCAGACAATATCAACTTTGACACTTACCTGCTAACCTATCCTGATCACCCGCAGCAAACTACCATGTAAGATTTTGCTCACCTTTTTGTTTCGCTTTTTTTTCAATCCTTGTCCTGATCACTAGTTTCGACTTTTTCTACATTATTGTTTTTTAATTGCTACCTAAGTTTACAACTCTTGCTACTTTAGCTTCCTACACTTGCTACATCAGTTTCTGCTTGTTTTTTACTAATCTATCCGTTTGTTTTTTGATAGATTTGATTATGGATTCTTCCGCATGCTCTTCATGGAAAGCTTCACCGGCAAGGTCATGCCGGAGTTCGACAACAATTCTATACCACTTCTAAGGAAACTTCTTGCATCAGATCTGATTGAGGAAAGGCAAAACAAAGGATCAATGCTATAGCTGATGGAAAAAGAGTTACAGAAGAAGCATAGTTAGGTTGAAACTGATGTAATCGTTGAAACTGATGTCGTCCTTGTGATCCTATTTTGCACTTTGTAATGGTTCAAACTGACGTAAATCGTGGATGTGTTCGTTGCTGCAGCATCTGTGGATTATCTTTTGTGGATAGGTTATGTTGGATGGATAAGTGCTACATGTTTGGAATGGTTTTATATATAGATTTTGAAGTTTGGAATGTTGATTATTGTCTTCTGAAGCTTCAAATAGTGTGATTGCTTTGATAAGTTCTGTACATGCTACATACATGCTGCATAAATTCTAAAAATGAGTATTTACCTAGACATGCTGTTAACTTTTTTTGGCCACCCCAGGTCTTAATTTGCTACATCTGTGTAGCTATATTGCTACATGCATAGAAATGGTGTGCTACCCAAGTGTTCAAGATTTGCTACTAGGTTTAATGTAGCAAATATTCCTGTGACATTCATTCATACGAACAAGTTTTGTCTATGGTAGCAATTTTATATACAAAATGCAGGCTATATGCTCCAAAATGGTAATACTTTTGCTACCAACAATATTCTGTCATATCACAAAATTCATATCTTGCATCAAGATGATGCTACATCTATACTGTATGTATGCTACATAGTAATGACAAAAATGCTACTCTCTGGTAGTACATGTAGTTTCAACTCTATAGTTTCAACTCTATTTTCGCGGCATTCCCCGCAATCAGTGCTTCCATGGAGACGCATTGTTTCACGGTGTGACCTTCTTCATTGCAGTATGGGCATTTTTGCTTTCTTGGCTTCTTCTTCTTCGGCGTTGCATTAGTTTGCTTCTTCTTTGTCTCTTGAGCTTTTTTCCTTCTCTTGGCATTTGCTTCATCACGAAACTCAACCAATGGTTTGTTACGCTTCGACTTCTCGGTTGGTCTTACTTTTGTCTTTACCCTCGCAGGGTTCTTGAGTGTGCTACTCGGAGCATCATTACGTTCTTCTTCTTCTTGTTGATTATTTACACCATGCTGTGGAGGAATACTTTGCTCTTGTAGCAAAATTTCTGGCCCTCCTCCTTGCTGCTCTACTTCTTGCTCCTATGTAGCATGTTGTGTGTTCCTCATATTTGCTACAACACGCTTCGCATCATCAATCATCTTGGAAACAGCAACATATGTTTCAACTGAAGCAAGCATCCGAAGCGAGTTCATTCATCTTTCTGCACAATGCATTGTACTTGAGAGTATTGGTTCCTGGGATCCCAAATCTGATGGTATTTGTCCCGGGATCAGGTGAAGGCATTGTTGTTGCAGCAGACCATCTTCGTAGCATGTATCTCTCTATAATTTGTTGGACATTCAAGTGCACCATCACCCTCACTATATGCGGGCATATAAGGCCACACATCTCAAATGTGTTGCATCCGCACTTGTAGCACTCATCATCTAACTTGACTTGCACCTGGTAGGTTTTGACACCATAACCAGGGTTTGGAATGAGATCAAAGCACATGCCTTCACCCTCAACCTGCATTGGATAAAACCTTGTAGATTTCTCAATCATCTTTTGGAATCTTGTGAAGATCTCCCTCGTGTAGAACTCCAGCCCCTACTTTTCAATGTTGTAGCTGCAAAATAAGGTTTTTTTTGCTGACTGTCAGGTTGGTGCTACATCAGGTGGTACATTATGCTACAATAGTTTTAAAAATCTTCTACCACAGATATAAAATAATGCTACTGGAAAATCTGTCTATAAAGAGAAAATCTCACCTTCCCCATAGTGGTGTTGTTGTTGTATCCATGGTGAATGATGCATTGTCTTCTCTGTCTAGCATCAGGTTTTGGCACAACTCGTATTGTTGCACGAAGTTCCAAACTGAGCCACTTGGGCGAATTAAAGTTTTAAAGTACGAGTTGAGGCCTTCAGATCTTCCTGTTGTGCTTGTAAAGGAAAAGAAACTTTGTCTGAAGTACACAGGTGCCCACATTTTTCTGCTCTTCCACATGTTCTGCAAATGAGTATTCTCAGCCATAGAAAAAGTTTCCAACATATGCTGCCAGCATATCTCAAATTCTGCTATGGTGTCCATGCTGTAGATGCATGAGTAGAATGCTGCAGCAAATGGGCTACCTTCTCTCAAGTGAGGACCAAGATTTGTTCTTGCTAATCGTAGCACATGGAAGATGCAGCATCTATGCACCGAATCAGGATATATGTTTGAAATTGCTGCAACCATTGCTTGGTCTTGGTCTGTCATGATATGGTCTGGGGCCAAACCGTTCATTGCTTCCTTAATTTTGGTGAATACCCAGCTGAATGTTTCAATTGTTTCACCAGGTAGCAAAGGACAGCCCAACACAATTGTGTGTGTGTGGTTGTTGATGCCCACAAGTGGAGCAAAGGGCATGTTGTACTTGTTGGTACAAAATGTAGTGTCGAAAAACACCGAGTCCTTGTACTTGGGGTACAAGGCCCTTGTCCTGCCATCCACCCAAAAGAGAGCTCTCACTGCATTGTTTTCATCCACTTGCTTATCAAATAAGAATGTAGGGCTTTCAGCTTATCTCCTTTCAAAGTACTCAATAGTCATTGACATGTCTCGCAGCGAAACTTCCTCACGTAGCATAGTCCTTATGTTGGACACATCACGCTTCACAAAACCAAGGCACCTCGGGTCGCCTCCATGCACACTTTCGAGGCATCCCATCATCTGATCTGTGCTAATGTTTTGGTTGTGTAAAGTTTGGATGAACTGAAAGTCTTCCTCAGTAACCTTCCTATGAGACCGGTAGTACCGTCTTCTCCCAATTTGCTTCAGCAACTGGTGTGTGCTCTCCTTGAAAGACCGTTACAGTACATATTCCATTTCTCTTTCCAACAAGCATTATAGCTTTACAATCATGCCGCAGCACCCTATTCTTCTGCCTCAAATCTTCTACGTCCATTTTGAGTCCAGCTTGTTTGCTATGTGACTTCTGTGCACTGAAATTGCTCATGTCTATTGGACCTCCTTCTCCAGAACTATCCTTAGTATCATTTTTTGCTTCTCAACTGGTTTTCTGGCATGGACATACTCAAAAACCCTACTAAGAATTGCATCTTTTGGGGCACCTCTTGCTGTGCTATACTTGGTGTTACCAATCCGTGTACCAAACCCGAGATTGAAAGCATAGTCCAACTTCAAGGTCATCAAATGTCATTCCAACATATGGTACAAGAGGCTACGAGCAAATCTCTTCACCACCTTCTTCAGCAACAAATGAAGCATTGCTACTAGCTGCACTTTCTGCTCTTGTAGCAATTTTTTTTTCCAAAGGTTCCTGCAGCAGATTATGGTGGAGCAATCTCATAAGCAGATTGTGGTGGATCAATTATTCCTTCAGCAACATATCCTTCAGGACTTTATCCATCAGCAGGCTGGTTGAGGTCGAATCCTCCCAGTATACTGTCAGCAACAAACCCCTGCAATTTAAAAAAGAAAAAGTTTAGGTCGAAGCATAATGTGCTACATAAATGTGTTGCATGTAGTATCTGTTGGAATTATGCCCTAGAGGCAATAATAAAGATGTTATTATTATAATTCTTGTTCATGATAAAGTTTATATTCCATGCTAGAATTGTCTTAAGCGGAAACTTTGATACGTGTGTGGTTTATGAACAACACCGTGTCCCTAGTACGCCTCTATGGACTAGCTCATTGATTAATGATGGTTAAGGTTTACTAACCATAGACATGAGTTGTCGATTAATAATGAGATCATGTCATTAGGAGAATGATATGATTGACATACCCAAATTAAGCAGAGCAATTAGATCGTGTCATCGTGTTCATCTTTGCAAAGCTTTTTCCTATGTCAAGTATTGTATTCCTTAGACCATGAGATAATACAACTCCCTGGTATCAGAAGAAAGATTTGAGGTCATCAAACGTCATCCTATGTGAGGGTGATCATAAAGGTGTCTCTCAGGTGATCGGAAAGAACTTGTTGGGTTGTATGTATTGAGATGGAATTTGTCCCTCCCGAGTCGGAGAGATATAATTCAGGCCCACTCAATAATCGATATCAACACCGCTTGCAAGCACATGGTTAAGGAGTTAATCACAAAGTGATATCGGATTACAGAACGAGTAAAGTACTTGCTGTGAACGAGATTGAACTAGGTATGTCGATACCAACGATTGAATCTTGGGCAAGTAAAATATCGCGTGACGAAGGGAATAAATATATGGGATTAATTGAATCCTGGCATCGTGGTTCATCCGATATGATCATCGGTGAATGTGTGGGAGTCAATATTGGTTTCCAGATCCCGCTGTTGATTATTGATAGAAGATCATATCTGCATATTCTCGAACCCGTAGGGTCACACACTTAACGTGCAATGATGCTAGGATAGAATGGGTGATTGGTTTATGAGTTTTTGTTCGGAGTCTTGGATGAGATCCAGGACATCACGAGAGGTTCCGGAATGGTTCGGAGAATAACATTTCATATAAAGGAAAGCAGTTTTTGGATTTCGGAATCTTTTCGGAGTTTATCGGTATTCTACCGGAAGGTTCTAGAAGGTTCCGGAGTGGGACCAATGTGGGCCCACTTGTCAGAGGCCTGCGTGGGCCTAAGGGGAAGTTCCCTGGCCACTTTGGGCCAGGGGCACAAGGCCCCCAAGGCCCAGCCGGCCAGCCCTAGGGGAAACCCTAGGGGAGCCTTCTATAAGGAAGGGGAAGACTTGCCCCCCACTCCACCCTTGGGGCCGCCGCCCTAGGGCTTGGAGGAGGGGCAAAGGGCGCACTCTCCCTCTCCCACTCCTCCAACCCTAGCCGCCAACTGCTGCCCCTCCCCTCTCTCTCTCTCTCTCCCGAATGCGCGTAGGCGAAGCCCTGTCGCAGAAACTCTACACCATAAGCACCACGCCGTCGTGCTGCATATCCAATCTATCTGTCCACCATACTTGCTGGACCAAGGAAGGAGTAGACGTCACTGCACCGTACATGTGCATCTATCGGAGGCGCCGCCACTTGCGGCGTAGGATCGGATCGGATCGCGAGGAGGAGACGGCGAGTACGACTACATCAACCACGTTCTGTTGAACGTTTCTGCTGTGCGATTTCTTCAAGGGTATGAAGATATCATCTATCTCTCTCGTTGATTACATCTCCTAGATTAGATCTTGGCTTTCTTGTTCGCATCCGTACAATTTTTTGATTAACTATGTTGCGAAACCCTTTAGTGGTATCAGAACTAGATCTATGCGTAGATGTGTTTCACGAGTAGAACACAACATGCTTGTTGCGGGCGTTGATGTTTTCTGTTGCAAACCTCTTGTTGTGTATTTATTATGGCGTGGCATAGTGAGATCAAAGCGGTTCAGGACAACTTTACGCGACCTCGTTCGCGAGACCGGCTCCGCACTTGACGTGTGGCTTGTTCCACACATGCGGCTGGTGGATGCCAGTTTCTCTCACTATAGTAGTCATGGGATTTACAATGGATGTTGGAAACCATAATATCACCGTTGTGGCTTTCCGTAGGTAAGAATTGTTCTTAGCTTGTTACTCCCATAAGCCACGTAAAACATGCAACAACAAAGTAGAGGCGTCTAACTTGTTCTTGCAGGAAGTGTTTTGTGATATGGTATGGCCCAAGACATGATGTGTATGAATTAAGATGTATGCAATGATCATGTTTTGTAATATTTCACGACTTGCATGTCGATGAGTTCACAACTGGCAGGATCCATATGGTTGTCTTTATAATTGTGTATGACCTGCGTGTCAACTTCTTATACGCTATGTAATAGCTTTACTTTATCGCTAAGTAGTTAGCAATAGTTGTAGTTGCTATTCGTGGTGGAGGCAATCATGGTGGAGTGATGGAGATCACGCTGGCGCGCACAAGATGGAGATCATTGAACAAAGATTGGCTATACCATGTCACATAAAATTATATGCATGTGATGTTTATCCTTTTATGTATCTTATTATGCTTAGATCGCGACGGTAGCATTGTAAGATGATTCCTCACTTAAAGATTAAGATAAAATTGTGTTCTCCCCATGTATGCACCGTTGCGAAAGTTCGCCGTGTTCAAGCACCTTGTGATGATCGGGTGCTATAAACTCTACGTTCACATACAACAGGTGCAAGCCAGTTTTGCACACGTGGAAATACTTGGGTTTGACTTAACGAGCCTAGCATGTACAGACATGGCCTTGAAACACACGAACCGAAAGGTTAAACATGATTCATATGAATGATATGATCGACACTTTGTTGTCCACCATTGAAACCACATCTCTTCTCGTGAAGATCAGATTAGGTGTGGTGAATTTGGATCGTGTTCACTAAACAACTTGAGGTATGTTGAATTTAGTGGGAGTTCATCTAGTAATTTGATTAAGTTGAACTAGTTATCATGAACATAGTCTAAATTGTATTTGCAAATTTTGTAGATCAAATGGCTAAGTCCAACTTCAACTTCAACGTTTTTGCTGAGAAAGAAAAGCTTAAAAACAATGGGTTTAACTTCACCAACTGGTTCCGCAATCTGAGAATCATTCTCACTGGCAGACAAAAGGACTATGTCCTTGAGAAAGCGCTAGGTGACGCCCCTGCTATTGATGCGTCGGCTGATGAAAAATATGTTTATCAGTCACGCAAAGATGATTATGGAGTTATTAAGAGTACCATGTTGTTTGCTATGGAACCGGAACTTCAAAATCGTTTTGAGGAGTTCGCCGGGCCCTATGAGATACTTGAGGAACTGAAAACCATGTTTCAGACTCAGGACCGTTCTGAGAGATATGAGATCTGTGAGAAGTTCTTTAACTGCAAGATGGAGGAAGGGAGTTCCGTTAGTGATCACGCCATTAAGATGTCGGGCTACACTCAACGTCTTGAGCAACTGGACTGCAAGATTCCAGAAGAGCTCAAGATTGACAAAGTTCTACAATCACTCCCTCCTAGCTACAAAGGTTTTGTAGTCACTCACAATCAAATTGGTTCCACTGATACGATCACTGAGCTCTTCGCTAAGCTGAAAGCTACGGAGGTGGACATCAAGAAAGATAATAATGTGTTGATGGTCAACAAGACCACTAGCTTTAAGAAAGCTAAGGGTGCAAAGAAATCCTTCAAGAAAGGCAGCGGCAAGCCCGTTGCCCCTGCTGAGAAGAAGCTCAAGTATGGACCTAAGCCGGACACTGAGTGCTTCTATTGCAAGTACAAGGGTCCTTTGGAAGCATATCGTCAAGTACTTAGTGGACAAGAAGGTGGCACCATTAAAGGTATATTTGATATACATGTTATTGATGTTTACCTTACTAGCGCTCGTTGTAGTGCACGGGTATGATATCTTGGTTCAGTTGGTAATATTTGTAACTCGAAACAGGAGCTACGGAATAGATGGCGGCTAGCAAGGGATGAGGTGACGATGCGCGTTGGCAATGGATCAAAAGTTGATGTGATGGCCGTTGGCACGCTCTCCTTAGTTTTACCTTCGGGATTAGTTTTAAACCTTAATAAGTGTTATTATGTGCCTGCGTTGAGCATGAACATCATATATGGATCGTGTTTATTGCAAGACGGTTATTCATTTAAATCAGAGAATAATGGTTATTCCATTTATATGAATAACATCTTTTATGGTCATGCACCTGTTGTGAATGGTTTATTTCTTCTGAATCTCAAAAGCAATGAAATGCACATCCATAACATTGAGGCTAAGAGATGCAAAGTAGATAGTGATAATCCAACTTATTTGTGGCACTGTCGTTTAGGTCATATTGGTGTAAAACGCATGAAGAAACTCCATTCTGATGGACTTTTGGAGTCTCTTGATTTTGAATCATTTGACACGTGCGAGCTGTGCCTCATGGGCAAGATGATCAAAACTCCATTCTCCGAAATAATGGAGTGAGCAACGGACTTATTGGAAATCATACATACCGATTTATGCAAACCAATGAGTGTTTCGACGCGCGGTGGATATCGCTATTTTCTCACTTTTACTGATGACTTAAGTAGATATGGGTATATCTATTTAATGAAAAATAAATCTAAAACGTTTGAAAAGTTCAAAGAATTTCAGAACAAAGTGGAAAACCATCGTAACAAGAAAATTAAATTTCTACGATCCGATCATGGAGGTGAATATTTGAGTTATGATTTTCCCATGCATCTTAAAGCAAGCGGAATCGTTTCGCAACTCATACCACCCAGAACACCACAGCGCAATGGTGTGTCTGAACGCCGGAATCGAACTCTATTAGATATGGTGCGATCAATGATGTCTCTTACAGATTTGTCGTTATCATTTTGGGGTTATGCATTAGAAACCGCTGCATTCACTTTAAATAGGGCACCATCTAAATCCGTTGAGACGACACCGTATGAACTATGGTTTGGTGCTAAACCTAAGTTGTCGTTTCTTAAAGTTTGGGGATGCGAAGCTTACGTCAAGAAGTTGATGCCGGACAAGCTCGAACCCAAAGCGGAGAAATGCGTCTTCATAGGATACCCTAAGGAAACGATTAGGTATACCTTCTACCATAGATCTGAAGGCAAAGTGTTTGTTGCAAAGAACGGATCCTTTCTTGAGAAGGAGTTTCTCTCGAAAGAAGTGAGTGGGAGGAAGGTAGAGCTAGACGAGGGTATTGAACCTTCTCTCGAGTTGGAGAGTAGCATAGCACCTGAAATTGTTCCAGTGCCGTCTGCACCAACAAGATAGGAAGCTAATGACGAGGATCATGAAACTTCGAACGATGCTACTACTAAACTTCACAGGTCGACAAGGTCACGTGCCACTCCTGAATGGTACGGCAACCCTGTATTAACCGTCTTGTTAGTAGACAACAGTGAACCTGCAAACTATGAGGAAGCAATGATGAGCCTAGACTCTGAGAAATGGCTAGAGGCCATGAAATCCGAATGGGATCCATGAGCGAAAACCAAGTATGGACTTTGGTGGACTCTCCTAGCGACCGTAAGGCCGTTGAGTATAAATGGATTTTCAAGAAGAAAACGGACGCGGATGGTAATCTTACTGTCTATAAATCTCGACTTGTCGCAAAAGGGTTTCGCCAAGTTCAAGGTGTTGACTACGATGAGACTTTCTCTCCCGTAGCGATGTTTAAGTCCATTCGGATTTATTAGCAATTGTTGCGTTTCATGATTATGAAATATGGCAGATGGATGTCAAGACTGCGTTCCTCAATGGCAACATTGATGAAGAGCTATATATGATGCAGCCCGAAGGTTTTGTCGATCCTAAGGATGCTAATAAGGTGTGCAAACTTCAGTGTTCCATTTATGGACTGAAGCAAGCATCTCGGAGTTGGAACCTTCATTTTGATCAAGTGATCAAGAGTTTTGGATTTGTTCCAAATTGCTACGAAGCTTGTATCTACAAGAAAGTGAGTGGGAGCTCAGTGACATTTTTAGTACTATATGTGGATGACATATTGATTATTGGAAATGACATTAGTATGCTTAGCGATGTGAAGAGTTATTTGAATAAATGTTTTTCAATGAAAGACCTAGGAGAAGTTGCTTATATATTAGGCATCAAAATCTATAGAGATAGACAAAGACGCCTAATAGCTTTAAGCCAAAGTACATATCTAGACAAAGTTCTGAAAAGGTTCAGAATGGATAAAGCAAAGAAAGGTTCATTGCCCATGTTGTCAGGTAAGATATTGAGCAAGGCTCAGTGTCCAGCTACGGTAAACGATAGAGATACTATGAGCAAAGTGCCATATGCCTCGGCCATAGGTTCTATCATGTATGCCATGCTATGTACTAGACCGGATGTGTCCAATGCTCTTAGTTTGACGAGCAGATACCAAAGGGATCCAGGAGTGGAACACTGGACAGCCGTGAAGAACATCCTAAAGTATTTAAATATGACTAAAGAAATGTTCTTGGTCTATGGAGGTGATGAGCAGCTCGTCTTAAAAGGTTACGTCGATGATAGTTTCGACACCGACCCGGATGATTCTATATCTCAGACAGGATACGTTTATATTTTGAATGGTGGAGCTGTGAGATGGAGAAGCTGCAAGCAAAGCGTGATCGCGGGATCTACAACAGAAGCGGAATACATGGCTGCTTCAGAAGCGTCAAGTGAAGGAGTTTGGATCAGGAACTTCATCACTGAGCTTGGTGTGGTTCCAAGTGCCTTGGACCCACTGGAGATATTGTGCGACAACACTAGCGCCATAGCACTGGCTAAGGAACCAAGATATCATCCAAAGACCAAGAACATCAACCGCCGTTTTCATATAATTCGAGATTATATAGCAGATGGAGATCTGAAGATAAGAAAAGTACATACGGATCTGAATGTCGCAGATCCGTTGACTAAACCTCTTCCACGAGCAAAACATGATTATCACCTTAATGCCATGGGTGTTAGATTGTTGCCATATGTAAACTAGATTATTGACTCTAGTGCAAGTGGGAGACTATTGGAATTATGCCCTAGAGGCAATAATAAAGATGTTATTATTATAATTCTTGTTCATGATAAAGTTTATATTCCATGCTAGAATTGTATTAAGCGGAAACTTTGATACTTGTGTGGTTTATGAACAACACCGTGTCCCTAGTATGCCTCTATGGACTAGCTCATTGATTAATGATGGTTAAGGTTTCCTAACCATAGACATGAGTTGTTGATTAATAAGGAGATCATGTCATTAGGAGAATGATATGATGGACAGACCCAAATTAAGCAGAGCAATTAGATCGTGTCATCGTGTTCATCTTTGCGAAGCTTTTTCCTATGTCAAGTATTGTATTCCTTAGACCATGAGATAATACAACTACCTGGTATCGGAAGAAAGCTTTGATGTCATCAAACGTCATCCTATGTGAGGGTGATCATAAAGGTGTCTCTCAGGTGATCGGAAAGTACTTGTTGGGTTGTATGTATCGAGATGGAATTTGTCCCTCCCGAGTTGGAGAGATATACTTCGGGCCCACTCGGTAATTGATATCAACACCGCTTGCAAGCACGTGGTTAAGGAGTTAATCCAAAGTGATATGGGATTACAGAACGAGTAAAGTACTTGTTGTGAACGAGATTGAACTAGGTATGTCGATACCAACGATCGAATCTCGGGCAAGTAAAATATCGCGTGACAAAGGGAATACATATATGGGATTAATTGAATCCTGGCATCGTGGTTCATCCGATATGATCATCGATGAATGTGTGGGAGTCAATATGGGTTTCCAGATCCCGCTGTTGATTATTGATAGAAGATCATGTCTGCATATTCTCGAACCCGTAGGGTCACACACTCAACGTGCCTCGACGCTAGGACAGAATGGATGATTGGTTTATGATTTTTTGTTCGGAGTCTTGGATGAGATCCAGGACATCACAAGAGGTTCCGGAATGGTCCGGAGAATAAGATTCATATAAAGGAAAGTAGTTTTTGGATTTCGGAATCGTTTCGGAGTTTATCGGTATTGTACCGGAAGGTTCGAGAAGGTTCCGGAGTGGGACCAACGTGGACCCACTTGTCGGAGGCCTGCGTGGGCCTAAGGGGAAGTGCCCTGGCCACTTGGGCCAGGGGCACAAGGCCCCCAAGGCCCAGCTGGCCAGCCCTAGGGAAAACCCTAGGGGAGCCTTCTAGAAGGAAGGGGGAAGACTTGCCCCCTACTCCACCCTTGGGGCCGCCGCCCTAGGGCTTGGAGGAGGGGCCAAGGGGGCCGGCCATCCCCCTATATAAGGTGGGCAGGGGCGCACCCTCCATCTCCCACTCCTCCAACCCTAGCCGCCAACTACTGCCCCTCCCCTCTCTCTCTCTCCCAAATGCGCGTAGGCGAAGCCCTGCCGCAGAAACTCTCCACCATAAGCACCACGCCGTCGTGTTGCAGATCCAATCTATCTCTCCACCATACTTGCTGGACCAAGGAAGGAGGAGACGTCGCTGCACCGTACGTGTGCATCTCTCGTAGGCGCCGCCACTTGCGGCGTAGGATCGGATCGGATCGGATCGCGAGGAGGAGAAGGCGAGTACGACTACATCAACCACGTTCTGTTGAACGTTTCCGCTGTGCGATTTCTTCAAGGGTATGAAGATCTCATCTCTCTCTCTCGTTGATTACATCTCCTAGATAAGATCTTGTCTTTCTTGTTCGCATCCGTAGAAATTTTTGATTAACTATGCTGCGAAACCCTTCAGTATCACCCTAATTTGCTACATTAATGTGCTAGTATCACCCTAATTTTCTACAATGTAGCATCACATCTGTTTAAACTTTTTCTGCAGTGTAGCACATTGTCCAGCAAAACATGTTGTAGCACCCCTAATTTTTCTTTTGCTACAATGTAGCACCCTTATCTGTTTTGAGGTTGTTTTCCTGCCATCTGCCTAGCAGCACCCTATTTTGCTACAATGTACAAGCCAACTAAATAGTATTTTGCTACATATGTAAGTATTTGCTGCTACCATGTAGCAAAAACATTAACAACAATGGTGGAAACCTAATCTAGAGTTTGCCGATGGTGCTGGAGGTTCTTCCTCAGGATTTTGATTGAAAAACACTGGAGGATTTGTGTGTTGGGCTAGATTAGGTTGCTGCGCTCGATTGGAGACATCGGCGTTCGCCGAATCGGAGCGCCGCCGGGTGAGAGGATTTGATCCCCACTAGAAGCTACGATTGACGGCGGTATAAGGTGGTGAGGCTGACCAGGAGGGGGGTAGAGTATGGTCCCTCGAATATGGCTCATCTCCGGCGCCGACGAACGAGATCGACGGCGCAGTCGCCTCCGTCGTTCTCACAGGCGTCCGCACGACGCGACTCCCAGTCTGCCTCCGTTTGTTTCCAGTTTGCTGCGTGTGAAGCGGTTTCTGCTGCAACGTAGCAAAAGCAGGCGTGTGTACCGGTTAGACGGTTCGACCGGACGGTTAGACGGTTTGATCGGACGGATCCGGACTCGGGGGATCGGGGACAAATATCCCCCGAGGGATGCGTTGCGCTTTCCAAAACATAGGTGCACTATTTTGAGGTAATTCGTGGCTAATCAGTTGCATATCCTACAACCAGTATACACATGTTGTACTACGTGTACGTGAATAGGCATATAAGCAAAGCAAAGGTATATGTGATAGTTACGTGCGGGACTTCTTAAATCTGACCGGTACATATATGTTTTACATGAATAGGTATATAAGAAAGGACGAGACTACATCTAGGTCAACCTGGATTTAGCTTATAGCCAGGTCGCTCCGACCATGTTTATTTTCCTTTTTTGGACGCCAGAGATCAGACAGCCCACTAATATTTTTATTTTTAGAAAAAGTAAATGAGTTTTGTCTTTATTCTAAAAAATGGATACACTACTCAGCCTTACTTCATGCACTTTATCCCATGTATATAATTACGAAATCCAAAAATTTGAAATGTTTTCTAGCTCAAACCTTTTGTCCGATTCAAGATCTGTTTTTACCGTTGGGCTTGTCGCGATGAGATCTTCAAAACTAGATCCCATGTTGATATGTTTCGACTATTTTTTTAGAGGATGTAAGTTTGTGAAAGTTACATCCGATCAAAGTTACATCCTTGCATCCTCTATTTAAAATTGTTTCTACCATCCTTGCATCCACAAAAACTGTCATCCTATCAGTTCTCCAGATTTGAAAGGGACCATCGCTATAGAAATTACATCCCAAAATGAACAACTACCATCCCTGCATCACAAGTGAACAAATGGTATCTCAAAAACTAACAATTTTAAACTACCATCCCTGTATCACAAAATCTACCATCCTTGCATCCACAAAATCTACCATCCTTGCACCCACAAAAACTGCCATCCCCGCATCACAACTCAGTCCCCCAGATTTGGATGCATGTGTTACACGTACCCCAGAAATGCTACACGCGAGATAGGCTGCGGGATGGGAGGTTCGCTGGGGGTCGTCCGATCGCGATCGCGCGGCGTCAAGCTCCCCAGATTTGGATGCCTGTTCTACATGTACCCCAGAAATACTACACGCGAGATAGGCTACGGGATGGGAGGTTCGCTGGGGTCGTCCAATCGCGATCGCGCGGCGTCAAGCCCTGACCTGGCTGTAGTCCAAATCCAGGTCGACTGATAGTTAGATTTCCCGTATAAGAAAATGTAGGTGACCCTACGTGTGGGACTTGTTAAATTCTAGCTTTAAATTAGAGATCCAACGGTTAATATAATATGGGTGATGTGGATCAACCTGGTGTCTTGAAAAACATCCTAATATTACTTTTAGTATATAATAGATTGATTTTCTTAATGTCAGCATTATGGGGGAGGGATATCCCAATGTATTAGGGTTGCACTCCTCCTATTTCCATGCCTGCACCTAAACCAAATAAGAGTCAAGATATAGGTGAGTATGGAAGTTGATCAAGTTAAGCTCCTTGAATCTATGATATCCAGTTCATTCGTCAAATAACAAAACCTTGCTTCATCAAGTGGCTTCCTGAATATGTCGGCAAGTTGGTCTTTGGTTGACACATAGGATATCTCAATATCACCTCGAGCAACATGGTATCTAATGAAGTGATGACGAATCTCAGTATGATTTGTCCTTGTATGATCCACCGGGTTGTAGGAAGTGTTGATAGAACTTTCATTGTCACATAGAAGAGGCACTTTGTCACAATGGACACCGTATTACTTTAAAGTTTGCCTTATCCATAGAAATTGAGTGCAAGCACTAGCAGCTGCCACATATTTGGCTTCGGCGGTGGAGAGAGATATACAATTTTTCTTCTTAGAAGACCAACACACCAAGGACCTGCCAAGGAATTGGCAAGCCCTAGAGGTTGATTTTCTATCATCCTTATCACCAGCCCAATCCGAATCCGTGTATCCACAAAGAGAGAATGTTGAGCCCCTAGGATACCAAATACCATAGTTTGGGGTATGAACCAAATATTAAAAGATTCTTTTGACTGCCATCAAATGGCTTTCTTTAGAAGCCGCTTGATATCTTGCACACACTCCTACACTCAACACAATATCGGGTCTAGATGCACAAAGGTAAAGCATAGAACCAATCATAGACTGGTACACCTTTTGATCCACATCTTTGCCATTTGTATTTAGTTCAAGATGAGTCTTGGTAGCCATGGGAGTAGGAGATCCATTTAGATCTTTCATGTCGAATCTCTTGAGCATGTCTTGAGTATACTTGGCTTGGTTGAAGAAGGTTCCTCCTCTTACTTGTTGATCTCAAAACCAATAAATATTCTTAATTCTCCCATCATAGACATCTGGAACCTAATAGTCATAAGCTTTGAGAATTCATCATTAAAAGCTTTGTTAGATGAACCAAAGATAATATGATCAACATATATTTGGCATATGAAAATCTCCCCATTGAACTTCTTAGTAAAAAGAGTGGGATCAATTTTCCCAGCCTCAAACCCACGGCCTAACAACAACTCTCTAAGTTGCTCATACCACGATCGTGGGGATTGTTTGAGCCCATAGAGAGGTTTATCAAGTTTGTAGACATGGTTTGGGAAGTTGGGATCCTCGAACCCCGGGGGTTGCTATACCAACTCATGAAATGGACCATTAAGAAAAGCACTTTCAACATCCATTTGTTGCAATTTAAAGTTATGATGTGCCGCATAAGCAAGAAGGATACAGATGAACTCAAGGCGAGCCACGGGTGCATATGTCTCTCCATAATCAATGCCTTCAATTTGAGAGAACCCGTGTGCAACCAATCTTGCCTTGTTCCTCACAAAAATTCCATGCTCATCTTGCTTATTCTTGAATATCCACTTGGTACCAATAACATTACGACAATCTTTGGGCTTTTCAACTAACTTCCATACTTTTTTTTCTCAAAGTTGTTGAGCTCTTTGTGAATTGCTTCCAACCAATCTGAATCTTCAAGAGCTTCCCAAACTTTCGTTGCCTCCACCATGGATATATGTGCTTGATGCTCACCAAAGTGCTTCAGTTGAGCTCGAGTGGACATGCCTCTTCTTAGATCACCAACCACATTCTCAAGAGTGTGGTCTTTTAATTCCAACATTCTATCACTCTTGCTTGGCAACGAGTTTTGATCTCCTTGTTGTTTCTTGTGGGGATCTCTTCATCATTTTGATCCTCATCTTGACCATTAACTTGACCTTGATCATCATTGGAATCATTCTCTTCATCAAGAGGCAAATATTGACCTTGGTCTTGATCAGGCACACTTCTAGATAGGCGTTGAGCTGATCTTCTAGCTAACTCTATAAATCTGCCTTGAACAATAGACTAAGCAGCGCTGGACATTTCGGTAAGTGGGGAATCATGTCCCTCTTGGCTAGAAGTTTCTGCTTGATCAACTTGTTGAGGGTTCTCAGCTTGTCTTTGGATTGGTTCATTATTTTCCTCAATAGTAGGTGCTTGTTGATGTTGTGAAGATGAGGGCTCCACTTGAGTAGAGCATTGTTCTTCTCGATCCGCCACAAGGGGTTCCTCAACGGGGCGGATGAATCCCGCACCCATTCTTCTTATGGCAACTTGAGAAATTTCATCATCTACATCACAGACATCAATACGCCCCCCTTGGGGACCATCATATTCTTCGAACACCACACTACAAGATTCTATGACAACTCTAGGGAGTTTATCATAGATTCTATAAGTGTGTGATTCGAGGCCATAGACAACACAATACCCTCTAATGCTTTGGAATCAAATTTGAACAAACGAACACCCTTTATGCGATAGAAACACTTACAGCGGAACACCCGGAAGTATGAAACATTGGGATTGTTACCAGTAAGGATTTCATATGGAGTCTTGACCAATTCTTTGCGGAGGTAGAGCCAGTTAGAAGCATGGCATGGAATGGAGATTGCTTCAGCCAAAAAGTTGTAGGGAGATTTAAACTCCTCCAACATGGACCTAGCCTTATCAATTAGAGTTTGGTTCTTCCTCTCAGCTACACCATTGTGTTGAGGGGTATATGCAGCGGAATATTGGTGTTTTATCCCCTCATCACTAAGAAATCTATTCAAGGTGTAGTTCTTGAATTCGGTGCCGTTGTCACTCCTTATTACCAACACTAGGAGATTGTGTTGACGTTGAACCATGTTGATGAAGTCAATGAAATTTTCTTGGGTCTCACTCTTCAAATTGAATAAGTATACCCACGTGTATCTTGAATAGTCATCAACAATCACCATGCAATATTTATCCCCACCAATACTTGCATGAGATGGAGGACCAAAGAGATCCACATGAAGGAGCTCCAAGATCCTCTTGGACTTGATGAAGTTTTTTTTGGCGTGTGGGGAGAATCATGCATCTTTCCTTCAATACAAGCCCTGCACACACGATCTTTGGCAAAACAAACATTTTATTTTAGTTCAACAATATGGCCATCCTTGTGGAGACTTTGTAAAGTTCTCATGTTGAAATGGGCTAGACGGCGATGCCATAGCCAACCCACATTGGCCTTTCCAAATAAGCACATCGCACTTGTAGTGGTTTTCCCCAAAAAGTCCACCACATACAAGTCATTTTCAACGTACCCAACGAAAGCGACCTTTAGTGACTTGCTCCACAAGAGGACCACAATATCATTATCAATAAATACGGCAAAGCCCATCTTTCCAAGAGCACATACTGAAAGTAAATTATATCCAAGGGTCTCAATAAGCATGACGTCCACGAGTGTAATATCGTGAGCAACCACAACTTTGTCAAAACCCATTACCTTAGAATTTGATTTGTCGTCATATGTCACGGTTATTTGATCATCATTTGGTCACATATCCTTGACAATAGTTTTTATTCCGGTCATATGACTTGTGCATCCACTATCAAGCACCCACTTTGACCCTCCAGAAGCATAGGTCTATAAGAGATCAAACTAGCTTTTAGGTACCCATTTTTCAATGGGTCCTCTTTTGTTTGCAACAAGGGTCTTGGGAACCCAAATAGACCAAGCAAAATAACCATCAAACAGGCCAACATATTGTGCATAAACATCACCATAATAATCACACATTAAGACATAGTGAGGGTTAGCACTTCCCGCAAAGTCATCATGTGACATAGTTTTACCACTTCTGGTCTTACTACCCACAATGACCTTGTCTTTTGCTTGTGTGGGCTTGGCCTTCTTCTTGTTGTTGTTCTTCTTATTGGCTTTGGAAACAAAGCCAATGCCCCCTTTCTCACCATTTGGCCTTTTCTTACTCAAAAGGTCATCAATAGACTTGTTTCCTTTGGGAAAGGTGGCATTAGCAAGCTCCCCCTTCAACCTAGCATTTTCTTCAAGTGTATTTGTAATACTAGAAGGAATGAAAGTACTAGGTGAAGCAATATTAGTCAATTGAGTTTGAAGTTTTTCACGAGACTTTGTGAGTAACAAGATTTCACTCTCCAAGGCCTTGTGAGCCTTGTCAAGCTTCCTAAAGTGCTCGGAAATTTTTTCATGAACAACACCAAACTCAATCTTGTCCTTTTTAGCCTTTTTGTACTTGTCAATGACATGGTCATGTTCCTTAATGAGTTTATTAATAATTTGATTATTTGCCTCATCTAGGCCTTCAAGAGATGCCCTAGTCTCTTTCTCTTCTTCTAGAGCATTATTTAAAGCATCCATATCACTAATATGCTCTCTCTCCCAAGTTTACATCTTTCATCAAGAAGCTCTTGTGTGTGATAAAGTTGATTTAAGAGGTTCACAAAATGCTTCTTATGCCCCCCTTGCAATTTAGCCATAAACACATCAAAAGTAACTAATTAGTCTTTGACCTTAAGAGATATCTCATCATCAAGTTCGTCATCAATCAAAAAGGAGGGGTGAGAAGATGACAATACCTCTGTTCCTCTTTCCATAAGGCAAGTGACGTTCTTGTTGGAGATATTCTCATTTGGAGAGTAGAATAGAGAGAAAGTGGGAGTAGAAGTAGTGGCAAGAGCAGCCACACCACTTGATGTTTCTTCTTCATCATCTTCATTGTCGGAGGAGAATTCTTCATGTGTTATCAAGACAATTTCACCCGACTTCTTATTGGTGGGATTCTTCTTGATGAAGGGATTCTTGAAGAGAGCCTTGGAGTTTTTCTTTAACACAAGTTTACCCCATGATCTTCTCTTTTATCATAGTGATAACCGGCAACAAAATGGTAGCGGTCACCACAATTGAAGCAAGTTCTCAATTTTGAGCCATTGTCTCTTCTCCCATTTGGGTTACTTGTTCGTTGCATCTCCATATTGGCCTTGGCGGGGTCTTTACAAAAGTTTCTTGCATAGAAGGACATATACTCACCATGAGAAACCTTGACATTTTCAGGGTGCCTTCGTCACTCTCTTCTTCATCCACATACTCCACAGCTTTGGCTTTTAAGGAAAGGTTGACACCATTGCTCATCCCAAGAGCTCAAGCATAGGCATCTTTGGCATTCTTGGCAGCAACCTTGAAAGCGGCCATCTCTTGCATAACTTCATTGGAGGTCATGAGATGGTAGTTGTGTATTCCTTATAGACTCTTAAAGCCCGAGGGCTCAAAGGGCATGAGTGCACTCACATATTTCCTTTTTATCCAAGCATCATCCACATGTGAGGCGCCAACATTCCTAAAGGCGGTGGCAGTGGACTTGAGCCTTCGATACATGTCTTCATGATCTTCACCGTCCTTCATATAGAAGCCTTCGGCTTCATTGCTCAGTGCATCATACCGGTTTCTTCTCATGCTTTCATTTCCAACATATAACTCAGTGAGAGCATCCCAAGCTTCATTGGTGGTGTTGAGGTGTTCAATGTGAGGGTAATCTTTTGTACCCAAACCTTGTTGAGTCATGTGCAATGAGGTGGCATTGAGTTGGCTATTAACAACTTCTCTTCCGGTCAAGTTTGTTGTATCCACAATTCGGAGTCCTTCTTTAATGATATTCCACAATTCAATGAAAGAGTTGTGCACATGATATTTCATTAACGATTGCCATTGAGCAAAGGAAGTTGCAGCTAGCTTAGGTGGGTCACCTCTATTGTTTATATGTGGGTGAGGGATAGGTGGATCGAAAGAGTACCAATTGGGAAACTCATGGTGCTCTACCTTCCCATCATACTTTTTGGTGGAGGGATTAGTGTTGTCATGACTATCCCCTACCACCACAACCGTGGGTGATGCCGAGGCATTCACCTTTTGTAGTGGTGGATCTTCCTCTCGAGGAGGAGGAGGAGGTGAGGCAATATTTTATTTAACAAGTTGCTCAACTAGGTCGTGCAATTGTTTGATTTTGTTGCCCACGGTGGAGCTCAAGATTAATTACAAATTCTTGAGATCCTCCATGGACACCGTGATACTTGCATAACCCCCTACTTCTCCCTCTTTGTTACCCATATTCTCTTAGGCAGTAATGCCCGAATAAAGAGCCGAGGATCTGATACCAATTCACCTCTTCCACTATATCGGAAGAGGGGTGGTTTGAAACCACCAACGCCATGATAGGCCTCCCTTGTTCTCCAATGAACCACACCCCAAAGGGTTCGATTCACCTATTCCACTATATCGGCAACCTTCGAGGTGGAATCCGGCACCTTCACAACAAGTTCGAGGCACACATCCACAACTGAATTGGAGGCTCCCGAATGCAAGAAAGCTGTCAAACAATTAAATAGAAGCTTGTAAGAACCAAATCAAGAGCTAGGGTTTCCAAAGAAACACTATAGCAAGGGGCCCTCAAGTGAATGAGGGGGAAATGAAAATATCTCTTGGTGAAGCTATAGATCAAGGCCTCCTCCTTTAATTCTCCAAAGATCAATGACTTTGGATAGTTGGATGAAGAGATCTTGATGATTTGGTGGCTCAAATGGAGGTGGTGTTCTTGACTAGAACGAGCAGCCTCCAAAGGTAGAAGAAGGGGCCCTTTTATAGGCCCCCTGGATTTGTAGCCGTTGAAGGTCACTTAACCCGAACAGTCCGACCGAAATGGCCCGGACAGTCTGGCCACACCGGACATTCTGGTCGAACCCACCCAGGCACTCCGGCCAGGAAAATTTTCTATCCAGAGTCCGGGTTGTGTCCGAACTGGGTCACTATATGACTTAGGAGCTTCACAAAATCCCTGGGTCGGACACTCTGGCCTGAACTAGCCGGACACTTTGGCCTTGCAAAGTTTACAGTTAGTGTCCGGGCAGTGTCCAAACTGGGACCCCGTATAACTTAGGCGCCTCGATAAATCCCAGGGCTGAACACTCCGGCCTGAAACATCCGGACACTTCGGCCGAGCCGGATTCTCCATCCGATTTCAGCTGGAAACTCTAGCCCACATGCTTCCTCCTGATCAACAAATACTTGAGGAAATCTTTTCCCTTAGTGAGCCATAATATTATTCAGCTGCAACTATATATATATATATATATTCTGAAATATTTAACAGGTGATTAAACCTTTTCAAGTGTTGTCAACAAACATGAAAATAAGTGTGAAAGGCATAAATGCCATTGCAATGGGTATCTGGCAAATCTTCATCTCGGGCTTGGTTTCTTGGAGACAGGCAATGTGACATCTTGTGACAGAGAGAGGATCGCGGACAATATCTTTTATATGATGGTTTTTTAGCCCACGGATGTTCCAGGTTTCAGGTTTCAATATTGAGGTTTGGTCCAATTGTGTGGTGGTAGAAACAAAGGATAATGAGGTGCAACATGAGTTGGCCTTGAACTTTTACTTGGAAATGTTGAATTGACTGACAAACGATAGTATCCACTACAAGGAATCTGGCTATATATGACCCTCTATTTTCATCACAGAATCGTCACAATAGTCCATTTATGACGATTTTAAGATCGTCGAAAGCTGGGCGTCGCAAATGAACTATAACGACGATTTCAATGAAATCGTCATAACTGTCTATGACGATATTGGATCGTCATAACAATTATGATGATCCGATATCGTCACAGGCAAACTGGCCTCGCTGGGTCAGATCCTATGTGGCTGATCCAACGTGGCAAGGAATCAGCCCGGTCCACTTCAGCCATTTATTTGGGCCAAGCCCAATAATTCATCATGTTTATGTTTTTTCTTGATAGTTCTTATCAGATACATAGGCCATACCAAACATTTTAGCCTTCTAATTTTATGGGCCGTAGCCTATTTCATTCCATTTAAATTCAAATTCAGTCTTCTTATTTTATGGGTCGTAGCCTATTTATAGTCCATTTAAATTCAAATTCGGCCTTTTTACGTTCAGATAGATTTGACTTATCATGTTCATCTCAAAATGTGACCTCAAACATTAGAAGGGTCTAAAATAACAGTCATTTTAGTCATGGGTTTCTATTCACAAGTTTGAGATCCCATATATAATCAATATTCGATACAGATAAAAAAGAACACATGCAACTATTCAAAACAACTTCCAAAATTAGGCTATTACAATTTTACACACTCTAGTACAACCTAGATGTCTAACTATTACAAGTGGCTACTCTTCACAGCTTCACAGACTTCAGATCTTTTAGGGCTGGAGCTCCTATAAACAAGGAACAACTACACTTTTAGTCTCAATGAAAGATATACTTTTAGTACAACAAATCAATCTTGCAACAAAACGTAAACAGGTACTTTCAGTATTCTATAATATAGGCAATAGCCTGAGAGTACTCTGCCAGGTCCGCAACACACATGCACACAACATACAAGCTTGATCAGTGTACAATACGATACTTATGAACTCCAAGCCAGAAATAGTACGTGATGCTTAAGAGGTACCACAATTGATAATGACCAAGGTAAAATAGATAGGTATATTTCTTGACATGGAATTGAAAAATCACAAGAGCGGTGGATTAACTAAAGTGTCTAGATAACATATCCATGGAGGTCACCATCATATACAAGAGGAAGAGTGGGACAGACCGAGGACTTACGCATTGGAAATTTGTAGTTGAAGAAGATCTGGTACATGTCGTCGTTGACGCTGGTCATTGCAGGAGCTCGTCCGTGTAGAAGCCCATCATGCGCTCCCGCCACCATTCAGAAATGACAAGACTTAATCACGACATTGTCTCCCAGTTTGGCTATCAGTATGTCCAAAATTACAATCAAGAATGGAGTATGAGTATCATTTTACAACAACACCAAAACTAAAATAATCATAAAGAAAAGATATACGAATTCAAAATCTAAAATCTCTATCACAGAAATATCTGAACACCTTCATGCACAACCAACAGAAACATACATCCATTCTCACAATTTATAATCTCACAGGAAGTAAAATTATTTCCACTATAAGAAAATCATATAGAAGTAATCTAACCCTTTTGATCAGAGCAGTAGAGAGACAAGATTGATCTCATTGCCATCAAGGACTACCTCAAAACAACAATAGAAGATGTTATATCTATTTCATGCACAGTTAAAAATAAAGGTTTTGTTCATGGCAAAAAGTATATTATATGTTGTAATCCGTATAAACAGATAGTATAATGCAAGCACACACACAAGCAACTCAGCAATTCAACGCCCACTAGAAGTCGGTGAAGACAGTCTTGAGCTTTACACCAAGCCTATGTTGGGGGAGAGCAACGCAAAGACCACATTGTCAGCTTGCCTGCACAACACAAAGTAATCAACTGAATCTTCAAGGCATACAAGCTCAAAGATATGATCAACTGAAACTATCAACAAAGCAATAACAAGTACTGCAATCACAATGACATTACTGTAATCACTAAAGCAAACCTAACAAGAAGAAGCATATTTTATTCCCTCATGAACACAAATCAGGCCCAGCGGATGTTATACAAAGATAAATATAGAGCTGAATGTTACAACTACCAACATATTAATTTCCCATAGAACAACTATACCAAAATATAAGGCTCAGTACCTACCAATATAAACTAAAAGATGGACAATTTCCAATCTGAGGATCTGCAAGTCAAATTTCATAGTGTACCTATTAGTACCAGTCTACCACTGCATAGTATTGCTACCACAAAACAATGAACATTATTATAATGATAGAAACGTCTTACTTCCAAGGAAATGGTTCCTATGAAGAGGAAAATTTATGAACGATCAATATGAAGGAATACCACGAAGAGTTGAATGACAGTACAATACAAAACTTCTGCACAAACTATAAAGGAAGTTATGAAAGCATTCATCCATGAGTTGACAGAACATAATTGAACAAGAAAACACAACTGGCCAATGTTCCCACTTAGCTTCACTGCACACGTGAATGAAACCAAACAGACTCGTGTACTACATCATTAAAACAAAACAGAACAAATAATGTTTTAGAATTGATGGAATAGTGTACTACATCATTAAATATTTCTTCCATTAACAATAGTTCATGAATGATATTAGTACTACCAAAACAACCCATGTATAACTGTCCCAATCATGCCTTGTTAAATCCATAGGGATGGTACTCATTTCATAACTCGTTTCTACATCTTAAATCATGTTTAACAAAAATAGCATTGCACTTTACTGCATCCAATTCGAGGAAACAAAAAATAGAAGGGGACGAGAAACCTCACCGTCAGAATCCCCAGATTTCTCGATGAGGGCAGCACATGAGCAGACCAACTCGCGGCAGTCCTCGGGAGAGACAAAGCTACCTAGGCGAGAAGGTGGGTGACATCAAAGAACAACAAGATAATTCAGATGTAATTCCAACCAGACACATACACACCTAAATAAATAACCAGATTAAACCAGTCGACATCTTACATTCCTCGTGCAGGTAGGCCAATCAAAGCACCGATCCCGCCGCGATCTTGACCCTTGTCGGCCAGTCCATCACCGGCCTTCCCCTCCCTGTTAAAGTTGTTCACTGGTAAGCAACAACCATTCCAGAATGATGAAGTGGAGCTGGTGCCTGGTGGTGTCGTGTCAAAAGTCATACCGTGGAACTTGTGGTGCATGGTGTCATTGGCGACGAAATCGTAGACGAGGAGGCGGTGGTCCTCGGAGATGCAGTAGCCGACGAGGAAGATGATGTGGTGGTGGTGGATGTGGCTAATGATCTCCACCTCCGCCTGGAACTCCCGCTCCCCCTACCCGCCGCCGCCCTTGATCTGCTTCACAGCCACCTCCCTGTCGTCACCTAGCGTGGACTTGAAAACGCACCCGAACCCGCCCTCCGCGAGCAGCTTCTCGCGCTAGAATACGCCAGTGACCTCGTACAGCATATGCATCCGCGAGATCCCCTGGAAACCCGTCCTTGCAGGACTTTCGGTACCGTGTACGCGAGCTAGGTTGCCATGGGTGGTGTTGGGGAGGAGAGCGATAGAGGGAGAGCCAAAGAGGTTGTGGTGCTGGAGGAGCGAGGGACGAGCGGAGATCGATGATATGATTCTCTGGATGGGATCGGGAGTGATGGGGGAGGGTTGGGGGTGGCGGCGGAGGGAAGGGTCTTCCTGGGGCGCGGCCCGCCTGTGACTAGGTTTTTTTTGAGAGAGCGTGTGACTAGGGTTGGATGGGAACCCGCGGGTGGAGGTGGAGGTCTGGAGCGTCGGATCGAGTGAACGACTAGGATTCGTTTTGGTGGGTGATCCGTGGTAGCATCGTTTGTGCATTTTGATTGGCTGGATAAGACTGTCCATTTCCCGAGTGTAATTGCCAAAAATGACCTATCATGTTCGAGGTTTCATGGCTTTCGGGCCAAACAACCAGTGTTATGGCCAGAATCGCAGCATAGTTTGTTACAATGTGCCTATATTGTGCATGCATATGCATATTGGGATGGTGAACAATGTTGTAGGAGGAAGTTTTTCTTTTCGTCGCACGGAAAATACAGTTTCCATTTTCCGAGCACAAAAAAGGGGTGTTTTCTAAAGCAACCACCAAATGGTTAATTCAAAATGCTACCATCTCATTTTCAAAAATACTATACTACCTTACATGGAAAATGTCCCAACTAGGTTATCTCAGACCTTTTCTTCCACCCCTGGCGAAAAAGACAAATTCACGCTGAATCGGTAGGAGGCATGTCCAATTTGAACTACAGGTTCGAGGTTTCACGGCTTTCGGGCCAAACGACTAGTGTTATGGCTATAATCGAGGCATAGTTTGTGATAATGTGTCCATATCGTGCACGCGTGTGTATCTTGGGATGTCGAACAATGTTACAGAAGGAAGTTTTCCTTTTCGACGCACGAAAAATCCATTTTTCGAGCGCCCAAAAACGGGGGCATTTTGTGAAATAACCACCAAATGACAGTTTTATAATGCTACCACCATATTTTTCAAAAATACTAGACCAACTTACATGGACTATGTCCCAATTGGGGTATCTCAAACCTTTCCGTCCACCCCTGGCGAAAAAGACAAATGCCTGCCGAATCGGTAGGAAGTGGGTCCAGTTTAAACTACAAGTACATTATAGGATGCCCATTATTTAAAAAAAAATGATTTTTACACTCACAATATTGTATTTCTTCAGATATCCAATACAAGTTTAGTGAGGCTCAGCCCCGAGCTAAGAACCTTCGTGACCGTTGTTTTGATCAAAGTTCGAAACATGGATACGTCCGAACAATGTAAATCCTTCGCATGGTGTCTTATTATGTGAAATAATTTCAAGGAAAAATATCAAACTTGGTATATTGCAAGTGTCTCGAAAAAACCTTCTCAGAAATGACCTATCATGTCCGAGGTTCCATGGCTTTCAAGCCAAACAACCAATGTTATGGCTAGAATCACGACATAGTTTGTGATATTATTCCCATATTGTGCATGCATGTACATCTTGGGATGGCAAACAATGTTGCAGGAGGAAGTTTTCCTTTTCGTCGCACAATAAAACTGTTTTCCATTTTACGAGCGCAAAAAAACAGGGCGTTTTGTGAAGCAACCACCAAATTACAGTTTTAGAATGCTACCACCACATTTTTCAAAAATACTAGACCACCTTACATGGACAATGTCTCAATTGGGGGTAACTCAAAACTTTCCGTCCACCCCTGGCAAAAAAGACAAATGTCTGCCAAATCGGTAGAAAGTGGGTCCGGTTTGAATTACAGGTACATTATAGGATGCCCATTATTTTTTGAAAAATTGTTTTTTAGACTCACAATATGCTATTTCTTCAGATATTCAACGCAAGTTTAGTGAGGCTCAGCCCCGAGCCAAGAACCTTCATGACCGTTGTTTTGATCATAGTTTGAAACGGGGATAACAAATTCAAAACGGTCCGAACAATGTAAATCCTTTGCATGGTATCTTATTATGTGACATAGTTTCAAGGGAAAATACCAAACTTGGTATATTGCAAGTGTCTCGAAAAAACCTTCTCAGAAATGACCTATCATGTCCGAGGTTTCATGGCTTTCGGGCCAAACGACCAATGTTATGGCCAGAATCGCGGCATAGTTTGTGATAATGTTCCCATATTGTGCACGCATGTGTATCTTGGGATTTCAAACAATGTTACAGGAGGAAGTTTTCCTTTTCGTCGCACAAAAAACCGTTTTCCATTTTTTGAGCGTAAAAAAGAAGTACGTTTTGTGAAGCAACCACCAAATTACAGTATTAGAATGCTACCACCATATTTTTCAAAAATACTAGACCACCTTACATGGACAATGTCCCAATTGGGGTATCTCAAACTTTTCCGTTCACCCCTGGCGAAAAAGACAAATGTCTGCAGAATCGGTAGGAAGTGGGTCCAATTTGAACTACAGGTACATTATAGGATGCCATTATTTTTTGCAAAAATGTTTTTTAGACTCACAATATGCTATTTCTTCAGAGATCTAATGCAAGTTTAGCGAGGCTCGTCCCGAGCTAAGAACCTTCGTGACCGCTGTTTTGACCATAGTTTGAAACAGGGATAACAAATTCAAAAACGGCCCGAACAATATAAATCATTTATGTGGTGTCATGTTACGTGACATAGTTCTAAGGAAAATATCGAATTTGGTATATTGATTGTGTCTCGAAAAAACCTTCTCAGAAATGACCTACCATGTTCGAGGTTTCATGGCTTTCAGGCCAAACGACTAGTGTGAAGGGTTCGCAACATAGAAAACAAAAATTTTCCTACGATGTGAACTATATACCAAGATCTATTTATACTAGATACAAACAACGGGCGGATGTATATCCATAGAGAACATACCCTTGAAGACCGACAAAGCTTAACGAGTCCAAACTCGTGGTTGATGTAGACGATCTCTTGCCGATCTCAAGATCGAGAGGAAGTCCTAGCGCCGCAAATCAGCAGCGCATCCGTGCTCGCACACACGTTCGAGGCACCGAGCAACCTCCGCCTCCAGCGATGCAGCGGAAGCACAACTCTTCCTTGCCGAATAGCCACCGGGAACATGTATCTCGCTAGTCCGAGACCATGGGGATAAATTCTAGAGGGGAGAGAGATCCTTCACGAGGAGGTGTGAGTGAGAAGTGAGAGGGGCCTTTTATAGGAGGAGGGGGAACCCCAAGGGGGTGGCTGGTGCATGGGGCTGCCCCTTGCCCTCCCCTCTTCATGTGGGTGGACACTCCACTCACAAAACTCCTCCAAATTCCCTCCACTCAAAAGTCCACTCAAAATCCCATTAAATTTCCACCAAATTTAATGCAATCTCTCATTAAATAAAACTCTTTTATTTTATTCAGAATTTTGTCAATTACTTTAATGACAAACATTCACAAATAACCCCTTGCTAGAATTCTATTTCACATGCATAACCACTTTATGCAATTTCACCAAAAACCTGTTTTATCTAGTGAAATAAATTCCTCGCTTGTTTATTCTTTCGGCATGAAACTTTTGCTCCAATTGGATGTCGGTGTCTCTTAAGTGTGTCACCCTACGGTTCGTGAATAATGCGGACATGATCGAGACCCTCTCGATCAATAATCGAAGCGGATCCGAGACCCATCGACTCCCACATTCAACGATGACTTTCTTGTGATCGCGGAACCTTTACGCTAGTATCTTAATCCCTTTGTCTCACGATATATTACATGTCCGAGATTCGATCATCGGTATCTCCATACCTAGTTTGATCTCGTTACGACATGCACTCTTTCTCGTCGTGATATAACATTCTAGTGATCAAATCACTTGCTTGCAAGCTAATCAATGTGATATCACCGAGAGGGCCCAGAGTATATCTATCCGTCATCGGGATGAACAAATTCCACTCGATCCATGAGCCTCAACATAACACTTTATTAGTTCTGAATCCATCTTTATAATCACCCCGTTACGGTGTGACGCTTGATGTTATCAAGAAACTCTTCCTGTTAGTGATTGACATGATCTCATGGTCTAAGGATTAGGATCACTTCGTAAGTTGTTATAGCAATATAAACTCAATGACTTTGATCGTAATGCTATACTGGATGAATGTTCATCACATCATTACACTAATGTTGTGATCCCGTTATTAACAACATCCAATGTCCATGATCGTGAAACCTTGATCATCTTGTTAATCAACGAGCTAGTTTATGAGAGAGGCTTAATCTAGGAACTTTCTGCTTGTTTATTAAACACACATGTATTAACGCTTCCGTATTAATACAATTATAGCATGCAAAATAAACATCTATCATATACTTGGAATACACATAATAAACAATTTATTATTGCCTCTCGGGGCATATTCCTTCGCCTCCCACTTGCACTAGAGACAATAATCTAGTTACATAGTGATATATCTAACACCCATTGAGTTCTGGTGTTGATCATGTTTTGCTCTAGGGAGAGTTTTAGTCAACGGATCTGCTACATTGAGATCCGTATGTACTTTAAAAATCTTTATATCTCCATCCTTGACATGCTCGCGGATGGAGTGAAACCGCGCTAATATGCTTGGAATGCTTGTGAGACCTTGGCTCTTTGGCATTGGCAATGGCACCATTGTTGTCACAATAGATCACCATTGGGTCCAACGCTTGCCACAACTCCTAGTTCGGATATGAACTCCTTCATCCAAATCGCTTCGAGCCGCTCAAGCAAAGAACATATTCGCCTCCGTTGTTGATCCCGCTACCACAGGTTGTTTGGAGCTCCTCCAACTAACCGCTCCGCCATTCATGAGAAATACGATCCGGATTGAGACTTAGAGTCATCCGGATCGGTGTCAAAGCTAGCGTCGACATAACACTTAGCGACGAGCTCTTCTTCACCTCCAGATACAAGAAACATATCCTTAGTTCTTCATAAGTACTTAAGGATATTCTTGACCGCTATCCAAAGGTTCAACACGGATCCGATTGGTACCTACTAGTCAAACTAATAGCGTGTGCCACATCCGGTCTTGTACATAGCATGGCGTACATTATAGAGCCTATGGCTGAAGCATAGGGGACTTTGTCCATTATCTCTCTTTCTTCCGCCGAAGCCGGACTTTGAGTCTTACTCAATGTCTTGCCTTGCAACATAGGTAAGAAACCCTTCTTACTTCCGTCCATTTTAAACTTCTTTAAAATCTTATCAAGGTATGTACTTTGCGATAGCCCTATTAGGCGCCTAGATCTATCTCTATAGATCTTTATGCCTAATATGTATGACGCTTCACCTAGGTCCTTCATTGAAAATTTGCTATTTAAATAACTTTTAACACTGTTTAAAAGTTCTATATCATTTCCGATCAATAATATGTCATCCACATATATTATCAGAAATGCCACATTGCTCCCACTCACTTTCTTGTAAATACAAGCTTCTCCATAAGTTTGGACAAATCCAAACTCTTTGATCACCTCATCAAAGCGGAGATTCCAACTTCGTGATGCTTGCTTCAATCCATAGATGGATTCTTTGCTTGCACACCTTGTTAGCATCCTTAGGATCGACAAAACCCTCTGGTTGTATCATATACAACTCTTCTTCAATATTACCATTGAGAAACGCGGTTTTGACATCCATCTGCCATATTTCATAATCGAAATATGCAGCAATTGCTAACATAATCCTAACTGACTTTAGCATCGCTACGGAGAGAAAGTCTCATCGTAGTCAACTCCTTGAATTTGTCGAAACCCCTTTGCGACAAGTCGAGCTTTATAGATGGTCACATTACCATCAAGACGCTTTTCCTTTGAAAATCCATTTGTTCTCCACGGCCTTTCGTCGTGAGGTAATTCCACCAAGTTCCAAACTTGATTTTCATACATGGATTCCATCTCGGATTTCATGGCTTCTAACCATTTGTTGGAATCGGGCTCATCATCGCTTCTTCATACGTCGCAGGTCATTATTTTCATCAACCATGAAATTTATGACAGATTTCCGCATACGGGAGCTGCACGCGTCCTGTTTGACCTGCGAGGTTCGGTAATACTCTTTTTAGGAGTTTCATGATCATTATCATTAGTTCCCTCTTCAACAGGTGGAGCCAACTCCGGAACAACTTCCGGCGCTACGCTACTCGCCATACTTTGAAGAGAAGGTTCCACAACCTCTTCGAGTTCTACCTTCCGACTACTCACACCTTTCGCGAGAAACTCTTTCTCTAGAAAGGATCCATTCTTGGCAACAAAAACCTTGCCCTCGGATCTGTGATAGAAGGAATACCCAATAGTTTCTTTAGGGTATCCTATGAATACGCATTTTTCCGCTTTGGGTTCGAGTTTATCCGGTTGAAGTTTCTTCACATAAACATCGCATCCCCAAACTTTAAGAAATGACAGCTTAGGTTTGTTTCCAAACCACAATTCATACGATGTCTTTTCAACGGATTTAGATGGTGCCCGATTTAAAGTGAATGCAGCAGTTTCTAGTGCATAACCCCAAAATGACAACGGCAAGTCCGTCGAGACATCATAGATCGAACCATATCTAATAAAGTACGATTCTGACGTTCCGACACACCATTTCATTGTGGTGTTCCGGCAGTGTGAGTTGTGAAACAATTCCACACTCTTTCATGTGAGTGCTAAACTCGTAACTTAGATACTCACCTCCACGGTCGCATCAGTAGAAATTTGATCTTTCTATTACGATGATTTTCCACTTCATTCGAAATTCCTTGAACTTTTCAAAGGTTTCAGACTTGTGTTTCATCAAGTAGATATAACCATATCTACTCAAATCATCCGTGAAAGTAACAAAATAACGATATCCACCTCGCCGACACACTCATTGGACCACATACATCGAATGTATGATTTCCAATAAATCACGCCTGCTCCATTGAACCGAAAACGGCGTTCTAGTCATCTTGCCCATAAGGCATGGCTCACATGTATCAAATGATTCATAATCAAGTGATTCCAAAAGTCCATCCGAATGGAGTTTCTTCATGCGTTTAATGCCAATATGACCTAGACGGCAAGTGCCACATATATGCGGATATATCATCATTAAGTTTAATCCTTTTAGCATCAACATTATGAATATGTGTAACATTATCATTGAGATCTAATGAAATAAACCATTCATCATCGGTGCATGACCATAAAAGATTTCATTCATATAAATGGAACAACCATTGTTCTCGAGACTTAAATGAATAACCACTTTGCATCAAACATGATCCAGATACAATGTTCATGCTCAGTGCAGGCACCAGATAACATTTATTTAAGTTTATGACTAATCCCGACGGTAAGTGGAGAGGCAGCGTGCCGACGGCCATCACATCAACTCTTGATCCGTTGCCGACACGCATCTTGACCTCACCCCTTGCTAGCGGTCGCTTGTTCCGCAGCCCTGATTCGAGTTACAAATATTAGCAACTGAACCGTATCAAATACCCGTGTGCTCTGCGAGCACTAGTCAAGTACACATCAATAACATGTATATCATATATACCTTTGTTTGCCTTGCCGCCTTCTTGTCCGCCAGATACTTGGGGCGCTTGCCCAATGGGATCCCCTTACAATAGTAGCACTCGGTATCGACTTGGGTCCAACTCGGGTTTCTTTCAGCGCTGCAGGCTTGCCGCCCTTACTTCCTTCCGCTTTCCTTCTTGTCTTTCTTGAAACCAGTGTTCCTATTGATCATCAACACTTGATGTTCCTTTTGATCTCCACTCAGCTTTTAAGCATTGAAAGAAGCTCGGGAGAGACTTCTTCATGCCTTGCATATTATAGTTCATCACGGCTCTTATAGCTAGGTGGCGTAGACCGCAGAACACGATGGATGCCTAAGTCAATGGGAATCGTTATTCCCAAGGACACAAGCTTATCGGCGTAATCGACATCTTGAGTACATGCTCACTAACGGAGCTGTGCTCTTCCATCATGCAGCTAAAGAACTTTTCTCAAGCATTGTAGCTCTCTGACAAAGATGTGTGTCGAAAATCATTTTCAACTCACCCATTGTATCAAATGCATTGCCGTTGAAACGCTTTGAAGTTCGCTCTAGCCCATACAATATGCCGCAATGAACTAAGTTGTGGTCCTCTGACGAGTCGATAGACATTCTTCTCCTCGTGGGGCATCATCAAAGGTGGGGCCTAACGGCTTCTAGCACATATTGCTTTTGTGCAGCAGAGAGGAGAATCCTCAAATTCATGGCCCATTCAAGAAAGTTGCTACCGTTTGCTAGTTTCTCTTTCTCCATGAACGCATTGAAATTAAAAGGTGGTGCCATCTACAGAATTTGTAAAGTTTAGACTAAGTGTATGATAGATTGAGTTCAACTAATCTATATTACGAATGAACTCCCACTCAAAAGCGACATCCCTCGTGTCCTTTTGGTGATTACATGAACCAAATCCACTACACCAAGACCGATCATCACGTGAGTCGGTATAGCTTCAAAGCGAGCATCAAATGGGCATCATATCAACTATATGACTCATGCTTAACCTTTCGATCTGTGTTCCGAGGCCATGTCTACATGCTAGGCTCGCCAAGTTAGAACCTTAGTATTTGCGTGGGTAACTGTTTTACACCCGAAGTATGGTCGTGGATCCAAGAACACCCGATCATCACGTGATGTCTTGGAGCGACGAAAACATAATCGGTGCATACTAAAGGAAGAACACATTCTTATCTTGATATTTAAATGAGGGATCATCTTATTATGCTTAACAGAGCGCTAAACAAGCAATATAAGATGTAATCAAACATCATATGTTTATTAGTGAAATTATATGGTTCCCGCAGATGATCTCTATCATGTGCATCGTGGTATGATCACTATCATACCTATATGTGTAAATCCACAGTCTATGGATTTTACACGCTATGTGTGTTTTAAGAGTATCATCTCATACTTATACTTACAACACTACCATATCATAACACTAGCCCAGCAACAATCTAAACTAGACGCCTCTAATTTATCCATTGCAAGTTTTACGTGGCTTAGGGATTTCGAGATAGAACCGTTCTTACCTACGAACATGAACCACAACGAGGATAATCAAATTGTTGACAACTCGCTTGCAAAATAGATATTGACTATAGTAGGAGAGACAGACACCCGCTAGCCACTTATGCAAACTAGTTGCATGTCAAGCGTGGAACAGGTCTCATGTGCGAGGACATGTAAAGTTTGTCCGGCCGCTTCATCCCACTATGCCACCAATATCCAAAATCACAAGAAAGGAGCAACAACATGATCATCATCGCCACATACTCATATGTACCGTGTAAAGTATCTACGCATAGACCTGGATCTGATACCACTGAAGGGTTCGCAGCATAGAAAACAAAATTTTCCTACGATGTGAACTATATACCAAGATCTATTTATACTAGATACAAACAACGGGCGGATGTATATCCGTAGAGAACATACCCTTGAAGACCGACAAAGCTTAACGAGTCCAAACTCGTGGTTGATGTAGACGATCTCTTGCCGATCTCAAGATCGAGAGGAAGTCCTAGCGCCGCAAATCAGCAGCGCATCCGTGCTCGCACACACGTTCGAGGCACCGAGCAACCTCCGCCTCCTCGCTCCAGCGATGCAGCGGAAGCACAACTCTTCCTTGCCGAATAGCCACCGGGAACATGTATCTCGCTAGTCCGAGACCATGGGGGATAAATTCTAGAGGGGGAGAGAGATCCTTCACGAGGAGGTGTGAGTGAGAAGTGAGAGGAGGGGGGAACCCCAAGGGGGTGGCCGGCGCATGGGGGATGCCCCCTTGCCCTCCCCTCTTCATGTGGGTGGACACTCCACTCACAAAACTCCTCCAAATTCCCTCCACTCAAAAGTCCACTCAAAAATCCCATTAAATTTCCACCAAATTTAATGCAATCTCTCATTAAATAAAACTCTTTTATTTTATTCAGAATTTTGTCAACTTTAATGACAAACATTCACAAATAACCCCTTGCTAGAATTCTATTTCACATGCATAACCACTTTATGCAATTTCACCCGAAAACCTGTTTCGGTATCTAGTGAAATAAATTCCTGCGCTTGTTTATTCTTTCGGCATGAAACTTTTGCTCCAATTGGATGTCGGTGTCTCTTAAGTGTGTCACCCTACGGTTCGTGAATAATGCGGACATGATCGAGACCCTCTCGGATCAATAATCGAAGCGGGATCTGAGACCCATACGACTCCCACACATTCAACGATGACTTTCTTTTGATCGTCGGAACCTTTTACGCTAGTATCTTAATCCCTTTGTCTCACGATATATTACATGTCCGAGATTCGATCATCGGTATCTCCATACCTAGTTTGATCTCGTATCTGACATGCACTCTTTTCTCGTTCTGTGATATAACATTCTAGTGATCGGATCACTTGCTTGCAAGCTAATCAATGTGATATCACCGAGAGGGCCAGTATATCTATCCGTCATCGGGATGAACAAATTCCACTCTCGATCCATGAGCCTCAACATAACACTTTATTAGTTCGAATCCATCTTTATAATCACCACATTACGGAGTGACGTTTGATGTTATCAAGAAACTCTTCCGGTGTTAGTGATTGACATGATCTCATGGTCTAAGGATTAGGATCACTTCGTAAGTTGTTATAGCAATATAAACTCAATGACTTTGATCGTAATGCTATACTTCGGATGAATGTTCATCACATCATTACACTAATGTTGTGATCCCGTTATTAACAACATCCAATGTCCATGATCAGGAAACCTTGATCATCTTGTTAATCAACGAGCTAGTTTATGAGAGAGGCTTAATCTAGGAACTTTCTGTTTGTTTATTAAACACACATGTATTAACGTTTCCGTATTAATACAATTATAGCATGCAAAATAAACATCTATCATATACTTGGAATACACATAATAAACAATTTATTATTGCCTCTCAGGGCATATTCCCTTCATAGTGTTATGGCTAGAATCGAGGCATAGTTTGTGGTAATGTTCCCGTATTGTGCACGCGTGTGTATCTTGGGATGGCAAACAATGTTGCAGAAGGAAGTTTTATTTTTCGATGCACGGAAAATCCATTTTCCATTTTCTGAGCGCCAAAAAACGAGGCATTTTGTGAAGCAACCACCAAATGACAGTTTTAGAATGCTACCACCATATTTTTCAAAAATACGAGACCACCTTACATGAACAAGTCCCAATCGGGTATCTCAAACCTTTCCGTCCACCCCTGGCGAAAAAGACAAATGTCTGCCAAATCTGTAGGAAGTGGGTCCGGTTTGAACTACATGTATATTATTGGATGCTCATTATTTTTTGCAAAAATGATTTTTAGACTCATAATATCCTATTTCTTCAGAGATCCAATGCAAGTTTAGTGAGGCTCGGCCCCTAAACGATAATTATCACTCCCTAGTTTTAAACTCATATTTTGAATTATGATATTGTCCCTACTATGTACTAATGTGAAATTAGTAAATCAACTATTTCCATATAATAAAATTATTTATATTTAACACCCTAAGATGATCTACTGAATTTTATAGAAATTAGAGAAAAAACAATTATTTTGGACTTCCTATGAAAAATCTACAAAAAAATTAATAAAACAGAGAAAACTACTATAACTAGACCGACCTAATCTACGACGCGCAGTGAAAGTCGTCCCAAGATAACAATGAAGCCCACCTCCCTTCCCACCGATAGACCACCTACTTCCCACCAAAGACCACTTATTTAATAGAATATAAGTATTCGATATACCATGTTGACACATAGAAAGGGGTGGTGTAGTGGTATTGGGTGGTCACTGCTGCTTGGATCTCGCGAGTTCGACTCCCTGGCCAGCTCTATTTGTGGATTAATTTCCACAAAGGCCGCGCCTGGTTGGATTAAAATAATATTATAGTTTTAATCTTACATAAATACTTGGTCGGCCTAGTGGTTATGCACGCCCTTGCTTGACCGTGAGGTCTTGGGTTCGAATCCCCGGCCAGCTCTTTTCGTGGATTAATTTCCACAAAGAACGTGCCTGGTTGGATTAAAATAATATTGTAGTCTTAAACTTACATAAATACTTGGTCGGCCTAGTGGTTATGCACGCCCTTTCTTGACCACCGTGAGGTATTGGATTCGAATCCTTTGGCTGACCCTTTTTTGACTAAATATTGCGGTCCTGGTGTGATTAATTTCCACAAAGGCCACGCATGTGGGATTAAAACTATGTTGTGATCATTAACTTACAGAAATACTTGGTCTGTCTAGTGGTTATGCACGCCCTTGCTTGACCACCGTGAGGTCTTGGATTCGAATCCTTTGTCCGACCCTTTTTTGACTAAATATTGCGGTCCTGATGTGATTAATTTCCACAAAGGCCACGCATGTGGGATTAAAACTATGTTGCGATCATTAACTTACAGAAATACTTGGTCTGTCTAGTGGTTAGGCACGCCCTTGCTTCTCCGCGAGGTTGTGGGTCCAAACCCCTTACCTAAAACTTTTTAAAAACTGACATATAGACACGCCATATAGGCGCAATTGTTGATGTGGCCGACTACTTATTTCAAGTTATGCTAATTTAAAATCGTCATAGTGAGCTACAAGTAATACCGTAGGCTGCTTCCATCCGGTTATGACGATTTCATCTAAAGTAAATATGAAGAATTTTAGCAAAATTGTCATAATTTTCAGGATATAGGCCCTCTTAAACTACTTACGACCATCTAGTGCAAAATCGTCATAACTCTATGATGATTTTGTTCACGGTCACTATTAGAAGGTCACAGAATAACACACTACTTGTAATGAGCGAAGGATGAAAACGAGGATGACCGACATGTTGACCTACATGGTTTTGAGGAACGATACCCACGATCTAGGCTCGGTTACTTGTATATATTTGGCAGAAATAGCCTTTACCGTAGCGATTACAAGGAAACCATCAGCTAAATACATGTCTGACTCAATCATAACAGCCCCCTTTAATATTAACATGTGTAAGGTTATGATTACACCTAAAATAAATCATGTATCTAACAACCCTTTAATCTTGACATGTGTAAGGTTATGATTACACCTAAAATCATCTAATAAATAGGTAAATGTTTAGTAAAACCATCAGGTACTTGATCTTTATTGGAGATGAACTTGATATCCAACTAGTTAACCGTGCATGACCTATAATTCCAAACAGAGGGAGTACTAGGGTTTTGCTAGCGAAAGTACAAAATTGCCCCCGCATGAACTAGGACACCATGGTGGAGACACTGTGCGTCCTCTCCCAACTGCCATCGATGCATAACCACGTAGCATCGGTATCTGACTAGCGGGCCATCCAAACGCAGATCCACAAATTGTCAACACCCGGATTTTTAATCTCAGATGCTTTTTATGCCATACATCGCAAACCCATGATTACCATTTTTGCGAGACATAAAAAATTGGTACCATAGTTCTTCATCCATTACAAACCATAATAAAGGTCTTACAAAAATAGGATCTCATGATCCAGTCTTAATACAATCAACGCAGCGGAATAATAATAAAGGTAGCATGGTCGAGGCTCCATCTTCAGGGTCACAGGCAATATTGACGATGGGAGATGATCCTAGTTATCATAGACTTTCTGTTGTCCATCATCCTGATAGTCCTCCTCATAGTCTGGCCATAGGAATAGCCAGGGACAAATCCATGAGTACTCTTTAAGTACTCGCAAACTATCACTAATAAGTAAAGTAGTTGGAGTAGGAATCCTAAGCTCTAGGTTTGTTTGCAAAAAGCTAGGTTTATTTCAAACTGAGTTTAGAAGTAAATAAAACTAGTTTAATGTTCTACAACACCTACGTGGTAACTTAGTTTTCATGTTCACAACCCTATTGTGGTCAAGTCAAAGTCATAGTTCATTTCACAAGTTATTTTGAAAACATCTAACGACGAAACAGTATGGCCACTCCAACTGTCCATGAGCGCGGACGCGGCTATTCGAATAGTTTGACACTATACAGAGGTTGTACACTTTCACCACAACATTCGATACATCCGTCAGGGATAACCCTGAATCATCATACTTAGTATGCGGATATCAATCCTAACCTTTCAATTACACGCCCTAGTATAGCAACCTGAAGGGAATATGCCCTGAGAGGCAATAATAAAGTGTTTATTATGTGTATTCCAAGTATATGATAGATGTTTATTTTGCATGCTATAATTGTATTAATACGGAAACATTAATACATGTCTGTTTAATAAATAAACAGAAAGTTTCTAGTTATCCCTCTCTCATAAACTAGCTCGTTGATTAACAATATGATCAAGGTTTCCTGATCATGGACATTGGATGTTGTTAATAACGGGATCACAACATTAGTGTAATGGTGTGATGAACATTCATCCAAAGTATAGCATTACGATCAAAGTCATTAGGTTTATATTGCTATAACAACTTACGAAGTGATCCTAATCCTTAGACCATGAGATCATGTCAATCAGTAACACCGGAAGAGTTTCTTGATAACATCAAACGTCACACCATAACAGGGTGATTATAAAGATGGATTCAGAACTAATAAAGTGTTCTGTTGAGGCTCATGGATCGAGAGTGGAATTTGTTCATCCCGATGACGGATAGATATACTCTGGGCCCTCTCGGTGATATCACATTGATTAGCTTGCAAGCAAGTGATTTGATCACTAGAATGTTATATAATGGGAACGAGAAAAGAGTGCATGTCAGTAACGAGATCAAACTAGGTATGGAGATACCGATGATTGAATCTCGGACATGTAATATATCGTAAAACAAAGGTATTAAGATACTAGCGTAAAAGGCTCCGACGATCACAAGAAAGTCATCGTTGAATGTGTGGGAGTCAGTATGGGTCTCCAGATCCCGCTTCTGATTATTGATACGAGAGGGGTCTCGATCATGTCCGCATTATTCAAGAACCATAGGGTGACACACTTAAGAGACACCGACATCCAATTGGAGCAAAAGTTTCATGCCGAAAGAATGAACAAGCGCAAGAATTTATTTCACTAGATACAAAACAGTTTTCGTGAAATTGCATAAAGTGGTTATGCATGTGAAATAGAATTCTAGCAAGGGGTTATTTGTGAATGTTTGTCATTAAAGTAATTGACAAAATTCTGAATAAAATAAAAGAGTTTTATTTAATGAGAGTTTGCATTAAATTTGGTGGAAATTTAATGCCATGTTTGAGTGGGATTTTTAGTGGAGGGATATGAATGGATTTTTGTGAGTGGAGTGTCCACCCACATGAATGAAGGAGGGGAGGGGGCAGCCCCCATGGCCGGCGGCCACCCCCTTGGGTGCCCCCTCCTCCTATAAAAGGCACCCTCTCCTCACTTCTCACTCACACCTCCTCGTGAAGGATCTCTCTCCCCCTCTAGAATTTTTCCCCCATGGTCTCGGACTAGCGAGATACATGTTCCCGGTGGCTATTCCGCAAGAAAGAGTTGTGCTTCCGCTGCATCGCTGGAATGAGGAGGCGGAGGTTTCTCGGTGCCTCGAACGTGTGTGCGAGCACGGATGTGCTGCTGATTTGCGGCGCTAGGACTTCCTCTCGATCTTGAGATCGGCAAGAGATCGTCTACATCAACCACGAGTTGAACTCGTTAAGATTTGTCGGTCTTCAAGGGTATATTCTCTACGGATATACATCCGCCCATTGTTTGTATCTAATAGATAGATCTTGGTACACAGTTCACATCGTAGGAAATTTTTTGTTTTCTATGTTGCGATCCCTACAGAGGTATCAGAGCCGGATCTATGCGTAGATGCTTTACACGAGTAGTACACATATGAGTATGTAGGCGATGATGATCATGTTGTTGCTCCTTAGTTGTAATTTTGGATATTGATGGCATAGTGGGATGAAGCGGCCCGGACAAACTTTACATGTCCTCGCACATGAGACCTGTTCCACGCTTGACATGCAACTAGTTTGCATAAGTGGCTAGCGGGTGTCTGTCTCTCCTACTATAGTCAATATATATTTTGCAACGAGTTTTCAACAATTTGGTTATCCTCGTTGTGGTTCATGTTCTTAGGTAAGAATGGTTCTATCTCGAAATCCCTAAGCCACGTAAAACTTGCAATGGATAAATTAGAGGCGTCTAGTTTAGATTGTTGTTGGGCTAGTGTTATGATATGGTGATGTTGCAAGTAGAAGTATGAGATGATACTCTTACAACATACATAACGTGTAATCTCCATAGACCTTGGACTTACACATATAGGTATGATAGTGATCATACCACGATGCACATGATAGAGATCATATGCGGGAACCATATCATTTCACTAATAAACATATGATGTTTGATAGAATCTTATATTGCTTGTTTAGTGCTTTGTTAGCATAATAAGATGATCCCTCATTTAAATATCAAGATAATAATGTGTTCTTACTTTAGTATGCACCTATTATGTTTTCGTCGCTCCAAGACATCACGTGATGATCGGGTATTCTTGGATCCACGACCATATTTCGGGTGTAAAACAGTTACACACGCGAATACTAAGGTTCTAACTTGGCGAGCCTAGCATGTACAGACATGGCCTCGGAACACGGACGGAAAGGTTAAGCATGAGTCATATAGTAGATATGATGCCCATTTGATGCTCGCCTTTGAAGCTATACCGACTCACGTGATGATCGGACTTGGTATAGTGGATTTGGTTCATGCAATCACTAAAAAGGCACGAGGGATGTCGTTTTTGAGTGGGAGTTCATTCGTAATATGGATTAGTTGAACTCAATCTATCATACACTTAGTCTAAACTTTACAAATTCTGTTGTAGAGTGCACCACCTGCTTTTAATTTCAATGTGTTCATGGAGAAAGAGAAACTTGCAACGAACGGTAGCAACTTTACCGAATGGGCCATGAATTTGAGGATTCTCCTCTCTGCTGCACAAAAGCAATACGTGCTAGAAGCGCCACTAGGCCCCCACCTTTTGAGGATGCCCCTGACGAGGAGAAGAATGTATATCAGACTCGTCAGGAGGACCACAACTTAGTTCATTGCGGCATATTGTATGGGCTAGAGCCGGAACTTCGAAAGCGTTTCAAAAACGGCAATGCTTTTGTTACAATGGGTGAGTTGAAAATGATTTTCGACACACATGCTGCTGTAGAGAGCTACAACACTTCAGAAAAGTTCTTTAGCTACATGATGGAAGAGCACAGCTCCGTTAGTGAGCATGTACTCAAGATGTCGGGTTACGCCGATAAGCTTGTGTCCTTGGGAATAACGATTCCCATTGACTTAGGCATCCATCGTGTTCTGCAGTCTCTGCCACCTAGCTATAAGAGCTTTGTGATGAACTATAATATGCAAGGCATGAAGAAGTCTCTCCCCGAGCTTCTGTCAATGCTTAAAACTGCAGAAGTGGAGATCAAAAAGGAACATCAAGTGTTGATGATCAATAGGAACACTAGTTTCAAGAAAGACAAGAAGGAAAACGGAAGGAAGTAAGGCGGCAGGTTACCGTGCTGAAAAGAAACCCGAGTTGGACCTAAGTCGATGCGAAAGTGCTACTATTGTAAGGGGAGCCATCGAAAGAATCGCCCCAAGTATTTGGCAGACAAGAAGGCCGGCAAGGCAAACAAAGGTATATATGATATACATGTTATTGATGTGTACTTCACTAGTGCTCGCAGTAGCACCTGGGTATTTGATACCGGTTCAGTTGCTAATATTTTGTAACACCCTCAGAATCAGACCTATGCAAGTTTGAGCAAAATTCGCCAAACCCGCATAGAAACGATTCAAAGGTGCCCACCAGGCACTTTCGTGCGGGTGGAAAACGAAGTAATACCATTACACAACAGTCCTCGATGGGACCCACAGAACAGATATATATATAACGGCGACTCCATGAGTCAAGAATACAGACATAATATACAAGATCCAAATCACCTTGAAAACGGTAGGGCGTCCGACTACGGACAAGAAGCAAATGGGGCTAAGAGCCCTGAAGAATAACCAATGGCGTCCATAACCCTGCCCAGGCCAAGCCGGAAGGGTAACCCTGCTAACAGCGTCGATCTCAAAACCTGCTTAAACAAAAGGGGTCCGACAAAGGGCAAAGGAAAAAGAAGGAGCGTCAGTACTGAGGCCAGTACACGGCGAGGCTAGAATTTCGGCGGTCCTCGCCTACATAGATATGGTGGACTGAAGCGGCAGCGGGAGCATGCACTAAACAACCTACAGAGACTCGATACAACTGACGGTTATCATAGAGGGGTGAGAATGACCTATACGGATCCAACCTGAAGCTAACACCAAACAAACCCATCCTGGTGTTTCCCCCTCGAGACCAAACGAGGAAGTCAACCGAGGAACTCACACCGTTGGCAGTTTTACTTATTCAGTTATCGTTGCAGCAATTACTAGTCAGGTTTAGATAATCATCCTGATAAAGTAAGCAGTGGGCACTTTTAGTTAACCATTCCGTTATAGTTGCAACGCTTACTAATCAGATACAGATAGCATGAGATAACCCAAAACCCAAAGGGTTGTTGGTACTTTTATTCAGCCAATCCGTTGTGGTTGCAATACTTACTAGTCAGTACAATGGTCGCAAGCGACACTCCAACAAGCAATTGTGGGGTATTAATTAGTCATTCCATTATAGTGAAGCTGATTACTAGTCATTATAAGTCAAATTTATAGCAATAAACTTTAGTTATGCTTGTCTATGATCGAGATATCGTGTTCCAAGTCGTCCATATCCGCGGACACGGCTTTGAGAAAGTTTTACCGGCCGGGTGCACCAATAGCAACACACGCTCGATCAACCTCGGAAAAACCAAAACAAAACCCAACGAGGCTTTCACGATTGAACAATCACGAGATTCGAAATATTTGGGGCCACCCCATTGAGTAGATCCATAGCGGTTAGCTTACTCGAGACGGACTCAAGGTTTGCGTCGGTGGTAAACGACTGGGAACCGAAAGTGTGGCTGGGCTTGTCGATACTGAAAACACTCCGCTTACCTAAGCAGATGCGTGTGCTCCTCGCACAATTTAAATACAGAAAGTAGCATGGCATAAATACAGGATCGTAAATAAAACCTCAAACTAGTTTATGGCCCCAAGAAATAAGACTGAATCAAGCTCTGGCTCAGGGGGGTCCCATATACCTCCCGGATGTGGATAGCGCGATAAATCAAGGAACATGTATCAAGTACTCGGGGTCTTACGGGACACAAGTGGGCGTTCGGAAACCAAATATTTTCTATCACCCACCGATGCCTCTGCTTATTTCAATTTTAGTTGTTAAACAGAAATTAAAGTGAACGATAAGTAAAACTAGGGCCATCTCCAACAACAACATGCGGCAATACATCAGCAACTGTGGCACTTGATGACACGCAACAGCACTTGAGCAAGCGACTACAGTGCGCAAGTCCAACTATCTACCAATCAACAGGTAATAGGATGTGTCCAAGGCAATATAGGGCTGCACGGTATATCACAGGTACGGAAACTAAAGCATCGCAACACAGATAGCAATAGATCAACAGGAGGGGAGTAAATACTATAAAAGTAAGATAGGTAGAAAGGGGGAGATGCTCGCCTGAAAACATTGTCGAAGGTTCAACCGAAGATCGGGGCAAAGATCACATCAACTCAACGGCCTTATCCGCGAAGAAGCAAAACACTAGAATAAACACCGGATGCAATATTTAATACAACGGCAGAAGATCGGCATGATGCATGCATGATGAATGACATGGCAAGGTGCGATGCAATTAGGTCATATTAAGCGGAACCGGGGTCCCGACAATTAATATATGGTTCAAGTTGTTTAAACCCCCGCATATTAAATGTTGTTTTAGCATGGCAAAAGATAGCATCGGGTTCGCTACACAAATTTAAATGAGGCCGATATGAGACTATATTTGCCCGCATATGGGCCCCATATTTAATTATTAGGTGAATCGGCATAAGGCCCCCAAACCACATGAATGTATGCATGCAAGACAATTATTATGCGACAAGTTGTATTATGTTATAAAATAGGGTTTCGGGAAGGGTTCACACATTAGGGTTCGGCAGTTCTTGGGTTCCGGGGTTCGGGGTTGGTCTCGGGGTCCAGGGTTCGACGGAAACGTTCTCGACGGGAGTGTTATCGGATATCGGGGGTAGATCTTGTCGCATCGGGGTCTCGATGTCCGGGGAGCAGAACTTGGGTCGGTGTCGGGGCGCACCGGACTAGCCCTGGTCGGTGTCGTTCTTGTCGTCTCGAAGATCTTGTCGGGTCCTCGTATCGGGTCGGTCTTGGCATTCGTGTCCTCGGGCATCTGATCCGGGAAGACGTACTTGTCGCATCTGTGTCCATCGGGTCGAAGAATTGGCATGCCCGGGTTCGGTCTTGGTCCCTAGATAGGTCTTGAGGTTCTCTAGTCCGTGAAGGAGATCTTGAGGTCTTTCGCTTCGATTGTCGGGGTCAGACTCAGGTCTCGGCGCCTGTAGAACTTGGTGTTCCACGAGTCCGGATTCTGGGAAGGAGATCATGGCGTCCGTCTCGTCTTCGGTGTCGAACTTGCATCGGCGTTGGTCTTCGGAAGAACTTGATATTAGGCGGTTCTTGTCGGTGTTTGGAATGGTTGAACATCACCCCCATGGCTTCACGAACCCGTATGGCACCACACCACAGATACAAGCACAACAGGACATGGACAAGAGCGGCATGGGGCAACATGTGTAGATGCAGGCGATGCACATGCATGATGGGCAGATGCTGGTGATGGCGCTGTTCGAGCACGCAGCAGACGGGCGCAGATCGAGGCCGAGATGACATGCGGCAAGGCGAAGGCAGAGATGGCAGACGGTGTCGAGGCCACGTGCAGGCAGCGCTGCTGGAGAGCCGGGGCGCGCGGAGGGCGACGGCAGGTGGCCGGGCTCCCAGGGCGGGCGCGGGCCGGAACAGGGGACCACGGACGGCGCTGCGGGGTCGTGCTGCCGGAGAGGAGGGCGCGAGCCGGCCGGAGAGGAGGAGGCCGGGCCGGCGAGGTCGAGGCCGACGAGCAGGCGTGAGGATGCGATGGAGGGGCTCATGGGGGGGTCGCCCGGAGATGGAGAGGGCAGACGGCCGGGAGGTGGCACGCAGCCACACGAGGGTGGCGGCGGATATGCTCTTGGTCCAGCAGCTTGAGCGGCGGGCAGAGCTGGCCAAGGAGGCGGCAGCTGGGCGGAGGCTCAGGCGCTTGAGTGCGAGCGCGAGAGAGGAGGCTGAGCGGGAGCTTGCTGGAGATGGGCGGCCGGGCGCGCGCGCCGGAGGAGGCGGCAAGCGGCGGATGAGCGAGCGGCGAAGGAGGAGGCTCGCGGAGGCGTGGGGACCGGGAGCGGGACGGAGGGAGGTGAGGCAGAGGCGAGTGCGGAGGTGGCGAGAGGTGGCGCTGGGAGGAGGGAGCACCGGGGAGGGGAGGCGCCTGCAGAGAGGAGGCGTCGGTGGCTGGGTAGGGAGCGTGCGTGGGTCGCGTGTGTGGGCCAGGGTGGGACCCAGGGGAGGCGCGGGTCGGGTGGTGTGTAGTGTGTGCGTCGTGTGCGTGTGTGTTTGGTGGGGCTGGTGAGCTGAGAGGGAGTGGGTGTGGCCACGTGTCAGCGCCGGATTGGTGGGGAGATGGGGGTGGCTGATGTGGCGGCCAACGATTGGAGGGGGTGAGGTGGCCAGGGGTGTGGGTAGGTTAGTGGGTAGCTTTAGGAATTTAGGAGGTGGACCGTTTGTAAATCCTGGGGGTGGTCGTTCGGGTCGAAACGGCCCGTTCGACTGCCCCGCTAAAAAAATTAAACTTTTTATCTGTTTTAAACGGGCCGTTTGCAAACCGATCGCGGCCAAAACAAAATATTCCGGGGACCCGGTTTTGGTGTTTGAATAAAGATGGGGCGTTTTTAGAAAACAAAAAACGGTTTGCGAAAATAGTTTTGACAACCAACATATGATGATGACGATGCAATGCACAAATTCAACGCGATTTTCTAGTAGTGGTTTTGCGGGATGCCACAATTCGACACCACTAACAATGGATCTCGCCCTCGAGATCCGCCTCATGGTACCGGAAGGAAGGTCGGCGACCTGCGTCTTCTCACTTCGTGTAAATCCTCGCGACACCACTAACAAGAGTGCGTTGTCCGTGATCGCCGAGAGAACACTCCGGAAAACAAAAGGTCGAAGGTAGAGGCATCAACAAATAAAGCCACCTCTAACTTCCGTGGACGGAGTAAAATCGCTGGACCCACTGATTCGATGTACGAGAGCGAATGATAAGAGTAGTCGGATGGTGATCAGTCCATCGCGCACCCAAACCATTACTCTGCACACGATTAGGCGGATTATGCAATCAACTCTCGGAATCAGACTGAAGATCTCGACAAGCGAGGTTCGGAAACAAAGGAGTGATGCAGACTCTGCATCGGATCTGGCGTAGATGATGTCGTCGCGTCGGAAAACACCGGAAGGCACCAACAAAGAGCAAAGAATGGTAACACCATAGACGGATTCATCAGGCGGCTTGAACACCGGATGGTAGAACACCGTTTATCAAAGAAGGAAGCGAAACCCTGAAGGTACGACGGAAACCCAACCACGAGAATTCCTGGACTCGAAGAAAGAGACGAGAGCGGATTCAAAAACACGTCGAGGTAAGAGGAGAATAGCAGAGGGGTAAGAAATAAAAATCAGACCTAATCAGAACTATCCAACCGATTTTCAATAAATAGTTTTGACACTCTACTTCGGCCGTTAGCTAGGTTATCCTACAGGCTGGACTTGTGGTATCATATCGCTGAGCTCTGATACCACTCTGTAACACCCTCAGAATCGGACCTATGCAAGTTTGAGCAAAATTCGCCAAACCCGCATAGAAACGATTCAAAGGTGCCCACCAGGCACTTTCGTGCGGGTGGAAAACGAAGTAATACCATTACACAACAGTCCTCGATGGGACCCACAGAACAGATATATATATAACGGCGACTCCATGAGTCAAGAATACAGATATAATATACAAGATCCAAATCACCTTGAAAACGGTAGGGCGTCCGACTACGGACAAGAAGCAAATGGGGCTAAGAGCCCTGAAGAATAACCAATGGCGTCCATAACCCTGCCCAGGCCAAGCCGGAAGGGTAACCCTGCTAACGGCGTCGATCTCAAAACCTGCTTAAACAAAAGGGGTGCCGACAAAGGGCAAAGGAAAAAGAAGGAGCGTCAGTACTGAGGCCAGTACACGGCGAGGCTAGAATTTCGGCGGTCCTCGCCTACATAGATATGGTGGACTGAAGCGGCAGCGGCAGCATGCACTAAACAACCACAGAGACTCGATACAACTGACGGTTATCAGAGAGGGGTGAGAATGACCTATTCGGATCCAACCTGAAGCTAACACCAAACAAACCCATCCTGGTGTTTCCCCCTCGAGACCAAACGAGGAAGTCAACCGAGGAACTCACACCGCTGGCAGTTTTACTTATTCGATTATCGTTGCAGCAATTACTAGTCGGGTTTAGATAATCATCCGATAAAGTAAGCATGGGCACTTTTAGTTAACCATTCCGTTATAGTTGCAACGCTTACTAATCGAATCTGAGATAGCATGAGATAACCCAAAACCCAAAGGTTGTTGGTACTTTTATTCAGCCAATCCGTTGTGGTTGCAATACTTACTAGTCAGTACAATGGTCGCAGCGACACTCCAACAAGCAATTGTGGGCAGTATTAATTAGTCATTCCATTATAGTGAAGCTGATTACTAGTCATTATAAGTCAAATTTATAGCAATAAACTTTAGTTATGCTTGTCTATGATCGAGATATCAGTGCTCCAAGTCGTCCATATCCGCGGACACGGCTTTGTAAAGTTTTACCGGCCGGGTGCACCAATAGCAACACACGCCGATCAACCTCGGAAAAACCAAAACAAAACCCAACGAGGCTTTCACGATGAACAATCACAGGATTCAGAAATATTTTGGGGCCACCCATTGAGTAGATCCGCAACGGTTAGCTTACTCGAGACGGACTCAAGGTTTGCGTCGGTGGTAAACGATCGGGAACCGAAAGTGTGGCTGGGCTTGTCGATACCGCGAAAACACTCCGCTTACCTAAAGCGATGCAGTGTGCTCCTCGCACAATTTAAATACGTAAAGTAGCATGGCATAAATACAGGATCGTAAATAAAACCTCAAACTAGTTTGTGGCCCCAAGAAATAATGAATCAAGCTCGCCTGTGGGGTCCCATATACCTCCGGATGTGGATAGCGATAAATCAAGGAACAGGTATCAAGTACTCGGGGTCTTACGGGACACAAGTGGGCGTCGAAACCAAATATTTTCTATCACCCACCGATGCCTGCTTATTTCAATTTTAGTTGTTAAACAGAAATTAAAGTGAACGATAAGTAAAACTAGGGCCATCTCCAACAACAACATGCGGCAATACATCAAAGCGTGGCACTTGACGACACGCACTTGAGCAAGCGACTACGCCGCAAGTCCAACTATCTACCAATCAACAGTAATAGGATGTGTCCAAGGCAATATAGGGCTGCACGGTATATCACAGTGCGAAACTAAAGTATCGCAACCGAGATAGCAATAGATCACAGGAGGAGTAAATACTATAAAAGTAAGATAGGTAGAAAGGGAGATGCTACCGAAAACATTGTCGAAGGTTCAACCAAGATCGGTGACTCACATCAACTCAACGGCCTTATCCGCGAAGAAGCAAAACACTAGAATAAACACCGGATGCAATATTTAATACAACGGCAGAAGATCGGCATGATGCATGCATGATGAATGACATGGCAAGGTGCGATGCAATTAGGTCATATTAAGCGGAACCGGGGTCCCGACAATTAATATATGGTTCAAGTTGTTTAAACCCCCGCATATTAAATGTTGTTTTAGCATGGCAAAAGATAGCATCGGGTTCGCTACACAAATTTAAATGAGGCCGATATGAGACTATATTTGCCCGCATATGGGCCCCATATTTAATTATTAGGTGAATCGGCATAAGGCCCCCAAACCACATGAATGTATGCATGCAAGACAATTATTATGCGACAAGTTGTATTATGTTATAAAATAGGGTTTCGGGAAGGGTTCACACATTAGGGTTCGGCAGTTCTTGGGTTCCGGGGTTCGGGGTTGGTCTCGGGGTCCAGGGTTCGACGGAAACGTTCTCGACGGGAGTGTTATCGGATATCGGGGGTAGATCTTGTCGCATCGGGGTCTCGATGTCCGGGGAGCAGAACTTGGGTCGGTGTCGGGGCGCACCGGACTAGCCCTGGACGGTGTCGTTCTTGTCGTCTCGAAGATCTTGTCGGGTCCTCGTATCGGGTCGGTCTTGGCATTCGTGTCCTCGGGCATCTGATCCGGGAAGACGTACTTGTCGCATCTGTGTCCATCGGGTCGAAGAATTGGCATGCCCGGGTTCGGTCTTCGGGTCCGCTAGATAGGTCTTGAGGTTCCCTCTAGTCCGTGAAGGAGATCTTGAGGTCTTTCGCTTTGATTGTCGGGGTCAGACTCAGGTCTCGGCGCCTGTAGAACTTGGTGTTCCACGAGTCTGGATTCTGGGAAGGAGATCATGGCGTCCGTCTCGTCTTTGGTGTCGAACTTGCATCGGCGTTGGTCTTCGGAAGAACTTGATATTAGGCGGTTCTTGTCGGTGTTTGGAATGGTTGAACATCACCCAGCGGCTTCACGAACCCACGTATGGCACCACACCACACAGATACAAGCACAACCAGGACATGGACAAGAGCGGCATGGGGCAACATGTAGATGCAGCAGATGCACATGCATGATGGGCGATCTGGCGATGGCGCTGTTCGAGCACGCGCAGGCGCAGATCGAGGCCGAGACGGACGTGGCGACGCGAAGGCAGCGGCTGGCGAGCAGTGTCGAGGCCACGTGCAGCGCTTCTGGGAGAGCCGGGCACGCGGAGGCGGCGGTGGCGGGCTCCCAGGCGGCGCGGGCGGAACAGGGGACCACGGACGGCGGCGGGAGGTGGCCGCTGGCCACACGAGAGGGTGGCGGCGGAGATGCTGCGGTCGGCTTGAGCGGGCGGCGAGAGCTGGCCGCTGGAGGCGGCGCTGTGGCGGCGCTCGCGCGTGGCGCGAAAGCCGCGAGAGAGGAGGAGCACGTCTGGCGGGCTGCGAGGAGATGGGCGGTTGGGCGCGGCGCCGCCGGAGGGCGGGCACAAGCGGCGGGATGAGCGCCGAGCGCGAAGAGGAGGGGAGGAGCTTCGCGGCCTTGAGCGGGAGCAGGAGGCAGAGACGGAGGAGGTGCGGGCGGCGGGTGAGGCGAGAGGTAGGCCGCGGGGGAGCGGAGGGAGCACCGGCGGGGAGGGCGGCGCTCGCGCGCTGCAGAGAGGAGGCGTCGGTGGCTGGGTGGGGAGCGTGCGTGGGTCGCGTGTGTGGGCCAGGGTGGGACCCAGGGGAGGCGCGGGGTCGGGTGGTGTGTAGTGTGTGCGTCGTGTGCGTGTGTGTTTGGTGGGGCTGGTGAGCTGAGAGGGAGTGGGTGTGGCCACGTGTCAGCGCCGGATTGGTGGGGAGATGGGGGTGGCTGATGTGGCGGCCAACGATTGGAGGGGGTGAGGTGGCCAGGGGTGTGGGTAGGTTAGTGGGTAGCTTTAGGAATTTAGGAGGTGGACCGTTTGTAAATCCTGGTGGTCGTTGGAACGAAGCTCCTGACTGCCCCGCTAAAAAAATTAAACTTTTTATCTGTTTTAAACGGGCCGTTTGCAAACCGATCGCGGCCAAAACAAAATATTCCGGGGACCCGGTTTTGGTGTTTGAATAAAGATGGGGCGTTTTTAGAAAACAAAAAACGGTTTGCGAAAATAGTTTTGACAACCAACATATGATGATGACGATGCAATGCACAAATTCAACGCGATTTTCTAGTAGTGGTTTTGCGGGATGCCACATATTTGTAACTCGAATCAGGGGCTGCGGAACAAGCGACAGCTAGCAAGGGGTGAGGTGAAGATGCGTGTCGGCAATGGATCAAGCGTTGATGTGATCGCCGTCGGAATGCTGCCTCTCCATTTGCCGTCGGGATTAGTTATAAACTTGAATAATTATTATCTGTTGCCTGCACTAAGCATGAACATTGTATCTGAATCGTGTTTGATGCGAAGTGGATATTCATTTAAATCCGAGAACAATGGTTGTTCTATTTATATGAATGAAATCTTTTGTGGTCATGCACCGATGATGAATGGTTTATTTCTATTAGATCTCGATGACAATGTTACACATATTCATCATGTTGATGCTAAAAGGATTAAACTTAATGATGATATATCCGCATATATGTGGCACTGCCGTCTAGGTCATATTGGCGTTAAACGCATGAATAAGCTCCATTCATATGGACTTTTGGAATCACTTGATTTTGAATCATTTGATACATGTGAGCCATGCCTTATGGGCAAGATGACTAGAACGTCGTTTTCCGGTTCAATGGAACGGGCGACAGATTTATTGGAAATCATACATTCTGATGTATGTGGTCCAATGAGTGTGTCGGCGCGAGGTGGATATCGTTATTTTGTTACTTTCACGGATGATTTGAGTAGGTACGGTTATATCTACTTGATGAAACACAAGTCTGAAACCTTTGAAAAGTTCAAGGAATTTCAGAATGAAGTGGAAAATCATCGTAATAGAAAGATCAAATTTCTACGGTCCGACCGTGGAGGTGAGTATCTAAGTTACGAGTTTAGCACTCACATGAAAGAGTGTGGAATTGATTCACAACTCACTCCTTCCGGAATACCACAGCGAAATGGTGTGTCGGAACGTCGTAATCGTACTTTATTAGATATGGTTCGATCTATGATGCCTCTGACAGACTTGCCGTTGTCATTTTGGGGTTATGCACTAGAAACTGCTGCATTCACTTTAAATCGGGCACCATCTAAATCCGTTGAAAAGACACCGTATGAATTGTGGTTTGGAAACAAACCTAAGCTATCATTTCTTAAAGTTTGGGGATGCGATGTTTATGTGAAGAAACTTCAACCGGATAAACTCGAACCCAAAGCGGAAAAATGCGTCTTCATAGGACACCCTAAGGAAACTATTGGGTATTCCTTCTATCACAGATCCGAGGGCAAGGTTTTTGTTGCCAAGAATGGATCCTTTCTAGAGAAAGAGTTTCTCGCGAAAGGTGTGAGTAGTCGGAAGGTAGAACTTGAAGAGGTTATTGAACCTTCTCTTCAAAGTATGGCGAGTAGCGCAGCGCCGAAAGTTGTTTCGGAGTTGGCTTCACCTGTTGAAGAGGGAACTAATCATAATGATCATGAAACTCCGAAAGAGAGTACTACCAAACCTCGCAGGTCTAGCAGGATGCGTGCAGCTCCCGAGCTGTACGGAAATCCTGTCATGAATTTCATGGTTGATGAAAATGATGACCCTGCGACGTATGAAGAAGCGATGATGAGCCCGGATTCCAAGAAATGGTTAGAAGTCATAAAATCCGAGATGGAATCCATGTAAGAAAATCAAGTTTGGAACTTGGTGGAATTACCTCACGACCGAAAGGCCGTGGAGAACAAATGGATTTTCAAAAGGAAAACTAATGTTGATGGTAATGTGACCGTCTATAAAGCTCGACTTGTCGCAAAGGGGTTTCGAAAAATTCAAGGAGTTGACTACGATGAGACATTCTCTCCCGTAGGGATGCTAAAGTCAGTTAGGATCATGTTAGCAATTGCTGCATATTTCGATTATGAGATATGGAAGATGGATGTCAAAACCGCGTTTCTCAATGGTAATATTGAAGAAGAGTTGTATATGATACAACCAAAGGGTTTTGTCGATCCTAAGGATGCTAACAAGGTGTCCAAGCTTCAGCGATCCATTTATGGATTGAAGCAAGCATCACGAAGTTGGAATCTCCGCTTTGATGAGGTGATCAAAGAGTTTGGATTTGTCCAAACTTATGGAGAAGCTTGTATTTACAAGAAAGTGAGTGGGAGCAATGTGGCATTTATGATATTATATGTGGATGACATATTATTGATCGAAAATGATATAGATCTTTTAAAAAGTGTTAAAAGTTATTTAAACAGCAAATTTTCAATGAAGGACCTAGGTGAAGCGTCATACATATTAGGCATAAAGATCTATAGAGATAGATCTAGACGCCTAATAGGGCTATCGCAAAGTACATACCTTGATAAGATTTTAAAGAAGTTTAAAATGGACGGAAGTAAGAAGGGGTTCTTACCAATGTTGCAAGGCAAGACATTGAGTAAGACTCAAAGTCCGACTTCGGCGGAAGAAAGAGAGATAATGGACAAGGTCCCCTATGTTTCAGCCCTAGGCTCTATAATGTATGCCATGCTATGTACAAGACCGGATGTGGCACATGCTATTAGTTTGACTAGTAGGTACCAATCGGATCCAGGTTCAGAACACTGCAGAGCGGTCAATAATATCCTTAAGTGCTTACGAAGAACTAAGGATATGTTTCTTGTATACGGAGGTGAAGAAGAGCTCGTCGCTAAGTGTTATGTTGAGCTAGCTTTGACACCGATCCGGATGACTCTAAGTCTCAATCCGGATACGTATTTCTCATGAATGGCAGAGCGGTTAGTTGGAGGAGCTCCAAACAACCTGTGGTGGCGGGATCAACAACGGAGGCCGAATATGTTGCTGCTTCAGAAGCGGCTTAGGAAGCAGTTTGGATGAAGGAGTTCATATCCGAACTAGGAGTGGTTGCAAACGCATTGGACCCAATGGTGATCTATTGTGACAACAATGGTGCCATTGCCAATGCCAAAGAGCCAAGGTCTCACAAGCATTCCAAGCATATTAAGCGTCGGTTTCACTCCATACGCGAGCATGTCAAGAATGGAGATATAAAGATTTGTAAAGTACATACGGATCTCAATGTAGTAGATCCATTGACTAAAACTCTCCCTAGATCAAAACATGATCAACACCAGAACTCGATGGGTGTTAGATTTATCACTATGTAACTAGATTATTGTTTCTAGTGCAAGTGTGAGACTGAAGGGAATATGCCCTGAGAGGCAATAATAAAGTGTTTATTATGTGTATTCCAAGTATATGATAGATGTTTATTTTCCATGCTATAATTGTATTAATACGGAAACATTAATACATGTGTGTTTAATAAACAAACAGAAAGTTCCTAGTTATGCCTTTCTCATAAACAAGATGATCAAGGTTTCCTGATCATGGATATTGGATGTTATTAATAACGGGATCACAACATTAGTGTAATGGTGTGATGAACATTCATCCAAAGTATAGCATTACGATCAAAGTCATTGAGTTTATATTTCTATAACAACTGACGAAGTGATCCTAATCCTTAGACCATGAGATCATGTCAATCACTAACACCGGAAGAGTTTCTTGATAACATCAAACGTCACACCGTAACAGGGTGATTATAAAGATGGATTCAGAACTAATAAAGTGTTATGTTGAGGCTCATGGATCGAGAGTGGAATTTTTTCATCCCGATGACGGATAGATATACTCTGGGCCCTCTCGGTGATATCACATTGATTAGCTTGCAAGCAAGTGATTTGATCACTAGAATGTTATATCACAGGAACGAGAAAAGAGTGCATGTCGATGCGAGATCAAACTAGGTATGGAATCGATGATCGAATCTCGGACATGTAATATATCGTGAAACAAAGGGATTAAGATACTAGCGTAAAAGGTTCCGATCACAAGAAAGTCATCGTTGAATGTGTGGGAGTCGGTATGGGTCTCGGATCCCGCTCGATTATTGATCCGAGGGGTCTCGATCATGTCCGCATTATTCACGAACCATAGGGTGACACACTTAAGAGACACCGACATCCAATTGGAGCAAAAGTTTCATGCCGAAAGAATGAACAAGCGCAGGAATTTATTTCACTAGATACCGAAACAGGTTTTCTGGTGAAATTGCATAAAGTGGTTATGCATGTGAAATAGAATTCTAGCAAGGGGTTATTTGTGAATGTTTGTCATTAAAGTAATTGACAAAATTCTTAATAAAATAAAAGAGTTTTATTTAATGAGAGTTTGCATTAAATTTGGTGGAAATTTAATGGCATGTTTGAGTGGGATTTTGACTGGAGGGATATGAATTGATTTTTGTGAGTGGAGTGTCCACCCACATGAATGAAGGAGGGGAGGGGGCAGCTCCCATGGTCGGCGGCCACCCCCTTGGGTGCCCCCTCCTCCTATAAAAGGCACCCCTCTCCTCACTTCTCACTCACACCTCCTCATGAAGGATCTCTCTCCCCCTCTAGAATTTTTCCCCCATGGTCTCGTACTAGCGTGATACATGTTCCCGGTGGCTATTCGGCAATAAAGAGTTGTGCTTCCGCTACATCGCTGGAGCGAGGAGGCGGAGGTTGCTCGGTGCCTCGAACGTGTGTGCGAGCACGGATGCGCTACTGATTTGCGGCGCTAGGACTTCCTCAAGAGATCGTCTACATCAACCACGAGTTGAACTCGTTAAGCTTTGTCGGTCTTCAAGGGTATGTTCTCTACGGATATACATTCACCCGTTGTTTGTATCTAATAGATAGATCTTGATACATAGTTCACATCGTAGGAAAAATTTTGTTTTCTATGCTGCGATCCCTACACAACCTCCCCTATGAGTTTGGCCTCCCAACCATGACCATCTGTCATCATGGGTACTGCATAGGTGGACATTCATCATGAGGTAGACTCAGCTCAACCTCTTTCTGCAAGGTAACCCATACTAAGACATATAAACTTCCAGTCAAGCCTTACCCAATTCAGGTATTGTGGTTGTACGATAAAATTGGAATGTTATCACATCCGAACCCAACCATCAATTTTTATAAAGGTCTAAGGCTCATGCCTCAACATTTTCATCATCAAATCCTCTTGTGTTCACAACACATGTCAAAACATTTCAATAGAATGAATTTTCATTCCAAGGTTTTCATAATCATTTTCACCAATGTGGCATCCCGCAAAACCACTACTAGAAAATCGCGTTGAATTTGTGCATTGCATCGTCATCATCATGTGTTGTTTGTCAAAAACTATTTTCGCAAAGCCCGATTTGTTTCCAAACGCCCCATATTAATTCAAATGCAAAGCCCGGTTCTCCGGATTAATTATTTTGGCCGCTATCGGTTTGCAAACGGCCCGTTTAAAACAAATAAAAGATTTAATTATTTTAGCAGGGGCAGTCGAACGGGCCGTATCGACCCGAACGACCACCCCCAGGAATTTACAAACGGTCCACCTCTAATCCTATTCCTACCAACCTATCTACCCACACACCCCAGCCACATCACCCGGACCAATCCCGAAATGCCACCTCACCCTCTCCCCTCCCCCTAGCCTATCAGATCCTGCCACCTAATCCTACCCTCTCTCTCCTCTCTTCCCCTGTGGCCCACCTAACCCCAATCCCTCCCCAACACACGCAGCGCACTACACGCACGCACTCACCCCTGCCTCCACCCGCCCTGGCCCACCTGGCGCCCCACCTCCCTCCTCCTCCCCGCACGCGCCCTCATCCTATCTTTCCCCGACCCCAACCTCTCTCTGCGCGTCCCCTCGGCCGGCCCCCAGCCCTTCCCAGCCGCTCCTCTGCTGCCGCCTCCTCTCGCCCTTCGCCCCGCCTCCGGCCAAGCTCCGCCCGCTTCCCAGGCCTCGCCTGCAGCCTCCCCGCGCTCGGCCCGTCTCCTCGGCCCGAGCCGCCCGCCCGCCCGCGCTGCTCCTCCTCGCCCGCCCGCCTTCTCCCATCCTGCGCCTGTCGCCTCTTCCCTCCGCTCCTCGCTGCCGTCGCTCGCCTCCGCCGTGGCCGCTCCGGCCGCGCCCGCCTCGCCCGAGCCCGCGCCCCGCCTCCACCGTCTATCGCCTCGCACTCGCGCCTCGGCCAACTCGCTGGCGCCCGCCCTTCGCTCCCGTGGCCGTCTCCTCCGCGCCGGTCTCGCCCCGTCCAACCTCTGCCGCCGCCCGGCGCCATCTCCACGCCATCTCTCACCGCCGCGGGGCCTCCTCTTCCCCTCGTCGTGGCCTGCTACCGGAAGCCCCGCCTCCCTGGCCATGGTGCGCGGCGCCCGCTCCCTCGGCCCGGTGGTCCCCGGCAGCACGTGGCCTCGACAGCGACCTCTCCGCCCTTTCTTCCTGCGTCTCGTCCGTGCCACGGCCTCTCTGTCCTTGCTGCTGCACCAAGGGAGCATCGGCTCCATCAGTGACCGGAAGCGCGCGTACACGGACGTGGTGCGCACCTGGAGTAGGAAGTGAGCAGCTCCATCTGCAGACGGATGGAATCGTGTGGCTGTTGATCTGGAGCACCGATGACGCCGTCACAACCCCGAAGACCAAACCAACCCGATGGCTCGACATGATCTCCCCTAGAGAACGCCAAGTTCGCCACGGAACGACAAGCTCTCCAACCCGGATACGCCAAGTGCTTCTTCCCAGACCCGAGGATCAAGCCTCGGCACCCCGAACCCGGAGCCGCGCCAAGATCTCCGATCCCTCGATCCGAAGACCGATCCCCGAAACCCTGAGTGCGCCGACGACCAGATCTCCACGGTGTAACGACAAGACCGACTCGATGACACGGATCCGACAAGATCTTCGTGACGACGAGAACGACACCGACCCAAGTCCTTCGTCCCGGAACGACAAGATCTACCCCCGATATCCGAGAATGACCCCGGAGCCCGAGAACGCCCCGTCGAACCCTGGACCCTGAGACCGGCCCCGAACCCCGGAACCCCAAGTCCGTCGAGACCCCTCAATGTGTGAACCCCTTCCCGGAACCCTATTTTATAACATAATACAACTTGTCGCATAATAATTGTCTTGCATGCATACATTCATGTGGTTTGGGGGCCTTATGCCGATTCACCTTATAATTAAATATGGGGCCCATATGCGGGCAAATCTAGTCTCATATCGGCCTCATTTAAACTTGTGTAGCGAACCGGTGATATATTTTGCCTGGTTAAACAACATTTAAATTGCGGGGTAGTTAAATAACTTGAACCGTTTAATTAATTGGCGGGACCCCGGTTCCGCTTAATATGACCTAATCGCATCGCACCCTTGCCATGTCATGCATCATACATGCATCATGCCGAACTTCTGCCGTTGTATTAAATATTGCATCCGGTGTTTATTCTAGTGTTTTGCTTCTTTGCGGATAAGGCCGATGAGTTGATGTGAGATTCGCCCCGTTGAACCTTCGACGATGTTTTCAGGCGAGCATCTCCCCCTTTCTACCTATCTTACTTTTATAGTATTTATTCCCTCCTGTTGATCTATTGCTATCTGTGTTGCGATGCTCTAGTTTTCGTACCCGTGATATCCCTTGCAGCCATATAATGCCTTGGACACATCCTATTACCGGTTGTTTGATAGATAGTTGGACTTGCGTGTCGTAGTCGCTTGCTCAAGTCTTTGTTGTCGCCAAGTGCCACAGTTGTTGGAGTATTGCCGCATGTTGTTGTTGGAGATGATCTTAGTTTTACTTATCATTCACTTTAATTCCTGTTTAACAACTAAAATTGAAGTAAGTAAGCAGAGGCATCGGTGGGTGATAGATAACATTTGGTTTCCGAACGCCCACTTGTGTCCCGTAGGACCCCGAGTACTTGATACCTGTTCCTTGATTTATCGCGCTATCCACATCCGGGAGGTATATGGGACCCCCCTGAGCCAGAGCTTGATTCAGTCTTATTTCTTGGGGCCACAAACTAGTTTGAGGTTTTATTACGATCCTGTACTTATGCCATGCTACTTTACGTATTTAAATTGTGCGAGGGGCACCTGTCTGTTTAGGTAAGCGGATTGATTACGGTATCGACAAGCCCAGCCACACTTTGGGTTCCCGATCGCTTCTGACCATTGTCGCAAACCTTGAGTCCGTCTCGAGCTTGCTTACTCCGTTGCGGGATCTACTCAATGGGGTGGCCCCTGAAATATTTCTGAATCCTGTGATTGTTCATCGTGAAAGCCTCGTTGGGTTTTGATTTGGTTTTCGAGGTTGATCGGCGTGTGTTGCTATTGGTGCACCCGGCGGGTAAAACTTTCGAAAGCCATGTCGCGGATATGGACGACTTGGAGCACGATATCTCGATCATAGACAAGCATAACTAAAGTTTACGCTATAAATTTGACTTTATAATGACTAGTAATCAGCTACACTATAACGGAATGGCTAATTAATACTGCCCACCATTGCTTGTTTGGTTGTCGCTTGCGACAATTGCATCTGACTAGTAAGTATGGCAACTACAACGGAATGGCTGAATAAAAGTACCAACAACTGCTGGGTTTTGGGATTATCTCATGCTATCTGTATCTGATTAGCGAATGTTGCAACTATAACGGAATGGAAAACTAAAAGTGCCCACTGCTTATTTTATCAGGATGATCATCTAAACTTGACTGGTAATTGCTGCAACGATAACAGAATAAATAAAAATGCCAACTGTGTGAGTTCCTCGGTTGACTTCCTCGATCGGTGTCGAGGGAAACACCGGGATGGGTTTGTTTGGTGTTAGCTTGAGTTGGATCCGAATAGGTCTTTCTTAGCCCTCTCGATCGCCGCCCTTGTATCGAGTCTCTATAGGTTGTTTAGTGCATCTTGCCGCTGCCTCGATCCACCATACCTATGTAGGCGAGGACCGTCAATTCTAGCCTCGCCGTGTCTTGGCCTCGATTGACGCTCCTCTTTTCCTTTGCCCTTTGTCGGCACCCTTTGTTTAAGCAGGTTTTGAGATCGGCGTCGTTAGCGGGGTTACCCTTCCGGCTTGGCTGGCAGGTTATGGACGCCATTGGTTATTCTTCAGGGCTCTTAGCCCCATTTGCATCTTGTCCGTAGTCGGACGCTCTACCGTTTTCAAGGTGATTTGGATCTTTGTATATTATATTTGTATTCTTGACTCATGGAGTCACTGTTATATATATATCTGTTCTGTGGGTCCCATCGAGGACTGTTGGGTAATGTTATTACTTCGTTTTCCACCCGCACGAAAGTGCCTGGTGGGCACCTTTGAATCGTTTCTATGCGGGTTTGGCGGGTTTCGCTAAAACTTGCATAGGTCCGATCGAGGTGTTACAGTGGTATCGAGCTCAGCGGTTGCGATACCCACAAGTCCAACTGTAGGATAACCTAGCTAACGGCCGAAGTAGAGTGTCAAAACTATTTTGAAAAATCGGTTGGATAGTTCTGATTAGGTCTGATTTTACTCCTTACCCCTCTGCTGTTCTCCTCTTACCTCTACGTGTTTTGAATCCGCTCTCTTCTCTTTTTTCGAGTCCAGGATTTCTCGTGGTTGGGTTTCCGTCGTACCTTCAGGGTTTCTCTTTCTCCCCTTTTGTAACGGAGGTGCTACGATCATCAATCTGCAACTTGTCTGTTGTACCCTTCCTCCAATCTTTTGTTCTTGAGCTCTTTATCCATATGTGTTCCTTGCTGGATATCTGTGTCGTTGGAAAACATATGAGAAGGACGAGCATTGGTGAAGTTGGAGTATACCTTGAGCATGTGTTGTTCATGCCAATGGAACCATCGCGAAACCTAATCATTGTGTCTTTCATACGATTCCTGCTGGCATCATCCCTTTGTTCCGGATACCGCCTATGAAGATCTTCAGTCTAAATCTCGAGAGTTGAGTTGCCTGATTCTCCTACTCATGTATAGCGTTGATAGTGTGGGTACGGGATGGACTGATCACCCTACCCGACTCTTACTGTTCGCTCTGTACATCGAACTGGTGGATCAATGTAACTTTCCCTCTTCTAATGGAAGTTAGAGGTGGCCTTATCGTTTGATACCTCTATCTTCGTCCTTTGTTTCTCCGGAGTGTTCTCTCGACGATCAGGAACAACGACCCTTTGTTGGTGGTGTCGCCGATTTCAAGATGGAGGAGGAACCCTCGTTAGTGGTGTCGCGAGGATCTACACAAAGCGAGAATACGGAGAACGCCGACCTTCCTTCTGGTACCATGAGGCGGATGTCGAGGGCGAGATCCATTGTTAGTGGTGTCGAATTGTGGCATCCCGCAAAACCACTACTAGAAAATCGCGTTGAATTTGTGCATTGCATCGTCATCATCATGTGTTGTTTGTCAAAAACTATTTTCGCAAAGCCCGATTTGTTTCCAAACGCCCCATCTTAATTCAAATGCAAAGCCCGGTTCTCCGGATTAATTATTTTGGCCGCTATCGGTTTGCAAACGGCCCGTTTAAAACAAATAAAAGATTTAATTATTTTAGCAGGGGCAGTCGAACGGGCCGTATCGACCCGAACGACCACCCCCAGGAATTTACAAACGGTCCACCTCTAATCCTATTCCTACCAACCTATCTACCCACACACCCCAGCCACATCACCCGGACCAATCCCGAAATGCCACCTCACCCTCTCCCCTCCCCCTAGCCTATCAGATCCTGCCACCTAATCCTACCCTCTCTCTCCTCTCTTCCCCTGTGGCCCACCTAACCCAATCCCTCCCCAACACACGCAGCGCACTACACGCACGCACTCACCCCTGCCCCTCTCCCTGCCCGCGTGGCCCCACGCCTGGCCCACCCCCTGGCGCGCCCCACCTCCCTCCTCCTCCCCGCACGCGCCCTCATCCTCTCTTTCCCCGACCCCAACCTCTCTGCCGCGTCCTCCCGGCTGGCCCGGCAGCCCTTCCCCGGCGCTCCGCCTCTGCGCCCGCTCCTCTCCGCTCGCCCGCCTCCGGCCAAGCTCCGCCCGCTTCCCGAGCCTCGCCTCATGCAGCCTCCCCGCAGCCGCTCCGGCCGTCTCCTCCGGCCGAGCATGCCCGCCCGCGCCTGCTCCCGCCTCGGCCCCGCCTTTCTCCCATCCTGCGCCTCGTCGCCTCCCTCGCTCCTCCGCTCGCCTCGCCCGCTTCGCCTCCCGCCGTGGCCGCTCCCGACGCCCGCCTCCTTGAGGCCCGTGCCCGCCTCCACCGTCTATCTCGCCGCAGTTTCGCGCCTCCGGCCAACCTCGCCCGCCAAGGCCCGCCTCGCTTGGCAATCCGTCCCTCCGCGGTCTCGCCCGTCCAACCTCTGCGCGGCTCATCTCCATGCCATCTCTCACCGCTGTGGGGCCTCCTCTTCCCCTCGTCGTGGCCTGCTACCGGAAGCCCCGCCTCCCTGGCCATGGTGCGCGGCGCCCGCTCCCTCGGCCCGGTGGTCCCCGGCAGCACGTGGCCTCGACAGCGACCTCTCCGCCCTTTCTTCCTGCGTCTCGTCCGTGCCACGGCCTCTCTGTCCTTGCTGCTGCACCAAGGGAGCATCGGCTCCATCAGTGACCGGAAGCGCGCGTACACGGACGTGGTGCGCACCTGGAGTAGGAAGTGAGCAGCTCCATCTGCAGACGGATGGAATCGTGTGGCTGTTGATCTGGAGCACCGATGACGCCGTCACAACCCCGAAGACCAAACCAACCCGATGGCTCGACATGATCTCCCCTAGAGAACGCCAAGTTCGCCACGGAACGACAAGCTCTCCAACCCGGATACGCCAAGTGCTTCTTCCCGGACCCGAGGATCAAGCCTCGGCACCCCGAACCCGGAGCCGCGCCAAGATCTCCGATCCCTCGATCCGAAGACCGATCCCCGAAACCCTGAGTGCGCCGACGACCAGATCTCCACGGTGTAACGACAAGACCGACTCGATGACACGGATCCGACAAGATCTTCGTGACGACGAGAACGACACCGACCCAAGTCCTTCGTCCCGGAACGACAAGATCTACCCCCGATATCCGAGAACGACCCCGGAGCCCGAGAACGCCCCGTCGAACCCTGGACCCTAAGACCGGCCCCGAACCCCGGAACCCCAAGTCCGTCGAGACCCCTCAATGTGTGAACCCCTTCCCGGAACCCTATTTTATAACATAATACAACTTGTCGCATAATAATTGTCTTGCATGCATACATTCATGTGGTTTGGGGGCCTTATGCCGATTCACCTTATAATTAAATATGGGGCCCATATGCGGGCAAATCTAGTCTCATATCGGCCTCATTTAAACTTGTGTAGCGAACCGGTGATATATTTTGCCTGGTTAAACAACATTTAAATTGCGGGGTAGTTAAATAACTTGAACCGTTTAATTAATTGTCGGGACCCCGGTTCCGCTTAATATGACCTAATCGCATCGCACCCTTGCCATGTCATGCATCATACATGCATCATGCCGAACTTCTGCCGTTGTATTAAATATTGCATCCGATGTTTATTCTAGTGTTTTGCTTCTTTGCGGATAAGGCCGATGAGTTGATGTGAGCTTCGCCCCGATCTTCGGTTGAACCTTCGACAATGTTTTCAGGCGAGCATCTCCCCCTTTCTACCTATCTTACTTTTATAGTATTTATTCCCTCCTGTTGATCTATTGTTATATGTGTTGCGATGCTCTAGTTTTCGTACCCGTGATATCCCTTGCAGCCATATAATGCCTTGGACACATCCTATTACTGGTTGTTTGATAGATAGTTGGACTTGCGTGTCGTAGTCGCTTGCTCAAGTGCTGTTGCGTGTCGCCAAGTGCCACAGTTGTTGGAGTATTGCCGCATGTTGTTGTTGGAGATGATCTTAGTTTTACTTATCGTTCACTTTAATTCCTGTTTAACAACTAAAATTGAAGTAAGTAAGCAGAGGCATCGGTGGGTGATAGATAACATTTGGTTTCCGAACGCCCACTTGTGTCCCGTAGGACCCCGAGTACTTGATACCTGTTCCTTGATTTATCGCGCTATCCACATCCGGGAGGTATATGGGACCCCCCTGAGCCAGAGCTTGATTCAGTCTTATTTCTTGGGGCCACAAACTAGTTTGAGGTTTTATTTACGATCCTGTACTTATGCCATGCTACTTTCTGTATTTAAATTGTGCGAGGCACCTGATCGCTTTATTTAGGTAAGCGGATTGATTACGCGGTATCGACAAGCCCAGCCACACTTTCGGGTTCCCGAACACATGTACCATTGTCGCAAACCTTGAGTCCGTCTCGAGCTTGCTTACTCCGCTATGGGATCTACTCAATGGGGTGGCCCTGAAATATTTCTGAATCTGTGATTGTTCACCGTGAAAGCCTCGTTGGGTTTTGATTTGGTTTTTCCGAGGTTGATCGAGCGTGTGTTGCTATTGGTGCACCCCGGCCGGGTAAAACTTTCTGAAAGCCGTGTCCGCGGATATGGACGACTTGGAGCACAGTATCTCGATCATAGACAAGCATAACTAAAGTTTACTGCTATAAATTTGACTTTATAATGACTAGTAATCAGCTACACTATAACGGAATGGCTAATTAATACTGCCCACAATTGCTTGTTTGGAGTGTCGCTTGCGACCATTGTATCTGACTAGTAAGTATTGCAACTACAACGAAATGGCTGAATAAAAGTACCAACAACTGCTGGGTTTTGGGTTTATCTCATGCTATCTGTATCTGATTAGTAATTGTTGCAACTACAACGGAATGGAAAACTAAAAGTGCCCACTGCTTATTTTATCAGGATGATTATCTATACCTGACTAGTAATTACTGCAACGATAACTGAATAAATAAAACTGCCAACTGTGTGAGTTCCTCGGTTGACTTCCTCGTTTGGTCTCGAGGAAACACCAGATGGGTTTGTTTGGTGTTAGCTTCGTTGGATCCGAATAGGTCTTTCTTAGCCCTCTCGATCACCGCCGTTGTATCGAGTCTCTATAGGTTGTTTAGTGCATGCCGCTGCCGCCGATCCACCATACCTATGTAGGCGAGGACCGTCAATTCTAGCCTCGCCGTGTCTTGGCCTCGATCTTGGCGCCTCCTTTTTCCTTTGCCCTTTGTCGGCACCCCTTTTGTTTAAGCAGGTTTTGAGATCGACGTCGTTAGCAGGGTTACCCTTCCGGCTTGGCCTGGGCAGGGTTATGGACGCCATTGGTTATTCTTCAGGGCTCTTAGCCCCATTTGCATCTTGTCCGTAGTCGGACGCTCTACCGTTTTCAAGGTGATTTGGATCTTTGTATATTATATCTGTATTCTTGACTCATGGAGTCGCTGTTATATATATCTGTTCTGTGGGTCCCATCGAGGACTGTTGTGTAATGTTATTACTTCGTTTTCCACCCGCACGAAAGTGCCTGGTGGGCACCTTTGAATCGTTTCTATGCGGGTTTGGCGGGTTTCGCTAAAACTTGCATAGGTCCGATTCTGAGGGTGTTACAACCAAGTATTCCCATCTAAAGTGATCTAATTTTATGCTTAGAACTAGCCACTAAAGTTGAGGGTATTCACTAATAAGGGGTGCTAGTCAAGTGTGACTATCCAAATCTAGTCTCATGCCTTAGTATGACATCTAGTTCTAACTACTTAGGCCTAGTTTTATGCTGTTGATGCTATCTATACTATTTTTCCAAAACTCACAAAGCACTAACTAAAATTAATAAAGAACTTTGGTCAAGATAAAAAAAGATTGCAAGTTAAACTGGGAGTTGGTATAATCAAGGTTGCAGAACCAAAGCATTCCTAATGCATCTTGCATAGGTTATCTTGCATAAGTAGCATGCAAAGTTCTAGCTTGCAAGTGTTAGCTTGCATAGTTAACTTTTAGCGTTAAGCTTGCAAGTATTAGCTTGCATAGTTAAGAAACTTGCAAGTGTTAGTTTGCCTTTATTGGTGCAGTGGTTGAAGTTTTCTTCTTCTTTGTAGCACTCCTCCTCCTCGTAGCCTTGGTCGGTACTAGAGTCTATAAATAAATACGAGGTACACAATCACCAAACAATACTTAACTACCTCTATTTAGCACACAAAGGTTCACACTAGATGATCTAGCATCATCACAATCATCACATGAAATAAAGACTTAGTCTTATTTATTTTATTTTGGAAAAGTAATTTCTACTCATTGAAAACTACTTAAGATTTAATATTCTCCAATTAAAATATGGGATCATGTTGACACATGTCATCACCACATATTCTAATACTTGGGAATGTGATTTAAAGTGGTGGTCATATTTTATAAAGTTTAAAATTACTATTTTATATCATTAAATTGAGTAGAAATGCCTATATAGCATTCTATTGGTACTATTCTAATGTCACTGCATGTAAACCTAAATATTTGTACATATTCAGATAGATCATATCAAATTTGATTTTTGAGAGTTGAAATCAATTCAAAATCATTTATGGTTGATTTTTGAAAAATGTTTGAATGTGAAAAAGTCTCTATCTTGTTATTTTTACTATAGGTGATCTATAATTTCAAATGGTTTGAATCGAACGGGCTTGGATTGGTAATTTGAATACCTTTCTAACAAAATTGGAATCATGCAATTTCGTTCAGTAAATCTCCTTGAATTGAATTTCAAAGTCACTGACTGAACTAAGGTTTGATTAAAATGGAAAATGATTATTTGAATATCTGGGCTATACGCGGGAATGTTACTGGGCCGGCCCAACTGCACAGCGCGCGCAGCGGGCTGCTGACAGGGGGTCCCATGCGTCGGCCGCTCTATCTAAATGAAGCGGTACGTTTCAATCTAAGTCGTGCGATTAGACTAAGATCTACGACTCTGGTTTGTCGTCTCCGTCGGATGGCTCCGGCGAGACTGAACCCTAACGGCGATGGTGGGGGTACGTGGTGGTTCACCTAGGCTCCAACTAGGGTCGGCGATGGGGGTGAATGACGGTGTCGATGACGGAGGCTCGAAAGGTGGTCGCGACAGCTTCTGGGGTGGCTCCAATCAATGACTCCTCTTCCGGCGGGCTAGAGCTTGCCTTGCTCCGGGGAAGGGTCAGGGTGGTTCTGAGAGAGAGGGGAGTGAGGTGGTGTGAAGAATGAGGGCTGGGGTGGCCTCTATTTATACATCAGCGAGAGGGGCAGAGCGGCATGGTCAGGGCTCGTCGGTGACGATGATACAGAGGGCTAATAGCATGGCTGAGGGCGTAGGATGTTGCGGTGTCTCCTGGCGATCATCACTGGCTTCAAGGCGCGTCACGGGGCGGTCGAGAACGGTCGGGCACGGTTCGTGCTCTATGCAGGAACGGCGGTGTTCGAGATGGCGTACATGGGCTTCGTGTCACGCGGCGGCGAACGGGCATGTCTGGGAGGTTGCTAGGGCCATGGCGAGTGCAGTTACACGCGGTGAGAGCGAGGCGCGGCGTGTGCGCGTGTGTCGGCTGCGGCGCTCTGGCGCGCTCTCGGCATGGTTGCAGAGAAATGGGCGCGGCGGTTTTCTGGTGGTCCATTGCTTGGATACGTCGAGAGGTGGACATGGAGTAGCGGTGGATGGTGGCCTGTCTCCTAGACATCGAGGACGGGCGCGACGCTGGCTCCTGCGAGCTGTCCATGGTTGACTGGCAAGGGCGGCTCGGGTGGCACGACACTGGTGCAACGGCGAGGAAGGGGGCTGCTTCAATGCAATGGTAGGCACTGGGGGAGACAAGGGGAGTGAAATGGGGGCAATGGGTAGACAAGGCATTGATCAAGAACAATAATAGTTTGGCACGACACTAGGTGTCTGATGAAATGTCCGCATGACTTCAATGTTTAAATTTTTGGATGAATTTTGGTGAGTGATCTGGTTATATGCTTGGTAGTCTGAGGTTGCTTGGTTTTGCCAAGGTGAAGTGGTTTGGTTGGTTTTTGAGAAATGGCCATCTTAGTACCTACACTTGATTCAATTTTGAATTGTCCTTTAAATAGATTTGGAATTTGTTTTTGTTGGTTTGTAAAGTGCTCCTGGGTTCATTGTTACTTGCTCTAGCAAGGGATAAAAAGAATTGGATTTGTTTTTGTTAGAAATCTTTGACTAGGAACACCCAAAGTGGTATAATGAACAAGTTTGGCCAAAATGACCATTTTCTCATATTTCTTATATTTGATTTTCTCTTTATTTGATTTTGCTTGGAAATGATCTAGATGATATTGTTTTCATCTTTAAACCAATCCTTATCATTCATAGCAATCAAACATGGCAATTGCAATCATTCATGCATTAATCACACACACATGCATTCATATTAATTTTAATAATAAAAGTTTTTGTTAACCCTAAACTTGGGTGATTAGAACTTGATAATCTTGCTTAATATTTTTGAGGTATTACACAAATCAATGGAAGAAGCGGGGATCATGAAGGTGCGGGTGAAAATGCACAACAAATCTGAATGGTCAGGATCGTTTTGGGGCAAATCAATCCGATGTCTGGGACCACCTGTGGGCGAAACAGGTGGCTAGGATATGTTTGAAAGGACAATCCAACGGTTCAAGATGCAGATGGCTCCTATGATCTCCATTGGGGGTAACAATATATTATTTGGATAATTTTCTTGCAATGTGTTCATGAAAAACATGATAATCAATCTTGATGTGCTTAGTCCTAGCATGGAACACATGATTGGCAGACAAATAACTAGCTTTAATATTATCACACCATAAGCATGGACATTTCTTTAGAAAAATGCCAAATTCATGAATCAAGGCCTCAACCCAAATGAGTTTATTAGTAGCATTTGTAATTGCTTTATATTCAGCTTATGTACTAGAGAGAGAGAAAATAACCTATTTTCTGACACTCCATGAGATAATATTAGGACAAAAAATATAGCAAAACCTCTAGTGGACCATCTATCATCAAGATAGCCTGACTAATCCGCATAAAAACACTAAGCCGAGTAGATGAAGATTTATAAAATGTGATACCAGTGTGTAATGTACCTTGGACGTAGCGCAAAATCCATTTTGCAACGGTTCAATGAGCTGACAAACTTTATTGACTAAGAAAGCCAAACCTGGTATAGTCAAAGTTAAATATTGAAGAGCACCAACAATACTCCTGTAATATGTATTGTCTTCAAAACCAAGAAACGTTCCATCTATAGATATAGGTGTTGCATTGGGTGTACAACCTATCATATTAACTCATGCTAAGAGATCTGTATCATATTTTGCCTAAATTAGAACATGACCATCAATAGTTTTCGTGACATCAATATCTAAGAAGCAATGCAAATCACCAAGATCCTTGATAAAAAAATGCTCACTCAACTGATGAAGGAGAATAGTAACAGCTTGAGCCGAAGAACTAGTAACAATAATATCATCCACATATATAAGAACAAATATTATGACACCAGAGTTGTTAAATAAGAATAATGATGTATCCACTTTAGAGGGTTCAAAGTCAAGCTCAATCAACTTGGAGCTAAGACGGAATACCACGCACGAGGGGCTTGTTTCAATCCATATGGCGCCTTATTCATTTTGAAAATATGTCGCGGAAAGCTTGGATATTCAAATCCAGGAGGTTGTTTCATATACACTTCCTCTTCCAGAACACCATGTAAAAATGTGTTGTTGACATCTAGCTGAGGAAGACTCCATCCTTTTGACACAAAGATGGACAAAACAATACGAAATAGTAGCTATTTTGACAATTCGACTAAAGGTATCTTCATAATCAAGTTCGTTCGTGCTTTTTATCTGTCAATAGTACCATATGATCGTTTCTTGATGTTACAATCAATCAAATTTTTAGTAGAACTTGGAGGAACAAGGTGACATCTCTGATTTTTCATGAGTATCATACTCTTCTACCATAGCTTGTTTCCAACTTGCATCACCAAGAGCTTCCTTTAGACTATTGGGTTCTCATGTAGAAGTAAATAAACCGTACCTCATGGTTCCATCTATATATATTTTTGGATTGTGGATACCTTTTTGGAAGCGTGTAAGTGGATAAGGCACAACATGTGGCACAGGAAGAGTATGCGCAGATGATCCCGCAGACACAGAAAGAGAAGGTTCCACAGAAGATCCTACAGAAACAGAGCCAACAGGGTTAGTTGTAGATGTATCAGCCGTAGAGGAACTTGGGGAGGAAAAGATCCCACCTTGGTCATGATTGTATGGGACCGCACCGTCCCGTCGCATGCGGGAGGCGACACAGGGCTAGAGGCACGATACTAAGTGTGGTTGCTGTTAGCGAGATCCTATGACGAGGAGGACCTTGATTGTTCGGGAGGGGATGTCCATGGCACGGACGCGCACATCTCACGATCCGGTGCTGATCGCGCGTCAGGGGACACGGTTTTGAGAGAATCAGGGACATAATCAGCCTGGTAATCGGTGCTTATAATTGGCTCGTCATTGGTTGGATTGTCCTCATTGAAATTTATATTTCATGCTCATTTGGCCGAGTTTGCAAGCTGGTCGTACTATATAAGTCCTTGACAACCTGTAGAGGGTCAGTAATAAATACAACATGCACATTGTCATGATTATGCAAACCCTCACTAGATGATAAAAAAAGGGTAGTAAAAGGGTTTCTTTGCGAAGTTGAGAACCGACATTAGGATGAAGTGAGGAAAAAGAGAAAACTTGCGCGTCAAACACAATGTCTCGCGAGATGTATATGCGGCCAATATTTACTTCAAGACACTTGACCCCTTTATGGAGAGGGCTACATCCGAAGAAAACACGCAGTTTAGAATGGAACACAAGTTTTCGTTTATTATAGGAACGAAGATTAGGCCAAGAGGCACAACCAAAAATACGAAGGGAATCATAATTTGGTTTGACATTAGGATGCTTCTCCATAGGTGTTTGAAAATTAAGAATTTTTGGGGGCATCATATTTTGAGATAGGTCGATGTGAGCACAACATCCTAGTCACAAAATCAAACCCTAAAATTACAAATCTAACAAGAATCCTATCCCTAACCTCACAAGAACCCTAACCTAATTATAACCCTAACCTAAGAATCTTAAACACAATGATCTTTAGCCATCATAGGAACCACCATTGGCCAAAGCAACAAGAATGAACCAAGCATTTGAGATCAATTTGAATTGCTAGGCTTTGCAGGACTACGTGTCAATTCTCATTAAACTACAAGATTTGAATTGGTCAAAAGCAAGGGAAATTGGGGGAGTCTAGACACTTAGGGATCAAAATCCACTGAGGGAAGTTTCAAATTTGGAGGATTTGAGAGTGTGAAAGGAGGGAACCGCCAACATCAAACTGTTCTTCTATGTGAAAAAAAACCTGGCTGGCTCGGGCTAAGGCGGTTGTACTAAACTAATTGCACTTGAACGTGCGGCTCCAAAACGCACGGTGTGACACAGTAGGATGCGACGTCTTTGAGGAAGGCGCGACACTCATCGGTGTCAGGCCGAACCGTGTCGCACCTTTCAGCTCGGCGTGACACAATGTAGGATGCAGGTGTGACAGGAAAATGTTAGTCACAACAATGGTTTATTCTTTAAAATTCTTGCATATTTGGGTTATATTCGTGTCGAAATCACCTCAATCCACATGTACGGTTGCAAAGATATTTTTACATGTCAGCCGTCAGCATCATATATAGAGAGCAGATGCTACCCGTCAGGTCCTGGAGTGAGTGGACTCTCTGTCCATGCGTGATGCGCCCACAGAATTGTCGTTACTCCCGTCTGGGCTCTGCGTGCGCCCATCGGATTGAGCGGGATAGCTCCTCCACGCCATGCATGATGATGCACGGTTACTAACGGACACCGAGAGCCCAAGCAGAAGACGGAACGGCTGGCTTCCCTTTCCACCCCAATCGATGTGCTGCGGCAACCCTTTCTCCGGCTATTCTGCGCCCCCACGCTATCTCACTCGACGAGTCCTACTCACTGCGCTGTCAACGAGCCTACCCACATCTCATCTGCCTATTATCTCCACGTTTGCTTGTCAAGGGATGCACCATCAATTTGGTTCAAGCAAATTACGCCTGCGACATTTGAGTCAATCATCAGTACGGCGACTACGCAAATTACTCTTGCATGAGTCGGTTGGATCGTCACGTCAGCAATGAGTGTGCCATGATGTTATCCGTTTGACCACGTACGTTAAACCAGGATAGGATAAAAGGATAAACGCGTACGAGTATTACTCCGTGCAGCTTTTCTTTCCCAGCGGAAAAAAATATGAAGAAAGAGAAAGGGACAAAACCTCAGTAGCAGAGGAAAGCCTATTTAATCCCCACCCTCGGCTCATCCCCAATCTCTCCTTTCTTTTCCCTCTCCCTCTCCCTCTGTAATCTCGCAGATCCTCCGGCGGACAGAGCAAGTTCTTGGGCATGGACGACGACGGCGACTGGATCACGGCGAGGTACCTCCTCTCCTCCATTCTCGGCCGGAACCCGCTCGTCGTCGACCGCGTCGACGAGGAGTCCTTCCCGGTCGACCGTCCTGCCCCCGCGGCGAGGCAGCAGAAGCCCCCGCCGGCCGTGCGCGCCACGACGGGCGTGGCGGGAACGGTCTGCGCGGTGTGCACGGACGAGATCGCGGTCGCGGACACCGTCGTGCGCCTGCCCTGCGCGCACTGGTACCACGCCGGATGCATCGCGCCCTGGCTCGGGATCCGGAGCACCTGTCCCATGTGTCGCGCCGAGCTGCCGCTCAGGGAGGAGGACGACGCCGCCGAGGGCGGCGCCGTGGGACGGGAGAAGCCAAGGCACGAGGCGGCCGGGACCAGCGTTGCCGGCGCTGGCGTGCGGCGGGACGCGTCGTACGGGTATCTCGCCGCCGGGAGCGTCTTTTCCGGCTGATGGGCGTGTGGGGCCGTGGCGGGGTACATTACACTAACGCGTTGGTTGGTGGACCGCGTCGCGTGTGCCATGTCGGGTTTTTTTTCCTGTCCAACCGGTGTTGGGTACTCGCTGTACAAATGTAATCAACAAAACTAATTTTGATGATGATGAAACATTTAAGCTCTTTATTATTGTTGGTTCAGTACATGTTTTTGTGAAGTGAGAATCTGATTCCTCATCATGCGCCTTTGCACAAACAAAGCATACCCGTTCGATTTGCTCCTGCCTTGGCCTTGGAAGTTCAAAATAAGAAAATGAGTAGTTAGTCATCCTAAAGGGTTTAGTAACTACTTTTTTTAGGGAGGGTTTAGCAACTACTTAGAAAACAATCTTAGAAGGTTATCTAACATGTGAGCAAAGAATGTTGCTTATCATGACGATTAAACAATTAAGCACTTCTTAATGTGCCTTCGAATTTATACCCGTTAACGAGAGTGTCAAATACATATTTGCTAATTGGCCGTGGTGCGTTCATCGGACTCACATCCTGCTGGGCGCAGCGCACAAGGTTCATGGTTGATGTTTTAGGCATGCAGAAAGTATATGCCTTGTTTTTGGACTCCAATCACCAAAGCGAGCTACACCACGACTGAATGGCAACTTGCCACATGACACCAAGAAAGATGACAAATTAGACATATCATGTTGTTAGATTATTCATGAGCAAAGCAAACGTGGTTGTGAAGGGAGAATCTGATTCCTAATCATACACCTCTGCACAAAATGCATCCCCGTTCAATCTGCTCCGGCCATTGTCTTCAAAGTTTCAAAGAAGAACAAGAGTAGTTAGTAGTAACTACGTGGAAAACAAATATTGCGAAGCTTAGCTCACATGGGAGCAAAGAATAATGCTTTTTTTGAGGACGAAACGTTAAGGACTTCTTAATGTCTCTTTCAGTGTACCGTCGCGGGGAGTGACAAGAGTAATGCTACATCTACGGAGGTTTTCTACAAAAATGTCTTACGGACGGCCACCCGCAGCATACCTGATCAGTACGTGCTCCACAATCTGTGCAAGAAAAAAAAAAATAGAACCAAAGAAAAACCACCACGTCAGCCCGTAAGCTTATTCTCTAAGTTTGTTTTCGTAGGTGTGGGATTACCGGGAGTGACAAATATGTCCAGAGAGTGACAAATATATCTGGTAATTGGTCCCGTGGCATTTGTAAGTCCCACATCCTCATGCCAGCAAAAACTATTCACATAAATTAAATATCTTTTTTGACAAAATGAATTTCTTTTCGAGTACACTTCAGCAACCGGACAACTATTCCTAACATCTGTACAAGTGGAGCGAAGGGCCAATGAGGCATTCATCTGGCATGGATGACAATTTAGAGTAACTCCAATAGCCGCGTGAAAACTTGGCGCACCATATTGGCTTTGCAGCGCGCGCGGCGTCTGTTTTTCCTTCGGCGGAGGCGTTAAAACCGACGCGCTAAAATAGAGCAAAATGTGTTCTCCACCAGACGGGCTAAAATGCAGCGTGCGCACCGGCGCAAACGCTTTCACAGCTCATAATGCATCAACAAGATTAAACAAAACAAAATAAATAGAACAACAAATGGCTCTCAACAATCAAAAAATATTTGTCTCACACAACCAAGTTCAACACAATTTTAGGATATAGTTCAAATAAAAATGATAATTTTACACAACCAAGTTCAACACTAATTTGACTTGAACACACATGACACATCATTTTTCAATATCATCATAGCCATTGCCATTGCCAGTTCCATCTTGTGCTTCTTCTCCTTGGGAGTCTTGGACGGTGGTGTTAATGGTGTTGGCATGTGATGAATCTCCATAGCCATCTATATTGATAGAAGGTGATGTATTCACTATGGAATCCATGCCATAGGCATCAACATTGATTCTAGGTGATGGATTCACCGTGGAGGCCATGAATCCCCCCGGTGTTGCTCTCATGCCTCCAAATCCCATGCCATCGAAGCCACTCATGCCACCATAGCCTCCAAAATCCCTCGGTGTTGCTCCCATGTCTCCAAAAAAACCCGGTGTTGCTCCCATGCCTCCAAAGCTACCCATACCTCTAAATGCATTCATTCCTTCACTTTGAGCCTTCAAGTGGTTTGCCGTCATTATTTTTTTGGCCAACACTTTATCATGAGCAAGGTTTATGTACTTCTTTTACCTTTCATCCATGTTGGACGTGTCAATGGTAAAGAGGTTCCTCTCTTCCTCCAATTGGCGTGCTTGCTCGGTGGCGGCCACCTTCTTCTCTTCCAAATCCAACTTCATCTCCTCGGCGGCCATATATGAATATGCCAACACTAGAATCCATGGCACATGCATCTACCACACCGAAAATCCGAGTTTTTACCTTGTTATCAATGTATCGAGCAGTCGGCGCGCGCTCATTTGTGGAGTCGGTGCCGATGACTGTGGTGGCGGTGGAGGCTGGCGGGAAGCTGGCGCAGTCGCCTGTGCACGCGCGTCCACAGGAGGGCGGTGCGTGGTAACCTTTTGACCGGCTTGTTGGAGCCGGCGGCCACGCCGCGGTAGGGCGTTTGCCCGTGTGTCCATTTCTTTCGGCGGCGGAGGCGCATCGGCGCTAACAGCGGCGGCAGTCGCGGTCAGGCGCGGTGGCACGAAGTTGAAGAGTTGGCGAGCGCTGGCGGCGACAACTGTAGGGTTAGGGTTCGCCGCTGCCAGAACTCCCGCACCAACACCATCGCCGGGGACCAAGTAATGCGGCGACTTGGGGGACAGATCCATCGCCGGAAAGTCGCCGACGTGCGCGCATGCGAGGAGGGAATCGTGGCACGGGGAAGATTCAGCAGCTAGTGGGCACTCGCGCATGAGCGGGAGAGATAGCGCGCACTGGCGGCCGGGCACCAAATTTGGGCGTGCGCTGGGGCAAATAGACCCGCATCGGATTTTTTACAGCCTGCATGACGATCACGCGCCTGCTGAAGGAGGGAAAGTGCTGCGCGCGCTATATCGGCGATTATTTTTACAGCGCCAATTTTTCGCGTGGCTATTGGAGTTGCTCTTAGTATTTGGATCCATTTTTCATCATCTTAGATGTAAACTACTCCCTCGTTCCATAATATATGCCTTTTTAGCGTACTGTTTTAGCTTTCTAAAAAGGTTTATATTGTGGAACGGAGGGAGTATGTCTTTGTTCGATGAGCAGTGTTTCAGGAATTTTTATTTGGGTTGTGTGCATCGTGTGTGGTAAACATTTTGCGGTTGTATAGTCTGGACACGATTTTTAGGGCCACCTAAAACTTCGTTTTCAACAAAAATTGACCCCACGACCCACGTCCATCCTTCCGTCTCCGGCACATAGGTGGGGAAGTCGCCATCAGGTTTGGCACACGAAGAAAAAGAACTAGCCAAGATCAGGTAGTACTAACTGACGATCAATTAAGTAATGATAATGCTACTCACTATCACGGAGCTAGCACCACCAGGCTTGCGCTGCAGCGCAAAGCAAGCTTTGCTAGTCTAAACGCGACAATACGTGAGGACTTTGAGACGGTCGATCGACGACGTGTTTTCTGTGCGCGTCAGTGTTAGCTCACAGGTTCTATTCAGATGGCAGGCCCTGTGACCTAACACCAGTTGTCGAGTGTCAGCGTCCCGGGCCCACCTCCACACACTCGTGTTGCGTTTGGACGTTTCCTGGCCCACGGCCGCGCACACGGGCCAACATTCAGCGGAGAGCCAACTCCATCCCAAAGCCCGGACTAAAAGGAGGAGGGAACTAGCGAGGTGGGACTAAAGTCACCGGCAACGTGTGGTACCTAACACCCCATCCCCCTAGAAAGCCCCCCAGGCGGGCATGTCGGTGCTGGCTCTGATACCAATTGTCAGCGTCCCGGGCCCAGCTTCACACACTCGTGTTGCGTTTGGACGTTTCCTGGCCCACGGCCGCGCACACGGCCGAACATTCAGCGGAGAGCCCACTCCATCCCAAAAACCCGGACTAAAAGGAGGAGGAAAACTCTCTCTTATAAGCTGGTCGTGGCCTCCTCCCGCTAGCGAGGTGGGACTAAAGTCACCGGCAACGCGTGGTGCCTAACATTGAGATCGTGAGAGGTAATGCGGTACGTAACGCTAAATCAACACCTCAACGACCCGGTCGCTAGCCACGCGGTTTCGCAGTCTCGGTTTTGATTCCGTTTATTATTCGATTTTTTCGTGTGTGTATCACACTCAAGAGCACGACGCATTTCCAGCTCGCCTATCAGATTTCTCTGTTTTACTCAGTCTGACTCGCTAAGTATCATATTGCTACGGAGTAGTATCGTGTATATGATATTATGTTTATAGTGCATTGTATCCTAGGATAGTATTATAGTGATATATTTATTGATTTATAATTTTTTTATGTATAATTATGTCAATCGGAATAAGACTTTGAGTGTGCATTTATTTCCACCTAAAGGAATAAATGTAAATGCTTTACCGTTTATGTTTTCATCGCCAATCTTGAAGCAAACACGTCCTAAAGGAATAAGTGTTTCCCTTAGAGAGTGAAGTAAATTGTGGTCGAACTGAGAAATCAAAGACAAAATAATTGCCATCATACCAAGCAGGCAAGCACACTCAAGAAAAAAAATATTTCATAAATCGGAACAAGAGTTCATTCATAAATATTTCTTCATTAACTATTGTGCCACTAAGCGCAGTTTAATCGGAACAAGAGTTTCATGCCACTATAAATGGCGGCAGTCTCCGCTCATGGTATCCGGAAGGGCAGGCGGCAGCGCTGACGGCGGTGAAGTCGCACGTGAGGGGATGCAAGGCCGTGTCGTGTGTTTGTGCGTGAAGGAGGACGAGATGAGATGAGAGGAAGAGAGGGTGAGCGTGTGAGTTGGGCTGGGGAGAGTCCAGCCCAATTAGGCTGGGGTGGGCCGAACTAGCATATTGTAGGGGTTCGTAGCATGGAAAACAAAAAAAAATCTACCGCATGCCACAAACAAGCCAAGATCTATCTACTAGATTGTAGCAACGAGTTGATTAGAGTACTTACCCTCGAAGATTCCAAAGCGGTTAACGAGAGCAGATTCTCATGGGTGATGTAGTCGTACACTTGCTGATCTCAAGTTCACGTAGACGATCCTTCCGGCGCTGCGTTCCGGCAGCGCTTCCGCAGTCGGTTACACGTTGGGTACTCGATGAAGACCTTTCTCTCCCTTGTTCCAGCATGCAGCAGAGGTTGTAGTTCTCTCCTTGCGATTCCGGCAGCACGACGACGTGGTGTCGGAAGTAGAGGGGAGATCCCGCAGGGCTTCGCCTAAGCCGGAGAGGGTATGGTGGAGTAGAGGGAGCCCCGGCGATCTAGGTTTTGGAGGCCGAGGTTTAGAGGTCGCTAGCAACTAGGGTTTAGCTAGTTGGTAGCGGTTTAGAGGAGATCTAGATTGGCCGCAACTAGAGAGGGGGAGGGCGGCGGCCAACCTAGGGTTTCTTGTGTTTGCAAGGGGGCGCCCTACCCCTCCTTTTATAGGTGGGGAGGCGCCAAGGGGAGGGAGTCCTCCCCCAACTCCACTTCATGTGGCCGGCCCAAGGGAGAGGGAGGATTCCTTCCCTAGGTAAGAATCCTTCTCTCCCTCCACTTGGAAATGTTGTCCCAGTTTGAATTTTTCAAACTTCCCTTTTGACTTTTAAATTAGAGTTTGATTTCTCTCTTCCAAGTGTCCAGCGAAGTGACCTAGTACATGATGCAACCATTCCACTTTGTCATGAAACATCCATGTACCCTTCCCCTTCCGGATCGGCGAACCTTATAGACCCTTCTAGAACATTCCGGTGAAAACACCAGAACCATTTCCGAACTCCGGAATTGGACTTTCCTTATATGAATCTTATTCTCCGGATCTCCTCGTGATATCCCGGATCCCATCCGAGCTTACGAACAACATTCAGTCTCTTTACCCACTTTCCATATCTACTAAACAACACTTAATCCTTAAGTGTGTCTCCCTACGGTTCGTGAATTATGCAGACATGACCAAGACTCTTCTCCGATCAATAACCAATAGAGGAATCTGGAAATTCATATGGATCCCACATATTTCTATGATTACTTCGTGATCGAATGAACCATTTACATACGATACCAATTTCCCTTTGTCTCATGATACTTTTATTATCCAAGGTTTGATCGTCGGTATCTCTGCATACCTAGTTTAACCTTGTTACTGATAAGTACTCTTTTCTCGTTCCTGTGATATGTGATCCCTTGTGAGCCAGTCACATGATTTCAAGCTAATTGGATGACATTCCACCGAGAGGGCCCAGAGTATATCTATCCTTCATATGGATGGACAAATCCCACTCTTGATCCATGTGCCTCAACACATACTTTCTGAACACTCAATGCCACCTTTATAGCCACCCAGTTACGGTGTGGTGTTTGATGTCATCAAAGCATCCATCCGGTGATGGTGATTAGCATGATCTCATGGTCGAAGGATTTAGGTTACTATGTATCTGAAAGCTTATAGCAACTGAACTATATTAAATGACTTGATCTTTATGCTACGCTTAACTATAGGAGTATGTCCATCACACCATTCTCCTAATGATATGATCTTGTTGTTAATAACATCTCAATGTTCATGATCAGGAAACCATGATCATATATTAACCAACAAGCTAGTTTAACAAGAGGCTTTACTAGGGACTCTTTTATGTTTACAAATCACACAAGTATTAATGTTTCCGGTTAATACAATTATAGCATGGTATGTAAACATTTATCATAAGCATGAAGATATGATAATAACCTCTTTATTATTGGCTCTTGGGCATATCTCAAACACATATAAGGGACGTGGGCATCAGCGCGTCACCCTATCCAAGCAGCGCAGCCACGCCACAGTGTCATCGTCCTGGGCAGCCGGGAGACGAGCGCGCCAGAGGTGTGCCTCCTTGCAACAGGAGAGCAGGAGCCAGGGCAGCAGCAAACATTGCTCAACGGCATTCCTGTGCTTCCACAGGTTCCACAGATAGAGCAAGCTGAGGGCGGATGGGGATGTTGCAGGGACATCGACGAGGGAAGCATAAGCATGTATCTCCCTGATGTCCACACTAGCAGGGAAACTATAGCCAACCATCGCTTAGAACCTCCGAGAGAAGGGGCACTCGAAGACGATGTGGTTGGCGGTCTCGAGAGGGGCCCGGCAGCAGGGGATAAGGCTTTCGCTGCAACCAGGATCTTCTTCCTCGGGAGCGCAACGCGATATTGGATCCTCCCTTTATAAATAAGCCAAGCAAAGAATCTCACCTTCGAGGGAGCGAAGTTCACCTAGACAAAAGCATGGAACGGGGCATCAACACCTCTCTAGGCCTGCAGCTTGTACATGGCGGACGCGTCGAGCGAGCCGTCTCTCTTGCGGCATCGGACAGCTCGTGCATGTCACACTCGCCGGAGAGGACGATCCCAGCGACGAGCTCAACTAGGAAGGGAAGTTGGCAATCAATTTATTAAACCTTTGGTTGGAAAGAAATTATTCAATGGTTCTAGAGAGTGATTTTGGTGTCTTCTGTTAGCTTTAGAACCCCACTGTGGTGCCTCTAGTGAGTGTGCATAGTATTGATGTATAGCAACATGATCCGCTGCTTGATTTTACTCACCAAAGATGAAACTTTGGCTACCAATGATGCAAAGGCTGAGGCATATTATTTGGTTAAAAAGAACAAATGCTATGATTTGGCCTTTTTATGTCTCTATGATGATTTTGCAAAGCAACACTTAGCAATACTGAGAGTACTACTCCATCCAATCCCCCTAGATAAAAATCTAGTTGAAGGGTAGATGGAACTGGTTGATGTGTGTTATTTCCCTTGTATTTCCAGATCTGTATGCAAGATATAAGAACAGATGCTGCATAATCTAGTGGATAGTTCTAATGATTTTTTACTTGCCGTTGATGAGTGATCTATGTCCTACTAGAGATCTTGGTCTAATACTATTGCTTTCGGATCTAGACTACTTGCTCTACTAGGTCTGGTTGCTCTTATTGTGAGGTGAAATTGTTCCTTCTTGATTTGCTAGCTGTAGGATTGATCCACCTTCTCCTCCTTGATGCTACTTGGCCTTCTTCTTCTAGATCAGCTCTTCCTTGTACTTCTAGACTGATCTTGATTAAGTGACCATGATTTATGTGGTGGATTTGATTTACGATCTGGTGCTGATTTTCTTTGATGTCTAAATTAAATAAATGTGTGCTGTGAACAAAGACATAAAGTGGTGTGGTAGTGTTCTAGGTGATCTTGTGAAAGGATAATCAGAGAGCCACTCTACTGCTACGAATGTGCTCTTATTCCCGATTGTGAATGTCTTGTGTTGACAACACACTAGCTTGTAGTGACTAAGCTTCTATATTGTTTGTTGTGACTTGTGGATAAGATCAAGTGGATGCCCGATATTTCTGGTTTTAGACTATTACTATTTACATTGACATGTGAAACTTTCCCTTGCCCATGATGCATAAGCCTGAGGACAATAACTAATACGAGCAGATACATTTACATTAGGCCCTAATCTGAGAAACACCCGATGATGAGATTTGCAATGCATTTCATTGCAATTCTGAGGGTATAACTAACCTTAATCTCTCCTTTCTATTTTTTTTTGTTTGTATGTAGGGATCAGGAATATGAAGAAAAGATTTAGAAGAGTAAGAAAGTGAATATGAATTTAGTTTAGGATTTTCTTCTCATTTATTAATTCTTTTGTAGCATTTTTTATTCTTTATGTTTAAAGACAATGTAATTGATTATTATTGCCATAAAGTAAATTAGTTCTTCATGTTTTATAATTTCTCTTCCACTTTCATTTTCTATTTGAGCAATTGCAATTACATTGTAATATTCTTTATATAGTAGAGATATTCTTTTATCATTAAATAACAATGTAATATTTGCATTTCTATTATCATTAAGGGTTCTTTTTATTTCATTATTGTATGATTAATATTAGTTTAATTCGATTTACTTTGTGGTTTATATATATTCTTTACTTAATGTTGGAATATTCTAAATTCCAAAGTATTCAAATTTGAATTTCAAATATTAATTGAATTGTTTCCCAAAACACAAAAATACAGTAGAAGTCGCGTCGAAATCCATAACACTTGCTTTGACGTTTCCATCAGATCAAGAGAGATCTTCATCCTTCTATAGATCTTTTAGTTTTGTGCGAAAATTCCCCGGATTTTCCTATGCATGAATGAAGTGCATACACATGTGGCCTCACTATTTCTAGGTGTTAATCCTGGGATGTTACAACGATGGAATATGATGCAACCTTGAACTTGTGAGTTTTCCCCCTCTGATTCAATTTATCTCTATTATTCTTTATAGCTTTGTCACTCGAGTAACATCTAAGCCTGGGGATGTTGATAGATCCAAATTTCGACACTATTTACCGACGATTTTCATTTGGTTTTTGCTAGGTTTCGTTGTATTTCACCTTTTAACTAACGTTAACATCGCGAATTAGCGAAACCTCGGTTTCTTAGGATGGTTTTCACGTAATGAACACTTTTGGAAGATCTGGGAGCATTTATGAGATATTTACAATTAAAGAAACAAATCCCCAATTGAAGCACTTTCATTAGAGGCGTCCATGGTGCGTAACGACCACTAGTATGGTTCGGATGCGTTAGTACCATCTGTCCATACGACCCGGCTGCACCTTCGTTATATTAACAGAGGCAACTTTCGTGAAGGCGAGACAACGAAAAACACAACACAGCCTCCGCAAACCATTCCAGAAGATGGGAGATCAGATCTGAAGAAGGAGAAGAACATCGCCTCATTCTTCGAAGATCTCTAGCCTCTAACCTATTCACTCCACCATCATCCCGACTTGTATTGAGAGAGAGATATTGGAACTTGTAATATTAGGGTTTGATACTTCGGTCTTTCTTGATTTGTATTTTATTTAATCCTCAAACGGTATTGTGGCTTGCTACGTTAAAGTGGAGATGATTTCCATTTGAAATATTATTGTGCATTTGATCTATCTTCCTCTCATGTCTGAGTAAATCCCCATAGGCATGGGAAATGTAGGAGATTGGTGAGATGTGGTGTGCCTCTTTTATTTCTATCCATTTGTGATTATTGTCGTGATTATTATATTATGAGAATGAATATCTATATTGTCTAATGTTGTTGTCTAATTTAAGGCCTAGATAACATGATCCACATATCTCATAGATATGAACTTGTTTACTAGCGAATCAGCAACCCCCCCGAGTGACATGACCGATATCAATGAGGAGCTAGTATACTACTCGAGGATAAACAAGGAACCATAAAGATTAAATCCATGATCTGCTCGAAAGACCTTAATTAATGCGCTGACCATTACTATGGTAACAAGCAGATGGATCATTAGGACTAGGAGGAATTGGCCATGAGGACTCCTAGTCAGCATACGGGTTGCTTGCTTACTCACATATGAATAAGAAGTATCACAATCACTTATCCCATTTCATTCGCTTGGCACATTCACTAACATAATGAAACATTTCTCTCCGTGCCTAAATTCTCATCTGCAGGAACTCCTAACACTTTCTTCACCTTTTACTTTTATATTATTTACTTATTGCATCTTACTTTACTCAAGTTTTCTCTACTATTCTCTCACCCATTTCCACTTTCAACACTTGCAGCCAATTCAGTCAAGACAACGTGACACCTTGGGTGCGATAGAAACGCCACATAAAAACATTTACCAAGGCTCCTTATTAGGATCGATATAAAACTAGAATTAATAATTCCGTGAAAACATGCTCTGATGTACCTGTGCACTTGCAGGCCATCAACTGCCAACCAACAAGAGAAGATTCATACATCTCCTCAATTGCTTTGCTAAATGTCCCTCTTGTACCGATGACGAAGACATAAACCACATGCTCACTGGATTCTCTAGATCCCGGGAAGTCTGGCATGCCCTTCTTCCATCGACCACACTGCCTGGAAGTTTCAATAACATTTGGGCGTCAGGGTGCAAAATTACTAAGGAAGCCATAATCTGCATGGCCGTTACCTGGAACACCTGGAAGTTTCACAACGCCCTGGAACATCCCGATGACGGATAGATATACTCTGGGCCCTCTCGGTGATATCACATTGATTAGCTTGCAAGCAAGTGATTTGATCACTAGAATGTTATATCATGGGAACGAGAAAAGAGTGCATGTCGATGCGAGATCAAACTAGGTATGGAGATACCGATGATCGAATCTCGGACATGTAATATATCGTGAAACAAAGGGATTAAGATACTAGTGTAAAAGGTTCCGACGATCACAAGAAAGTCATCGTTGAATGTGTGGGAGTCAGTATGGGTCTCCAGATCCCGCTTTTGATTATTGATCCGAGAGGGGTCTCGATCATGTCCGCATTATTCACCAACCGTAGGGTGACACACTTAAGAGACACCGACATCCAATTGGAGCAAAAGTTTCATGCCGAAAGAATGAACAAGCGTAGGAATTTATTTCACTAGATACCGAAACAGGTTTTCGGGTGAAATTGCATAAATTGGTTATGCATGTGAAATGGAATTCTAGCAAGGGGTTATTTGTGAATGTTTGTCATTAAAGTAATTGACAAAATTCTGAATAAAATAAAAGATTTTTATTTAATGAGAGTTTGCATTAAATTTGGTTGAAATTTAATGGCATGTTTGAGTGAGATTTTGAGTGGAGGAAATTTAAAGGAATTTTGTGAGTGGAGTGTCCACCCACATGAAGAGGGGAGGGCAAGGGGGAAGCCCCCATGCGCCGGACACCCCCTTGGGGTTCCCCCCTCCTCCTATAAAAGGCACCCCTCTCCTCACTTCTCACTCACACCTCCTCGTGAAGGATCTCTCTCCCCCTCTAGAATTTATCCCCCATGGTCTCGGACTAGCGAGATACATGTTCCCGGTGGCTATTCGACAAGAAAGAGTTGTGATTCCGCTGCATCGCTGGAGCGAGGAGGCGGAGGTTGCTCGGTGCCTCGAACGTGTGTGCGAGCACGGATGCGCTGCTGACTTGCGACGCTAGGAGTTCCTCTAGATCTTGAGATCGGCAAGAGATCGTCTACATCAACCACGACTTGAACTCCTTAAGCTTTGTCGGTCTTCAAGGGTATGTTCTCTACGGATATACATCCGCCCGTTGTTTGTATCTAATAGATAGATCTTGGTACATAGTTCACATCGTAGGAAATTTTTTGTTTTCTATGCTGCGAACCCTACAGTGGTATCAGAGCCGGATCTATGCGTAGATGCTTTACACGGGTAGTACACATATGAGTATGTGGGTGATGATGATCATGTTGTTGCTCCTTAGTTGTAATTTTGGATATTGGTGGCATAGTGGGATGAAGCGGCCCGGACAAACTTTACATGTCCTCGCACATGAGACCTGTTCCATGCTTGACATGCAACTAGTTTGCATAAGTGGCTAGCGGGTGTGTGTCTCTCCTACTATAGTCAATATATATTTTGCAAAGAGTTGTCAACAATTTGGTTATCCTCGTTGTGGTTCATGTTCGTAGGTAAGAACGGTTCTATCTCGAAAGCCCTAAGCCACGTAAAACTTGCAATGGATAAATTAGAGGCGTCTAGTTTAGATTATTGCTGGGCTAGTGTTATGATATGGTGATGTTGTAAGTAGAAGTATGAGATGATACTCTTACAACATACATAATGTGTAATCTCCATAGACCTTGGACTTACACATATAGGTATGATAGTGATCATACCACGATGCACATGATAGAGATCATATGCGGAAACCATATCATTTCACTAATAAACATGTAATGTTTGATAGCATCTTATATTTCTTGTTTAGCGCTTTGTTAGCATAATAAGATGATCCCTCATTTAAATATCAAGATAAGAATGTGTTCTTCCTTTAGTATGCACCGATTATGTTTCCGTTGCTCCAAAACATCACGTGATGATCGGGTGTTCTTGGATCCACGACCATATTTCGGGTGTAAAACAGTTCCACACGCTAATACTAAGGTTCTAACTTGGCGAGCCTAGCATGTACGCATGGCCTCGTAACACGACGAAAGGTTAAGCATGAGTCATATAGTAGATATGATGCCCATTTGATGCTCGCCTTTGAAGCTATACCGACTCACGTGATGATCGGACTTGGTATAGTGGATTTGGTTCATGTAATCACCAAAAAGGCACGAGGGATGTCGTTTTTGAGTGGGAGTTCATTCGTAATATGGATTAGTTGAACTCAATCTATCATACACTTAGTCTAAACTTTATAAATTCTGTTGTAGATGGCACCACCTGCTTTTAATTTCAATGTGTTCATGGAGAAAGAGAAACTTGCAACGAACGGTAGCAACTTTACCGAATGGGCCATGAATTTGAGGATTCTCCTCTCTGCTGCACAAAAGCAATACGTGCTAGAAGCGCCACTAGGCCCCCCACCTTTTGAGGATGCCCCTGATGAGGATAAGAATGTCTATCAGACTCGTCAGGAGGACCACAACTTTGTTCATTGCGGCATATTGTATGGGCTAGAGCCAGAACTTCGAAAGCGTTTTGAAAACGGCAATGCTTTTGATACAATGGGTGAGTTGAAAATGATTTTCGACACACATGCTGCTGTAGAGAGCTACAACGCTTCAGAAAAGTTCTTTAGCTGCATGATGGAAGAGCATAGCTCCGTTAGTGAGCATGTACTCAAGATGTCGGGTTACACCGATAAGCTTGTGTCCTTGGGAATAACGATTCCCATTGACTTAGGCATCCATCGTGTTCTGCAGTCTCTACCACCTAGCTATAAAAGCTTTGTGATGAACTATAATATGCAAGGCATGAAGAAGTCTCTCCCTGTAACACCCTCAGAATCGGCCCTATGCAAGTTTTAGCGCTTCCCGCCAAACCCGCATAGAAACGATTCAAAGGTGCCCACCAGGCAATTTCGTGCGGGTGGAAAACGAAGTAATATCATTACACAATAGTCCTCGATGGAACCCACAAAACATATATACAACAACGACTCAATGAGGCAAGAATACAGATGTACAATACAAAGATCCAAATTACCTTTAATACGATATAGCGTCCGAGTACGGACAAGATGCAAATTGAGCTAAGAGCCCTGAAGAATAACCACTAGCGTCCATAACCCTGCCCAGGCCAAGCCGGAAGGGTAACCCTGCTAACGACGTCGATCTCAAAACCTGCTTAAACAAAAGGGGTGCCGACAAAGGGCAAAGGAAAAAGAGAGAGCTCAAGATCGAGGCCAGTACACGGCGAGGCTAGAATTCGGCGGTCCTCGCCTACATAGGTATGGTGGACTGAAGCGGCAGCGCGGCATGCACTAAACAGCCTATAGAGACTCGATACAACTAGCGGCTATCAGAGAGGGGTAAGAAAGACCTATTCGGAACCAACCTGATACTACCACCAAACATACCCATCCTGGTATTTCCCCCTCGAGACCAAACGAGGAAGTCAGCCGAGGAACTCACACCGTTGGCAGTTTTATTTATTCAGTTATCGTTGCAGCAATTACTAGTCAGGTATAGATAGTCATCCTGATATAATAAGCAAGGCACTTTTAGTTAACCATTCCGTTGAAGTTGCAACACTTACTAGTCGATACAATTGGCATGAGATATCCCAAAACCCAGCAGCTTGTTGGCACTTTTATTTAGCCATTCCGTTGTAGTGGAGCTGATTACTAGTCATATCGGATACAAGTCAAATTATAACAAAGAAACTTTAGTTATAGTTGTCTATGATCAAGAACTGTGCTCCAAGTCGTCCATAACCGCGGACACGGCTTCTAAAAGATTTAACCGCAGGGTGCACCAAAGTTCCCACACGCACCTACACCCTTGTTGTCGATCGGTAGGTACAAGATCACAAAACATACACCCAACGGTATGTCGACGGGGTTTCGGACACGACGCTTCCGGACCCAAAGCAAGCAGGGGCCACCCCGAAGCTACCCGTATGTGAAGTCGGCGGTCTCGAGACGGACCTGTGGTTTGCGTCAATGGCTGTAAACGATCGGGAACCCGAAAGTGTGGCCACTGGCTTGTCGATACCGAAAACACTCCGCTTACCTAAGCAGTCAAGCGCTCCACGCGCACTCGTAAATAAAGCAGTAAGGCATGGCATAAGTACATGATAGTAATAAAGCCCCAAACTACTTTGTGGCCCCTAGTACAGTACTTGAAATCAGGTACTAAATCGATGGGGGTGCCCACACACCCCACCTGTGGTTAGCGCGCTCGATCTCGGAATAGGTGTCAAGAACTCGGGTCCCACGGACACCAAAGGTGATTAAGAACCAAAAATTGTCTATTACCCACCGGTGCCTCTGCATTTACCTACTTCAATTTTAGTTATTAAACGATAATTAAAGCCATGATCATCTCCAACATAAAGCATATGGTCGTCCTCCAACAACCGTGGTACTGGACGACACGCAACAGCACTTGAGCAAGCGACTACGACGGGCAAGTCCAACTATCTACCAAACAATAGGTAATAGGATGTGTCCAAGGCAATATAAGGCTGCAAGGGATATCACGGGTACAAAAACTAGAACATCGCCACACAGATAGCAATAGATCAATAAAAGGGAATAAAGACTAGAAATGTAAAATAGGTAGAAAGGGGGAGAATGCTCGCCTGAAAACATTGCCGAAGGTTCATCCGAAGATCGGGTCGACTCTCGCATTAACTCATCGGCCTAATCCGTGAAGAAGCAAAGCACTACAAGAAACACCGGATGCACTATTTAATACTACGGCAGAAGATCGGGCGTGATGCATGTATGATGTATGACATGGCAAAGGTGCGATGCAATTAGGCAATGTTAAGCGGAACCGGGGTCCCGACAATTAAGTATATGGTTATAGTTGTTTAGATACCCACAATTTAAATGTTGTATTAACAAGGCGAAAACATGGCATCGGTTCGCTACATAAATTTAAATGGAGACAAACTAAGACTAGAATAGCCCACATATGGTCTCCATATTTAATTATATGGTGAATCGGCATAAGGCCCCCAAACCACACCAATATGCATGCGAGTATGACAATTAAATATGCAACAGTTTATAGAGTTGGTAATTTATAAAATAGGGGCTCGGAAAAGGTCACATATCTCGGATCGAAGATCTTGGGGCTCGGAGGGGTTCGGGTTCGGTCTTTGGGGATCTTGACTCTCGACACCTTCGGATTCTGGGACGGAGCACTTGAGTTCCGACCAGTAGGCGCACCAGATTCTGATGGTAACACTTATCATCGGAGTCTTGACAATCTTGTACCAAATCTCGCTCCTGTCTTCGCAGACCCAACATGACACGAACACGGGCAGCAATATAACATCACCCACACCTCCTCACCACACTGTCTCCACATTAACATACACTCCAGGGAACATACGAAGCCAAGGAGAGGCACTGTCGAGTGGTCACAGGGTCGAGAAGACGCGGTGATGCGAGCCGAAGGTCGATGGTGGCGCTCACGCGCGGGGCAGAGGCCGGCGGCAGCACAGCGGGTGGCAGGAAGGTCGGCCGAGAGGGCAGCAGCGTCCACACGGGGCCAGGAGATGACGAGGTGAGGGGGGATCGGTGGTGCACACATGCTAGTGGGGTCGCGGTGACTCGGAGCCGAAGGGCACGGCGCCGATGGTGCGTCGGCCCGGAAGAGGGGTGCTGTCACTGAGGCGGGCGAGGAGATCACCAGGGCGCCAGGCGATGCAGGGGAGGCGCTGGAGAGGAGGGCCTCGACGGCGGTGGCGCATGCGGCCAGCAGACGCGAGGAGGAGGGCCGCAGCGGCGGGCATGGCGGCCGGGGAGGAGGAACCAGGGGGCGCCGACGGTCAGGAGGTCGAGGAGAAGGCGGGGCGGTGTCACACGGGCGGCGTGGCGACGAGCTCGGGACGAGGACCAGCAGAGGCTCTTCGGGTGGAGATCGAAGAAGGCGGCCGGTTTAGAAGATAGGGAGAAGAGTGGCGAGGTAAGGTTGCCATTGTGGGTAGAGGGGCCCGGCAAGGCAGACGGGGGGGGGGGAGATCGAGCGAGGCTCGTCTCGATCCTGGCGGCGGTGAGGAGCTCTGCGAGGAAGGGAGGGAGGCGAGGCGATCTTGGAACAGGTGGGGAACAGGGACGAGGCGATTGGGAGCGGGGACTCGCGGACGCAAGGGGAGAACGACGCGGGTCGATCGGGAGTGGTGGGCCAGGGGCGGTATGTGCGGGATGGTGCGTGCGTGTGTTGTGTTGCTCGCTGGGTTGGGTGCGGGTACCGAGTGCATGTAGAGTTTGGGATCAGGGGGTGGCGGCGGCTGAGATGGGTGGTGGGGTGAGCTGGTAGGCTAGGGTTTGGGTGGGGAATTTAGGGTTAGGCGTGGGGTAGTAGGTGGCTGGCTGCTGGGCCTTGGGCCTAGCGGCTGGCTGCCTCCCCCACAAAAATATTTTGGGTTTTTAATTATTATTATTTTAAATATTTGGTAAATAGTTTTTAAGACAAATACAAGATCCAAACGGACCGAGAGATTTGATTTGAAATTTAAGGATGACTAGTTTACAAAACAACATAGTCTTTCGCAAAATAGTTTTAGACAAAAATCATAATATGCATGATGATGTCATAATGATGCACAAGTACAAACAACAACAATTTTCTAGTAGTGGATTTACCCGGGGTGCTACACTCCCCGAGCTTCTGTCAATGCTTAAAACTGCAGAAGTGGAGATCAAAAAGGAACATCAAGTGTTGATGATCAATAAGAACACTGGTTTCAAGAAAGACAAGAAGGGAAAACAGAAGGGAAGTAAGGGCGGCAAGCCGGTTGCCGTGCCTGAAAAGAAACCCCGAGTTGGACCTAAGTCTGATACCGAGTGCTACTATTGTAAGGGGACTGGCCACTGGAAACGCAACTGCCCCAAGTATTTGGTAGACAAGAAGGCCGGCAAGGCAAACAAAGGTATATATGATATACATGTTATTGATGTGTACTTGACTAGTGCTCGCAGTAGCATCTGGGTATTTGATACCGGTTCAGTTGCTAATATTTGTAACTCGAATCAAGGGCTGCGTAACAAGCGACCGCTAGCAAGGGGTGAGGTCAAGATGCATGTCGTCAATGGATCAAGCGTTGATGTGATCGCCGTCGGAACGCTGCCTCTCCATTTGCCGTCGGGATTAGTTATAAACTTGAATAATTGTTATCTGGTGCCTGTAATGAGCATGAACATTGTATCTGGATCGTGTTTGATGCGAAGTGGCTATTCATTTAAATTCGAGAACAATGGTTGTTCTATTTATATGAATGAAATCTTTTATGGTCATGCACCGATGATGAATGGTTTATTTCTATTAGATCTCGATGATAATGTTACACATATTCATAATGTTGATGCTAAAAGGATTAAACTTAATGATGATATATCCGCATATATGTGGCACTGCCGTCTAGGTCATATTGGCGTTAAATGCATGAAGAAGCTCCATTCAGATGGACTTTTGGAATCACTTGATTTTGAATCATTTGATACATGTGAGCCATGCCTTATGGGCAAGATGACTAGGACGCCGTTTTCCGGTTCAATGGAACGAGCGACAGATTTATTGGAAATCATACATTCTGATGTATGTGGTCCAATGACTGTGTCGACGCGAGGTGGATATCGTTATTTTGTTACTTTCACGGATGATTTGAGTAGATAAGGTTATATCTACTTGATGAAACACAAGTCTGAAACCTTTGAAAAGTTCAAGGAATTTCAGAATGAAGTGGAAATCATCGTAATAGAAAGATCAAATTTCTACGGTCCGACCGTGGAGGCGAGTATCTAAGTTACGAGTTTAGCACTCACATGAAAGAGTGTGGAATTGTTTCACAACTCACGCCTACCGGAACACCACAGTGAAATGGTGTGTCAGAACGTCGTAATCGTACTTTATTGGATATGGTTCGATCTATGATGTCTCTGACGGACTTGTCATTGTCATTTTGGGGTTATGCGCTAGAAACTGCTGCATTCACTTTAAATCGGGCACCAACTAAATACGTTTAAAAGACACCGTATGAATTGTGGTTTGGAAACAAACCTAAGCTGTCATTTCTTAAAGTTTGGGGATGCGATGTTTATGTGAAGAAACTTCAACCGGATAAACTCAAACCCAAAGCGGAAAAATGTGTCTTCATAGGATACCCTAAGGAAACTATTGGGTATTCCTTCTATCACAGATCCGAGGGCAAGGTTTTTGTTGCCAAGAATGGATCCTTTCTAGAGAAAGAGTTTCTCGCGAAAGGTGTGAGTAGTCAGAAGGTAGAACTCGAAGAGGTTATTGAACCTTCTCTTCAAAGTATGGCGAGTAGCGCAGCGCCGGAAGTTGTTCCGGAGTTGTCTTCACCTGTTGAAGAGGGAACTAATGATAATGATCATGAAACTCCAAAATAGAGTACTACCGAACCTCGCAGGTCTAGCAGGACGCAGGCTCGAGTCAGACGGAAATCCTGTCATGAATTTCATGGTTGATGAAAATGATGACCCTGCGACGTATGAAGAAGCTATGATGAGCCCGGATTCCAACAAATGGTTAGAATCCATGAAATCCGAGATGGAATCCATGTATGAAAATCAAGTTTGGAACTTAGTGGAATTACCTCACGGCCGAAAGGCCGTGGAGAACAAATGGATTTTCAAAAGGAAGACTGATGATGATGGTAATGTGACCGTCTATAAAGCTCGACCTGTCGCAAAGGGGTTTCGACAAATTCAAGGAGTTGACTACGATGATACATTCTCTCCCGTAGCGATGCTAAAGTCATTTAGGATTATGTTAGCAATTGCTGCATATTTATATTATGAGATATGGCAGATGGATGTCAAAACTGTGTTTCTCAATGGTAATATTGAAGAAGAGTTGTATATGATACAACCAAATGGTTTTGTCGATCCTAAGGATGTTAACAAGGTGTGAAAGCTTCAGCGATCCATCTATGGATTGAAGCAAGCATCACGAAGTTGGAATCTCCGCTTTGATGAGGTGATCAAAGAGTTTGGATTTGTCCAAACTTATGGAGAAGCTTGTATTTCCAAGAAAGTGAGTGGGAGCAATGTGGCATTTCTGATATTATATGTGGATGACATATTATTGATCGGAAATGATATATATCTTTTAAACAGTGTTAAAAGTTATCTAAACAGCAAATTTTCAATGAAGGACCTAGGTGAAGCGTCATACATATTAGGCATAAAGATCTATAGAGATAGATCTAGACGCCTAATAGGGCTATCGCAAAGTACATACCTTGATAAGATTTTAAATAAGTTTAAAATGGACGGAAGTAAGAAGGGGTTCTTACCTATGTTGCAAGGCAAGACATTGAGTAAGACTCAAAGTCCGGCTTCGACGGAAGAAAGAGAGATAATGTACAAGGTCCCCTATGCTTCAGCCATAGGCTCTATAATGTACGCCATGCTATGTACAAGACCGGATATGGCACATGCTATTAGTTTGACTAGTAGGTACCAATTGGATCGAGGTTCAGAACACTGGATAGCGGTCAAGAATATCCTTAAGTACTTACGAAGAACTAAGTATATGTTTCTTGTATACGGAGGTGAAGAAGAGCTCGTCGCTAAGTGTTATGTTGACGCTAGCTTTGAGACCGATCCGGATGACTCTAAGTCTCAATCCGGATATGTATTTCTCATGAATGGCGGAGCGGTTAGTTGGAGGAGCTCCAAACAACCTGTGGTGGTGGGATCAACAACGGAGGCCGAATATGTTGCTGCTTCAGAAGCGGCTCAGGAAGCAGTTTGGATGAAGGAGTTCATATCCGAACTAGGAGTGGTTGCAAATGCGTTGGACCCAATGGTGATCTATTATGACAACAATGGTGCCATTTCCAATGCCAAAGAGCCAAGGTCTCAGAAGCATTCCAAGCATATTAAGCGCCGGTTTCACTCCATCCGCGAGCTTGTAAAGGATGGAGATATAAAGATTTGTAAAGTACATACGGATCTCAATGTAGCAGATCCGTTGAGTAAAACTCTCCCTAGAGAAAAACATGATCAACACCAGAACTCAATGGGTGTTAGACTTATCACTATGTAACTAGATTATTGTCTCTAGTGCAAGTGGGAGACTGAAGGGAATATGCCCTGAGAGGCAATAATAAAGTGTTTATTATGTATATTCCAAGTATATGATAGATGTTTATTTTGCATGCTATAATTGCATTTATACGGAAACATTAATACATGTGTGTTTAATAAACAAATAGAAAGTTCCTAGTTATTCCTCTCTCATAAACTAGCTCGTTGATTAACAAGATGATCAAGGTTTCCTGATCATGGACATTGGATGTTGTTAATAACGGGATCACAACATTAGTGTAATGGTGTGATGAACATTCATCCGAAGTATAGCATTATGATAAAAGGCATTGAGTTTATATTGCTATAACAACTTACGAAGTGATCCTAATCCTTAGACCATGAGATCATGTCAATCACTAACACCGGAAGAGTTTCTTGATAACATCAAACGTCACATCGTAACAGGGTGATTATAAAGATGGATTCAGAACTAATAAAGTGTTATGTTGAGGCTCATGGATTGAGAGTGGAATTTGTTCATCCCGATGACGGATAGATATACTCTGGGCCCTCTCGGTGATATCACATTGATTAGCTTGCAAGCAAGTGATTTGATCACTAGAATGTTATATCACGGGAACAAGAAAAGAGTGCATGTCAGTAACGAGATCAAACTAGGTATGGAGATACCGATGATCGAATCTCAGACATGTAATATATCGTGAAAAAAAGGGATTAAGATACTAGCATAAAAGGTTCCGACGATCACAATAAAGTCATCGTTGAATGTGTGGGAGTCATTATGGGTCTCCAGATCCCGCTTATGATTATTGATACGAGAGGGGTCTCGATCATGTCCGAATTATTCATGAACCGTAGGGTGACACACTTAAGAGACACCGACATCCAATTGGAGCAAAAGTTTCATGCCTAAAGAATGAACAAGCGCAGGAATTTATTTCACTAGATACTGAAACAGGTTTTCGGGTGAAATTGCATAAAGTGGTTATGCATGTGAAATGGAATTCTAGCAAGGTGTTATTTGTGAATGTTTGTCATTAAAGTAATTGAAAAAATTCTGAATAAAATAGAAGAGTTTTATTTAATGAGAGTTTGCATTAAATTTGGTGGAAATTTAATGGCATGTTTGAGTGGGATTTTGAGTGGAGGGAATTTAAAGGAATTTTGTGAGTGGAGTGTCCACCCACATGAAGAGGGGAGGGCAAGGGGGCATCCCCCATGCGCCGGCCATCCCCTTGGGGTTCCCCCTCCTCCTATAAAAGTCACCCCTCTCCTCACTTCTCACTCACACCTCCTCGTGAAGGATCTCTCTCCCCCTCTAGAATTTATCCCCCATGGTCTCAGACTAGCGAGATACATGTTCCCGGTTGCTATTCGACAAGAAAGAGTTATGCTTCCGCTGCATCACTGGAGCGAGGAGGTGGAGGTTGCTCGGTGCCTCGAACGTGTGTGCGAGCACGGATGCGTTGCTGATTTGCGGCGCTTGGACTTCCTCTCGATCTTGAGATCGGCAAGAGATCGTCTACATCAACCACGAGTTGAACTCGTTAAGCTTTGTCGGTCTTCAAGGGTATGTTCTCTACGGATATACATCCGCCCGTTGTTTGTATCTAATAGATAGATCTTGGTACATAGTTCACATCGTAGGAAATTTTTTGTTTTCTATGCTGCGAACCCTACAATAAAAGTTTAGGCTGGCATAAGCCCGCCATAGTCTCGCTCAAAAAAAAAGAACGAGGTTATCCTATTAAGGTAGTCATTTAGGGGAGGACGGTCCAAGACGATTTCCTAGCGGAGACCATCGTCTATAAACTAGGGGTGGGGCTCTAGGTAAGATGAGGTCGGGCGTCCTCCTTAGATGGGCTCACGACGATAAAATGTTTATCTATACCTAAAAATAAAAGATGGAACGCTTCTATCAACCAATATTTTTAGACGATTTAACCCTCCATGAAACTACTTATTTACCCACCATTACCATTGTTAAGTTAGATACCGGGTCGTTATTTATTTTTCCCTAGCGTGTTGGGGAACTGCCACCTAGACAGACATCACACGATCACATACCGCTTCGTCCCTCTTCAACGGAAAAAAACAAGAAAGGCCCACCCCACACAGGGGGAGCTCAGGAGTAGGACATAAGCGTCGAAGATGCATGCGTTGGCCGCGTGCAGGGTGGGTGAGCCGGAGGAGTGCCAGGGCGTGGCCGCATTGGCAGCAGAGCACCACGAGCCTGAGGAGCTGACCAGGTCGATGTAGGGGATGGGGACACTGGGGCCATCGAGGTCCTGGCAGCGCCAGGGCACAGGGGTGGCAAGCCGGAGGAGCGCATGGCGTGGTCAAGTTGTCAGCGGAGCACCGAGATCCTGAGGAGCTAACCAGGTTAGGATATGGGCCGTCCGAGGCGCGGGGGCCATTGAGGTCCTGGCGGTGACAGTTCCTCGCTAACGGTGACGACCACAAGCATCCTTCAAAACCAGGCCCATCGACTCGACCCATCCAACAATGCCTGTGGCGCCTCCAGAACTCAACCTGTAAGAGGTCACATGCAGACCACAGCGCCACGCCGCTAGCCCATCCCATCTATTTCTGTTTACTGGATACCCACCGGCAGCAAAATCATAGACACTCACCCTTCATCCTCTATCGTCGCCAGCCCACCACGCCGTGTGGAGGTTCCATGCTGCACGCAGTGGAAGCCACGATGGCGGTGGGCAGGAAGCTGTGCTGAATATACAAATTTTTTATACGCTATGTCACATTTCCTGTAACGGTTTTGCCTAATCTTAGCTTGCCTCCTGATTGATAGGATCAGATGCACCTCTCGTGCGACATTGAGTCTGTAATCTTGCAAGATGCACCTCATGTCGTTCGCCCGACGCCCGTCTCTACACCAGCTCGCGCTTGTTGCCCTGCTTTGCTCGTTGTCCTACTTCGCCGGCGTCTGGCACCATGGTTGCCTTATCTATGTGTGCCTTATGGTCCATATCTATAATGCGTTTAGGGTAACAAATCAGGAAAACCTGATAAGTCATATCCATGTCAGCCTGTGTCCATGACCCAGCCGCCATTGGTATTGTAGTTAATGTTGGCCGCTGTCCTTTCATTGAGGACGAAGTCCTCATCGTAGCGGTACCAGCAGTCCTTGACCACATGGTCAGTTACATTGCAGAGCTGGCATTGTGGGCGGTCGCCACCACCGCCACCACCACCATTGTCGCGGACACAGCCATTGTGGTTGTAGTTGCCGCAGCCACGGTCATTGTTGTTGTTGTTGTTTCCACCGCCATTTTTGGTAGCCTACTTGGCCACCATTACCACCGCCTTGAGGGTTGTTGTGCCCCTGGTTTCCACAACCGCCGCCACCACGACCACCGAAGTGGCTGCGGCCACCGCGAATGGTGACGTGGAAGGAGGATTAAGAGGGACCACCGCCATGAAGCATCTGCTGATGACTTTCATAAGATAAAAGCTGTGAATATAATTCGCTCACCGTGATTGGTTCCGCTCTGCCGAGGATGGCAGCGACGAGGGAGTCGTAGGCGGGGTCACGCAGGCCGGCGAGGATGTAGGAGACCATGTCGTCATCTTGGAAGATCTTTCGGCAGAGACCATCTCGTTCTCGTAGGACTTCATCATGGCGACATATTCTCCCATGGTTGTATTGCCCTTCTACACATTGGTGATTGCGATGCAGGTGTGCGGTGACCCAGCATACCACTGCATCTGTAGTATACTATAGTCGTTGACATGACATCCACAGAACACCATTCTGTAAATATCACATCCCTCAGAGTGGTACAACAAAAACATTGCGGGTCCATATTACAAACATTCACACATTATTATTATTACAATACTAGAAGTTCGGGACTTCAAAAGATTCAACTTACATACCAAAATATAACGTGTTTTCAGCGGAATTTAAAAGTAGAAACTCCAACTAGGAATTGAGCTCAGCAGCTTATTCTATAGAGTTCATGCTGCTCGGTTCCATCGGTTACTACTAACTATGTTACTTGGGTACACTCGTTGTCATCGACACCATAGCGGATTTTGTAATCCACTCCTTCAACACCTCCTGACAGGTGAGGCTCCTCGTAGAACACATCTTCTTGTCATTCGGCTGCATACATTGGCACGTCTTCGGGATCCTCAAAGTCTAAGCAAGGGATCAAAGGAAAGGGTGAGTAACAGCGTTACCCAGCAAGTTCATTATATACAAGGTGGGAACTTTGATGCTCTAACTACCACCTCGGACTATAAATCCTTCGCACTATGTAGTTTTTTAAATCTTTCTTCAAAGATTGATTTTATTATAAATATCTATGACAATCAGCCTTCACAGGTTGACCAGAACTTTCATGGAGTTCCTTTCCTTCCACGTTCGCAGCTCCTTCCCGGAACAGGGAGTAACAAGTTGCAATTCTTACACTCTACAGAGGTGCGTTACTTTAACCATGAGAGATCAACTCCTTGTTGCACAATCGGACGTACTTTATCGTCCACAATTCCTTGATGTGGGGCCCAGTAGTTGGTCCAAGCCAATCACTGCCCCTTCGCGACCTCGCATGCCTCCTTGGTGTACACCATGCCCACATATTGAATTACGGCAATGGTTTTTACAAACTGTTAGATGCCAGAACTATCATGGGACGTTGAGGGTTCCCACCCATATGCTGCATATCCTCTACGAATTACCAATTAATATGCACGCTACAAGGATAACAGCCACGACCTGCACATCCGGTTACATGCGAGAGGAAGAAGATACAACTGACTTCTCTATCCCATTCCAAATCTCATGCCTAACGCATAATATACATGCTAGAATCACTGATGTCATGGGTTATTAAGTCCCTAGTTGATCATCATTGTTGCAAATAGAACCCTAAGTTCTATTGCTCCATTATATCATCACTTAGGATGATATCTCAGATTTCTTTATTTGTGAAAACAATATTTTCTTTCTTTGGAGTATGTATGATAACACACAATTTGCTACTTTGATAAAGACTCTTCAAAGGATATGAGCAAGTGATGAACTTGCCTTGTTATTGCAAGGTAGTGAAGTCTGATGCTTGCACTGGACCTTGAGCTTCTATGTCTACAAAACATCATTATTGCTCGGTAAGGACAATATTTAAAGAAGCAAAATGATTATGCAAAGTAATGTAATGCATTATTTGGCTTTACATGTATTCTCCCCCGTTTATTTAAATTATAAAATCCTTTTTAATAATAAAGGATTTATAAATATTAATTTTTTAATATTTATTGAATATTTTATTCTTTTATTTTATTTCATTTTCTTAGAATTTTATTAATTTAATAATTCCTTCAAGAATTATTATTTAAATACCAAAAACTATCATTAAATATTTGTTTGATATTTTTCTAAAATACTACAATATTAATATATAATGAAAGTGATTTTTATTTATTTTTATTAACTTTCAATAATTTTGTAAAATTCCATAAGGAATATATATTACAAAATTCTTAATAAAATTTGTATGTCTAAAATTTTATTTCTTAATTTATTTGGATAGTTTGAATTATTGTGAATCCAAAAATATTTTATTTATAATTTTTGGATTTTTATTTTATTTTTCTAGAATTTATTTAAGTTTAGGGGCATTTTGGTCTTTTTCCATTTATTAAAACAGGCTCTAACTGATTTGGGCTGACTGTTTGGGTTTATTGGGCCCTTGTGGCCTAGTAGGGCAGAGTCAAAATGATACCCCGAAGGGGTCCTGGCCCAATCCAGCCCAACTCTCTCTGTCTCTCTCTCGAGCTCACCTCTCTTCTTCTCCTCCCCCGACCCCGTGGTCAGCGGTGTCACCGCTGGCGATTCACGCCATCGTGGACCTCCCTGGCCACCGCCGTGGTGCAGGACGAGGTTGTCGGCCCCTCTCTACCCTTCTATCCAATTAAATTTGGACCAGGAGCCCTCCTGTGGCCAGACTGGCTCCATCCCGAACCCTAGGGTTTGGTGTAACGCTGGCGCTGTCGCCGCCGCCGTTGCCTTGTGCTGTGGTGGTGCTCCTCGCCTCCAGGCGTGGCTGTGGTCGCTGCCTCAGCATGGTGTGGGTCGCAGCGCCCCCTTGGAGGTGCTCCCCGTGCCGCCGTGCTCATCGTCGACGACCCTTTGCTTCCTCTTCTAATCTACAGCGAGGACCACAGGTGAGTTGGTCCTTGGATTATCACCCGTGCCTCTACCTTCTTTGAATTTATATGTGTGTAACTAGTGGATATTCCTCATTAGGGTTCATCTTGGTTCTAGGGTTCTTCCCTGGTTCTAGGATTCATTCATCTTTGTGCTTGTAAGATGATGATTTGATCTGGTAATGATGCCTAATGAATATTGTGCTCACTGTACTTCAGTGCTTTCTGTCATGTTTTGATTATCTGATGCTATTGTTTATCTGATGCTAGTGGTTCAGTAGTGTTGCCTCTAATTGGTGATAAAGCTTGGTTAAGATGATGGTGTAACTGTGAAACTTGGTTGGTTAGGTTGACGCTTAGTGTGTCTCTCTATTGTCAGTACTCTAGTACTGATGATAGCACTGTCAGTGGTGATTTACTGTATTAGTAAAGATTGGCATGTGAATTCATGTGTAGATTGAGGTTACTTGGTTTCTTACAGTAACACTTTGCACATATACACCTGATCCTGATTCCTGGTTATTCTTTCCAGGAAAATGATAGTTATTGGCTTATTGGTTTATTTATGAAAGCTAAGTGATTGTTGGCTTGATTTTAGAATTGGTTCTTGTGACACCATCCTAGTATGGCACACAAGTGGTGATTCTACTATTGGGCTTTACTATGGCAGTGCTTAAGATTGGATATCTGTTAAAGATAAATTGTAAGCTTCTTTCTTTTAAAGATCAATGCCTATGATGCTGGTCTGAGGCTTAGGAATTAAATTTCTATCCTACTGCCCCTCATAGATATGCTTAAGTATCAAGGTTGTTCAATGGATCTTGGATCCTGGTTGGCTAAAATGATTTGGGTGCTTACAGCTTAATGTTGATGCATATAGTTTTATGAAATCTGTGGTGATACTCCATTAGGAGATGTGCCCAAATTTCATAAGCTATATGAGAACATTTTGGAATATATATGAGTTGTTGATGATCACCAGGATCTATGATGCTGGTCTGAGATCCTGGTGGATTTGGTAGAGTTTACTACTGTCCTTATATTTCAAAATTACTCTATGATAGGTTCATCCCACTTGGGTGATCACTAAGAGGTTTAATTTGTAAAACAACACATGCTTTTCTATTTGAAGATGATGAAGAGCATATGTGGATGTTTTATGATGCTCACCACACTTGGGTCTTGTTGTTGCAAGTTGTTGATCTTGTGGCTAGCTTGATTTGGTGCTTTTCCTGATACTTCCAGCTCCTAGACTTGTCCTTGATCTAGCTCTCCACCTCCTGGTCCTGGTGGCTTGATCTTTCCCTTGCTCTCCACCTGATCTACCCCCTCCTTATGTCACCATCTTGGTGAGATGATTCAGGGTTTGGTTGGTGTGATCTGGTTTGGCTTTGCTAAGCTGAGTGTGTCCTTGGTGTGTAAGAACATGGAAATGGTGTGGGGATGCCTCCCACGGCCGTGCTGATAGTTTTGTGTGTGGGGGGCTGTTGCTGCTGTGCTGACAACACACACCATGCAGTTTGGTGTGTGTGTGTTGCATGTGTGCCTACTGCACATCTTGTGGATATGCTCTGGATATGAAGTTACTTCTATCTGGTTACATTTACTTGTCTTGGTGAAATTTCCCCTCCTTGCTGTTTATTTGGATTATTACTTGAAATTATGAAAGATATAATCTTTAATATTGGTGATAAATGATTACTCGATGATGAACTTTGAACAGTGCACTTCAGTGTCAATTCTGAGAGTAAAACATTTTTTTTAACTTTAACTTTCTTTCTTTTTTGTTTGTGTTTGTTTTGCAGGTACCAGACTTGAAGATCAAGAATTTAGTTTAGGTTTTCTTTTTCTTTATAGATTAGTCACTTGTAATATTTATTTTATTATTTTGTAATCTTTATTTTATTCTTTTGTAATCTTTTTATTTTATTATTTTGTAATAAAGATTGTACTATTACTCAATATATAAAGGTTATTCTTTTATTTAATTTCTATTGTAAAGATTTTTGAATATTTTCATAAGTTACATTTTTGTAACTTATTTATTGAATAAACTTATGGAATAAATATTTATTTTTATTGATTATGTTATTTATTTAAAGTTTGAGTTACTAATTATCACCTCTTGATTAAATCAAATCACTCAAACCTAATTCTAAATCCATCTACATTCAAATTTAAATTCAAATTTCATTTCCGAAAACACACAAATCCACAAAGATCATATCGAAGTCTATAACAATCATCCTTCAAGACTATACCTAATCTCAAAGCATGAAAGAAACTTTGATCTCTTTCGGTTTTTATTTGGCGAAAAATTTACCCACATTTTTACAGATGAATGCATGCAATTTCACAGATTCCTAAATCTACCCTTCGCTGGTTCCTAAATGCTGCGATGTTACAGACTTCCCCCCTTAAATTAAACTTCGTCCCAAAGTTTGTTGAGATGTACCTGAATAGTTCTGGATAGGTTTTTCTTAATTCCTCTTGTTTCTCCCAAGTGGCTTCCCTTTTAGGGTGATGTTCCCACTATACTTTGCAATACTTGATTGCCCGATTCCTCAACCTTTTCCAGTTTTCTTCCAAAATTTTATAGGGCTTTTCAACATAGGTCAAGTCTGCTTGTAGTTCTATTTCCTGATGTGTGATTGCATCATCCGGAACTTTCAAACATTTACGAAGTTGTGACACATGGAAAACATTATGCACTTGAGCCAATCTTGATGGTAACTCTAAAGCATAAGCTATAGTTCTATTCTGACTTAGTATTTTGAATGGCCCGATATATCTTGGACTTAACTTTCCTTTAACTCCGAACCTTTTAACCCCTTTCATTGGACTTACTTTCAAATATACCATGTCTCCCACTTTTGGATGCCATGATCTTCGACTTTGATCCGCATAACTTTTCTGCCTACTCTGGGCTATTTTCAGTCTATCCTTAATCTTATCAATGATATCTTGTTTTTCTTGGATATAGTCTGGCGCAAATTATTTGCTGCTTCCAGGCTCATACCAACATATTGGTGATCTACACTTTTTTCCATACAGAACCTGATATGGAGCTTCCTTCAGACTACTCTGATAGCTATTATTGTAGGAAAATTCTGCCAATGGTAGATGATCTTCCCATGTACCTCCAAAATCTAATGCACAAGCTCTTAACATGTCTTCTAGTATCTGATTTGTTCTCTCTGTTTGACCCCCTGTCTCTGGATGATAGGCTGTGCTAAATTCTAATTTGGAACCAAGTGCTTCATGTAATTGCTTCTAAAATGCTGAAGTAAACATTGATCCCCTATCAGTTACAATCTTTTTGGGCACTCCATGCTTACTTACTATCTCTTTGATGTAAACTTATACTAGCTTCTCGGCATTATCTTTCTGATTTACCGGAATAAAATGTTCACTTTTAGTGAGTCTATCCACAATTACCCATATCATATCCTTCCTTTTAGGTGTCATGGGCAATCCTGTGATGAAGTCCATACCTATTTCCCCCCACTTCCATTCGGGAATTTCCAAAGGTTGTAATGGTCCTGCTGGACTTTGATGTTCATCCTTCACCCTTTGGCAGGTATGGCATTCTGATACATATTTAGCAATGTCCCTTTTCATGTTATTCCACCAGAATAGTTCTTTCAAGTCCATATACATCTTAGTACTTCCTGGATGTATAGAATATGGTGTTTCATGTGCTTATCTGAGTATGACATCTCGAATCTCAGTCACATATGGAACACAAAGACGATCTTGGAACCACAAAGACTCATAATCTCCAAGGTGAAAAACTAATTTTTGCCCTTGAGATATCCTCCGAATTTCCTTAGCAATGAAAGGATCTTCTTCTTGATGTCTAAAACTTTCGTGCTTAAGATCACTATCCTGCTCTGCAACTACCTGCGTAGTAGCTAATCCTCTAAGAACCTCTGTTCTAATGAATTGAAGCTCTAATATTTACAAGTCAATTTGTAACTCTTTTGGCAGCTCCCAATTGCTAGGCTGAATATCTGCACTTTTGCGACTTAAAGCATCTGCTACAACATTTGATTTTCCTGGAGTATAGTTGATTGTTAAATCATAATCTTTGATTAGTTCCAACCAACGCTTATGTCTCATATTCAACTCCTTTTGGGTGAAGAAATATTTAAGACTTTTATGGTCAGTGTATAACTCACATCTGGCTCCATAAAGAAAATGCCTCCATCCTTTCAGCGCAAAGACTACTGCTGCTAACTCTAAATCATGAGTTGGATAGTTGACTTCATGTGGTTTTAGTTGCCTTGAACCATAATCAATCACTTTCCGATCTTGCATTAACACGCAACCCAAGCCTTCTTTAGATGCATCACAATATACTGAAAAGTCTTTCCCTGTTTCTGGAACTGCTAAGATTGGAGCTGTGGTTAATCTGGTCTTCAACTCCTAAAAACTTGCTTCACACTTTTCATCCCAATTGAATGGTATATTCTTTCTTAGCAATTTGGTCATTGGTCCAGCTATTTTGGATAAACCTTCAATGAATCTCCGATAATAACCAACCATCCCCAAGAAACCTCGAATTTGTTTCACATTGGTTGGTGCAGTCCACTCTAGTACTGATTGAACTTTAGATGGATTTATAGCAATTCCATCTTTACTGATCACATGGCCAAGAAATTCTACCTTATCTATCCAAAATTCACATTTATTGAAATTAGCATAAAGCTTATGTGCCCTTAAAGTCTGCAATGCTATTCTTAAATGATCAGCATGCTCTTTCTTATCCTTGGAATATATCAGGATATCATCAATAAAGACTATGACAAACTTATCCAAATATGTCATGGAAATTTTGTTCATCAGATTCATGAAGATTGTTGGTGCATTGGTCAAACCAAATGGTACTACCAGATACTCATGGTGTCCATATCTTGAGACAAATGGTGTCTTTGGAACATCTTCAGGCTTGATTTTTATTTGATGGTATCCAGATCTTAGATCGATCTTTGAAAATATTCCGGCTCCTTTCACTTGATCAAAAAAATCTTGAATCCTTGGTAAAGGATACTTATTCTTGATAGTAATGTTGTTCAGATTTCTATAATCTCCACACATCCTTCTTCCACCATCCCTCTTATCCACAAAGATTACTGGTGTTCTCCATGGAGATACACTTTCCTGGATAAACCCTTTTCTGGCTAACTCATCAATTTGCTCTTTGAGTTCTTTTAATTCTTTTGGTCCCATATTATATGGTGATTGAGCTATTGGTGTTGTGCCAGGAATTATATCAATAGTGAATTCGATCTCCCGATCTGGTGGCATTCTAGGTAGCTCTGCTGGAAAAACATCTTGAAATTCATTTACTACCGGAATATCTTCCAATTTGACATCTTTCATTGAGTTTAACTGCAGATCCCCCATGATATGACTATGCTTATCTGCTTGGTAAACTATCCTTGCTCCACTTGGAGTTTTGATTGAGATAGTTTTCTCCTCACAATTTATCTGAGCCCCATGTTCCATCATCTAGTCCATCCCTAGCACTACTGCAATTCCCTTCAAAGGAATCACATAAAGGTCTGCAAAGTATGTACAACCACAGATCGAGAGAACCTAATCTTGTTTGATGTGGCATACAATCACATTTCCCCCTGCCGTAACTACGGTCATAGGGTTTTATAGCGTTGCCCTTCTAATCCCGAACTTATCACAGAATTATTCAGAAATGAATGAAGTAGTTGCACCAGTCTCAAATAGAACTTTGCCGGGATTGGTAAGGATATTGAGAGTACCTATCACTTCATGCTTCGAATTATCCACCTCCTCTAGGGTTGCGCAATTCAGCTTCCCGGTAGGTCTGTTCCTCTTTCCATTGTTGTTCTTGACATTATTTCCTCCTCGATTGGGCTGTCCATTTCCTCCACTGGCTTGTCCTCCTCCCTTGGTAGTCCAACCTCATGGTGGTTTGCTCGGACAATCGGGCTTGATATGCCCCTTCTGACCACAACCGTAACAGATCACTATAGGCTTTTTGCATTCCCTCTAGAAATGCCCTGGAATTCCACAGTTGTTACAAATAACATTCCTCCTAGGATTTGCTTGATTTCCACCACTGCCCTTGTTATTGTTATTGTTATTGTTATTATTACCGTAGGCCTTGTTCCGAGGTTTGAACTCCAGATTGGGTTTTGGTTTGCTTGCCTGAATTCTCTTGGTTTCCTTCTTGGCTCTCTTCCTCCTATCCTCTTGGACATTCTTGTAGTCATCTTCAAAAGTGATAGCTGCATCTAGCAACTGCTGATAAGTTTGCTTATTAGCCAACCTCAACTGCATCCTCACAAATGGATTTAACCCACGCAAAAAATGCTTCTTCTGCTTCTCTTCTGTGTTAACATCCTCCTCGGCATAACGATACAGTTGACTAAACTCCCAGATATACTTCATGACACTAGTATATCCCTGCTGAAGCTCCTCAAATTCTCTCCGCTTCAACTCCATAACACTTTTCAGAACATGATATTCACGGAATTTATGCTTGAACTCTTCCCAGGTGTACTCCCTTCTTGGTTGTTGCATGGCCAACCGATTCTCCCACCAGGATGCTGCAGGTCTAGTCAGAAGATTAGTTGCATACCTCAATTTCTCCTCATCATTGCAACCTACAGTTTTCAGCTTTCTTTCTGTATCTTCTAACCAATCTTCTGCATCCATTGGTTTAGGGGCTGATGCAAAAGGTAATGGCCTTGCATTCTGGAAGTCAGAAAGACTTACTCCTCCACCTTCAGGTGCCCTCTGATTTGTTCGTCCCAGCAACTCCTCCATGAACTTGTTCTCGGTCTCTTGCATCATTTGCATTCACTGCATAAAAGTTCTGCTCCATTAACAGCCTCATTGGTGGTGGTGGTAATGCTCCCTGATTTGCTGCATCTGCATCAGCCTTCTCCTTGGCCTCACGTTCCATCCGCTGCTACTCAGATTCGGTCTCTACACCCGTATCCATGACCCCCTAGTCCTGCAACATAAATCGAATACTGATAATTACATCATGCACATGTGTTCTGAGCTCGACTTTACGCACAAAACTAGTCACACAATGAAGATCCAAATAAAATCCAAATATGCATTTCACATATTATACATTACAATATCATAATAATACAAAGTCATTACAACATATACCATATAGGTATAATCATAACACTACCTCGGTTATCTAACTACCTTATTTCTCGGATTATAATACATGGTACTTGATACTTTTAAATAGTTGCCTACTTCTAGTAGTAACTACGCTCATCATACATGCCTGATGTCCAACCGTGATGACGTAACGTTCGTCGCATAGTTTGTGGAACAAATGGCCTTCCAGAAGGAACATACTCAGTATCTAAAGTGTCAGGACTTGAGTCATTACTCAACCTAAGCGCTCCCTCCAGCTCAGCTGAAAAGTCTTCAGAAACATATTCAACATTATCTCTCGCCTACATTTCTTGAGCTTCATTCCTTGAGTCGTCAACAGAACACGTAGATCCTGCTGATCCCCAGGTGCTCCTTTGGGCAAGATAGTTAAACATCGGATAATGTATATTCCCTGGGTTTGGAGAAGATGTTGATGATTCAAACACTCTCTCCTCAGGATCTTCTTCTTCATCCTGATTATCTATTGACATGGCATTTCTACTACTATTACTAGGGTTAATTCTTGCACCCATCCAGCTAAATTGTCCACCATTTCTATCAGAACCATCTATGGACATTTGGTGTTCATGAGATCCTTCATATGATCCCCTTCTCCAACCATCAGAATTCTCAATAGGAAGTTCTAAATCAGAACCATCCTCTGAATCCTGTGGTACTGCATACCTCATATCCATAGTAGGATCATGTAAAGGTTCAGGACTAGGTGAATAAGGATATGGTGTAAAAGATTCAAGATCTATAGGTATATCCTTAAAGATAGGTTTTCCACTACTACTTGCCTCCTTCTCCAACTGGAATGCTAACTTCTTCCTCCTTTCCGGATCAGTTAGATCCTCTAACATATCATTTTTATCTTCGACAATCACTTGATGTGTCTTATAAAAAGACGCAACGAGTGTTCGGTATCTATCCATAAACTTGGAAGCTAACTTAGGATGCTTCTTAACCAAAGTAAGATGATACGGTATAAGCTCCGAGTCTATAGAACCATGAGGTATCACAGAAAATGTGCTACCGTCTAACTCCTTGTCTTTATGATCCGGATATTAGCTATCGCCTCCACAACAGCAACATGATAGGCTGCTAAGTGACTCCTACCTTCACCATAGGTAGATCGTGATATAATCCAAGCTCCTCTGGGAGTTGGATACTCACACGATACTTGGATAACATTCGACCATCATAATAGGTTATGGTGTTCACTGGACTTCTAGTTGGACAACTAAAAATCTTTAAAAGTTGACGAAGTTGGTTTGTGAATGATCCTTGATAATCATCAAGAGTCTCCTCTTTCCTTACCAAAGTCTGTTTTGGAAACTTTGGTGCCATAGCTCTGTATATCAGGAAAATAATTTTTATGAGTAACCAATAATATGTTGCATCATAACAAATAATTATCGCACTAAAACATATAACGGAATATTCTCATTTGAATACCCATTATATTTCTTTTAGAGAATTCTTTATTGTTGCTACACTGTCCTACATGTAATACCCTTTACTAGGTTTCCAACCTAACATCAAAGCAATAAGATCTGATACCAACCGCGGTGACCCAGCATACCACTTCATGTGTAGCACACTATAGTCGTTGACATGACATCCACAGAACACCGTTCTATAAATATCACATCCCTCAGAGTGGTACAACAGAAACATTGCGGGTCCATATTACAAACATTCACACATTATCATTATTACAATACCAGAAGTTCAGGACTTCAAAAGATTCAACTTACAAACCAAAATATAACGTGTTTTCAGTGGAATTTAAAAGTACCAAATCCAACTAGGAGTTGAGCTCAGCAGCTCATTCTATAGATTTCATGCTGCTCGGCTCCATCTGTTACTACTAACTAGGTTACTTAGGTGGACTCGTTGTCATCGACACCATAGCGGATTTCGTAACCCACTCCTTCAACACCTCCTAACAGGTCAGGCTCCTCGTAGAACACATCTTCTTGGCATTCGGCTGCATACATTGGCACGTCTTCGAGATCCTCAGAGTCTAAGCAAGGGATCAAAGGAAAGGGTGAGTAACAGCGTTACCCAACAAGTTCATTATATGCAATGTGGGAAGTTTTATGCTCTAATTACCACCTCGGACTATAAATCCTTGGCACTATACAGTTTTTGTAAATCTTTCTTCAAAGATTGTTTTTATTATAAAAATATATGACCATCAGCCTTCACAGGTTGGCCAGAACTTTCATGGAGTTCCTTTCCTGCCGCGTTCGCAGCTCCTTCCCGGAACAGGGAGTAACAAGTTACAATTCTTACACTCTGCAGAGGTGCGTTACTTTACCCGTGAGAGATCAACTCCTTGTTGCACAACTGGGCGTACTTTCCTGTCCACAATTCCTTGATATGGGGCCCATTAGTTGGTCCAAGAAAATCACTGCCCCCTTCGAGACCTCGCATGCCTCCTTGGTGTACACCATGCCCACATATTGAATTACGGCAATGGTTTGTACAAACTGTTAGATGCCAGAACTATCATGGGACATTGAGGGTTACCACCCATATGCTGCATATCCTCTACGAATTACCAATTAATATGCACACTACAAGGATAGCAGCCACGACCTGCACATCCGGCTACATGCGAGAGGAAGAAGATACAACTCACTTCTCTGTCCCATTCCAAATCCCATGGCTAACGCGTAATATACGCGCTAGAATCCCTAATTTATCATCATTGTTGCAAATAGAACCCTAAGTTCTATTGCTCCATTATATCATCACTTAGGATGATATCTCAGATTTCTTAATTTGTGAAAATAATATTTTCTTTCTTTGGAGTATATATGATAACACACAATTTTCAAATACATTGATAAAGACTCTTCAAAGGATATGAGCAAGTGATGAACTTGCCTTGTGATTGCAAGGTAGTGAAATCTGATGCTTGCACTGGACCTTGAGCTTCTATGTCTACAAAAACATCATTATTTCCCGGTAAGGACAATATTTAAAGAAGCAAAATGATTATGCAAAGTAATAATGCATTATTTAGCTTTATATGTATTCTCCCCCGTTTATTTAAATTATAAAATCCTTTTTAATAATAAAGGATTTATAAATATTAATTTTTTAATATTTATTGAATATTGTATTCTTCTATTTTGTTTCATTTTATTAGAATTTTATTAATTTAATAATTCCTTTAAGAATTATTATTTAAATACCAAAAAATGTCATTAAATATTTGTTTGGTATTTTTATAAAATACTAAAATATTAATATATAATGAAAGTGATTTTTATTTATTTTTATCAACTTCCAATAATTTTGTAAAATTCCATAAGGAATATATATATTACAAAATTCTTAATAAAATTTGTATGTCTAAAATTTTATTTCTTAATTTATTTGGATAGTTTGGATTATTGTGAATCCAAAAGTATTTTATTTATAATTTTTAGATCGTCATTTTATTTTTCTAGAATTTATTCAAGTTTAGGGGCATTTTGGTCTTTTTTCCATTTATTAAAACGGACTCTAAGTTATTTGGGATGACTGTTTGGGTTTATTGGGCCCTTGTGGCCCAGTAGGGCATAGTCAAAACGATACCCCGAAGGGGTCCTGGCCCAATCCAGCCCAACTCTCTCTGTCTCTCTCTCGAGCTCACCTCTCTTCTTCTAGTCCCCCGACCCCGTGGTCACCGGTGTCACCGCCGGAGATTCACGCCGATGTGGACCTCCCTGGCTGCTGTCGTGGTGCAGGACAAGGTTGCTGGCCCCACTCTACCCTCCTGTCCAATTCAATTTGGACCAGGAGCCCTCCTGTGGCCAGACTGGCTCCATCCCAAACCCTAGGGTTTGGGGTGACGCTGGCGCTGTCGCCGCCACCGTTGCCGTGTGCTGTGGTGGTGCTCCTCACCTCCAGGCATGGCTGTGGTCACCGTATCGGCGTGGTATGGGTCGCAGCGCCCCCCTTGGGGGTGCTCCTCGTGCAGCCGTGCTCATCGTCAACGACCCTCTGCTTCCTCTTCTAATCTTCAGCGAGGACCACAGGTGAGTTGGTCCTTGGATTATCACCCGTGCCTCTACCTTCTTTGAGTTCATATGTGTGTAACTAGTGGATATTCCTCATTAGGGTTCATCTTGGTTCTAGGGTTCTTCCCTGGTTCTAGGATTCATTCATCTTTGTGCTTGTAAGATGATGATTTGATCTGGTAATGATGCCTAATGAATATTGTGCTCATTGTACTTTAGTGCTTTCTATCATGTTTGATTATCTGATGCTAGTGTTGATATGATGCTAGTGGTTCAGTAGTGTTGCCTCTAATTGGTGATAAAGCTTGGTTAAGCTGATGGTGTAACTGTGAAACTTGGTTGGTTAGGTTGATGCTTAGTGTGTATCTCTACTGTCAGTTCTCTAGTACTGATGGTAGCACTGTCAATGGTGATTTACTGCATTAGTAAAGATTAGCTTGTGAATTCATGTGCAGATTGAGGTTACTTGGTTTCTCACAATAACACTTTGCATATATACACCTGATCCTGATTCCTGGTTATTCTTTCCAGGAAAATGATAGTTATTGGCTTATTGGTTTATTTATGAAAGCTAAGTGATTGCTGGCTTGATTTTAGAATTGGTTCTTGTGACACCATCCTAGGATGGCACACAAGTGGTTATTCTACTATTGGGCTTTACTATGGCAGTGCTTAAGATTGGATATCTGTTAAAGATAAATTGTAAGCTTCTTTCTTTTAAAGATCAATGCCTATGTTGCTGGTATGAGGCTTAGCATTTAAATTCCTATCCTACTGTCCCTCATAGATATGCTTAAGTATCAAGGTTGTTCACTTGATCTTGGATCCTGGTTGGCTAAAATGATTTGGGTGCTTACAACTTAATGTTGATGCATATAGTTTTATGAAATCTGTGGTGCTACTCCATTAGGAGATGTGCCCAAATTTCATAAGCTATATGAGAACATTTTGGAATATATATGAGTTGTTGATGATCACCAGGATTTATGATGCTAGTCTGAGATCCTGGTGGATTTGCTAGAGTTTACCACTGGCCTTATATTTCAAATTTACTCTATGATAGGTTCATCCCACTTGGGTGATCACTGAGAGGTTTAATTTGTAAAATAACACATGCTTTTCTATTTGAAGATGATGAACATGATATGTGGATGCTTTATGATGCTCACCACACTTGGGTTTTGTTGTTGCAAGTTGTTGATCTTGTGGCTAGCTTGATCTGGTGCTTTTCCTGATACTTCTAGCTCCTGGACTTGTCCTTGAGCTAGCTCTCCACCTCCTGGTCCTGGTGGCTTGATCTTGTCCTTGCTCTCCACCTGATCTACCCCCTCCTTATGTCACCATCTTGGTGAGATGATTCAGGGTTTGGTTGGTGTGATCTGGTTTGGCTTTGCTAAGCTGAGTGTGTTCTTGGTGTGTAAGAACAGGGAAATGGTGTGGGGATGCCTCCCACGGCTGTGCTGATAGTTTTGTGTGTGTGGAGCTGTTGCTGCTGTGCTGACAGCACACACCATGCAGTTTGGTGTGTGTGCTGCATGTGTGCCTGCTGCACACCTTGTGGATATGCTCTGGATATGAAGTTACTTCTATCTGGTTACATTTACTTGTCTTGGTGAAATTTGCCCCTCCTTGCTGTTTATTTGGCTTATGACTTGAAATTATGAAAGACATATTCTTTCATATTGGTGAAACTTTCCCCTTAAATGATTACTCAATGATGAACTTTGAACAGTGCACTTCACTGTCAATTCTGAGAGTAAAACATTTTTTTAACTTTAACTTTCTTTCTTTTTTGTTTGTGTTTGTTTTGCAGGTACCAGACTTGAAGATCAAGACTTTAGTTTATGTTTTCTTTTTCTTTATAGATTAGTCACTTGTAATATTTCTTTTATTATTTTGTAATCTTTATTTTATTCTGTTGTAATCTTTTTATTTTATTCTTTTGTAATAAAGATTGTACTATTACTAAAATATAGAGGTTATTCTTTTATTTAATTTCTATGGTAAAGATTGTTGAATATTTTCATAAGTTACATTTTTGTAACTTATTTATTGAATAAACTTATGGAATAAATATTTATTTTTATTGATTATGTTATTTATTTAAAGTTTGAGTTACTAATTATCACCTCTTGATTAAATCAAATCACTCAAACCTAATTCTAAATCCTTCTACATTATAATTCCAACATTCAAATTTTAATTCAAATTTCATTTCCGAAAACACACAAATCCACAAAGATCATATCAAAGTCTATAATAATCATCCTTCAAGACTATACCTAATCTCAAAGCATGAAAGAAACTTTGATCTCTTTAGGTTTTTATTTGGCAAAAAATTTACCCATATTTTTACAGATAAATGCATGCAATTTCACAGATTCCTAAATCTACCCTTCGCTGGTTCCTAAATGTTGGGTTGTTACAGGGTGTTGGTGGTGTGAGCACGCGATCTAGCCGGGTACATCTCTTGCAGTGTGTCGCATAGCTCAGCCGCCATCCTAGTAGCAACGGCGTGGGGAAGAACCTCCCGAAAGAGGAGCTAGGAGGAGATGAGGAAGCTGATGACCTTCTTGTCCTGCGCCACCCAGTCGTCGTAGGCGGGGTTCAGCTCGGTGACGGTGTCGTCGTCTTTCTTGACCTCCAGCTCTTCCTTGGGCGCCTCAATGGATCCATCGAGGTAGCCCGTGAGACGGGCACCCCTGGCCGGCAACACTTGGGCTTGCCAGATTAGGAAGTATCATCATTTTCCTAATTTTTCGGTGACACCAGAGCCAACGACCCAAAAAGATTACACATAGAGTTTGTTACAACTAGGAGTTGTAGAGAAATCTGCGATCTAACCACTCATGTTCTTCTTATCAAGTTGAACCGGTGGGAACAGGATATGCACGAACGCAGGCACGCACTAGGCTGACACGCCTCTTGCCTGATAACTCGCTCACAGCCCCGGACGTGACGACAGAGGCTGGAGGGCGTCCAATCCGCACGGGAACGGCTAGCTTGATCGATCGGCGGGCGCCTGACTTTTGAAAATCTGGCCGAAACGGAAGGGCGTATCAAGTGGAATTAGAGGCGATCGTCAATCTGTCGGCCGGAATCGCGCGCCTGCCATGCTTGCATGAATATGCCCGATCGCAGCCAGATTCTCGGGGAGGTCTACAGCATTATATTCTACGTTTCGGTTTGGGGCCGGGGCACACCCAGACCCAGCCAGCTGACGTTGTTCACCCTTCGCTAATCAATCGCAACCACGCAGCCGCGCGTCCACCCTTCGCAAACGTACGTACCGGAGATGAGACCACCGCGCCGTCGCCCTTCTCGCCGCAGCAATGCTACCTCCGATCCTCCCCGCCGTAGCCCTCGCCTCCGTCGCCAGGATATGCTCGCGGAATATCCTTACCTGCCGGAGGAGATGATCGACAACATCCTCGTCCGCATCCGGCCGGATGACCCCGCGGGCCTTGTCAAGGCATGCCTCGGCAGCAAATTCTGGCTCCGGCACATCTGCACCGAGGAGTTCCTCCGCCGCAACCGCGAACAACACCCAAGGAGGCCTGCCCTGCTTGGGTTCCTGGCAGACACATGGGAGGGGGCCAAACCCACCTTCGTCGCCACCTCCACCTTCCGTTTGAAGCCCAGCTCTCTACCATGCCGGTACAAGGTAATCTATGCACGACACGGCCGCGTCCTCCTCCACGACCGCGCCCTCTTCGACGACCACCGCACATCCTTCATCATCTGGGACCCCATCACAGGGGAGAAGCACACAGCGATCATGCCCATGGACGAGCCCATGGTCGACCACTGGAACGCCGTGCTGCTCTGCGGGGGTGACGGCTGCAATGACCTAAGGTGCCATGACCAGGAGTCCACCGTGATTTTCGTGGGTACAAGCCATATGATGGTAACCTTCGCAGCTATGTACTCACGAGAGATTGATGCATGGGACGACGACGACGAAGATGAAGAAGAAGAAGAACCAAGGGGAATTGCTCACCCAGATGCAATCGTTGGCACAGGGCCAGCAATCGTCGTGGGACGTAAGATCTATTTTCCTTGCACCTTAAGCAGTATGATTATTGAGTACGACCACATTGTTGGCACTATCAGTGTGGTTGATGCTCCCATGCTCGCGTATGGCCGGCGGATCAGGACATCTATTCTCATGATGGCCAGAGACGGCGTCCTTGGATTCGCATCTGTGGGCGGGTCTAAGCTCAATCTCTGGTCGAGGGAGGCCACCGCTCCTAGTGGAGCTTTGACTTGGGTGCAATACAGGGTGTTGGACCTCGCCAAATTGCAGGGGATTCGTTGTCTTCTTGGCTCTGGCGATAACATCGTTCTGGTCAAGACAGGTGCTGGTGTGTTCGCCATTAACCTCGAGAACGACGGCGAGTATGAAATGGTTTCAACAAATAAAAAAGTAACCAAAGCTGTTCCTTATAAGGCCTTCTGTACTCCCTCCCTGCAGGTACTACTATTACCTTGTGCTTACGTCGTCATGTAGAGATTGTACAGCTATATATATTTTTTAATTCTTAAACACACACATATATAGCATGCTTCATCATATATTATCTTCTGTACACTTAGTGAGTAACTTACCAACTGTATCTTCCCATGCCATATTACAGGAAGATTGATCCGATCGTCACACTACCACGAGGAGGACACCATGATCAATTTGTTTAGCACAAGGCTGATGCATGCTTCAAAACTTGGCTGATTTTCGAGTGTGATCTGCTTAATTACTCGATCTTCTGGCTGTGCAAGAATACAATGCTGTGTGTCATGTGTGAACAATTTGTATGCCCTCATTAGGTTGTTTTTTTACCTTTAACATTGGAATAATCGTGGTTTTTGTTTGTTTCCGGCTGGAAATTTCAAGTAAGCACATCAATCCTGGTCAATCGATATATTGTCTCTTTTTGTTGAATTGCTAAGAGGCCTTTGCCTACTGATTTATGCGTCTGATTTACAAATTTCTCCTTCTTCCTTTCCCTAATTGTTTTTAACTTCGTGCTTGCCAAAGCCCGCTTGTTCTTATTTGCCGTGGCTAGGTCCGAAATTGTGCTCCTGCAATTCGTGCATGGGTTAACTCGTGAATATACTCAATTCCTACACATCCTCCATCAATACTCCCGGCCGGTCAGCGTTAAGCTATCTCCATCGGGTCGATCCAATCCATCCAAGCGCGTTTAAACATGTCCGCACGGACGCACGGACATAACCCATCCGAACGAAAGCGTCCGGCTTAAACCATTCGTGCACCAAATCTGGCCAACGGTTGTGTCGGCCTGGACGCGGACGTAGGACGTGTTCTGTCCACGCATGCCACTAGCCCACCCATCAGCCATCACTTAATGCGGCATTGATTCAAACGCGACCAGCGGCATCGATTCAGACGCAACCATGACATGGATTAAGTGGCGCGGGCGGAAGGTTGACCGGCAGAAACCTGCACCATCAATGGCGACGAGATGACCCACTGGCTGACTGGACCGTCTGCGTTCCCACGCCGGCATTGATGACGAAGAAGCGGGAACCTGCGCACATTTGCGGGCGAAGGGGCTAATTAACCCTACGGCCGTTGGTGCCACACTCCTCACCTCTCATCCTCGCAACCCTAGAAGCCGATGCCGCAAACCACGAAGATGTCGTCATGGATGAAGAAGGGAAGGAGCAAGAACGACCACGAGGCATCTGGCTCTAGCAGCCAACGCTCCCGGCTGCCGGTCTTCCTCCGCGGCACATCATTGCCGCCTTCGTCGCGGCCAGAGGAGTACAGGAGCCGCCCCGTGGGGGACTGCCCGCCGCCGCGGGAGCGCCGTAGCCAGCGGTACTTCCGCGTTGCGGAGTGCGAGCGCCGATGGAGGGAGGGCCAGGGCATCAAGCACAAGGATGTATCCCTCCCTACCGGCTAACACCTCAACCGAGGTTGTGTCTCTGTGCCGCCCGTGCCCAAGAAGGGCAAAGCGATGGAGAAGGAGATCCGCCGCCGGATCAGCAACCTCCCGTAGGCGATGCGGTGGGAGAGGGGCTACCACAGTGAGGACTTTTGGATAAAGTTCCTCGAGTGGGAGCACAAGGCATGGCACGCGACCACCATCTGCGATGACCTACAGCCAGGGCAGGTCTACCCCGTCACCACCATCGAATCGGACGATGAGGAGGCCTTCAACCACTCCGACGCCAAGCTCGGCAATGACACGACGACGGCGAGGAAGATGACGACATCGTCGTCAAGCAAGAGACGGTGGACGACATCACCGTGAACCTTCCCCCGAAGTACTACGAGGTCCTGGCGCGGGGCTACGACATCACTGAGAAAGCCATTGCGACCAGTGCGCGGGACGAGAACGTCCTGTGGGGCGGCTATGAAGAAGTCGTCCAACTCACCGGCCTGGTGGCGCAGGCGAACGCCATGCTACTTCCACCGCCTGCGTTGTCGGGGTGGGCGCTACGCATCGCTCCGGAGGTTAGGATGGACCTGCCGCACCTCCACCACCGCATGGGGTCACCGGAGGCATGGCCTGGGCAGGTGATCGACCTGCCTTGTTCCCATCCTGCCACCGCCCAACCTCTAGACGCCGCCGTAGTACATCGACCTCGACCCATAGATGGACGCGGTGGCGTTGGTGCGCGAAGATCGGTAGCTAGGGTTAGGGCTAGTTCAATTTAGTTTTAAATTATGAATGTTAATTACGTATGAAGTTTTTCAATTTTTTAGCGCGAACGATTTATGTTTGAATTTGGAAAAAAATGGCCTCGTCCTGGACTGACAAATAGGTCGCGCCCCTGGCGTGATTGGCCAGACAAACCAGACCCCGATCTAAAAGCGACCGTTGCATGATCCAAATGGATAGAAACGTACCGTTTAGGTTCGGCCGGTTGGGTCGACCCGGTGGATATACCCTTAGTGCAGGATTGACGTACAATAAAACTTTTTTAGTTTGGGAAATCTACATGTTTAAAACCGGTAATTCCTAGCGGACAGGCACATGCATCCGATTACGTGTACTCTATGTGGCAGAATGGACGAAAATAACCTAAAGAAATAATAAATTCACGAAATGAACTCTGGCCAGAACAAATTCACGGAACTAACCCTTTTTGCAACGCCACACAGCGTGGCGCCGCACCCTGAAGAGCGGCGCCACAAGACCTGGCGCCGCGCACCTGCCAGCGTGGAGCCCCGCGGGCCCGGTCCCGATAGTGCGGCGCCTTGTAGCGTGGCGCGCGGCGCCGCTGGGCGCCGCACTTTAGGTCATGTGTAGCAACACATAGCCAGCCTCCTGACCCAACTCATTCCTCTCCTGTGCTCTAACAGACGGCGGCGGCTCTTCTCCCCTCCACCTTCTCCCTCCTAGTGTCCAAATCGGAAGCCTCTCTCGTGGAGTTCGATCCCCAAGTGCCTTGAGGTATTCTTCCCCTTCATCTTTGATTTGACCCATTAATTTCTTGTTTTGGTCCATATCTTGTAAACCCTAGTTTGTTTTGTAAGATGCATGGTAGAATGTTCTTGTATTGGCATATGGGTTGGTATTGTGTTAATGTTAGCATGGGTATCTATTAAGTGTGTTGACCATGGTATTGTTGTTGTGATTATGTTAGGCATGGCAAGAATTGTTCATGTTCACCATGTAGACAAGGATGCTTTTTTGAGAGGTAACATAGAACCGGACCCGGACGAGCTCGATTTGGTGTTTGACCGTACTCCAACATATGCCGAGGTCTTGGAGCAATTGAGGATTGAATTGAAATGGATGGACCCAAAGGATGATATTGAGTTGGAGGGAAGACATAATGTTGGCTTGGGAATGCATGTCCGTTGGAAGACCATGCGTATCTTCTCCGAGGCCCGTTGGCTTGCATACAAGGAGGTGGTGGCCGAATCACTAGACAAGGCTCTTGAGCTATTTGCCACCAAGAAAGTTGGTAGTTCATTGTCTTTGGACTTAAACCGTATGGCATCCCCATTGCGTACTATGAGTCCTCCACCAGAGACCAAGAGCTAAGGCGTGAACCTCCCTTGACCCAAACATTGAGCCCGATGTCAAGACACCAAGATGTCGATGGTGGTGTTGAAGATGAAGATGACAATGATGATGTTGAACTCCACGACAACAATATTGGAGATTTAGAGAAATATATCACACAAGATGCCATGGACCATGACCTCCCGTATTCTCGAGGCTATGCATCCGACTGGATGATGATGGTCCGAAGAAGAAGTTGACGAGGAGGGGTTCACGGCTAGAGAGGCTGAAATCCACCATACCGTATTAGGCGGGACCATCGGGTGCCTTTGTTTCGTGATCTCGTCGCATGGATGAAGCCACGGTTGATGGTGGCAAAGGCATTGTGCTCGGACCAAGGACAAGTTCTTACCGGGATGGCAATGAAGTGAATAGTGGCTTTGCAAAGGATCAAGGTTCAGGACCTTGTTGGAATTTAAGCAATGGATAAAGGACTTCTCGGTGAAGCATCATCGTCCTTACGGTCGTGCACTCGGACATCAAGAAGCGTTACGGTGAAGTGCGAGGAGGAAGGATGTCCTTGGATAGTGCGTGCAAGACCATTCAAGGGAGGTCTGAATGGCACATATCTAGTTGCGTATCAACTCACATGTGCCGAGGCCGGTGTTGGATGGGAAGGATGCGAAGAACGAGCACCGCAACTCACCTCCGAGTTCCTCGCTTATAGGCTTTCCAATGACATCGCGTCGTTTCCAATAATGACCATCAAGGGTCATAGAGTTTGTGAAAGCCCTCTTTCACTACGAGGTGAAGTACGGAAGGCATGGAAGGCTAAGCAAGCCGCATTCAAGATGTTGTACGGTGATTGGGAGGAATCTTATAACGAATCCCAAGGTTGTTGTTAGCGATGGCCAATGCTAACCCCGGCATGGTTCATGTGGTTGAACCTTATGGGAACAAGACAAGGGTTGTAAACGGGAAAACCGTGCGAGTATTTGGCCGTGCATTTTGGGGTTTTGAGCAATGTGTTCGGGCTTTTGAACATTGTAGACCGGTCATCTCTGTTGATGGCACCTTTATGACCGGACAATTCAAAGGCACTATCTTGATTGCAATAGCCAATGACGCGAACAACCGGTTGATTCCTTTGGCGTTTGCTTTGGTGGAGGCAGAAAGCAATGATAATTGGGAGTGGTTCTTCTATCTTTTGAGAACCAAGATATTAACCCCTCAAAGGGAGATATGTGTCATCTCTGACCGTCATCAAGGAATTCTCAATGCTGTGATGATTGATATTCCCGGCCATGCTCCATTGCACCATCGTTGGTGCATGAGACACTTTTGTTCAAACTTTTATAGGGCATGCAAGACCAAGGATTTGTCCGATGATCTACAGGATTGTTGCCTCGCTTTCACGGAACGTCGTTTCTCTAACTTGTACAACAAATTGCTAGTCAACAAAGAACTCAATGCCGGTGGTCGCGAGTGGCTCAATAGGAACATTGAACATATGGGAAAGTGGGCACGAGCTTTTGATGACGGTGGCCGGAGGTATGGCCAAATGACAAGCAACATGGCGAGGCATTTAACAAGTGGCTAAAAGGTGTCCGTGCATTGCCCGTCACGGCAATAGTCCGATATACATTCGACATGATGAATGAGTATTTTCTGAAATACTCACATGAAACGGACCGACATATTGCGGGGGACAACAAGAACAATTACAAATACAAGTTCCCTCCGAAGGTTGATGATTGGATGCAATTTCGCATAAGGAAAGCGGATTCCCAAGTTGTCACGGAATATGACAATGACGAGCTAATTTACCAAGTTACGGAGCCCGGAGGTACAACGGCTGATGGTGTCCAACACGGGGGCCGAGCTTTCAAGGTCTCGCTCAAGACCTGTGAGTGCACATGTGGAAGGCCATCATTGTTTCATCTTGCGTTTCGCACTTGCTCGTATGCCTCGCATTTGACATTTGATTACAATAATCCGCTCACGGTGCGAGAGGCTGAGTTCTATATTGAGACTACTAAGAAGACATGGGCTCCTAGATTTCATCCATACTGGACCAATCACAATGGCCGAGTACCATGGAATTCAACTATGGCCCGATCCGAAATGGAAGGTTGTTGGACGTGGAAGACGCAAGACAAAGCGTTTTAGGAGCGACATGGACGGATGGGGACGTGGTGGTGGTCGGGAATCGAACGACCAATTCCAAGAGCCTCGTGAGAGAGCCGGTGTGGAACATGCAATGGTGAAGGGCACAATGCAAGAAAGTGTTCTCAAAGGAAAAGAGCAAAAGGAAGTAGTAGCCAACCAAGTAGTAGCCAACAAGCTCCAAGCCAACCAAGTAGTAGCCAACAAGCTCCAAGCCAACCAAGTGGTAGCCAACAAGCTCCAAGCCAACCAAGGACTAACCAACATGCTCCAAGCCAACCAAGGACTAGCCAACCAAGTGGTAGCCAACCTAGGACTAGCCAACATGCTCCTAGACAACAAAGAGGTCGACAACTTGGGCTACGAAGAGGAAGAGGGCGTGGTGGATTTAATCCCGCTAGTATGATAGGTTACTTAGCCGGACCAAACCCGTATGCTCGTAGGTATGTTCACATTTATGCATATTTTACTATCATTCATGTTTATTGGGTTAAATGCATCCTTTACTAACTTGTCCCTTTTATTCTTATAATAGGTATGGCGACTCAAGCCAACAAGGCCAATGATGGGGAAGGCGTGAACTACTCGAAGATCTGGGCGGATGCTATGGAGGTGGTGGCGAAGAGAAAGGAGGCCGAGGAAGAGAGGAAGAGGAAGGAGGCCGAGGAAGAGAGGAAGAGGAAGGAAGCTGAGGAAGAGAAGCGCAGGAAGGCATTCGAAGAGGTAGTTCAACTTGCTCGCCGCAAGATAGAGGAGGAAGAGAATCGCCGCGCTAAGGAGTCTCGGGATGCCGAGAGGGAAAGGCTGCGTCAAGCGGCATGGCGTTCCATGGAGGAAGAGGAAGAGAAGAAGAGGAAGGGCAAAGGGCCTATGTTCTAGACTTTGAGTATGTAACCGGGAGTCATGGACTTGTATCTCGAGAACCTTGTTATCTCATGAACTCGTGTTATTTCATGAAGACTTTAAGGGCAAGAAACTTGTTTTGTTTCGTATGTGTCAACAATCTTGTATTTTCCCTCGAAAGAAAAACGATAAAATCTGGCTGTGGCAGCATCTTCAAAGTGCGGCGCCACCAGTTGTGGCGCCGCACATGCGCTAGAAAATAGACAGAACCTTCTGACTACTTTCGAGCGCATGTGCGGCGCCACACCTGGCGGCGCCGCACGGTGCGGCGCCACGAGTCAAGCCGTTGCACGTGCGGCGCCTTTGCGCTTGGCGCCGCACATATGCGAAAATAAACAAGGTTTCGTCTATTTTCGGCGCATGTGCGCGCGGCATAAGCGCCGCACGTGCAACGGGTTGACTCGTGGCGCCGCACCGTGCGGCGCCGCCAGGTGTGGCGCCGCACATGCGCTCGAAAGTAGTCAGAAGGTTCTGTCTATTTTCTAGCGCATGTGCGGCGCCACAACTGGTGGCGCCGCACTTTGACGACCTTTCCTGGGCTGTCTTGCACCATGTGCGGCGCCAGAGGTCGTGGCGCCGCACCTTCCTGACTAGTACCTGTCTGCTCCTGTTGTTCTGTTTTAGTTGGTTTTCGAGCAGGGCAGTTCGAGAAGGTTTGTTCAAGCATGTTTGTTCCAAAATATAAGCACCATTGAAGTCATGACAACAAATTGTTCAAGCATGTTTGTTCCAAAAGATAAGCATGTTCACGACAACAACATAAGTAGAGTTCCATAAGTAGAGTTCCATAAGCATGTTCACGACAACAACATCCATAGGTAGAGTTCACCACAACCATTCACGACAACAACCATAAGTAGAGTTCAAGACTACAACCATTCAAGACAAAGTGCAACATCTACTCTACTTCCCACGGGTGGTCTTCGCCCCTCGGCCCCTTCTCGTGGGCATCTTCCTCCTCCTCGGTTCCTCTTCATCCTCCGACTCTAAGCGATATGGATTCTTGGGCTTCTTGGGCTGCTTTGTCTTGGTCGTGGAAGGGTTGGGTGTGTAAGGCTTCTTGGGTTGCCTTGGCTTCAACATGTAGTCGGACCGCTCGTGTACCTTGTAGCGAGTGTAGTTGCCCAATGTCATCTCGTCGGAGACGCTTTCCTCATCTTGCGGCTGTCAACAGAAGAAGATTGGTAAGGACAAATTCAGGGGGGGATGCAAGGGAGGGTGGGGGATGCAATGGTTGTACTACCTCGGGTGTGTTCGCCTCGTCCTCGGATGTGGAGTGATGATTGCCAGAATTGTCACCTTCGGGCGTGTTGGACCGTGACGCGGACGGTGTTGCCACCTCGGGGTCACGGCAACCTAGCAAGTTCGACAGACGCCTTAACCGTTGGCCCTGCTTCTTAACGAACTCACGAAACAGACCCTCTCCCTTCTCTCCGCGAGGGTATATGTCCAAAGCGTCCTCGCATGCATCGCGCACTTCCTTACCTGATCGCTACTGTCATAGACAAGAAACTAGTAAGTTATCCATGCAAGGTGTGAGAAGCGCCTAGACGGAAAAAATATTATTCGCACACTTTACCACAAAGTTGACCAAGGAGCAAACTCGGTTTGCCGCCTTCTGACCATGATGTTGTATTGTTCGGTTGAAAGCTCATCAAACACCAATGGCTTCTCCAAGATCGAATCCCGAAATGCCCGTGGGTATATCTCCACCCGCGCGTTGTCAACGAACCATGCGATGTAGTTGTTGAAAGCATCCCGACTGAAGGGCCTATCCTGTTCTCCTTTTGCTTTCCTAGCCTCGGTCACACACCTCCTGAATTTCTCAAGGTGCTTCCTATGAAGCTTGGGCCAATCCTTCTCCTTCCTCTGCTTCTTCCTGTCCAAGCTGCACACAACAACAACAAGTCAAAAAGCGTTATTTGGCGAATGATAAGCACATCACATGGTAAAGCAGTTAATATCTTACCTATGGAGCCCTATGTCCGTGTCCTTCCACTCAAAGCGGCATGCAAAATAACCCAAACTGGGTCATGACACGGTGAGGCTGGTGATACTCAACAGCCCACATGCACACCATGGGGCAACGCATTAGCCACAGACGAGATTCTCTGAGGCAAATAGGGTTAAGGCGATAGTCCTCCGGGACACCAAAGCGGTCCCCTCGACCGTATGGCTCCCACGTCACCTGCATCATACCACACTCATGTCAGGGTCAAAGATTACAAGTTCAAGACATATAATTGACCGCCGTCGCTGAAATTACCTGATCCATGGTGATCGTGTCAAACTCGTTGGTGTACCTCTTGTACGCCTCCAGTGGGTCCGTTGGCGGTTCGGAGACCACATCCCACTTGTAAGCCCAATGGGGAGAAGGTAGTTGTTGCCGTTATCAATGTAAGGTTTGAATGACAACAATCTCGGCCGTCCAATGGAGAAGCCCAGCTCCACACCGAAGAAGGAGCAAACAACCACCAATCCACTGAATCGGCGGAGCTCCTAAGGCAAGCGTCATCCATGCAGATGAAGTGAACAACCAGTTGGTAAGAACAATTTTTTTGAGATAGTGCAGAAATATACAACAACATTTGTAAATAACTCATTACGACGGTACAACCAGGCCAACGCAGAACCCCAATCGAAGGTAGAGTCGAAAAAACAGCAACTTGAGCCAATGCCATCGAGCACGATCCCCATCTTTGCTGGAAAGCGAGTCCTCGTGATAATGTACCGACATACACACGAGTGTATGTCTTGATCGTCTCCTCATCGGCATCCTCGGGCAAATCTTGAAATTCGGATGATCCAAGTAAAAGTAGCACCAGCGACCCTAAGTTTTTCCCCTTCGCGTTTATAGCCTCGGGTGGATCCTTCCTATAAGGAGACCATCTCCTCACGCCACCCGTCTGAATCCGAGGACATGCACACGGGGTTTCCCTCGATTGGGAGTGCCAGGATCATGCTCATGTCCTGCAAGGTGATCGTAGTCTCACCGGTCCTAAGGTGAACGTAGCGTCTCCGGCCTCCATCGGTCCACAAAGAGGTGATCGCAGAGGTTGAAGGCGGTGTGGACCGAGTGACCATGTGGATAAAGGGAGGAGTCCTAGCTGCTGGATGTACGGAGTGTACCGCGATCATAACGCATCTTGCGGACGAGACCTCGTGGTACCTAAGTCAAGGGGTTGAAGCTCCTGCAAACATACAATGGAAAAATGTTAGATTTCCATCTAAACAAACATGGCATCTTGTTCGACTTGCATTGAAGTTTTTAGTACCTGTCTCTTCTCCGACATCTTGTAGGCACGGTGTTGAACATCATAGTGAGCATTGTTTAGAAGGGGGTTTAGAGCCATCCTACATATTCAAAACAATAGAGAGAATAAGAACAATTACAAAATGTCCATCTTATTCCAACTATAGTTGACACATATAGTTCTAACATCTAGTTCTACCCTACTATACCTATAATTCTAACACGAACAAAAATTTCCTCCTACTCTACCTATAATTCTAGGGTTTCACTATCCCAAAATAGCTAGGGTTTTACATGCATTCCTAATATTGCAATCTAGGGTTTCAACTTACAAGCATTCCTAAACCTAAAGATCAAGTAAACATGGCAATGGTTCATACAATCTATGGTTTCACCATCCAATCTAGGGTTAGACCAAAAATTGCAAATAAGGGAGAAAAAAGGAGAAATTTGTGGATGTAATTGAGAGGATTAGAGAGAATACCGGGAGGGATTGGGAGCACAAATCTTGGAAGAAATTCACCAATCTGCCTGGTTGGGGAGGGGGAGATCGCCGCCGCCGGCCTGTTGCCTCCGGCCAGGAGAGGAATGAGTTGGGTGCAGGGGCTGGCTCGCTGCTACATGACCTAAAGTGCGGCGCCAGCGCAACGGCAAGACTACAAGGCGGGCGCCACGCCAAGGCGCCGCACTATCGGGACCGGCCCTTGAGGCTCCACGTTGGCAAAGTGGCGCCAGTCTTGTGGCGCGCTCTTGAGCTTGGCGCCACACTGTGTGGCGTTGCAAAAAGGGTTAGTTCCAGTGAAATTCTTCTGGCCAGAGTTCATTTCGTGAATTTGTTATTTCTTTAGGTTATTTTCGTCCATTCTGCCACTCTATGTGCAGCTTAATTAGAAAACGACAAAAATTGGACTGTGCTATGTTCAGATCGGAGACTCGTTCCGCCGTGAAAGCCCAACAATTCTTGAGTTTCTAATCTCTAAACGACAAGATTTTTGATTAGCCAGCTCAATTCACGTGCGAAAATTCAAAAAGCTTTATATCTCAAACTGTTTATCTGATTTAGGATCCGTTTTCACCTTTGAGCTAGTCGCGACGAGATCTTCGAAACTAGATCCCATGTTGATATGTTTCGATGACGTTTTTTGGGCCAAAAAGTTATCCACCCCGTAACATATGAGTTATCAAGGTCATAGTATATAAGTTATCCACTCTATAAACATGTTGTGTGGAGACTCTTTTACTTAAATGCAAGAAAAATATCCGATAATTCTGAGAATTATATAACTTGGTGGACGTTCCGATAGCCTGCACGAGTGTCCCACATGCATGTTCTGGCTAAATAACACGCTATTTTTTGCCATAAAAGTTTCCTACTAGTGACAGTAGAGTTATCCAGGCTCCACCACGTAAGTTACCTACAAGATATCAACCACTACAAAAAATTACCTGCAGATAGAATATAAAATTTATATGCTGGATAACTTATATGTTTCAAGGTTGATAACTTACATACTATGACATGGATAAGTCACGTGTTAGGGATGGGTAACACGACCTTTTTAATCCCAAAAGTTATCCATGGGTAAGACGAGAGTTATCCATGCTTTAGCATATAAGTTATCCACCCAAATAATTTACGATATAATAAACGGGATCTTATGCCCTATCCAACCATCACCATAAGTCATAGTGGATAATATAACACATAAACAATAGTCCAGCGGCACGATTTTATCGTTCGTCGCTACTATCATGGCTAAAATACGTGTGGCAGACAAGATTTTATGAGGCAAAAAATATATAATTTATCCATATAAGAAATGTAAAAACGTCTCTGCCCAACCGTTTATATGGTGGATAACTTATATGTTACAAGATGGATAACTTATATATTATGACATGGATAACTCACATGTTAAGGGTGGATAACCTTTTGGTCCAAAAAAATTTCCTCCGAAACATATCAACATGGGATCTGTTTCGAAGATCTCGTCGCGACTAGTTCAACGGTAAAAACGGATTTTCAATCGGATACACGGTTTGAGCTAAAAAGCTTTTTAAATATTCGGTTTTCTACATTAAATGCTGATATCAACCGTTTTGAATTGTAATGCATGCACACAGTAGTTGTCGGAACGTCCGCCGAAAATTAATGCTCCATCCACCGACCGGTCTAAGATTAGAAATCCCGCAAAAATTTGCGTAGAGTCTGTTGTTTTCTGACCCGTACGCGTGCTACTAAACGATAGACAGCTATTTAGGGATCAAACTAAACATTAAAAATGTTTTGTGGATCCAACCATTTGTCTGATTCAAAATTCGTTTTTATTGTTGGACTAGTCACGACGAGATTTTAAAATTAGATCCCATGTTTATATATTTTGATAAAAAAATTGGATCAAAAATTTATCCACGTCTAACACGTGAGTTATCCATACAATAATATATAAATTATCTATCATATATCATATAAATTATTCACTATACAAAGGTGTTGGATAGATGCGTTCTCGCGTATGTTAAGAAAGTTTAATTAAAACACGGTAGCCTAAGTGTCAGGGTACCAAGACTTTATTTTCATCGATGTGTTAGCATCGACGAGCGATGAAGCCTCGGTATTCTAAAACTTTTTGAGGCTTCATCGTCTGTATACCACGGTAGCAGCGACAGCAATAAAGCTGAACCGCTAGACTACTAGTTGCGCATTATGTTTGCTCAGTATGACTTATGATGGTGGGTGGTAGGGAATAAGATCTCATTTATTATATCATTTGCAAAATTGGTTAGATTTAATTTTTTTAAAAAAATTATATTTAATATTTGACACGGTAGCCTTTCGAGATTGAGGTACGCATACGCCACGAGAGTGACAACGGACGACGAAGCTTTTGCAAAATTGGTTAGATTTAATTTTTTAAAAAATTATATTTGATATTCAACGCGGTAGCCTTTCGAGATTGAGTTACGCATACGTCACCAGAGTGACGAAGGACGACGAAGCCGAGCCGCTAAAATAATTTTTATATCCTATCTGTGGGTAAACTTTTATAGTAATGGATAACTTACATATTATTTGGTGAATAACTTACATGCTAAAGTCTAAATAACTCGTGTCACTGATGGGTAACTTTTTTTGATAATCAAAGTCATGTTATCCACCTCTAGCATGTGATTTATCAATATCATAGTAGTTAAATTATTCATCCTAAGATATATAAGTTACCCATTATATAAATGGGTTGGATGGAGACACTTTTTATGTGGATAAATTTTACATTTTTTTGTCTTAAAAAATCTCGATTGTCCCATGTATTTTAGTTTACTAATTAAATATAAGATATAAGCTAGTTTAATTAAGATGATGTAACGTATCGACGAGCGATAAAAGCTCGGTACCTTAACATCCTTCGAGGCTGCATCACCTGTACGTTGCGGTAGACGTGACTGGCGATACAACTGAGCTCCTAGACTGCTGGTTATGTGTTGTTTGTTTAGTACGACTTAGGGTAATGGATGGGGTATAAGACCACATTTATTATATTTTATGAAAAAAAACTTAGATTTAGTTGTTTTAAAAAAAATATGCTTGATGTTTGATACAGACTTTCGAGGTTGAGTAGCTCGTACGTCACGAGAGTGCCGATGGACGACGAAGGTAAGCCGATAGAATGACTTTTATATTCTATATATGGATAAATTTTTGAAACTTAGTTTTAGTTGTTTAAAAAAAATTATGCTTGATGTTTGATACAATATACTTTCGAGGTTGAGTAGTACGTACGTCGCAAGAGTGGCAATGGATGGTGAAGCTAAGCCAATAGAATAATTTTTATATTCTATTTATGGATAAAATTTTGTAGTAGTGGATAACTTACATGTTATTGGGTGGATGACGTACATGCTGAAGTCTCGATAACTCTCGTATTACTAGTGGGTAATTGTGCGGAAAAAAAATTATCGAAACATATTAACATGGGATCTAGTTTCAAATATTTCGTCACAACTATTGTAACAATAAAAACGGATCTTAAATCCGATAAAAAGTTTGGTCTATAAAACATTTTAAATTTTAGATTTTTGAATTTAATACTAATAACATCAGCAGTTTTGTCCTTATACACTAATTAAACCTATCACAAGTAGGATTTTTCAGCGTTTCAACACATCACGCACGGTCAATGGCAGCGATGGCTCAGGGGCGTGTACGTGCTTTTGTCGAAACACGCGGTGTCAGAATGCCCGCTGGAATTTGATATCTCTAGAATAATTGTTACGTAGCAAACCACGCCATAGTTGTGTGCTAGGTGTGTTATCTGGTGGTTCAAGTAGGAGGCCGGTGTGTGCCGCGCCCGAGCTGTTAGCGAGAATAGGGACTGACCGTGGCAATCCGTTGAAAGTTGGTCGCGTCATGCACGCGGCCTAGGCGAGCGGATCGTGGGCATTTTTGTGCGTGTTGTGGGCGAGCGGGCAGAGTGGGGCGTGCGTCGTGTGTATGAGCGCTGCGTATAAGAGCTCCTCCCTTGTATTTCTTGTGAGCACAGTAAGAAGAAGAGAGATGTAGTCTGCAGCGCACGTGCGCTCGATGGTCTCCATGTATGTGTACTGGTATGAGTCAGATCCTTTGAGAAGAAATAAAACCAAGATACAGCCCATTCGTTGGCCGCGGCATTCATCGTTGAGAAACTACTGTCCTTCTTCTACTTCCATCCCTGTGAGTGTGAGAGTCGTGAGGAAGACGAAGAGGGGCTGCCGGATGCAGATCCAACATTTGGTATGAGAACCCCATGGCTCGGGACCATGACCAAAAATAACCATGACCAGAGAAGGTTGGAGAAGGTTACCCTAGCGAACGAACTGAGAGACAATGACAAAATAACCATGACCAGAGAGAACGAGAGAACATACGCTGAACCGGAGCCAAGTCCACAACAAGAAAGCACTAGCATAGACCGCCAACCAACAACCATACCAGATGGAGAACTCTAGGTTCCTCAAACTACGCCTCCGAGAAGGATGCGACGAGGACGCCTCACGGAGCCATGATAGTCCCTCATTGGCGAGAAACTATGGAACGAGAGTTCCATGCCACTACCAGAAGTCGTAGTTCATCCATAAATATTGCTCTTTTACAAAGAATCTGATGTGACACAATAGTTAATGAATAGATAGATATGGTATCATAGCACGTAAAACTAGAAATCCACCTATGATAATCATGGACACACTATTTCTTCCTTTAGTGTGCTTGTCTACTTGGTAAGACGGCAATTATTTTATCTTTGATTTGTCATTCCGACCATGATTTACTCCACTCTCTAAGGGGAACGCGTGTTCCTTTAGGACGTGTTTGCTTCAAGATTGGCGATGGACACATAAACGGTAAAGCATTTACATTGACGATGTAAACAAAATGGACAAAACCTGAAACTGGGCGTTGCTACGAGGTGGGAATAAATGCAACCTAAAGTCATTCTCATATATGGTGATGTCGAAGTCCACATGCCCATGCTCATCACAATATCCCAACCTGCTCTTCGTTTCCCCTTGTGCACACCATTTTGGCGATCCACTCGAGTGCAATCCGCGGAAGGGCTGGCTTGGGGATTACGTCAGGCTCGCACGTTGCGAGGAGGGTATTGCAGCTAGTGGCTCTCCCCAAATCCTAGTCTCTGCATTGACTACTTCGGCCCCATCTTCATTGATGGAAGCGGAGATGAGGGAGTCAGGTGTGCTCCTCGAGCTACAGGTTCATCGTTGGGTGAGGAAGAAGCAGAGCTTGATTTAAATTTCCAAGGTGTTGATGCAAGCACCATCGCTAGCTATGGCTTCGATTCAACAGTCAGGGAAGAAGCAAAAGCAAACTCTGGTCAGGAATCTGGAAGGCCACGGAGGGAAACTTCTCCATTCTCGATCGCAGAGGAGGCTGTGTGTCTGGTGTTGTTCCAACCCTAGGACCCAATTATAATGCTACCAGAGTTCTCGAGGAAGGATATGAGCGCAGCAGTGGCGCTTCTACAGCTCAATACTTAGGGACAGGTGTTTGTGCAGACCCTGCGATTTCTCTCATCTCAAATTCCACGGTCCTGAGGCAGGAGGTGTCCTAGCCTTGGCTTCACGGTAAATGAGTTTCCAATTCGCTCATGAGCAAGGTGGGCAAAGGTTTAGATTGTGGAGGGGCCAGTTTCTAGTAGTGTGTAGGTGTCTAAGGGTGGAGGCCATGGGCTGGGGTGCTTTTTTACCAACTCTAGATTATTCCACAGGATCCTACCTGCTCCTGCCACCTTGCCCTACTCGACCACAACCACTGCAGCGAACACCACCACCAGCGCTCCCATCCACTAGGAGTAGTATAAAAGCAACGGCTGTGAGACCTAGTGTTTTCTATCCCTTCTTCCAGCAACAGAGGAGACTTCGGTCCTACAGTTTGGGGTAGAAGAGTTCTCTTTCTTTCTTGGAGAATTCTGGTGAGGTGATCATGGATGATCGAGGGAGAGGGAAAGGGAAATATGTGAGTACCAATCAAGAAATATGGTAGCAGCAGACATTGCAGCTCCAACAACAACAACCACCATTTGAGTTTGGTCAGATGCAACCTCAATTCTTCCCCAACCAGGTCCCTTTTGGATTCCATACAGGTAACATGCCTACACCTTGGGGTTTCCCTGTACCCTTCCATGGTTTCCCACCTCCTTAGAACTTTGGGATGCCTTCCAACTAGTGGATTGCTTGTCGTGGTGGTATCACGGCATATGCCATGGGTAGGCTAAAGTTGGGGCCGATGGACGTGGAGGAATCCGGGGAGGGATGATGCAGTGAAGACCGCTCTCGTATGAACAAAGAGAAATACAATGTATATTGGATTGAAGCTATCAAGTGGGGATAACACCTCCTTCTATACATCTAATCTCTTATAATCTTGCCATACTTGTGGCTACAAACATGCTCCTGGAGCTGTATCTCCTATCCTTCTATCTAGATCTCTCTATGAGAGTGGAGGAAGAGGAAGAAGGGGAGCTCCTAGTGAGCAGAGAGGAGAGGAGCCCTCTCGGGGGCCTCCCTGAGAACGATCCCCCTGGTGCTCCTTATAAGGGGGAGCCCAGGGGACAAAGCTTGTTCCCCACGCTTGGTATCTGTGTAGCATATTCCTAGCATCTTCTTAGATGCTCAGCATATACCTTGGCATCTTTGGAGATGCCAAGGTATATTCCTTAGCATATTCTTGGATGCCATTGGCCTATTCCTTATCGCATGTGCCAGTCTGAGCCATGGGCGTCCCAAGACTGACACGATGCTTAATGAGGTGGTCTTGGCTCGTTGGAGAGTTGTTGCGGAAGTTGTGGACACATTTGGAGATGAATAACATGGTGTCTAGGCCATTTTACCTCGGCCCAAATGCCTTGGGCTAAGTGGAAATTCGGACCTGGGTCAGTTGATTCGGCCTGGTCCTAAAGTGGCCCATCCGACTTATTGATAAGGGCCCACCGATCCTCCAGAAAGGGCCCAGCGAACTCCTCCTTATTCGGCTGAGCTGTTGCCTCCCGATGGGCTGGATCAAGGCGTGGCCACCGGGTCCTGTAGATGAGTCGGCGAAGCGGGATCTCGTCTGGGCCTGGTTACATCTCGTCTGGCCCACTCGGGCTGCTTCCTGGCGAGGCGACGTCGAAGGCCTCGACCCGCGGTGGGCCAAACCTTGCTTCCTTCGGCCCACCCAGGGGAATGGCGCGATGCGGCGTAGCGGGATGCCGCTTGGCGGGAACAGGCGGAGGGAGTCCTGGCGTGGCGCGAGTGGTGGCTTGGCGAGCGTCTTTGGCGGGAGTAGGTGGCGCCCGGAAGTTTGGAGGAGTAGGTCGGCCGGGTGGGCCGACTGGTGTACCTCGGCCCACTCGGGCTCCACTGTGGTCGGCCAGAGGGCTGAGGGATGGCGGTAAGGCCTTATTCGGCCTGGAGGGTGGCTGACCAGGCCGAGTTTTGCCTATGTCGGCCCAGGTCCCCTTTTCCTCCTTATCTTTTTCTGTTTATCTTTTATAATCATATTTAATATCATTTTCTACATATGTATCTTATTGACTCAATTAACTCATCAACTCTGGGGTACCTGGGGGTACACCCCCGACATTAGTCCCCGAGGCCATGTGGGATTCGTAGAATCGTTCATGGGCTTTAAATCTAAATATCCCCAGAGTTGTTTTCTGACATACAACTTCTTTGTCATTTATTTCTTGGTCGCATAATCCCTTTAGGTGAGTTTCTGGACTTCTGGCCTTCATGGGCACTGGTCATAACCCCTTTGGGTAAGTTTCTGGACTTCTGGCCTTCATGGGCACTGGTCATAACCCCTTTGGGTAGGTTTCTGGACTTCCGGCCTTCATGGGCATTGGTCATAACCCCTTTGGGTAAGTTTCTGGACTTCCGGCCTTCATGGGCACTGGTCATAACCCCTTTGGGTAAGTTTCTGGACTTCTGGCCTTCATGGGCACTAGTCATAACCCCTTTGGGTAAGTTTCTGGACTTCTGGCCTTCATGGGCACTAGTCATAACCCCTTTGGGTAAGTTTCTAGACTTCTGGCCATCATGGGCACTAGTCATAACCCCTTTGGGTAAGTTTCTAGACTTCTGGCCATCATGGGCACTGGTCATAACCCCTTTGGGTAAGTTTCTAGACTTCTGGCCATCATGGGCGCTGGTCATAACCCCTTTGGGTAAGTTACGAGTTCCTGCCTTCTTTGGCATTGCTCTTTTAACCTCTTTGGGTAAGTTATGAGTTCTGGCCTTCTTGGGCACTGCTCTTTTAACCTCTTTTGGGTAAGTTATGAGCTCCTGCTTTCTTTGGCATTGCTCTTTTAACCTCTTTGGGTAAGTTATGAGTTCTGGCCTTCTTGGGCACTGCTCTTTTAACCTCTTTTGGGTAAGTTATGAGCTCTGGCCTTCTTGGGCACTGCTCTTTTAACCTCTTTTGGGTAAGTTATGAGCTCCTGCTTTCTTTGGCATTGCTCTTTTAACCTCTTTGGGTAAGTTATGAGTTCTGGCCTTCTTGGGCACTGCTCTTTTAACCTCTTTTGGGTAAGTTATGAGCTCCTGCTTTCTTTGGCATTGCTCTTTTAACCTCATTGGGTAAGTTATGAGCTCCTGCCTTTTTTGGCATTGCTCTTTGAACCTCTTTGGGTAAGTTATGAGTCTCGGCCTTCTTTGGCACTGCTCCTTTAACCTCTTTGGGTAAGTTTATGAGTCTTCTGATTTAAATCTGAGTTACTTTACTCCAAACCGACTTTATGTCTTAAATCTGAGTCATCTGACTCAAATCCGAGTTAACTCAACCCAAATCCGAGTTAACTCAACTCAAATCCGAGTTACTTTACTCAAAATTGACTTTATGTCTTAAGTCTGAGTCATCTGACTCAAATCCGAGTTAACTCAACCCGAATCCGAGTTAACTCAACTTTAATCCGAGTTACTTTACTCAAAATTGACTTTGTGTCTTTAAGGATGAGTCATCTGGCTACAATCCGAGTTATATGATTCAAATCCGAGTTAACTCAGCTCAAATCCGAGTTAACTCAACTCAAATCCGAGTTACTTTACTCAAAATTGACTTGCATCCCGAATCTGAGTCTTCTGACTCAAATCCGAGTTAACTCAACTTAAATCCGAGTTACTTTACTCAAAATTGACTTGCATCCCGAATCTGAGTCTTCTGACTCAAATCCGAGTTAACTCAACCAAAATCCGAATTACTTTACTCAATTTTGGCTTGCATCCCGAATCTGAGTCTTCTGACTCGAATCCGAGTTAACTCAACTAAAATCCGAATTACTTTACTTAATTTTGGCTTGCATCCCGAATCTGAGTCTTCTGACTCAAATCCGAGTTAACTCAACTAAAATCCGAGTTACTTTCCTGTCATGATATAGCTTGATTTGGCGCGATGACGATAATCTGCCTTTGGTATGGATCCGAGATATGGATCCGAGATTAAGCTTTGGGATATGATAATAGGGTTAACCGCTGTGAGACCCGATTCGAGATGTAGATATGAGATATAGATTTGAGATACGATAAGGTGGCCAATAGCCATCCGAGATATGGGATAACCTGGCAAGATGGTGAGATATCAATCCGAGTCATATCATAACCCGGCAATCTGGTGAACTAAATAAAGCTCCGGCCTGAATCAGAGATACAATTAGTACGCCGAGCTTGAATACCAATCCGAATTATAAAGTACCCTGGCAAGCTGAATCAAATGTTAGTCCGAATCAGAGACAACTTACTGAGCTGAGTTAAAGGTTAATTCAAAGCATAAACTAACTGACTCAAAATCTATCTGAATCACAAATAAGATGATTCAACTTATGGCCGAGTTAACTGAAATACTGGCTAGCGAGCTGAGTTAACGGGTAATCCAAAACATATATTAACTAACTCAAAATAAGATGATTCAACTTATGGCCGAGTTAACAGATAAGCTGGCTGGTGAGCTGAGTTAATGGGTAATCCAAAACATATATTAACTAACTCAAAATAAGATGATTCAACTTATGGCCGAGTTAACAGATAAGCTGGCTTGAATATAGATCTAAATCAACATAATGCTTTCAATCCAAAGGTAACTCTACGGATAAGTTGACTAGTCCCCGGGTTGAGTTATTTTCTCCTTGGGATGAAGGATTGAGTGTAGGTGGCTAATTTACTTGGTACGTACAGCAAGCTTGGAGAAGTGTTTGGGCGAGTTTAGCTAGGTCATACCTGCCCTGATGAGTTACTTGGTACTTACAGTAAGCTTGGAGTAGTGCTTGAGTCCTTGCTGAGTCTTACTAGCTTTGATGAATTAGACTTGGAGAGTCTCCGCGCTTACCTCTTTGTTCTCTGTTGACTTGGTGAAGCTGAATGAACCCTATGAGGAAGAAGTTGATGGAGATGTTCCCGTCCGGATGGAAACCCAACCAACGCCACTAGAAGGCCCCACGGTGGGCGCCAAATGTCGTGGTGGTATCACGGCATATGCCATGGGTAGGCTAAAGTTGGGGCCGATGGACGTGGAGGAATCCGGGGAGGGATGATGCAGTGAAGACCGCTCTCGTATGAACAAAGAGAAATACAATGTATATTGGATTGAAGCTATCAAGTGGGGATAACACCTCCTTCTATACATCTAATCTCTTATAATCTTGCCATACTTGTGGCTACAAACATGCTCCTGGAGCTGTATCTCCTATCCTTCTATCTAGATCTCTCTATGAGAGTGGAGGAAGAGGAAGAAGGGGAGCTCCTAGTGAGCAGAGAGGAGAGGAGCCCTCTCGGGGGCCTCCCTGAGAACGATCCCCCTGGTGCTCCTTATAAGGGGGAGCCCAGGGGACAAAGCTTGTTCCCCACGCTTGGTATCTGTGTAGCATATTCCTAGCATCTTCTTAGATGCTCAGCATATACCTTGGCATCTTTGGAGATGCCAAGGTATATTCCTTAGCATATTCTTGGATGCCATTGGCCTATTCCTTATCGCATGTGCCAGTCTGAGCCATGGGCGTCCCAAGACTGACACGATGCTTAATGAGGTGGTCTTGGCTCGTTGGAGAGTTGTTGCGGAAGTTGTGGACACATTTGGAGATGAATAACATGGTGTCTAGGCCATTTTACCTCGGCCCAAATGCCTTGGGCTAAGTGGAAATTCGGACCTGGGTCAGTTGATTCGGCCTGGTCCTAAAGTGGCCCATCCGACTTATTGATAAGGGCCCAGCCGAATCCTCCAGCAGAAAGGGCCCAGCCGAACTCCTCCTTATTCGGCCTGAGCCTGTTGCCTCCCAGATGGGCTGGATCAAGGCGTGGCCCAGCCGGGTCCTGTAGATGAGTCGGCGAAGCGGGATCTCGTCTGGGCCTGGTTACATCTCGTCTGGCCCACTCGGGCTGCTTCCTGGCGAGGCGACGTCGAAGGCCTCGACCCGCGGTGGGCCAAACCTTGCTTCCTTCGGCCCACCCAGGGGAATGGCGCGATGCGGCGTAGCGGGATGCCGCTTGGCGGGAACAGGCGGAGGGAGTCCTGGCGTGGCGCGAGTGGTGGCTTGGCGATGCTGGCGGGAGTAGGTGGCGTCGGCGGAAGTTTGGAGGGAGTAGGTCGGCCGGGTGGGCCGACTGGGTGTACCTCGGCCCACTCGGGCTCCCTGTAATTCGGCCAGGAGGGCCTGAGGGATGGCGGTAAGGCCTTATTCGGCCTGGAGGGTGGCTGACCAGGCCGAGTTTTGCCTATGTCGGCCCAGGTCCCCTTTTCCTCCTTATCTTTTTCTGTTTATCTTTTATAATCATATTTAATATCATTTTCTACATATGTATCTTATTGACTCAATTAACTCATCAACTCTGGGGTACCTGGGGGTACACCCCCGACATTGCTCCTCAGAACAATCAGCAACAACAAGAGCAAAATTAGAGTAGAGATCAGTCTAGCAAGGCAAAAACTTTGCCAAAAAAAGAACATAACTAATCCCCAAAAGGAATAGGACATGGATATTCCTACTATCCATTTGGTTCTATCGGGGGATGACCCCCGGTAGGGTCAAGAGAGGTAAATTGATAAGGTTGACTTGGTATAATCTTGTATGAGTTAGGCCGACATAGGCCGAGTAACCAAAGCCGAGTGATAAAGGCAAGGCCAAGCCGACATATAATGTATGTCGGCACAAGCATATGTATGATTATTGTTTGTAGGTATGTCAAGGCCAAGTCATCGAAGCAGCAGCCGAATCATGGAGGGGTTGATGCTCCTTGATGAGCACACCCCTGACTCGGTTCGTCACCAAACAGGCTGGCACACCACCCTGACAGCGCTACAGGATCACTGTACCAAGTGGGCCAAAGCTGATCGCTGAGGGGAGCATTGCTAGCTGACGCCTAAAGCCTTGGGTGACGCTTAAAGTGTCGGGTGATGCCTAAAGGACTGACGCATGTGCACTGTAGCATCACTGTCATGTACCACCTCGTTGACTGGGTCCTGGACTAGAGGACAGGCCTTGTTACCCAGCCCACAGAGGAAACCAAAAGCCCATCCTATAAACCCTAGATCCCACATTGTAACCTAGCCACCCCCATCCAGTATATAAGGAGGGTAGAGCTAGGGTAAGAGGAGGAGGGTGACTTCTTCTTCCTCTAGACCACATAAGAAACTTGGGAAATAGCTCAAGGAGCATCTCTAGCCACAATGCACAAAGGAATAAGAGATTTAACTCTAGGCACGTCAATTGCCATAGAGTTCGTACATTGTTCTTCGTGTGTAGATTTACTGCATTCTCCCTCCTCGGATTCCTCATGCGTCCATACGGCCCCTGTTGGAGATATTCCCAAGAGGCAATAATAAAGTGGTTATTATCATGTCTTCACACTTATGATAAATGTTTACATACCATGCTATAATTGTATTAACCGGAAACATTAATACTTGTGTGATTTGTAAACTAAAATAAGAGTCCCTAGTAAAGCCTCTTGTTAAACTAGCTTGTTGGTTAATATATGATCATGATTTCCTGATCATGAACATAGAGATGTTATTAAAAACAGGATCATATCATTAGGAGAATGATGTGATGGACATACTCCTATAGATAAGCGTAGCATAAAGATCAAGTCATTTCAATAGTTCAATTGTTATATGCTTTCTGATACATAGTAACCTAATTCCTTCGACCATGAGATCATGCATATCACCTTTACCGGATGGATGCTTTGATGACATCAAACACCACACCGTAACTGGGTGGCTATAAAGGTGGCATTGAGTGTTCGGAAAGTATTGGTTGAAACACATGGATCAAGAGTGGGATTTGTCCATCCATATGACGGATAGATATACTCTGGGCCCTCTCGGTGGAATGTCATCCAATTAGCTTGCAAGCATGTGACTGGCTCACAAGGGATCACATATCACGAACGAGAAAAGAGTACTTATCGGAACGAGGTTGAACTAGGTATGCAGATACCGACGATCATAACCTCGGATAAGTAAACTATCGTGAGACAAAGGGAAATTGGTATCGTATGTAAGTGGTTCATTCGATCGCAAAGTAATCGAGAAATATGTGGGAGCCATATGAATTTCCGATTCCTCTATTGGTTATTGTTGGAGAAGTGTCTCGATCATGTCCGCATAATTCACGAACCGTAGGGAGACACACTTAAGGATTCGGCGTTGTTTGAGTAGTTATGGTATTATGAGAAAGAGACCGAATGTTGTTCGAGTCTCGGATGGGATCCGGATATCACGAGGTGATCCGGAATGGTCCGGAGAATAAGATTCATATAAGGAAAGTCCCATTTCGGAGTTCGGAATGATTACGGTGTTTTCATCGGGAATGTTCTAGAAGGTTCGGATTGTCCCAAGACACTCGGGGGAGGGTACATGAATGTGTCATTACATATTGAATGATTGCATCATGTAATAAGTGTTCTTGCTGTTCCAAATAAAGGATTAAATTGAATCCTAAAATGAAAAAGTCAAATGGCAGTTTTAAAAGTCAAACGGCTAAAAACAGAAACTGTGGGAAACAAGCAAGAGGTGGTTGGAACCGACTTGGGGGAGGAGTCCCTCCAAGCACCAAGGCCTACTTGGGGAGGACTCCCCTCCCCTTGGCCGCCCCTCCCACCTATAAAAGGAGGGGCAGGGCCTCCTCCTCTAGACACACAAGTTCCTATCCTCTAATCTCCGGTTTAGAGCCGTTTTGGTTTAGATCTTCTAATTGCACTAGCCTTCGGTTTAGAGCCTTATAATTGGTGTGTATAATCCCTAGACCACTAATAGCTCTCTCTCATACTGCTTAACTTCGCCCGGCTTAAGGCCTCATGATCTCCCTCTACTTACGGTACCACGCCGTTGTCTTCTTGGAATCGCGAGGAGAGTGCTATAACCTCCGTTTTCTTTGGAACAAGGGAGAGGAAGGTCTTCGTCAAATCGAACATGTGACCGATCATGAAGCGCCTTGGAACGCAATGGGAAGGATCGTCTACGCGATCTTGAGATCGGAAAGAGTACGACTACATCACCCACGAGAATCTGCTCTCGTTAACCGCTTTGGAATCTTCGAGGGTAAGTTATTCCATCGACTCGTTGCTACAATCTAGTAGATAGATCTTGGCTTGTTTGTTTGTATGCGATAGAAAAATTTTGTTTTCCATGCTACGAACCCCTACAGTGGTATCAGAGCCGTGTCTATATGTAGATCTGTTGCACGAGTAGAACACAATGGTCATTGTGGGCGTTGATGCTTTTATTGTTGATTGCTTCTTGTGTACTTTGCATCTTGCGGTATGTTGGGATAAAGCGGCCCGGGCTAACCTTACATGACATCGTTCATGAGACTTGCTCCACGCTTGACATGCAACTTGTATTGCATAAGTGGCTTTGCGGGTGCCTGTTTCTCCTAGCATAGTTAAGATCCAATTTACAACGGGTGATTAACAATACTAGTATCAATGTTGTGGTTCATGTTCGTAAGTTAGAACGACACTTATTGAAAGCCCCAAACCATGTAAAACATGCAAAGAAAGTAGAGGCGTCTAACTTTGTTTTGCAGGGGTGTCTGATGATGTGATATGGCCATGATTGTGATTATATTTGATGTATGCAATGTTCCTTATTGTAAGTTAGCAACCGGCAGGAGCCATATGGTTGTCTTTAATTTATGTTAAGACCCGCGTGTCTATTCAAAGTAGTTGTAATAGTTGAAGCCGGTGGACGACAACCATGGAGAAGCGTCATTGACCTTGATGCAATGCCGGTAATGATGGAGATCATGTTCGTGCTTGAAGATGGAGATCGGAAGCACAAAGAAGAAAGGCCATATCATATCACATATTATGAATTGCATGTGATGTTAAGCCTTTATGCATCTTGTATTGCTTAGTAGACGACGGTAGCATTATAAGATGATCCCTCATGCACATGAATTTCAAGTCACAGAGTGTTCACCCTTAGTTAGCACCGTTGCTAAAGCTTGTTGTTTCGAAGCACCACGTGATGATCGGGTGTGTTAGATTCTACAAGTGTATACAACGTGAGCAAGCCAGATTTGCTCATGCGGAAACTAAGGTTTGATCTTGACGAGCCTAGCATGTACAGACATGGCCTCAGGAACACGGATTACCGAAAGGTAGAGCACGAGTCATATAGTAGATATGATGAACATGTTGATTGTTCGCCATTGAAGCTATATCAACTCTCGTGATGATCGGTTTTGATGTGGTGGATTTGGTTCGTGTGATCACTAAAACAATGTGAGGGATATTGTTTTGAGTGGGAGTTCACCTAGATTAATTTAATTATTAATTAGAACTCAATTTATCATAAACTAAATCAAAGTGAATTTGCATAGTTGTTGTAGTCATTGGCATCCGTTTACCACCTTGCGCTTAGTTATAATTCAGATGATAGAACTATAGAATTCTGGTTAGTTACTTTACGAACTGGTATCGTATTGTTTTGAAGTGTTAATCTAAAGTTTAAAAGCCCTATTGCAAACTTTCAGTAAGTTCCGGTTACTCCATGAAGTTTAATAATTAGTATTAAATCAAGAGTAACAATTCCAAGTGTTAGTATATAAGTATCATGTTTGTCTCCATGATTCTTGATATTCAAAGGATTCTCTTAATATCAAGGTTATCTAGGATCTGAAAGAGTTGTTTCAGAAACCATGATGTGTGGAAGATATTGTGATATCTGAAACGAAGTTTTGGTTACAACATGATAGAGTATAATATGGCAAAGTTCATGTTCTCATATTTTGATGAGAATTTGCAAAGGGTTGGAGACACTAGTTGTCCTAATACACCAAAAGGTTTTGGATAGCAACATTATACTCACGATTCATCTTTATAAGCTAAAAGTAGCTTGATCATGGATAATTCCAGGATAAAGGTGAATATTTGATGTAGGTAAAATATTTACTACACCAAGAGATTACTAAAGAAAGGAATTTGGAAGAACACCAAACATTTGATGATGGTGATCTACTTCAAAGTGCAAGTACAAAGAGATTGGTATTTAATTATACACGCTTTGGACTATGTGTCATATGTATGACTCCACTATTGATGTTGATAGATTCTTACAAACAGAAAAGGAAATATTGAAAGAAAATCTCATAAGTATATGGCAGAAAGGAAAAGACTAGAATTGTTCAGCTTAAGTATATAGATGATATACATGTTATGGCTATATTCTTTGCTTATTAAACAATGTGGTTCTCAAGTATTTGATACTGAATTTGTTGGTGTGAATCGTCATACGAAACAACACAATTCATGAACTGCAATGGCCTAAGTAACTAGCAAAAGAATATGTGATGATGTTCATCGAGAACAAAATAAAGGGTTATTGTGTTGCTCGTTAAACATCAAAGCTTGCCTTCAAGATTTGTTTTATCAGGTATTATGAGAACAAAAGGGTTGTTCAAATAATTGCCGTAATCCATAAAAGATGGATTCGCAAATCTCGTTGGAGACATCACATCCATAAAACTAGTGCTAAATATGTCGAAAGACAAATTGATTGAAAGATCACTTAGGAAGTGACATCGCCGTTTAAATTATACTGGAAAGAAAACATGAAGAAACTCCATGTGGATGGAATTTTGGAGTCTTTTGATTTTTGATCAAATGACACTTGTGAAACTTTCCTAGAGATAATTGAAACTTCGTTCATAGGCCAAAAAGGGAACGAAAGACTAGCTTATTGGAATTTGTACATATTGTTGTACGAAGTCCATTATGTGTAGTCAAGAGCGATGGATTTTAACTTCATTTGCTTTTTCCGAAATTTTTGAGTGAATATATGAATATTTACTTAATAAGGATGAAGTATGAAACATTTGAAAAGTTCAAAGACTTTCAAGATGAAGTGCAAAATCATTGTAACAAGAATATAAATGGTTTATGATAAGATCATGAAGGAAGATATTTGGGTTACAAGTTTAGCATAATACCTAAGATTTAAGGAATCGTTTCGTGGATTTGCATTCTCCCGAAACACCGTAAAGAGTATGGAGAGTTCGAGATATGTAATTAAACCTTGTTTGACATGGTAAGATCGAAGGTGTAATTCATAAAACTGCCATTGTATTTTAAAGATTAAAAGCTTTAGAGATTACCGTTTTTCCACTAAAAAGAGCTTCATCATAATCCGTTGAAATGACACCATATAAGGTTATGGTTCGGGATAAAACCCAAGTAGTCCTTTCTTAAAACATTGGTATGCTATGCATAAGAAAGATGTGTGCAACCAAAGTCGGATGAACCTGTCTTTGTATAAATGTTAAAGTGTTCCTCCATAAACACCGGAGACAAAAGTGTTTGTCACTTAGAACATCAAGTTTCTTTGAGAAGGAATTTTTCGTAAAAAATTAAGTGGGAGGACAATAGAACTTTGATAAGGTTAAAAGAATCTTAGCTATAAGGTTAAAAGAATCTTAGCTATATGTGCAAAGTTGCGCAGCGCCAAAAAGTGTTCCGGAGTTAGCAACAATGCTCATGGCTCGCGTACCTCAAAGGTTGTAGTCGCGGAGATCTAAGTTTCTGTTGAACCAAGTAGGTCGAGTAAACAATCAAATACCAAGATTTGAGGGTTGAATCATTATTTGAGAATAATGAACGTACTACATGCAAAGAAGCGATGATGGGCCCTGACTCCGTAAAATGGCTTGAAGCCATAAAATTCGTGATAGTTCCATATACGAGAGATCAAGATTTGAACTTGAAAGACCCTCTGGGAAGGTACAAGACCTTACAGTCGTATTTTGATCTATACAGAAATAGACATGGATGTTTCACATCTATGAAATAGTCGACATGTTGGGAAAGAGTTCACAACAATGTTCAAAGGTTGACTATGACAAGATTTGATCTTTCATTAGTGATATTTAGTCTAGACGGATTAATGTAGCAACCACTACATATAATTTTGTTATGTGGTAGTTGAATAAACAAAACAAGTTCTTCTAATAGAATTGTTACCTAGGACATGTGCATAACATGGTCCAAAGGGTTTTTGTTAATTCAAGGGATGCTGAAAGCATATGAAAACCTCAATGGTTGAAGTAAGCATAGCGGAGTTGGAATCTTCACTATGATAAAACTATTAAAAGAGTTTAAATTCATCGGAGACAATGAAGATGCTTGCATTTGCAAGAAATTAAGTGGGAGCACTAAGACATATTCTAATACATTATGTGGAGGACATATTGTTGATTGGAAATGATGTATCTTTTATTAACACATATTAAGAATTTCATCCCGATGAAAGACTTAGGCAAAACCCAAATATTTGGCATCAATAGACGCTAATATGGTTGTGCTGTATACATAGACGAGATATTGAATGAGTTCAATATAGAAACTAAAAGAAAAGGTTCTTGTCGCACAGAAAGGATTGAAAGAGTTCAATGTTGATGATATATTCAAGTGTATTGACATTTGGTAAAGTGAAACAAATAATCAAGTATAGATTGATACTTGATGTATGAAATCACAAAGAGTATTTATATCAATCATACTGTGATATGTACAAATCCAGATATGTCCTATGCTCTAAATGTTGTGAGCATATACCAGAATGATTTGTAAGATGATCATTGGACAATAGTAAGGATATTCTTATGATCTTTTGGAAGAACTAAGAGTATATTATTTGTAGAAGTGACAAATAGATGGTTAGTTCATTGTAAAAGTACTACATTGATACTAGCTTTGTCACAAAGTACAAATTAAGTTTATCTCAATCTAAACTAAGGGTGGCACAATATAATGGAAAGTGAGTTCCATAATGGATTTGGATGAGTTCCAAAGTTAAGACATTGTGACAGATACTACAACAAAAGGCTAAGTATATGACGCTATTTTAGCGAAAAGAGGGCATTTGTGTTAAGTAGTTTGTTATCAAACTAGGTGTAGTTCACAGTGGGATAATACTATGAAGATATATTGTGACAATATTATCAACATGTTTTAACCCCAAAGAACTAAAGGTCACACCGAAAGACCAAATTTATACAAAGCCATCTCATTAGAGAATGAGTGATGCGTAAAGACGCAAAGACATGCAATTACACACGGACCTAGAAGTGTCAGATCCAGATCGTTGACCACTAGCAATCGTGTACAACACCGGAAATCCATAGGTGTTGAATACACAAAGGTTTGAAACTAGATTATTGACTCTAGTGCAAGTGGGAGACTGTTGGAGATATGCCCAAGAGGCAATAATAAAGTGGTTATTATCATATCTTCACACTTATGATAAATGTTTACATACCATGCTATAATTGTATTAACCGGAAACATTAATACTTGTGTGATTTGTAAACTAAAATAAGAGTCCCTAGTAAAGCCTCTTGTTAAACTAGCTTGTTGGTTAATATATGATCATGGTTTCCTGATCATGAACATAGAGATGTTATTAACAACAGAATCATATCATTAGGAGAATGATGTGATGGACATACTCCTATAGATAAGCGTAGCATAAAGATCAAGTCATTTCAATAAGTTCAATTGCTATATGCTTTCTGATACATAGTAACCTAATTCCTTCGACCATGAGATCATGCATATCACCTTTACCGGATGGATGCTTTGATGACATCAAACACCACACCGTAACTGGGTGGCTATAAAGGTGGCATTGAGTGTTCGGAAAGTATTGGTTGAAACACATGGATCAAGAGTGGGATTTGTCCATCCATATGACGGATAGATATACTCTAGGCCCTCTCGGTGAAATGTCATCCAATTAGCTTGCAAGCATGTGACTGGGTCACAAGGGATCACATATCACGGGAATGAGAAAAGAGTACTTATCAGTAACGAGGTTGAACTAGGTATGCAGAGATACCGACGATCATAACCTCGAATAAGTAAACTATCGTGAGACAAAGGGAAATTGGTATCGTATGTAAGTGGTTCATTCAATTGCAAAGTAATCGTAGAAATATGTGGGAGCCATATGAATTTCCAGATTCCTCTATTGGTTATTGTTCGGAGAAGTGTCTCGATCATGTCCGCATAATTCACGAACCGTAGGGAGACACACTTAAGGATTCGACGTTGTTTGAGTAGTTATGGTATTATGAGAAAGAGACCGAATGTTGTTCGGAGTCTCGGATGGGATCCGGGATATCACGAGGTGATCCGGAATGGTCCGGAGAATAAGATTCATATAAGGAAAGTCCTGTTTGAGTTCGGGAATGATTCCGTGTTTTCATCGAATGTTCTAGAAGGTTCCGGATTGTCCCAAGACTGGGGGGAGGTACATGAATGTGTCATTGAATGATTGCATCATGTACTAAGTGTTCTTGCTGTTCCAAAACTGAAAAGTCAAACTGCCAGTTTGAAAGTCAAACGGCTAAAACAGGAAACTGTGGAAAACAGGAAACTGTGGGAAACAAGCAAGAGAAGGTTGAAACCAACTTGGAGGAGGAGTCCCTCTCCTCCAAGCCGGCGGCCAGCCTAGGCCGAGTTGGTTTGGGACTCCCCTCCCCTTCCCTGGCGCGCCAGCCCCTCCACCTATAAAAGGAGGGGCAGGGCCTCCTCCTCTACACACAAGTTCCTATCCTCTAATCTCCGGTTTAGAGCCGTTTTGGTTTAGAGCTTCTAATTGCTTTAGCATGCGGTTTAGAGCCTTCTAATTGGTGTGTCTAATCTCTAGACCACTAATAGCCCTCTCTCATACTCCACCATACTCGCTCCGGCTTAAGGTGAAGCCCTGCGGGATTTCCCCTCTACTTCCTGCAGACCACGCCAGTCTTCGGAATCGCGAGAGAGTGCTACAACCTCCGCTGCTTTGGAACAAGGGAGAGGAAGGTCTTCGTCGAAAATCTGAACGTGTGACCGATTGCGGGAGCGCTAACGCAGCCTTGGGAAGGATCATCTACGCGATCTTGAGATCGGAAGTACGACTACATCACCCATGAGAATCGCTCGTTAACCGCTTTGGAATCTTCGAGGTAAGATATTCCATCGGCTCGTTGCTACAATCTAGTAGATAGATCTTGGCTTGTTTGTTTGTATGCGATAGAAAATTTTTGTTTTCCATGCTACGAACCCTTCAAAGGGTATCGAGCCGTGTCTATATGTAGATCTGTTGCCGAGTAGAACACAATGGTCATTGTGGGCGTTGATGCTTTATTGTTGATTGCTTCTTGTGTACTTTGCATCTTGCGGTATGTTGGGATGAAGCGGCCGGGCTAACCTTACATGACATCGTTCATGAGACTTGCTCCACGCTTGACATGCAACTTGTATTGCATAAGTGGCTTTATGGTGCCTGTTTCTCCTAGCATAGTTAAGATCCAATTTACAACGGTGATCAACAATGCGATTATCAATGTTGTGGTTCTTGTTCGTAAGTTAGAACGACACTTATTGAAAGCCCCAAACCACGTAAAATATGCAAAGAAAGTAGAGGCGTCTAACTTTGTTTTGCAGGGGTGTCTGATGATGTGATATGGCCATGATTGTGATTATATTTGATGTATGCAATGTTCCTTATTGTAAGTTAGCAACCTGTGAGCCATATGGTTGTCTTTAATTTATGTTAAGACCCGTGTCTATTCAAAGTAGTTGTAATAGTTGAAGCCGGTGGACGACAAACATGGAGCAGCGTAATTGCCATTCATGCAATGCCAGTGATGAGGGACATCATGGGCATGCTTGAAGATGGAGATCGGAAGCACAAAGAAGAAAGGCCATATCATATCACATATTATTGAATTGCTTGTGATGTTAATCCTTTATGCATCTTGTATTGCTTAGTAGACGACGGTAGCATTATAAGATAATCCCTCATGCACATGAATTTCAAGTCATAAAGTGTTCACCCTTAGTTAGCACCGCTAAAAGCTTGTTGTTTCAAGCACCACGTGATGATCGGGTGTGTTAGATTCTACAAGTGTATACAACGTGAGCAAGCCAGATTTGCTCATGCGGAAACTAAGGTTTGATCTTGATGAGCCTATCATGTACAGACATGGCCTCAGGAACACGGATTACCGAAAGGTAGAGCATGAGTCATATAGTAGATATGATGAACATGTTGATTGTTCGCCATTGAAGCTATATCAACTCTCGTGATGATCGGTTTTGATGTGGTGGATTTGGTTAGGTGATCACTAAAACAATGTGAGGATATTGTTTTGAGGGAGTTCACCTAGATTAATTTAATTATTAATTAGAACTCAATTTATCATAAACTAAATCAAAGTGAAATTGCATAGTTGTTGTAGTCATTGGCATCCGTTTACCACCTTGCGCTTAGTTATAATTGAGATAATAGAACTATAGAATTCTGGTTAGTTACTTTACGAACTGGTATCGTATTGTTTTGAAGTGTTAATCTAAAGTTTAAAAGTCCTATTGCAAACTTTCAGTAAGTTCCGGTTACTCCATGAAGTTTAATAATTAGTATTAAATCAAGAGTAACAATTCCAAGTGTTAGTATATAAGTATCATGTTTGTCTCCATGATTCTTGATATTCAAAGGATTCTCTTAATATCAAGGTTATCTAGGATCTGAAAGAGTTGTTTCAGAAACCATGATGTGTGGAAGATATTGTGATATCTGAAACAAAAGTTTTGGTTACAACATGATAGAGTATAATATGGCAAAGTTCATGTTCTCATATTTTTGATGAGAATTTGCAAAAAGGTTGGAGACACTTGTTGTCCTAATCCTCCAAAAGGTTTTGGATAGCAACATTATACTCATAATTCATCGTTATAAGCTAAAAGTAGCTTGATCATGGACGATTCCATGATAAGGGTGAATATTTGATGTAGGTAAAATGTTTACTACACCAAGAGATTACTAAAGAAAGGAATTTGAAAGAACACCAAACATTTGATGATAGGTGATCTACTTCAAAGTGCAAGTCCAAAGACATTGGTATTTAATTAAACACGCTTTGGACTATGTGTCATATGTATGACTCCACTAATTGATGTTGATAGATTCTTTCAAACAGAAAAGGAAATATTGAAAGAGAATCTCATAAATATATGGCAGAAAGGAAAAGACTAGAATTGTTCAGTTTAAGTATATAGATGTTATACATGTTATGGCTATATTCTTTGCTTATTAAACAATGTGGTTATTAAGTATTTGATACTGAATTTGTTGGTGTGAATCGTCATACGAAACAACACAATTCATGAACTACAATGGCCTAAGTAATTAGCAAAAGAATATGTGATGATGTTCATCGAGAACAAATAAAGGGTTATTGTGTTGCTCGTTAAACATCAAAGCTTGCCTTCAAGATTTGTTTTATCAGGTATTATGAGAACAAAAGAGTTGTTCAAATAATTGCCGTAATCCATAAAAGATGGATGATTCACAAATCTCGTTGGAGAAATCACATCCATAAAACTAGTGCTAAAAATGTCGAAAGACAAATTGATTGAAAGATCACTTAGGAAGTGACATCGCCGTTTAAATTATATTGGAAAGAAAACATGAAGAAACTCCATGTGGATGGAATTTTGGAGTCTTTTGATTTTTGATCACATGACGCTTGTGAAACTTTCCTAGAGATAATTGAAACCTCGTTCATAGGCCAAAAGGGAACGAATGACTAGCTTATTGGAAATTGTACATATTGTTGTACAAAGTCCATCATGTGTAGTCAAGAGCGATGGATTTCAACTTCATATGCTTTCTCCGAGAATTTGAGTGAATATATGAATATTTACTTAATAAGGATGAAGTATGAAACTTTTGAAAAGTTCAAAGACTTTCAAGATGAAGTGCAAGATCATTGTAACAATAATATAAATAGTTTATGATAAGATCATAAAGGGAGATATTTTGAGTTACAAGTTTAGCATAATACCTAAGATTTAAGGAATCGTTCCATAGATTTACATGTCACGGAATACCATAAGAGTATGGAGCATTCGAGATATGTAATTAAACCTTGTTTGACATGGTAAGATCAAAGGTATAATTCATAAAACTTCCATTATATTTTAAAGATTAAAAGCTTTAGAGATTACCGTTTTCCACTGAAAAGAGCTCCATCATAATCCGTTGAAATGACACCATATGTTATGGTTTGGGATAAAACCCAAGTTGTCCTTTCTTAAACATTGGTATGCTATGCATAAGAAAGATGTTTGCAACCAAATTCGGATGAACCTGTCTTTGTTAAGTATTCCTCCATAACACCGGAGACAAAAGTGTTTGTCACTTAGAACGTCAAGTTTCTTTTAGAAGGGATTTTTCGTGAAAAGTTAAGTGGGAGGACAATAGAACTTTGATAAGGTTAAAAGAACCTTAGCTATATGTGCAGAGTTGCGCAACACCGAAAAGTGTTCCAGAGGCAGCAACAATGCTCATGGCTCGCGTACTTCAAAGGTTGTGGTCACGGAGATCTAAGTTCCTATTGAAACAAGTAGGTCGGATGAACAATCAAATACCAAGATTTGAGAGTTAAATCATTATTTGAAAATAATGATCCGACTACGTGCAAATAAGCGATGATGAGCCCTGACTCCGTCAAATGGCTTGAAGCCATAAAATCCGTGATAGTTCCATACACGAGAAATCAAGTTTTGAACTTGAAGGACCCTCGAGAAAGGTGTAAGACCTTACAGTTGTGTCTGGATCTATAAAGAAATAGACATGGATGATTTACATCTATGAAATAGTCGACATGTTGGGAAAGAGTTCACAAAATGTTCAAAGGTTGACTATGACAAGATTTGATCTTTCATAGTGATATTTAGTCTAGACGGATTAATGTAGCAACCACTACATATAATTTGTTATATGGTAGTTGAATAAACAAAACAAATTCTTCTAATAGAAGGGTTACCTAGGACGTGTGCATGACACGGTCCATAGGGTTTTGTTAATTCAAAGGATGCTAAAAGCATATGCAAACTTCAATGGTTGAAGTGAGCATCGCGGAGTTGGAATCTTCACAATGATGAAATTGTTAAAAGAGTTTAAATTCATCAGAGACAATGAAGATGCTTGCGTTTGCAAGAAATTAAGTGGGAGCGCTAAGACATATTTCTAATACATTATGTGGAGGACATATTGTTGATTAGAAAAGATGTATCTTTTATTAACACATATTAAGAATTTCATCCCGATGAAAGACTTAGGCAAAACCCAAATATTTGGCTTCAATAGACGCTAATATGGTTGTGCCAGAAGTACATAGACGAGATATTGAATGAGTTCAATATAGAAACTACAAGAAAAGGTTCTTGTCGCACAGAAAAGATTGAATGAGTTCAATGTTGATTCAAGTGTATTGACATTTGGTAAAGTGAAACAAATAATCAAGTATAGATTGATACTTGATGTATGAAATCACAAAGAGTATTTATATCAATCATACTGTGATATGTACAAATCCAGATATGTCCTATGCTCTAAATGTTGTGAGCATATACCAGAATGATTAAATAAGATGATCATTGGACAATAGTAAGGATATTCTTATGATCTTTTGGAAGAACTAAGAGTATATTATTTGTAGAAGTGACAAATAGATGGTTAGTTCATTGTAAAAGTACTACATTGATACTAGCTTTGTCACAAAGTACAAATTAAGTTTATCTCAATCTAAACTAAGGGTGGCACAATATAATGGAAAGTGAGTTCCATAATGGATTTGGATGAGTTCCAAAGTTAAGACATTGTGACAGATACTACAACAAAAGGCTAAGTATATGACTGCTATTTTAGCGACAAAGAGGGCATTTGTGTCAAGTAGTTTGTTATCAAACTAGGTGTAGTTCACGAGTGGGATAATACTATGAAGATATATTGTGCGACAATATTATCAACATGTTTTAACCCCAAAGAACTAAAGGTCACACCGAAAGACCAAATTTATACAAAGCCATCTCATTAGAGAATGAGTGATGCGTAAAGACGCAAAGACATGCAATTACACACGGACCTGGAAGTGTCAGATCCGGAGATCAGTTGACCACTAGCAATCGTGTACATACAACACCGGAAATCCATAGGTGTTGAATACACAAAGGTTTGAAACTAGATTATTGACTCTAGTGCAAGTGGGAGACTGTTGGAGATATGCCCAAGAGGCAATAATAAAGTGGTTATTATCATATCTTCACACTTATGATAAATGTTTACATACCATGCTATAATTGTATTAACCGGAAACATTAATACTTGTGTGATTTGTAAACTAAAATTAGAGTCCCTAGTAAAGCCCCTTGTTAAACTAGCTTGTTGGTTAATATATGATCATGGTTTCCTGATCATGAACATAGAGATGTTATTAACAACAGGATCATATCATTAGGAGAATGATGTGATGGACATACTCCTATAGATAAGCGTAGCATAAAGATCAAGTCATTTCAATAAGTTCAATTGCTATATGCTTTCTGATACATAGTAACCTAATTCCTTCGACCATGAGATCATGCATATCACCTTTACCGGATGGATGCTTTGATGACATCAAACACCACACCGTAACTGGGTGGCTATAAAGGTGGCATTGAGTGTTCGGAAAGTATTGGTTGAAACACATGGATCAAGAGTGATTTGTCCATCCATATGACGGATAGATATACTGGGCCCTCTCGGTGAAATGTCATCCAATTAGCTTGCAAGCATGTGACTGGGTCACAAGGGATCACATATCAGGAACGAGAAAAGAGTACTTATCGATGAGGTTGAACTAGGTATGCGGAGATCTGACGATCATAACCTCGGATAAGTAAACTATCGTGAGACAAAGGGAAATTGGTATCGTATGTAAGTGGTTCATTCGATTGCAAAGTAATCGTAGAAATATGTAGAGCCATATGAATTTCAGATTCCTCTATTGGTTATTGTTAGGAGAAGTGTCTCGATCATGTCCGCATAATTCACGAACCGTAGGAGACACACTTAAGGATTCGGCGTTGTTTGAGTAGTTATGGTATTATGAGAAAGATACCGAATGTTGTTGAGTCTCGGATGGGATCCGGGATATCACGAGGTGATCCGGAATGGTCCGGAGAATAAGATTCATATAAGGAAAGTCCGTTTGAGTTCGGGAATGATTCGTGTTTTCATCGGGAATGTTCTAGAAGGTTCTGGATTGTCCGGCACTCCGGGGAGGTACATGAATGTGTCATTGAATGATTGCATCATGTACTAAGTGTTCTTGCTGTTCCAAAACTGAAAAGTCAAGCGCCGGTTTGAAAGTCAAGGCTAAAACAGAAACTGTGGAAAACAGAAATGGGAAACAAGCAAGAAGGTTGAAACCAACTTGGAGGAGGAGTCCCTCTCCTCCAAGCGTGACCAGCCTAGGCGAGTTGGGGAGGACTCCCTCCCTTCCTGGCGCCCACCCCTCCACATATAAAAGGAGGCGGGGCCTCCTCTACACACAAGTTCCTATCCTCTAATCTCCGGTTTAGAGCCGTTTTGGTTTAGAGCTTCTAATTGCTTTAGCCTGCGGTTTAGAGCCTTCTAATTGGTGTGTCTAATATCTAGACCACTAATAGCCCTCTCTCATACTCCACCATACTCTCTCCGGCTTAAGGCGAAGCCCTGCGGGATTTCCCCTCTACTTAGGTACCACCTTTGTCTTTGCCGGAATCGCGAGGAGAGTGCTACAACCTCCGCTGCCTGCTGGAACAAGGGAGAGGAAGGTCTTCGTCGAGTACCGAACGTGTGACCGACTGCGGGAGAGCTGCCGGAACGCAGCGCCGGAAGGATCATCTACGTGATCTTGAGATCGGAAGTGTACGACTACATCACCCACGAGAATCTGCTCTCGTTAACCGCTTTGGAATCTTCGAGGGTAAGATATTCCATCGACTCGTTGCTACAATCTAGTAGATAGATCTTGGCTTGTTTGTTTGTATGCGATAGAAAATTTTTGTTTTCCATGCTACGAACCCCTTCACGACCATGGGGCTAGCAGTGGCGCTGGCTGGAGTGTTCATCTAGACGGGAAACCTCATCGCTTCCTCAGGCGAGCGTGTCCTCTCTGGCCTTGTCTAGAGATTCAGTGCGCTCAACTTTGTTAGCGATAACGCGGGGTGTTTCAGCACCAGGCCGCTCCCTAGGGGAGGTTGCTTCCTCAACTTCAGCGAGCATCAAGTGTACATGTCCCTATGTGTGGAACGCGTGTATCCCGAGCGAGTCATCATGGCGTACCGCTAGCTCGACAAAGGTGATGATGACCGCTCCTGGTCCCTCTCATGCACCTGTAAACGCTCCAGTAGCTCCTATAGTGAATGAGCAAGTAGATGAGGATGAGCCGAATGTAACTCCTAGTCCAGTAAGAACTGCAAAGCTACCGCTAGAAAGACCCAAAAACATTGCTACAAGTAGTGGGGTGAGAGAGTTGCAAGAGGCAATAGACAAACCAGCTGAGCCAATTGCTCCAATAGCTGACCCGTATCAGGCTCAAGACGAGTTAGAGGCAACTAGGAAAAAGATGCTTGAGAAAGACCAAGATATAGCTCGTGCCCAACAAGAAATAGAAGTAACTCTTCGAGAGTATAAATCGCAAACAGAATTAAAGGACACAAAACTCGGCTAGAATGTGTGAAAATCAGAGGTAGAAAATCAGAGGTAGATTGCAAAAGATGCCGTTTTCAAATCTTGCCCCTCAAGCATCCACATGACTGCGGTGAAGCTGAGGTATAACACTGCTGCAGTTAATCTTAGAGTTGCCGAGGCTGCAATGACCGAGTTACCCAACTTAACGGGTGAGACAAAAACAAAGAAACAAGAAAGAGTGAATGAGTTAGTGCATGGAGAGGGTGATATGAATGAAGCCTATTATAGGGAAAACCCGGGTGCAGTGGGTGTATCACAAGTGGTTCACTCGGTGGCACATGTGCCGACAAGATCAGTCGGCCATGCAGCGTCATCCCCACATGTTGCGCCAAGGAGGCGAGAAGGAAGTGCTACTTCTGGGAGAAATTAATAAATAGTCACTTATGACTTGTCAGTGTCTCAAGGCAATGTCGGCCAAGGAAATGTCGCTAGAAGAAATGCCGGCCAAGCAAATGTAAACCAAGGCAATGCAGGACGAGGAAATGTGGATAACAGTAATGCCGACCAAAATTATCAGCAGCAACCTCAACGCAGTCATCACTCGGCGAGAGAAGGTAATCCACCTCTGTAGTAGAAACAAGGGCAAGCACCTCGGCCGCAACAAACTGCTGGGAAAATGTACATCAGCAAGTAGATCCAAATGCCTATAGGTACAATAATGGCTACTCGGAATGATCAATGCTGCATATCAGATACCGGATCATTTGAATAACACACTAGGATCTCGGCTGGGGAACAGAAACCTCCAGCCGGATGATGCAAGGTTGAAGTTGGATAGGATCAAAATGGCAGAGCTCGTTGAGTCCCAAGGTCCGTAGGTTGCAACATGTTTCTTACCGAGGATCATGAGAGAACCTCATGTGCCAAATTTTCAGTTAGCAAGGGGAACCAAGACATATGACGACAGCACCAAGCCTGAGGATTGGTTGATTGACTATGGCACTGCTGTGAACATATCACAAGGAAACCTCAGATGGGTGGTGAGATATATTCCAAAAATGTTGGAGGGACCAGCAAGAGTGTGGTTGAATAACTTGCAGCCAGGAAGTATCAATAGTTGGGTGGATTTCAAGGAGGCCTTTGTCAGCAACTTCACAAGAACCTACAAGATGCTGAACCGCCCACAACAGTTAGCAATGTGCAAGAAAATGTCGAATGAAACGGATAGAGCATTCCTCACCAGGTGGTGCACAATGCGCAATTCCTGTGAAGGAGTGATTGAGTCACAAGCCATTGCATGGTCCGTGCAAGGATGCCGACATGGAAGTGTGCTATGGCAAAGGCTGCAGAGAGATATGCCGACGAGTCTAGCCGAGATAATTAAAAGTGCCAACTCATATGCATTGGGAGATCCGACACAGACACTGCTTATCTCGGCAGGTGGGAATATGGAAAACCCGTCATATGATGGAGCCGGGTCATACAGGTGACATGAACGCAATGATTATAGAGGAAAAAGAAAGGAAGAACAGCCGGATTACCGCTAGGTTCAAGCCAAGTTGCTGTAGTGAGTCAAGATCACCTAGATGCTGGTAATAGCCAGCGTTAGAGGGGTAGTGGACCACAACACCAATAGTGGGTACCAAAGAATGATGGAAAAAAGCCATATGAGCAAAAGAATCCATGAAAAAAAGAAAAGGTATACATATGAAATGATGTTGAATCAGCCCTGCAAGTTCCACACCCCAAGTCCGAGCAAGCCGTCTAACCATATAACTCGGCAGTGCAACTGGTTTCAAAGGGCCGATAAAGGAGAGGCATCGAATCAACTGAAGGGTTTCGCGGCATAGTAAATCAAAATTTTCTACGGATGCGAACAGAGGGAAAGCCAAGATCTAATCTAGGAGATGCAATCAACGAGAGAGATTGGATTAGATCTTCATACCCTTGAAGATTCGCACAGCGGAATGTTCGTCGGAACGTGGGTGATGTAGTCATACTCGCTTCTCCTCCTCGCGATCCGATCCGATCTAGCACCACAAGTGGCGGTGCCTCCGTGAGATGCACACGTGCATCACCTCGACGTCTCCTCCTTCCTCGGACCAGCAAGTATGGTGGAGAGATAGATTGGATCTACAACACGACGGCGTGGTGTATATGGTGGAGAATTTCTGCGCAGGCTTCGCCTACAAGCGATCGGGAGGAGAGAGGAAGGCAGCAGGGCAACTAGGGTTTGGAGGCAAGGTGTGGGGGAGGCGCCTCCCTCTTTATATAGGGGCGGCGCCCTGCCCTCCTCCAAGCCTTGGGCCGCGGCCAAGGGAGGGAGGAGTGGGGGTTGAGGACTCTCCCCTTCTAGAAACCCTATCTCCAGTTTAAACCCTCCTGGGGCGGCTGGGCCCTATGGGGCCTTGTGCCCCTGGCCCAATGCGGCCATGACACTCCCTCATAGGCCCATGCCCCCTCCCGGAAGGTGGGGCCACGTTGGTCCCCTTCCGGAAGGTTCTAGAAGCTTCCGGTACAATATCGATTAACCCGGAACAATTCTGAACTCCAAAAACTGCACTGCCTTATATGAATCTTATTCTCCGGACCACTCCGGAACCTCTCGTGATGTCCTGGATCCCATCCGAGACTCCGAACAAAAACTCATAAACCAATTATCCAATCTATCCTAGCGTCGAGACACGTTAAGTGTGTGACCCTGCGGGTTCGAGAATATGCAGACATGATCTTCTATCAATAATCAACAGCGGGGTCTCGGCACCCATATTGACTCCCACACATTCATCGATGATCATATCGGATGAACCACGATGCCAGGATTCAATCAATCCCATATATATATTCCCTTCGTCTCGCGATATTTTACTTGCCCGAGATTCGATCGTCGGTACCGTCATACCTAGTTCAATCTCGTTCACAGCAAGTACTTTACTCGTTCCGTAATCCGATATCACTTTGTGATTAACTCCTTAACCACATGCTTGGCGGTGTTGATATCGATTAACGAGTGGGCCAAGTATATCTCTCCGACTTGGGAGGGACAAATTCCATCTCGATACATACAACCCAACAGATACTTTCCGATTACACCGAGAGACACCTTTATGATCACCCTCTCATAGGATGACGTTTGATGACCTCAAAGCTTTCTTCCGATACCGGGAGTTGTATTATCTCATGGTCTAAGGAATACAATATTTGACATAGGAAAAGCTTCGCAAAGATGAACACGATGATACGATCTAATTGCTTCGCTTAGTTTGGTCATCCATCATATCATTCTCCAATGATATGATCTCATTATCAATTGACAACTCATGTCTATGTTTAGGAAACCTTAACCATCATTGATCAATGAGCTAGTCCATAGAGGCGTACTAGGGACACGGTGTTGTTCACAAACCACACAAGTATTAAAGTTTCCGCTTAATACAATTCTAGCATGGAATATAAACTTTATCATGAATAAGAATTATAATAATAACATCTTTATTATTGCCTCTAGGGCATAATTCCAACAGTCTCCCACTTGCACTAGAGTCAATAATCTAGTTTACATTTGGCAACAATCTCACACCCATGGCACTGAGGTGCTGATCATGTTTTGCACGTGGAAGAGGTTTAGTCAATGGATCTGCGACATTCAGATCTGTACGTACTTTGCTAATCTTCAGATCTCCATCTGATATATAATCTTGGATTATATGAAACTTGCGGTTGATATGCTTGGTCTTTGGATGATATCTTGGTTCCTTAGCGAGTGCTATGGCACCAGTGTTGTCACACAATATCTCTAGTGGGTCCAATGCACTTGGAACCATGCCAAGCTCAGTGATGAAGTTTCTGATCCAAACTCCTTCACTTGGCCTGCGGCCATGTATTCCGCTTCCACTGTAGATCCCGCGATCACGCTTTGCTTGCAGCTTCTCCAGCTCACAGCTCCTCCATTCAAAATATAAACGTATCCTGTCTGAGATTTGGAATCATCCTTGTCGGTGTCAAAACTAGCGTCGACGTAACCTTTTACGACAAGCTGTTCATCACCCCCATAGACTAAGAACATTTCTTTAGTCCTATTTAGGTACTTTAGGATGTTCTTCACGGCTGTCCAGTGTTCCACTCCTGGATCACTTTGATATCTGCTCGTTAAACTAAGAGCATTGGACACATCCGGTCTAGTACACAGCATGGCATACATGATGGAACCTATGGCCGAGGCATAAGGCACCTTGCTCATAGCTTCCCTATCATTTACCTGGTATGGACCTTTGAGCCTTGCTCAATATCTTACGACAACATAGGCCTTTGAACCTTTCTTTGCCTTATCCATTCTGAACCTTTTCAGAACTTTGTCTAGGTATGTACTCTGGCTTAAAGCTATCAGGCGTCTTTGTCTATCTCTATAGATTTTGATGCCCAATATATAAGTAGCTTCACCTAGGTCTTTCATTGAAAAACATTTGTTCAAATAACTCTTCACATCGTTAAGCATGTTGATGTCATTTCCGATAATCAATATGTCATCCACATATAGTACTAGAAACGTCACCGAGCTCCCACTCACTTTCTTGTAGATGCAAGCTCCGTAGAAATTTGGAACAAATCCAAAGCTCTTGATCACTTGATCAAAACGAAGGTTCCAACTCCGAGATGCTTGCTTCAGTCCATAAATGGAACGCTGAAGTTTGCACACTTTATCAGCATCCTTAGGATCGACAAAACCTTCGGGTTGCATCATATACAACTCTTCATCAATGTTGCCATTGAGGAACGCAGTCTTGACATCCATCTGCCATATTTCATAATCATGAAACGCAGCAATTGCTAATAAAATCCGAATGGACTTAAACATCGCTACGGGAGAGAAAGTCTCATCGTAGTCAACACCTTGAACTTGTCGAAAACCTTTTGCAACAAGCCGTGCTTTATAGATGGTAACATTACCATCCACGTCCGTTTTCTTCTTGAAGATCCATTTGCACTCAACGGCCTTTCGGTCGCTAGGAGGGTCCACCAAAGTCCATACTTGGTTTTCGCTCATGGATCCCAATTCGGATTTCATGGCTTCCAGCCATTTCTCAGAGTCTGGGCTCATCATCTCTTCCTCATAGTTCGTAGGTTCACTGTCTTCTACTAATAAGACAGTCAAGAAAGGGTTGCCGTACCACTCAGGAGGGGCACGCGACCTTGTCGACCTGCGACGTTCAGTAGCAGCATCGTCCGAAGCTTCATGATCCTTGTCATTAGCTTCCTCTATTGTTGGTGCAGGCGGCACTGGAACAATTTCAGGTGCTGTGCTACTCTCCAATTCAAGAGAAGGTTCAATAACCTCGTCAAGCTCTACTTTCCTCCCACTCACTTCTTTCGAGATAAACTCCTTCTCAAGAAAGGAACCGTTCTTTGTGACAAACACTTTGCCTTCGGTTCTGTGATAGAAGGTATACCCAATAGTTTCCTTAGGGTATCCTATGAAGACGCATTTCTCCGCTTTGGGTTCGAGCTTGTCCGGCATCAACTTCTTGACGTAAGCTTCGTATCCCCAAACTTTAAGAAACGACAACTTAGGTTTAGCACCAAACCACAGTTCATACGGTGTCGTCTCAACGGATTTAGATGGAGCCCTATTTAAAGTGAATGCAGCGGTTTCTAATGCATAACCCCAAAATGATAACGGCAAATCAAGAAGAGACATCATTGATCGGACCATATCTAATAGGGTTCGATTCGGCGTTCGGACACACCATTGCGCTTGTTGTGGTGTTCCGGTGGCGTGAGTTGTGAAACGATTCCACTTGCTTTAAGATGCGTGAAAATCATAACTCAAATATTCACCTCCACGATCGGATCGTAGAAACTTAATCTTTACATTACGATGGTTCTCCACTTCATTACGAAATTCCTTGAACTTTTCAAATGTTTGATTTATGTTTCATTAAATAGATATACCCATATCTACTTAAGTCATCGGTAAAAGTGAGGAAATAGCGATATCCACCGCGCTTGAAACACTCATCGGTCGCATACATCGGTATGTATGATTTCCAACAAGTCCGTTGCTCGCTCCATCATCTGGAGAACGGGGTTTTGATCATCTTGCCCATGAGGCATGGTTCGCATGTGTCAAATGATTCAAAATCAAGAGACTCAAAAGTCCATCGAATGGAGTTTCCTCATGCGCTTTACTCCAATATGACCTGAGCAGCGATTGCCACAAATAAGTAGTATTATCACTATCTACTTTGCATCTCTTAGCCTCGATGTTATGGATGTGTGTTTCATCCCTTTCGAGATTTAGAAGAAATAAACCATTCACAAGAGGTGCATGACCATAAAAGATGTTACTCATGTAAATAGAACAACCATTATTCTCCGATTTAAATGAATAACCGTCTTACAATAAACACGATCCATAAATAATGTTCATGCTCAACGCAGGCACATAATAACATTTATTAAGGTTTAAAACTAATCCCGAAGGTAAAACTAAGGAGAGCGTGCCGACGGCCATCACATCAACTCTTGATCCGTTGCCAACGCGCATCGTCACCTCATCCCTATAAACCGCCGTCTATTCCGTAGCTCTGTTTGAGTTACAAATATTAGCAATCAACCGTATCAAATACCGGGCACTACAACGAGGGCTAGTAAGGAAAACATCAATAACATGTATATCAAATATACCTTTGATGGTGCCGCCTTCTTGTCCGCTAAGTACTTGGACGATTAAGCTTCGATGACCCTTGTCCTTGCAATAGAAGCACTCAGTGTCCGGCTTAGGACCAGACTTGAGCTTCTTCTCAGCAAGAGCATTGCGCTTGCCGCCGCCCTTCTTGAAGGGCTTCTTTGCTCCCTTACCTTTCTTTAAGGAGGGCTTGTTGACCATCAACACATGATTATCCTTCTTGATGTCCACCTCCGCAGCCTTCAGCTTTGCGAAGAGCTCGGTGATCGTATCAATGGAGCCAATCTGATTATGAGTCACTACAAAAATTTTGTAGCTGGGAGGGAGTGATTGCAGAACCCTGTCAATCTTGAGCTCCTCTGGAATCGTGCATTCCAGTTGCTCAAGGCGTTGAGTGTAGCCCGTCATCTTTATGGCATGCTCACTAACGGAACTCCCTTCCTCCATCTTGCAGTTAAAGAACTTCTCGGAGATCTCATATCTCTCAGAACGGGCCGGAGTCTGAAACATGGTTTTCAGCTCCTCGAGAATCTCAAAGGGCCCGGGATACTCTACAAAACGATTTTGAAGTTCCGGTTCCATAGCAAACAACATGGTGCTCTTAATCACACCATAATCATCTTTGCGCGATTGATAGACAACTTTCTCATCGGTAGCGATTGCGTGGGGTCACCTAACGCTTTCCCAAGGACATAGTCCTTTTGTCCGCCAGACAGAATGATTCTTAGATTGCGGAACCAATTGGTGAAGTTAGACCCATTGTTTCTAAGCTTTTCCTTCTCAGCAAAAACATTGAAGTTGAAGTTGGACTTGGCCATGTGATCTACTGATTTGCAAGTACAGTTTAGACTATGTTCATGATAAATAGTTCAACTTAATCAAATTACTAGATGAACTCCCACTAAATTCAACATCCCTCAAGTTGTTTAGTGAACACGATCCAAATTCACCACACCTAATCCGATCATCACGAGAAGAGATGTGGTTTCAATGGTGGACAACAAAGTGTCGATCATATCATTCATATGAATCATGCTTAACCTTTCGGTTCTTGTGTTCGAGGCCATGTACATACATGCTAGGCTCGTCAAGCTAGACCAAGTATTTCAGCGTGTGCAAAACTGGCTTGCACCCGTTGTATGTGAGCGAGAGTCTATAGCACCCGATCATCACGTGATGCTTGGACACGACAAACTTTCGCAATGGTGCATACTTGGGAGAACAGTTTTATCTTGATCTTTAAGTGAGGAATCATCTTATAATGCTACCGTCGCGATCTAAGCATAATAAGATACATAAAAGGATAAACATCACATGCATATAACTTTATGTGACATGGTATAGCCAATCTTCGCAATGATCTCCATCTTGTGCGTTCGCATGATCTCCATCACTCCACCATGATTGCCTCCACCACGAATAGCAGCTACAACTATTGCTAACTACTTAGCGATAAAGTAAAGCTATTACATGGCGTATAAGAAGTTGACTCATGGTCATACACAATTATAAAGACAACCATATGGCTCCTGCGGTTGTGTACTCATCGACATGCAAGTCGTGAAACATTACAAAACATGATCATCACATACAATATACACGTCACATCTTGGGCCATACCATATCACGAAAACACTTCCTGCAAAAACAAGTTAGACGCCTCTACTTTGTTGTTGCATTTTACGTGGCTTATGGGAGTAGATGCTAAGAACGATTCTTACCTACGGTAAGCCACAACGGTGATATTATGGTTGCCAAACTCGGTGTTAATCCCATGACAACTATAGTGAGAGAAACGACATCCACCGCATGTGTGGAACAAGCCACACGTCAAGTGCGGAGCCGGTCTCGCGAACGACGTCGCGTAAGGTTGGCCTGGACCGCTTCAATCTCACTATCCCGCGCCATAAGAAGAACACAAACAAGAGGCTTGCAATAGAAAACATCAACGCCCGCAACAACCATGTTGCATTCTACTCGTGAAACACATCTACGCGTAGATCTAGCTCTGATACCACTGAAGGGTTTCGCGGCATAGTAAATCAAAATTTTCTACGGATGCGAACAAAGGGAAAGCCAAGATCTAATCTAGGAGATGCAATCAACGAGAGAGATTGGATTAGATCTTCATACCCTTGAAGATTCGCATAGCGGAACGTTCGTCGGAACGTGGGTGATGTAGTCGTACTCGCTTCTCCTCCTCGCGATCTGATCCGATCTAGCACCACAAGTGGCGGTGCCTCCGTGAGATGCACACGTGCAACACCTCGACGTCTCCTCCTTCCTAGGACCAGCAAGTATGGTGTAGAGATAGATTGGATCTACCACACGACGGCGTGGTGTATATGGTGGAGAATTTCTGCAGCAGGGCTTCGCCTACAAACAGTCGGGAGGGAGAGAGGAAAGGCAGCAGGGCAACTAGGGTTTGGAGGCAAGGTGTAGGGGGGAGGGGGCGCCCCAGCCCTCTTTATATAGAGGGGGGGGGCGGCCAGCCCTTGCCCCTCCTCCAAGCCTTGGGCCCGCGGCCAAGGGAGGGAGGAGTGGGGGTTGAGGACTCTCCCCCTTCTAGAAACCCTATCTCTAGTTTAAACCCTCCTAGGGCGGCTGGGCCCTATGGGGCCTTGTTCCCCTGGCCCAATGCGGCCAGGACACTCCCTCATAGGCCCATGCCCCCTCCCGGAAGATGGGGCCACGTTGGTCCCCTTCCGGAAGGTTCTAGAAGCTTCCGGTACAATACCGATTAACCCGGAACAATTCCGAACTCCAAAAACTGCACTGCCTTATATGAATCTTATTCTCCGGACCACTCCGGAACCTCTCGTGATGTCCCGGATCCCATCTGAGACTCCTAACAAAAACTCATAAACCAATTATCCAATCTATCCTAGCGTCGAGACACGTTAAGTGTGTGACCCTGCGGGTTCGAGAATATGCATACATGATCTTCAATCAGTAATCAACAGCGGGGTCTGGGCACCCATATTGACTCCCACACATTCATCTATGATCATATCGGATGAACCACGATGCCAGGATTCAATCAATCCCATATATATATTCCCTTAGTCTCGCGATATTTTACTTGCCCGAGATTCGATCGTCGGTACCGTCATACCTAGTTCAATCTCGTTCACAGCAAGTACTTTACTCGTTCCGTAATCTGATATCACTTTGTGATTAACTCCTTAACCACATGCTTGCAAGTGGTGTTGATACCGATTACCGAGTGGGCCCGAAGTATATCTCTCCGACTTGGGAGGGACAAATTCCATCTCGATACATACAACCCAACAGATACTTTCCGATTACCTAAGAGACACCTTTATGATCACCCTCTCATAGGATGACGTTTGATGACCTCAAAGCTTTCTTCCGATACCAGGGAGTTGTATTATCTCATGGTCTAAGGAATACAATATTTGACATAGGAAAAGTTTCGCAAAGATGAACACGATGATACGATCTAATTGCTTCGCTTAGTTTGGGTCTGTCCATCATATCATTCTCCAACGATATGATCTCATTATCAATTGACAACTCATGTCTATGGTTAGGAAACCTTAACCATCATTGATCAATGATCTAGTCCATAGAGGCGTACTAGGGACACGGTGTTGTTCACAAACCACACAAGTATTAAAGTTTCCGCTTAATACAATTCTAGCATGGAATATAAACTTTATCATGAACAAGAATTATAATAATAACATCTTTATTATTGCCTCTAGGGCATAATTCCAACATCAACATCCTCCACCTCCCCTTCCACCACTCACTGGAGCAAATGCTGAAATTGTGGTCACACAACCAAGGTATGAGAACCAGCATCCGAGATATAATAACTCGGACATAAGGGAGGTAGTGCATCAGATACACAATCAAGTCCATGATGGTGGTAATGTCGGCCAAGGAGGACGTAATGAATATAGAGAGCATCACTAGAGTTACGTTGTGTTTGTGACTGAGCCGAATGAGAAGCAGAGTCAGTAGCGGGGAATGATGGAAGTAAATGCCACAATGACGGTTGTGCCAAAGTACATGTACTGGTCAGACCAAGAGATCACCCCAAATTTATGCCAAATCAAGGAGGATATGCCCTGGTACTATAGCAAACATTCATTAACCTAGACATAAATGTGAAATTCTCCAAGGTACTTATCAATGATGGGAGCGGTATCAATATCATGTACAAGGATACAATGCATAATCTAGGGATAAACCCAAATATGTTGGAACCAACCAAGATAACTTTCCTTGGTATCATGCTACAATTGTAATGTGATACAATTAGCAAGATTTGGGTTGACGTTCTCTTTGGAAACAGAGAGAATTTCTAGACCGAGTCTATACAGTTTGAAGTGGTAGATCTCGCCAGCTCTTATCATGCATTACTCAGCAGGCCAGCACTGGCAAAGTTTATGGATTCACTCATATTGCATATCTGAAGATAAAGATACCGGGTCCAAATGGTTTTATCACCATTGAAGGCAATTACAAGTGATCTATGGAGTGTGCCTCGGTTGGCTCTTTGCTTGCCGAGTCATTGGTGATTGCTGATGAAAAAATAATTATGGAAGTATCAGCTTTGGCTAAGTCGGCTCGGTTGGCTATACCACCAATGAGTAACTGTTGGAGATATGCCCAAGAGGCAATAATAAAGTGGTTATTATTATATCTTTGTGTTTATTATAAATGTTTACATCCCATGCTATAATTGTATTAATAGGAAACATTAATACTTGTGTGTTTTGTAAACATAAAAGAGTCTCTAGTAAGCCTCTTGTTAAACTAGCTTCCTGATTAATGGATGATCATGGTTTCCTGGTCATGGACATTTGATCTTATTAATAACAAGATCATATCATTAGGAGAATGATGTGATGGACACACACCCTTAGTAAGCATAGCATAAGATCAAGTTAGTAAGATTTTTTTGCTATAAGCTTTCATATACATAGTAACCTAATCCTTCGACCATGAGATCATGTTAATCACCGTCACCGGATGAGTACTTTGATGACATCAAACACCACTTCCGTAACTGGGTGGTTATAAAGGTGGCATTAGGTATTCTGAAAGTATGTGTTGAAGCGCATGGATCAAGAGTGGAATTTGTCCATCCATATGGCGGATAGATATACTTTGGGGCCTCTCGGTGGAATGTCATCAATTAGCTTGCAAGCATGTGACTAGGTCACAAGGGATGTCATATCATGGAATGAGTAAAGAGTACTTATCGGTAACGAGGTTGAACTAGGTATGGAGATACTGATGATCGAACCTCGGATGAGTAAAGTATCGCGCGACAAAGGGAATTGGTATCGTATGTGAAAGGTTCATTTGATCACTAAGTCATCGTTGAATATGTGGGAGCCATTATGGATCTCCAGATCCCTCTATTGGTTATAGATCAGAGAGGTGTCTCGATCATGTCTGTATAGTTCGTGAACCGTAGGGTGACACACTTAAGGTTCGATGTTGTTTAAGTAGATATGGAATATGAGTTGGATACCGAATGGTTTTTAGAGTCTCTGATTGGATCCAGGACATCACGAGGATATCCGGAATGGTCGGGAGAATAAGATTCATGTAAGGAAAGTCAATTTCCGGGGTTCAGAAATGTTTTCGGTATTTTGATCGGAAGCTTCTAGAATAGTATAGAGGGGGCACCTGTGGGCCTACCACCCCGGGAGGAGCCACTTAGGCTGAGGCATGCCGCGGAGGAACCCTAGGTCCTACCGCACCAAATCCCAAGGGGAAAATTCGGCGACCAAAGAAATTGGGGACAAACCCTAGTTTGTCAAACCCTAAATAAGGAAAGGGGGAAGTTTCCCAACTCTTCCCTTGGCCGAGTTGGGGAAGGAGTGTGTCAAGGGATGGGAACCCTTTCCGCACTCCCCCTCCATATAAGGAGGGGTGGGGTGCACCACCCCTTGTCCATTGCCCCTTCCTCCCAAACCCTAGCGGCCACCCTCCTCCTCCTCCTTCCTCCTGCTCCGGCTTAGGAAAATCCCTGCAGGAAGTTCTCCTCCACCACCACCATCAGCCGTCGTGCTGTTGGGATTTCGAGGCGATCTACTACGTCTGCTGCCCGCTGGAACGGGGAGAGGAAGGTCTTCATAGACTCCGTACGTATGACTGGGTGCGGAAGCGCTGCTGGAACACGGCCCGGAAGGATCGTCTACACGATCTTGAGATCAGCAAGTGATCGACTACATCAACCACAAGAATCTGATCTCGTTAAACGCTTTGGATCAACGAGGGTTAGTTCTCTTCAATCTTATTGCACCGATCTCGTGGATTAGATCTTTGATTTGCCATAGATTCGATCTTGGTTTTATGTGTTCTTGCGATAGAAATTTTTTGTTTTCCATGAGACAAACCATATAGTGGTATCAGAGCCGACTCTATGCGTAGATCTGTTGCATTAGTAGAACACAATGGTTTTGTGGGCATTGATGTTTTTTGTTTATTTCTTTTTGTGTACTTTGCATCTTGCGGGATGGTGGGATGAAGCGGCCCGGGATAACCTTACATGTCATCGTACATGAGATTTGCTCCACGCTCAACGTGCAACTTGCATTGCACAAGTGGCTTTGCGGGTGTCTGTCTCTCCCACCATAGTTAATATTCAATTTACAATGGGCACTTGACAACACTTGTATCAACATTATGGTTCTTGTTCGTAGGTAAGAACCGTTCTTATTTGAAAGCCCCAAGCCCCGAAAAACATGCAAAGAAAATTAGAGGCGTCTAACTTGTTTTTGCAAGGGCATGTGATGTGATATGGCCATGATGTGATTGTAATTATATTTGATGTAGGCAATTATCCTTATTGTAATATGGCAACCGACAGGAGCCTAATGGTTGTCTTTAAATTTGTTAAGACCTGTGTGTCTATTCATCATGTAATAGCTTTATTCCAAGTAGTTGTAATAGTTGCTGTTAGTGATGGACAACCATGAAGCAGCGCCACAGACCTTGACGCAATGCTGGTGATGATGGAGATCATGTTCGTGCTTTGGAGAAGGAGATCAAAGGCACAAGAATAAAGGTCATATCATATCACATATTATGAATTGCATGTGATGTTAATCCTTTTTATGCATCTTGTATTGCTTAGATCACGACGGTAGCATTATAAGATGATCCCTCTCACTAAATATTAAGTAATATAGTGTTCATCCTTAGTAGGCACCGTTACTAAGACTCATCATTTCAAAGCATATCGTGATGATCGGGTGTGATAGATTCTACATGTGCATACAACGGGTGCAAGCTAAATTTGCACACGCGGATACTAAGTTTAACCTTGACGAGCCTAGCATGTATGGACATGGTCTCGGAACAGGGAATACTGAAAGGTAAATCATGAGTCATATGGATGATATGATGAACTTGTTGATTGTTCTCGTTTGAAGCTACATCATCTCTCGTGATGATCGGACTTGGTGTACTGGATTTGGTTCATGTAATCACTAAGGCAACGTGAGGGATGTTGTTTTGAGTGGGAGTTCAAAATTAATGTGATTAAAGTTGAACACAATTTATCATAAATTAAATCAAAGTGAATTTGCATAATTGTTGTAATCATTGGCATTTGTTCACCACCTTACGCTTAGTTATAATTGAGATAATATAACTATATAATTATGGATAGTTACTTTATTAGTTGGTATCATATTATTTTGAGTGTCAATTTAAATTTTAAAAGTCCTATTGCAAACTTTCAACAAACTCCGTTTACTCCATAAAGTTTAATAATTAGTATTAAATTAAGAGTAACAGTTCTAGTGTTAGTATCTAAAGTATCATGTTTGCCTCCATGATTCTTGATATTCAAAAGATTGTTTTGATATCAAGGTTATCTAGGAGCTGAAAGGATAGATTATTTCAGAAACCATCATGTGTAGAAGATATTGCGATATCTGAAACAATGTTTATGGTTGCAACGTGATAGAGTATAATTTAGAAAAATTTATGTTCTCATATTTGATTAGAATTTGCGAAGGTTGGAGATGCTAGACATCCTAATCCTCCAAAAGGTTTTGGTAAGAAACATTATACTCGTTATTCGCGTTTATAAGATATGGTATCTTAATCATGAAAGTTGTCATGATAAGGTGAATAGAAGATATAGGTAAAATGTTTAGTACACTAAAATATTACTAAAAATGGATTTTGAAAGAACACCAAACATTTAATGATGGTAATCTACTTCAAAGTGCAAGTCCAAAGGTATTAGTATTTAACTACACACGCTTTAGACTATGTGTCATGTGTATGGCGCCATTGTTGATGTTGATAGATTCTTTTAAAAGGGAAAGAAAATGCTTAAAGAGAATCTCAAAAATATTTGGCAGAAAAAGAAAAGATTGGAAATGTCCAGATTAAGTATATGGGATTTCTATCTTCGTGCCCCTGGTTCATTAGTTGTACTTAGTTTTCCCCAGCCGCTTAACTTTTCCTCACTTTTCCCCTCGCTGTGTTACGAAACCCTCGCAGGCGCTCGGACAGAGGGATGTCATCAGGTCAAAGGCTTGACTGTTACATGCTGACTGGCAGGACCGCGTTGGGGCGTGTCCTTTCGTGGCCGTTATGTGCTGACGGGTGGGGCCAAGATACACGTCGGACCGGCCATCAATCTCTCGCTGACTTGTGGGCCACTTTTTTCCTGATTGGGTGGCTGGTGGAGCCAATGAAAAATGGGTCTGTTTCGTGGGGCCATCGAAGCCAATGAACGACGGGGCCGTCTTGTGGGGTCGTCGAAGACAATGACCGATGGGGCCATGATGTGGGGCTGGAGGGGGGATTTGCATATTTTTCATGTTTTACGTTGCAACTTGCATATTTTCCATTTTGTGTGTCACTGACATGTGGTGGTAATGTGTCAAATATGCAAATTTCAAAGAAAAAGTTTGTTCTGTGGGGCCATCAAAGCCAATGAACGATGGGGCCGTCATGTGGGGTCGTCGAAGGCAATGACCGATGGGGCCATGATGTGGGGCTGGACGGGGGATTTGCATATTTGCCATGTTTTACGTTGCAAATTGCATATTTTCCATTTATGTGTCACTGACATGTCGTGGTTATGTGGAAACTATGCAAATTTTAAAGAAAAGGTTTGGCAGATATGCAAAATTGGCAAATATGCAAAAATCCCGGAGGAGCTACTCCCCCAAACATTGACATGTGGGGTCGTGTATGACACACATGAGGTCGGCTCTCTCTCATCCGCTCCCAACCCCCAGCCCCGAGTAGCTCCTACCCCACCGGCTGACAGAGCAAACATCGTCGGCGCGTCGGTGGCTCCGTGCTACGGTGGCGTTGGACGGACTACCGCAATGCACCTCAACCACGGATCCTGCACCTGTTTTGTCTGCATGTATTGTACGTTGAGGCAGTACCGACCGCGGGCAGGTCTGCCGCCCACGACGACCGGGATTTTTTTCCGCAGCCATAGCTCGACACACGGTTGCAGCAATTGTTAGTAGTTCTTGGTAAAACCTTCGCTCCTACTTCACCCACCCTAATTGATTCGGTTCCCGTGATTTACTAGATATTACAGGGGTAAATTAGTCTTCAATGTCTAGTAGTAGCGGGTACACCGGTGAGGGTGGGGATTTGTAACAACCCTAGTTTTATTAAATGGTAAATAAGATTTGTTTGTGCATTCATGATCATCCTATTAAAATGCATGCAAGGAAATAATCACCTAAACCATAACTCCCCTCTTGATTTGAAAACCTTCTAATGGTTTTAAATATTTTGAAAACCCCCAAAATATTTGGAGCCCAAATGGATAAAAAAGGGCCCCTCAAGTATTTTGAAATGTTTGCAAAGCTGTTGTATTTTGGAAATATCCAAAACATATTTGAATATGGAAATACAAATTCGAAAAGGGAAAATAGAAAAAGAGAAGAGTTGCAAATAAAAAACTGTAGTCAGAGCACACCCAGGCCACAGCCCATCTCTCCACTCCCCTCTGCCTGCCGCCCGCGTGCATCTCACGCGGCCCACCTCGGCCCAGAAGCGGCTCGTCGCAGCCCATACCCCTTCGGCCATCTAACATCATCGTCCTCCTCGCCGATCAATCCCGAAAGAAGCTCGTTGTCGCCAGCGCCGGCGTTGCCCGCCCCAAGATGCTTGCCGCCACCCCTCAGCGCCTATAAGGCCTCGCCGACGTTGACGAGAACCCTAGCCGTGCCCTATTTCTCCTCTTCCTCCTCCAGGATCCCTAACCCGAAACCCTAGCCGCTCGGGCTCCGTAGAGCCCCGCCATCTCTGGCCACCTTGAGCCTCACCGACCCTCCCAGGAGATCTGCCTCGCAGCCCTCTACTTCCCTGCCAAAGGAATCGAGGAATGGAGCCTCGAATTGATCTCGCTGACCGCCCTTCTCGCCTCTGTCCGAGCGCCGCCATCGACATTGCCGTTTCTCCCGACCTCGTCTGTCCTCCCCGAGCCGTCCATCAGCACCAGGGTGAGCATACGGTGCTCAGGCACCCCTCTGAACCTACTCTCTCATTCTGTGCCTTGCCCGCGCCATAGCTTGTTGTGCGCTGCCGCTGCACATGGTTGCCGGCGAAGCTCCGGTGACCAAAACCGGGCGGCGCCACCACCAAATGGTTCGCCTCGGTCTCTTCTCTGCAACAAGCCCAAGCATATCCCAGCGCGCGCAGCGAATCCTCGGATTCAAGCTCGGTCACAATTCCCTTTTTACTTTTATTAAACTAGCATAGTGGCCCGTCGCAATTGCGCGGGCAACATCTTGAGTTGTTTTTCTTTCTAGGAAGCAATAATTAAAACCACAAATTGATACATACGAATAAGTTGTTCTTTGTGCAGTTAAGTTTTCAATTTTTGAAGATACTATGATCTAGAATGGAAGTTTTGATAGCAAAGCAACTTGTAATTTTTTACTTTTTCTTTGTTGATTATTCAGGAATTGGAAAATATAGAATAATGTAATCATATCGTCTTGTGCTCCAAAGGCTCACCACGTTGACATATTTCCATGGTATGCTGAACCTAATGGTCAGCCTTGTATTACTTCATCCTTCGATTCAAATTAATTGACTTGGATTTGTCTAGATTCGGATGTAACTTGCACTAAAACATGTCTAGTTATATCCGAATCTAGATAAATCAAAGTCAATTAATTGAATCGGAGGAAGAATTTGCATTTCTGACCCATTCTTTAATTCATTTACTTTATTGATGAAGTAGACTTGTGGAATGAAAAACCATTAGATGGATCATAAAGCTTTTGCAGAAATTAATCAATGAACAATCAATCTCTGCTATCAACGGTATTACCAAGTGTCCCAATCTCTACCAGTTCATGCACAATAAGGCAATACATATAGCTAGAAAACAATGATTGACATGCATGAGAGATGTCGCATGTCCTAGTCTGAGCTTGTATTCTTTCCACCGAATAATCCAGAATTATAATGAATTCCAGGTGGCCAGACATCTTGTGGGACATCTGTATAGTATGACGCTAAGGATAAAGGCAGAGTATCAAATAAAACTTCTGCAAACACAAAATGCAGTGGATCATTAATAGCATCCATAATAATTTGAGAGTATGGATTATTGCCTCATAGATTTTGACAGTATGCATAAAAACCATTGGTGCTAGTTTGAACATCATAAATGTTGTTCTTCCATCACTCACTCTAGTTTTAAGTTCTATGGTGACACAAATTATAATTTGCACTTAAATAAGCTTAATTTGTGACATGCTGACCTTAGATGCACATTTCATCTTCTTCATCACATGAATTCAGAATATACTTATCCTTTTCCTTTTTGTTGCACAAAATCCTTGTTTACATGCCATGTGCCATCAACCTTCATCTCATTTAATAATATTGGTTCTTGCGTTCTTCTATGCACAAATGCCTAATTCAAGGGAACGGGAAATATATAAGGTAATGTAATAAAATTGAGATGGTGCCATATAATTTATGCATGTGATAATACAATTTTCTTAATTGACATTACTATACAAAATTCGGTAATATCAATAAAATATTTTATGTTCCAACAAATCTGTTGTTCAATCATTCAGTTCTTGCTTTCATCAATCATCCATCATTATATGGTAATCATCTTTTTCGCAATGCAGAAAATACGGGTTTCACATAAAATAAGTTACTTGTAATATAACATTATGGATGAGTACATTTATGTATCCCAATACATCTTGCTGATTTATTTAGTTTCTCAAATTTTAATATCCGAGTCAACCCTGGATGCATCTATTCTGCGCAACCACAAATGTAGTTGTAAATGGATTAATAATATGCCATTTAGGCTAACACAAAGGAAAAAGTTCTTAGCAATAAATTATTTTTAACCAAATTGAATGTAACGCTCACCATCGGTGGCTTGTCTGAAAGATCTTTGTCTGCTATATTTGCTGACATATCCCCCAACCGAGTGCTTCTGATCTTCTCGCCACCAAAGCAATCTAACCATAGTAAATTGATGTTAAAATAAAATTCGACTCTTAATAATTTTTGTATTTGCATTGCTTACTCTTTAATCTCCCATATGTTTGAAGTTCGCTCCTGATCTTTCATTTGTTTCATAATCTTTGAACCATTACTCTAATTTTGGTAAGCAACAAAATGTCATCAGTACGAAAATAAGATTAGTAAATATGAATGTTTTACATATATACCTCGTTTATCAATGGTTAACCTATTATCTAAGATATCGCTATCAGCAAGTTTCTAGTCAAACCGAATCTGATTTTCCTTTGTCCCTTAGTGGAGGCACTCTAAGCTAGCCGAGCGGGTGCAACTCGGCTGAAGGGAAGCCGTGAATCCACAAGTGCTAGGGTACACCACTGACAGGCTCGTAATTCCATCGGTGGAGACGAATGCTCCGAGTGAGTTTTTTGGGATAGTGTTGACTCGCTTCACTATTGTATCAAAAAGAAAGACTCTTAGTATTTGGATTTTTAAAATATGCAGATGTAGTACTCTTCATTTTTGTCTTAAGCTTGAGTTCATGTAGAAGTAATATATTAGGTACTATATCTAGGTTACCCAAAGAACACTTCAAAACAAATTCAGGATTTTTCTAGCTTAGAAAACGTGAGCAAATTTTGATATAACGGGTGTAAATTGTTGACTGAGAATACCTATTTCAAGTCAGCTGACTCATAGTTAGTGACTTACTTGCGCGCATAAAAAACTAAAATCCATCCACTTATTATTATTGATGCTATACGATCTCCTGACAGATAAAAGAACTATTTCTAAGCGACTTGACAACTTCAAATTGCACTCGAATCAATGAGGATTGATGCCCAGTGGACTTGTCATGTTTTGATAGTGCAAGTATAATATAATCATTTGTGCTGATTAATGGAATTACCGAGTTGATCCTAATATATAAATACTGAATCGATGGCAATGTCAACAGTCATATTGCCTAGCCAAATATCCTTAATTACTGGTTGAACTCATGGATGTATGTTAGGAAATTGATAAAAATAAGCAGTCACTTACATGTGCTTGTACTGGCTCCGATCGATCTCATCTGATCCGCATTCAGACTCCGCGGATGTGGAGTCAGTGGTCTGTGTGATTCTCCGGTCTGTTGGGTGTTGGCCTTTCTTTCGTTCGTGTCATTTTCTTTTTAGCAGTACTGCAGCACCACCAGGATATCTACAGGTTTATAAACAGTATTAGCCACTACCATGACTGAACATCAACTACATATATCACCACATGTAAAATCAAGTAAAGAAGATTTGGGGGAAAGAGAGAAAGAAATCACGTGATATTAGAAGGGAATGCATTGGTACTTCACTTGCTGTAACTGGAAGAATGTTTCTCCGGTGGGGTTTCCTGGTGGCGGACTGTTTTCTCATCTGTAAGTTGGCGAACTGAGAAATTAGAAGAATTGATCAGACACATCAAGATGTTGAGAAGTAGAGGAGAAACAACGATAATAACATGCATGTGGTATTAAAAAATCCAATTCAGGCCATCGCCGGCAGACGTCTCCGCATTAATCAGATAAATGCGCCGCAACATTATAATAGGAAGCAATGTATAAACTAAGAGTTCGATGGGAGGATTGGTACTCCCTCTGTCTCATAAGTGACTTGATTTTGTCTATATTCACATGTATCTAGACGTATTTTACGATATAAATACATGTGAATCTAGTCAAATCCAAGTCATTTGTTCCGGAGGGAGGGAGTACAACTTTAATTATGATGCAACTTGCTGATCCGGTTACTGAATTGAACAGTACAAAAAAATGCAATAGAAGTTGAGATTATGCCTATAAGGTATATTTTCAGACCTTAATTACCAACTGGAAACTAAATCTTGTGTAGAATTATGGCTTCTTCGTGTGCAAACGTTTGATGATCTGGTACGGAAACTGATTGCATAGCCTCTTGATAACGTAGTGTGCCTGCACCCTTTTCCATGCCTATGCGTGATCGACCATCACCTGTTCCCAGATTGGTATCTCCTGGACTCCATTGCAAGCAGCCGTGCACGTGCCTTGTTCATCTGTTTCATATTGAACATCAAAGTATCACAGCCGGGCATGGTGGTCGAGTAGATAAAAATAAAAAGCGTGTAGGCAGGAATTTTCCATGACTACTTGATAACTCAACTCAAACTCAGATGCGAGTATGGCATCATTGAAGTGGCTCTGTTGGGCGGCGACCATGCTGAACACCGAGCGCGTGGGTGGACGGAAGTTGCCGGCAGCTGAACACGGAGATGGTGCCTGGCGGCTGCTGAATTAGACGCACGGGACAATAGAGGATGGGAGAAAAATCAGATTAGGTTTAGTAGATGCATTTTAAACGATGGCATAGGTGGGTAATTACTTGTAAATTTAGTGGTAGAATTTTTCTTAAAAATCTAACGGCTGTGATTATTTATTTTAATTGATTAACCGTTAGATGTCTCTGATTTTTGTGGGATTTTCTATCTATTTCTCTATTTTCTGGTAGCCCGTCATGTACTTTTAATATATAACGTCATATACTTTTAATATATAATAGATGAGCAAGAAGAGTGAAATATTTGAAAATGTTCAAATACTTTCAAAATGAAGTAGAAAATCATTGTAACAAGAAAATAAAGAGTTTATGATTGGATCATAAAGAAACATATTTGAGTTACAAATTCAACATAACACCTAAGATTTGATGAATCATTCCATGGATTTGCAATTCCTGAAACACCATATGAGTATGGAGTGTTCGAGATATGTAATGGAACCTTGTTTGACATGGTGAAATCAAAGGTGTCAGTTATAAAACTGCCATTTTGTTTTAAGTATTAAAACTTTAGTGACATCTTCTTTTACACTGAAAAGAGCACCATCGTGATCCGTTGAAATGACACCATATAAGTTATGATTTGGGATAAAACTCAAGTTGTCATTTCTTAAACATTGGTATGCTAGGCATAAGTAAAATGTTTACAACCAAAATTGGATGAGAATGTCTTTGTAGGTTATTTTGAATAACCGTTGGGTGTTCCTCCATAACATCAAAAACAAAACTGTTTGACACTTAGAACGTCAAGTTTCTTGAGAAGGAATTTTTCATGAAAAGTTAAGTGGGAGGATAATAGAACTTTGTTAATGTTATTTAACCTTAGCTATATGTGCGTAGTTGTGTAGTGCTGGAAAGTGTCCCGGAGGCAATAATAATGCTCGTGGCTCACGTGCCTCAAAGGTTGTGATCACGGAATTCGAAGTTCCTATTGAATCAAGTAGGTCGGTGTCACATCCCAAAATTTTCCAAATTTTGAAATGTGAAAAAATAAACAAACAAAAGAAACAAATATTGAAATTTAGGGTGAAAAGAAACTTTTTGCTTCTAAATGGAAACATCAAAACCCTACTTGAACAAAATTGGAATAAGAAAGCAACAAACAAATTTCCAAACAAATCAAATACAATCATAAATGGATGTACCTTGAATTTAAAGCACTTGGAAAAAATTAAACCAAAACCCTAAACCCTAATGGAATAAATCATCTCCAAGCTCACTCTAAGACTATGGCTTTGATCCATATAAAAATTCAGTAACAAATATTTATAAATGATCAAAATGGTAATAAAAAATATTACAAAACCATGGAAATTGGTTTCACTCAATTTGGAGCCATGGATCAAAAATTGTGATTTTAATAAAATAAAAGAAAGTAAATTTCCAAGGCTAATAAAGCTCCTAGCCAAAATCAACAACAAATTATGAACAAAGTAATCCTAAAAGGATTTAAAAGGATAAATATTAAATGAAATTATACAAAGTGGAATCACTATTTTTGGAGCTATAATAAAAAGATATGGATTTTATAAGATAATGAAAGAATTAAATAAATAAGAAATATTTAAAAAGACAATTTAAATCTTGGACAAATCCATAAGCAAATGGAATAAAAGTAATTCAAATAAAATAAAATAATAAAAGATTATTTGAAGAAAATTATATGGGTTTATGAACCATATTCATTTTTATTTGAATAAAGACAAAATAGCCTAATATAAATGAATAATTAAAACATAGGAAAATATTTGAAATTTCCAAATGGACTAATAAGTCAACACACTTTTTGAATAAAAGCTACTGAAAAAGTTTGGTAAAGGATTGAAATCAAATTGAAACTTAAATCAAATGTTTCAAATAAAAACAGAAAACAAACATGGAAAAATAAAAAGAATCAGAGAAGAAAAAACTAGAAAAGAAACGACCCAACTAACCTACCCAGCACCCCAGCCCAGCAGGCCCAATAACCAGCCCAGCAGGCTCACCCCTCTCTCCCCGCTGGACTTTTCTCACCGTGAAGAACACCCACACCCCACTGACTTCGCGACCCCACCACCACGTCATCACCTTCTTCCCCAACGCGCTGACCTCACCCCCTATCTCTGCCATTTCTGGTTTGATTCAATTCGAATGAATTCGATTGATTGACACAGCAAATCACTCCAGCGACCAAGCACACTTAATCCCCTCCCTCTCCTCTACCTTTCCCCTCAGTCGTCGCGCCCAAAGATCCCCCAGGCTGCCCCCATTTTGGCTTGCACCGCCGCTGTCTCCGGTGAGCACCAGCACCAATTCCGGTGAAGCCCGGCCACCCCCTGCCCCTTGGCTCACACGAGCTTGATCACCAACCTCGTGCGCACCTACCAGTAGCCTTCGCTTGCTCGTGCGCGCCCCAGAAGCTCGACTATGTCCTCGCCCATGCGCCATCGTCGTCTGCCTCAACTCCGGTGATGAAATACGGTGAACTCTGACCACCCCTTCGCCTCTGGTTTGTTTTGTCGCATTCGATGTCCCCGCGCACATGCACTGATGATCTTCATTTGTCCGCGGGCGATCTGTAGGTTGACCTTCGACCACCTCTGCAAGAACCCGACGATGAGCTCAACTCCAGTGAGCGATTCGCGACGACCCTGTGCGCCCCTACTCCTCCTACGGCCACCTTGAGCACCCCCTTGCCATGGCAACACCGGTAACACCCTCCTTTCCTCCTCTTGATTCCTAGAACTTTCGGACCACCGTAGACAGCACCTCCAGTTCTTGGCCAGATCGATTTGGTCCGTTAGATCCAGATCGCAAGGTGTAGAATAGATGACTTAAACGAAGCGGTACGCGTGATCTGTGCTGTGCAATGCAACTTAAATCCTATGGCCTGCATAGCTCAATCCAACTGAAGCGGTACCAGCCAATTAGATTAAGACACGTGGCCAGACCCTTCTGTTAAAAATCCAGAAAATGTTTTGGATGTTTAAACTTGCAAAAATCATAACTTTTGATCTGTATGTCCAAAAATTGCAAATTTTATATCAATGGATTCAGAATAATGTAAACTTTGCAACTATGGCCCTGGTTTGGTCATTTTATTCTGAAAAATTAATTGTTTTGTAGAAACATTAATAGGACTATTTTGAGTGTAAAAATTATTCTAAAAATGATTTTTGGGTGAAACCTTTTGCAAATGGTTTGTTTTGAAACCTATGACCATAATTACTAACATTTGAATTTAAAAATATATTTGGCTAACACAAGGAATTGTTCCATTGATTAAAAGAATTTCTAGTAAAACAAAAAATGATTTAAAAGGCCTATTTTCACTAACTTGATTTTAAATGATTTTCCCACCTTTATAAATGACCAATAGGTGCTTTAAAATGTTTAGAACCTTGTTAGAAAAAACTTTTTCAATAAAACAACCTTTTGCATGCTTGCATGCATTTCTATTGTTTTTATTATTTTATGTGATGAATTGTTTGAATGCTAGTTTTGAATGTGTGTCTTGCTTGATTGAATTTTAGTGAACTTTGAAGAGTGTGACGAATGCAAGATCAAGGAGTGTACCTAGATTTTATAAAAAAGGCAAGTGATACTTTGGTCATCAAAAGTCCTATCTTTTCAATATTGTATTAGTGATATTTTTGTAGATTGCATGATAGGACTATTTTATATGTTTCTATTCTATAGTAGAACCTATAGAATGTATCTTGGTAGGAATCTTCCTAAGTCAAGAGACAAGTTATGTGTAACATCCCAGCATAAAGCTTAGAAATAAGCTGAACCCAGATGTGTGCATTGCATTCATGCATAGAAAATCCGAATAATTTTCACACTTTTAAACAAAACTTGCGAAGTGATTAAAGCTTCTCTTAACTTGATGGAATTTAAGTAAATCATCAAGTTGACTGCGATAAGTTTCAATATGACCTTTGCTAAAACCTTATTTTGGTTAAGGGAGATTTGACTAAGGGTAGATCAAATGTAATAAAAATTAAACCCTAATACATTGCTTAATGATTAATATTTGATCCTTAAGTAATCATATCCTAGTGTTAATTACACAACTCATGAATACCAAGCTATAAACATAAATTAAGTAATAGGAATGTAACAACTAAATCTTGATCTATCTTAATCTAATCTACTTACACCATGAGTATCATGGTAATACCTAACCTTAACTCTTCAGTGAGTTTGAGTAGGAAAGAAATCAAGTCAAGATCATTCATCATATATCTTTCTTTCCATATCAACCCTTATCATCTCTATTGGATCTTATTCCAATATCTGTTATTCATCAATGTTGAGTAATCAACTATTGATTCATCAATTCTTAGTTTATCAATTCTTGACCTAGCAACTCTTGTCTTTATCATAGCATTCACTTAAGGTCTATAGAGAAAGAAGTAAGAAGAGGTAAGTGGTAATGGTAGTCTTAGGTATCATCTATAGGATGGGAGTGTTGGAAGGGAATAAGATCAATGAGATAATTGATGGAGTTAACTCACTCCTAAAATGATAGAAGATTTATATGGAACCTATAATTATATGGAGATAAAGCATATTACAAGGATGAATCCTGAAGGAAGTTATCAGGAGTAATCCTATTGTATCAAGTAGGTATAGTCAGTGAATAATCTCTCTTAGACCAATGGAGTTAAAAGAAGATAATTATACCTTGATTAGCCAACTGGAAACCTAAACCATAAATGATCAAAGGATTATAATGATCATGCTTTAGCCACCAAGATTGAATACTTATATCATGTATAAGTGACATTGGTGGGTAGAACATGATTGAAACCCTAGTATAGATAAGTTATCCTAGAGTAGTCATTACAAGTCACATTAATATAATGTGAGGTTGGAGTATGAGTTATTAGAGTAAAGTGAATATAAGATAGTATGATTAAGCTAAAGCTAGTGTAGCATGAAGTTATAGAACTAGTGTTATTCTTCTTAAAGAATAGTAAGCTTTTAAGGAAAGTAGTTTTATCTATACATCTATTGGAGTAATATTAGTGGTGGATGATTAAGGTAGAGTATGAGTGGAGTTAGAAGTAACTACTTGTTGGATTGGAGTTTATCAACAGTAGAGTAGTGGATATAACCAAGTATGGATATGAGAAGATTATGAAAAGTTGTAGTGTCAAGCTCGTTGGATTTATAAATGGTTTAGAGGAATAAAAGGTGGATAAGAATATTCATGTGAAGTAAAGCTCATCATGTTAACACATGATGATGGATAGGAAGAAGTAGAATATATAGGAAAGGAATTCCTTAATCAGAAGTCTAGGGTTGTGAATTATGGAAGATAGGAATTCTTGGTAAACACCCAACTTTAAATCTTAAACCAAACATAATATCCATTTGATGTTATTGATCCATCATCTTATCTCCATACAACTTTATCGGAATATTTTCCTATAGCAAATCACATAAGCACATCTTTATCATTTCCAATTATCATAATCATATGTTCTTAGGAGTTATCTTTATCAATTATTTTCCATAAGACCTTACAGAAAATAACTTTCTATTTTAAAGGGGATTTCTTTAAAGATCACAAACATAAATGGCTAGTGCTACAAACCATTATACCCTAATATTATATCCATATTTTAACCACACTTAAGAAAGTAGTGAATAACTAGTTCAAGAAATCATCTTTGAATATTTTAAAATAAGTAGGGTGGTTAGGATTCACCTATTAGTGAATTATGAGTAAAAGAATTTACCATTTTAAGAACCTTAATTATTAAACCATCTTATATAATGATTGCTATATAGTAATAAATATGGTTATACCCTATGCATATCCTTAGCTATATTAAAACATTACCATTACACTCATAAAGAGGAAATAAAAATCATTTTATAAGTTCTCAATAAATATATATAAGGAAAAACTCTAAAACCCTAAGTGATAAATATTGCACTCAATAAAATAGTTTCCTATTAGTTTAAAATTATAAGAAAATCAAGAAAGGTATCAACACCACTTAGTTATCAATATTCCTACATTATTTAATGTGCTCTATAAAAATTCTGGATATTTAAATCCTTATAAAAATTCATATTTGAAAGGGTTTAATGAAAACAAAAAATAAAAAGGTTTTGCTTCACAAAAACACGATCCAGAGTAGCAGCCTAGGCCGGCCCATATCTTTCCTTTCCTTCCCTATCGCTCACACGCGTTCCACCGAAGCCTAGTAGCAGCCCAACAGCCGACCTGACCTGTCTTTCTCTCTGGCTGACTAGTGGGGCCATGGAGGGACTGCGAAGTGAATCAGAAGAACTGCCAGGGGGTTTTCCGTGAAATGCCGGCGTCGTCTTCCTCATCAACTAGAAGCAGCTCGCTGGCGAGTGCTTCGCCGTACACCGCCGATGCGCTACGATTCGTGCAGCCATCGACGTCATCCTGGGGGATAAGAACGCCACTACGACGCTCCTTCTCATCCTCATCCTCTCCCACTCGCCCATTCTCTTCCTCTCTTTTCCGTCGGCAACCGAAACCCTAGCCTAAACCGCCAATAAATCGCCGCCGTTCCTCGCCACGCCGTGCTTTGGAGACAGCGCCAGGAGCTACGCCTCGCCTCCATCTTCCTCCCCAACAATTGAATTAAGGAGGGGAGCCCCCAATCGACGCCAGTGACTCCATCTTCCTGGAGCCCGACGACCACCGCCGTCACCATTATGCTGCTCTAGCCTTCCTCCGGCCTTGTCGAGCTTCCTATCGCAAATAGGGTAAGCTCCTAGTTCGAAAGAACCCTCTCCTGACCCTCCTTGTCCTCTATGATGTTCTATCACCGAGCGCCGCTGTACATGTTCTGTTGTAGTCGTCGCCGGTGAGGTTTTAGGCCGCCCAGGACTCCGTGCCGCCGTTTTTAGGTAGCCTAGGAAGGTGAGCTTCCGATTTGTGCTGGGACTCATCGCCGCATGCACCGTAGCGCCGCCACCGTAGGGTCGCCGGCGTCAGTTGACTCCGCCCAAGTCTTAGTCAACACCGAGGTGGGTCCATCCTTACTCGCGTGGCAGCAGAGGTGGACTTGGGCCCATCTGCCATTCACTATGGGTAGGCTCTACCCCAGTGTAAAATAACCACAACTCTGTGCTGATGTCACAATGATGCAGTAATTCCTTTTATTATTTTCAGAAATTGATTAAACATTGTAAATTCAATAATTAATGTTTTATAATTTAGAAAAATATGTTTGATATATGAAAATTTTCAAAAAAATAAAATTCACAACTTAAAAGTATTATAAAATATTATTATGATAATTATTTAAATAAATATTATTTAATAAAATAATTATAAGTAATAAAACTTAAATAATTCATATTTTAATATTGGTAAATATTAAAATTATAAATAAAATACCAAAAATCTTAGAAAAATAAAAATGAAACTTTAAAACTATAATCATATATTATTATTTCACTTAAATAAGTATTTATTATTTATTAATTATTTATAAAGTGATAAACCTTATAAAAATCATATCCTATTATTTATAACTCACAAAAATAAATGTAATATACCAAAATTATCACAAAAATAATACCTACATATTAAAAATATAATATTCCACTTTTGAGGTAAATAAAAAATTAAAACAACTTAATAACTTGAATTTAAACTTATTTCCTTAATTGATAATTCATATAAGGGTAAATAAAATTTGTTAATATATCTAAAATTGCCAATTTAGGTCTAATAAGTAATACTAGTATTAAATATTGATAATATAAAGTCAAATTGGTCCAACACATTTTAAATACAATTTTATTGAATTATCCTTCAACCATATGTGTAGTTTATTTTCTAAAAAGATCTTTAACAAATATAAAATATTTAAGAATAATAATTTTCACCAAATAAAATCTTTTACCATTGTTTCACTCTCAACCTTATAATGGACTAAATCCAAAGATAATTCATTGGTAGTAAATAATATTATTTACTTATTCACAAGCCATAATCATTCCCTTATAAGGAGATAAATCCTTTTATACATTTATAAAGTTAGGAAACCACTATTCAAATAGAAGTGTTACCATTCTTAAAGTATCCTTAGAGAAACATTATGAAGTGAACAAAATACAAATATCATAAGCATTACACCCTAAGCTCATCTATTTTTTTAAGTTAACTTTAGTCTACAAAACTTCAAGTATAATGCTAAAGACCTTATTATGTGTTTTGTAGTTAACTTTGGTCTATTATAATTAAGTCATAAAGCATCTCAAGTCCAAACTATTCAAGCAAGCACAAACAACATCGACCACATTTGATTAACCACGAAGATTGTTTATGTAGGGGTTCGTAGCATGGAAAACAAAAAAATTCTATCGCATACAAACAAACAAGCCAAGATCTATCTACTAGATTGTAGCAACGAGTCGATGGAATAACTTACCCTCGAAGATTCCAAAGCGGTTAACGAGAGCAGATTCTCGTGGGTGATGTAGTCGTACTCTTTCCGATCTCAAGATCGTGTAGACGATCCTTCCCAAGGCTGCGTTAACGGCGCCCATGATCGGTCACACGTTCGGTACTCGACGAAGACCTTCATCTCCCTTGTTCCAGCAGGCAGCGGAGGTTGTAGCACTCTCCTCGTGATTCCGGCAGCACAACGGCGTGGTACCTAAGTAGAGGGAGATCCCGAGCTTCGCCTTAAGCCGGAGCGAGTATGGTGGAGTATGAGAGAGAGCTATTAGTGGTCTAGGGACTAGACACACCAATTAGAAGGCTCTAAACCGCTGGCTAAAGCAATTAGAATCTCTAAACCAAAACGGCTCTAAACCGGAGATTAGAGGATAGGAACTTGTGTGTAGAGGAGGAGGCCCTGCCCCTCCTTTTATAGGTGGAGGGCTGGCCAGAGGAAGGGAGGAGTCCCTCCCAACTCGGCCTAGGCTGGCCGGCTTGGAGGAGATGGACTCCTCCTCCAAGTTGGTTTCAACCTCCTCTTGCTTGTTTCCCACAGTTCTGTTTCCCACAGTTTCTGCTTTCCACAGTTTCCTGTTTTAGCCGTTTGACTTTCAAACTGGCAGTTTGACTTTTCAGTTTTGGAACAGCAAGAACACTTAGTACATGATGCAATCATTCAATGACACACTCATGTACCCTCCCGAGTGCTTGGACAATCCGAACCTTCTAGAACATTCCCGATGAAAACACGGAATCATTCCCGAACTCAAAGCAGGACTTTCCTTATATGAATCTTATTCTCCGGACCATTCCGGATCACCTCGTGATATCCCGGATCCCATCCGAGACTCCGAACAACATTCGGTCTCTTTCTCATAATACCATAACTACTCAAAACAACGTCGAATCCTTAAGTGTGTCTCCATACGGTTCGTGAATTATGCGGACATGATCGAGACACTTCTCCGAACAATAACCAATAGAGGAATCTGGAAATTCATATGGCTCCCACATATTTCTATGATTACTTTGCGATCGAATGAACCACTTACATACGATACCAATTTCCCTTTGTCTCACGATAGTTTACTTATCCGAGGTTATGATCGTCGGTATCTCTGCATACCTAGTTCAACCTCGTTACCGATAAGTACTCTTTTCTCGTTCCCGTGATATGTGATCCCTTGTGAGCCAGTCACATGCTTGCAGGCTAATTGGATGACATTCCACCGAGAGGGCCCAGAGTATATCTATCCGTCATATGGATGGACAAATCCCACTCTTGATCCATGTGTTTTAACCAATACTTTCCGAACACTCAATGCCACCTTTATATCCACCCAGTTATGGTGTGGTGTTTGATGTCATCAAAGCATCCATCCGGTAAAGGTGATATGCATGATCTCATGGTCGAAGAAATTAGGTTACTCTGTATCAGAAAGCATATAGCAATTGAACTATTGAAATGACTTGATCTTTATGCTACGCTTATCTATAGGAGTATGTCCATCACATCATTCTCCTAATGATATGATCCTGTTGTTAATAACATCTCTATGTTCATGATCAGGAAACCATGATCATATATTAACCAACAAGCTAGTTTAACAAGAGGCTTTACTAGGGACTCTTATTTTAGTTTACAAATCACACAAGTATTAATGTTTCCGGTTAATACAATTATAGCATGGTATGTAAACATTTATCATAAGTGTGAAGATATGATAATAACCACTTTATTATTGCCTCTTGGGCATATCTCCAGCAGTCTCCCACTTGCACTAGAGTCAATAATCTAGTTTCAAACCTTTGTGTATTCAACACCTATGGCTTTCCGGTGTTATATGTACACGATTGCTAGTGGTCAACTGATCTCCGGATCTGACACTTCCAGGTCCGTGTGTAATTGCATGTCTTTGCGTCTCTACGCATCACACATTCTCTAATGAGATGGCTTCGTACAAATTTGGTCCTTTGGTGTGACCTTTAGTTATTTGGGGTTAAAACATGTTGATAATATTGTCGTACAATATATCTTCATAGTATTATCCCGCTGTGAACTACACCTAGTTTGATAACAAACTACTTGACACAAATGCCCTCTTTAGCTACTATTATAGCAGTCATATACTTAGCCTTTTGTTGTAGTATCTGTCACAATGTCTTCCACTTTGGAACTCATCCAAATCCATTATGGAACTTACTTTCCATTATATAGTGCCACCCTTAGTTTAGATTGAGATAAACTTAATTTGTATTTTGTGACAAAACTAGTATCAATGTAGTACTTTTACAATGAACTAACCATCTATTTGTCACTTCTACAAATAATATACTCTTAGTTCTTCCAAAAGATCATAAGAATATCCTTACTATTGTCCAACGATCATCTTATGAATTATTCTGGTATATGCTCATAACATTTAGAGCATAGGACATATCTGGATTTGTACATATCACAGTATGATTGATATAAATATTCTTTGTGATTTCATACATCAAGTATCAATCTATACTTGAATCTTTGTTTCACTTACCAAATGTCAATACACTTGAATATATCATCAATATTGAACTCATTCAATCCTTTCTCCACCACAAGAACCTTTCTTGTAGTTTCTCTATTGAACTCATTCAATATCTCGTCTATGTACTTCTGGCACAACCATATTAGCGTCTATTGATGCCAAATATTTGGGTTTTGCCTAAGTCTTTCATCGGGATGAAATTCTTAATATGTGTTAATAAAAGATACATCATTTCCAATCAACAATATGTCTTCCACATAATGTATTAGAAACATGTCTTAGCGCTCCCACTTAATTTCTTGCAAATGCAAGCATCTTCATTGTCTCTGATGAAATTAAACTCTTTTAACAGTTTCATCATAGTGAAGATTCCAACTCGCTATGCTTACTTCAACCATTGAAGTTTGCATATGTTTTTAGCATCCCTTGAATTTTAACAAAACAAAAAACCTTTTGGACTGTGTCATGCACACGTCCTAGGTAACCCTTCTATTAGAAGAACTTGTTTTGTTTATTCAACTACCATATAATAAAATTATATGTAGTGGTTACTACACTAATCCGTCTAGACTAAATATCGCTATGAAAGATCAGATCTTGTCATAGTCAACCTTTGAACATTTTGTGAACTCTTTCCCAGCATGTCGACTATTTCATAGATGTAAAACATCCATGTCTATTTCTTTATAGATCCAGACACAACTGTAAGGTCTTACACCTTTTTCGAGGGTCCTTCAAGTTCAAAACTTGATTTCTCGTGTATGGAACTATCACGGATTTTATGGCTTCAAGCCATTTGACGGATTCAGGGCCCATCATCGCTTCTTTGCATGTAATCGGTTTATTATTCTCAAATAATGATTCAACCCTCAAATCTTGGTATTTGATTGTTTACCCGATCTACTTGTTTCAATAGGAACTTAGATCTCCGTGTCCACAACCTTTGAGGCACGTGAGCCATGAGCATTGTTGCTGCCTCCGGAACACTTTTCGGCGCTGCGCAACTTTGCACATATAGCTAAGGTTCTTTTAACCTTATCAAAGTTCTATTGTCCTCCCACTTAACTTTTTACGAAAAATTCCTTCTCAAAGAAACTTGACGTTCTAAGCGACAAACACTTTTGTCTCCGGTGTTTTATGGAGGAATACTTAACATTTATACAAAGACAGGTTCATCCGACTTTGGTTGCACACATCTTTCTTATGCATAGCATACCAATGTTTTAAGAAAGGACTACTTGGGTTTTATCCCAAACCATAACTTTATATGGTGTCATTTCAACGGATTATGATGGAGCTCTTTTCAGTGGAAAAACGGTAATCTCTAAAGCTTTTAATCTTTAAAATATAATGGCAGTTTTATGAATTATACCTTTGATCTTACCATGTCAAACAAGGTTTAATTACATATCTTGAACGCTCCATACTCTTATGGTGTTTCGGGAAATGCAAATCCACGGAACGATTCCATAAATCTTAGGTATTATGCTAAACTTTGTAACTCAAATATCTTCCTTTATGATCTTTATCATAAACTGTTTATATTCTTGTTACAATGATTTTGCACTTCATCTTGAAAGTCTTTGAACTTTTCAAATATTTCACACTTCATCCTTATTAAGTAAATATTCATATATTCACTCAAATTTTCGGAGAAAGCATATGAAGTTGAAATCCATCGCTCTTGACTACACATAATGGACTTCGTACAACAATATGTACAAATTCCAATAAGCTAGTCTTTCGTTCCCTTTTGGCCTATGAACGAAGTTTCAATTATCTCTAGGAAAGTTTCACAAGTGTCATTTGATCAAAATCAAAAGACTCCAAAATTCCATCCACATGGAGTTTCTTCATGTTTTCTTTCCAGTATAATTTAAACGGCGATGTCACTTCCTAAGTGATCTTTCAATCAATTTGTCTTTCGACATCTTTAGCACTAGTTTTATGGATGTGATATCTCCAACGAGATTTGCGAATCCATCTTTTATGGATTACAGCAATTATTTGAACAACCCTTTTGTTCTCATAATACGATAAAACAAATCTTTGAAGGCAAGCTTTGATGTTTAACGAGCAACAATAACCCTTTATTTGTTCTCGATGAACATCATCACATATTCTTTGCTAGTTACTTAGGCCATTGTAGTTCATGAATTGTGTTGTTTCGCATGACGATTCACACCAACAAATTCAGTATCAAATACTTGAGAACCACATTGTTTAATAAGCAAAGAATATAGCCATAACATGTATATCATCTATATGCTTAAGCTAAAAATTCTAGTCTTTTCCTTTACGCCATATATTTATGAGATTCTCTTTCAAGATTTCCTTTTACGCTTGAAAGAATCTATCAACATCAATAGTGGAGTCATACATATGACATATAGTCCAAAGCGTGTATAATTAAATACCAATGTCTTTGGACTTGCACTTTGAAGTAGATCACCATCATCAAATATTTGGTGTTCTTTCAAATTCCTTTCTTTAGTAATCTCTTGGTGTAGTAAACATTTTACCTACATCAAATATTCACCCTTATCATGGAATCGTCCATGATCAAGCTACCTTTAGCTTATAACGATGAATTATGAGTATAATGTTGCTATCCAAAACCTTTTGGAGGATTAGGACAACAAGTGTCTCCAACCTTTTGCAAATTCTCATCAAAATATGAGAACATTAACTTTGCCATATTATACTCTATCATGTTGTAACCAAAACTTCGTTTCAGATATCACAATATCTTCCACACATCATGGTTTCTGAAACAACTCTTTCAGATCCTAGATAACCTTGATATTAAGAGAATCCTTTGAATATCAAGAATCATGGAGACAAACATGATACTTATATACTAACACTTGGAATTGTTACTCTTGATTTAATACTAATTATTAAACTTCATGGAGTAACCGGAACTTACTGAAAGTTTGCAATAGGATTTTTAAACTTTAGATTAACACTTCAAAACAATACGATACCAGTTCGTAAAGTAACTAACCAGAATTCTATAGTTCTATCATCTCAATTATAACTAAGCGCAAGGTGGTAAACGGATGCCAATGACTACAACAACTATGCAAATTCACTTTGATTTAGTTTATGATAAATTGAGTTCTAATTAATAATTAAATTAATCTAGGTGAACTCCCACTCAAAACAATATCCCTCACATTGTTTTAGTGATCACACGAACCAAATCCACCACATCAAAACCGATCATCACGAGAGTTGATATAGCTTCAATGGCGAACAATCAACATGTTCATCATATCTACTATATGACTCATGCTCTACCTTTCGGTAATCCGTGTTCCTGAGGCCATGTCTGTACATGCTAGGCTCGTCAAGATTAAACCTTAGTTTCCGCATGAGCAAATCTGGCTTGCTTACGTTGTATACACTTGTAGAATCTAACACACCCGATCATCACGTGGTGCTTCGAAACAACAAGCTTTAGCAACGGTGCTAACTAAGGGTGAACACTTTATGACTTGAAATTCATGTGCATGAGGGATCATCTTATAATGCTACCGTCGTCTACTAAGCAATACAAGATGCATAAATGATTAACATCACATGCAATTCATAATATGTGATATGATATGGCCTTTCTTCTTTGTGCTTCCGATCTCCATCTTCTAGCACGAACATGATCTCCATCATCACCGACATTGCATCAAGGTTAATGATGCTTCTCCATGGTTGTCGTCCACCGGCTTCAACTATTACAACTACTTTGAATAGACACGCGGGTCTTAACAGAATTTAAAGACAACCATATGGCTCCTGCCGGTTGCCAACTTACAATAAGGAACATTGCATACATCATATATAATCACAATCATGGCCATATCACATCACAGCACACCCCTGCAAAACAAAGTTATACGCCTCTAATTTTCTTTGCATGTTTTACGTGGTTTGGGGCTTTCAATAAGTGTCGTTCTAACTTACGAACAAGAACCACAACATTGATACTAGTATTGTCAATCACCCGTTGTAAATTGAATCTTAACTATGCTAGGAGAAAGCACCCAAAGCCACTTATGCAATACAAGTTGCATGTCAAGCGTGGAGCAAGTCTCATGAACGATGTCATGTAAGGTTAGCCGGGCCTTCATCCCAACATACCGCAAGATGTAAAGTACACAAGAAGCAATCGACAATAAAGCATCAATGCCCACAATGACCATTGTGTTCTACTCGTCAACATATCTACATATAGACACGGCTCTGATACCACTTTAGGGGTTCGTAGCATGGAAAACAAAAATTTTCTATCGCATACAAACAAACAAGCCAAGATCTATCTACTAGATTGTAGCAACGAGTCGATGGAATAACTTACCCTCGAAGATTCCAAAGCGGTTAACGAGAGCAGATTCTCGTGGGTGATGTAGTCGTACACTTCCGATCTCAAGATCGCGTAGACGATCCTTCCGGCAGCGCTCCCGCAGTCGGTCACACGTTCGGTACTCGACGAAGACCTTCCTCTCCCTTGTTCCAGCAGGCAGCGGAGGTTGTAGCACTCTCCTCGTGATTCCGGCAGCACAACAGCGTGGTACCGGAAGTAGAGGGGAGATCCCGCAGGGCTTCGCCTTAAGCCGGAGCGAGTATGGTGGAGTATGAGAGAGAGAGCTATTAGTGGTCTAGGGATTAGACACACCAATTAGAAGGATCTAAACTGCTGGCTAAATCAATTAGAAGCTCTAAACCAAAATGGATCTAAACCGGAGACTGGAGGATAGGAACTTGTGTGTAGAGGAGGAGGCCCTGCCCCTCCTTTTATAGGTGGAGGGGCTGGCGCGCCAGGGAAGGGGAGGGGAGTCCCTCCCCAACTCGGCCTAGGCTGGCCGCCGGCTTGGAGGAGAGGTACTCCTCCTCCAAGTTGGTTTCAACCTCCTCTTGCTTGTTTCCCACAGTTTCCTGTTTCCCACAGTTTCCTATTTTCCACAGTTTCCTGTTTTAGCCGTTTGACTTTCAAACTGGCAGTTTGACTTTTCAGTTTTGGAACAGCAAGAACACTTAGTACATGATGCAATCATTCAATGACACATTCATGTACCCTCCCCAGTGCGGACAATCCGGAACCTTCTAGAACATTCCCGATGAAAACACCGGAATCATTCCCGAACTTCGAAACGGGACTTTCCTTATATGAATATTGTTCTCCGGACCATTCCGGATCCCATCCGAGACTCCGAACAACATTCGGTCTCTTTCTCATAATACCATAACTACTCAAAACAACGTCGAATCCTTAAGTGTGTCTCCCTACGGTTCGTGAATTATGCGGACATGATCGAGACACTTCTCCGAACAATAACCAATAGAGGAATTTGGAAATTCATATGGCTCCCACATATTTCTACGATTACTTTGCGATCGAATGAACCACTTACATACGATACCAATTTCCCTTTGTCTCACGATAGTTTACTTATCCGAGGTTATGATCGTCGGTATCTCTGCATACCTAGTTCAACCTCGTTACCGATAAGTACTCTTTTCTCGTTCCCGTGATATGTGATCCCTTGTGAGCCAGTCACATGCTTGCAAGCTAATTGGATGACATTTCACCGAGAGGGCCCAGAGTATATCTATCCGTCATATGGATGGACAAATCACACTCTTGATCCATGTGTTTCAACCAATACTTTCCGAACACTCAATGCCACCTTTATAGCCACCCAGTTACGGTGTGGTGTTTGATGTCATCAAAGCATCCATCCGGTAAAGGTGATATGCATGATCTCATGGTCGAAGGAATTAGGTTACTATGTATCAGAAAGCATATAGCAATTGAACTATTGAAATGACTTGATCTTTATGCTACGCTTATCTATAGGAGTATGTCCATCACATCATTCTCCTAATGATATGATCATGTTGTTAATAACATCTCTATGTTCATGATCAGGAAACCATGATCATATATTAACCAACAAGATAGTTTAACAAGAGGCTTTACTAGGGACTCTTATTTTAGTTTACAAATCACACAAGTATTAATGTTTCTTTTTAATACAATTATAGCATGGTATGTAAACATTTATCATAAGTGTGAAGATATGATAATAACCACTTTATTATTGCCTCTTGGGCATATCTCCAACAGTTTCGACCTTAGAAAAGAAATATTTTCTTCAAATGTTATTCTTTTTGCCACTTCAATCAACATATGACAATTAATCGTAATCACATTACTTTATACTTTACTTGTATACATAGGATTGATAACACTTAAATTATTTATAAGTGACATTACTTGTAAAGTAAAATTTGAAGATGAACAAATATTGTGTAAACAATCTTGAGTAGCATTTCATATGTGTGTATCTTATTGTTGTATAAATACGTGTTATTCACACACACTCACAAGACTTAATAATAAGATCAAGTGTGAAAATTAATCTAAAAAGGGAAACACATTCCAAAGAAACCATTTCCAGTATCCAAACCCTAGATCAACGTTATCCCCGGGATTCGAGTTTACAAAATTACATTACATTACTTATGCATAATAGCATATTGCTTCTTTAAACATTAGTCCTTACCGGACCAATGATGATGATTTCAGATATTGGATCTTATATTGTCTTGAAGACTGTGAGTCCATAATCTTGAAATCACAAAAGGCAAGTTCACACTTGCTCATGTACTTTGATTATTTTCTGTAAAGTATTTGCAAATCCAGTGTTGTCATCACATCACCTGCATTTGAAAAAGGTCGGAAAACACTATTTTCATAAGAAATGATTATAGGTTATTTACCATGAGGTAATAACCTACTATGAAAGTTCCGGTGGTAAAGGAACATATTATCTAGGACTTAACAACCAATGTCACCAGTGATTCTTGCGCCGTATATCACGCGTTAACCATGAGATTTGGAATGGGACGGAGAAGTCAGCTGTATCCTTTTCCTCTCGTATGGAGGCAAGACGACCTTAACGTGACGTTGTGATTCTTTGTGCGGATCCAACATATGGGTGGGCACCCTTACGCCCCACACTTTTTGTGTCTAGATTATCTATGAATGGTGTTTAGGGGTATAGTTCATTTAATATGGTACTTGCCTGGGCATCACTAGGTCATAGAGTCTTCGGGAACTCATCAGGTTTTTAGCCTGCCCGAAAAGGGGGCTTAACAAAGGTGAGCCAGCCCCGAAGGATCGTGCAGACATATGAGGTCGTGGAGAGGGAAGTGATTGGCTTGGATCTTAGTCTAGGCCCCACACCTAGGAAGTGTGGACGAGAATGCAACTCGGATGTGCAACAAAGATAAGGTCTCTCATGGGAAAAGTAACGCACCTCTGCAGAGTATAAGAACTGTAACTTGTTACTCCCTGTTCTGGGAAGGAGCTGCGAACGCGGCGGGAAAGGAACTCCATGAAAGTTTTGGTAAACCCGTGAAGGCTGACGGACATAGCCTTTAAGAATAAAAGCAACCTTTGAAGAAATGTTTACGAAAACTTGCATTGCCTACGACCTATGGTGTGTGGCTATAGATATAGTGCATAAAGCACTCGTTTTCTAGTGAACATGCTGAGTACGCTCGTATCTTCTTAACCCTTGCTAGATTCTGAAGCCAGTACAGACGATGTCTACATCACGATTTTCTCCAGGAATCATCACCAGAAGCTAAATCTCTTCAATGAAGTCAAGAAAGTCAACATATACATCAACTCGAGTGAAGACGAAGTTACTGATTAGATAGGAATATAATCTCTAGCCATAGAACCTATTTCTGTAGCGTATTGCAATAGCAACAATGCCAGACCATTAGTTAAAATACTAGTCATAATAGTATGATAGTTTTTGAGTTGTTTATTTATGATTCTTCTTTGTAAGAAGTTTCTTTCTCTCTCTTTAACCTAGAATGTTCTCTGGATCTTGTGTAAATAGTTGAGTTGTAACCTATAGTCATGTCTTGGACCTGCTGTGTTTCTGTTGTGCCACTCTGAGGTATGTAATACTAGTGAACGGTGTTTCATTGGTGTTATGTCAACGACTATAGTGTACTACATCATGCAGTGGTATGCTAGGTCACCGCATTATGCTAGTATGCTTATCCTAGCTATTAGAATTCAAGGGTGGAATATTCATGCTATGATATTATGCAAAGTCTATGACTATGTTTTTGATTAATAAACCAACTAAGTGAATGAATCACCTTGGTGGAATGGTGAGAATGGTTTGTGTTGAGTGGTTACACAAGGCCCATGTCTATGGTTTACCTTGTGTATCACACTTGTGGATGGCCACCCAGGAACAAAGAGATTTGAGATGTTTTGTGTTGAGAAGCTTCCAGTGCAGCCACATGGCATATGGGCTCTGCCTTGACTACATAGGTTGCAAGAACTCAGACAGGCAGACAGTTGGTGGTAGTGATCATAGGTGGAACGCGTCTGTGCTGATTTGAGGGATCGTTTCTGAAAAGTCTCGTCTCTATGCATGTCGAGTCTTGTGGGAAAAGTGCACCACCTCTCGAGAGGTTAAAACCTAAGTACTTAGCCGTGTCCCCGGTAATGGACAATTTGAGCATCAAAGACATTGAAGCTATCAAGGATCTCCTCATCCCAATTTCTCTAAGTTAAAACTTGTTGGGTGAACAAGGGAAGCACCTGGTGTGACTCCAGTGTGCCATTGTGTGATGAAATGTTTTGAAAAGAGAAAACTATTTCACAAAGGATAGGAAAATCTTAGTTTATGCAAAGTCTAGCCAAAACTCCACTTATCCATATAATCATGTAGATGATAGATTCTCCATATCAATATGATATCACTTCTTTTAGGGTAATATGATATCACTTAGCAATACAATTCAAATGTATTGACCCTTGTGGTTGTAACTTATTATGTTGCAGGTTTGTTTGATGTTAGTGAAGTTTGTAGAGTAGGGATTACAAGTATACAACCAACATGATTGCATGTGGCATATGAAGATGAAGGAATCCATGCATTATAGTGGTATCTGCTGCTTTGTAATAAGATAGCCATATGAGCTATGTAAGTTGTAATGAAATTATTTTAGTCCCGGTCATAAGTTGTAATATGACCTTTGTTTCTTGATATTACATCTTAAACTATGGGTGCTAGCTATTTGATCTAGGGACTAGCACTGTAAACACAGGGATCTCTACCTTATCAGGTTGGGACCTCTATAGTCGGGTAAAACAATCTAAACCATTGTTTTTTGACAATGATGAACCAACTATATGCAAAGAAGCGATGATGGGCCCTGACTCCATCAAATGGCTTGAAGCCATAAAATCCGCGATAGTTCCATACATGAGAAATAAAGGTTTTGAACTTGGAAGACCCTCTGAAAAGGTGTAAGACCTTATAGTAGTATTTGGATATATATAAGGAAATAGAAATGGATGTTTCACATCTATGAAATAGTTCACATGTCGGGAAAGAGTTCACGGCAATGTTCAAGGAGTTGATTATGACAGGATTTGATCTTTCATAGCGATATTTAGTCTAGACGGATTAATGTAGGAACCACTACATATAATTTGGTATATGTTAGTTAAACAAACAAAACAAGTTCTTCTAATAGAATGGTTACCTAGGATGTATACATGACACGGTCCAAAGGGGTTTGTTAATGCAAAGGATGCTAAAAGCGCATGTAAACTTTAAATGTTGAAGTAAGCATCACGGAGTTGGAATCTTCACCGTGATGAAACTGTTAAAAGAGTTTAATTTCATCAGGAGGCGATGAAGATGCTTGCATTTGCAAGAAAGTAAGTGGGAGAGATAAGACATATTTCTAATGCATTATGTGAAAGACATATTGTTGATTAGAAATGACGTATCTTTTATTAACACGAGTTAAGAATTTCATTTCGATGAAAGACATAGGCAAAACCAGAGTATTAGGTATCAATGTCTATATGGATAGATTGAGATGCTAATATGGTTGTGCCAAATTTACATAGATGAGATATTGAATGAGTTAAATATAGAAACAACAAGAAAGGTTCTTATTGTAAGGTTCCCAACCTTTAATAAGGTAGAGATCCCTGTGTTTACAATGCTAGTACCTAGATCAATAGCTAGCATCCACAGTCAAGATGTAATATCAAGAAACAAAGGTCATAATACAACTTTATAACCAGGAATAAAATAATTTATTACATCTTACATAGCTCATTTGGCTATCTCATTACAATGCAGCAGAATATAACAAAAGCATGGGGTCCTTCATCTTCAAAGTGCCACAGGCAGTCATGTTGGTTGTAGACTTGTAATCCTAATCAATAAACTTCACTAACATCAAACAAACCTGCAACATAATAAGTTACAGCCACAAGGGTCAATACATTTGAATTGTATTGGCAAGTGATACTATGGTAGTATAGTAGAGTCTATCATTTATATGCATTTGGATAAGTGGAGCTTAGGCTTGCTTTGCTCAAAATAGATTTTTCCTTATCATTTGAAAACACTAAGTTTTTGCTTGACAAAAATCACCCAAGGCATCTACCAATAGAAATTGGTGATCCTTCAACCCTTGTTCAACCACAAAGTTTTAACTTAGAAATTGGGATGAGGAGATTCTTGATAGCTTCCATGTCTTGATGCTCAAATTGTCCTTTACCAGGTACATGGCTAAGTACTTAGATTTTACACTCTGCAGAGGTGGTGCACTTTCCCCACAAGACTTGGTTTCACCAAGGCAAGATCTTTCAGAAGCCTTCCCTTAGACCAGAATGGACGCGCTCCAACCTATCAAACCCCTACCACGAACTGTCCATTTTTCTAAGTTTGTGCAACCTATATGATCCAGGCAGAGCCCATAATGCCAAGTGGCTGCACTTGAAGCTTCTCAACATTTGACATCTCAAATCTCTTTGTTCATGGGTGGCATTTCACAAGTGAGATACACAAGGTAAACCATAGAAATGGGCCTTGTGAACCACTCAACACAAACCATTCCTTCCATTCCACCCAGGTGATTCATTCACTTAGTTGTTTTATTAAACAAAACACAAGTCCTTGACTTAGAAATATTCCATAGTATGAATATATATTCCACCCTTGTTTCCTACTAGCTAAGCTAAGCATGATAGTAGTAGGAATCTTAACTTAGGAAATTTCTACTAAGGTTTCATCTACTAGGATTTCCCATGGCATAGTTTACACTTAGCAAAATTCCATGCAAGTCCTACTTTGGAAATATCACTAATGCATAGTGCAAATAATGGGACAAAAGTATGAAGCATCACTTGCCTTTTTGGTAGAGAATATAAGTTCACTCCTTGATCTTGCAATATTCACACTCTTCAAATCACTACAATTCAATCAAGCAAGCAATATTTCAAACTACCATTCAAGCAAACATCACATAAAATAATAGAAACAAAGTAATGCATGCAAGCATGCCAAAGATGGTTTATTTGGAAAACTGTTTTCTAATGGGTTATAAACATTGGAAAACATCTATTGGTCATTTTATATAATTGGCAAAATCATTTGCAAAATATTTTACTTATAAATCATTTTTAAACCAAATCATTATTTTATGTGGTTGAAAATGCCTTTAGCAAAGCAATAATTTTTATAGAGTTCACCAAATACATTTTTAAATCATAAAACTTGGTGTTTGGGGTCAGAGAGTTTAAATCAAAACATTTCCCAAAGGTTGTCCTCCAAAATCATTTTTAAACCATAATCAACATTTTTATTTGGCTAGAAATGCTTTTATTCAAAGATTTATTCTTTTGCTTCACCAAATATATTTGTGAAACCACAAATTGATTTCTATGGTCAGTAGGTTCAAAACAAACTATTTGCCAAAGAGTTTATCCCTAAAATAATTTTAGAATGAATTTTATATTCCAAACATGCCTACACAAGTTTCTGCAAAAATAATCATTTTAACAGAAGCAATTTACTAAACAAAGTGCATGGTCAGAAAGTACTTGTTTTGTTGAATCCATTGATATAAAATTTGCAAAATTTGGACGTGTGGTTTGAAAGTTATGCAATTTACAAAATCCAATATCTAATAGATTCTTTTCTGTTTTCAAAACTATTCCTGGGCCACGCGTCACGTTACGATTCGTCTATACCACTTCGCGCGGATCGGCCTACATGGTACGTTTGATCTAAACAGATCGTGCGGCATATGAGCAAGCATACCCCTTCGCTTAATGTTCTTTCATGTGAGTTGGATCTGCATCCTACGGCTGACGATCAACCAACCATCAAGTGGCGGCGCTGGCGGCGGCGAGTGGCAGCGGCGTGTCTGGTGGCGGTGGTTTTGTGAATCCAGGAAGCGAGGAGAGGAACGGAGGGGCTCACCGGGTTCTCGGGGTCGGGGTGATGCTCAAGGTGGTGGTAGCTCGTCGAGGGGCGCACGGTGATGACGACAATCGCTCGCCGGAGTTGCTCCTGGCGACGGGTGCGCTCAGGCGTCGTCGGGGATGGGTGTCATAGGGCAAGGTGCACACGGTGTCATAGGGCAAGACGCCGGAGCTGGTGCAGACGACGATGGTTCCCAGACGAAGACGAAGGCAAGGCTGTGGGGCACGAGCAAGCAAGTGGGAGGTACTGGAAGAAGCGCACAGTGATGGTGAACGAGCTCGTAGCATCCAAGGGGCAAGGGGAGGCAGGTACTGGCCGGAATTGAAGAAAATTTCCACGGGCAGGAGAGGTTTGGTGAAATCGGTGCGGCTGGTGGCGTTCAGTGAGATCGGGGAAAAGTTAGAGGAGGCGCGAGCGATTAAGTGTGCGTGGTCTGGGGATGGTTTCACAGCGTCGTTAAAGTGTATTAACGCTGGCATTCATCGACAGTAAACATGGCCAGGGGGCACGGTCAGCGGCGGGGTGAGGAAGAAAGGTCTGGCGGGTGGGGTTGTGCTGTCAGCGAGAGAGAAAAAGAAGTGCTGGGGTCCGACAGTCAGCGAGTGAGCGGGTGAGAGTAGTGGTGAGAAAACGGTTCGCTCGGGGTGAGAGGGAGAGGTGGGCTGTTGGGCTTAGTGGGCTAGCTAGGCTGGGATGCTCCTTTCATTTTTTTTGTTCTGATTGTTTTTCCTTTTCTATTTCTAATATTCTGTTTTGATTTTGTTTAATTATTTCAAACATCAATTTGATTTCAAACCTTAACCAAAATTTGTGTAGATTTAAATACTGATTAATAACACATTCTGAAGTCAAATTTAGAATAATATATTTATTATTTTTAGGGTGTTTTAATTATTTAAAATAGGCTCTAGTATTAATTAAATAATATTTAATAATATTTTTCAACCTCTATTTGAATTCAAATCACCACCAAACTTTGGGTGAATTTTAATTCTGTTTATCAACATATTTCAAAGTCCAAAATAGAACAATTATTTTTAGGGTTTATTATTTATTTAAAAATAATAATTAAATAGACTTTAGTCTTTAATTCAAAATAGGATTCAAATATGTTTAAAAACTCTATTTGACTTTCTAAATTTTACAAAACCTTTTCAGTAGGTTTTAATTGAAATTATAAAATACTTTGGAATTTTATTTAAAACACTTTAATAAGTTTTTAATGTTTATTTTAAAATGGAAAAAGTCTTTACTCAAATATAATTGGGTATAATAAATCCCTATTATTTTATTCAAATAATCCTTTACTCTTTTTATCAAATAGAAATATTTTATTTCATTTGTTTAGCCAAGATTTAATTTGGCCCTTTAAAATAGTCCTTATTTATATTTCTTCCTTTGCTTTTGAAAACCATATCTTTTTATTAAAAGATCCAAAAATAGTGACTCCAACTATTATAACTTTATTTATTATTTGTTTATCTTTTTAAATCTCTTTAGGATTTCTTATTTGATCAAAATAGGTTTCTATGTTTCCAATTGGAATCAAAAAGTTTCTTCTCACCCTAAATTTCAAAAATTATTTATTTTGTTTATTTATTTTTCACAGTACAAGATTTGGAAAATCTTGGGATGTGACAGGCTACCACCCTTAAAATAAATCTCGTCCCGAGATTTGGGAAGGCTAGGGTTACAAGTTGGCTCAAAGCAACTAGGGTACTACCACCCTTAAAATTTTTTCAACTAGATTACTTCTTGGCTTGCTTGGAATCTTGTTGAAACTTCTCTGGGCAAACATCTGCATTGTGTCCTTTGTTTCCACACTTGAAACATGTGACAAGGCTGAGATCCTTCATAGGCTTGTTTATCTTGTGCTTCATCTTTTCTGGACAATTGCTTGCATAATGTCCTGGTTCTTTGCAATTGAAACACATCACTTGGCTGATATCTTTCTTTTCCTTTGGTGTCATTGCCTCTTGTTTGTTTCCTTGGTTCTTCTTCTTTTATGGGCATTCATTGGCATAGTGTCCCATCTCTTTGCAAGTGTAACATTGCTCTTGGGTAATATCCTTCTTGCTAGGGTTGGGGCATTTCTTCTTCTTCTTGGGTCTCTCCAAAGCTAGGAGTTCTTCTAGTTCATGCTCTTCATACTTCACCACAAAGGTGGGGAATCTTTCTCTCTTCTTGGGGCATGTACTAGAGATATGACCTTCTTCTCCACAAGAGTAGCAACACTTTGTGATCACTTTGGATTTGGCCTTATGATGCATAGTTTTGACTTTGCCTTCATCCTTCTTGGTAGAAGTTGTTACTTTATGAGGGTTTACAAACTGTTGATGCACTCCATCTTGTTTCTTTGTTGAACTATGGAATAGATGGGGCATTGGATAGGGACATGATTATTTCCTTCACATAGGAAACAAGTAGCTTGAGATGTGGGGCATTGATTAGTTGGATGTTTCTCTTCACAATTGGGGCATTGATCTTCATGTTCCTTGGAAGTGTGATCCTTGTCTCCACAAATATTGCAAGCTTGAGTTCCTTCTAGAATATCATCCTTGACATACTTGTTGTCATAAACTCCTTGGGAAGAGTTCTCTTCCATGTTGATCATTTGAGTGGCCATCCCTTGCAACAATTGGGATTGAATTTCCAAAATATTTTGCATGGTTGGGTCTAACCCATTGTTGTTGGCTAAAAACTGAGTTGTCACTTGGTTCAACTGGGTTTGGTTTTCTAGTTGTTCTCTCATGTTGACCTCTTGGTTGTTGTTGTTGTCATTCTTGATGTTGAAGTCTCTTGGGGAAGTCATCTGTTTTGGGTTGGATTGGGATTAGAATAGGCAAAAGATTTCTAAGGAATCAATTCTAATCACACACATCACAATTCACTCAACAATGTGCAAGCAATCACAACAAACATTCCATTCAAACAACAAGTTCAAGCACATCTTTAGGCAATAAAATATTTTTGTTACACCACATAAGTTGGTGTGTTTGATTTATACTTAATATGGTGGTCCATCTATATGGTTCACTTGAGATTTTTCGATCCTTCTTAGTTGATTCTTCTTGAATGAGATCATGGTTTCGTTGGGAAAATTTCTTGTGTCTTGGTCACAAAACTTCAAAGGTGATGATGTTTCCTTCTAAGTTGTGTTTCCTTAGTCTTCAAATCTTGAGCAATATTTCTTGTCTCACTTGTAGTCCTTAGTGATATCCAAGTTGAAGTCCTTGTTGAGAATAAGGTTGAAATCACTTGAGTTGGTGAAGTCCTTGGTGAAAATATAGTTGAAGTCTTTGGTCATGGAGAAGGCTTTATCCATCAAGTTGAAATAGAAGAGATGTAGAGTTAAAACCAAAAAGGTTGAGGAAAGAGTTTACAAGATTGTTTGTAAATAAGTTTTGGAACAAATATAACTCCTATTTTTCTAAGGGGTTTTTGTCCAATCCTAGGGTTAAATCCTACAGGCAACACAATGCTCTGATACCATCTGTAAGGTTCCCAACCTTTAATAAGGTAGAGATCCATGTGTTTACAATGCTAGTCCCTAGATCAATATCTAGTATCCACAGTCAAGATGTAATATCAAGAAACAAAGGTCATAATACAACTTTATAACCAGGAATAAATAATTTATTACATCTTACATAGCTCATTTCGCTATCTCATTACAATGCAGCAGAATATAACAAAAGCATGGGGTCCTTCATCTTCAAAGTGCCACAGGCAGTCATGTTGGTTGTAGACTTGCAATCCTAATCAATAAACTTCACTAACATCAAACAAACCTGCAACATAATAAGTTACAGCCACAAGGGTCAATACATTTGAATTGTATTGGCAAGTGATACTATGGTAGTATAGTAGAGTCTATCATTTATATGCATTTGGCTAAGTGGATCTTAGGCTTGCTTTGCTCAAAATATATTTTTCCTTATCATTTGAAAACACTAAGTTTTTCCTTGACAAAAATCACCCAAGGCATCTACCAATAGAAATTGATGATCCTTCAACCCTTGTTCAACCACAAAGTTTTAACTTAGAAATTGGGATGAGGAGATTCTTGATAGCTTCCATGTCTTGATGCTCAAATTGTCCTTTACCAAGGACATGGCTAAGTACTTAGATTTTACACTCTGCAGAGGTGGTGCACTTTCCCCACAAGACTTGGTTTCACCAAGGAAAGATATTTCAGAAGCCTTCCCTTAGACCAGAATGGACGCGCTCCAACCTATCAAACCCCTACCACCAACTGTCCATTTGGCTAAGTTATTGCAACCTATATGATCCAGGCAGAGCCCATAATGCCAAGTGGCTACACTTGAAGCTTCTCAACATTTGACATCTCAAATCTCTTTGTTCCTGGGTGGCATTCCACAAGTGAGATACACAAGGTAAACCATAGAAATGGGCCTTGTGAACCACTCAACACAAACCATTCCTTCCATTCCACCCAGGTGATTCATTCACTTAGTTGTTTTATTAAACAAAACACAAGTCCTTGACTTAGAAATATTCCATAGTATGAATATATATTCCACCCTTGTTTCCTACTAGCTAAGCTAAGCATGATATTAGTAGGAATCTTAACTTAGGAAATTTCTTCTAAGGTTTCATCTACTAGCATTTCCCATGGCATAGTTTACACTTAGCAAAATTCCATGCAAGTCCTACTTTGGAAATATCACTAATGCATAGTGCAAATAATGGGACAAAAGTATGAAGCATCACTTGCCTTTTTGGTAGAGAATATAAGTTCACTCCTTGATCTTGCAATATTCACACTCTTCAAATCACTACAATTCAATCAAGCAAGCAATATTTCAAACTACCATTCAAGCAAACATCACATAAAATAATAGAAACAAAGTAATGCATGCAAGCATGCCAAAGATGGTTTATTTGGAAAACTGTTTTCTAATGGGTTATAAACATTGGAAAACACCTATTGGTCATTTTATATAATTGGCAAAATCATTTGCAAAATATTTTACTTATAAATCATTTTTAAACCAAATCATTATTTTATGTGGTTGAAAATGCCTTTAGCAAAGCAATAATTTTTATAGAGTTCACCAAATACATTTTTAAATCATAAAACTTGGTGTTTGGGGTCAGAGAGTTTAAATCAAAACATTTCCCAAAGGTTGTCCTCCAAAATCATTTTTAAACCATAATCAACATTTTTATTTGGCTAGAAATGCTTTTATTCAAAGATTTATTCTTTTGCTTCACCAAATATATTTGTGAAACCACAAATTGATTTCTATGGTCAGTAGGTTAAAAACAAACTATTTGCCAAAGATTTTATCCCTAAAATAATTTTAGAATGAATTTTATATTCCAAACATGCCTACACAAGTTTCTGCAAAAATAATCATTTTAACAGAAGCAATTTACTAAACAAAGTGCATGGTCAGAAAGTACTTGTTTTGTTGAATCCATTGATATAAAATTTGCAAAATTTGTACGTGTGGTTTGAAAGTTATGCAATTTACAAAATCCAATATCTAATAGATTCTTTTCTGTTTTCAAAACTATTCCTGGGCCACGCGTCACGTTACGATTCGTCTATACCACTTCGCGCGGATCGGCCTACATTGTACGTTTGATCTAAACAGATCGTGCGGCATAGGAGCAAGCATACCCCTTCGCTTAATGTTCTTTCATGTGAGTTGGATCTGCATCCTACGGCTGACGATCAACCAACCATCAAGTGGCGGCGCTGGCGGCGGCGAGTGGCAGCGGCGTGTCTGGTGGCGGTGGTTTTGTGAATCCAGGAAGCGAGGAGAGGAACGGAGGGGCTCACCGGGTTCTCGGGGTCGGGGTGATGCTCAAGGTGGTGGTAGCTCGTCGAGGGGCGCACGGTGATGACGACAATCGCTCGCCGGAGTTGCTCCTGGCGACGGGTGCGCTCAGGCGTCGTCGGGGATGGGTGTCATAGGGCAAGGGGCACACGGTGTCATAGGGCAAGACGCCGGAGCTGGTGCAGACGACGATGGTTCCCAGACGAAGACGAAGGCAAGGCTGTGGGGCACGAGCAAGCAAGTGGGAGGTACTGGAAGAAGCGCACAGTGATGGTGAACGAGCTCGTAGCATCCAAGGGGCAAGGGGAGGCAGGTACTGGCCGGAATTGAAGAAAATTTCCACCGGAGCAGGGAGAGGTTTCGGGTGAAATCGGTGTGGCCTGGTGGCGTTTACGGAGTGAGATCTGGGGGGAAAAGTTAGAGGAGGCGCGAGCGATTAAGTGTGCGTGGTCTGGGGATGGTTTCACAGCGTCGTTAAAGTGTATTAACGCTGGCATTCATCGACAGTAAACATGGCCAGGGGGCACGGTCAGCGGCGGGGTGAGGAAGAAAGGTCTGGCGGGTGGGGTTGTGCTGTCAGCGAGAGAGAAAAAGAAGTGCTGGGGTCCGACAGTCAGCGAGTGAGCGGGTGAGAGTAGTGGTGAGAAAACGGTTCGCTCGGGGTGAGAGGGAGAGGTGGGCTGTTGGGCTTAGTGGGCTAGCTAGGCTGGGATGCTCCTTTCATTTTTTTTGTTCTGATTGTTTTTCCTTTTCTATTTCTAATATTCTGTTTTGATTTTGTTTAATTATTTCAAACATCAATTTGATTTCAAACCTTAACCAAAATTTGTGTAGATTAAATACTGATTAATAACACATTCTGAAGTCAAATTTAGAATAATATATTTATTATTTTTAGGGTGTTTTAATTATTTAAAATAGGCTCTAGTATTAATTAAATAAGATTTAATAATATTTTTCAACCTCTATTTGAATTCAAATCACCACCAAACTTTGGGTGAATTTTAATTCTGTTTATCAACATATTTCAAAGTCCAAAATAGAACAATTATTTTTAGGGTTTATTATTTATTTAAAAATAATAATTAAATAGACTTTAGTCTTTAATTCAAAATAGGATTCAAATATGTTTAAAAACTCTATTTGACTTTCTAAATTTTACAAAACCTTTTCAGTAGGTTTTAATTGAAATTATAAAATACTTTGGAATTTTATTTAAAACACTTTAATAAGTTTTTAATGTTTATTTTAAAATGGAAAAAGTCTTTACTCAAATATAATTGGGTATAATAAATCCCTATTATTTTATTCAAATAATCCTTTACTCTTTTTATCAAATAGAAATATTTTATTTCATTTGTTTAGCCAAGATTTAATTTGGCCCTTTAAAATAGTCCTTATTTATATTTCTTCCTTTGCTTTTGAAAACCATATCTTTTTATTAAAAGATCCAAAAATAGTGACTCCAACTATTATAACTTTATTTATTATTTGTTTATCTTTTTAAATCTCTTTAGGATTTTTTATTTGATCAAAATAGGTTTCTATGTTTCCAATTGGAATCAAAAATTTTCTTCTCACCCTAAATTTCAAAAATTATTTATTTTGTTTATTTATTTTTCACAGTACAAGATTTGGAAAATCTTGGGATGTGACAGGCTACCACCCTTAAAATAAATCTCGTCCCGAGATTTGGGAAGGCTAGGGTTACAAGTTGGCTCAAAGCAACTAGGGTACTACCACCCTTAAAATTTTTTCAACTAGATTACTTCTTGGCTTGCTTGGAATCTTGTTGAAACTTCTCTGGGCAAACATCTGCATTGTGTCCTTTGTTTCCACACTTGAAACATGTGACAAGGCTGAGATCCTTCATAGGCTTGTTTATCTTGTGCTTCATCTTTTCGGACAATTGCTTGCATAATGTCCTGTTCTTCTTGCAATTGAAACACATCACTTGGCTGATATCTTTCTTTTCCTTTGGTGTCATTGCCTCTTGTTTGTTTCCTTGGTTCTTCTTCTTTTATGGGCATTCATTGGCATAGTGTCCCATCTCTTTGCAAGTGTAACATTGCTCTTGGGTAATATCCTTCTTGCTAGGGTTGGGGCATTTCTTCTTCTTCTTGGGTCTCTCCAAAGCTAGGAGTTCTTCTAGTTCATGCTCTTCATACTTCACCACAAAGGTGGGGAATCTTTCTCTCTTCTTGGGGCATGTACTAGAGATATGACCTTCTTCTCCACAAGAGTAGCAACACTTTGTGATCACTTTGGATTTGGCCTTATGATGCATAGTTTTGACTTTGCCTTCATCCTTCTTGGTAGAAGTTGTTACTTTATGAGGGTTTACAAACTGTTGATGCACTCCATCTTGTTTCTTTGTTGAACTATGGAATAGATGGGGCATTGGATAGGGACATGATTATTTCCTTCACATAGGAAACAAGTAGCTTGAGATGTGGGGCATTGATTAGTTGGATGTTTCTCTTCACAATTGGGGCATTGATCTTCATGTTCCTTGGAAGTGTGATCCTTGTCTCCACAAATATTGCAAGCTTGAGTTCCTTCTAGAATATCATCCTTGACATACTTGTTGTCATAAACTCCTTGGGAAGAGTTCTCTTCCATGTTGATCATTTGAGTGGCCATCCCTTGCAACAATTGGGATTGAATTTCCAAAATATTTTGCATGGTTGGGTCTAACCCATTGTTGTTGGCTAAAAACTGAGTTGTCACTTGGTTCAACTGGGTTTGGTTTTCTAGTAGTTGTTCTCTCATGTTGACCTCTTGGTTGTTGTTGTTGTCATTCTTGATGTTGAAGTCTCTTGGAGAAGTCATCTGTTTTGGGTTGGATTGGGATTAGAATAGGCAAAAGATTTCTAAGGAATCAATTCTAATCACACACATCACAATTCACTCAACAATGTGCAAGCAATCACAACAAACATTCCATTCAAACAACAAGTTCAAGCACATCTTTAGGCAATAAAATATTTTTGTTACACCACATAAGTTGGTGTGTTTGATTTATACTTAATATGGTGGTCCATCTATATGGTTCACTTGAGATTTTTCCATCCTTCTTAGTTGATTCTTCTTGAATGAGATCATGGTTTCCTTGGGAAAATTTCTTGTGTCTTGGTCACAAAACTTCAAAGGTGATGATGTTTCCTTCTAAGTTGTGTTTCCTTAGTCTTCAAATCTTGAGCAATATTTCTTGTCTCACTTGTAGTCCTTAGTGATATCCAAGTTGAAGTCCTTGTTGAGAATAAGGTTGAAATCACTTGAGTTGGTGAAGTCCTTGGTGAAAATATAGTTGAAGTCTTTGGTCATGGAGAAGGCTTTATCCATCAAGTTGAAATAGAAGAGATGTAGAGTTAAAACCAAAAAGGTTGAGGAAAGAGTTCACAAGATTGTTTGTAAATAAGTTTTGGAACAAATATAACTCCTATTTTTCTAAGGGGTTTTTGTCCAATCCTAGGGTTAAATCCTACAGGCAACACAATGCTCTGATACCATCTGTAAGGTTCCCAACCTTTAATAAGGTAGAGATCCATGTGTTTACAATGCTAGTCCCTAGATCAATATCTAGCATCCACAGTCAAGATGTAATATCAAGAAACAAAGGTCATAATACAACTTTATAACCAGGAATAAATAATTTATTACATCTTACATAGCTCATTTGGCTATCTCATTACAATGCAGCAGCATATAACAAAAGCATGGGGTCCTTCATCTTCAAAGTTCCACAGGCAGTCATGTTGGTTGTAGACTTGCAATCCTAATCAATAAACTTCACTAACATCAAACAAACCTGCAACATAATAAGTTACACCCACAAGGGTCAATACATTTGAATTGTATTGGCAAGTGATACTATGGTAGTATAGTAGAGTCTATCATTTATATGCATTTGGCTAAGTGGATCTTAGGCTTGCTTTGCTCAAAATAGATTTTTCCTTATCATTTGAAAACACTAAGTTTTTCCTTGACAAAAATCACCCAAGGCATCTACCAATAGAAATTGGTGATCCTTCAACCCTTGTTCAACCACAAAGTTTTAACTTAGAAATTGGGATGAGGATATTCTTGATAGCTTCCATGTCTTGATGCTCAAATTGTCCTTTACCAGGGACATGGCTAAGTACTTAGATTTTACACTCTGCAGAGGTGGTGCACTTTCCCCACAAGACTTGGTTTCACCAAGGAAAGATATTTCAGAAGCCTTCCCTTAGACCAGAATGGACGCGCTCCAACCTATCAAACCCCTACCACCAACTGTCCATTTGGCTAAGTTATTGCAACCTATATGATCCAGGCAGAGCCCATAATGCCAAGTGGCTACACTTGAAGCTTCTCAACATTTGACATATCAAATCTCTTTGTTCCTGGGTGGCATTCCACAAGTGAGATACACAAGGTAAACCATAGAAATGGGCCTTGTGAACCACTCAACACAAACCATTCCTTCCATTCCACCCAGGTGATTCATTCACTTAGTTGTTTTATTAAACAAAACACAAGTTCTTGACTTAGAAATATTCCATAGTATGAATATATATTCCACCCTTGTTTCCTACTAGCTAAGCTAAGCATGATAGTAGTAGGAATCTTAACTTAGGAAATTTCTACTAAGGTTTCATCTACTAGGATTTCCCATGGCATAGTTTACACTTAGCAAAATTCCATGCAAGTCCTACTTTGGAAATATCACTAATGCATAGTGCAAATAATGGGACAAAAGTATGAAGCATCACTTGCCTTTTTGGTAGAGAATATAAGTTCACTCCTTGATCTTGCAATATTCACACTCTTCAAATCACTACAATTCAATCAAGCAAGCAATATTTCAAACTACCATTCAAGCAAACATCACATAAAATAATAGAAACAAAGTAATGCATGCAAGCATGCCAAAGATGGTTTATTTGGAAAACTGTTTTCTAATGGGTTATAAACATTGGAAAACACCTATTGGTCATTTTATATAATTGTCAAAATCATTTGCAAAATATTTTACTTATAAATCATTTTTAAACCAAATCATTATTTTATGTGGTTGAAAATGCCTTTAGCAAAGCAATAATTTTTATAGAGTTCACCAAATACATTTTTAAATCATAAAACTTGGTGTTTGGGGTCAGAGAGTTTAAATCAAAACATTTCCCAAAGGTTGTCCTCCAAAATCATTTTTAAACCATAATCAACATTTTTATTTGGCTAGAAATGCTTTTATTCAAAGATTTATTCTTTTGCTTCACCAAATATATTTTTGAAACCACAAATTGATTTCTATGGTCAGTAGGTTCAAAATAAACTATTTTCCAAAGATTTTATCCCTAAAATAATTTTAGAATGAATTTTATATTCCAAACATGCCTACACAAGTTTCTTCAAAAACAATTATTTTACAGAAGCAATTTACTAAACAAAGTGCATGGTCAGAAAGTACTTGTTTTGCTGAATCCATTGATATAAAATGTGCAACATTTGGACGTGTGGTTTGAAAGTTATGCAATTTACAAAATCCAATATCTAATAGATTGTATTCTGTTTTCAAAACTATTCCTGGGCCACGCGTCACGTTACGATTCGTCTATACCGCTTCGCGCGGATCGGCCTACACGGTACGTTAGATCTACACGGATCGGCCTACACGGATCGCGTAGGAGCAAGCATACCCCTTCACTTAATGTTCTTTCGTGTGCGTTGGACCTGCATCCTACGGCTGACGATCAACCAACCATCAAGTGGCGGCGCTGGCGGCGACGAGTGGCGGCGGCGTGTCTGGTGGCGGTGGTTTGGTGAATCCCGGAAGCGAGGAGAGGAACAGAGGGGCTCACCGGGTTCTCGGGGTCGGGGTGATGCTCAAGTTGGTGGTAGCTCGTCGAGGGGCGCACGGTGATGACGGAAATCGCTTGCCGGAGTTGCTCCTGGCGACGGGTGCGCTCAGGCGTCGTCGGGGATGGGTGTCATAGGGCAAGGGGCACACGGTGTCATAGGGCAAGACGCCGGAGCTGGTGCAGACGATGATGGTTCCCAGACGAAGACGAAGGCAAGGCTGTGGGGCACGAGCAAGCAAGTGGGAGGTACTGGAAGAAGCGCACAGTGATGGTGAACGAGCTCGTAGCATCTAAGGGGCAAGGGGAGGCAGGTACTGGCCGGAATTGAAGAAAATGTCCGCCAGAGCAGGAAGAGGTTTCGGGTGAAATCGGTGTGGTCTGGTGGCGTTTGCGGAGTGAGATCTGGGGGAAAAGTTAGAGGAGGCACGAGTGATTAAGTGTGCGTGGTCGGGGGACGATTTCACGGCATCGTTAAAGTGCATTAACGCTGGCATTCATCGAAAGTAAACATGGCCAGGGGGGCGCGGTCCGCGGAGGGGTGAGGAAGAAAGGTCTGGCGGGTGGGGTTGTGCTGTCAGCGAGAGAGAAAAAGAAGTGGTGGGGTCCGGCAGTCAGCGAGTGAGCGGGTGAGAGTAGTGGTGAGAAAATGGTTCGCTCGGGGTGAGAGGGAGAGGTGGGCTGCTGGGCTTAGTGGGCTAGCTGGGCTGGGATGCTCCTTTCATTTTTTTTGTTTTGATTGTTTTTCCTTTTCTATTTCTAATATTCTGTTTTGATTTTGTTTAATTATTTCAAACATCAATTTTATTTCAAACCTCAACCAAAATTTGTGTAGATTTAAATCCTGATTAATAACACATTCTAAAGTCAAATTTAGAATAATATATTTATTCTTTTTAGGGTCTTTTAATTATTTAAAATAGGCTCTACTATTAATTAAATAAGATTTAATAATATTTTTCAACCTCCATTTGAATTCAAATCACCACCAAACTTTGGGTGAATTTTAATCCTGTTTATCAACATATTTCAAGGTCCAAAATAGAATAATTATTTTTAGGGTTTATTATTTATTTAAAAATAATAATTAAAAAGACTTTAGTCTTTAATTCAAAATAGGATTCAAATATGTTTAAAAACTCTATTTGACTTTCTAAATTTTTCCAAAACCTTTTCAGTAGGTTTTAATTGAAATTATAAAACACTTTGGAATTTTATTTAAAACACTTTAATAAGTTTTTAATGTTTATTTTAAAATGGAAAAAGTCTTTACTCAAATATAATTGGGTATAATAAATCCCTATTATTTTATTCAAATAATCCTTTACTCTTTTTATCAAATAGAAATATTTTATTTCATTTGTTTAGCCAAGATTTAGTTTGGCCCTTTAAAATAGTCCTTATTTATATTTCTACCTTTGCTTTTGAAAACCATATCTTTTTATTAAAAGATCCAAAAATAGTGACTCCAACTATTATAACTTTATTTATTATTTGTTTATCTTTTTAAATCTCTTTAGGATTTTTTATTTGATCAAAATAGGTTTTGATGTTTCCAATTGGAATCAAAAACTTTCTTCTCACCCTAAATTTCAACAATTATTTATTTTGTTTATTTATTTTTCACATTACAAGATTTGGAAAATTTTGGGGTGTGACACTTATCGTACAGGAAGAATTGAATCAAGATTCAAGTGTTTTGACACTTTGTAAGTGAATCAAGATTCAAGTGTATTGACACTTGGTGAGTGAAATCACAAGAATATTTTGATTAATCATACCGTGATATGTACACATCCAGATATGTCCCATGCTCTAAATGTTATGAGCAGATATAAAGAATGACTCATAAGATGATCATTGGACGATAGTAAGGATATTCTTATGATCTTTGGAAGAACTAAGAATATATTATTTACATGTTATTGATGTGTAATTGCTAGTACTCGCAGTAGCACCTGAGTATTTGATATTGGATCGGTTGCTAATATATGTAACTCGAATCACGGGCAGCAGAACAAGCGTCCACTAGCAAAGGATGAGGTCAAAATGTGTGTCGGCAATGGATCAAAAGTTGATGCGATTGCCGTCAGAACGCTACCTCTCCATATACCGTCGGGATTAGTTCTAAACCTAAATAAATGTTATTTGGTGCCTAGGTTGAGCATGAACATTGTATCCGGATCATGTTTATTGCAAGACGGTTATTCCTTTAAATCTAAAGACAATGGTTGTTCTATTTATATGAATAATATATTTTATGGTCATGCGCCTGAGATGAATGGTTTACTTATTTTGAATATCGATAATAGTGATATGTATATTCGTAATGTAGATGCCAAAAGGATTAAACTTAATGATGATATATCCACATATCTGTGGCACTGCTGTCTAGGTCATATTCGCATAAAACGCATGAAGAAACTCCATTCCGATGGACTTTTGGAATCAATTGATTTTGAATCACTTGATACATTTGAGCCATTCCTTATGGGAAATATTACTAGAACCCCGTTTTCTGGTATAATGGAGCAGGCAACAGATTTATTGGAAATCATACATACCGATGTATGTGGTCCAATGAGGTGGATATCGTTATTTTGTTACTTTCACGGATGATTTGAGTAGATATGGGTATATCTATTTGACGAAACACAAGTCTGAAACCTTTGAAAAGTTCAAGGAATATCAGAATGAAGTGGAGAATTGTCATAATAGAAAGATTCAATTTCCATGATCAGATCGTGGGGGTGAATATCTAAGTTACAAGTTTTACACACACATGAGAGAGTGTGGAATAGTTTCACAACTCACGCCAGCCAGAACACCAAAGCGTAATGGTGTATCGGAGCGTTGTAATCATACCTTATTAGATATGGTCTGATCTATGATGTCTCTGTCTGACTTGCCACTTTCATTTTGGGGTTATGAACTCGAAACCGATGCATTCACTTTAAATAGGGCACCATCTAAATCCGTTGAAACGACACCGTATGAATTGCGGTTTGGAAACAAACCTAAGTTGTCATTTCTTAAAGTTTGGGGATGCGATGTTTACGCGAAGAAACTTCAGCCGGACAAACTCGAACCCAAAGCGGAAAATGTGTCTTCATAGGATACCCTAAAAAACAACAGTGCATTCCTTCTATCACAGATCTGAGGGCAAGGTTTTTGTTGCCAAGAATGTATCCTTTCTAGAGAAGGAGTTTCTCGCGAAAGGTGTGAGTAGTCGAAAGGTAGAACACGAAGAGGTTATTAAACCTTCTCTTCATGAAACGGCAAGTGGCGCAGAACCAGAAATTGTTCTGGAGTTTACTTCACCGAATGAAGAAGGAACAAATGATAAAGATCATGAAACTCCGAAAGAGGACACTACCAAACCTCGCAGGTCGAGAAGGACACATGCAGCTCCTAAACTGTATGTAAATCCTGTCATGAATTTCATGGTTGATAGAAATGATGACCCTATGTATTAATAAGTGATGATGAGCCTCGATTCCAACAAATGGCTAGAAGCCATGCAATCGGAGATGGAATCCATGTATGAAAACCCGGTTTAGATCTTGGTGGACTTACCTCATGACCGAAAGGCCGTTGATAATAAATGGATTTTCAAGAAGAAAACTAACATTGATGGTAACGTGACGATCTATAAAGCTCCACTTGTCGCAAAGAGGTTTCAACAAATTCAAGGAGTTGACTATGATGATACATTCTCTCCTGTAGCGATGCTAAAGTCGGTTAGGATTATGTTAGCAATTGCTGCATTTTTTGATTATGAAATTTTTCAAATGGATGTCAAAACTGTGCTCCTCAATAGTAATATTGAAGAAGAGTTGTATATGGTACAACCAAAGGGTTTTATTGATCCTAACGATGCTATCAAGGTATGCAAACTTCAGCGATCCATCTATGGATTGAAGCAAGCATCCTGAAATTGGAATATCCGCTTTGATGAGGTGATCTAAGGGTTTGGATTTGTCCAAACTTATGGAGAAACTTGTATTTACAAGAAAGTGCATGGGAGCTTTGTGGCATTTCTAATATTATATGTGGATGACATATTATTGATTGGAAATGATATAGAACTTTTAAATGAAGTTGTAAGAGGTCCCAACCTTTAATAAGGTAGAGATCCCTGTGTTTACAATGCTAGTCCCTGGATCAATAGCTAGCATCCACAGTTAAGATGTAATATCAAGAAACAAAGGTCATAGTACAACTTTATAACCAGGAATAAAATAATCTATTACATCTTACATAGCTCATATGGCTATCTCATTGCAATGCAGCAGAAAATAACTATAGCATGGGGTCCTTCATCTTCAAAGTGCCACAGGCAAACATGTTGGTTGAAGACTTGTAATCCTATTTCAACACACTTCACTAAAATCAAACAAACCTGCAACATAACAAGTTACAGCCACAAGGGTCAATACATTTGAATTGTATTGGCAAGTGATACTATGGTAGTATAGTGGAGTCTATCATCTATATGAAATTTGGCTAAGTGGAGCTTAGGCTTGCTTTGCTCAAAATAGATTTTTCCTTATCATTTGGAAACTCTAAGTGGCCAAAGATGGGCGGCGCTGGCGGCGGCTGTGCGGTGGCGGCGCTCTGGCGGCGAGGTTGCTGGAGACACAGGGGGCTAGAGGGAGAGAGGGGTAGCTCACCAGGTTCACTGCGCTTCGCCAATGCTCAACATGTTCTTGTCTGATGAAGGGGCGCTCGAGGTCAACCGGAATTCATCGGCGTCTGACGCTTGCTGTCGTCGTCGATGGCGAACCTATAGCTTATGCGTGAATAAATGGCGAGCATCAGAGAACGCGCTAGATGATGGAGATCAAAATGGCTTGGGCTAGAGTGCAAGGCACGCAAGGGTTCAGACGCTAGGGCTCACCGGAGTTGTGCTCACTGTCGGGTTCTAGCAGAGGTTGTCAGAGGCGGGTCTACGAGGCACAAGAGGATAAACGGAAGAAGTCAGTGAACGCGTATAATAACAAGGTTTGCGATAAGGTAAACCAGAGAGCAAGAGAGGGTCGGGGCTCACCGGGATTCGTCGATGAACTCGTCGGAGCTGCGGCGGCACGGGTCCAATTCGGAGCAGCCTGGGGGCTTTCTGATTCGTGGAAAGGAGGAGAATTGGGAGGAGACAGAGGGGGTTAAGACAGCAGGGTCCAGGGGGGAGAATTAACAGCACATTTAAACGAATTCAACCGAATTCATTTGGCGAAGCAATGGCGATAGAAGGGAGGAAAGCAGTCGAGGTTAGGGATGACGAGCTGACAGGTGGGGCATCGTTGTTAGCGAGTGAGAGAGGGGAGGTGGGCTCCGGTCGTCATCGACTCTGTGGGTTTGTTCTGTGGTAAGAAGAATGATTCGGGTGGGGGAAGAGAGGGATGGGCTTCACTGGGCTTCTGGGCTTCTTTGGGTCAAGGTGCTTAGTTCATTTTTTTGTACACATTTGTTTTTCCTTTTTTTTATTTATCTGTTTTGATTTTTGTTTAAACATTTCAAACATCAATTTGATTTCAAACCTCAACCAAAATTTGTGTAGATTCATATACTGATTAATAACACATTCCAAAGTCAAATTTAGAATAATATATTTATTATTTTTAGGGTCTTTTAATTATTTAAAATAGGCTCTAGTATTAATTAAATAAGATTTAATAATATTTTTCAATCTCCATTTGAATTCAAATCACCACCAAACTTTGGGTGAATATTCAATTCTTATTATCAACATATTTCAAAGTCCAAAATAGAACAATTATTTTTAGGGTTTATTATTTATTTAAAAATAATAATTAAATAGACTTTAGTCTTTAATTCAAAATAGGATTCAAATATGATTAAAAACTCTATTTGACTTTCTAAATTTTTCCAAAACCTTTTCAGTAGGTTTTAATTGGAATTATAAAGCACTTTGAGATTTTATTTGAAACACTTTAATAAGTTTTTTAATGTTTATTTAAAATGGAATAAGCCTTTACTCAAATATAATTGGGTATAATAAATCCCTATTATTTTATTCAAATAATCCTTTACTCTTTTTTATCAAATAGAAATATTTGATTTCATTTGTTTAGCCAAGATTTAATTTGGCCCTTTAAAAATAGTCCTTATTTATATTTCTACCTTTGCTTTTGAAAACCATATCTTTTATTATAAGATCCAAAAAAATTAGTGACTCCAACTATTATAACTTTATTTATTATTTGTTTATCTTTTTAAATTCCTTTAGGATTATTTGCTCACCATTTGGTATGGATTTCTAGATGGTTTGTGGCATCCCGCAAAAACCACTACTAGAAAATCGCGTTGTTTATGTGCATTGCATCATCATGACCGCATGCTCATGTCATCATGCCACATTGCATTTGAGCATCGTCATCATCAAGCATTTGTTTGTCTGAAACTATTTTCGAAAAGCCTGAGTTGTTTTCTAAACGCCCCGTCTTGATTTCAAATCAAAACCCGGGTCTCCGGAATATTTCGTTTTGTCTACCAACGGTTTGCAAAATTCCCGTTTAAAGTAAATAAAATGTTTAATTATTTCTTAAGGGGGCAGGCGTACCGGGCCGATCCGACCCAGTCGGCCACCCCCAGTACAAAAACCAGCCGTCTCATCCCTAATCTACCCTAACCTTTTCTACCAAAAACCCTACCCTATCTTCCCTACCCAGCCCCTCCACCTCACCCCAACCTATCCTATCCCGCCACCTCACCCCTGGCCCAAACCCCACCAATCAACCGCCGCCACCTCACCCCCGCTCCCTCCCCTCTCTCTCTCTCTCTCTCCTGGACCGACCCACCCACTCACGCACACACACCACTCACACCCACCCTACCTAATCCCCTCTGCCCGCTGGCCCCACCCCAGATCCCCAACGCACACACACGCTAACCACCCGGTCCACCCACGCCCCTGCTCCCTGGACCCACCGACCCGATCGCGGCCCCCAACCACCCCACGCTCCTCTCTCTCCCCACGTTCCTCTCACCCTCTGCCTCGCCCGCGCGGCCCTTCGCGAGCGCCCCTCCCCGCCTCCTCCTCTAGCCGCGGCCGAGCACGTCCCCCCACCCGTCGAGCCGCCGCCCTCGCCTTTACCTACCCCGGCTCCTCCCCGGCGCGCTCTCCCTGCGGTTCCCCCTCCCCCGTCGAGCCGCCGCCTCCATCCTCTCCGCCGTCGCCCCCTCAAGCTCCTCTGGCGGAGCCCAGCCACCCGCCTCGTCCCGTCCTCTGCGGCTCCCCGCCTCGCCACGAGCGCCCGCCACAAGATCTCCTCCTTCTCCGGCCGTGCCGCTCTCCGGCCGCCTGCCTTCCACCTCTGCAATCCGCCGCCCTCCTCGGTCCGCCAGGCGTCTTGGCCGTGAGCCTCCCCCGCGAGCTCCTCCTCCTGCCGCCCTCCTCCCCGAGCAAACCGTCGTGTGCTCCTCTGCCGAGCCCGTCTCTCCTCCTCTTCGCAGCTCCGTGGCTGCTCGAGCCACTCCGCTGAGCTTCTCGGCCGTCCGCGCCCGCACGTCGTCGGCTTCCTTGTGTTGCTGAGTTTGCAAGCGGCCCCCCTCTGCAAGTTATGTCTGCTGTGGGCTGCCCACACGAGGGCATGTATCTGAAAATCGTTTCGGTCGTCGGTGGTTCTACTCGCCTCCGCCAGGGACCTCCCTAACCTTTCCTTCGAGAAGGCTTTTGCAAGCCTCTCGAAGTCTACATAATCGTCACCAAGGCCTACCGATGTCAAGACCCGAGACCGGCACCGACAATCAAGCTCCCAAGCCCAAGCCCTTCATCGGCAAACCAAGTCGGAACCTTTGAATCATCGATGGGGAGCCGAAGAATTCTCGTACACGAAGCCCCAAGATCGCCTCCCGGATTCCGAAGCCCGTTCCCGGCGTCGCGCCAAGTTCTCCTTCCAGGAGTCTGAAGATCGTGAACCTTGTCGAGAACCCGATGCCTTCGACACGGAGCACCGAGGATACCTTCATGGGACGCCAAGACACCCGTCGAACCCCGAAGACCGAACCCCGTGGGCCGACATGTTCTTCTTCACGGATACGACAAGTACTTCCCCGAGGATGCCAAGTTCTTCGCCCCGAATTCCAAGACCGACTTGATGGCGCGGACCCGACAAGATCTTCGCAACGACAAGATCGACACCGACCCGGGCGAATCCAATGCGCCCCGACACCAAACCAAGTCCTGCTTCCCGGATGCGACAAGACCTACCTCCGTTATCCGAGACCGAGCCCGTCGAACCCTGAACCCTGAGACCGGACCCCGAACCCTCGAAACCCCAAGATCTGCTGAACCCTAATGTGTGAACCTTTTCCCGAGCCCCTATTTTATAAATGTCATCTATATAAATTGTGCATATTAAATTGCCATGCATGCATAATTGCCATGTGGTTTGGGGGCCTTACGCCGAATCAACTTATAATTAAATATGGGGCCCATATGCGGACAAATCTAGTCTTATATTGGTCCCATTTAAATTTGTGTAGTGAACCGGTAACTTATCTTGCCTTGTTATTACAAACATTTAAATTGCGGGGGTTCTAAATAACTTGAACCGTTTAATTAAATGTCGGGACCCCGGTTCCGCTTAACATGACCTAATTGCATCGCATCTTTTCCATGTCATGCATCATACATGCATCATGCCCGATCTTTTGCCGTAGTATTAAATATTGCATCCGGTGTTTCTTCTAGTGTTTTGGTTCTTCGCGGATAAGGCCGTTGAGTTGATGCGAGTGTCGACCCGATCTTCGGTTGAACCTTCGGCAATGTTTTCAGGCGAGCATCTCCCCCTTTCTACCTATCTTACTTTTATAGTATTTATTCCCTCATGTTGATCTATTGCTATCTGTGTTGCGTTGCTCTAGTTTTCGTACCCGTGATATCCCTTGCAGCCTTATATAGCCTTGGACACCTCCTATTACCTGTTGTTTGGTAGATAGTTGGACATGCGCGTCGTAGTCGCTTGCTCAAGTGCTGTTGCGTGTCGTCAAGTACCACAGTTGTTGGAGTACTGCCATATGCTTTATGTTGGAGATGATCATGGCTTTAATTATCGTTTAATTTAATTATTGTTTAATAACTAAAATTGAAGTAGGTAAATGAAGAGGCACCGGTGGGTGATAGATAATATTTGGTTTCCATCACCACTTGTGTCCGTGGGACCCCGAGTTCTTGACTGTTGTTCGAGATCGATCGGCTAACCACGTGGGGAGATATGGGCCCCCCATTGATTAGTACCTGATTTCAAAGTATTGTACTGGGGGCCACAAACTAGTTTGAGGTTTTATTTACTACCTTGTACTTATGCCATGTTTTACTGCTTTATTTAAATTGTGCGATGGATAGCACTGTCTTTGCTTAGGATCGGGACACGATTTCGCGGTGTCGACAAGCCCGCTTTGGGTTCCCGATCGTTCACAAATGTCTACCCAAACCCTAAGTCCGTCTCGAGACCGCCGACTTCGTTGAGTTCGACTTAGTGGGTGGCCCCATGTACTTGCTTTGGGTCCGAAACGTCATGACTTAGGCCCGCCGACATACCGATGGGTGTATGTTAACCGATCCGCAAAAGGGTCGAAGTGCTTGTGGATACTTTGGTGCACCCCTGCAGGGTTTAATCTTTTCGAAAAGCCGTGTCCGCGGTTATGGACGACTTGGAGCACAGTGCTTGATCATAGACAACTATAACTAAAGTTTACTGTTATAATTTGACTTGTATCCGATATGACTAGTAATCAGCTTCACTGTAACGGAATGGCTAAATAAATGTACCAACAACTGCTTGGTTTTGGGATATCTTATGCTATATGTATCTGACTAGTAAGTATTACAACCTCAATGGAATGGTTAACTAAAACTTCCCACTGCTTATTATATCAGGATGCTATCTATACTTGACTAGTAATTGCTGCAACGATAACTGAATAAATAACACTGCCAACTGTGTGAGTTCCTCGGTTGACTTCCTCGTATGGTCTCGAGGGGGAAACACCAGGATGGGTTTGTTTGATGGTAGCACCAGGTTGGTTCCGAATAGGTCCTTCTTATCCCTCTCTGATAGTCGATAGTTATCTCGAGTCTCTATAGGTTGTTTAGTGTATGCTGCGCTGCCGCTTTATTCCACCATACCTATGTAGGCGAGGACCGCCGAATTCTAGCCTCATGTGTCTTGGCCGATCTTGACCGCTCTCTCTTTTTCCTTCGCCTTTGTGGCACCTTTTGTTTAAGCAGGTTTTGAGATCGACGTCGTTAGCAGGGTTACCCTTCCGGCTTGGCCTGGGCAAGGTTATGGACGCCATTGGTTATTCTTCAGGGCTCTTAGCCCCATTTGCATCTTGTCCGTAGCTGGACGCTCTATCGTTTTCAAGGTGATTCGGATCTTTGTATATTATATCTATATTCTTGACTCATGGAGTCGTGTTGTATATATATCTGTTCTGTGGGTCCCATCGAGGACTGTTGTGTAATGTTATTACTTCGTTTTCCACCCGCACGAAAGTGCCTGGTGGGCACCTTTGAATCGTTTGTATGCGGGTTTGGCGGGTTTCGCTAAAACTTGCATAGTGCCGATTCTGAGGGTGTTACATGGTTGCTTTATTAACTTTGGAAATTCAATTTCCTTATCTTATTAAATTCATAAGATTTTATCTATGGCTCCAAAGTAAGTGAATCCAATTCATATGGTTTTATAATATTTCTAATAGTCATTCTTGATCAATTTGAAATGTTAGTTTGACCAATTTTTATATGGATCCAATCCATAGTCTTAGAGATAACTTGAAAATGATTTTCTTTCATTAGGGTTTTAGAGTTTTGGTTTATTCTCCAAGTGTTTAAATTTCAAGATGCATTTTATGAGGAATGCATTCCACTTTGATTTAAATTTAGTTGGATTCAAATATCTAACCAAAGTTTGTTCAAGATGGAATTTTAAGTTTCCATTTAGAAATAAAAATTTTCTTTTCACCCTAAAATTCAACAATTATTTATTTTGTTCATTTATTTTTCACATTACAAGATTTGGAAAATCTTGGGATGTGACAGGCTACCACTCTTAAAATAAATCTCGTCCCGAGATTTGGGAAAGATAGGGGTTACAAGTTGGCTCAAAGCAACTAGGGTACTACCACCCTTAAAAAATTTCCAACTAGATTATTTCTTGGCTTGCTTGGGATCTTGTTGAAATCTTTCTGGGCAAACATCTGCATAGTGTCCTTTGTTTCCACACTTGAAACATGTGACAAGGCTGAGATCTTTCATAGGCTTTATCTTGTGCTTCATCTTTTCTGGACAATTGCTTGCATAATGTCCTTGATCACCACAATTGTAAAATGTGATAAGATTGAGTTCTTCATGTATCTTCTGTGGACAAGTTGACACATAATGGCCTAACTCTTTGTAGTTGTTGCACAACACTTGGCTAATTTCCTTATACTTCTTCTTCTCTGGACATTCATTGGCATAGTGTCCCATCTCTTTGCAATGACAACATTGCACTTGGCTTTTGTCTTTCTTCTTCTTGGGTTTCTCCAAAGCTAGGAGTGCTTCTAGTTCATGCTCTTCATATCTTATCTCAAAGGTAGGAAAGTTTCCTGGCCTCCTTGACCTTTTCCTTGGGTAATACATATGTCTCCTCTTTGGTTCTTCAAATTGAGTCATATTGCATGGATGTGCAAGCTGAGATTTTCCTTTGTCTTCATCCTTCTTGGTAGAAGTTGTTCCCTTATGGTAATCTGCAATCAGTTGTTGCACTCCACCTTGTTTCCTTTGTTGAACTATGGAATATATGGGGCATTGGATAGGGACATGATTATTTCCTTCACATAGGAAACAAGTAGCTTGAGATGTGAGGCATTGATTATTTGAATGTTTCTCTTCACAATTGGGGCATTGATCTTCATGCTCTTTGGAAGTGTGGTCCTTGTCTCCACAAATATTGCAAGCTTGGGTTCCTTCTAGAATATCATCCTTGACATCCTTGTTGTCACAAACTCCTTGGGAAGAGTTGTTTCCCATGTTGATCATTTGATTTGTCACCTTATGCAACAATTGGGTTTGGGTTTCCAAAAACCTTTGCATGGTTGGATCTACCTCACTGGTGGTGGCTAAAAATTGAGTTGTCACTTGGTTCAACTAGGTTTGGGTTACTATGAGTTCCCTCATGTTGATCTCTTGGTTGTTGTTGTTGTCACCATCCTTGATGTTGGAGTTTCTTGGAGTAGTCATCTATTTGGGTTGGATTGGGATTAGAATAGGCAAAAGATTTCTAAGGAATCAATTCTAATCACACACTTCACAATTCACACAAGCAATGTGCAAGCAATCACAAACAATCATTCCATTCAAACAACAAGTTTCAAGCACATTTTTTTTAGGCAATGAAATATTTTTTTGCTACACCACATAAGTTGGTGTGTTTGATCTATACTTAATATGGTGGTCCATCTATATGTTTCACTTGAGATCTTTCCATCCTTCTTAGTTGATTCTTCTTGAATGAGATCATGGTTTCCTTGGGAAAATTTCTTGTGTCTTGGTCACAAAACTTCAAAGGTGATGATGGTTCCTTCTAAGTTGTGTTTCCTTAGTATTCATGTCTTGAGAAATATTTCTTGTCTCACTTGTAGTCCTTAGTGATATCCAAGGTTGAAGTCCTTGTTGAGAATAAGGTTGAAATCACTTGAAGATGTTGAAGTCATTTGTGTTGATGAAGTACTATGCACATGGTGAAGTCTTTGGCCATGGGGTAGGCTTTGTCCATCAAGTTTGAAATAGAAGAGATGTAAAGTCAAAACCAAAAGGTTGAGGAAAGAGTTTACAAGATTGTTTGTAAATTAGTTTTTGGAACAAGTACCACTCCTATTTTTCTAAGGGGTTTTGTCCAATCCTAGGGTTACAATCCTACAGGCAACACAATGCTCTGATACCATCTGTAAGAGGTCCCAACCTTTAATAAGGTAGAGATCCCTGTGTTTACAATGCTAGTCCCTGGATCAATAGCTAGCATCCACAGTTAAGATGTAATATGAAGAAACAAAGGTCATAGTACAACTTTATAACCAGGAATAAAATAATCTATTACATCTTACATAGCTCATATGGCTAACTCATTACAATGCAGCAGAAAATAACTATAGCATGGGGTCCTTCATCTTCAAAGTTCCACAGGCAAACATGTTGGTTGTAGACTTGTAATCCTATTTCAACACACTTCACTAAAATCAAACAAACCTGCAACATAACAAGTTACAGCCACAAGGGTCAATACATTTGAATTGTATTGGCAAGTGATACTATGGTAGTATAGTGGAGTCTATCATCTATATGCAATTTGGCTAAGTGGAGCTTAGGCTTGCTTTTCTCAAAATAGATTTTTCCTTATCATTTGAAAACTCTAAGTTTTTGCTTGACAAAATCACCCAAGGCATCTCCCAATAGAAATTGGTGATCCTTCAACCCTTGTTCAACCACAAGTTTTTTTAACTTAGAAATTTGGATGACACTACAAGGAATGTGTTATTCTATGACCTTCTAATAGTGACCGTGAATAAAATCGTCATAGAGTTATGACGATTTTGCACTAGATGGTCGTAAGTAGTTCAAGAAAGCCTATACCCTAGAAAATTACGACGATTTTACTAAAAATCGTCATAGTTACTTTAGATGAAATCGTCATAACCTAGTGGAAGCAGCCTGTAGTGTTACTTGTAGCTCATTATGACGATTTTAAATCGTCATATTGTCCAAATTAGCATAACTTGAAATGAGTAGTCAGCCACATCAGCAATTGCGCCTATGTGGCGTGTCTATGTGTCAGTTTTTACTACGTGTCAGTATTGACTTATATGTCAATATTTAGTAGGATTATATTAGTCAAAAAGAGACACGTGCACAATCCAAACCGACATATGGATTATTAGGTATAATTTAGTATGATTATATTAATATTTTTTTAATAGAAAACTTAGCATTTATTAGATAAATAGTGGAATTATTAGCCAAAAAAATAGGTTAGCCAAGAGTTTTGAACCCACGACCTTGCAATCAAGCAAGGGCACCTTCTTTCTAACCACAAGCCAAGTATTGCGTGTCAAATTTCAGATGCCCGTATCAATAACATTGATCATTTGACCCCTTTTGGTATTTAGAATAGTGCCATCCAATCAGAAAAGAGAATCAAAGTAGCCACGGATCACCCCACAAAGCAAATCTCAGCCGTCCACCTAGCCTCCATCCAACGCTCAGTCTTTCATGTCAGTTTCTCCGCCTCTCCATCCTTCCACCAAATTTGTACCTAAAATGATCAAACACCTGCACTTACATCGGAGTAGCACAAGTGTTCAAGGGTAGTTTTGTCAAAACATTCCATCCATCTGGATCATGATACAAAGGACAACAAACCCTAATCCCTTATTCCTCTTGCTCGCACCATGCTACCACCTCCCTCCCCTCCTCGCGGCTCTCCTCCTCCCCTTCCTTCCCCATCGAACCCTAATCCCATCGCCCACCCCTGGCCGCCGCCCCTCTGCCACCGTAGAGCCACTCCTGTAGTGCAACCTCGTGCGCGCCCTCTCCTCTCTCCAGACTCTCTACGTCTTTGTCAAGCTTGCTGGCCGCCATGCTCCTTCTGCGACCTCGTCGCGGCGTGAACGGATGGACGAGAGGTGGAGCCCGCCACGGATCCGCGTCTTGACTACCCTAGCGCCCACTTCCGACCGTCCTCATGGCTTCTACTCCTCCTCCGGACCTCCTATGCGGTGCCTCGTCAAGGTATGGTCCGGTGACACAGAGACGACCTGCTGGCCTCGCCACCATGATTTGCTCGCCTTCCACCTGATTTGCTGCTTTGCCTTTTGCTGTTTTAGATGGGGTGGAGCTTTCCCTCTCCGAGCTCATTGTCACGCACACCATGGCAATTCGGACACCACACCTTCTACAACACTCCCGTCTCGGGATCGCTCGCCTCCCGCATAAGGCGCAGGTCTATCTCGTCTACCGGATCCCCTTTTATTCATATTTCTGCTTGATATGCCTCAATCTTCCCATGCCCTTAGGGTTTTATTGTGGAGGAATCAGAGATGAAATGAGAACTATAGTTTAGTGCTTAGGGTTATAATCTCGGCTTGTTAGGATTGTATGGAGGGTGTTTGGGCTAGTAATCTTATTTAATAGTAGAAGCTATTACTGTTAAGTGCATTCCAGATAACTCGTGGAAGGGTGCTAGCTCCATATGTTCATGCAAACTAGAGGATTTGCATCCGAGATGAGTCATCGAAGTTTGGTAGCTCCTGTTGTTTACTTCCTAGAAGTCGATACAATTAGTGGCATTGGTTGATTAGGTAGTTGTATCTCGTGGTGTTGTCCTTAGTCAATGTCTTTAGCTATCTTTGTGCTACTAGCTACTAAATGAGTCCGACTCTATAATATGGACCAGAGGTAGTATTATTAAGTGCATTCCAAAGTATTACTTTTGTTAAACCTACAAGTATAGCCTTCTTTAGTTGCCTCCAAACTTGAGTTCAAGCTTGGAAGTTTTGAGCTTCATTCTTATGAAACTTGTTGGTACTATCAGATTTATTGGATGTTGGCAGATGCCACTGTGTCCCTCGACGCCTCGGGATGCGCTCCATCACCACCATCTTCCTCTACTGGCGAATCAGTACTACCACTCCTCCGTAGTTTTTTCGGCAGTTGTTTTGTTTATTTCAAACATTTAGATAGATACTTGTATATGCTCATTCTGATGGGTGGGACACAGAATGGGCTTTGTTTATATCCTAGGAGCTTTATTTTTAATTATAGGTGAAGGCCACGAACCCTGTATGACAATGGTAGCTCATGTGTGTGTTGATAGCTCAAAGTTATATTTTGATAATCAATTGATGATGATTGGTAGCTCCTGTTTTCGATATGATCTGATCTGACCTGGGCTGGGTACATGACCATGCACGTTTGTGTGTTTGATATAGTATTCCCTTCTTTTTCTAATAGAAGGCAATAGATTACTATGCAGCATATTTTCCTCTTTTGCTACTGGTTTATGTATAGATAGCAATATAGGCTTAGGCCATGTATAATAATTTCCATTTCTATGATCAATTTGGTATCCCAAATCCTCAATTTCTTCTATATCATGACGATGCAGATCTACGGAAGAATCCACTACTTTGATTAGTCATTACTCCTTGACTGTTTGTTTTGGATCTTTGTTGTGGCAGGACTCTAGTGTCCGTGTCTGTCTTCTCCGGTTCCGGATGCTTACGCTACTCGGCCTCCCCACCGCCTCGAGTGGCCTGATCATCTTCACTCTCCTTTCCGCTAGAGTAGGACACCTCGTCGGTCAGCCGAACACCGGGAAGTGCTCGTGCTCACGGCACGCCGTCCTGTACAATCCTTCTCCACTAGCGGCTCTCCCCCGTGCAGGTTTCTCCATCCTCGGACTGTCCTCTCCCATCTGCCATCATCGAAGCCCAGGTAATGTATGTAATTCTTGGTCTTCACCAGATTATTGCCTAAGTCGTCTGTTCAAAATAGTTCAATAGTTCTGTTTGGTCCTCTTGCTGTAAAATCATGATCTGTTAGCTAATCTGAAGATAGCAATGAGTGCACAATGACGTGCTGCTCATACAACGATTCGTTTGGCTCCTAGCCGATCCTATAGTCTCATTTCTTTATAGCGAGCATTTGAGTATATCAGGTCTGGACATGGTTAGCTTTAGTGGCAATCTGGCTTCGATCTTAGTACATATTGATCTATCTATAGTTTGGTCAGAGCCCCAATTGTGAGAGCATTCAGTATACTTTTGTTTAGTGTTAATTTTACATTATTAGTTAGCAGTTTAGTATCTTATGGTACTTGGTGAGTATACTTTTAATAACACTTGTTTCGTTGTTGTTGGTTTTATTTGGTTTTCGTAATTGGACTAGCAAAGATACGTCTGCGCTATCATCGATCTTTGTCGCCTCGTCACCTATTTCCTTGCCCCTAAGATTGCCTTCATCGCCAAGGTAAGACAACTTCAGGATTGTTAAATCCATTAGGAAATATGGACATGTCCTTGTTCTCCTGTCTCCATACCCTATACCTGAGTTATCCTTTTGCGTCTGCGAGAGGTGAGGACACGCCCTGTTGTCTTGTCTCCATACCACGCACTGTGTTTGTGTCAATGTGAGATGGTTCTAGGATGGTAGAATGTGTGACTTTTTACATCGCTTTATGCCACCGGATGTCTGCTTAGCTGGGTGTTCATGGTACTGTGATTTGAAGTTTGGTCCTTGTTTACTTTTGTAATTGATTGCACCTTGATCGGTGAAAATCACCGCTTTGCTACTGATGTTCTTGCATGTGTAATCGTTCTTTGAACCTTTTGCTCAAGCTTACCTTTGCCTCCCTTTGCTCGATCCATTCCAATTGGGGGTTCTTCCTTACGAATCTTGTTACTCCTTATTTTTCAGCTGATTTCAAGCTGAACCCATTTCTGGGATGAAGCATCTCGATGTGTGGCTGGTGGGACAGTACAAAATCTAAGGAGTGTCTCTTCTTCATAGCTTCCTTTGGAATATAAGATGATATGTATCGGGTAAATTAGGATAAGATAGGCAGAATCAAATGTCTTGTTTTTGTGACTCAAGACAAATGATAAGTCATATTATGTATTCTTTGCACTTTCTAGGTTGAGCTGTCCTAAGTTATATTTCACAACTTTCATACCAACTACTCAATTGCCATGTCCTTTCTTTCCGTGCATAGAGCCATGAATGTCCTGTTGCTAATTCTACCTCTGTTTTAGTACATGACATGAATTTGTCTTTGTAGCTCCTCCTTTATTTCCTGCCTTCATTTATGTACTAGTGTCTAGAGCATTTCGAATGTATAGTTTTGTTGTTTTAGGTACTAGATATAGCACCACTTGATTGCAGCATACATAGCTTTCTCTCGTATCTCATGAGTTTGATTAATAGGTAGATGATAAACTGAAAGAAAAGACAACGACTAGAAGTTAGTCTGATTGCAGATATACTCTAGTAACTTCGGTTAGAATTTAGTCTAAAAGCAATGATTATATGTCATAAGGTAATTTGGCAATCTGAGGAATCAAGAATACTTGAAAGCACCATTAAATTGTGTATATTCTCCCATTATGTAAATTTTCGCTACCCATATTCTGGATTGCTAGAACTATATGTAAAATTTGCTACCCATATTCTGAAACTACAAGCTTTGTTCATGTTTCAGGTGATCGTGCTAGAGTGGAGTCGTGCCACTGGAGAGCGGAGGAGCTTGTTCGTGAAACGATCCGAGGAGCTTGTCCGAGGTGTTCCAATTGGTGCTATTTGCTAATAAGTGAATGTAAATACTGAATTGTAATCTTGGATGTGCATTTGTGAGCTGCTATTTGTCGATAAATTATCTGCATGCTGTGTATTTGCTGAAAATGGTGTATTTTATTGATGTATTTGGAAACTCTAGTGTATTTTCTCGATTTATTGCATGGCTGAAGAAATTCCCGAAATGAAAATGCAAATTCTAGTTAAAAAATAGAAGAAATCTGGACTGGATGAAATATATTTGGGCTCCAAAAAGGCTGTGGCCCAAAATATATTGTAACAAATCTGAAAATAAATAAGTGTACCATAAGAAGGCAAGGCCCAAAAGTGACAAACCTAAAAAGGCCAAGGCCTAGCAAATAAAAGGCTAGAATTATTGGGCCAGCCCATTTAGATCACTAAAATGGACTGGGCTGATTTTGATTTAAGACGATTTCATTTCGTCACAATTTTGCCACGTAGGATCAGCCACGTAGGATCTGAGCTGGCCTGGCTAGATGGTCCATGACGATATTGGATCGTCATAGACGTTATGACGATTCAATATCGTCATAGACGGTTATGACGATTTTACCAAAAACATCGTTATAGTTCATTTGCGACGCCCAGCTTTCGACGATCTCAAAATCGTCATAGAATCGTCATAAACGGACTACTATGACGATTCTGTGACGAAAATTGAGGGTCATATATAGACATATTCCTTGTAGTGTGAGGAGATTCTTGATAGCTTCCATGTCTTGATGCTCAAGTTGTCCAATACCAGGGACATGGCTAAGTACTTAGATTCTTCCATCTGCAGAGGTTGTGCACTTTCCCCACAAGACTTGATTTTCACCAAGACAAGATCTTTCAGAAGCCTTCCCTTAGACCAGAATGGACGCGTTCCAACCTATCATCCCCTACCACCAACTATCCATTTGGCTAAGTTATTGCAACCTATATGATCCAGGCAGAGACCATAATGCCAAGTGGCTGCACTTGAAGCTTCTCAACATTTGACATCTCAAATCTCTTTGTTCCTGGGTGGCCATCCACAAGTGTGATACACAAGGTAAACCATATAAATGGGCCTTGTGTAACCACTCAACACAAACCATTCCTTCCATTCCACCCAGGTGATTCATTCACTTAGTTGTTTTATTAAACAAAACACAAGTCCTTGACTTAGAAATATTCCATAGTATGAATATATGTTCCACCCTTGTTTTTCTACTAGCTAAGATAAGCATGATAGTAGTAGGAATATTAACTTAGGAAAATTCCGTTAAGGCTTCATCTACTAGGATTTCCCATGGCATGGTTTACACTTAGCAAAATTCCATGCAAGTCCTACTTAGAAATATCACTAATGCATAGTGAAAATAATGGGACAAAAGTATGAAGCATCACTTGCCTTTTTGGTAGAGAATATAAGTTCACTCCTTGTCTTTGCAATGATCACACTCTTCAAATCACTACAATTCAATCAAGCAAGGGCACAATTTCAATCCACCATTCAAGCAAACATCACATAAAATAATAGAAACAAAACAATGCATGCAAGCATGCCAAATATTGTTTTATTTGGAATGTGGTTCCTTAATGGGTTATAAACATTCTAAAACACCTATTGGTCACTTTATAAAAGTGGCAAAACCATTTGCAAAAATATTTTAATTATAAACCATTTTTAAATCAAATCATTATTTTATGTGGTTGAAAATGCCTTTATCAAAGTAACAATCTTTATAGGGTTCACCAAATACATTTTTAAATCATAAACCTTGGTGCTTAGGGTCAGAGATTTTAAATCAAAACATTTCCAAAAGATTTTCTTCCAAAAAGTATTTTTAACATATAACAACATTTTTATTTGACTAGAAATGGTCTAAAACAAAGATTTATTCTTTTACTTCACAAAATATGTTTTTGAAACCAAAAATTGATTTATATGGTCAGTAGGTTCAATACAAACCATTTGCCAAAGGTTTTATCTCAAAAATCATTTTAGATCAAATTTTATATTCTAAATGTGCTTACATAAGTTTCTGCAAAAACAATCAATTTAACAGAAACATTTTACTAAACAAAGTGCATGGTCAGAAAGTACTTGTTTTTCTGAAACCATTGATATAAAATTTGCAAAATTTGTATGTGTGGTTTGAAATTTATGAATTTTGCAAGTTTACTAATACAATAGATCATATTCTATTTTTAAATTAACACACTGGCCATGCGTCGTTATTCTATTCGCCCATACTGGTTCGTGCAGATCGCTTACTCTGGTGCGTTGGATCTAAGTATAATCGCGCGGCTCATATCATTTGATACCTCTTCGGTCAGTCACTCTATCGCACACGTCGGATCCAAATCGAACGGCGCACATGTGCTGGCCAAAGATGGGCTACCGGGCGGCTGGCGTGGCGCTCGCGGGCGAGGTTGCTGGTGACACAGGGGGCTAGAGGGAGAGAGGGGTAGCTCACCAGGTTCGCTGCGCTTCGCCAATGCTCAACTTGTTCTTGTCTGATGAAGGGGCGCTCGAGGTCAACCAGAATTCCTCGCCGTAGTTGTCGTCGGCGTCTGAAGCTTGATGTCTTCGTCGATGGCGAACCTACAGGTTATGCGCGAAAAAATGGCGAGAATCAGAGAACGAGCTAGATGATGGAGATCAAAATTGCTTGGGCTAGAGTGCAAGGCACGCACGGGTTCAGACGCTAGGGCTCACCGGAGTTGTGCTCACTGTCGGGTTCTAGCAGAGGTTGTCAGAGGTGGGTCTACGAGGCACAAGAGGATAAACGGAAGACGTCAGTGAACGCATATGATAACAAGGTTTGTGATAAGGTAAACCAGAGAGCAAGAGAGGGTCGGGGCTCACCGGGATTCGTCGACGAACTCGTCGGAGCTGCGGCGGCGCGGGTCCAATTCGGAGCAGCCTGGGGGCTTTCTGATTCGTGGAAAGGAGGAGAAGTAGGGAGGAGACATAAGGGGTTAAGACAGCAGGGTCCAGGGGGAGAATTAACCGCGCATTTAAACGATTTCAACCGAATTCATTTGGCCAGAAACGGCGAGGCGAGAGAAGGGGACGAAACGGTCGCGAGGTTAGGGATGACGAGTTGATAGGTGGGGCATCGTTATCAGCGAGTGAGAGAGAGGGGAGGTGGGGTCCGGTCGTCATCGACTCTGTGGGTTCGTTCTGCGGTGAGAAGAATGATTCGGGTGGGGGAAGAGAGGGATGGGCTTCTGCTGGGCTTACTGGGCTTGCTGGGTCGGGCAGGCTTAGTTCATTTTTTTGTACACATTTGTTTTTCCTTTTTTTATCTGTTTTGATTTTTGCTTAAACATTTCAAACATCAATTTGATTTCAAACCTCAACCAAAATTTGTGTAGATTCATATATTGATTAATAACACATTCCAAAGTCAAATTTAGAATAATATATTTATTCTTTTTAGGGTCTTTTAATTATTTAAAATAGGCTCTAGTATTAATTAAATAAGATTTAATAATATTTTTCAATCTCCATTTGAATTCAAATCACCACCAAACTTTGGGTGAATTTTTAATTCTGTTTATCAACATATTTCAAAATCAAAAATAGAACAATTATTTTTAGGGTTTATTATTTATTTAAAAATAATAATTAAATAGACTTTAGTCTTTAATTCAAAATAGGATTCAAATATGTTTAAAAACTCTATTTGACTTTATAATTTTTTCCAAAACCTTTTCAGTAGGTTTTAATTGGTATTATAAAACACTTTGAGATTTTATTTGAAACACTTTAATAAGTTTTTTAATGTTTATTTTAAAATGGAATAAGCCTTTACTCAAATATAATTGGGTATAATAAATCCCTATTATTTTATTCAAATAATCCTTTACTCTTTTTTATCAAATAGAAATATTTGATTTCATTTGTTTAGCCAAGATTTAATTTGTCCCTTTAAAAATAGTCCTTATTTATATTTCTACCTTTGCTTTTGAAAACCATATCTTTTATTATAAGATCCAAAAAAATAGTGACTCCAACTATTATAACTTTATTTATTATTTGTTTATCTTTTTAAATTCCTTTAGGATTATTTGCTCACCATTTGGTATGGATTTCTAGATGGTTGCTTTATTAACTTTGGAAATTCAATTTCCTTATCTTATTAAATTCATAAGATTTTATCTATGGCTCCAAAGTAAGTGAATCCAATTCATATGGTTTTATAATATTTCTAATAGTCATTCTTGATCAATTTTAAATGTTTTTTTGACCAATTTTTATATGGATCAAATCCATAGTCTTAGAGATAACTTGAAAATGATTTTCTTTCATTAGGGTTTTAGAGTTTCGGTTTATTCTCCAAGTGTTTAAATTTGAAGATGCATTTTATGAGGAATGCATTCCACTTTGATTTAAATTTAGTTGGATTCAAATATCTAACCAAAGTTTGTTCAAGATGGAATTTTAAGTTTCCATTTAGAAATAAAAAGTTTCTTTTCACCCTAAAATTCAACAATTATTTATTTTGTTCATTTATTTTTCACATTACAAGATTTGGAAAATCTTGGGATGTGACAAAAGTTATCTAAACAACAAATTTTCAATGAAGGACCTTGGTGAAGCATCATGCATATTGGCTATCAAGATCTATAGAGATAGATTAAGACGTCTGTTTGGGCTATCACAAAGTACATAGCTTGATAAGATTTTAAAGAAGTTTAAAATAGATGGAAGTAAAAAAGGGTTCTTACCTATGTTACAAGGCAAGACGTTGAGTAAGAATCAAAGTCTGGCTATGGGGGAAGAAAGTGAGATAATGGATAAGATCCCCTATGCCTCAACCATAGGCTCTATAATGTATGCCATGCTATGTACAAGACCGGATGTGGCACATGATATTAGTTTGACTAGCAGGTACCAATATAATCCAGGTTCGGAACACTGGATAGCGGTCAAGAATATCCTTAATTACTTAAGAAGGACTAAGGATATGTTTCTCGTGTACAAAGGTGAAGAAGAGCTCGTCGCTAAGTGTTATGTCGATGCTAGCTTCGACACCGATCCGGATGACTCTAAGTGTCAATTGGGTACGTGTTTCTCATGAATGGAGCAGCAGTTAGTTGGAGGAGATCCAAACAACCCGTGGTGGCGGGATCAACAACGGAGACGGAATCTGTTGTTGCTTCGGAAGCAACGCAGGAAGCAGTTTGGATGAAGGAGTTCATAACAGAACTGGGTGCGGTTCCTAGCGCATTGGACCCAATGGTGATCTATTGTGACAACAATGGATCCATAGCCAACACCAAGGAACCAAGGTCTCGCAAGAATTTCAAGAATATCAAGCGCCGGTTTCACTTCATCCACGAGCATGTCAAGGATGAAGATATAAAGATTTGTAAAGTTCACACGAATCTGAATGTGGCAGATCCATTGACTAAATCTCTCCCTAGAGAAAAACATGATCAACACCAGTACTCTATGGGTGTTATATTTATCACTATGTAAACTAGATTATTGTCTCTAGTGCAAGTGGGAGACTAAAGGGAATATGCCCGAGAGGCAATGATAAAGTTGTTATCATCGTATTCCAAGTATATGTTAGATGTTTTTTACATGCTATAATTTTATTAAAAGGAAACGTTAATACATGTGTGTTTAATAAATAAAAATAAAGTGTTCCCAGTTATGCCTCTCATATAAACTAGCTCATTGATTAACAAGATGATCAAGGTTTTCTAATCATGGACATTGGATGTTGTTAATAATGAGGTCACAAAATTGGTGGAATGATGTGATGAACATTCATCCGAAGTATAGTAATACGATCAAAGTCATTATGTTTAAATTTCTATAACATCATTACAAAGTAACTTTAGTCCTTAGACCATGAGATCATGTCAATCACTAACACAGCAAGAGTAGCTTGATAACATCAAACGTCACACCGTAATAGGGTGACTATAAAGGTGGGTTCAGATACTCCGATAGTATTATGTAGAGGCTCATGGATCAAGAGTGGGATTTGTCCATCCAAATGATGGAGAGATATACTCTAGCCCCTCCCGGTGATATCACATTGATATAGCTTGCAAGCAAGTGATGGGGATCACTAGAATGTTATATCACGGGGACAAGAAAAGAGTACATGTCGGTAACGAGATAAAACTAGGTATGGAAATACCAATGATCAAGTCTTAGACATGTAAAATATCGCGAGACAAAAGGATTTAGTTATAATGTTAAAGGTTCACACGATCACAAGAAGTCATCGTTGAATGTGTGGGAGTCGGTACGGATCTTCGGGTCCCGCTGCTGATTATTGATCGGAGAGGGGTCTCAATTATGTCTGCATTATTCGCGAACCTTAGAATGACACACTTAAGGGATACCGGCACCATTTGAAGCAAATGAGATGCCAGAGAAAGAATATCAAAGCGCTGGAATTATTTCAATGGACACCGGAATTGTTTTGGGTAAAATTGCTGAAATTGGTTCTTCATGTGAAATTGAAATGTAGTAAGGGTTTTATGTGATTGTTTGTTAATTAATGTAATTAAAAAATTATCAATAAATAAATAAAAGGAGTTTTATTAAATGAGAGATAGCATTAAACTTGGTGGAAATTTAATGGTTTTTAGTGGGATTTTGAGTGGAGAAAATGGAGGGGCATTTGTGTGAGTGAGAGCTCCACTCACATAAATGAGAGAAGAGGTGGGGGCACCACTGTAGCATCCCAATTGTCTAAAAATTGTAATGCTACTTGCCTATTCTATATATTGCTACTTCCTACATGTCTTTCATGGCATCATCATTATATCATGCTCATGTCACCATGCCACCTTGCATTTGAGAATCATATAAAACCCCTTTTCTTTTGGCTCTTAGCCCATATGCATTTGCATTGTAAACTTGTATTTGGTTCTTGATATATGTTAATGCCCAATTTGAGTTGTGGGCATATCTTTTAAATTCCATCTATCTACTAACATGATTTAAGATCTTGTCATAAACACCTTGCTATAATTCAACCATACATCTATATGTTGGATTCTTATTTCTTATTTGGATTTAAATCTTTGTCCATACGAATGTGTGGACCTATCTATCATCATATGATCATCCCATCTCTATATCCTTCTATTACAATTCCATTCTATTTCTTTGAAGCTATTCTTGGCTTGATCATCTATTTTTCTTGATCTTTTCCATGTGCCAAAATTTTACTCTTCTTATAATCCATATTCCCATCTTGTTGTTTTATTCTATATTCCTTGAATATAAATTCTACCCCCTTTGCTGGATTCCTACCATCTACCCATCTTGAGCTTCCTTTAACCTAGCTAGCTAAAAATCCCTAATTATCTACCCTAATCATGTGTGCATGCATACACATACACACACTCTCACTCTTTCTTATTCCTTTTGTTTGCCGCAATCTGTTGATGGCTGTGAAATATAGCCATCCACGTCCACATTTAAACTAGATATTATTCATATATTTGATGAAATATCTCTCTATAACCTACCACTAATGCCTAATGATCAAAGGGGAATGCAATCCTTTCTTGATATTTTTCCTTGCGCAGATAATGACGTATGATGATGGGAATCACTACATAAATGCCAAAGATACGAGATTTCCAACACGTCAAAGAAACCAACAGCCGTGAAATTAATACTGCAAGCTTAACGACCAACTATACAGCGGGAATTTTATTCTGGCCGTATAGTTGGCACCGACCTCATTAGGTCAAACAAAACAACTTTCATGAAGGGACCCCTATATAAAGAGGCTTCCGACGACGGGAAACATCTGCTTCTTTTCGACATCAACTCTCCCTGCCACCAGAAACCGCCACGCTGGAGGAATAGATCTAAACCTCTAACCCCTTCTCCACCACCATAGCCATCTTGCACCACTTATAATAATAGATCTCTTATCCAATTGGCGACACTGGAAGACTATTTTCTATCAACCTTATGATCTCTATCACAATGTTTATGATTGTCGATTTCATCTCTATGTGTGAGTAATTCTACTTGGGCTAAGGGCTTCGGCCTAGCCATGTAGCTTTTGTGCATGTTATTTATCATAGATGCGATCATGTATTAGTTTGTATGACATGATGATTGTAGTACCCTCTCTTGCCTCAATCTAAGGACTTGTCAGGTACCCAAGACCCCGAAGATTGATCTAGGTAAAGGGAGTGTGAGTAATGAATGATCTGCAGGATAGGAACCCCAGTGACAGAAATGGTAGTACGGCTGTATGTGAGGAATTTACTTGGGATTAACGGTGACATCACGATGCATATCATTAGTTCTCTTTCTTATATGGATGATACTAGTAGGTTATTGCTATAAGCGGTTGCGGAGGCGATAACATTTATGGATGCAGTGCCCACATATAATTATCTTGCTCTAACAATTACATGCATACTTTATTATTATCTATTATTCCCATCAGATGTTTTGCACAACTCCTGGTGAAAACCGAAGACCCTAGGCCCTCTCTCTCCATCGTAAACAACAAAAAGATCGCAAACTCTGGGTTCGGTGAAAATGCAATAGGAATTCTAAAACTCTCGAAGGTCCGTTTAAGTAATCTCACTTTGCTTTCTGCTTCCTGAGGATTCGATAAGCCTAGGTCTACTAGGGAAAAAAGGGCTGTACTACATCCATAATCCGGATCGAAGGTATCATATGTCCACTAGAATGGGCTACTTGTTGGATCCCTTTTAAAGTTTCAATTAGTTTGAATCGTTTCAAAATCTTGTTGTTTTCAAAAAATTTGCGAGACAGTGTTTTAATCAGTTTGAGAAAAATTCAGTCAAACAGCTGTTCATATTCAGTTAACAGGAAACACAAAAGTTTAGAGAAACAGGCAAACAAGAAAGTTCAGCTTCAAAAGTAGAGCAGTAGTGATTGGTAGGAGAGCAGCAACGCCAACCTCATGCGTTCTAGCCCACCAGCCCAAGACTGCCTCTTGCCTTGATCTTCCCAGATGCTTCCTCATGTTTTGGCCCGACCGGTTACAGCGACGCAGAGGGAGGTAGCTCGTGTTTCTCTTCTCCATGACCGAGAACATGTGATGGCGCCTCGTTGATGTGGGAGCGCTTCATTGGGAAACCCCAAGAGCAAGGTGATGCAGCATAGCAGCAAGTCTTCCCTCAGTAAGAAATCGAGGTTATCGGACCGGTACGAGGAAGAAAACGTCTCAAAGGTGTTGCAAGCAACTTGGAAACCTGCGTAACACAAACTCAAGACTTTGCCCCAACAACAGCGGGGTTGTCAATCTCACCGTTTGTTGTAACAAAGGATTAACTGTATGGTGTGGAAGGTGATGGTGGTTTGCAGAAAGTAAACAGTAACAATGCAGGATGTATCAATGGTAAATATTGGACCGGGGTCCATAGTTCACTAGAGGTGTTCTCCTTAGATAAACAAACATGGCATGAAGGGTAAAAAAATTACAGCGCAGGCAATTGGACAGATCGAGCAAGGCATAACAATGCAATACTAGACATCATGATCCTATGAGATTCGATTGGACAATACAACAAGATACATATACCGCCATCCAACCACATCTATGACTAGAAGTCCAACTTTGGGTTATCATCCGAACCCCCTCCAGTATTAAGTTGCAAGCAACAGACAACTGCTTTAAGCAAAGTGTGTAAGGTAAACAATCCACTTGTTCCATGAACAAGAGACCGTTGTTTTCTCCCTAATATCAATAGCACATCTACAACCTTAGAGATTTTTGTCACTTCCCTTAGATTAAATAGAGGAATGAACCCACTATCAAGCATAAATACCCCCTCTTGGAGTCACTAGCAACTACTTGGCCAAGATAGATACTAACAACGGAGAGCATGCAAGATCACAAAAAACATAGACATGATAGAATCAATAAGACAAAACCATTAATCAATCTGACATAGTAATCTCAATATCCATCGGATCCCCGCAAACACAACATGCATGATTATAAATAGATGAGATCTTGATCATGAACGGAGCTCACAAGATCTAGACATGAAAGCACAAAGGAGGAGGTACAACCATCTAGCTACTACATGGACTCGTATTCCAAGGTGGAACTACTCACGCTTCATGCCAGAGGCTGGCATGATGAAGAAGAAGGCCTCCGGGATGATCTCCCCTCCGGTAGGGTGCCGGAAAGAGCTTCATATCCCCCCTCGATCTAGGGACGATGGTGGCGGCGGCTACCGACGGTTTCATGGAATATTTATCGGGTACTTAGGGTTTAGGCATCAGGGGCTTCTTATAGGCTAAGAGGCGAGGCAGGAGGGCGGCCAGGGGGGCACACCCTGCCCAAGCGTGGCCTAGGGTGGGCCCACGCCTGGGGGTGCAGACGCCCTGTGGCTCCCCTCCGTCTCTCCTCTGGACTCCGTGTTCTCCTCGGTGAAATATTGACTTTGGATTTTGTCCCATCCAATTCCGAGAATATTTCCTTACTAGCTTTTCTGGAACCAAAAACAGCAGAAAACAGGCAACTGGCACTGTGGCAACTTGTTAATAGGTTAGTACCAGAAAACATATAAAAACACCTCAATGTGTGGAGAAAGCAAAGCAAAGTAGATACTAAACAAGAATGGAACATCAAAAATTATAGATACGATTCCGACGTATCAAGCATCCCCAAGCTTAACTCCTTCTCATCCTCAAGTAGGTAAGTGATAAAAATAATAATTTTTGAGGTGACATGCACCATCAAAACCAAGATGACACCATTTGCAAGCAATGAAAGCTGGGATCAAAGAACTCTAAACATGAGCATGAAAGATGAAGTTCTAACAGTAAGACAAAGTAACTATGCATGCAACATGAAAGGCTACAAACAAAGATCATGAATAACATGCATTGAAAAACATTTGTTTGTTTCACATACAGAAAACATAGCATAGTGGCATTCAGCTTGTCCCTCATAGAGTAGCAAATAGATGCATAGGACACCTTCAAAGTTCATCAGAGTGACTAGATACAAATAGCACAAGAACAAGTAATATCAACAATATGCATCAATCAATAAGTTTTGGGACAATGCACATAGAACTAACAATGGAAACTATGCTCTCTTAACTAGTGCCTAAAGGTAGAAGGTGGAGACTCAATATGATAGTGGAAGAAAGGCCCTTCATAAAGGGAAGCAGGGATTTCAAGTTTCAAAAAGAGCTTCCAAAAATTATGGTACTTGTTAGCTTTCAGCCCTCATTGCCTCTATCATAAGCATCTTGAAGTGATTAAGGTTAAAGTGAACAAACTATGGAGTATATGCTTGACAAAGTATAAGTTGTCAATCTCATGTCCCTTGAATATGAGGGCCGCTCCTCATGCTACTCAACTTTAGTCACCTATAAGTTCTTGTCATAGTAAGTACATGTGTATCATAAAGAACTGCCAACGAGGTACCCCTTGCACATGGTACAGGAGCTATCCCATAACCAAAATGACAAGGCAAGCAGACAATGAGCATCTCAGCGATCTTTTTATTTGCTATTTGCATAGGTTTTATTGAGGATGCTTCACATATTGCTCATTATGGCGATACTGCAAGTTTCCACCATGATTAGGCATGGCTTAGGCTAGCGGCCCAGGCGTTTCAGTAACACACATACATAACTCCAGGGACTTACAAGCTCCCTTTTTATTTCACACCGAAGACATCCATAAACAAAAGAGCATGATATCAACTGTGTACAAAGTACAAGTGCAATGTTGAAAGCGTTCCCCATGATAGCATGGTTCTGCTAATTCCAATGTATAAGTGCAAGCATATACAACATAGATGACACAATGGTTCAAGTTTATTAGGGTCAAGAAATATAAAGTGTGCCATCAAGTTTGTGAGAGCTTTAATCACTAAGTTTTCACATAGCAAAATACTTTTTAATAAGAAGATAGATGAAAACAAGAATATACTTGGAATGGTGTAACACACCACGCATAGAAATTTATAGTGGACACTTTGGAATAACTTGGTTTCTTGGGAGTTGGAAGCATGAGTAGAGTGGAGGCTAGCAAAATACTAGGAGCAACCAACTAAGAGAGCAATAATGGCAATAATCATGCAGAGAAACAAAACATTACTAATCAAAGCATAGAGTGGTACTACAAGTCAAGGACTAAATGATCATAGAGGCTATGATGACTTGTTCATAGTCATAACATGGTGTGAGCATGTGCCAAGTCAACCCAAACAAAACATCAAAGGAGAATACCACAATACTATGCTTTTGTATTCTAAAACAACGCATGATTCTTTCAAGGCACACTAAGCAATCCCAATTGTTTGGAACAAGTCATGCTACAGCAATAATAACTAAGCATAAGGTCAAAACAACACCTAGCATGACATGCTAAAGTCTAAGTCACAGTCAAAGCAAGCTCCTCTTGCACTATTCAAGCAAGAACTTTCTACTCCTTTCCAGCACCAATCAACTTATTTGAAGCAACACAACAAGAACGGGGGTCCAACCTACTTTATTTAAGCAAACTAAACAAACTAAGCAAAGCAAATGAAAACTAATACGCTCCAAGAACAACACAACACTGCATGAAACAATAAAAATGAAGTGTCTAGAAAGACCTAAACTTTTTATTGATGAAGAAGGGGATGCCTTGGGCATCCCCAAGCTTTGACTCTTGTAACTCTTGGATATTTCTTGGGGTGACACCGGGGTGGCATTTCCAAGCTTGAGCTTTTGTCCATTCTTCATCTCATTACATCATTCTCTCTCTGCACCTAAAATTTTTCCTTCATACAAAACTTCACACAATCTTCATTAGCAACATTAGTGTATTCAAAAGATAATAAACCCCTGGGTTTAGCTATAGAACATCAAAACTTTCACTAAAAACACAAGCTACTGTACCAATTGCCTAAAAAAGCTCAATTTCCCAAAAAGAACCCAAAAAGGAATCAATAAGAAGCAAATGCAAATAATGGCAGAAATCTATCAAAATAGACCAACAGGTAGAAACCGATTTTTTTGAAGACCTTCTATTGCTCAAATCAAAAAGTGTTGACTAACAAAAGTTATATAACATACTGGGGGATTTATTCGTTAACTTTTAGCTCAATCTGACTTACAGAGACTCCTAACAAATATTTATGGTGGAGCACAAAAATCTGTTTCGGGACAGCAACTCTCCAAATCTGTTTCTAGCAATTTAAGCTTCTCTTTCCCACTTAGCATGAAGTTGGGCTAACAGTCTAACATTTTCATCAATAGTAACCTGTATGGCATGAGTAGCAGCAAAGGTAATTACCATGGTTTCAGGTTTAGCAGCCATTTTATTAATCAAAGAGGACTGTGCTTCAGACAAAGAGGAAATATTTTTCTCTACATTCAAAAGCTTTTCATCCACAGTCTTGTTGAAAGTGTTTTGTTTAATAATAAAGTATTTGAGCATGAATTCAAGTTTAGAGGGGCACTTATAGCATTGTTGTAGGAGTTTCCATAGGTATTGCCATTATTAGGAGGATAAGGCCTATAATTGTTGTTACTACCAAAATTATTCCTATAGGCATTGTTGTTTAAATTATTGTTTATAATAAATTTCAAATCAACTTGATCTTCTTGAGCAACCAAAGAGGCTAAGGGAACATTATTTTGATCTAAAGGAGCTTTCCCATTAACAAGCATAGCCATAATAACATTTATCTTATCACTCAATGAGGAGGTTTCTTCAACAGAATTTACCTTCTTACCATGTGGAGCTCTCTCAGTGTGCCATTCAGAATAATTAACCAGCATATTATCAAGGAGTTTTGTTGCAGCACCCAAGGTGATGGTCATAAAGATACCTCCAGCAGCTGAATCCAACAGGTTTCTTGAAGAGGAGTTCAAACCTGCATAAAAAGTATAGATAATCATCCAAGCAGTAAGTCCATGAGTCGGACAATTCTTAACCAAATATTTCATTCTTTCCCAAGCTTGAGAAACATGTTCATTATCAAGTTGTTTAAATTTCATAATATCACTTCTCATAGATATAATATTAGCAGGAGGGTAGTACTTTCCAATAAAAGCATCTTTGCACTTAATCCAAGAATCAATACTATTTCTAGGCAAGGATAGAAACCATTCTTTAGCTTTTCCTCTCAGGGAGAAAGGAAACAACTTGAGCTTAATAATATCTCCATCTACATCCTTATACTTTTGCATCTCACAAAGTTCAACAAAGTTATTAAGATGGGCAGCAGCATCATCAGAACTAGCACCAGAAAATTGCTCTCTCGTCACAAGATTCAACAAGGCAGGATTAATTTTATAAAAGGTAGCATCAGGAGCAGGTGGAGCAATAGGAGTGCTTAGGAAATCATTATTGTTTGCGCTAGTGAAGTCACACAACTTGGTGTTCTCAGCAGAGTTCATTTTGGCAAAAGTGGAGCAAGCCAACAGCAACAACAACTAGATTAGGAACTAATTTTTTTGTGTTTTTGATAAGAGAAAGCAAACCAAGCTAAACTATTTTTTGGAGTTTTTGATAAAAAAAGAGGCAAACAAAACCAAGCAAAAGAAACTAAGCAAACCAAAAACAAAGTAAAGAGAAAGGTTGTAAAGGACTCCCCTTGTGAAGACGTCCTTAGCCTCCCCGGCAACAGCACCGGAAAAACTTGTGATGGCGCCTCGTTGATCTGGGAGCGCTTCGTCGGGAAACCCCAAGAGCAAGGTGATGCAGCACAGCAGCAAGTCTTCCCTCAGTAAGAAACCGAGGTTATCGAACCAGTAGGAGGAAGGAAACGTCCCAAAGGTGTTGCAAGCAACTTGGAAACCTGCACAACACAAACTCAAGACTTTGCCCCAACGAACAGTGAGGTTGTCAATCTCACATGTTGCTGTAACAAAGGATTAACTGTATGGTGTGGAAGGTGATGGTGGTTGAAGGGTTCGCAGCATAGAAAACAAAAATTTTCCTACGATGTGAACTATATACCAAGATCTATTTATACTAGATACAAACAACGGGCGGATGTATATCCGTAGAGAACATACCCTTGAAGACCGACAAAGTTTAACGAGTCCCACTCGTGGTTGATGTAGACGATCTCTTGCCGATCTCAAGATCGAGAGGAAGTCCTAAGCGCGCCAAATCAGCCAAGCATCCGTGCTCGCACACACGTTCGAGGCACGAGCAACCTCCGCCTCCTCGCTCCAGCGATGCAGCGAAGCACAACTCTTTCTTGCCGAATAGCCACCGGGAACATGTATCTCGCTAGTCCGAGACCATGGGGAATAAATTCTAGAGGGAGAGAGATCCTTCACGAGGAGGTGTGAGTGAGAAGTGAGAGGAGGGCTCCTTTTATAGGAGGAGGGGGAACCCCAAGGGGTGGCAGCGCATGGGGCTGCCCTTGCCTCCCTCTTCATGTGGGTGGACACTCCACTCACAAAACTCCTCCAAATTCCTCCACTCAAAATCCCACTCAAAGATCCCATTAAATTTCCACCAAATTTAATGCAAACTCTCATTAAATAAAACTCTTTTATTTTATTCAGAATTTTGTCAATTACTTTAATGACAAACATTCACAAATAACCCCTTGCTATAATTCTATTTCACATGCATAACCACTTACCCAATTTCACCCGAAAACCTGTTTCGGTATCTAGTGAAATAAATTCCTGCGCTTGTTTATTCTTTCGGCATGAAACTTTTGCTCCAATTGGATGTCGGTGTCTCTTAAGTGTGTCACCCTACGGTTCGTGAATAATGCGGACATGATCGAGACCCTCTCGGATCAATAATCGAAGCGGATCCGAGACCCATACCGACTCCCACACATTCAACGATGACTTTCTTGTGATCGTCGGAACCTTTTACGCTAGTATCTTAATCCCTTTGTTTCACGATATATTACATGTCCGAGATTCGATCATCGGTATCTCCATACCTAGTTTGATCTCGTTACTGACATGCACTCTTTTCTCGTTCCCGTGATATAACATTCTAGTGATCAAATCACTTGCTTGCAAGCTAATCAATGTGATATCACCGAGAGGGCCCAGAGTATATCTATCTGTCATCGGGATGAACAAATTCCACTCTCGATCCATGAGCCTCAACATAACACTTTATTAGTTCTGAACCCATCTTTATAATCACCCTGTTACGGTGTGACGTTTGATGTTATCAAGAAACTCTTCCGGTGTTAGTGATTGACATGATCTCATGGTCTAAGGATTAGGATCACTTCGTAAGTTGTTATAGCAATATAAACTCAATGACTTTGATCGTAATGCTATACTTCGGATGAATGTTCATCACATCATTACACTAATGTTGTGATCCCGTTATTAACAACATCCAATGTCCATGATCAGGAAACCTTGATCATCTTGTTAATCAACGAGCTAGTTTATGAGAGAGGCTTAACTAGGAACTTTTCTGTTTGTTTATTAAACACACATGTATTAACGTTTCCGTATTAATACAATTATAGCATGCAAAATAAACATCTATCACATACTTGGAATACACATAATAAACAATTTATTATTGCCTCTCAGGGCATATTCCCTTCAGTCTCCCACTTGCACTAGAGACAATAATCTAGTTACATAGTGATATATCTAACACCCATTGAGTTCTGGTGTTGATCATGTTTTGATCTAGGGAGATTTTTAGTCAACGGATCTGCTACATTGAGATCCGTATGTACTTTACAAATCTTTATATCTCCATCCTTGACATGCTCGCGGATGGAGTGAAACCGGCGCTTAATATGCTTGGAATGCTTGTGAGACCTTGGCTCCTTGGCATTGGCAATGGCACCATTGTTGTCACAATAGATCACCATTGGGTCCAACGCGCTTGCCACAACTCCTAGTTCGGATATGAACTCCTTCATCCAAATCGCTTCCGAGGCCCGGCAAAGAACATATTCGCCTCCGTTGTTGATCCCGCTACCACAGGTTGTTTGGAGCTCCTCCAACTAACCGCTCCGCCATTCATGAGAAATACGATCCGGATTGAGACTTAGAGTCATCTGGATCGGTGTCAAAGCTAAGCGTCGACATAACACTTAGCGACGAGCTCTTCTTCACCTCAGATATACAAGAAACATATCCTTAGTTCTTCGTAAGTACTTAAGGATATTCTTGACCGCTATCCAGTGTTCCGAACCTGGATCCGATTGGTACCTACTAGTCAAACTAATAGCGTGTGCCACATCCGGTCTTGTACATAGCATGGCGTACATAATAGAGCCTATGGCTGAAGCATAGGGGATTTTGTCCATTATCTCTCTTTCTTCCGCCGGGACTTTGAGTCTTACTCAATGTCTTGCCTTGCAACATAGGTAAGAACCCCTTCTTACTTCCGTCCATTTTAAACTTCTTTAAAATCTTATCAAGGTATGTACTTTGCGATAGCCCTATTAGGCGCCTAGATCTATCTCTATAGATCTTTATGCCTAATATGTATGACGCTTCACCTAGGTCCTTCATTGAAAATTTGCTTTTTAGATAACTTTTAACACTGTTTAAAAGTTCTATATCATTTCCGATCAATAATATGTCATCCACATATAATATCAGAAATGCCACATTGCTCCCACTCACTTTCTTGTAAATACAAGCTTCTCCATAAGTTTGGACAAATCCAAACTCTTTGATCACCTCATCAAAGCGGAGATTCCAACTTCGTGATGCTTGCTTCAATCCATAGATGGATCGTTGAAGCTTGCACACCTTGTTAGCATCCTTAGGATCGACAAAACCCTTTGGTTGTATCATATACAACTCTTCTTCAATATTACCATTGAGAAACGCGGTTTTGACATCCATCTGCCATATTTCGTAATCGAAATATGCAGCAATTGCTAACATAATCCTAACTGATTTTAGCATCGCTACGGGAGAGAAAGTCTCATCGTAGTCAACTCCTTGAATTTGTCGAAACCCCTTTGCGACAAGTCGAGCTTTATAGATGGTCACATTACCATCAGCATCAGTTTTCCTTTTGAAAATCCATTTGTTCTCTACGGCCTTTCGGTCGTGAGGTAATTCCACCAAGTTCCAAACTTGATTTTCATACATGGATTCCATCTCGGATTTCATGGCTTCTAACCATTTGTTGGAATCCGGGCTCATCATCGCTTCTTCATACGTCGCAGGGTCATTATATTCATCAACCATGAAATTTATGACAGGATTTCCGTCATACCGGAGCTGCACGTCTGTTTGACTGCGAGGTTCGGTAGTACTCTCTTCGAGTTTCATGATCATTATCATTAGTTCCCTCTTCAACGGTGGAGCCAACTCGGAGCGACTTCCGGCTGCGCTACTCGCCATACTTTGAAGAGAAGGTTCCACAACCTCTTGAGTTCTACCTTCCGACTACTCACACCTTTCGCGAGAAACTCTTTCTCTAGAAAGGATCCATTCTGGCAACAAAAACCTTGCCCTCGGATCTGTGATAGAAGGAATACCCAATAGTTTCTTTAGGGTATCCTATGAAGACGCATTTTCCGCTTTGGGTTCGAGTTTATCCGGTTGAAGTTTCTTCACATAAACATCGCAACCCCAAACTTTAAGAAATGACTTAGGTTTGTTTCCAAACCACAATTCATACGGTGTCGTTTCAACGGATTTAGATGGTGCCCGATTTAAAGTGAATGCAGCAGTTTCTAGTGCATAACCCCAAAATGACAACGGCAAGTCCGTCAGAGACATCATAGATCGAACCATATCTAATAAAGTACGACACGACGTTCGACACACCATTTCATGTGGTGTTCCTAGGTGTGAGTTGTGAAACAATTCCACACTCTTTCATGTGAGTGCTAAACTCGTAACTTAGATACTCACCTCCACGGTCGACCGTAGAAATTTGATCTTTCTATTACGATGATTTTCAACTTCATTCGAAATTCCTTGAACTTTTCAAAGGTTTCAGACTTGTGTTTCATCAAGTAGATATAACGTATCTACTCAAATCATCCGTGAAAGTAACAAAATAACGATATCCACCTCGGCAAACACACTCATTGGACCACATACATCGAATGTATGATTTCCAATAAATCTGCGCCTGCTCCATTGAACCGAAAAGGCGTTCTAGTCATCTTGCCCATAAGGCATGGCTCACATGTATCAAATGATTCATAATCAAGTGATTCCAAAAGTCCATCCGAATGGAGCTTCTTCATGCGTTTAATGCCAATATGACCTAGACGGCATTGCCACATATATGGATATATCATCATCAAGTTTAATCCTTTTAGCATCAACATTATGAATATGTGTTACTTTATTATCGAGATCCAACAGAAATAAACCATTCAACATTGGTGCATGACCATAAAAGATTTCATTCATATAAATGGAACAACCATTGTTCTCGATTTGAATGAAAAACCACTTTGCATCAAACATGATCCGGATACAATGTTCATGCTCGGTCAGGCACCAAATAATGCTTATTTAAGTTTATAACTAATCCCGACGGTAAGTGGAGAGGTAGCGTTAACGGCGATCACATCAACACTTGATCCATTGCCGACACGCATCTTGACCTCACCTTGCTAGCGGTCGCTGTCCGCAGACCTCGATTCGAGTTACAAATATTAGCAACGAACCGGTATCAAATACCGGTGCTCATGAGCACTAGTCAAGTACACATCAATAACATGTATATCATATATACCTTTGTTTGCCTTGCCGGCCTTCTTGTCGCCAGATACTTGGGGCGATGCTTCCAATGGCGATCCTCTTACAATAGTAGCACTTTCGGTACGGACTTGGGTCCAACTCGGGTTTCTTTTCAGCGGCAACAGGCTTGCCGCCTCTTACTTCCTTCCGCTTTCCTTCTTGTCTTTCTTGAAACCAGTGTTCCTATTGATCATCAACACTTGATGTTCCTTTTGATCTCCACTTCAGCTTTTAAGCATTGTGAAGCTCGGGAGACTTCTTCATGCCTTGCATATTATAGTTCATCACGAAGCTCTTATAGCTAGGTGGCGAGACTGCGAACACGATGGATGCCTAAGTCAATGGGAATCGTTATTCCCAAGGACACAAGCTTATCGGCGTAACCCGACATCTTGAGTACATGCTCACTAACGGCTGTTCTCTTCCATCATGCAGCTAAAGAACTTTTCTCAAGCATTGTAGCTCTCTACAGACATGTGTCGAAAATCATTTTCAACTCACCCATTGTATCAAAAGCATTGCCGTTTCAAACGCTTTCAAGTTCGGCTCTAGCCCATACAATATGCCGCAATGAACTAAGTTGTGGTCCTCCGACGAGTCGATAGACATTCTTCTCCTCGTCAGGCATCACAAAGGTGGGGGCCTAACGGCGCTTCTAGCACATATTGCTTTTGTGCAGAAGAGAGGAGAATCCTCAAATTCATGGCCCATTCAGTAAAGTTGCTACCGTTCGTTGCTAGTTTCTCTTTCTCCATGAACGCATTGAAATTAAAAGCAGGTGGTGCCATCTACAACAGAATTTGTAAAGTTTAGACTAAGTGTATGATAGATTGAGTTCAACTAATCTATATTACGAATGAACTCCCACTCAAAAGCGACATCCCTCGTGTCCTTTTGGTGATTACATGAACCAAATCCACTACACCAAGTCCGATCATCACGTGAGTCGGTATAGCTTCAAAGGCGAGCATCAAATGGGCATCATATCAACTATATGACTCATGCTTAACCTTTCGGTCTGTGTTCCGAGGCCATGTCTGTACATGCTAGGCTCGCCAAGTTAGAACCTTAGTATTTTTGCGTGTGTAACTGTCTTACACCCGAAGTATGGTCGAGGATCCAAGTACACCCGATCATCACGTGATGTCTTGGAGCGACGAAAACATAATCGGTGCATACTAAAGGAAGAACACATTCTTATCTTGATATTTAAATGAGGGATCATCTTATTATGCTTAACAAAGCGCTAAATAAGCAATATAAGATGCAATCAAAACATCATATGTTTATTAGTGAAATTATATGGTTCCCGCAGATGATCTCTATCATGTGCATCGTGGTATGATCACTATCATACCTATATGTGTAAATCCACGCCTATGGATTTTACGCTATGTGTGTTAAGAGTATCATCTCATACTTCTACTTACAACACTACCATATCATAACACTAGCCCAAAGAACAATCTAAACTAGACGCCTCTAATTTATCCATTGAAAGTCCTAAGTGAGGGCTTTCGAGATAGAACCGTTCTTACCTACGAACATGAACCACAACGAGGATAATCAAATTGTTGACAACTCGCTTGCAAAATAGATATTGACTATAGTAGGAGAGACAGACACCCGCTAGCCACTTATGCAAACTAGTTGCATGTCAAGCGTGGAACAGGTCTCATGTGCGAGGACATGTAAAGTTTGTCCGGGCCGCTTCATCCCACTATGCCACCAATATCCAAAATCACAAGAAAGGAGCAACAACATGATCATCATCGCCCACATACTCATATGTGTACTACCCGTGTAAAGTATCTACGCATAAACCTGGCTCTGATACCACTGAAGGGTTCGCAGCATAGAAAACAAAAATTTTCCTACGATGTGAACTATATACCAAGATCTATTTATACTAGATACAAACAACGGGCGGATGTATATCCATAGAGAACATACCCTTGAAGACCGACAAAGTTTAACGAGTCCCACTCGTGGTTGATGTAGACGATCTCTTGCCGATCTCAAGATCGAGAGGAAGTCCTAGCGCCAAATCAGCGCATCCGTGCTCGCACACACGCTCGAGGCACCGAGCAACCTCCGCCTCCTCGCCCAGCGATGCAGCGGAAGCACAACTCTTTCTTGCCGAATAGCCACCGGAACATGTATCTCGCTAGTCCGAGACCATGGGGAATAAATTCTAGAGGGGAGAGAGATCCTTCATGAGGAGGTGTGAGTGAGAAGTGAGAGGGGCTCCTATTATAGGAGGAGGGGGACCCCAAGGGGTGGCGCATGGGGCTGCCCTGCCCTCCCTCTTCATGTGGGTGGACACTCCACCACAAAACTCCTCCAAATTCCTCCACTCAAAATCCCACTCAAAGATCCCATTAAATTTCCACCAAATTTAATGCAAACTCTCATTAAATAAAAATCTTTTATTTTATTCAGAATTTTGTCAATTACTTTAATGACAAACATTCACAAATAACCCCTTGCTAGAATTCTATTTCACATGCATAACCACTTTACATAATTTCACCCAAAACCTGCTTTGGTATCTAGTGAAATAAATTCGCGCTTGTTTATTCTTTCGCATGAAACTTTTGCTCCAATTGGATGTCGGTGTCTCTTAAGTGTGTCACCCTACGGTTCGTGAATAATGCGGACATGATCGAGACCCTCTCGATCAATAATCGAGCGGATCCGAGACCCATCGACTCCCACACATTCAACGATGACTTTCTTGTGATCGTTTAACCTTTACGCTAGTATCTTAATCCCTTTGTTTCACGATATATTACATGTCCGAGATTCGATCATCGGTATCTCCATACCTAGTTTGATCTCATCGACATGCACTCTTTTCTCGTTCCCGTGATATAACATTCTAGTGATCAAATCACTTGCTTGCAAGCTAATCAATGTGATATCACCGAGAGGGCCCAGAGTATATCTATCCGTCATCGGGATGAACAAATTCCACTCTTGATCCATGAGCCTCTACATAACACTTTATTAGTTCTGAACCCATCTTTATAATCACCCTGTTACGGTGTGACGTTTGATGTTATCAAGAAACTCTTCCGGTGTTAGTGATTGACATGATCTCATGGTCTAAGGATTAGGATCACTTCGTAAGTTGTTATAGCAATATAAACTCAATGACTTTGATCGTAATGCTATACTTCGGATGAATGTTCATCACATCATTACACTAATGTTGTGATCCCGTTATTAACAACATCCAATGTCCATGATCAGGAAACCTTGATCATCTTGTTAATCAACGAGCTAGTTTATGAGAGAGGCTTAACTAGGAACTTTCGCTTGTTTATTAAACACACATGTATTAACGCTTCCATTAATACAATTATAGCATGCAAAATAAACATCTATCATATACTTGGAATACACATAATAAACAATTTATTATTGCCTCGTGGCATATTCCCTTGATGGTTTTGCGAAAGTAAACGAATGATGGAGGATGTATCAATGGTAAAGATTGTACTGGGGTCCATAGTTCACTAGAGGTGTTCTCCTTAGATAAAAAAACATGGCATGCAGGGTAAACAAATTACAGCAGGGCAATTGACATGACTAAGCAACGCATAACAATGCAATACTAGACATCATGATCCTATGAGATTCGAATGGGCAATACAACAAGATTCATAGATCGCCAGCCAACTGCATCTATGACTATAAGTCCACCTTTGGGTTATCATCCGAACCCCCTCTAGTATTAAGTTGCAAGCAACAGACAACTGCTTTAAGCAAAGTGTGTAAGGTAAACAATCCACTTGTTCCATGAACAAGAGACCGTTGTTTTCTCCCTAGTAGCAACAACACATCTACAACCTTAGAGATTTTTGTCACTTCCCTTAGATTAAATAGAGGAATGAACCCACTATCAAGCATAAATACCCCCTCTTGGAGTCACTAGCAACTACTTGGCCAAGATAGCTACTAACAACAGAGAGCATGCAAGATCACAAACAACACAGACATGATAGAATCAATAAGATAAAACCATTGATCAATCTGACATGGTAATCTCAATATCCATCGGATCCCCACAAACACAACATGCATGATTACAAATAGATGAGATCTTGATCATGAATGGACCTCACAAGATCTAGACATAAAAGCACAAAGGAGGAGATACAACCATCTAGGTACTACATGGACCCGTAGTCCAAGGTGGAACTACTCACGCTTCATACCGAAGGCTGGCATGATGAAGAAGAATGCCTCCGGGATGATCTCCCCTCCGGCAGGGTGCCGGGAAGAGCTTCAGATTCCCCCCCGATCTAGGGACGATGGTGGCGGCGTCTACAGACGGTTTCGTGGAATATTGATCGGGTACTTAGGGTTTAGGCATCGGGGGCTTCTTATAGGCAAAGAGGCGAGTCAGGAGAGCGGCCAGGGGGCCCACACCTTGTCTAGGCATGGCCTAGGGTGGGCCCGCGCCTAGGGGGTGCGGCTTCCCTGTGGCTCCCCGCAGTCTCTCCTCTGGACTCCATGTTCTACTCAGTGAAATATTGACTCTGGATTTTGTCCCGTCCAATTCCGAGAATATTTCCTTACTAGCTTTTCTGGAACCAAAAACAGGAGAAAACAGGCAACTGGCACCGTGGAAAATTGTTAATAGGTTAGTACCAGAAAACATATAAAAACACCTCAAAGTATGGACAAAGAAAAGCAAAGTAGATACTAAACAAGAATGGAACATCAAAAATTATAGATACGTTTCCGACGTATCAACATGCTCGATCTTGCTTTATTCCAAGCCTCCCACGCCACTCGCGTGACTGTGTCGTCTTTATCTGGTAGCCTCGCAGTACTCCCTCGCAACCACCTGCCCCCTCTCGCTTTCCCCTCCTCCAAGCCCTATCCCTGTCTCGCCTCCGCCTTCCTCCAGTCATGTCGCTGCCCTCTAGGAGCGCTGCATCGCCTCTACCTCGGCCACACTCTCCTGCGTCACAAAGCGAGGAGGAGGAGCCGCTGGACGTCGATGCCGTCCCGGTGCAGCTAGTGCTCGCCATCGCTGGCCATGTCACCTCGCCGCCGTCTCCGTCATGCCGCATCGACACCTCCTAGATTCGACGCCTCTGTGAGCCTCTCCCTCCTCTTTGCCCCCTAGTTCGCCCCTCTCGTTCACCTGGCAGCCGTACGCGCACAGTTCGCAGCAACAGGACCATCGCGCGCAACCTCTTATTCCTCGTAGATGCTGACCTACCTGGTCCTCCTTCGGGAAATCTGTCTGAGTGAAGATGAAGACCGATATCCCCTCTCTTGATTCCACCCACCGACGCCCATGATTGAGTACCAGAGCCTCGCCATCATCTTCGTTTCTCTGGCGATTTTCCTCTCTGTCAACATGCGTGGTCGATTTCGTCCGTTAGGGAAAATTTGTTACCGCGTGCACTGTGTGTTGCCTCTGTTCTTTGCTGCTTCCAAACCGCTCCAGTCCTCCTTTGACGGAACTCAGAACACCAAATCTATAGTCCTTGATCTCCTCTTTCCAATGAACTAATACTCAGTCAATTCAGCTCAAAAAAAGACTCAGTCAATTTGATGCAGTACAGCTCTCGCCATCTTCGTTCAAAATCTGGCCAAAATTCTATTTCTCTGAAGATTTCCCGTTAGTCCGCAACGACCGGAACCATCCCTATTCATCGACTTTTACCCGGCGCTACACTAGATTTCTGGCGATAATTCCTGAACAAAAGTTGAATCTATTGTTCCCCTCTACAATTTTGCTCTTTAGGACGTCACTAGATTCCCCATAGTTTTCTCGCCATCGTCTCCCGAACATCGACCGAGCTAGATGGATATTCAGATCCAATTATATCATCTCGTCAGATCTTGATGATCTTGCAAATAGGACCCTAACCATTTTTAAAATCCAACATGCAGTCCCTAGGCTCGGCCATGCTCAAGACTCATTGCACGCTGCAGTGGCCCCTGCACCCTCGACGCCACTAGTTTGTGCATGTGGGTAAGCTAACCCTCTGTATCAAAAGTTTTGCTATTTTCTGAATTATAAAAGTAAAAACGGAAATGAGTATGAACATGATTTCGTTAATAACTTTTAAATACAATTGAATTTGAATAAAAGTGTAATATAAAAATGTTTATTTTTCAAATATTAATCCAATTGTAAATTCAAATATTTTCAAAACTAATTCAAACTAGTCAAACCTTTGACTTTGACTCTCTTTAATAATAATATAAATTCATATTTTTAAACAATACAAATAATATATGTTTTTGTATCATAAAAATGTGAGGAATCTATTTATGCTATTTATAATGTCATTTGAGCAATTTAAATTTTTTGAATTATTAAATGCCAATAAATACCTATTTCATAATAGTTGCATAACTTTAAATTCGTAATTCTGAATTCGAAATATATTATGTCTAAAACAATTAACTCGACGAGCCTATTCTATATATGCATTCCATGATATGAATTGAAGCATGCATCATACAAATATTAATGGGATAGCAATGTTTATGGGAGTAAATCATGGCTCAAAACTTAATAAAATGCTTTCATCTTGTACCCAACACCTCACCCATGCCATACTATATATACCATGCAACTTGTGCATCATATCATCATGGCCTACCTTGTTTGATTGTTGCATATGTTTTATATGATTGTGCAATGTATTTATTTTGAATCCTTGTGTGTTTAGTTTTTATCCGGATAGACGCCGAGCAAGGAGCTTATCAGGAGTCTCAAGAGTTATACCCAAAGCCATCTTACTCTGCAAATCTTACTCTGCAACTAAACTGCCAGGCAAGCATTTCCCCATGTTTTACTACATATAGCACCTATTCCATCTATCTTATTCTTGCATCATATGTCGTGGTCCGAATTAAATTGAATCTCAAGTATTGCATATCCTTTACTTTTAAACCCCAATGAAGCTTGTTCCCTCCATCCTATGAGCCATTACTACAGGAGTTGTTTAAGCCATACGAGTCGTAGAATTGCATGTGTAGGGTTTGTTAGTGTCTTGAATAATGAGGTACCTAAACAACTGAATTGAGTAGTAATGGGATTACTAATTAAAGAGGCACCGGTGGGCATTATCTGCTATTTGGTTCTTTAAGCTCACTTGTGTCTTGTAGGACCCCGAGTACTTGATACCCGTTCCTTGACTATCGCACTATCCGCATGTGGGACCATGAATCCCCTTAGTCTTAGCTTGAGTCATATTTAGTTTCTTGGGGCCACAAACTAGTTTGGGGCATTATTACTATCATGTACTTATGCCATATTTTACTTCTTATTTACTACTGTTGCTCGTGGAGAGCGTTTACTATTGTACTATTTAGGATGTGTGATACGTTTATGTGGTATTGACAAACCTAGTCACACTTTGAAGTTCCCGGTCGTTTACAGCCGTCGACACAAACCTCTAGGTGCATCTTGGAGCCAGCCAACTTCATCGCGAGTTTCTTAGTGGGGTGGCCCCCTGAAATCAACTATGAATCTTGCGAATGCTTTGTCGTGATGCCTCGTTGGGTTTTTATTTTGTTTTTCCAAGGTTGATCGTGCGTGTGTTTCTATTTGTGCACCCCTGCAGGGTAAATCTTTCTGAAAGTCGTGTCCGCCATTATGGACGACTTGGAGTACAGTTTCTCGATCATAGACAAGCATAACAAAAGTACCGCTTTTAAATTGACTAAAGTTTGACTAGTAATAGTGAAATATTCATGGAATGATTAATAAAACATCCAATAGAAGGGATGTTATTCTGCCTTCTCATTCAGGAACGGGGAGGTGGGCGAGCGAGTTTTACTTATGTTGATATATATCTGTTGGTAATACATTGTTGTTTAATTAACGAGTGTCCGTCTATCATTGGTTAGGCGGATGTTGTAGTGTGCCTCTATAGAACTGCTAGGCTTTATTTTTGCTGCATGCATAAAGATTGCTGAGTCCCTCAGGGTCTCACATGATAAAATATTGGTTCAGATGGACAGGTATATCCGCAAGAAGGTTACTGGTTCGAAGAGGTCGATGAAGGTGGCAACGATCGTCTGGTGTAGAGATTCTGGGGTTGGAGATCCGTGAGATCAATGGGCGGGATGTGCTTATTTTTAGGGCGTCTTACACCAATTTTCTTCTTATCTATACTCGAATCTTGTCTTTCGCTTCCGCTTGATACTCCGATGTGTGATGTACGAGGATGTATGCTAAACTATTAGAACTATCTAGTAATTTGGATCTTTCCGTATGGCGTTGAATATTTCTATTTATTTTAGATGGTCTATCTCTGATGTACTTTTGTATGTCATGGACATACACACTTTTGTATGTTTGTTCGCATGCCTGTCAACTATGCCGCTCGTACTTGTCTCGATGTTCTTGCAAAGTGGATAGGGTGTTGGCCGGTACCGTGCCATGTTCCGCTCAGACGAGACCTACATGTGGGTGGCCCTTGGGCCTCCTCGGTAGGGACATTTTATGCACTTTGCGTTCATTCTACTCTTGTTACTTAGAGTGTAGTGTCCGAGGTATTACATCTGGTATAAGAGCCATTCTGCCCTCTAGGATCTCAGCCAAGATGGTCATTGTCAGTCTAGAAAATATTTTTGGTAGTTATGTATATTAGGGAAAAACTAAACGTGAGAGTAGGAATGATTCCATTTTTCTTCTTACCCACCCATCCACCCTTTCCGGTAAGGAAGTGTAACGTTTAACAATCATCTTCTAAAAATTCAAATTAGGATTCACGTGTTTGGAGTTTCCATAGTACCATAGGATGTGTTTGTCAAATCCTTTGTCTATATATTGCATCTTACCTTGTTGTCACAATATGCCTTTGGTTATCAACTATTGGTACATTTCTTACTAACAGGCTTTTGTCAAACCGACGCGATCTATCCAATTCTTTATAAACCGACGCGATCTTATTAAGGGTGTTCGTCCTTCCTGCATGCTTTCACAAAATGTGGAGTTGTTGATCTCTATCTGTTAAGTGGTTTTGCACATCCAGTTGGTATTTTAATACTGAAAAATGTGAAAAAAAATCTTTGATACATCTGTGTTTCCACACTCTTTTCCAGTCGTGTGTGACACGTTGGTCACCTTCTTTTTGTTGGCATATCCATGCTAACTCCATCTTTTACTACCGGTGTTTCAGTCTGGAGTTTTTACTTCAACTTCAAACTCTTTTTGGCTAAATACATAAGGTGTGTCGATCCGATGCTGTGATTATATTTTGGTTCTCAGTATGGCTGTATGACATTTATCATGAGTGGAATATGGTCAATGCTATCAATATCATCTTCTGAATGAGGGCGGTTATGTCTTGTGATTTTGAGTATATCATGATCATATTTATATCATATTCAAGTATCTTTGGCAATTTGGAGGTTTCTTAAGGCACCATGGTGGTTTATCATCCGTTATCATGATTCACATCTTTGAACTCCACGTTTGTAGGGTTCTCTATGATACGAGAGAATGTCATCCTTTCATATATGGTAGCTTTGCTTAAATGTATGAGTTATCATCGATTCTTTTCCAAACCTTTACTCTTCTCAGCCGGTGTTTTGATCAACAAGGTGAACAAGCCAGTATCTATTTTCTTATCTAACGGGCCAAATAATCTAAGGTTGATCTTTCGTGGTGGTACATCTTGACGATATTCTCGCCTATTCTATATCAATGGAAGAACAACCTCTTTCCATCCTCTTAAGCTTTGAGAACACCGCATCGGTGCAAAGTTCTCAAAGTGTAAATCTCGACTTTTTGAAGTCACCTATCTCGACTACGTCCTTCTTCTTAAGACATTGATACAATTCTGGAATCATCAAAATCAATTGTTAATCTTCACCCATCATCAATTTCAACCAAATCCGGAGTTTTCCTTGTTTGTAAAGTTATCATCGTTGTTCTGCTGAAGACTTTCTCAAGATGGCTAAATCTCGCTCAAATCTCTCTTAAGATATTCCCGAGAAGGACGAGAAATTCTTTTGTTCTTCCGCTTGTCAAGAAACCTTTTGAAACCCTCTCATTTTATCTTCTATCCTCTCTCCACCGGACGCCATGAATACTTTTCCGATGTTTTTCAATTCCTCTATTCAAGACCTCGGTGCTTTTATCGTTCTACCTGTCGAATCTATCATCTGTTTTGGTGACCTTCCTTCATATTTTTTCGACGGCTTGAAACTTCCGTCACAACAACGTCATCATCTTTATATGTTTTGGATCAGACAAAGTGTTTGTATCACAGCTTTGAAGCTTCATGAATTTTGCTTGTCAAGATCTTCAGTCTAAATTTTAGTCAAACAACTGTTCATATTCAGTTAATAGGAAACACCAGAGTACAGAGAAATAGGCAAACAACAAAGTTCAGCTTCGAAAGCAGAGCAGCGGCAGTGATCTGTAGCAGAGTAGCAGCACCAACCTCATGCGTTCCAGCCCACCAGCCCAGGCCCGCCTCTTGCCTTGCTCTTCCTGGATGCTTCCTCATGTTTTGGCCTGGCCGATTACAGCGATGCAGAGGGAGGTAGCTCCTGTTTCTCTTCTCCGTGACCGAGCACATGCTCGAGCTTGCCTTACGCCAAGCCTCCCACGCCACTCACGTGACCGTGCCATCTTTATCTGCTGGCCTCGCCGTACTCCCCCTCAACCACCTGCCCCTCTCGCTTTCCCCTCCTCTAAGCCCTATCCCCATCTCGCCTCCGCCTTCGTGCAGTCATGTCGCCCTCCATGAATGTCGCCGCCATGTAGGAGCGCTGCCTCACCTCTACCTCGGCCACACTCTGCATGCGTCCCGGAGTGAGGAGGAGCTGCTGGACATCGTTGTCGTCCCGGTGCAGCTGGCGCTCACCATCGCTGGCCATGTCACCTCGTTGTCGTCCCTGTCACGTCGCACCGACACCTCATGGATTCGCCGCCTCGGTGAGCCTCTCCCTCCTCTCTGCCCCTAGTCCACCCCTCTTGTTCACCTGGCAGCCGCCCGCGCACAGTTCGCAGCAATAGGACCCCGCGCGCAACCTCTGTTTCCCTGTAGATGCCAGCCTACCTGGTCCTCATTTAGGAAATCTATCTGAGTGCAGATGAACGGGGCTATTTGGTTGTGCTTATTTATGGCTTTTTGCTTTTAGCTTATAAGCCACAAAAGCACCTAAATAGTTGCTTTTTGTTTTGGATTTTGGCATATACCATCATACTACTATGTTCAGTTAAAAGCCAAAGACAAAAGCACCTATTTTGGTCCTTTTGTGGCTTATAAGACAAACTCTAAAAGCTATATTTAAGCCCAACCAAACAGGCCCGAAGACCGATGTCCCCTCTCTTGATTCCACCCACCGACGCCCAATATCGATTACTAGAGCCTCGCCATCGTCTTTGTTTTGCCGGCGATTTTCCTCTCTATCAACATGCGCGGTCGATTTCGTCCGTCAAGGAAAATCCATTCCCGCGTGCACTATGTTTTGCCTATGTTCATTACCGCTTCCAGACCGCTTCAATCCTCCTTTGATGGAACTCAGAACACCAAATTTGTAGTCCTTGATCCCCTCTTTCCAATGAACTAATACTCGATCGCTATGATGATTACAGCTCTCGCCATATTCGTTCAAATTTTGGCCAAAATTCTGTTTCTCTCAAGATTTCCCGTCAGTCTGCAATGACCGGAACCATCCCTGTTCGTCGAATTTTACCCGGTGATACGTCAGAAACGTATCTATAATTTTTTATGTTCCATGCTTGTTTAGTATCTACTTTGTTTTGCTTTGTCCACACTTTGAGGTGGTTTTATATGTTTTCTGGTACTAACCTATTAACAAGTTTTCATAGTGCCAGTTGTCTGTTTTCTGTTGTTTTTGGTTCCAGAAAAGCTAGTAAGGAAATATTCTCGGAATTGGACGAGACAAAAGCCAAAGTCAATATTTCACCGAGGAGAACACGGAGTCCAGAGGAGAGACGGAGGGGAGCCACAGGGCGGCCATACCCCCCCCCAGGTGCGGGCCCACCCTAGGTCGTGCCTGGACTGGGTGTGTGCCCCCTGGCCGTCCTCCTACCTCGCATATTCGCCTATAAGAAGCCCCCGATGGCTAAACCCTAAGTACCCGATCAATATTCCACGAAACCGTCTGTATCCGCCGCCACCATCATCCCTAGATCGCGGGGATCTGAAGCTCTTCCCGGCACCCTGCCGGAGGGGAGATCATCCCGGAAGCCTTCTTCTTCATCATGCCAGCCTCCGGTATGAAGCGTGAGTAGTTCCACCTTGGACTACGGGTCCATGTAGTAGCTAGATGGTTGTACCTCCTCCTTTGTGCTTTCATGTCTAGATCTTGTGAGCTCCGTTCATGATCAAGATCTCATCTATTTATAATCATGCATGTTGTGTTTGCGGGGATCCGATGGATATTGAGATTACTATGTCAGATTGATTAATGGTTTTGTCTTATTGATTCTATCATGTTTGTGTTTTTTGTGATCTTGCATGCTCTCCGTTGTTAGTATCTATCTTGGCCAAGTAGTTGCTAGTGACTCCAAGAGGGGTATTTATGATCGATAGTGGGTTCATTCCTCTATTTAATCTAAGGGAAGTGACAAAAATCTCTAAGGTTGTAGATGTGCTATTGATATTAGGGAGAAAACAACGGTCTCTTGTTCATGGAACAAGTGGATTGTTTACCTTACACACTTTGCTTAAAGCAGTTGTCTGTTGCTTGCAACTTAATACTGGAGGGGGTTCGGATGATAACCCAAAGGTGGACTTCTAGTCATAGATGTGGTTGTATGGCGGTATATGTATCTTGTTGTATTGTCCAATCGAATCTCATAGGATCATGATGTCTAGTATTGCATTGTTATGCCTTGCTCAGTCCTGTCAATTGCCCTGCTGTAATTTGTTTACCCTTCATGCCATGTTTGTTTATCTAAGGAGAACACCTCTAGTGAACTATGGACCCCGGTCCAATATTTACCATTGATACATCCTCCATTGTTACTGTTTACTTTCTGCAAACCACCATCACCTTCCACACCATACAGTTAATCATGTGTTACAACAAACGGTGAGATTGACAACCCCGCTGTTGTTGGGGCAAAGTCTTGAGTTTGTGTTACGCAGGTTTCCAAGTTGCTTGCAACACCTTTGAGACGTTTCCTTCCTCCTACTGGTTTGATAACCTCGGTTTCTTACTAAGGGAATACTTGCTGTCGTGCTGCATCACCTTGCTCTTGGGGTTTCCCGACAAAGCGCTCCCACATCAACGAGGCGCCATCACGAGTTTTTCTGGCGCCGTTGCCGGGGAGGCTAAGGACGTCTTCACAAGGGGAGTCCTTCCCAACCTTTATCTTTACTTTTTTTGGTTTTCTTAGTTTATTTTGCTTGGTTTTGTTTGCCTCTTTTTATCAAAAACTCCAAAAAAATAGTTTAGTTTGGTTTGCTTTCTCTTATCAAAAACACAAAAAATAGTTCCTACTCTAGTTGGTGGTCTGTTATTGCCTTGCTTGGTCATGCTTTCTATCAATGGATGGTTTCTTTGAAACTAGTTCTTATTGGCAAGGTGGGTTCACGGAAGAACAAAAGAATTATTATAAGGAACACCGTTTGTCACAAAAAGGGAAACACCTATGGGAACAAATTGATAATTTGAGTACTATTGCTAGAGAGGTGTGCTCTACTTATAATGTTACTTATTGCTTTGATAAAGCTTGTTGATGTAGGAGGTATAAACACCTCCCTTTTCAATGTGAGTATAATGATAATGTTACCATATCCTCTTATGTTAAAGGAAATTATGACTTCTATGATGTGGAACAAATTGAAGAATTTATTGCCTTCAAGGGTGCATTTGAACTTGCTAGTTTTCTTGAAAATACTGATGATGCACCTTATGAATATGAGGTTTGTGAGATACTTAAATTTTGCTTTGATAATTACAAGGAAAAAAATGGCTATATTCTTGAATATTTTAATAAATGCTTTCCACAAATGGAAGAGACTATTGCCTTGAAGGAGCCCATGGAAGAAGAAATTGTTGAAACTGGAAGCTCATTAGATGAAAAAGAGGAGGAGAGTGATGAACAAAAGAAGGAAGAATGGATCTACCCATGCCTACCTTCTAATGAGAGTAACTCTTTATCCCTTACATTATTTGATTGTCCCCCATGCTTACCAAAGCAGGATGAATGTTATGTTCCTGTGGATCCTTTTGAAATATCTACTTTGGGTAAAACCTGTGAAGGTTTTTATCCCACTATTTTTGAGCTTGATAGAAATTATGTGTTTGTAGATCATGAAAAGCATGATTTATGTGATAGCTATATTGTTGAGTTTATTCGTGAGGCTACTGAAAATTATTATGAGAGAGGAAAATATGGTTGTAGAAATTTTCATGGTAATGAAACACCTCTCTATGTGCTGAAAGTTTTGAAGTTACTCTTGTTTCATCTTTCTATGCTTGTCACTTTGTTCTTTGTTAATTTATTTGCATACAAGATTCCTATGCATAGGAAGTGGGTTCTACTTAAATGTGTTTTGAATTTGCTTTTTGATGCTCTCTTTTACTTCAGTTCATATTTTTATGTGAGCATCTTCTCAAGCTATCAAGCCTAACTTAAAGGCATTAAATAAAAGTACTTGTTGGGAGATAAACCCAAGAGTTTTCTTGAGTCTTGGAAGTTATTACTTCAGTAATGACCTCTCCTTATCCTTTTTGTTTGCTTTTTGTGCCAAGAATGACCTCTAATGAGAGGGAATTAAGATATGGGGAGTTGCTGTCCCGAAACAGATTTCTGTCCTCCACCATAAAAATTCGTGAGGAGTTTCTGTAAGTCGGATTGAGCTGAAAATTTACTACTAAATCCCCTAGTATGTTATCTAACTTTCTTTAGTTCAGGACTTTTTGATTTTAGCAACATAAGGTCTTCGAAAAAATGGTTTCTACCTGCTGGTCTGTTTAGACAGATTTCTGCCATTATTTACATTTGCTTCTTATTGATTCCTTTTTGGGTTCTTTTTGGGAAATTGATATTTTTTTAGGGAATTTCTACAATAGCTTGTGTTTTTAGTGAAATTTTTGCTGTTCTAAAGCTAAACCCAAGGGTCTTTTATCTTTTGAATACACTAATGTTGCTAATGAAGATTGTGTGAAGTTTTGTATGAAGGAAAAATTTCAGGTGTAGAGAGAGAATGATATAATGATATGAAGAATGGACAAAAGCTCAAGCTTGGGGATGCCACCCCGGTGTCACCCCAAGAAATATCCAAGAGGTACAAGTGTCAAAGCTTGGGGATGCCCAAGGCATCCCCTTCTTCATCAATAAAAGCGCAGGTCTTTCTAGACACTTTGTTTTTATTGTTTCATGCACTGTTGTGTTGTTCTTGGAGCGTCTTAGTTTTCGTTTGCTTTTCTTAGTTTGTTTAGTTTGCTTGAATAAAGTAGTTTGGACCCCCGTTATTGCTGTGTTGTTTCAAATAAGTTGATTGGTGTTAGAAAGGAGTAGAAAGTTCTTGCTTGAATAGTGCAAGAGGAGCTTGCTTAGACCGTGACTTAGACTTTAGCATGTCATGCTAGGTGTTGTTTTGACCTTATGCTTAGTGATTATTGTTGTAGCATGACTTGTTCCAAACAACTGGGATTGCTTAGTGTGCCTTGAAGGAATCATGCATTGTTTTAGCATACAAAAGCATAGTATTGTAGTATTGTGGTATTCTCCTTTGATGTTTTGTTTGGGTTGACTTGGCACATGCTCACACCATGTTATGACTATGAAAAAGTCACCATAGCCTCTATGATCATTTAGTTCTTGACTTGTAGTACCACTCTATGCTTTGATTAGTAATGTTTTGTCGCTCTGCATGATTATGGCCATTATTGCTCTCTTAGTTGGTTGCTCCCAGTATTTTGCTAGCCTCCACTTTTATGAGTAAGCTCTACTCATGCTTCCAACTAGTGTCTACTATAAATTCCTATGCATGGTGTGTTACACCATTCCAAGTATATTCTTGTTTTCAGCTATCTTCCAATTAAAAAGTATTTTGTTATGTGAAAACTTAGTGATTAAAGCTCTCACGGACTTGATGGCACACTTTATATTTCTTGCCCCTAATAAACTTGAACCATTGTGTCATCTATGTTGTATATGCTTGCACTTATATGTTGGAATTAGCAGAATTGTGCTATCACGAGGAACACTTTCAACATTGCACTTGTACTTTGTACACAGTTTATATCATGCTCTTTTGTCTATGGATGTCGTCGGTGTGAAATAAAAGGGGAGCTTGTAAGTCCATGGAGTTATGTATATGTGTTAGAGAAATGCCTGGGCCGCTAGCCTAAGCCATGCCTAATCATGGTGGAAACTTGCAGCTTCACCATAATGAGCAATCTGTGAAGCATCCTCAATAAAACCTATACAAATAGCAAATAAAAAGATCACTGAGATGCTCATTGTAAGATCCCTCCTTTATAAAGGACAAGGATCCATGTGATTGCAATGCTAGTCCCTGGATCAATGCTAGCATCCATAGTTTAAGATGAAGTACACAGAAACAAAGGTCATTATTACAGTCATTCCAGAGACAAACATGGTCTTTACAACTCCAAGGCCACAGGCCTAGTACAAGAGTTTGAATAAGTAAATAAATAAAAGTCTTCATCTTCATGTGCCACAGGCAAACATGTTGAGTGTAGACTCATGACTCCTAATCCTCATCAGAGTAACCTGCAACATCACAAGTTACAGCCACAGTGGGTCAATACATTGGAATAGTATTGGCAAGTGATACCTTAGTATAATTTAGGTGGACTAGATACTATATGCAATTTGGCTAAGTGTAGCTTGGCTTGCTTTGCTCAAAATAGGTTTTGCCTATTAGTTGAAATCACTAAGTTTTTCTTTGTCAAAACTTTTCCCAAGGAACCACCAATAGACATTGAGGTCCTTCACCCTTGTTCACCCACAAGTTTTTACTTAGAAATTGGGATGAGGAGATTTTTGATATCTTCCATGTCTTGATGCTCAAGTTGTCCTTTTACAGGGACATGGCTAAGTACTTAGATTCTTCCATCTGCAGAGGTTGTGCACTTTCCCCACCAGACTTGATTTTCACCAAGACAGGACCTTTCAGAAGCCTTCCCTTAGACCAAATGGACGCGCTCCAACCTATCATTCCCACTACCACCAACTGTCCAAATGGCTAAGTTCTAGCAACCTATGTGATCCAGGCAGAGCCCATATTGCCAAGTGGTTGCACTAGAAGCTTCTCAACACTTGGCCTCTAAAATATCTTTGTTCCTGGGTGGCTTTCCACAAGTGAGATACATAAGGTTCACCAGTCCCCTGGCCTTGTGTAACCACTCAACACAAACCATTCCTTCCATTCCACCCAGGTGTTTCATTTACTTAGTTGTTTTATTAGGCAAAACATAAGTATAAAGACTTAGAAATATTTTCATTATAGCATGTTTATTTCACCAACCCTTGGTTACTACTAGCTAGGCTAAGCATGGCATAGATAAGCATCTTAACTTAGAAATTTCTAGCAATTCTACAACAACTAGGATTTCCCAACATGGCATATAAGCAAAATATAACATGCAAGTCTAACAAAATATTTCTAATGCTTAGTAGAAAACATAGGGATAAAAATATTCATGAAGCACCACTTGCCTTGGTAGTTTGGAGAGTATCTACACTCCTCACAATCACAATCACTAGCACCAAAATCTACACAAAGAATCATAGCCACAAATCACATACAAAACATATACAAACAAAAATATATGAATGCATGCAATATGATATGTGATGATTTTTTTAAAACTCAACAAAGCAAGTGTACAGTACTGGTCCATAAACAAGTTCAAAACTTGCCAAACAACAATTATTTAAACCTTAAATCATTTCTTAAACAATTCATATACTCAAAATAGCCCTACACATCTTTCTGTAATTAAAACCATTTTAACATCAGCAAAACATTAAACACATTGCATAATTAGAAAGGGCTTGTTCTACTGATTCCATTAATATAAAATTTGTCAAATTCTAACGTGGGAATCAAAAGTTATAGCCAAAACAAATTCAAACAACTAATAGATTCAAATTCTGTTTTTAAACCTAAACAGCTGCCACGCGTCTTAACCTGATTGGCTGGTACCGCTTCGCTCAGGATCGCGTCTATGAGCCGTTAGATCTACATAATTTGCACGGCCCAGATCTACTTGTAACGCTTCGATAAATGATCTAATCTCACACGCTGGATCCAGATCCAACGGTCCTGGATCAAACGACCATAGCTGGGCGGCGCTGGCTCTCGGGCGGCGAAGCTCACGCTACGGCGCTACAGGTGGCTCTGGGGTCGTCGGAGATGCTTACCACAAACATGACGATGCGCTGATGCTCAACCTGGCAGCGGCTTGGCAAGGGGCGCACGGACATGGTCGCTGGAGCTCGTCGGAGTTGCGGGCGGCGTCTGTTGCTTGCTGTCGAAGATGTTGCCAAGGCTCTGCGTCGACCTAGCACAATACAGAGGGTTTAGGAGATGCGCAAGGGCCTGGCGAACAAGACAGTACCAAAGGGGAGGCAAGGGGTGGTCTCGTTTTACCTGAATCGCACGTCGGAGTCGAGCGGCGGCTAGGTGCTCGCGGGTGAGGACGAAGATGTCGCTCTGGGTCACGAGAAAGCAAACGGAGGGCATTAGCGAATGCGCAAGGTCATGCTAGACACAGTGGTTTGAACTAGAGGCAGAGGGGCGGTCTGTACTCACCGAGATTCGTCGCCGGAGTGCGTCTCTCTATGGCGGCGCAAAGGCAATTGCAAGCAGCCTGGGGGCGTAGAGGTGGTGCTAGGTGAAGGGAAATGGCCGCGGTGCAGAGGGGGTCTTATAGCCAGAGCGGGGGCGAGGATCTCGCGGCGTATCAATGGCAATTAAGCGCGTACTGATTGCGGCGAGGTAACGACGGAGCGAGCGTCGCGGCCGCGCGTGATTGACGACGAAGACGACGTGGTCGCAGGATCCACTCGTCAGCGAGTTAAACAGAGAGGGGGTAGGGTCGTGTGGTCAGTGACCTGGTGGGTGTGTCCACGAGTGACAGAGAGAGAGGGGCAACCCGGGTGGGCTAACTGGGCTGGATTCGTAGTTGGGCCAGATAGGTGGCGCTGGCCCTTTTCTATTTCTTTTCTCCTTTTCTTTTTCTGTTTTGATTTTCTGAAATGATTTTCAAATCCAAATCAAATGAGTATGAATTCAAATCTTCTCTAGGTTTTTATACTGCAAACCTTGCACTCAAATGTGTGTCAAACATTACTGTTCAATCAAAACACTTTGATCAAATGAAAATAAAAATAAAACCAAGCCTTTATGATATATATAATAGGCATAATAATGGTTTTATTTTCTCCTTTTGTTTTGAAACTTTGTTCAAACTTTTGATGGTGCCTAAGTTTGAATTTCAAACCTTACTGAACCAAAAAAAGTACTCTTCTCTTTGGAAGATAGCATTAATGCTAGAGCAAACTTTACAAGAAATAATAAGCATAAATGCTTCTGTTTTGAAATGATTTGTTTGAAATGAAATTAATATGATCATGGGTGCATGGATGATATGCATGAGTGTGAAACATGATTTTAGGTATGTTACAAATCTAACCCCCTTAAGGTGAATCTCGCCCTCGAGATTCGGATTGGCTAGCAAATAGGTGAGGGTGGTCTTTCCGAAGATCATCTTCTCTTTCCCATGTTGCTTCCTCTTCGGAATGATGGTTCCACTGCACTTTGCAAAACTTGATAGTCTTAGTCCGTGTGACTCTTTCTGCAGTCTCAAGAATCTTGATAGGTTTCTCCTCATAGGTAAGATCACTTTCCAACTGAACCTCCTCTAAAGGTATAGTATCCTTCAAAGAAGTTTCTTCCATTTCTGGATGACATTTCTTAAGCTGACTCACATGAAACACATTATGGACAGCTGACAAAGACTCTGGCAATTCAATTTCATAAGCAACTTCTCCTTTGCGACTTAGAATCTTGAATGGCCCAACATATCTTGGGGCCAACTTTCCTTTGACTCCGAACCTCTTCACTCCACGAAGTGGTGACACTCTAAGATAAGCTCTATCACCAACTTCGTAGGTGATTTATCTATGCTTTGGATCTGCGTAGCTTTTCTGTCGGGACTGTGCTATCTTCAATCTGTACTTAACCAACTTGACCTTCTCTCCGGCTTCTTTGATAAGTTCTGGTCCGAACAAACTTTTTTCTCCCACACCATTCCATAATAATGGGGTGGTACACTTTCTCCCGTAGAGAAACTCAAATGGTGCCATCTCAATGCTGGCTTGATAGCTGTTGTTATAAGAAAATTCTGCGTAAGGCAGACTTTCATCCCAACTGGCTCCATAGTCTAGGGCACATGCTCTCAACATGTCTTCAAGAATCTGATTAGTCCTTTCTGTCTGTCCATTAGTCTGAGGATGAAAAGTAGTGCTGAATTCCAACCTCGTTCCCAATGACTCATGTAGCTGTCTCCAAAAATGGGAAGTGAATTGAGTTCCCCTATCAGACACAATACTCTTGGGCACTCCATGTAGACATACAATTCTACTCATATAGATTTTGGCCAACTTAGCACTGGTGTAGGTTGTCTTCACGGGTATGAAATGAACCACTTTAGTTAGGTGATCCACTACTACCCAAATAGAATCATATCCTGACCTGGTCCTTGGTAATCCGGTAATGAAATCCATACCAATCTTGTCCCACTTCCAATCAGGAATAGGTAGTGGTTGAAGCAAACCTGCTAGTTTCTGATGTTCCGCTTTCACTCTACTACACACATCACACAAAGCAATATGTTCGGCGATGTCCTTCTTGAGATTATTCCACCAAAATATTTCCTTCATGTCCATGTACATTTTGGTGTTACCTGGATGAATGGAATACGGTGAGTTGTGTGCTTCTTGCAAAATCAGTTTCCGAAGCTCCGGATCTTGTGGAACACAGATATGTTTCCCATGCCATAAAGTACCCTGTTCATCTTCATGGAATCCTTTGGCTTTTCCTTTGCCAATCTTTTCCTTAATTTCTTCAATTTCACTATCAGTCCTTTGGGCTTCTTTGATCTTGTCCAACAAAGTAGGTTGAACATCCAAAGACATGAGATGTCCTTCAGGCACAATCTCCAATCTGAGATCTCTGAATTGGGAACACAATTCATCGGGCAATTCTCCCTTGGTAAGGCCATTCACAAAAACCTTACGGCTTAAAGCATCCGCTACAACATTTGCTTTTCCGGGATGGTATTGCAAACTTAAGTCATAGTCCTTGATGAGTTCTAGCCATCTTCTTTGTCTCATGTTAATTTCCTTCTGGGTGAAGATATACTTCAAACTCTTGTGATCTGTGAACACTTCACATCGCTTTCCCAAAAGATAATGTCTCCATGTTTTGAGTGCATGGACAACAGAGGCTAACTCCAAATCATGAGTAGGGTAGTTCACTTCATGAGTTTTGAGTTGTCTCGAGGCATAAGCCCACAACTTTTCCTTCTTGCATAAGTACTGCACCCAAACCATGGTGAGATGCGTCTCAATATACTTGGAAATCTTTTTCCAAGTCTGGCAAACACAAGACTGGTGCTGTCACAAGTCTCTTCTTCAATTCCTGAAAGCTGAGTTCACAACCTTCAGACCAAGCAAATTTCTTGTCTTTCCTTAGCAATTCTGTCATGGGCTTAGCAACCTTGGAGAAATTTTCAATGAACCTTCTGTAGTAACCTGCTAAGACAAGGAAACTACGAACTTCTTTCACTGACTTGGGAGATTCCCATTCAGTTACAGCTGAAACTTTAGCAGGATCAACTGCTACACCATCTCCTGACACAATGTGTCCAAGAAATCCAACTTCATTAAGCCAGAACTCACACTTGCTGAACTTGGCATACAGTTTATGCTCTCTAAGCTTCTCAAGTATCATACGCAAATGTCCTTCATGCTCTTCTTTGCTTTTGGAGTAGATTAAAATGTCATCGATGAAAATGACAACAAACTTATCAAGAAATTCCATGAACACCTTGTTCATCATATTCATAAAGTATGCTGGAGCATTGGTCAAACCAAATGGCATCACGATATACTCATACAATCCATACCTTGTAGTGAAAGTTGTTTTAGGTATGTCTTGTTCCCTTATCTTGAGTTGGAAATAACCTGACCGGAGATCAATCTTTGAGAACACACAAGCTCCTTCTAGCTGATCAAACAAGTCATTGATTCTTGGAAAAGGGTATTTGTTCTTGATAGTCACCTCATTGAGTGAACGGTAATCTATGCATAACCTTTGACTTCTATCTTTCTTCTCCACAAACAAAACTGGGGCTCCCTAGGATGAAGAACTTGGTTGAATAAATCCTTTCTGCAACTGCTCTCCAAGTTGTTTCTTGAGTTCTTTCAGTTCATCAACTGACATCTTGTATGTTCTCTTTGCTATTGGTCCAGATCCTGGTAGCAAATCAATAAGGAACTCCACATCTCTATCTGGTGGCATTCCCGGCAATTCTTCTGGAAACACATCCAGATATTCACTCACAATTGGCACACTGTCTATGCTAACCCCCTTAAGAGAATTTAGCTTACTCCCTTTTGATTCAAAGTTAGACTTGAATTTAATCCGTTTTCTTTCCGGGGTTATGAGTGCAACAGTACGATTAGCACAATCTAGTACTCATTCATACTTAGACATCCAATCCATTCCCAATATTACGTCCAGTCCTTGGGAATCTAGGATTATCAGACTCACTGGAAACTTATGCTTTCCAAACTCTATTACTAGATCCCGGCATCCAAGACTTACTATCATATCTCCTCTTGGAGAACTAACTTTTATTGGACACCCAATGTTTTCAGTTGGAAACCCATTTCTATCAACAAATGCTTTTGATATGAATGAATGCGATGGTCCAGTATCAAAAAGAACAAATGCTGGAATAGAATTGAGTCTGAAATTACCAGCAACAGCATCAGGCTCCTCATAAATTTCCTCCACATTGATGTGGTTCACTTGTCCCTTCTGAAAAGGGTTGGGCTTGTTGGGTCCTTCAACTTTCTTTTCTAGGCATTCATTTGCATAATTCCCCATCTTCTTGCACTTGAAGCATTCAACCTGACTAATGTCCTTCTTGACAGGCTGGCTTCCACTGCCACTTCCATTACCACTGTGGTGGCTCTTATATCCACCCTTGTGGTTCTTGTACTTGTCATTGTGATGACTACGGTGATGCTTGTTGTCATGACGGTTGTGGTTGTGGTGCTTGTTGAATTTCCCATGCTTGTGGGATCCTGAGCTTCCACTGTCATCGTAATGGGAACGTTTGTGAGACAATCCTGAGTTGTGCTTGTCCGAGTGCTTTCTCTTCCTGCTCTCAACTTGCTTCATTTTGTTCTCCAATATAGCAGCCTTATCACAAAGAGACTGGTATGTGGGAACATATGCCACAGCCAACTGCAGGTTCAGCTCATCATTCAACCCTTCGAGGAACTTTTCTTTCCTCTTAGCATCAGTGTCAACTTCATCCGGTGCATAACGCGCCAGATTGTTGAAATCCTCAATATATTCAGACCATTGCGGTGGCGCCGCATTATGAAACTCTTTCTTTTCGACTCATCACTCGGATGAGATATGAGCGTCTGAAATCCATCCTCAAAGATAGCCCATGTCACATCTTCTATGGGAGTGGTGATCTGGAAGTTATCCCACCAAGTGGCGGCTGGTCCGTCCAGCAAATGTGTTGCAACCGTCGACCTTTTACGCATCAAGATGTTCCACGCTACCAAGTCCTTGTTCACAGAGCGTAGCCAATCATTGGCCACCATGGGATCAGTTGTTCCTGAGAACTTTGCTGGCCTCAATCTCAAGAACCTAGTAAGCATGTCAAAACCCAGTGGGTTGTTGTTTTTATTGTTGTTATTGTTGTTGTTGTTGTTGTTTTGGTTCTGGATGAACGTCGTCATCATTTGCATCAGTTGAGTCTGAGCTGTCATCATTTGCTGCATTTCTGGAGTGATGTTGTTGTTGTTGGGGTTGGGATTTGCACGACGGGGAGGCATCTGTGGTTTGTTCAATAGAGATAAGAATGAGATACCCATAGATGCTTTCATGCACAATACATCACATAAACAATCACAAAGCATGCAACATAATGATAAAGGTTCAACAACCAGATAACAAGTTCGCAAAGTAAAACACACACAAAATAACAAGCCATCCACATGTTGGATGGTCAAATAACAAGTTCCCAACAACAAGTATGATAATAAATGATAAATGAGTAGTCAAATATACTCCTCGGCATCAACCTCCTCATCAACAAAGGTAAGACCTGCATTCTCCATTTCGGTCTTGTATTCCTCGACGTTGGTGGTCAAGGTCTCTATTTTGGCTTTTAGAGCCTCCCTCCTTTATAAAGGAAAAGGATCCCTGTGATTGCAATGCTAGTCCCTGGATCAATGCTAGCATCCACAGTTTAAGATGAAGTACACAAAAACAAAGGTCATTATTGCAGTCATTCCAGAGACAAACATAGTCTGTACAACTCCAAGGCCATAGGCCTAGTACAAGAGTTTGAATAAGTAAATAAATAAAAGTCTTCATCTTCATGTGCCACAGGCAAACATGTTGAGTGTAGACTCATGACTCCTAATCCTCATCAGAGTAACCTGCAACATCACAAGTTACAGCCAAAGTGGGTCAATACATTGGAATAGTATTGGCAAGTTATACCTTAGTATAATTTAGGTGGACTAGATACTATATGCAATTTGGCTAAGTGTAGCTTGTCTTGCTTTGCTCAAAATAGGTTTTGCCTATTAGTTGAAATCACTAAGTTTTTTTTTGTCAAAACTTTTCCCAAGGAACCACCAATAGACATTGAGGTCCTTCACCCTTGTTCACCCACAAGTTTTTACTTAGAAATTGGGATGAGGAGATTTTTGATAGCTTCCATGTCTTGATGCTCAAGTTGTCCTTTTCCAGGGACATGGCTAAGTACTTAGATTCTTCCATCTGCAGAGGTTGTGCATTTTCCCCACCAGACTTGATTTTCACCAAGACAGGACCTTTCAGAAGCCTTCCCTTAGACCAAATGGACGCGCTCCAACCTATCATTCCCAATACCACCAACTGTCCAAATGGCTAAGTTCTAGCAACCTATGTGATCCAGGCAGAGCCCATATTGCCAAGTGGCTGCACTAGAAGCTTCTCAACACTTGGCCTCTAAAATCTCTTTGTTCCTGGGTGGCTTTCCACAAGTGAGATACACAAGGTTCACCGGTCCCCTGGCCTTGTGTAACCACTCAACACAAACCATTCCTTCCATTCCACCCAGGTGTTTCATTTACTTAGTTGTTTTATTAGGAAAAACATAAGTCCAAAGACTTAGAAATATTTTCATTATAGCATGTTTATTTCACCAACCCTTGGTTACTACTATCTAGGCTAAGCATGGCATAGATAAGCATCTTAACTTATAAATTTCTAGCAATTCTACAACTACTAGGATTTCCCAACATGGCATATAAGCAAAATATAACATGCAAGTCTAACAAAATATTTCTAATGCTTAGTAGAAAACATAGGGATAAAAATATTCATGAAGAACCACTTGCCTTGGTAGTTTGGAGAGTAGCTACACTCCTCACAATCACAATCACTAGCACCAAAATCTACACAAAGAATCATAGCCACGAATCACATACAAAACATATACAAACAAAAATGTATGAATGCATGCAATATGATATGTGATGATTTTTTTAAAACTCAACAAAGCAAGTGTACAGTAATGGTCCATAAACAAGTTCAAAACTTGCCAAACAACAATTATTTAAACCTTAAATCATTTCTTAAACAATTCATATACTCAAAATAGCCCTACACATGTTTCTGTAATTAAAACCATTTTAACAGAAGCAAAACATTAAACACATTGCATAATTAGAAAGGGCTTGTTCTCCTGATTCCATTGATATAAAATTTGTCAAATTCTAACGTGAGAATCAAAAGTTATAGCCAAAACAAATTCAAACAACTAATAGATTTAAATTCTGTTTTTAAACATAAACAGCTACCACGCGTCTTAACCTGATTGGCTGGTACCGCTTCGCTCAGGATCGCGTCTATGAGCCGTTAGATCTAGATAATCTTCACGGCCCAGATCTACTCGTAACGCTTCGATAAGTGATCTAATCTCACACGCTGGATCCAGATCCAACGGTCCTGGATCAAACGACCATAGCTGGGCGGCGCTGGCGGTGGCTACTGGCGGCAGCGATCTCTGCCTACGGCGGTGCGGCGCTACATGTGGCTCTGGGGTCATCGGAGATGCTTACCAGAAACGTGACGATGCGCTGATGCTCAACCTAGCGATGGCTTGGCAAGGGGCGCACGGACACGGTCACTGGAGCTCGTCGGAGTTGCGGGCGGCGTCTGTTGCTTGTTGTCGAAGACATTGCCGAGGCTCTGCGTCGACCTAGCACAAGCCATAGGGTTTAGGATATGCGCAAGGGCCTGGCGAACAAGACAGTACCAAAGGGGAGGCAAGGGGCGGTCTCGTTTTACCTGAATCGCACGTCGGAGTCGAGCGGCGGCTCAGGTGCTTGCGGGTGAGGACGAAGATGTCGCTCTAGGTCACGAGAAAGCAAACGGAGGGCATTAGCGAATGCGCAAGGTCATGCTGGACACAGTGGTTTGAACTAGAGGTAGAGGGGCGGTCTGTACTCACCGAGATTCGCCGGAGTGCTGTCATGCTTGGCGCAAAGGCAATTGCGGGAAGCCTGGGGGCGTAGAGGTGGTGCTAGGTGAGGGGAAATGACCGCGGTGCAGAGGGGGTCTTATAGCCAAAGCGGGTGTCGTGGTATTGCACGGCAGATGCTACTGGGGGTAGCTTACGTAGAGGGAGCAAGGCGACGTAGGAGAATCCGGGAGTGAGATTGGCACACGATGTACCCAGGTTCACGTCCCCTCGGTGGAGGATCGCTACGTCCTGCTATCAATCCTGTATATGATCATAGATTGGTTTACAAGGGAGCCGCCGTAGGCGGAGGGAGAGACTAGATCTAATCTATTGTGAGAGAGGATACCCCGTGGGGGAGCCCCTGGTGGCTTTATATATGCAGTCACCCAGGGTTTATAAGTGCACTAATGGGCTTTGTATTGGAGTCGCCGTCTTGGGCCTCCAGTCGGCGCCGCTTGTCCGGGTCCAGCGTGCGCCGGTCGCCATATTGGGCGAGTCGACCCGCTCTGGGTTTGGCTTCAGTCGGCTCGATCCAGCTGGCGAATCCGCTTCGTGGGTATACCCCGATTGGTATTCCCACATCAGTAGTCCCCGAGCGCGTTGTTGATTCGACGTGGGCTTGAGGCATGGCGCGGAGAGTCTTGACGATGGGTCGTGGCGAATCGGCGACGAGCTCCTGAACAGAGGAAAGAACCGTGAAGCGGGAGGCAGTCCTCGTGAGCCAGTCGGTGATGGCCAGTTGGCGAAAGACGCAGGGTGTCGGTGAAGCCGCTAGTTACGGTGAGTCCCCAAACATAGAGCATTCCGAGTCCTCGAGCGTGGCGAGTGGCGAGGTCAAGCGAGTGGCGCTGTCTGTAGCACGCCGAGGCCCCGAGCGCGTTGAGCACGCGAGGGAGAGTCTATGGTGGCGAGTCCCCAAGCGCGTTGAGTACGCGAGGGCGAGTCCGCGGTGGAGAGTCCCCGAGCGTGTTGAGTACGCGAGGGCGAGTGTCCATGGCGGCGAGTCCCCGAGAGCGTTGAGTACGCGAGGGCGACTGTCCGCGGCGGCGAGTCCTCGAGCGTGTTGAGTACGCGAGGGCGAGTCCGCGGTGGAGAGTCCCCGAGGGCGAGCCGCGGTCGTGGAACCACGCGTACATGCAGCATGCCTAGGAGTAGTCCCCGAGGCTCGAGTTAGCTTGTAGAGGCGACTTGAGGCTCTTTAGAGATGCATATTCTGAAAATAGTAGTGGTTGGTGCAGAGCATGGCGAGTGGCGAGGTCATGCGACCGGCGAGCGCCGAGCCCCCGAGCGCGGCGAGTGGCGAGGTCGAGCGACCGGAGAGCGCCGAGCCCCGAAGGCGAGTGGCGAGGTCGAGCGACCGGCGAGCGCCGAGCCCCCGAGCGCGGCGAGTGGCGAGGTCGAGCGACCGGCGAGCGCCGAGTCCCCGAGCGCGGCGAGTGGCGAGGTCGAGCGACCGACGAGCGCCGAGTCCCCGAGCGCGGCGAGTGGCGAGGTCGAGCGACCGGTGAGTGCCGCTGTCTGGAGCGCGACGAGTGACGAGGTCGAGCGACCGGCGAGCGCCGAGACCCTGAGCGCGGCGAGGGGCAAGGTCGAGCGACCGGCAAGCGCCGAGTCCCCGAGCGCGGCGAGTGGCGAGTTCGAGCGACCGGAGAGCGCCGCTGTCTGGAGCGTGCCAAGTCCCCGAGTGCGGCGAGTGGTGAAGCCGAGCGACCGGCGAGCGTCGAGCCCCCGAGCGCGGCGAGTGGCGAGAAAGACACCGTTTTGCTGAGAAGGAGGAAAAAGTACAATTGCATTAATGTGTACTTGCATAATATATTGAACAATTGTAAGACGTTGTAGACGTTGAAATAAAATGCACGTTTATTATGTGGATCGATGGGTAGTATGTAAGGTTTATGCGTGTCTTTTCATGAGTAGGCAGACCTCCAGCATCAAACGCTTGCCGGGTAACAGGGACGCGATGCCAGACTGTTGAACCCGGAGACAAGGTCGGCCTTTGGTACCCAGCCTCACTACTTCGACGGACGCGAATAAACAGCAGACAAAACTGACCGGTCCCAAGTATAATTTTGGTCTCTGAAAAGGGGCAAATACGACTGCATGGCCGGCTTTGGAGAACGAATGAAGATGCATATATGTTTTGGACTCATAGCATGTACGAGTGTAAAAAAACTTAGTTGTTTAATGCGCAGAGTCAACGCGGCGGGGAAGTTGCCGAGCGTGGCGAATATAAGACGGGTGATTCGCCGACATGGTGAGCCGTTGATGACGAGTTCATGGCGGGGGACTGGGGAGTCCCTGAGCATGGCGAATATGCTACGGGTGAGTCGCCGAGTCTAGCGAGTCCGCGTTTAAGCGTGTCCGCATTTAGAAAAAGTTCCGAAGCACGGCGAATCGGCGAGTCTATCGTCTCCATGGATTAATCCTCCCGTGTTATGTACATGAGAAACCACGTACGAAAGATTAGTCTAGTCTTAATAAAATAATCGGTGAAACAGATTAATTGTAATAAAAAAACTCATGGAATCATGGAAAATTTGCTAGCATGGCGAGTTTCCAGGCGAGGTGAGTGTCGCGGCTGCAAGGAGATCGGAGTCGCGCTGCCACGATGATCGGAAATAGTGAGCTGACGGTCTGATGACTGAGATCGCTCAGTAGCGATGCGATCCTATACTTGATAGATTAATCTCCTTTGGTGCGTACAAGCAACATGCATGCGACATCAGATCAGAATAAAACAATAAACTGAAAGAAGAATAATTAAGAGAGAAAATCGGAGATCGAAGAGGCATGTAGAACCGATCTGGTGTTTTAATGTTCTGACAGCCTTCCGAATTGGTGTGCTGTGGCGCGTGCCATCTGACTCGCATACTGCTTCTCCTTATGGTTAGCTGTCCTGTAATCGACGATGGGATGAATAGGTTGATTTTCTTCCTGGATTGTGATTGCTTTTGCTCGTTCGCCGGCCGGCAAAAACAAACTGTACTAATTACGGTTGCTCTGAGCTTGTCCTGCATCTAGAATTAGTATTCCGAACCAAATCGTACAAGCAGCATGCACGCCCAAATAAAGTAATCAATTGGTAGGAAAAAATGAGAATAATGAAATAGGATCAGAAACTCATCAGGCGGATGAAGCGATCTCGTGTGTGCGTGTGCATGAAATCTTCCGAGTCGACCACACGCATTGGCCGCGTTGGCCGGCAGCCGGATCAGATCGATCGGACTTTCTCAGACGGCGCGCGAGATGCAATCTGGCCGCCGGTGACGGTGAGGGATCTCGCTCGGATCATCACCCTCCAAGCGTCGCTTGCCCCATGGCGAGGATCGCGCGACGTATCAATGGAAATTAAGCGCGTACTGGTTGTGGTGAGGTAACGGCGGAGCGAGCGTCGCGGCCGCGCGTGATTGACGACGAAGACGACGTGGTCGCAGGGTCGACTCATCAGCGAGTTAAACATAGAGGGGGTGGGGTCGTGTGGTCAGTGACCTGGTGGGTGTGTCCGCGAGTGACAGAGAGAGAGAGGGGGAACCCGGGTGGGCTAACTGGGTTGATTTCGTAGTTAGGCCAGATAGGTGGCGCTGGCCCTTTTCTATTTCTTTTCTCCTTTTATTTTTCTGTTTTGATTTTCTGAAATGATTTTTCAAATCCAAATCAAATGAGTTTGAATTCAAATCTTCTCTAGGTTTTTATACTGCAAACCTTGCACTCAAATGTGTGTCAAACATTACTGTTCAATCAAAACACTTTGATCAAATGAAAATAAAAATAAAACCAAGCCTTTATGATATATATATAATAGGCATAATAATGGTTTTTATTTTCTCCTTTTGATTTGAAACTTTGTTCAAACTTTTGATGGTGCCTAAGTTTGAATTTCAAACCTTACTGAACCAAAACAAGTACTCTTCTCTTTGGAAGATAGCATTAATGCTAGAGCAAACTTTACATGAAATAATAAGCATAAATGCTTCTGTTTTGAAATGATTTGTTTGAAATGAAATTCATATGGTCATGGGTGCATGGATGATATGCATGAGTTTGAAACATGATTTTAGGGATGTTACACTCATTGTCTGCTTGCCTTGTCATTTTGGTTATGTGATAGCTCCTGTACCATGTGCAAGGGGTACCCCGTTGGCGGTTTTTTATGATACACATGTACTTACTATGACAAGAACTTACAGGTGACTAAAGTTGAGTAGCATGAGGAGCGGCCCTCATATTCAAGGGACATGAGATTGACAACTTATACTTTGTCAAGCATATACTCCATAGTTTGTTCACCTTAACCTTAATCACTTCAAGATACTTATGATAGGGGCAATGAGGTCTGAAAGCTAACAAGTACCATAATTTTTGGAAGCTCTTTTGAAACATGAAATCTCTGCTTCCCTTTATGAAGGGCCTTTCTTCCACTATTATATTGAGTCTCCACCTTCTACCTTTAGGCACCAGTTAAGAGAGCATAGTTGCCATTCTTAGTTCTAAGTGCATTGTCCCAAAACTTATTGATTGATGCAAATTATTGATATTACCTGTTCTTGTGTTATTTGTATCTAGTCACTCTTATGAACTTTGAAGGTGTCATGTGCATCTATTTGCTACTCTATGAAAGACAAGTTGAATGCCACTATGCTATGTTTTCTGATTATGAAACAAACAAACGTTTTTCAATGCATGTTATTCATGATTTTTGTTTGTAGCCTTTCATGTTGCATGCATAGTTACTTTGTCTTACTGTTAGAACTCCATCTTTCATGCTCATGTTTAGAGTTCTTTGATCCCATCTTTAATTTCTTGCAAATGGTTTGATCTTGGTTTTGATGGTGCATGTCACCTTAAAAATTATTATTTTTATCACTTACCTACTCGAGGACGAGCAGGAGTTAAGCTTGGGGATGCTTGATACGTCAGAAACGTATCTATAATTTTTTATGTTCCATGCTTGTTTAGTATCTACTTTGATTTGCTTTGTCCACACTTTGAGGTGTTTTTATATGTTTTCTGGTACTAACCTATTAACAAGTTGCCACAGTGCCAATTGCCTGTTTTCTGCTGTTTTTGGTTCTAGAAAAGCTAGTAAGAAAATATTCTCGGAATTGGACGGGACAAAAGCCAAAGCCAATATTTCACCAAGGAGAACACGGAGTCCAGAGGAGAAATGGAGGGGATCCACAGGGAGGGCGTACCACCCCCCTAGGAGCGGGCCCACCCTAGGTCACACCTGGGCAGGGTGTGTGCCCCCTGGCCGCCCTCCTACCTCGCATATTCGCCTATAAGAAGCCCCCGATGGCTAAACCCTAAGTACCCGATCAATATTCCATGAAACCATCTGTATCCGCCACCACCATCGTCCCTAGATCGCGGGGATCTGAAGCTCTTCCCGGCACCCTGTCGGAGGGGAGATCATCCCGGAGGCCTTCTTATTCATCATGCCAGCCTCCGGTATGAAGCGTGAGTAGTTCCACCTTGGACTACGGGTCTATGTAGTAGCTAGATGGTTGTATCTCCTCCTTTGTGCTTTCATGTCTAGATCTTGTGAGCTCTGTTCATGATCAAGATCTCATCTATTTGTAATAATGCATGTTGTGTTTGCGGGGATCCGATGGATATTGAGATTACTATGTCATATTGATTAATGGTTTTGTCTCATTCATTCTATCATGTCTGTGTTGTTTGTGATCTTGCATGCTCTCCGTTGTTAGTAGCTATCTTGGCCGAGTAGTTGCTAGTGACTCCAAGAGGGGTATTTATGCTCGATAGTGGGTTCATGCCTCTATTTAATCTAAGGGAAGTGACAGAAATCTCTAAGGTTGTAGATGTGATGTTGCTACTAGGGAGAAAACAACGGTCTCTTGTTCATGGAACAAGTGGATTGTTTACCTTACACACATTGCTTAAAGCAGTTGTCTGTTTCTTGCAACTTAATACTGGAGGGGGGTTCGGATGATAACCCAAAGGTGGACTTCTAGTCATAGATGGAGTTGGATGGCGGTCTATGTATCTTGTTGTATTGCCCAATCGAATCTCATAGGATCATGATGTCTACTATTGCATTGTTATGCCTTGCTCAATCCTGTCAATTGCCCTTCTGTAATTTGTTTACCCTGCATGCCATGTTTGTTTATCTAAGGAGAACACCTCTAGTGAAATATGGACCCCGGTCAAATCTTTACCATTGATACATCCTCCATTCTTACTGTTTACTTTCTGCCAACCACCATCACCTTCCACACCATACAGTTAATCCTTTTTTACAGCAACCAGTGAGATTGACAACCTCACTATTCATTGGGGTAAAGTCTTGAGTTTTTGTTGTGCAAGTTTGCAAGTTGCTTGCTGATGACCCACAAGTATAGGGGATCGCAACAGTCTTCGTGGGTAGTATACCCAATTTATTGATTCGACACAAGGGGAGCCAAAGAATACTTGCAAGCCTTAACAACTGAGTTGTCAGTTCAGCTGCACCTGGAAATAGTTCTTGCTCACAGAAGTTTATCAGTAGCTACAGTTTGTAGTAGCAACAGCAAAGCAACATCAGCAATGAATAAAGTGAGATAGTAGCAATAATGTAACGATACGATAATGAGGGATTCGAGTGCGATAGGCATAGGGATGGATGGACGGGCGTTGCATGGACGAGTCTAAACATGTAACTTCAAGATCTAGGGCATTGCAGATAAATAATGATAAGCATCCAAGTAGTAAACAATCCTAGGCATGTGCTCCAAATATAGTCATACGTGCTCGCAATGAGAACTTGCACATCTTCTGTCCAGCCAGCCCGTGGCAGCGGGGCCTCTAGGGAACTAATGGCAATTAAGGTGCTCCTTTTAATAGAGAACCGGAGTAGAGCATTAACACTCTGTGAACACATGTGATCCTCACACCACAACCATCCCCTCCCGTTGTCCCAATTATTGTCACTTTGGGGCCTTTGGATCTGGACAATGATATGTGTACACAACTTGCAGATAAGATCACAAACAATACTATCATAATGATTCAATAATAAGTTCAGATCTGAGATCATGGCACTCGGGCCCTAGTGACAAGCATTAAGCACAACAAGTTGCAACAAAGTCAAATAGCACAAGAGAAACTAGGCACTATGCCCTAACAGATCTTATTCGATTACATGATAGAACTCATCCAATCCCTACCATCCCCAAGCCTACATCGGGGGATTACTCACTCATGGATGAGGGAAACATTGGTGGTTGATCGAGATGCGTTGGTGATGACGATGATCCTCTCCAAATTCCCCGTCCCGGCAGGGTGCCAGAACGAAGTTTCTGGATCCGAATCTTGGTTTCTCGTGGCGGCGGCGGAGCGGAAATCTTTCTGGAAAACTATCACCCCCCCCTCCTCGTCTGTTTTTAGGTCAGAAGGCAACTTATAGGCGCGGAGGGAGGCCAAGGAGCTGCCTAGGGTGCCCAAACCCCCCTTCAGGAGCGGGGTTAGTGGGCCCGCGCCTGGGGTGGGTCTGGGCCCCCCAGGCCTCCTCTCTGTCTCCCCTTCTGTCTCCGTGGATCTTCTGGTGAGAAATAGTTTTTGGCATAGGGATTTTTCCTGATAGTTCATTTTCTGCACAAAAACAAGACACCAAGGTAATTCTGATGAAAACAGCGTCAGTTCGTGTTAGTTGTATCCAAATCACACAAGTTTAGAGGAGAAACAATAGCAAAGTGTTTGAGAAAGTAGATACGTTTTGGACGTATCAACTCCCCCCAAGCTTAGCTTATTGCTTGTCCTTAAGCAATTCAGTTGTAAACTGAGTGCGATAAAAGAACTTTCATAAACACTTTGCTTCATATGATGTATATATTCTTAGCAAAGGAGTAGATGCTTAGACAATTCATAATAAGAACTATGCAACTAAGTATACTCAATAGTCATTGCAATCTATGAAGAGAAACCAACTCAATAATAATAAGTAGCATGAAACATAAACATAAGCAACATTGCAATTATCATAATAAGGTATGATAGAGTGGTATCTCGCTTGCATTTGTTTTAAGATCACAATATGAATGCTGAGGCACCTCTGAAGTTCACATGAAGACTAGAAGTAAAAATATCAGAGATACAAGCATCAAAGTCATGAAATAATTAACCAAGTTTCGGAACAAACACAAGAATGACAACTATGCTCTCAAGAAGGTGCTCATAAAATAAGTGGTGACTCAACAAAATTGTGAAAACGGTTTTGTGAAGGTTTGAAAGGCTTCCTAATGCTGAAAGGAAGGTACTCATTAGCTTTGATCTCTCATTGCCCCTATCATAGGCATCTTCATGTGGTTAAGGTGAAAATGAGGTCCACTCTGAATCATATGCTTGACAGACCATAGACTGGAAATCCCAAGTCCCTTGAGTACGAGGGCCGCTCCGCATGCTACTCAACTTTGGTCACCTGAAATTTCTTGTCATTGTAAATACATGCATATCTTCGAGAACCGCCAATGGGGTACCCCTTGCACATGGTACATGAGCTTTCCCATAACCAAAATGACAAGGCAAGCAGACAATGAGCATCTCAGCAATCTTTTTATTTACCATATGCATAGCTTTTTATTGAGGACGCTCCATAGATGCTCATTATAGTGATGTTGCAAGTTTCCACCATGATTAAGCATGGCTTAGGCTAGCGGCCCAGGCGTTTCTCTAACACAATGTATAAACTCCATGAACTAACAACTTCCCCTTTTATTTCACATCGTCGACATCCATAAACCAAAGAGCAAGGAATCAACTGGATGAGAATTATCCAAAAAGTGTTGAAAGCGTTCCCCGTGACAACATGGTTCTGCTGACTCCTAGTATATAATTAGCAAACATATAACTTTCATGGACTAGTCACAATGGTTCAGGATTATTAAGTGCAAGGAATAAAGTATGCCATCAAATTCGTGAGAGCTTTACTAACTAAGTTTCTCAAAACAGACAAACATTTTATTTTGGAATAAAACAAGGCACATAGAATGTGCACTGAAGTAGCAAATGATGCTAATAGGTAGGTATGGTGGACACAACTAGCAATATTGGTTTTGGGGAGTTGGAAGCACTGGTAGAGCACATACTCAGTGCAAGTGAAGGCTAGCAATGGAGAGGGAGCGACAAACGAGAGAGAAATAACTATCATAATCATGATTGCAACAAAACAGGACTAACTATGGCATGAAAGTGATACAAGAACTCTGAGGCAAAATAAATCATTGAGGCTTACTGACTATTGATTAGTCATATGCATGCGTGAACATGTGCCAAGTCGATTCACATGAATAGTCAGAGGAGGATACCACAATATCATATCAAAGTATGAATAAAATAATGCAAGCAAACATTCATATTACATGCTACAAACTATTAGCAAGCTGGAGCTAGTCATAGACAAGCAAGAACTACTAAGCATCCATAATGACATACACCTTACACAAACAGGCTAAGCATGCTCACAATAAAGAGTATATGTAAAAAATGAAACAAATAGAGTTCGTTACTAGCCTCTTACCACACCTCGAGTTGTCTTAATCTTCATTATTGCCCTTCACTTGTGTGACTTGAATAATTAACATGAAACCAAAATCCACTGAGGATGGCTGAATCCTGCAAAGAACTCACAAAACCAAAGAAGAACAACAAATATTTTTGGTGTTTTTGATTTTTTTAGAAGGCAACCAATGCAAAACAAAATTAAGCCAAATAAAGCCAAAAACAAAAACTAAGACGCTCCAAGGACAACACAACTATGCATGAAACAATAAAAACGAAGTTTCCAGAAAGACCTGAGATTTTTATTGATGAAGAAGGGGATGCCTTGGGCACCCCTAAGCTTTGACGCTTGTACCTCTTGAGTAATTCTTGGGGTGACACGGAGTGGCTCCCCCAAGCTTGAGCTTTTGTCCATTCTTCATCTCATTACATCATCCAGTCACATCCCAAAATTTTCCAAATTTTGGAATGTGAAAAATAAATAAACAAAATAAATAATTGTTGAAATTTAGTGTGAAAAGAAACTTTTGCTTCAAAGTGGAAACATTAAAAACTCATCTTGAACAAACTTTGAATAGAATTTGAATACAACTAAATTCAAAACAAGTGAAATGCTTTCTTCATAAAAGCATCTTGAAAATTTAAACACTTGGAAAATAAACCAAAAACCTCAAACCCTAATGGAAGAAAACATTTCCAAGTTATATCTAAGCCTATGGATTTGATCCATATAAAATTTGTCAACAAACATTTATAAATGATCAAGAATGACAAATATAAATATTATAAAAACCATGGGAATTGGTTTCACCTAAATTGGAACCATAGATAAAATCTTATGAATTTAATAAGATAAGGAAAAGTAATTTACAAAGATAATCTAAAATCCATACCAATATTTGAGCAATTAATCCTAAAAGAGATATAAAAGGATAAACAAATATTAAATAAGATTTTGCAAATTTTAATCACCAAGTTTGAATCTTTAAATAAAAGGATATGGACTTTATAAGGTAAAGAAAGAAATAATTAATAGGGAATATTTAAAAGCCAAATTAAAACTTGGCCAAGACCATCAACAAATGGAATAAACATAATCCAAGTTCAAATGAAATAAATGGATAAATAATATTGAAATAAAATAATATGGCCCAACCAAATTCTATTCCATTTTATTAAGACAAATCCCTAATAGAAATGATTAATTAAATCAGGGGAAAATAATTGGAATTTACCCAAGTGGAATAAAAGTTATTTAATTAACTCAAATGAAATAAAAGAATCATTTAAATAAAGTTATATGGAATTAAAACCATATTTGAATTTCATTGTAATAAAAACAATTGCCCAAATTAAAATGATTAATAATCATATTAAAATACTATAAATAATTCAAAGTGAATTATTTAGCACCCCATTAAATAAATAAACCTACTGAAAAGGTTTTGTGAAAAATTGAAACTTACATAAGGGTTGAAAATATATTTGATCTTATTTGAATTTAAAACAAGGGCCTACTTTAAATAATCAATATACCCTAAAAATAGAATAAAAGAATTATTCTAAATTTGACTTTAGAATATGTTAATAAACAGTGTTTGATTATACACAAAGTTTGGTTGAAGTTTTATTTCAAATTGTTGTTTGAAATGATTAAACAAAATCAAAACGGGATAAAATAATTGGAAAAAGAAAAATAAACAAGAGAAGGAAAAAATAAACAAAGCAGCCAGCCCAGCAAAACTAGCCCACTAAGCCCAGCAAGCCCATTTCCCTCTTCCCCCACAGAAAACGATTCGTACTCGACAAAGAACCCACACAGACGCTAACTAGATGACCCCACCCCACCCCTCTCTCTCTCTCGCTGCCGCCAGACCCCACCTGCCAGCTCACCTTCTTCCCCGCCGCGACCTCTTCTCCCCCAACCTCGTCGCCGTTTCTGCCGAGTGAATGCGCGATTGATTCCACAATAACCACACGCTAATTCAGCCCCGTGACCTCGCGCATTTAAGCATCCCTCTCCCCTCTCTGATATCCCTCACTCGCCCTTCTCCCCCAGGCTGCCATAATTCCGAGCACGCGCCTCACTGCTCCGGCGAGCTCACCAACAAATTCCGACGAATACGACCCACCCCACCATCCCTGCTTCACACTATCTTGCTCATCAGAACCTTATGCACCTGCCTGTATCATCTTCTCGGCCGTGCTTGCCCCAGAAGCTCGTCCACGTCTTCGACCGAGCGTCACCGTCGGCTGCCACTTCTCCGGCGACCCTTTTCCGTAAGTACATCCCACCCCCTTGCCTCCTTTTGATGCTCACTTATCCGTGACTCGCGTACGAAGCTAACAACAACCTCCGTTCGCTATCCCGTGACCTGTAGCCTCGCCAGCAATGACGACCAGAGTGTGCCCGACGCCGTGCAAACTCCGGCGAGCAATTGTCGTCCACCCCGAGCGCCCCTTCGACAGAGAAGACCACCTTGAGCATCTCCTCGCCACGGCGACTCTGGTAACGCCTTCCTTCCCCTTCCTTGCTTCCTGAATCGCCGGGAACACCTCCGTCTGACCTCGCGCCGCCAGCGCCGCTGGTTCTTGGTCGATGCGTTGAGGACCGTTGGATCTTGATCAAACGCGTGTGATTAGATTTAACCCGAAGGGTTATGTATCCACCTGAGCCGCATGATTGCATTTTAAGCCAACGCCTCGCATCACTTGATTCGCCCGAACCGGTACCAATGAATCAGAACTCACCACGTGGCCCAGTCTGTTTTAATAAAAACCAGAAATGTTCTATTAGTTATTCAAACTTGCAAAATTCATAACTTTCAATCCACATGTCCAAATTTTGCAAATTTTATATCAATGGAATCAGCAGACCAAGTACTATCCAACCATGCACTTTGTTTAATGAATTGCTTCTGTAAACTTGGTTGTTTTTGCAGAAACTTGTATAGGCATATTTTGTGTATAAAATTTATCCTAGAAATGTTTTTAGGATAAAATCTTTTACAAATGTTTAGTTTTGAACCTACTGACCATAAAAAACAAATTGTGGATTCAAAAACATATTTTGAGAAGCAAAAGAATAAATCTTTGATTTAGAACATTCCTAGTCAAATAAAAATGTTATTTATATGTTAAAAATGCTTTTTAGAGAAAAACCTTTGGAAATTATTTTGGTTTAAACTCTTTGACCCCAAACACCAAGTTTTAGAATTAAAAATATAATTGGTGAACCCTATAAAGATTATTGCTTTGCTAAAGGCATTTTCAACCACATAAAATATTGATTTGTTTTAAAAATGATTTATAGGTAAAATCTTTTGCAAATAGTTTTGCCACTTATATAAAATGACCAATAAGTGTTTTACAATGCTTATATCCTATTATAAACCACCTTTCCAAATAAAACATTCTTTGGCATGCTTGCATGCATTGCTTTGTTTCTATTATTTTATGTGATGTTTGCTTGAATGGTAGATTGAATATTGCTTGCTTGGTTGAATTGTAGTGGAAATTGAAGAGTGTGAATATTGCAAGATCAAGGAGTGAACTTATAATTCTCTACCAAAACGGAAGTGATGCTTCATACTTTTGTCCCATTATTTTCACTATGCATTAGTGATATTTCTAAGTAGGACTTGCATGGAATTTTTTGCTAAATATAAACTATGCCATGGGAAATCCTGGTAGATGAAACCTTAGTAGAATTTTCCTAAGTTAAGATTCCTACTACTATCATGCTTAGCTTAGCTAGTAGAAAACATGGGTGGTTTATAATCATGCTATTGGAATATTTCTAAGACACGGACTTGTGTTTTGTTTAATAAAACAACTAAGTGAATGAAACACCTGGTTGGAATGGAAAGAATGGTTTTTGTTGAGTGGTTACACTAGGCCCATTTCTATGGTTTACCTTGTGTATCTCACTTGTGTAATGCCACCCAGGAACAAAGAGATTTGAGATGTCAAATGTTGAGAAGCTTCAAGTGCAGCCACTTGGCATGATGGGCTCTACCTGGATCATATAGGTTGCAATAACTTAGCCAAATGTAAAGTTGGTGGTAGGGGATGATAGGTTGGAACGCGTCCATTCTGGTCTAAGGGAAGGCTTCTGAAAGATCTTGTCTTGGTGAAACCAAGTCTTGTGGGGAAAGTGCACCACCTCTGCAGAATGAAAAATCTAAGTACTTAGCCATGTCCCTGGCAAAGGACAATTTGAGCATCAAGACATGTAAGCTATCAAGAATCTCCTCATCCCAATTTCTAAGTTAAAATTTTGTGGTTGAACAATGGTTGAAGGATCACCAATTTCTATTGGGAGATGCCTTGGGTGATTTTTGACAAGCAAAAACTTAGTGTTTTCAAAGGATAAGTAAAAGTATATTTTGAGCAAAGCAATCCTAAGCTCCACCTAGCAAAATGCATATAGATGTTAGGCTCCACTATACTATCATAGTATCACTTGCCAATACAATTCAAATGTATTGACCCTTGTGGCTGTAACTTATTATGTTGCAGGTTTGTTTGATGTTAGTAAAGTGTGTTGATTAGGATTACAAGTCTACAACCAACATGATTTCCTGTGGCACTTTGAAGATGAAGGACCCCATGCTATAGTTATTTCTACTGCATTGTACTAAGATAGCCAAATGAGCTATGTAAGATGTAATGAATTATTTTATTCCTGGTTATAAAGTTGTAATCTGACCTTTGTTTCTTGATATTACATCTTAACTGTGGATGCTAGCTATTGATCGAGGGACTAGCATTTTAAACACAGGGATCTCTACCTTATTAAAGGTTGGGACCTCTACACATCCTCTCTCTACACCTGGAATTTTTCTTTCATACAAAACTTCACACAATCTTCATTAGCAACATTAGTTTATTCAAAAGATATTAAACCTGTGGCAAAGATTTGGAACATCAATATTTTTCATTAAAAACACAAGCTACTGTAGCAACTCCTTCAAAAAACTCAATTTCCCAAAAAGAACCCGAAAAGGAATCAATATGAAGCAAATGCAAATAATGGCAGAAATCTGTAAAAATAGACCAACATGTAGAAACCAATTTTTCTGAAGACCTTATGTTGCTCAAATCAAAACATGTTGAACTAATGAAAGTTATCTAACATACTGGGGGATTTATTCGTAAATTTTCAGCTCAATCAGACTTACAGAGACTCCTCACAAATTTTTATGGTGGAGGATAGAAATCTGTTTTGGGACAACAACTCCCCAAATCTTACTTTCCTCTCATTAGAGGTCATTCTTGTCACAAAAAGCAAACAAAAAGGATAAGGAGAGGTCATTACTGAAGTAATAACTTTCAAGACTCAAGGAAACTCTTGGGTTATCTCCCAACAAGTACTTTTCCTTCACGCCTTTAAGTTAGGCACGGTAAAGAGCAAAGATTGGAAAGGAGAAAAATAAAAGTGAGCAAGTATAACCACAGTGAAAGCATTATTTTGCTCATTAAAAATCCTTTTGTTAACAAGGTTGATCAACTCTTATTACCAAAACAATCTTATATGAAGCAAAACTTTGCATTCCACAAGGTGATTATGTTACCTCATACTTGATAGCAATGGTCCCAATCATAATAGTTTCAAAATTTTCTTGTGGAATGGGACAATATATTTCTCCAACCTTGATGCCCTCAAAATTTTCAATGGAATTCAAGCAATAACTCTTAACAACCTTCTTGGGGAAATAGACCGTGTGCTCTTTGTCATTAATATTGAATGTTACTTTTCCTTGATTGCAATTGATGACAGCACCTGCAGTATTAAGAAAAGGTCTCCCAAGAATAATAGACATATTATCATCTTTAAGCATTTCAAGAACAACAAAATCAGTTAAGACCATGCAATTATGGGCAACTTGAACAGGAACATCCTCACATATACCAACAGGGACAGTAGTTGACATATCAGCCATTTGCAAAGATATATCAGTCGGTATCAACTTTTATAGCTGGAGTCTCTTGTAGAGAGAAAAAGGCATAACACTGACTCCAGCTCCCAAATCACGTAAAGCAGTTCTAACATAATTATTCTTAATGGAGCAAGGAATAGTTGGTATACCTGGATCACCAAGTTTCTTTGGAACCTTACCATTGAAGGAGTAATTAGCAAGTAGAGTAAAAATCTCCTCATTAGGAATCTTCCTTTTATTAGAGACAATATCCTTCATATACTTTGAATAAGAAGGCAACTTAATAACATCAGTCAAAGGAATTTGCAAGAATAAAGGTTTCATCCACTCACAAAACTTGTTGTAGTGTTCTTCCTCCTTTGACTTGTGTTTCTTATCTGGAAGAGGCATAGGTTTCTGCACCCAAGGTTCTCTCTCTTTATCATGTTTATTAGCAATAAAATCTTCCTTTGTGTACCTAGTGTTCTTAGTGTGTTTCTCAGGTTCTTCCTCACCTTCCTCCTTATCAGGATACTCATTATTATTACCACTCTCAGTTTCAGCATCAGAGACAGATATACTATTAGGATCTACAGCAGGTTCAAGTGGTTCCTCAACTACTTTATGTTTCTTTTTCTTTCTCTTACAAGGACTACCACTATCTTCACCTTGTTGGGAATCCTGCTCTATTCTTTTAGGGTGTCCTTCAGGATATAAAGGATCTTGAGTAGCTGCACCACTCCTAGTTCTCATTCCATAAGCATGTTTATTTCCTGAAGCATTAACTAGCATATCCTTTTGTACCTTAGCAAGTTGATCAAGTTGGGTTTGAACCATTTGAAAGTTTTTACAAAGCATTTTAATATCATTAGAAGTTCTTTCCACAATATCTTTCAACTCACGGATATCTCTAGAGTTTTCCAATAAATAATTCTGAACTTTTTTATTAAAATTACCTTGTTTAATGTCAACACCCGGATTTTTTAATCCCAGATGCCTGTTATGCCATGCATCGCAATCCCAGGATTACCATTTTTGAGAGACATAACAGAATTGGATACCATAGTACATCATCCATTACAAACCGTACATAAGTTCTTACAAAAATAGGGATCTCATGATCCAGTTCTTAATACAACACAAGCAGCGGAATACGTAATAATAACGGTAGCATAGGCGAAGCTCCATCTTCGGGTTCACAGGCAATGCTGACGATGGGAGATGATCCTAGTTGTTGTAACCTTCCTGGGGTCCATCCTCCAGGTACTCCTCTTCATAGTCTGGCCACGGGAATAGCCAGGGACAAAGCCATGAGTACTCTTTAAGTACTCGCAAAATAATACTAACAAGTGGAAGGGGTTTTTGATAATAGGACACTAGGCTCTAGGGTTGTTTTGCAAGAAGCCAGATTTACCTCTACTAAGTTCAGAAATAAGAGAAGCTAGTCACATTTTTATAACACCTAAATGGGATCTTGTAACTCATGTCACAACTCTGTTGTGGTCAAGTCAAAGTCTCACTTCCTTTCACAAATCATTTTGAAAAGTCTGACAGGGGAACAATATGGCCACTCCAACTGTCCATAACCGCGGACACGGCTATTCGAATAGTTTGACACTCTGCAGAGATTGTACACTTTCACCACAACATTCGATACATCCGTCGGGAACAAATCCTGAATTCACCATACTCAGTATGCGGATAATCAATCCTAACCTTTCAATTACACGCCCTAGTATAAGCACCTCTCCTGTGAGTTTGGCCTCCCAACCATGACCAACTGTCATCTTGGGTACTGCACAGGTGGACAATCTTCACAAGGTAGCCTCAGCTCAGACCTTGGCCATGAGGGAACTAATACTAAGGTATATAAGTTTCCAGTCAAGCCCTACCCAATTCTCGGGTATTGTGGTTGTACGATAAAATTGGAATGGTATCGCATCCAGACAACCATCAGTTTTATAAAGGGCTAAGGCTCATGCCTCAACATTTTCATCACCATAAATCATCTGGTGTTCGGAAACACATGTCAAAACATCTCAGTAGAATGACTCGTCATTCTAAGGTTTTCATAACCATTTTTACCAAGTATTCCCATCTAAAGTTGATCAAGTTTTATGCTTAGCACTAGCATCGTGGGGGTAAGTACTAGTGAGGGATGGTAAACTAGTGGAGTTTCAACTAAGTTCAATCTCATGCCTTAGGATGATATCAAGATTATCTAGCTTAGGCCAAATTTTATGCTCTTTATGCAACCTTCAAATATCTTTCTAGTATCTACAACTCACTGAAGTAAAATCTAAGTAATAGCTTTGATAAAGAAATAAAGTAATAAGCTTGTAAGTAAAAACTAGGATTGGTTTATCTAGGTTTAAGGCATATAGTTGGCATGGTGACAAGCAAGTATTGGCTTGCACAGTATCAGTATAAGCTTGCTAAATTGCAAGTGTTAGCTTGCACATTCAACTAGTAGCATTAGGCTTGCAAGGTTAACTTGTATAGTAAGGCTTGCTAAAGTAGAGTATCTTGCAAGTGTTAGCTTGCCTTGTGCAGAGCAGTGGTTGAAGTTCTCCTCGGCTTCTTCTTCGTAGTATCCTCCTTCCTCCTTGTATCCTTGGTCGGTACTAGCGTCTATAAATTAATACGATGTACACAATCACCAAACAATACTTAACTACTTGCAATCATCACACAAAAGGGTCCTATAGATGATCTAGCATCATCACTAACATTACAAGATTAAAGCTTGGTTTAATTCCTTATATTTTTAGAAAAGTAATTTCTACTCATTGAAAAACTACTTAAGATTTAATATTCTCCAAACCAAACATGGGATCATGTTGACACATGTCATCACCACATATTTTAGTCCATGGTAATGTGATTTAAAGTGGTGTCGCAATTTAATAAGGTTTTACCCTTTTATTTTTAATTAAATAAAGTGACTAGAAATGCCTATGTAGCATTCTTTTATTACTTGAACATTATTTATGTAAGTAAACCTATATATTTTTATATATTCTGAAAGGTATGGTTAAATGTGATTTTTTGAGAGTTGGAATCAACTCAAAAGATATTATGGTTTTAATTTGAAAAATGTTTGAATGCAGAAAAGCTCCTGCCTTGTTATTTTTACCAAGGATGATTTACAGATCAAAATGACTTGAATCCAACGGGCTTGGATTCAGCATTCCTAGACCTTTCTAAAAAAATTGGTTTCATTCAATTTGGTTCACTGAATCGACCTGGGTTGATTTTTGAAACTGGGTACAGAAGTGTGTTTGAAATAAAATGGAAAAGGTTAAATTCAAATAACTGGGCTGCGCGGGAAGTGATACTAGGCCGGCCTGCTAAGCAAAGGCCACGCGCTGGTTAAGTGGTCGCCCCACACGCCGTGAGACGAGGGTGCGGCGGTATGGGGCGATGGTGCGTTCGATCTGGTTCTAATCCAACGTGAGGGTCATCGTCGACGTTGGGCAACGCCGAGACGAAACCTAAGCGCGCCGGTGGGTTGGGGGCTCACCAGGTTCAAAGTAGGGTGTCGAGGGCGAACGACGAAGTCGACGACGGCGAACTCCCCGGTACCAGCTTCTCTGGGCGGCTCAATCGCTGGCCCCTTTCTCAAAGCGCGAACTCGCTGAAATTCCGGTGAAGTGCTGCTCGCCTTGCTCCGGGAACGGGGTGGCACGATCAGTGAGGAGAGGGGAGTGAGATGGTGTGCTCAATTCGGCTGGGGGTGGCCTCTATTTATAGTCGCGACGACGAGACCGAACGGGATGGGCAGGCGACGATGGCGACATGGCTACGGGCGGCTAGAGGCATGGCCGGCAGTGGCAATCGCTTGGTGGTCTCCTAGCGATGCTCTACGGCTTTAATGCGCGCGTAGGGGTGGTGCGGTTTGGTCTGGAATGCGCGATGCTCTACATGGCAGAGGCGGCGTCTTCGACGGTGAGCGGTGGATGTGCGTCACGGGGCGGCGAACGGTGATGTCTGGCGGTCTCCTGGGTCGGTGGCGATCATGTATGCAAGCGGCGAGGGCGACGCGCGGTCTCTGGGCGTCGGTCAAGTGTGGTGCTCTGGCGCATGCTCGGCATGGTTGCTGGCGAGATAGGCGTGGTTTGTGCATGTGGTCCAGGGTTTGGCAACTCTCACGGCTGGGACAGGGAGTGGCGATGGACGGTGGGCTGCCTCCTAGACAAGGTTGACACGACTAAATCTCCTCCTAGCTTGCTGTCTCCACTGGGGTGGCATGGTGAGCTTCGGCTGTTCACCATTGATGTCCTTGCCTAGCTTACAGTGAGTCTAGTGCTTGGTTTAACTTGCTAGATGATCTACTGAGATGGTTGTGAGCTAGAGAGGGAACAAGTTAGGCTTCAATCACCGCTCACAATAGTGTTTAAGATTTTGATGATTTGTGTCTGCAATGTGTTTGATGAAATGGCCGCAAGAATTCAAGTTTTGAATTTTGAAAAGATTTTGGTGGGTGTGCTAGGTTGGTGCTAGTGAGTCTGTAGATGCTTGGGTTTTGAAAGTTGAGCTTGTTTGAGTGGTTTTTGAAAAAGTGGGATCTTCCCATATGATAAAGATTCAATTTTGAACTGTCCTTTAAACTATGCATTTGAATGTTTCTGGATGATCACAAAGTGGGCCTTGATACTTTGTTATGAGTACAATCAAGGGGTGCAAAGATCCAGAAAAGTTTCTGTTAGGTTCTGAAAGTTTGAGACAGCCAAAGTAGGCATGGGAGTTAAATTGGTCAAAATGACATTCCCTTATTTTATATGTTTTGATTTACTTGTCTTTGAGAAAAGTTTGGGAATTGTTTAGATGATGTTTATTTCATCTAAGCATCCATTTACAAGCAAAGGAACACACAAACAAGTTGGTTCAAAAGAATTCAAAATGAAATGCATACTCACATGCATGCTTTCATATTTTTATTTAGCAAAGTTTTTGTTAACCCTAAATTTGATGATTAGAGTTTGATGATCCAAGTTTAGTATTTTTGGGATGTTACATTTAATAATAAATGTGTCAAGTTCCTCTAAGCACTGATCAGGAGGCTTACCATAAGGAATATCACCTTCATTAAATTGGAGAGAGTGTACCTCAATAGTAGATGAGTGGGGAATTGGCTTACATAATTCTTCTATAGGAGGTAGATTCTTCACATCTTCAGCTCTAATACGTTTCTCCCTTAGACACTTCTTAGCTTCCTTCATCACTTCATCATTTAATGCAATAATTCCCCTCTTCTTTGTTATTGGTGTTGGGTCTAGTTTAGGAACAACTGGTTCAGGAGTAATAGGCTCAGGTGTATTCAGCTCATTTGAAGTCCAATCATCATAATTCTTGCTTATCTTGGTCATTAATTCTTCAGCATCTGTAGGAGTCCTTTTCCTGAAAACACAATCAGCAAAGCTATCTAGGTAGGTCCTATAATCATCAGTTAGTCCATTATAATAAATACCAAAAGGCTCATTTTTAGGTAATTGACATCCATGATGTGCATGAATCAAGGAACATAATCTTTTCCATGACTCTAGCAATTTATCTTCTTCTCCCTGTTTAAAATCAAAAAGCCTCTGCAAAGCAGCATGTCTAGCACTGGGAGGAAAATATTTATGGAAGAAATGAGCAATCAGGTCTATCAATGGAACCAGGAGGTAATCTATTAAACCAAACCCTAGCTTCTCCTTTTAGTGAAAAGGGGAAGATCTTAGCAACAAAGTACTTGCGCATTTTAAAATCATCAGAGAACAAAGCACTCATAGTAGAAAGTTCATTCATATGAGCCACAGTACTCTCATTTTCAGTACCACAAAAAAGTTCTTTCTCAACAATATCTAAATAAGATAAATCAAGAGAGAAATCATAATCTTCATCTTTAAAATCTATGGGAGAAGTGGCAAACTTAGGATCATAGGACAACTTAGGCATAATAGTACGTCTACCAAGGAGACTCTTCATAGCACTGGTACCATGTGTGTTTTGGCACTCTTCAAAAAATTCATTAGTGAACTCAATGTAACCATCATTAATATCATAACTCTCACTAGCCTCAGGTGAGATAACAGGTGTAACAGTGTCTTCACTAGGAGTTTCGGTATTTCATAGACTAGCCATAGTAGCATCTAGAAAAGGACATAGTGAACCACTCGCATCAAGCACAGTAGAAGTAACATCATGAGTATCAAAAGTAGTTTCAGACTCAGCAGCAGTAGTAGTGTGTGTAGCATGAGTATGTGGTGGTGGTGTGATAAGCTTACTTATAACCGACGGTGAATCAAGAGCAATAGAGGTGTTTAGGACTGTACCTCTTGTTGTAGTGGATGGTAAAATAGGGAACTTTCCATCACGAGACTTCCCCGTGATGAAAGAAGTAGTAGTGAACAATAATAGATCCAAGTGAACTTACAAATAAAGCTATGCTCCCCAGCAATGGCGCCAGAAAATAGTCTTGATGACCCACAAGCATAGGGATCGCAACAGTCTTCGCGGGTAGTATTACCCAATTTATTGATTCGACACAAGGGGAGCCAAAGAATACTTGCAAGCCTTAACAACTGAAAGGTCGTCAAATTTGCACTGAAATAGTTCTTGCTCACGAAGTTTATCAAGAGTATATTTGTAGTAGCAACAAAGAAAGAACAACAACAAAAGTGAGACAAGTAGCAATAGTAAGAACTTGATATGATGGGATTCGAGTGCGGTAGGCATAGGGATGGATGGACGGGCATTGCATGGACGAGTCTAAACATATAACTTCAAGATCTAGGGCATTGCAGATAAATAATAATAAGCGTCCAAGTACTAAACAATCCTAGGCATGTGCTCCAAATATAGTCATATGTGCTCGCAATGAGAACTTGCACAACATCTTCCGTCCAACCAGCCCGTGGCAGTGGGGCCTCTAGGGAACTACTGGCAATTAAGGTGCTCCATTTAATAGAGCACTGGAGCAAAGCATTAACACTCCATGAACACATGTGATCCTGACACCACAGCCATCCCCTCCGGTTGTCCCAATTATTGTCACTTTGGGGCCTTTGGATCCGGACAATGATATGTGTACACAACTTGCAGATAAAATCACAAACAATACTATCATAATGATTCAATAATAAGGTCAGATCTGAGATCATGGCACTCGGGCCCTAGTGACAAGCATTAAGCACAACAAGTTGCAACAAAGTCAAATAGAACAAGAGAAACTAGGCACTATGCCCTAACAGATCTTATTCGATTACATGATAGAACTCATCCAATCTGTACCATCCTGAATCCTACAGCGGGGGATTACTCACTCATGGATGAGGGAAACATGATGCGTTGGTGATGACGATGGCGATGATCCTCTCCAAATTCCTGTCCCGGCAGGGTGCCAGAATGGATTTTCTGGATCCGAATCTTGGTTTCTCGTGGCGGCGGCGGAACGGAACTCTTTCTGGAAAACTATCGAACTCCCTCGTCTATTTTTAGGTCAGAAGGCTGAAGGGAATATGCCCGAGAGGCAATAATAAAGTGGTTATTATCGTATTCCTTGTTTATGATAAATGTTTATTTTACATGCTATAATTGTATTAATACGGAAACGTTAATACATGTGTGTTTAATAAACAAAAGGAAGTTCCTAGTTATTCCTCTCTTATAAACTAGCTCGTTGATTAACAAGATGATCAAGGTTTCCTGATCATGGACATTGGATGTTGTTAATAACGGGATCACAATATTAGTTTAATGGTGTGAAGAACATTGATCCGAAGTATAGAATTACGATCAAAGTCATTGAGTTTATATTGCTATAACAACTTACGAAGTGATCCTAATCCTTAGACCATGAGATCATGTCAATCACTAACACCGGAAGAGTTTCTTGATAACATCAAATGTCACACCGTAACAGGGTGATTATAAAGATGGGTTCAGAACTACTAAAGTGTTATGTTGAGGCCCATGGATCGAGAGTGGAATTTGTTCATCCCGATGACGGATAGATATGCTCTGGGCCCTCTCGGTGATATCACATTGATTAGCTTGCAAGCAAGTGATTTGATCACTAGAATGTTATATCACGGGAACAAGAAAAGATTGCATGTCAGTAACGAGATCAAACTAGGTATGGAGATACCGATGATCGAATCTCGGACATGTAATATATCGCGAAACAAAGGGATTAAGATACTAGCGTAAAAGGTTCCGACGATCACAAGAAAGTCATCATTGAATGTGTGGGAGTCATTATGGGTCTCCAGATCCCGCTTCTGATTATTGATCCGAGAGGGGTCTCGATCATGTCCGAATTATTCGCGAACCGTAGGGTGACACACTTAAGAGACACCGACATCCATTTGGAGCAAAAGTTTCATGCCGAAAAGAATAACAAGCAGGAATTTATTTCACTAGATACCAAATAGGTTTTCGGGGGAAATTGCATAAAGTGGTTATGCATGTGAAATAGAATTCTAGCAAGGGGTTATTTGTGAATGTTTGTCATTAAAGTAATTGACAAAATTCTGAATAAAATAAAAGAGTTTTATTTAATGAGAGTTTGCATTAGATTTGGTGGAAATTTAATGGGAATTTGAGTGGGTTTTTTAGTGGAGGGAATTGAAAGGCATTTGAGTGAGTGGAGTGTCCACCCACATGAATGTGGAAGAGGTGGGGGCAGCCCCATGTCTGGTCGCATGGCCCCTTGGGTGCCCCCCTCTCCCTATAAAAGGAGCCCCCCTCCCTCTCTCTCACTTACACCTCCTCATGAAGGATCTCTCTCCCCCTCTAGAATTTATCCCCCATGGTCTCGGACAAGCGAGATACATGTTCCCGGTGGCTATTCGGCAAGAAAGAGTTGTGCTACACCGACTAACATGATGATCGGACTTGGTGTAGTGGATTTGGTTCATGTAATCACCAAAAAGACATGAGGGATGTCGTTTTTGAGTGGGAGTTCATTTCTAATTTGGATTAGTAGAACTCAATTTATCATAAATTAAATCAAAGTGAATTTGCATAATTTGTTGTAGTCATTGGCATTCGTTCACCACCTTATGCATAGTTGTAACTGAGATAATAGAACTATAGAATTCTGGATATATACTTTACGAACTGGTATCGTATTGTGTTGAGTGTCAATCTAAAGTTTAAAGTCCTATAGCAAACTTTCAGCAAACTCTATTTACTCTGTGAAATTTAATAGTTGGTATTAAATCGAGAGTAACAATTCCAGTGTTAGTATCTTAAGTATCATGTTTGCCTCCATGATTCTTGATTGTTTTAATATCAAGTTTATCTAGGAGCTGAAAGAATTGTTTTAGAAACCATCATGTGTGGCAGATATAACGATATCTGAAACAATGTTTTGGTTGCAATATGATTGAGTATAATATATGTTCTCATATTTGATGAGAATTTGCAAAGGTTGGAGATGCTAGACATCCTAATCATCCAAAAGGGTTTTGGAAAGTAGCGTTATACTCGCGATTCGTCTTTATAAGCTACATTAGCTTGATCATGAAAGTCGTCATGATAAGTATGAATAGAAGATGTATGTAAAGTGTTTACTACACTAAAAAGATTACTAAAGAATGGATTTTGAAAGAATACCGATCATTTGATGATGGTGATCTACTTGAAAGTGCAAGTCCAAAGGTATTATTATTTGAATATACACGCTTTGGGCTATGTGTCATGTATATGCGCCACTTTTGATGTTGATAGATTCTTTTAAAAAGGAAAAGGAAATGCTGAAAGAGGATCTATAAAATATATTTGGCAGAAAAGAAAAGATTGGAAATATCCAATTTAGGTATATATATGATATGCATGTTATGGTTGTATTCTTTGCTTGTTAAACAATGTGGTTCTTAGGTATTGGATACCGAATTGGTTGGTATGAAATTTCATACAGAGCGACGCAATTCATGAACCACAATGGCCTAAGTAACTAGCAAGAGAATATGTGATGATGTTTATCGAAAACAAACAAATCGTTGTTTGTATTTCTCGTTGACATCAAAGCTTGACTTCAAGATTTGTTTTAATAATTGTTATTTGAATCAGGTATTATGAGAACAAAGGTTATTCAAATAATTACCGTATTCCATATAAGATGGATGATTTACAAATCTAGTTGGAGAAATCACATCCATAAAACCTAATGCTAAAATGTCGCAAGACAAATGATTGAAAGATCACTTACGAAGTGACATCACCGTTTAAATTATATTGAGAAGAAAACATGAAGAATCTCCATATTCATGGATTTTTGGAGTATTTGATTTGATCAAGTGACACTTGTGAGACTTTCCTCGGGATAATTAAAACTTCGTTCAAAGGCCAAAGAAGAACGAACGACTAAAATATTGGAATTTATACATATCGATGTATGTAGTCCATTATGTATAGTCGTAAGCGATGGATTTCATCTTCATATGCTTTTTCCGGGAATTTGAGTGAATGTTCACTTAATGAGAAAGAAGTATGAAATATTTGAAAATGTTCAAAGACTTTCAAGATGAAGTGGAAAATCATTGTAACAAGAAAATAAATGGTTTATGATTTTATCATATGGGATTTATTTGAGTTACAAGTGTAACAAGAAAATAAATGAATTATGATTTTATAATAAAAGGGATTTATTTGAGTTACAAGTTTAGCAAAACACCTAGATTTACATCTCCCGAAACACCATAGGAATATGGAGTGTTTGAGATTTGTAATGAAACCTTGTTTTGACATGGTTGGATCAAAGGTGTTATTGATAAAACTGCCATTATGTTTTAAAAGATTAAAGCTTTAGAGACTTCCGCTTTTACACTGAAAAGAGCTCCATCTTGATCCGTTGAAATGACACCATGGAAGTTATGGTTTGGGGTAAAACCCAAGTTGTCATTTCTTAAATTTTGGTATGATAAACATAAGTAAGATGTTTACAACCGAAGTCGGATGAGCATGTCTTTGTAGGTTATTTCGAATAACAATTGGTTATTCCTCCATAACACCAAGGACAAAAGGGTTTGTCGCTTGAAACATGAAGTTTCTGGAAGAAGGAATTTTTCATAAATGTTAAGTGGGAGGACAATAGAACTTTGATAAGGTTAACGAACCTTAGCTAAATGTGTTGAGTTGCGCAGCGCCGAAAATCGTTCCGAAGGCTGCCATAATGCTCATAGCTTATGTACCTCAAAGGTTGTGGTCACAGAGATCTATGTTCCTATTGAACCAAGTAGGTCGGTTAAACAATCAAATGCTAAGATTTGAGAGTAAATCATTATTGTTTGACAATGATGAACCGAATACATACAAAGAAGCGATGATGGGCCCTGACTCCGTCAAATGGCTTGAAGCCATAAAATCCGTGATAGTTCCATATACGATAAATCAAGTTTTGAACTTGGAAGACCCTCCGGAAAGGTGTAAAAACCTATCGGTCATATTTGGATCTATAAAGAAACATACATAGATGTTTCACATCTATGAAATAGTCGACATGTCGTAAAATATTTTATGACAATGTTCAAGGAGTTGATATGACAAGATTTGATCTTTCATAGCGATATTTAGTCTGGACAGATTAAAGTAGCAACCACTACATATAATTTGGTATATGGTAGATGAATAAACAAAACAAAGTTCTTCTAATAGAATGGTTACCTAGGACATGTACATGACACGATCCAAAGGGTTTTGTTAATTCAAAGGATGCTAAAAGGTGCATGCAAACTTCAATGGTTGAAGTAAGCATCGCGGAGTTGGAATCTTCACCATGATGAAAAAGGAGTTTTTCATCAGGAGACGATGAAGATGCTTGCATTTGCAAGAAATTAAGTGGGAGCGCTAAGACATATTTCTAATACATTATGTGGAGGACATTTTGTTGATTAGAAATGATGTATATTTTATTGACAAAGGTTAAGAATTTCATTTCGATGAAAAACTTAGGCAAAACCCGAATATTTAGCATGAATGTCTATATTGGATAGACTGTGACGCTAATATGGTTGTGCCAAACGTACATATATGAGATATTGAAGGAGTTCAATATAGAAACTACAAGAAATGGTTCTTGTCGCATGGAAAGGAATTAAATCAAGATTCAAGTGTATTGACACTTGATAAGTGAAACAAGATTCAAGTGCTTTGACACTTGATGAGTGAAATCACAAGGATGTTTTGATCAATCATACCATGATATGTACACATCCATATATATCCTATGCTCTAAGTGTTATGAGCATATACCAGAATGAATCATAAAATGATCATTGGACGAATAGTGAGGATATTCTTATGATATTTTTGAAAGAACTAAGAATATATTTGTGTAGAGGTGACAAACAATTACAAATAGTTCATTATAAAGCGTTACATTGATACTAGGTTTGTCACAAGATACAAATTAAGTTTATCTCAATTTAAACTATGGGTGGCACAATGTAATCGAAAGAAGATTCCATAATGGATTTGGATGAAATCCATAGTTAAGACATTGTGACGAATACTACAACAAAAAGGCTAAGTATATGACTGCTATAGTAGCAGCAAAGGAGGGCATTTGTGTCAAGTAGTTTGTTATCAAACTAAGGTGTGGTTCGCAACGGGCTAACACTAAAGATATATTGTACGACAATAGTATCGACGTGTTTTAACCCCAAGAAACTAAAGGTCTTACCAAAAGACCAAATTTATACAATGCCATCTCATTGGAGAATGAGTGATGCGTGAAGACGCAAAGACATGCAAATACACACGGACATGAAGCGTCAGATCCGTAGATTATGTTAACCACTTGCATTTGCGTATATGGAACACCAGAAAGCAATAGGTATTCAATACGCAAAGTTTTCAAACTAGATTATTGTCTCTAGTGCAAGTGGGAGACTGAAGGGAATATGCCCGAGAGGCAATAATAAAGTGGTTATTATCATATTCCTTATTTATGATAAATGTTTATTTTACATGCTATAATTGTATTAATACAGAAGCGTTAATACATGTGTGTTTAATAAACAAAAGAAAGTTCCTAGTTATGCCTCTCTCATAAACTAGCTCGTTGATTAACAAGATGATCAAGGTTTCCTGATCATGGACATTGGATGTTGTTAATAACGGGATCACAACATTAGTGTAATGGTGTGATGAACATTCATCCGAAGTATAAAATTACGATCAAAGTCATTGAGTTTATATTGCTATAACAACTTACGAAGTGATCCTAATCCTTAGACCATGAGATCATGTCAATCACTAACACCGGAAGAGTTTCTTGATAACATCAAACATCATATCGTAACAGGGTGATTATAAAGATGGGTTCAGAACTACTAAAGTGTTATGTTGAGGCCCATGGATCGAGAGTGGAATTTGTTCATCCCGATGACGGATAGATATGCTCTGGGCCCTCTCGGTGATATCACATTGATTAGCTTGCAAGCAAGTGATTTGATCACTAGAATGTTATATCACGGGAACAAGAAAAGATTGCATGTCAGTAACGAGATCAAACTAGGTATGGAGATACCGATGATCGAATCTCGGACATGTAATATATCGCGAAACAAAGGGATTAAGATACTAGCGTAAAAGGTTCCGACGATCACAAGAAAGTCATCATTGAATGTGTGGGAGTCATTATGGGTCTCCAGATCCCGCTTCTGATTATTGATCCGAGAGGGGTCTCGATCATGTCCGAATTATTCGCGAACCGTAGGGTGACACACTTAAGAGACACCGACATCCATTTGGAGCAAAAGTTTCATGCCGAAAAGAATAACAAGCGCAGGAATTTATTTCACTAGATACCGAAATAGGTTTTCGGGTGAAATTGCATAAAGTGGTTATGCATGTGAAATAGAATTCTAGCAAGGGGTTATTTGTGAATGTTTGTCATTAAAGTAATTGACAAAATTCTGAATAAAATAAAAGAGTTTTATTTAATGAGAGTTTGCATTAGATTTGGTGGAAATTTAATGGGAATTTGAGTGGGTTTTTTAGTGGAGGGAATTGAAAGGCATTTGAGTGAGTGGAGTGTCCACCCACATGAATGTGGAAGAGGTGGGGGCAGCCCCATGTCTGGTCGCATGGCCCCTTGGGTGCCCCCCTCTCCCTATAAAAGGAGCCCCCCTCCCTCTCTCTCACTTACACCTCCTCATGAAGGATCTCTCTCCCCCTCTAGAATTTATCCCCCATGGTCTCGGACTAGCGAGATACATGTTCCCGGTGGCTATTCGGCAAGAAAGAGTTGTGCTTCCGCTGCATCGCTGGAGAGAGGAGGCGGAGGTTGCTCTGTGCCTCGAATGTGTGTGCGAGCACGGATGCGCCATTGCTTTATGGCGCTAGGACTTCCTCTCGATCTTGAGATCGGCAAGAGATCGTCTACATCAACCACGAGTTTGGACTCGTTAAGCTTTGTCAGTCTTCAAGGGTATGTTCTCTACGGATATACATCCGCCCGTTGTTTGTATCTAGTAGATAGATCTTGGTACATAGTTGTTCCCATTGTAGGAATTTTTTTTGTTTTCTATGTTGCGAACCCTACAAAGGAAACTTATAGGCACAAAGGTAGGCCGAGGAGCTTCCTGGGGTGGCCAAACCCCCTCCAGGCGTGGGGCTAGTGGGCCCGCGCCTGGGGGTGGGTCTGGGCCCCCCAGGCCTCCTCTCTAGCTCCCCTTCTTGCTCCGTGGACCTTCTGGTGAGAAATAGTTTTTGGCATATGGATTTTTCCTGATAGTTCATTTTCTGCACAAAAACAAGACACCAAGGTAATTCTGCTGAAAATAGCGTCAGTCTGTGTTAGTTGTATCCAAATCACACAAGTTTAGAGGAGAAACAATAGCAAAGTGTTCGAGAAAGTAGATACGTTTTGGACGTATCACTTGCAACACGTTTGAGATGTTTCCTTCCTCCTACTAGTTCGATAACCTCGGTTTCTTACTGAGGGAAGACTTGTTGTTGTGCTATGTCACCTTGCTCTTGGGGTTTCCCAACGAAGCGCTCCCACATCAACGAGGCGCCATCACCCGGCGCTACACTAGATTTCCGACGATGATTCCTGAACAAAAGTCGAAGCCATTGTTCCCCTCTACAGTTTTTCTCTATACGACGTTGCGAGATTCCCCACAGTTTTCTCACCATCGTCTCTTGACCGAGCTAGTTGATGATATTCAGATCCAATTCTATTATGCCGTCAGATCTCGGTAATCTTGTAAATAGGACCCTAACTATTTTAAAAATCCAACCCGCGGTCCCTAGGCTCGGCCATGTGTCAGCATTCCGCTGGCCCGCGCGCGTGTGGCCCCCTTGCAACGCTGACCTCACTAGTTTGTGCCTGTGGGTAAGCTAATCCTGTGTATCAAAAGTTTTGCTATTTTCTGAATTCCAAAAATAAAAACATAAATGACTATGAACATGATTTGGTTAATAACTTTTAAATACAATTGAATTTGAATAAAAGTCTAATATAAAAAAATATTTAGTTTTCAAATATGAATCCAATTGTAAATTCAAATCTTTTCAAAACTAATTCAAAGTAGTCAAACATTTGACTATGACACCTCTTTAATAATTTGACTTTAACAATAATATAAATTCATATTTTCAAACAATACAAATAATATATGTTTTTGAATCATAAAAATGTGAGGAATCTGTTTATGCTATTTATAATATCATTTGAGCAATTTAAAATTTTCGAATTATTAAATGCCAATAAATACATATTTCATAATAGTTGCATAACTTTAAATTCGTAATTCCAAATTCAACAAATGATATGTTTAAATCGATTGTCTCGACGAGCCCGTTCTATCTATGCATTCCATGATATGAATTAAAGCATGCATCATACAAATATTAATTGGGCAGCAATGTTTATGGGAGTAAATCATGGCTAAAAACATAATAAAATGCTTTCATCTTGTACCTAACACCTTACCCATGCCATGCTATGTATACCATGCAACTTATGCATCATATCATCATGGCATAACTTGTTTGATTGTTGCATATGTTTTATATGATTGTGCAATGTATTTATTTTGATCCCTTATGTGTTTGGTTTTTATCCGGATAGATGCCGAGGAAGGATCTTATCAGGAGTCTCAGGAGCTTTACGCGAAGCCATCTTACTTTGCAACTGAACTGCCAGGCAACCATTTCCCCATGATTGCACTACATATAGCACCTATTGCATCTATATTATTCTTGCATCATATATCACGATTCGAATTAAATTGAATCCCAAGTATTGCATAGCCTTTACTTCTAAACCCCGCCGAAGCTTGTTCCCTTCATCATATGAGCCATATCGCATGTGTAGGGTTTGTGAGTGTCTTTGAATAATGAGGTACCTAAATAACTGAAGTGATTAGTAATGGGATAACTAATGAAAGAGGCATCGATGGGCATTATCTGCTATTTGGTTCTTTAAGCTCACTTGTGTTCCGTAGGACCCCGAGCACTTGATACCTATTCCTTGACTATGGCACTATCCATATATGGGACCATGAATCTCCTTAGTCCTAGCTTGAGTCATATTTAATTTCTTGGGACCACAAACTAGTTTGGGGCATTATTACTATCATGTACTTATGCCATGTTTTACTTCTTATTTACTATTGTTGCTCATGGAGAGCGTTTACTATTGTACTATTTAGGATGTGTGATACGTTTATGCGGCATCGACAAGCCCAGTCACACTTTTAGGTTCCCAGTCATTTACAGCCATTGACACAAACCTCTGGGTCCATCTCGGAGCCGGCCAGCTTCGTCGTGGGGTTTCTTAGTGGGGTGTCCCCTTGAAATCAACTATGAATCTTGTGAATGCTTTGTCGTGATGCCTCATTGGGTTTTTATTTTTTTTCTAAGGTTGATCATGCGTGTGTTTATATTTGTGCACTCTTGTTGGGTAAATCTTTTTAAAAGTCGTGTCCGCGGTTATGGACGACTTGGAGCGCAGTTTCTCGATCATAGACAAGCATAACAAAAGTACCACTTTTAAATTGACTAAAGCTTGACTAGTAATAGTGCAATATTCATGGAATGATTAATAAAACTGGTGGCAGGGGGAGGCCCCCCTTAAGGATAGGTTCCCTCTTATCCTGGGAGATTAAGCACCTCTTCAAGTTGGGTGGCAGATTCAATGTAAGGAACGGTAGAAGGACCTGTTTTTGGACTGATTGGTGGCAGGGGAGGGCCCCCTTAAGGATAGGTTCCCGCTTCTCTTCAGCATCACGAATGACCAGCTTATCTTGGTGGAGTCCATGGTGAACTCTCACCTTAGGTTCCAACGGTCGCTTAATCCTGTGATGTCTCGGCAGTGGGGTCTGCTTCGCGGTATCATTGAGAATACTACCCTCGTCGAGGGGTGCGACTAGGTGTCTTGGGCTCTTGAGCCTTCGGGGCAGTTTTTGGTAAAATCTATGTATGCGCTATTGTCTCGTGGGGCGACGGTGCCGTACACCAAGGATGTCTGGGCTGCGAAACTGCCACTAAAGATCAGGATCTTCTCGTGGCAGCTCATTCTCAACCGCCTACCTTCCAGCAAGTTGGTGGCTGCTAGACATGGCCCCGCCAATGGCTTCTGCACGCTCTGCGGGGCTCAGGGAGACGTGTCCCATATTTTCTTTCAGTGCCCTATCGCTAGCTTTGCTTGGAGCTCCTTTAGGGAAATATTTGGATGCTCCAGGAGCCCGACTAACTTTGCTCAATTTTCGCCATTTTAGACGATTTCTCGGGTGGGACTCGTAGAGCGATTTGTGTAGGGTTTGCAGCATAGAAAACAAAAAATTTCCTACGATGGGAACAACTATGTACCAAGATCTATCTACTAGATACAAACAACGGGCGGATGTAAATCCGTAGAGAACATACCCTTGAAGACCGACAAAGCTTAACGAGTCCAAACTCGTGGTTGATGTAGACGATCTCTTGCCGATCTCAAGATCGAGAGGAAGTCCTAGCGCCGCAAAACAGCAACAGATCCGTGCTCGCACACGCCGTTCGAGGCACCGAGCAACCTCTGCCTCCTCGCTCCAGCGATGCATGAAGCACAACTCTTTCTTGCCGAATAGCCACGGGAACATGTATCTCGCTAGTCCGAGACCATGGGGAATAAATTCTAGAGGAGAGAGATCCTTCACGAGGAGGTGTGGTGTGAGAGGAGGAGGGGCCTTTATAGGGGAGAGGGGGCACCCAAGGGCATGGCGCCCAGCCATGGGGCTGCCCCCACCTCTTCCACATTCATGTGGGTGGAGCTCCCACTCAAAATGAAAAGCCTCCACTCCCATTAAAAAGCCTCCACTCAAAAATCCACTCACATGCATTAAATTTCCACCAAATTTAATGCAAGCTCTCATTTAAATAAAACTCTTTTATTTATTTAATCAGAATTTTGTTAATTACTTTAATTAACAAACATTCACATAAAAACCCTTGCTAGTATTCCATTTCACATGCAGAACCAGTTTCAGCAATTTCAACAAAAAGCTTTCGTGTCTAGTGAAATAAATTCCCGCGCTTTCCTTTTCTTTTCGGCATGAAACTTTTGCTCCAATTGGATGTCGGTGTCTCTTAAGCGTGTCACCCTACGGTTCGCGAATAATATGGACATGATCGAGACCCCTCTCAGATCAATAATCAGAAGCGGGATCTGGAGACCCATACTGACTCCCACACATTCAACGATGACTTTCTTGTGATCGTCGGAACCTTTTACGCTAGTATATTAATCCTTTTGTTTCGCGATATATTACATGTACAAGATTCGATCATCGGTATCACCATACCTAGTTTGATCTTGTTACTGACATGCACTCTTTTCTCGTTCCCGTGATATAACATTCTAGTGATCAAATCACTTGCTTGCAAGCTAACCAATGTGATATCGCCGAGAGGGCACAGAGTATACCTATCCGTCATCGGGATGAACAAATTCCACTCTCGATCCATGGTCCTCAATGTAACACCCTCAGAATCGGCCCTATGCAAGTTTGAGCGAATCCCGCCAAACCCGCATAGAAACGATTCAAAGGTGCCCACCAGGCACTTTCGTGCGGGTGGAAAACGAAGTAATAACATTACACAATAGTCCTCGATGGGACCCACAGAACAGATATATATACAACACGACTACAAGGGTCAAGAATACAGATATACGGTACAAAGATCCAAATCACCTTGAAAAGATAGAGCGTCCGACTACGGACAAGATGCAAATGGGGCTAAGATCCCTGGAGAATAACCAATGGCGTCCATAACCCTGCCCAGGCCAAGCCGGAAGGGTAACCCTGCTAACGACGTCGATCTCAAACCTGCTTAAACAAAAGGGGTGCCGACAAAGGGCAAAGGAAAAAGAGGAGCCAAGATCTTGAGGCCAGTACACGGCGAGACTAGAATTCGGCGGTCCTCGCCTACATAGGTATGGTGGACTGAAGCGGCAGCATGCACTAAACAACCTATAGAGACTCGATACAACTGGCGGTTATCAGAGAGGGGTAAGAAAGACCTATCCGGATCCAACCTGAAGTTAACACCAAACAAACCCATCCTGGTGTTTCCCCCCTCGAGACCAAACGAGGAAGTCAACCGAGGAACTCACACAGTTGGCAGTTTTACTTATACTGTTATCGTTGCAGCAATTACTAGTCAGGTTTAGATAATCATCCTGATAAAGTAGGCAGTGGGCACTTTTAGTTAACCATTCCGTTATAGTTACAACACTTACTAATCAGATACAGATAGCATGAGATAACCCAAAACCCAGCAGTTGTTGGTACTTTTATTCAGCCATTCCGTTGTAGTTGCAATACTTACTAGTCAGATACAATTGTCGCAAGCGACAACCTAAACAAGCAATTGTGGGCAGTATTAGTTAGCCATTCCATTATAGTGAAGCTGATTACTAGTCATTATAAAGTCAAATTTATAGCAATAAACTTTAGTTATGCTTGTCTATGGTCGAGATACTGTGCTCCAAGTCGTCCATAACCGCGGACACGGCTTTCAGAAAGTTTTACCCGGCCGGGGTGCACCAATAGCAACACACGCTCGATCAACCTCGGAAAAACCAAATCAAAACCCAACGAGGCTTTCACGACAAAGCAAAGGATTCAGAAATATTTCAGGGGGCCACCCCATTGAGTAGACCCGCAACGAAGTAAGCTAGCTCCGAGACGGACTCAAGGTTTGCGTCAATGGCTGTAAACGACTGGGAACCCGAAAGAGTGGCTGGGCTTGTCGATACCGCGAAAATACTCCGCTTACCTAAACAGTACAGTGTGCTCCTTGCACAAACGTAAATACAGTAGTAGCATGGCATAAGTACAGGATCGTAAATAAAACCTCAAACTAGTTTGTGGCCCCTAGAAATAAGAATGAATCATGCTCTGGCTCAGGGGGGTACCATATACCTCCCGGATGTGGATAGCGCGATAAATCAAGGAACAAGTATCAAGTACTCGGGGTCCTACGGGACACAAGTGGGCGTTCGGAAACCAAATATTTTCTATCACCCACCGATGCCTCTGCTTACTTCAATTTTAGTTGTTAAACAGGAATTAAAGTGAACGATAAGTAAAACCATGATCATCTCCAACATCAAACATGCGGCAAGGCTCCAACAACTGTGGCATTTGACGACACGCAACAGCACTTGAGCAAGCGACTAAGACGCGCAGGTCCAACTATCTACCAAACAACAGGTAATAGGGTGTGTCCAAGGCAATATAAGGCTGCAAGGGATATCACGGGTACGAAAACTAGAGCATCGCAACACAGATAGCAATAGATCAACAGGAGGGAATAAATACTATAAAAGTAAGATAGGTAGAAAGGGGGAGATGCTCGCCTGAAAAACATTGCCGAAGGTTCAACCGAAGATCGGGTCGACACTCGCATCAACTCAACGGCCTTATCCGCGAAGAACCAAAACACTAGAATAAACACCGGATGCAATATTTAATACAACGGCAGAAGATCGGCATGATGCATGCATGATGTATGACATGGCAAAGGCGCGATGCGATTAATCAAGGTTAAGCGGAACCGGGGTCCCAACAATTAAATATATGGTTCAAGTTATTTAGCTACCCCGCAATTTAATTGTTATTTGAACATGGCAAAATATAGCACCAATTCGCTACACAAGTTTAAATGAGGCCAATACGAGACTAGACTTGCCCGCATATGGGCCCCATATTTAATTATTAGGTGAATCGGCAAAAGGCCCCCAAACCAATTATATGCATGCGAGTATGACAATTTAATATGCAACAAGTAGATGTCGTTTAATAAAATAAGGTCTCGGGTTTGGGTTCACACATTAGGGGGGTCTCGACGAACTTGAGGTTCCGGGGTGCGGGGTCGGTCTCGGGGTCGTCGGGTCCGGGAAGAAGATCTTGTCGCACGGTGTCCGGGTAGGCAAACTTGTCGGTTCCGACTCCGATTGTCGGTGTCAGGCTCGGGTCTCGGCACTGGGAGATCTTGGTGTTCCGGTTCAAAGTGCTCGAGTGTCGGTGACGGGTTTGGGAATGGTGCCGATGATTCACCAGATTATCTTGGTCGGTGATGATAACTCCACTCGGTGTGGACCTTGTTTGTCGTCTTGAAACTTTAGTGTCGTTCCACCAACTACGACGACCGCGGCCCTCGTATCAAAGGTCTTGGTACGGTTCGGTTCCCCAGGTCATCTTCTATCTTGCTAGCATGTTCATCATCCGTCATATCCGCGTCCACTTCAACAACATCTACACATCACCACAACTGCAACTTCACGTATCCATCTCCTCACACGAGCATCACATCCACACACCACACAACTCCAACACGCCACCAGATTGCCAACTACACAACACCAACATCTCACCAAGACAGGGCATGGACCCGGCATGGGCACACGCGCGACAGAGAGGAGGAACGCAGGGGGGACGGTGACCGACGCCAGGTCGCGACATGGGCTTGGGCGCACGGTCAGGATGCCTGCAGAGGGACCTGGTGGCAACGGGCCAAGGGGCCGGCGGCCGGAGCACGGAACAGGAGGAGCCGAGGGCGAGGATGGAGCTCGGGGCGGAGCCGATGGCGGCGGGGAGGAGGACGGCGGGGACGAGGCAGAGAGGAGGTGGAGCCAGACGCGGGAAGGAGGTGGGGCACCGCGGCTCGCGGGGAGAGGGAGGCCGGCGAGGGGGTGGCGGAGATGAGCGCGGCCGGCCGAGGAAGGCGGAGGCGGGCGAAGCGACGGCCGGAGAGGAGGAGGTCGAGGCCGCGGAGGTCGACGGAAGCGGGTCGGAGGCGGACGATGGCGCAGACGGGCGGCGCCGAGCGCCGAGGGGAGCAGGGCGGGCGAGCGGTTGGGGACGGAGAGGGTGAGCGGCGGCCGGGTCGCGAGCGGTGGCGCGAGGAGGCGGCCGAGCGAAGGGGTGGCGAGCTCAAGCCGGAGGTCGGGAGGCGCAGCGACCGAGGAGGTTAGGCGGGCGCCAGTGTGACAGAGGACAGGATGGAAGGCGAGGGCGACTGCAAGGAGGAGGCGGATCGGTGGGACGCGGGAGCGGGGTCAGGAAGAGAGAGCGGGAAGGGATGGGCGGGTTCATGTGAGTGTGTGCGTGGTGGGGCCTGTGGTGGGACAGGCGCAGGTGGGAACCGGCGGTGGCGTGTGGGGTTTGATCGGCAGGAGGGTGGCGGCGGGTGAGGGAGATTGGGGTGGGGATCTGGGTGGTTGGGGGATTAGGGTTAGGGATCTGGGGCTAGGTTTGGTAGATTAGGGTTTGAAACGGGCTGGGCCGCTGGGGGTAGTAGGTGGGATGGCCTAAACGGTCGGCCTGCCCCTCCCGGTTTATAAAACTTTTTATTAGATTAGATTAAACTTTTATTTTTGTTAAGCCTTTATAAATAGTTTGTAGAGAATACATAATATCTAGAAGACTAGGGTTTTATATTTGAAATAAAGGGGAGCGATAAATAGAAAACAAAAATAGGTTTTTGGTAAAATAGTTTTATGAAAAACATGCATGATGATGTCATGATGATGCAAAGAGATAAGACACGCAAATTTCTATTAGTGGTAATTGCGGGATGCCACAATTCGACACCACTAACAATGGATCTCGCCCTCGAGATCCGCCTCATGGTACCGGAAGGAAGGTCGGCGAACTCCGTCTTCTCGCTTCGTGTAGATCCTCGCGACACCACTAACAAGGTTCCATTCTCCATCTTGAAATCGGCGACACCACCAACAAGAGGTCGTTGTCCGTGATCGTCGAGGGAACACTCCGGAAACAAAAGGTCGGAGGTAGAGGTATCAACAAATCTATCCACCTCTAGCTTCCATGGACGGAGTAAAATTGCATCGATCCACCATTCAATGTACAAAGCAAATGATAAGAGTAGTGGTATGGTCGCGACTCCATCCCGCACTCAAAGCATTACTCTGTACACGAACAGATAGGTTATGCAACCAACCCTCAGGATTCAGACTGAAGATCTCGACAAACAAGGTTCAGGAACAAAGGGGTGATGCAGACTCTGCATCGGATCTGGCGTAGATGATGTCGTCGCGTCGGAAAACACCGGAAGGCACAAACAAGGAACAAAGAATGGTACCACAGTAGACGAACTCCTCAGGCAGCATGAACACCGGATGGTAGAACACCGTTATCAAAGAAGGAAGCGAAACCCTGAAGATACGACGGAAAACCCAACCACGAGAAGTCCTGGACTCGAAGAAAGAGAAGAGAGCGGATTCAAAACACGTAGAGGTAAGAGGAGAATAGCAGAGGGGTAAGGAGTAAAAATCAGACCTAACCAGAACTATCCAACCGATTTTCAAATATAGTTTTGACACTCTACTTCGGCCGTTAGCTAGGTTATCCTACAGGCTGGACTTGTGGGGTATCGCAACTGCTGAGCTCTGATACCACTCTGTAACACCCTCAGAATCGGCCCTATGCAAGTTTGAGCGAAGCCCGCCAAACCCGCATAGAAACGATTCAAAGTTGCCCACCAGGCACTTTCGTGCGGGTGGAAAACGAAGTAATAACATTACACAACAGTCCTCGATGGGACCCACAGAACAGATATATATACAACACGACTACAAGGGTCAAGAATACAGATATACGGTACAAAGATCCAAATCACCTTGAAAAGATGGAGCGTCCGACTACGGACAAGATGCAAATGGGGCTAAGAGCCCTGGAGAATAACCAATGGCGTCCATAACCCTGCCAGCCAAAGCGGAAGGGTAACCTCGCTAACGACGCCGATCTCAAACCTGCTTAAACAAAAGGGTGCCGACAAAGGGCAAAGGAAAAGAGGAGCGTCGATCGAGGCCAGTACACGGCGAGACTAGAATTCGGCGGTCCTCGCCTACATAGGTATGGTGGACTGAAGCGGCAGCGGCAGCATGCACTAAACAACCTATAGAGACTCGATACAACTGGCGGTTATCAGAGAGGGGTAAGAAAGACCTATCCGGATCCAACCTGAAGTTAACACCAAACAAACCCATCCTGGTGTTTCCCCCCTCGAGACCAAACGAGGAAGTCAACCGAGGAACTCACAGCTTGGCGCTTTACTTATACTGTTATCGTTGCAGCAATTACTAGTCAGGTTTAGATAATCATCCTGATAAAGTAGGCAGTGGGCACTTTTAGTTAACCATTCCGTTATAGTTACAACACTTACTAATCAGATACAGATAGCATGAGATAACCCAAAACCCAGCAGTTGTTGGAACTTTTATTCAGCCATTCCGTTGTAGTTGCAATACTTACTAGTCAGGTACAATTATCGCAAGCGACAACCTAAACAAGCAATTGTGGGCAGTATTAGTTAGCCATTCCATTATAGTGAAGCTGATTACTAGTCATTATAAAGTCAAATTTATAGCAATAACCTTTAGTTATGCTTGTCTATGGTCGAGATACTGTGCTCCAAGTCGTCCATAACCGCGGACACGGCTTTCAGAAAGTTTTACCCGGCCGGAGTGCACCAATAGCAACACACGCTCGATCAACCTCGGAAAAACCAAATCAAAACCCAACGAGGCTTTCACGACAAATCAAAGGATTCAGAAATATTTCAGGGGGCCACCCCATTGAGTAGACCCGCAACGAAGTAAGCTAGCTCCGAGACGGACTCAAGGTTTGCGTCAATGGCTGTAAACGACTGGGAACCCGAAAGTGTGGCTGGGCTTGTCGATACCGCGAAAACACTCCGCTTACCTAAATAGTACAGTGTGCTCCTCGCACAAACGTAAATACAGTAGTAGCATGGCATAAGTACAGGATCGTAAATAAAACCTCAAACTAGTTTGTGGCCCCAAGAAATAAGAATGAATCATGCTCTGGCTCAGGGGGGTCCCATATACCTCCCGGATGTGGATAGCGCGATAAATCAAGGAACAGGTATCAAGTACTCGGGGTCCTACGGGACACAAGTGGGCGTTCGGAAACCAAATATTTTCTATCACCCACCGATGCCTCTGCTTACTTCAATTTTAGTTGTTAAACAGGAATTAAAGTGAACGATAAGTAAAACCATGATCATCTCCAACATCAAACATGCGGCAAGGCTCCAACAACTGTGGCATTTGACGACACGCAACAGCACTTGAGCAAGCGACTAAGACGCGCAGGTCCAACTATCTACCAAACAACAGGTAATAGGGTGTGTCCAAGGCAATATAGGGCTGCAAGGGATATCACGGTACGAAAACTAGAGCAACGCGACACGTAGCAATAGATCAACAGGAGGGAATAAATACTATAAAAGTAAGATAGGTAGAAAGGGGAGATGCTCTTTGAAAAACATTGCCGAAGGTTCAACCGAAGATCGGGTCGACACTCGCATCAACTCAACGGCCTTATCCGCGAAGAACCAAAACACTAGAATAAACACCGGATGCAATATTTAATACAACGGCAGAAGATCGGCATGATGCATGCATGATGTATGACATGGAAAGGCGCGATGCGATTAATCAAGGTTAAGCGGAACCGGGGTCCCAACAATTAAATATATGGTTCAAGTTATTTAGCTACCCCGCAATTTAATTGTTATTTGAACATGGCAAAATATAGCACCAATTCGCTACACAAGTTTAAATGAGGCCAATACGAGACTAGACTTGCCCGCATATGGGCCCCATATTTAATTATTAGGTGAATCGGCAAAAGGCCCCCAAACCAATGATATGCATGCGAGTATGACAATTTAATATGCAACAAGTAGATGTCGTTTAATAAAATAAGGTATCGGGTTTGGGTTCACACATTTGGGGGGTCTCGACGAACTTGAGGTTCCGGGGTGCGGGGTCGGTCTCGGGGTCGTCGGGTCCGGGAAGAAGATCTTGTCGCACGGTGTCCGGGTAGGCAAACTTGTCGGTTCCGGCTCCGATTGTCGGTGTCGGGCTCGGGTCTCGGCACTGGGAGATCTTGGTGTTCCGGTTCAAAGTGCTCGAGTGTCGGTGACGGGTTTGGGAACGGTGCCGATGATTCACCAGATTATCTTGGTCGGTGATGATAACTCCACTCGGTGTCGACCTTGTTTGTCGTCTTGAAACTTTAGTGTCGTTCCACCAACTACGACGACCGCGGCCCTCGTATCAAAGGTCTTGGTACGGTTCGGTTCCCCAGGTCATCTTCAATCTTGCTAGCATGTTCATCATCCGTCATATCCGCGTCCACTTCAACAATATCTACACATCACCACAACTGCAACTTCACGTATCCATCTCCTCACACGAGCATCACATCCACACACCACACAACTCCAACACGCCACCAGATTGCCAACTACACAACACCAACATCTCACCAAGACAGGGCATGGACCCGGCATGGGCACACGCGCGACAGAGAGGAGGAACGCAGGGGGGACGGTGACCGACGCCAGGTCGCGACATGGGCTTGGGCGCACGGTCAGGATGCCTGCAGAGGGACCTGGTGGCAACGGGCCAAGGGGCCGGCGGCCGGAGCACGGAACAGGAGGAGCCGAGGGCGAGGGTGGAGCTCGGGGCGGAGCCGATAGCGGCGGGGAGGAGGACGGCGAGGACGAGGCAGAGAGGAGGTGGAGCCAGACGCGGGAAGGAGGTGGGGCACCGCGGCTCGCGGGGAGAGGGAGGCCGGCGGCGCTCGCGAGGCGGGGGGTGGCCGGAGGCGGCGCGCGCCGGGCCGGAGGGGAAGGCGGAGGCGGGGCGAGCGCGGACGGCCGGAGAGGGAGGAGGTCGAGGCCGCGCGGAGGTCGACGGAGCAGGCGGGTCGGAAGGCGGCGGACGATGGTGCGCAGACGGGCGGCGGGGCGCCGGAGCGTGCCGACGAGGGGGAGAAGGGGCGGGCGGAGCGGTTGGGGACGGAGAGGGTGAGCGGCGGCGGCCGGGGTCGCGAGCGGGCGCCGAGGAGGCGGCCGAGCGAAGCGGTGGCGAGCGAGCCGAGGTCGGGAGGCGCAGCGACCGGAGGAGGTTGGGCGGCGGGCACCAAGGCTGGCGGAGAGGAGGACTGGCAAGGCGAGGGCGATCGGCAAGGGAGGGCTCGGGTGGGACGCGGGGGAGCGGGGTCAGGGAAGAGAGAGCGGGAAGGGATGGGCGGGTTCAAGGTGTGTGCGTGGTGGGCCTGTGGTGGGACAGGCGGGGGCAGGTGGGAACTGGGCAGGTGGCGTGTGGGGTTTGATCGGCAGGAGGGTGGCGGCGGGTGAGGGAGATTGGGGTGGGGATCTGGGTGGTTGGGGGATTAGGGTTAGGGATCTGGGGCTAGGTTTGGTAGATTAGGGTTTGAAACGGGCTGGGCCGCTGGGGGTAGTAGGTGGGCTGGCCTAAACGGTCGGCCTACCCCTCCCGGTTTATAAAACTTTTTATTAGATTAGATTAAACTTTTATTTTTGTTAAGCCTTTATAAATAGTTTGTAGAGAATACATAATATCTAGAAGACTAGGGTTTTATATTTGAAATAAAGGGGAGCGATAAATAGAAAACAAAAATAGGTTTTTGGTAAAATAGTTTTATGAAAAACATGCATGATGATGTCATGATGATGCAAAGAGATAAGACACGCAAATTTCTATTAGTGGTAATTGCGGGATGCCACACTCAACATAACACTTTAGTAGTTCTGAATCCATCTTTATAATCACCCTATTACGGTGTGACGTTTGATGTTATCAAGAAACTCTTCCGGTGTTAGTGATTGAAATGATCTCATGGTCTAAGGATTAGGATCACTTTGTAAGATGTTATAGCAATATAAACTCAATGACTTTGATCGTAATGCTATACTTCGGATGAATGTTCATCACACCATTACACTAATGTTGTGACCTCGTTATTAACAACATCCAATGTCCATGATCAGGAAACCTATGATCATCTTGTTAATCAACGAGCTAGTTTATAAGAGAGGCATAACTAGGAACTTTCTTTTGTTTATTAAACACACATGTATTAACGTTTCCATATTAATACACTTATAGCATGTAAAATAAACATTTATCATAAACAGGAATACGATAATAACCACTTTATTATTGCCTCTCGGGCATATTCCTTGATCTCCCACTTGCACCAGAGACAATAATCTAGTTTGAAAAACTTTGCGTATTGAACATCTATGGCTTTCTGGTGTTCCATATACGCAACTGCAAGTGGTTAACATAATCTACGGATCTGACGCTTCAGGTCCGTGTGTATTTGCATGTCTTTGCGTCTCCACGCATCACTCATTCTCCAATGAGATGGCATTGTATAAATTTGGTCTTTTGGTGAGACCTTTAGTTCCTTGGGGTTAAAACACATCGATACTATTGTCATACAATATATCTTTAGTGTTAGCCCATTGCGAACCACACCTTAGTTTGATAACAAACTACTTGACACAAATTCCCTCCTTTGCTGCTACTATAGCAGTCATATACTTAGCCTTTTGTTGTAGTATTCGTCACAATGTCTTAAACTTTGGAACTCTTCCAAATCCATCATGGAATCTTCTTTCCATTACATTGTGCCACCCATAGTTTAAATTGAGATAAACTTAATTTGTATATTGTGACAAAACTAGTATCAATGTAACGCTTTACAATGAACTATTTGTAATTGTTTGTCACCTCTACACAAATATATTCTTAGTTCTTCCAAAAGATCATAAGAATATCCTCACTATCGTCCAATGATCATTTTATGATTCATTCTGGTATATGCTCATAACACTTAGAGCATAGGACATATCTGGATGTGTACATATCATGGTGTAACACCCTCAGAATTGGACCTATGCAAGTTTGAGCAAAATTCGCCAAACCCGCATAGAAACGATTCAAAGGTGCCCACCAGGCACTTTCGTGCGGGTGGAAAACGAAGTAATAACATTACACAACAGTCCTCGATGGGACCCACGTAGATATATATAACATGACTCCATGAGTCAAGAATACAAATATAATATACAAAGATCCAAAGCACCTTGAAAACGATAGAGCGTCCAGCTACGGACAAGATGCAAATGGGGCTAAGAGCCCTGAAGAATAACCAATGGCGTCCATAACCTGTGCCAAGCCGAAGGGTAACCTCGCTAACGGCGCCGATCTCAAAACCGCTTGAACAAAGAGGTGCCGACAAAGGGCAAAGGAAAGAAGGAGCGCCGATCTTGAGGCCAAGACACGGCGAGGCTAGAATTCGGGGTCCTCGCCTACATAGGTATGGTGGATCAAGCCAGCGGCAAGATGCACTAAACAACCTATAGAGACTCGATACATCCGCGGATATCGAGAGGGATGAGAATAACCTAACCGGATCCAACCCGAGGCTAACACCAAACAAACCCATCCGGTGTTTCCTCGAGACCAAACGAGGAAGTCAACCGAGGAACTCACACCGCTGGCGCTTTATTTATTCGCTATCGCTGCGGCAATTACTAGTCGTTTAGATAATCATCCCGATAAAGTAAACAGTGGGCACTTTTAGTTAACCATTCCGTGATAGTGGCAACACTTACTAGTCGATACATTTATCATGAGATAACCCAAAAACCCAGCGCTTGTTGGTACTTTATTTCAGCCATTCCTAGAAGTTGCAAGATTTACCGATCAGTACAATTGTCGCAAGCGACAACCAAACAAGCAATTGTGGTATTATTAGCCATTCCGTTATAGTGAAGCTGATTACTAGTCATGATAAGTCAAATTTATAGCAAAGATAAACTTTAGTTATGCTTGTCTATGATCGAGATATCGTGCTCCAAGTCGCCCATATCCGCGACACGGCTTTCGAAAGTTTTACCGGGTGCACCAATAGCAACACACGCCGATCAACCTCGAAAACCAACTCAAAACCCAACGAGGCTTTCACGATCGAACAATCACAAGATTCAAATATTTCAGGGGCCACCCTTAAGTAGATCCCGAACGGCCAATGACTCGAGACGGGCTCAAGGTTTGGGTAGACGGTGTGAACGATCGGGAACCCGAAAGTGTGGCTGGGCTTGTCGACACCGCTGAATCGTGTCCCGATCCTAACAGACAAAGGTGCTCCTCGCACAAATTAAATACGTAAAGTAGCATGGCATAAGTACAGGATAGTAAATAAAACCTCAAACTAGTTTGTGGCCCCAAGAAATAAGACGGAATCAAGCTCGCCTGTGGGGCCCATATACCTCCGGATGTGGATAGCGCGATAAATCAAGGAACAGTATCAAGTACTGGGTCTTACGGGACACAAGTGGGCGTCGAAACCAAATATTTTCTATCACCCACCGATGCCTCTGCTTATTCAATTTTAGTTGTTAAACAGAAATTAAAGTGACGATAAGTAAAACTAGAATCATCTCCAACATCAACATGCGGCAATACATCAGCAACTGTGGCATATGACGACACACATCAGCACTTGAGCAAGCAACTACGACGCGCAAGTCCAACTATCTACCAAACAACAGGTAATAGGGTGTGGCCAAGGCAATATAGGGCTGCACGGTATATCACAGGTACGGAAACTAAAGCATCGCAACACAGATAGCAATAGATCAACAGGAGGGAATAAATACTATGAAAGTAAGATAGGTAGAAAGGGGGAGATGCTCGCCTGAAAACATGTCGAAGGTTTTTCCCGAAGATCGGGGCAAAGCTCGCATCAACTCAACGGCCTTATCCGCGAAGAAGCAAAACACTAGGAGAAACACCGGATGCAATATTTAATACAACGGCAGAAGATCGGCATGATGCATGTATGATGAATGACATGGCAAAGGTGCGATGCAATTAGGTCAATATTAAGTGGAACCGGGGTTCCGACAATTAATTAAATGGTTCAAGTTGTTTAGAACCCCGCAATTTAAATGTTGTTTTAACATGGCAGAATATATCACCGGTTCGCTACACAAATTTAAATGATGCCGATATGAGACTAGATTTGCCCGCATATGGGCCCCATATTTAATTATTAGGTGAATCGGCATAAGGCCCCTAAACCACAGATATGCATGCGAGATGAATGATTTGATATGCAACAAGTTGTTATTATGTTATAAAATAGGGTTGGCGGGAAGGGGTTCACACATTAGGGTTCGACGATCTTGGGGTTCCGGGGTTCGGGGTCGGTCTCAGGGTCCAGGGTTCGACGGGCTCGGCGGAATCGTTCTCGGACTCCGGGGGTTAGGGTCTCGGAACGGGGTAGTTCTTGTCGCGTCCGGGAAGCAGGTCTTGGTTCGGTGTCGGGGTGTCTCGAATTCTTCCGGGCCGATGCCGTTCTTGTCGTCGCGACGGTCTTGTCGGGTTCTCAAGTCGGGTCGGTCTTGGCTTCGGGGTGAAGGGCTTGTCGGTCTCGTGGCGATCTCGGCGTCCCTCAGGTTCGGGTTTTGGCGTCCGCGGGAAGTGCTTGGTGGTTTCGAGAAGGAGGTCTTGTCGCATCCGATGGATCGGTCCCCGGGTCGAAGAACTTGGCGCGCCAGGGTTCGGTCTTCGGACCTTGGTCGAGTCATCGGTAGATCTTGTTCATGTCGAAGATCCTGGCGTCCGGGAAGGAGAGCTTGACGCGTCGGGGTTCGGTCTTCGGTGTCCAAGAAGGAGGTCTTGGCAATCTAGGAGGCCCAGGAAGGCGATCTTGGCATTCTGCAGGTTCAGGTCCTGGCGCTTGAGCTCGACCTTCGGTTCGGGGACTCAGGGTTCAGGGGTCTCGGCGTCCGTGTGGCGGTCTTGTCGTTTCGTGTAGGCGTCCTCGAGGTCGACGGCGAACTTATCCGATACCGGGGTTCGGTCTGCGGGGTTCGAGGGTGTCTTGGCGTCCCCTGAGGAAGATCATGTCGAGCCCTCGGGTTTGGCCTTCGGGGGTTTTCGGACTCCGGCAGAAGTTCTCGCTGCTCGCCAAGATCTTAGCATGACATCTCGATCATCTGTGGCCGACATCGGGTTGGACTTGTTCGTGCGGAGATCTTGGCGATGGAAACGGAGAACTTGTTATGGGTCGGTCTTGTTGGCGGTCTCGGAGTTCCGCGTCGGAGTACTTGATCCCCAACTTGTCGTTTGGTGAAGGACATGGGCGGTGATCACCGAACGCCTCGTGCTCGCTGTCCGCGCGAAGGAGGTGGCGAGTCGGCAAGGAAGATGGCTCGGGATGGACGGCCTAGCGGCAGGAATCGCGACGCCGCCATGGTTGAGGGCAGGCTCTGGACGGCGGACGAACTCGCAGAGGGCGCGGCGGCCCCGCGGTCCATGGGGACGGCGAAGCCCGAGGCTAAGCTCGGCGGGACCTTGGCGAGGCGAGGAGGGAGCCGAGCCGGGACGGAGGGCGGCGACGCGACGCCGGGAGGCCAGGTCGCCACTGGGCCTGCTTGGGGAGGTCCCGGGCGAGGCGGAGGAGGCTGCGCGCTGCTCGGGTCGGGAAGGGGCGGCGGGCGCACGGCGGACGGCCATGTCGGAGGAGGTGGTCAGGCAGGCTATGGCGCGGGAGGCAGTCACCGCTGGAGGATCTCAAGGCAACGGCGAGGGAGGAGGTGCAGGGGCCGGGCCGGTGGCGGAGGAGCGCCGAGCGGAGGGAAGACCGGCGGGCGCCGAGGCGGTGTCTGGGGACGGCGCAGTGTCCGGCCAGGAGGAAGGGGCGCGGTCCGGCGGGAGGACCTCATGACCTGGGCTTCAAGCGGAGGCGGACGGAGGTTGGGGAGGCCGGGCGGCGCTGCGGCGAGCGCCAGGGAGGAAGGCACGGCGGTGGAGGCAGGGAGGACGTTGGGGAGGGGTCCGGGTCGTGAGCGAGGGGAGCGTCGCGGGGTGGAAGAGGAACAGGGCGGGGAGGTGACAGGGGAGTGGGGTCCGCGGGGGTGGGCCAGGGGGTGGGGGACGCGTGCGTGGGTGTGCGTGTGTTGCTAGATGGTGGGGTGGGGGGTGAGAGAGGAGTGGTGTGGCCACGTGGTTCTGAGGGAGGGGAGGGAAGGTGAGGTGGCGAGGGGAGGCTGTGGTGATGTGGAGGAGGGGGTGGGTAGGTAATTGGGTAGGAATAGGATTAGAAGGGCGGGTTCAATGGACCGCTTTAAAAACAGGGTGGTCGTCGGGTTGTTGGCCTGCTCGACCGCCTACTAAAATAAATATAAATTTTATTTGTTTTAAACGTTGGCAAACCAATAGCGCCAAACAAAATATTCGGGACCCGGTTTTGGTATTTGATTAAAGTTGGGGCGTTTTAGAAAACAAAACGGCGCTATAAAATAGTTTTAGCAAACAATGCATGATGACGATGCAATGCACAAATTCAACGCGATTTTCTAGTAGTGGTTTTATGGATGCCACACCGACACCACTAACAATGGATCTCGCCGAGATCCGCCTCATGGTACCGGAAGGAAGGTCGGCGACCAAGCGTCTTCCGCTCGTAGATCCTCGCGACACCACTAACAAGAGGTTGTTGTCCGTGATCGTCGAGGGGAACACTCCGGAAACAAAAGGTCGAAGGAAGAGGTATCAACAAATAAAGCCACCCCTAACTTCCGTGGACGGAGTAAAACTGCTGGATCCACTGATTCGATGTACAAGAGCGAATGATAAGAGTAGTGGTATGGTAGCTACTCCATCCCGCACTCAAACCATTACTCTGCACACAAATAGGCGGATTATGCAACCAACTCTCGGAATTAGACTGAAGATCTCGACAAGCGAGGTTCGGAAACAAAGGGGTGATGCAGACTCTGCATCGGATCTGGCGTAGATGATGTCGTCGCGTCGGAAAACACCGGAAGGCACAAACAAGGAACAAAGAATGGTAACACCGTAGACGGATTCATCAGGCAGCTTGAACATCGGATGGCGAACACCGTTATCAGAGGAGGAAGCGAAACCCTGAAGGTACGACGGAAACCCAACCACGAGAATTCCTGGACTCGAAGAAAGAGACGAGAGAGGATTCAAAACACGTAGGGGTAAGAGGGGAACAGCAGAGGGGTAAGGAGTAAAAATCAGACCTAATCAGACTATCCAACCGATTTTTGCAAAAATAGTTTTGACACTCTACTTCGGCCGTTAGCTAGGTTATCCTACAGGCTGGACTTGTGGGGTATCGCAACTGCTGAGCTCTGATACCACTCAGAACACCTCGATCGGACCTATGCAAGTTTGAGCAAAATTTGCCAAACCCATAGAAACGATTCAAAGGTGCCCACCAGCACTTTCGCATGGTGGAATCTGAAGTAATAACATTACACAACAGTCCTCGATGGGACCCACGTAGAGATATATAACAAATGACTCCATGAGTCAAGAATACAAATATAATATACAAAGATCCAAATCACCTTGAAAACGATAGAGCGTCCAGCCAACAAGATGCAAATGGGGCTAAGAGCCCGAAGAATAACCAATGGCGCCCATAACCGCCTGTGCCAAGCCGGAAGGGTAACCCCGCTAACGGCCGATCTCAAAACCGCTTAAACAAAAGAGGTGCCGACAAGGGCAAAGGAAAAGAAGGAGCGCCAAGATCGAGGCCAAGACACGGAGGCTAGAATTCCGGTCCTCGCCACATAGGTATGGTGGACTTAAGCGGCGGCGAGATGCACTAAACAACCTATAGAGACTCGATACATCCGCGGATATCGAGAGGATGAGAATGACCTAACCGGATCCAACCCGAGGCTAACACCAAACAAACCCATCCCGGTGTTTCCCCTCGAGACCAAACGAGGAAGTCAACAGAGGAACTCACACCGCTGGCGCTTTATTTATTCGCTTATCGTTGCAGCAATTACTAGTCAGGTTTAGATAATCATCCCGATAAAGTAAAGTGGGCACTTTTAGTTAACCATTCCGTGATAGTGGCAACACTTACTAGTCGATACATTTATCATGAGATAACCCAAAACCCAAAGCTTGTTGGTACTTTATTTCAGCCATTCCGCTAGAAGTTGCAAGATTTACTAGTCAGTACAATTGTCGCAAGCGACAACCAAACAAGCAATTGTGGGCGTATTATTAGCCATTCCGTTATAGTGAAGCTGATTACTAGTCATGATAAGTCAAATTTATAGCAAGAAACTTTAGTTATGCTTGTCTATGATCGAGATATCATGCTCCAAGTCGTCCATATCCGCGGACACGGCTTTCGAAAGTTTTACCCGCCGGGTGCACCAATAGCAACACACGCCGATCAACCTTGGAAAACCAACTCAAAACCCAACGAGGCTTTCACGACCGAACAATCACAAGATTCAGAAATATTTCAGGGGCCACCTTAAGTAGATCCCGCAACGGCCACCGACTCGAGACGGGCTCAAGGTTTGGGTAGACGGCATGAACGATCGGGAACCCGAAGTGTGGCTGGGCTTGTCGACACCGCGGAATCGTGTCCCGATCCTAACAAGATAAAGGTGCTCCTCGCACAAATTAAATACTGAAAGTAGCATGGCATAAGTACAGGATAGTAAATAAAACCTCAAACTAGTTTGTGGCCCCAAGAAATAAGATAATCAAGCTCGCCTGTGGGGCCCCATATACCTCCGGATGTGGATAGCGCGATAAATCAAGGAACAGTATCAAGTACTCGGGGTCTTACGTGACACAAGTGGGCTCGAAACCAAATATTTTCTATCACCCACCGATGCCTCGCTTATTCAATTTTAGTTGTTAAAGAAATTAAAGTGACGATAAGTAAAACTAGAATCATCTCCAACATCAACATGCGGCAATACATCAAGAATCGTGGCATATGACGACACACATCAAGACTTGAGCAAGCAACTACGACGCAAGTCCAACTATCTACCAAACAACAGGTAATAGGGTGTGGCCAAGGCAATATAGGGCTGCACGGTATATCACAGTAAAAACTAAAGCATCGCAACACAGATAGCAATAGATCAACAGGAGGGAATAAATACTATGAAAGTAAGATAGGTAGAAAGGGGGAGATGCTCGCCTGAAAACATGTCGAAGGTTTTTCCCGAAGATCGGGGCAAAGCTCGCATCAACTCAACGGCCTTATCCGCGAAGAAGCAAAACACTAGGAGAAACACCGGATGCAATATTTAATACAACGGCAGAAGATCGGCATGATGCATGTATGATGAATGACATGGCAAAGGTGCGATGCAATTAGGTCAATATTAAGTGGAACCGGGGTTCCGACAATTAATTAAATGGTTCATGCTGTTTAGAACCCCGCAATTTAAATGTTGTTTTAACATGGCAGAATATATCACCGGTTCGCTACACAAATTTAAATGAGGCCGATATGAGACTAGATTTGCCCGCATATGGGCCCCATATTTAATTATTAGGTGAATCGGCATAAGGCCCCTAAACCACAGATATGCATGCGAGATGAATGATTTGATATGCAACAAGTTGTTATTATGTTATAAAATAGGGTTGGCGGGAAGGGGTTTACACATTAGGGTTCGACGATCTTGGGGTTCGGGTCGGTCTCGTGGTCCGTGGTTCGACGGGCTCGGCGGAATCGTTCGACCGGGGTTAGGGTCTCGAACGGGTAGTTCTTGTCGCGTCCGAAGCGTGTCTTGGTTCGGTGTCGGGGTGTCTCGAATTCTTCCGGGCCGATGCCGTTCTTGTCGTCGCGACGGTCTTGTCGGGTTCTCAAGTCGGGTCGGTCTTGGCTTCGGGGTGAAGGGCTTGTCGGTCTCGTGGCGATCTCGGCGTCCCTCAGGTTCGGGTTTTGGCGTCCGCGGGAAGTGCTTGGTGGTTTCGAGAAGGAGGTCTTGTCGCATCCGATGGATCGGTCCCCGGGTCGAAGAACTTGGCGCGCCAGGGTTCGGTCTTCGGACCTTGGTCGGGTCATCGATAGATCTTGTTCATGTCGAAGATCCTGGCGTCCGGGAAGGAGAGCTTGACGCGTCGGGGTTCGGTCTTCGGTGTCCAAGAAGGAGGTCTTGGCGATCTAGGAGGCCCAGGAAGGCGATCTTGGCATTCTGCAGGTTCAGGTCCTGGCGCTTCAGCTCGACCTTCGGTTCGGGGACTCAGGGTTCAGGGGTCTCGGCGTCCGTGTGGCGGTCTTGTCGTTTCGTGTAGGCGTCCTCGAGGTCGACGGCGAACTTGTACGATACCGGGGTTCGGTCTGCGGGGTTCGAGGGTGTCTTGGCGTCCCCTGAGGAAGATCATGTCGAGCCCTCGGGTTTGGCCTTGGTTTCGGACTCGGCAGAAGTTCTCGCTGTTCTCCAAGATCTTAGCATGACATCTCGATCATCTGTGGCCAACATCGGGTTGGTCTTGTTCGTGCGGAGATCTTGGCGATGGAAACGGAGAACTTGTTATGGGTCGGTCTTGTTGGCGGTCTCGAGTTCCGTCGGAGTACTTGATCCCCAACTTGTCGCTTGGTGAAGGACATGGGCGAGGTGATCACCGAACGCCTCGTGCTCGCTGTCCGTTGGCGCGAAGGAGGTGGCGAGGTCGGCAAGGAAGATGGCTCGGATGGACGGCGGCAGGAATCGACGCCGCCACCGGGTTGAGGCAGGTGGTGGGCTCTGGACGGCGGACGAACTCGCAGAGGGCGCGGCAGTTCGGGTCCATGGGACGGCGAGGCTAAGCTCGGGGACCTTGGCGACAGCAATGGCGAGGAGGGAGCTGGAGCCGGGACGAGGGGCGGGCGACCAAGACGGGCGGAGGCTGTCGCCAGGCTGGGCCTCTGGGAGGTTCCGGGCGGAGGAGGGAGCCGCTGGAGGAGCTTCAGGCAACGGCGGGAGGAGGTGCAGGGCTCGGGCAGCGGGTGGGGGAGCGCCAGCGGGAGGGGAAGACCGGGCGCCGAGGCGGTGTCTGGGACGGCGCAGTGTGCGGCCGCAGGAGGAAGGGGCGGGTCCGTCGGGGAGGACCTCGCCTCGGGGCTTCCAAGGAGGCGGACGGAGGTTGGGAGGCCAGGCCAAGGGCGAGCGCCAGGAGGAAGGCACGACGCGGGAGGTGGGGACGTTGGGGAGGGTCCGGTCGAGCGAGGGGAGCGTCAGGGTGGAAGAGGAACAGGCGGGAGGTGACAGGGAGTGGGGTCCGCGGGGTGGGCTGGGGTGGGGACGCGTGCGTGTGTGTGTGTTGCTAGCTGGTGGGGGTGGGGCTGAGGAGAGGGAGTGGGTGTGGCCACGTGGCCGGTTCTGAGTGGTGGGAGGGGTGAGGGAAGGTGAGGTGGCGCGAGGGGAGTGGCCAGGGTGATGTGGAGGAGGGGGGGGGCTGGGTAGGTAATTGGGTAGGAATAGGATTAGAAGGGCGGGTTCAGCTGGACCGTTTTAAAAACAGGGGTGGTCGGGTCGGGTTGGCCTGCTCGATCGCCTACTAAAATAAATATAAATTTTATTTGTTTTAAACGGGCCGTTGGCAAACCAATAGCGGCCAAAACAAAATATTCCGGGGACCCGGTTTTGGTATTTGATTAAAGTTGGGGCGTTTTAGAAAACAGAACGGGCGTTGCGAAAATAGTTTTAGCAAACAATGCATGATGACGACGACGCAATGCACAAATTCAACGCGATTTTCTAGTAGTGGTTTTGCGGGATGCCACACATGGTATGATTGATCAAACATTCTCGTGATTTCACTCATCAAGTGTCAAAGCACTTGAATCTTGTTTCACTTATCAAGTGTAGATACACTTGAATCTTGATTCAATTCCTTTCCATGCAACAAGAACTGTTTCTTGTCGTTTCTATATTGAACTCCTTCAATATCTCATATATGTATGTTTGGCATAAACATATTAGCGTTACAGTCTATCCTCTATAGACATTCATGCTAAATATTCGGGTTTTGCCTAAGTCTTTCATCGAAATGAAATTCTTAACCTTTGTCAATAAAAGATACATCATTTCCAATAAACAAGATGTCCTCCACATAATGTATTAGAAATATGTCTCAGCGCTCCCACTTAATTTCTTGCAAATGCAAGCATCTTCATTGTCTTCTGATGAAAAACTCATTTTTCATCATGGTGAAGATTCCAACTCCGCGATGCTTACTTCAACCATTGAAGTTTGCATGCCCTTTTAACATCCTTTGAATTTAACAAAACCCTTTGGACCGTGTCATGTACACGTCCTAGGTAACCATTCTATTAGAAGAACTTTGTTTTGTTTATTCATCTAACATATACCAAATTATATGTAGTGGTTGCTACTTTAATCCGTCCAGACTAAATATCGCTATGAAAGATCAAATCTTGTCATAGTCAACTCCTTGAACATTGTCATAAAATACTTTACGACATGTCGACTATTTCATAGATGTGAAACATCCATGTGCATTTCTTTATAGATCCAAATACGACCGATAGGTTTTACACCTTCAGAGGGTCTTCCAAGTTCAAAACTTGATTTCTCGTGTATGGAACTATCACGGATTTTATGGCTTCAAGCCATTTGAGTCGGGGCCCATCATCGCTTCTTTGCATATAGTCGGTTCATCATTGTCAAACAATAATGATTTACTCTCAAATCTTAGTATTTGATTGTTTATTCGACCGACTTGGTTCAATAGGAACTTTAGACCTCGTGACCACAACCTTTGAGGCACATAAGCTATGAGCATTATGGCAGCCTCGAGCGATTTCCTACTGCTAACTCGGACATTTAGCTAAGGTTCGTTAACCTTATCAAAGTTCTATTGTCCTCCCACTTAACTTTTGCGAAAAATTCCTTTTCAAGAAACTTCACATTTCAAGCGACAAACCCTTTTGTCCTCGGTGTTATGGAGGAATAACCAATTGTTATTCGAATAACCTACAAAGACATGCTCATCCGAATTGTTGTAAACATCTTACTTATGTTTAGCATACAAAATTTAAGAAATGACAACTTGGGTTTTACCCCAAACCATAACTTCCATGGTGTCATTTCAACGGATCTAGATGGAGCTCTTTTTCAGTGTAAAAGCGGTAGTCTCTAAAGCTTTAATCTTTTAAAACATAATGGCAGTTTTATAAATAACACCTTTGATCCAACCATGTCTCACAAGGTTTCATTACAAATCTCAAACACTCCATACTCCTATGGTGTTTCGGGAGATGTAAATCTAGGTGTTTTGCTAAACTTGCAACTCAAATAAATCCCTTTATGATAAAATCATAATTCATTTATTTTCTTGTTACACTTGTAACTCAAATAAATCCCTTTATGATCAAATCATAATTCATTTATTTTTCTTGTTACAATGATTTTCCACTTCATCTTGAAAGTCTTTGAAACATTTTCAAATATTTCATACTTCTTTCTCATTAAGTGAACATTCACTCAAAATTCCGGAGAAAGCATATGAAGTTGAAACCCATCGCCATTTACTACACATAATGGACTACATACATCGATATGTATAAATTCCAATAATTTAGTCGTTCGTTCTTCTTTGGCCTTTGAACGAAGTTTTAATTATCACGTGGAAAGTCTCACAAGCGTCACTTGATCAAATCAAAGACTCCAAAAATCCATGAATATGGAGATTCTTCATGTTTTCTTTCCAATATAATTTAAACAAGATGTCACTTCATAAGTGATCTTTCAATCATTTGTCTTGCGACATTTTAGCATTAGGTTTTATGGATGTGATTTCTTCAACTTGATTTGTAAATCATCCATCTTATATGGAATACGGTAATTATTTGAACAATCTTTGTTCTCATAATACCTGATTCAAATAACAATTATTAAAACAAATCTTGAAGTCAAGCCTTGATGTCAACGAGAAATACAAACAACGGTTTGTTTGTTTTTGATGAACATCATCACATATTATCTTGCTAGTTACTTAGGCCATTGTGGTTCATGAATTGCATCGTTCCGTATGAAATTTCATACCAACCAATTCGGTATCCAATACCCAAGAACCACATTGTTTAACAAGCAAAGAATACAACCATAACATGTATATCATATATATACCTAAATTGGATATTTCCAATCTTTTCTTTTCTCGCCAAGTATATTTTATAGATTCTCTTTCAAGATTTCCTTTTCCTTTTTAAAAGAATTTATCAACATCAAAAGTGGCGCCATATACATGACACATAGTCCAAAGCGTGTATATTCAAATAATAATACCTTTGGACTTGCACTTTGAAGTAGATCACCATCATCAAAATAATCGGTATTCTTTCAAAATCCATTCTTTAGTAATCTTTTAGTGTAGTAAACACTTTACATACATCTTCTATTCATCCTTATCATGACGACTTTCATGATCAAGCTACTGTAGCTTATAAAGGCGAATCGTGAGTATAACATTACTTTCCAAAACCCTTTGGATGATTAGGATGTCTAGCATCTCCAACCTTTGTAAATTCTCATCCAATATGAGAACATATATTATACTCTATCATATTGCAACCAAAACATTGTTTCAGATATCGTTATATCTACCACACATGATGGTTTCTGAAACAATTCTTTCAGCGCCTAGATAAACTTGATATTAAAACAATCAAGAATCATGGAGGCAAACATGATACTTAAGATACTAACATCGAATTTTCACTCGATTTAATACTAACTATTAAATTTCACGAGTAAATAGAGTTTGCTGAAAGTTTGCAATAGGACTTTAAACTTTGATTGACACTCAACACAATACGATACCAACAGAAAGTATATATCCAGAATTCTATAGTTCTATTATCTCAATTACAACTATTCATAAGGTGGTGAACGGATGCCAATGACTACAACAAATTATGCAAATTCACTTTGATTTAATTTATGATAAATTGAGTTCTACTAATCCAAATTAGAAATGAACTCCCACTCAAAAATGACATCCCTCGTGTTTTTTGGTGATTACATGAACCAAATCCACTACACCAAGTCCGATCATCACGTGAGTCGGTGTAGTTTCAAAGGCGAGCATCCATATGGTCATCATATCAAAACATATGACTCATGCTTAACCTTTCGGTCCGTGTTCCGAGGCCATGTCTGTACATGCTAGGCTCGTCAAGTAAGAACCTTAGTATTCGCGTGTGTAACTGTCTTACACCCGAGATATGCTCATGGATTCAAGTACACCCGATCATCACGTGATGTCTTGAAGCGACGAAACATTGTCGGTGCATACTTAAGGAAGAACACATTCTTATCTTGATATCTAAATGAGGGATCATCTTATTATGCTAATAAAACGCCAAATAAGCAATATAAGATGCTATCAAACATCACATGTTTATTAGTGGAATGATATGGTTCCCGCATATGATCTCTATCATGTGCACCGTGGTATGATCACTATCATACCTCTATGTGTAAGTCCAAGGTCTATGGAGATTACACGTTATGTATGTTGTAAGAGTATCATCTCATACTTCTACTTACAACATCACCATATCATAACACTAGCCCCAAAGAACAATCTAAACTAGACGCCTCTAATTTATCCATTGCAAATTTTACGTGGCTTAGGGCTTTCAAGATAGAACCGTTCTTACCTCGAACATGAACCACAACGAGGATAACCAAATTGTTGACAACTCGTTGCAAATTAGATATTGACTATAGTAGGAGAGACAGACACCCGCTAGCCACTTATGCAAACTAGTTGCATGTCAAGCGTGGAACATGTCTCATGTGCGAGGACATGTAAAGTTTGTCCGGGCCGCTTCATCCCACTATGCCACCAATATCCAAAGTACAACTAAGAAGCAATAAAATGATCATCATCGCCCACATACTCATATGTGTACTACCCGTGCAAAGCATCTACGCATAGATCCGGCTCTGATACCACTGTAGGGTTCGCAGCATAGAAAACAAAAATTTTCCTACGATGGGAACAACTATGTACCAAGATCTATCTACTAGATACAAACAACGGGCGGATGTATATCCATAGAGAACATACCCTTGAAGACTGACAAAGCTTAACGAGTCCAAACTCGTGGTTGATGTAGACGATCTCTTGCCGATCTCAAGATCGAGAGGAAGTCCTAGCGCCGCAAAACAGCAGCGCATCCGTGCTCGCACACACGTTCGAGGCACCGAGCAACCTCCGCCTCCTCGCTCCAATGATGTAGCGGAAGCACAACTCTTTCTTGCCGAATAGCCACGGGAACATGTATCTCGCTAGTCCGAGACCATGGGGAATAAATTCTAGAGGGGAGAGAGATCCTTCACGAGGTGTGTGGCGTGAGAGGAGGAGGGGCCTTTTATAGGGAGAGGGGGCACCCAAGGGGCATGGCGCCAGCCATGGGCTGCCCCACCTCTTCCACATTCATGTGGGTGCTCCACTCAAAATGAAAAGCCTCCACTCCCATTACAAAGCCTCCACTCAAAAATCCACTCACATGCATTAAATTTCCACCAAATTTAATGCAAGCTCTCATTAAATAAAACTCTTTTATTTATTTATTCAGAATTTTGTTAATTACTTTAATTAACAAACATTCACATAAAAATCCTTGCTAGTATTCCATTTCACATGCGAACCGTTTGAGAATTTCAACCAAAAGCTTTTGGTGTCTAGTGAAATAAATTCTGCGCTTTCCTTTTCTTTTCGGCATGAAACTTTTGCTCCAATTGGATGTCGGTGTCTCTTAAGCGTGTCACCCTACGGTTCATGAATAATATGGACATGATCTAGACCCTCTCGGATCAATAATCGTAGCGGGATCTGGAGACCCATCGACTCCCACACATTCAACGATGACTTTCTTGTGATCGTCGGAACCTTTTACGCTAGTATCTTAATCCTTTTGTTTCGCGATATATTACATGTCCAAGATTCGATCATCGGTATCTCCATACCTAGTTTGATCTCGTTCGACATGCACTCTTTTCTCGTTCCGTGATATAACATTCTAGTGATCAAATCACTTGCTTGCAAGCTAACCAATGTGATATCACCGAGAGGGCCCAGTATATCTATCCGTCATCGGGATGAACAAATTCCACTCTCGATCCATGGGCCTCAACATAACACTTTAGTAGTTCGAATCCATCTTTATAATCACCACATTACGGTGTGACGTTTGATGTTATCAAGAAACTCTTCCGGTGTTAGTGATTGACATGATCTCATGGTCTAAGGATTAGGATCACTTCGTAAGATGTTATAGCAATATAAACTCAATGACTTTGATCGTAATGCTATACTTCGGATGAATGTTCATCACACCATTACACTAATGTTGTGACCTCGTTATTAACAACATCCAATGTCCATGATCAGGAAACCTATGATCATCTTGTTAATCAACGAGCTAGTTTATAAGAGAGGCATAACTAGGAACTTTCTTTTGTTTATTAAACACACATGTATTAACGTTTCCATATTAATACAATTATAGCATGTAAAATAAACATTTATCATAAACAGGAATACGATAATAACCACTTTATTATTGCCTCTCGGGCATATTCCCTTCAATTTGGACCCTGTTTTTGGCTATGGCCTGGGCTCTTTGGGGTGTTCGCAATAAGCTCACCAAGGAATCAAAGATGATCTCTCACCTGGTTGACATTCTTTACAAAACCATGTCTCTATTGCAGCTGTGAAGAATTCAAACAAGACCGGAAGACTGGACAAATATGGATTGGATGGTGGGCGAGCTAAGGCGCCTGCACGCGGTAAATCGGCCCCCTAGAGTGCCAGACTAAGGACCCCATCTGTTTCCATCTTGCTAGGCTGGCGCAGCCATGACTCTCGCCGATTCCTCTTCCGTTCTTTGAGCACTTTCGCTTTGCTTGCTTGCTGGCTAAGCTGTATGCCTCAACATGTAATAAATTGGTGTTTGTGACCTTTCGGTGAACCTGTGGGCTTTATTAATTTAAAATCGGTTCCTTGTGGCCTTTTATCTAAAAAAATCATTAATAAAACTACAAATGGAAGGGATGTTGGGCGAGTGAGTTTTACTTATGTTAATATATATATATGTTGGATAATTCACTGTTGTTTAATTAACGAGCGTTCATCTATCATTGGTTAGGCGGATGTTGTAGCGTGTCTTTATAGAACTGCTAGGCTTTATTTTCGCTGCATGCATAAATACTTGATGAGTCCCTTAGGGTCTCACACGATAAATATTGGTTCAGATAGACAGGTATATCCGCAAGAAGGTTACTGGTTCGAAGAGGTCGATGATGGTAGCAACGATCGTCTGGTGTAGAGATTTCGGGATTGGAGATCCGTGAGATCTCTGGGAGGGATGTGCTTATTTTTAGGGTGTCTTACGCAAATTTGCTTTTTATCCGTACTCGGATCTTGTCTTTCGTTTCCGCTTGATATTCTGATGTGTGATGTATGATGATGTATCCTAAACTATTAGAACTATCTAGTAATTTGGATCTTGTCGTATGGCGTTGAATATTTCTATTTCTTTTAGATGGTCTGTCTTAGATGTACTTTTGTATGTCGTGGACATACATACTTTTGTATGCCTATCGACTATGCCGCTCGTACTTGTCTCGATGTTCTTGCAAAGTTGATAGGGTGTTGGACGGTACCGTGCACTGTTCCGCTCAGACAGGGCCTACACGTGGGTGGCCTTTGGGCCTTCTCGGTAGGACACCTTATGCACTTTGCGTTCATTCCATGCTTTTACTTAGAGCGTAGTGTCCGGGGTATTATAACCACCTTGGCCGCTGGCCATAGGACGGGCTGCCCCTCCTATGAAGGCACCACTTCTCTCACATCTCACTCACACCTCCTCGTGAAGGATCTCTCTCCTCCTCTAGTATTATTTCCCCATGTATCTCAGGCTTAGTGAGATACATGTTTTCGATGTCTTTTTCTAGAGCGAGGATTTGCTACTTCCGCTGCATTGCTAGAGCGAGGTCACGGAGGTTGTCGGAGGACCGGATGTGTGTGCGATCACGAATGCTCCGTTAAGTTGCGATGCTGTCGGACTTCTATTTGATCTTGAGATCAGCAAGCGAACGACTACACCATATACGATTCCAACCTCGTAAAGCTTTGTCGTTCTTCAAGGGTATGTATTCTGTTGATGTATATCCACTCATTGATTGTATGTAGATAGATGGATCGTGGTGTTTAGTAGTTCTGATCGTGGAACTTTTTTTTGTTTCTATGCCGTGAACCTAACAAGGCAACGTTCCCGTCAACAGCGAGGTGTCTGTAGTGACTTCGTCAGTCTCAAGACCCGATCCGCCAGCCGAGTTTCTTAAAGGTGTTCATAGAGATAGGATTTACGTACGTACGTTTATAGGAATAAATGCATGTACATGATATAAGCGTCTACGATTATACTATGTTTCTAAATTGAACTTTAAAAAAAAATAGTCCGTTGTTTTTTCTACCCATCGGATCATGGTATGGAGGGTTTCGGCTCGTCCCCTCTACAGCAAACTTCTCTTGGATTGAGGAAACTGTTAGGATGTCCACATGTCAGCAATCCTAGACACATCGCTCTTCGGGCTTTCGGCTCGTCCCCTCTACAGCACCGTAGTCTCAGACTTTCGGCCCGGTCCATCCCTCCACGGCGCAGTCCACAAGGGTGCCAGACTCGTCGTCCCGACTTCCGACCGTGCCTTTTCCGCCCGCCAGCTCGCTAGCTAGATCTCTCTTCCACAGGGGAAGTCGCCGAGGAGGGAAGGAGGCGAGATAGGAGGGCCAGGGATGGGACGGGAGGTGTCGGAGAGCTGCGTCGATGGGGTGGTGATGGAGATGGTGGCCGCCTACTGCGGCCGCTTCTACGCCGCCAAGCCGGAGCTCGCCGCTGGCCGCATTGAGGCCATCGGCTTCCAGGTCGGCCACCAGCTCTCCGAGAGGTAAATGAAGAAAACACTCACCTTCTCCCGTCTTTCGTCGCTTGGATCCCCGTTGCTTTCCTGGCTGGATCTGTCATCTGTTGCTTTGACTCTCGCCGATCCGTCGCGCCTCACCCCGTGCCAGATCACTAGACCCCCTTGTAGGAGCCAATTGTCTCATCTGGGGATAACTGCGGATGTACGGAATAGATCTTGAAAGCTCGTTTACAGTTTCTTGAAATGATTACTGTAGTTCAAACATAGATATGACCTAATTGCCTGATTTGGTGCCAAGATCAAGCTGTGGCCTCATTGCCGAGAAGTTCCCGATTTTGATTTCCTTGCCATCTATCAATGCTAGTACCTTGGTTTTAAGCTGCTCTAGAATTATTGAATTAATTTGAGCATGGGTCTCTCCGACGGTGTGCAGGATGAGATTCGTTGCTTATCTCGTGAAATTTCAAAACTATAGTAAGGTTATCATTTAATTTGCTGAGAATCTATAACTTAGTAAGGCTAAAGGTTCATTTCATCTTATGGAATATTTCGATGTACATGCTGAGCACAAATATGTACACTTTGGCAAACTGAACACCATCGACATCAAACACTCTGTTGGTCTGATTGCTATCAAAGTATCAAACAGTCATGCATACACCCTTTTAATTGGTCACCATTGTGAAGTCAATACGCCCCAGCATGCATTTAGAAGTTATGCCATCTTTACTGAACCTTCGTGGCTCCTAGTATATTTATTTTACTATAAACTATAAAGACAAAAAGCTCTTCGGCGGTGCGAGAAATCCTCCAGCTATTTGGCAATGTATCCGGCCTCAAGGTCAATTTCACCAAAAGCTCAGCAACACTGCTACAGTGCAGCGCCGGTGACGTCGCCCCGATGATCCAGACGTTGGGTTGCCCTATCGTGGACTTCCCCATCACTTACCTGGGGATTCCCCTCACGATTCGTTGCCCAACCGCTGCGCAGCTGGAGCCGCTTGTCGACAAGATCGCGGGACGGCTCCCGACATGGATGTCATGGCTGATGAGCAAGACAGGCTGCCTCGTCATGGTGAAGGCAGTGCTAAGCGCAATACCCATCCATCAGCTGCTCGTCATTGGGCCGTCAAAGAAAACCCTCAAGCTGATCGAAAGGATCGAGTGTGGCTTCCTCTGGGCCGGCTGCGCCGCTGCCACCGGAGGCCACTGCCATGTCAATTGGCAGCGTGTCAGTCAACCTGTCGAGCATGGTGGATTGGGTGTCCGCGACCTGGAACGAACTGGTGTATCCCTAAGGCTGCGCTGGATGTGGCTAGTTCGCACAGACGAGAACAGAGCATGGAGCATATTGGACCTGCACTTCTTGTCAGAGGAGTGCCAGCTTTTCTTCGCCTCAACCACCATGTTGCTGGCAATGGCCAGGGAGCCCTTTTTTGGGAGGATCTATGGGTCAACGGCCGTGCCATAAGAGAGATCGCGCCACTGTTTTACAATTGCATACCAAAATGATGCCGGGAAATAAGAACCATTGCTGAAGCCCTGCAAGAGAACAGTTGGGCCACGGGACATCCAAGGCGTCATCGGCGTGCTCGAGATTGGCCAATACCTGAGGATCTGGAGCTTGATCAAGAACACAATCCTCACTGATGATCCAGATTTGCTGCAATGGAAATGGACTACCGATGGCATCTACACAGCTAGCTCATGCTACCTAGCCACCTTCCAAGGATCGACATCTTGCCGCTCCTGGAAGCTGATCTGGAACCAGAGACAATTCAGCATTTACTGCTGACATGTCCATTCACTAAACAGACTTGACACGAGATCCTTGCTTCGCTACGAATGACAGCTATGGCGCTTGACCAAGAGGCAACACTCATGGACTGGTGGCGCAAGGCGAAATAGGATACATCCAAGCAGTTCCAGAGTGCACTCGCGTCCACAGCCCTCTTGATCCCTTGGATGATTTGGGAACAACGAAACTACTGTGTCTTCAACGGCGCCCAGCCGTCGGTATCCTCTCTAACTGCAAAGATCAAGGAGGAAATCAGCCTATGGGCAACGGCAGGCGTAAAAGGGCTTAGGAGGATGTGCACTGATGTGCAAGATACCACTTTGTAATCTGCCTCTTAGGAGGATGTAACCCAAACTCTTATCTGTTCAATGAAATGAAACTCAAAGGTCCTTCGCGTTTTCTCAAAAAAAAAAAGCTATAAAGACCATGGCAAGCCAGTATAATTTACTATAATTGGTAAGGAAACTAAACATGAATGATACTTTCATATTACAAATCATGTCGATACTGGTAATGGATGTCATACTTTTCCTTATGAACTCATTTTGTTCAAAGGCTACGAATAACAAATTCAGGTGTTTCTTCTCTCATCAGAGGGGTACGCTGGTAGCATTGTTTAATACTCTCTCGTTCCAGGAATAACTGACTTAAGTTTGTCTAGATTCGAATGTATTTGAATGTATTCGAATCTAGACGCATTTTAGTGTATAGATACATTCGAATATAGACAAACCCAAGTCAGTTATTTCTGGACGGAGGGAGAATGTTTTTGCACACCACATATATACCGTGCTGAACCTACACAGTACATCAGGTTGATCAACTGAGATCTGTCTTTGACAACGTCCTTAAACCCTTGAATAAAGGTTTGGAAGCAAGTAAATAAATGGGAGTTTCTTTGCCTACTATGCCTTTTTGTCAAATTTTCTGGTTAATTTCTAATATTTGTTATTTTGTTATTTTCAGTTCTCTTATATCTTGGAAATATTCTTCTTTGGTTACGACTATGATATATATACCATGGTAGGGGATTATGTTTTTTCTAGAGGAGAGATGGCCATAGGTTAGGAGGAGACAACTAGAGGAGGTGAGAGAGCAATATGGTTCCTCGATTGATGAATTCTGAGATATATGACATTCCTATTCCTATAAAATGGATGGTAGTCCCTTAGACCTATGATATGATTAATTAACACAGTACTATCTTTGTTCTGAAACAGTGAAATGTAAGCCACACTTTGACTTTCCAAGCTTGAGCTTTGACTGTATGTGTCTTCTACAATATTTTGTTAAGAACTACAGATCATGTTTTGAACTATATAACAAAGTGACTTTTGAATACAAACTCAGTAATATCAATTCTGTGTCATATAACCCATACATTATCAATTTTGTTGCAAGCCAAAGCTGGAACTTGAACAGTCAAAAGACGTCTTATATTTCTGAATATATTCTTTCTTAATATGATATACACACTTGTTCATTGTAAGTCAAAGCTGGAACTTGAACAGTTCAAAGATGCCTTATATTTATGAATCGCTCTGGAGGATGGATGGCAGGAGGGAGGTATGAAGAAGTAAGCTAACTAAACCACAACCAACACTGGATATTGTTACCTTCTGTACCAAAGTCAAATACTCACCACTGATGTCGGAGATCGAGGGGCAGGTATATAGATCTGCAGCGAGGAAGAGCTCACATATATTTCTTTCCTGTTCTACTCGTGCCATTCAATCTACTGGTGTACACATTGGGCTCTTTTAGTAGCTACGTTTGGCCCATATATCCTTTAGCGTGAATGAGAACAAAACATTGTCAAAATACTAGCATATTCCCAGTGCCTCCTGTTCTCAAACACCCACACTTCTCTTGTAGTTGTGGGGGATTCTTCCATCGTACTGTGTAATTCTCAGATTCCAAGCAAACATATGCTTGAGAACTCTAGTTGCACGGGAAGCCCAATGTAGACTACAAGAGTGAGAAAAAAGAGCATGAGGGGTAGATATATACGTAGAGAAGAAGACAAAAGGTGAGTGCCTATGTAATGGGTTAGAACAGCGGTTGGTGCGAGTCTGTTGAACAAGGCTAAAGTAGTTTAGTTTGAGTGAGGCACCTAGGAGTCTAGGACAAGGTATGCACATATGGGTACTTTAGATATTTGTTTTCTTGCTTGCTCACAATACTAAAACCCAAATTTCTGCATCTCACTTCTTCTATTAAAAATAATCTTTTTCCAGAACACCAGTGGTGATACTGCTCATCATAATCCATACATACTTAATAATAGCCTCCTTTTATTATAATCATCCATATTGTGGAATTATATTGATGGGCGATCAGGTTCTGAACTTAATTCATCCACGTGGCTTCTGTTGGTTTTCTAGGGTTTTAGCTTATTGTGAATTGTGCTTCCACCAGGCTTTTCTCAAGCTTAAGCTGTTATGCTTGACTAGACTTATGTTTATCCTATAAGTGTGTGCCTGCTATCCTACTGGTCTCAGTGCTGCAATGCAATGTTAACCGGAATTTCTGTTTATATTCAGATACACAATGGAGCGCCCTCGATTCAGTGATCATCTCGAGGCGATCAAATTTATTTGCAAAGACTTTTGGTCTGAGCTTTTCAAGAAACAGATTGACAATCTGAAAACAAATCATAGGGTAATTGAACCGATAACTTATACCATATTTTGTGTTCATGTTAAAACTGACATTGCTCGACTTGCATGCAGGGTACCTTTGTTCTTCAAGATAACCATTTCCGGTGGCTTACTCGTGTTTCACTAGAACCATCTGTAGAGAGCACTGATACAACTGAGAACGACTCTGCATCATTAGGCGATTCTGCAGCCCAAACAACAAGCATGCTTTTATATTTCCCATGTGGGTTAATAAGAGGTGCTCTGACAAACTTGGGAATCCCGTGTGCTGTCTCTGCAGACATGTCGAACCTTCCAGCATGTGAGTTGATTCATTCTTTTCCATGATTTTGTACTTCTTCAATATGTGATTTAGAAATTGAGGTTGGGTGAACTATTCAATAGTTACTTTTAAGATGACCTTGCACTCACCATACATGGTACATCAACATATTGACTCGAACATTATATCTTCGCCAGATCCAGAGCTTGCAGTCATTCATGAGTTTGATCCATGGATGCTTTTCCAGACACCATAGATGCTTTTTGTGTTGCAAGCTGAGATCTAGTGGCATGGGACTATAGTAGCACTTGTCGATTCAAATAAACTAAATCAATAATGGGCAGGGTTTAGCCTAGTATCTGTCAAGTTTCTTTTGGCTGTTCGGTAGTATAAAATGCATTAGTTTCTTGTGTGCCTTTTTAACGCCATTTTAATTGCCTGTGCAAAACCTTTTTCTTCTGATGATCCTTTAGTTTGTGTTTTCTCTTAAATGAAGTAAATGCCAAGGCAATAAATTATCTTGGTTTAGCCAAAAAAAAAGGAAATTCATCATATTCACTGAAATCTGGAAGTGATGCTCCCTTTTAGAAGATTCCGAACCTCCTAGAAATATAGAGTTGTTGATGTATCTTTAAGCTATCCATTAATAAGTAGGCACCTATTATATGCATTTTGAAGAATAGTACTCCCTCCGACCCATATTAGTTGACTTGGATTTGTCTAGATTTGGATGAATCTAGACACTATTTAGTATATAGGTTCATCTAAATTTTGAAAAATCCAAGTCAACTAATATGGGTCGGAGGGAGTACGTTACTCTTCTTTATTGACACCGCAGATTTCTCCCTTATTTTAAATTTATATTTGGAGTTTGAACATGATTTTCTATCTCCAGTCACCAGTCTACAAAGTCTGCATTCTGTGGGCTCTGACAAATACATCACTGTTGACAGGTTCTTTCGTGGTGCGTATAAAGACATGATCTGCGAGAAATTGCACAAGCAGAATATGAATCCCTGCCTGTGGTTTAAGTATTTTGGACAGTAAAGAAGTGAGGAGGTCAGATATTTTAGTAGATTGTATTTTACTTGTTCCTCCTATGTTCGAAACTCAAATATTTGCTGTAATTCTTTGATAGCTGCATAATGTATAATATTCTGTCTGGACAATGCCTATAGCTATGCAAAAAAAATTATCTGGTAGTGGGGTATTTAGTCACATAATATCTGGATGGAGCTGAACCCCGAACCTCCTAACCTCTTGAATACATCGATCGCACGCTAGGAAAGATGGGAGTGCAGGATGTAATGCTGGGGTAGGTCGATTGAATTCAGGAACTGCGTCCATCACACATTTTCGCCTTTGTATTTACTTGCGGTTGCTATGCACTGGTACACTCAACAAATAGACTTAAAAGCACACATCACAAAAACTTTGGTTTTGCTTCTCTATTCTTATATTATGTTTGGTTAACAACTATTTCTTGCTATCGTGGCTACTTTCTTGCAACAAAATAGAAAATTAGCTTGCTAAAAAGGCTTATATTATCAAACGGAAGGAGTATAAGTTTAGCACATCATAGTTCAACAACAACAGACCTACTCAAAGAGCTAACAATAACTCTCTGTTTGATGAACATGCCAATTTGATGCAAGCCAATTTGATTGAACCGAAAGCTTTTATTTTTGAACTGGATTGCAATGAAAGCTGATGACTTGTTTCATGCCATCTTTTCTGCCATTCTCAGAAAAATTGTCACGAAACATGTCATCTAACCTCCAGTGCAATCCAGTTTAGAAGAGAAAAGGCTTTATCCGCAATCTTGTTAACACTGTAAAGGCCTCGAGGCACAGTACTATGCACGACCAACAATGAATCCACTAAGATCATCTTCACTCGTTGGCCGTTTCCAAACAGAAATCCGGACTTAAATTTGGCGCAGGACGAAACAAGTTTTCGGAATGGGAACACTGAGTTCAAGTTTTCGGCATGGGAACATCGAGTTTTCCACTCGTGTTCCCAGGCCGTGTTCCTAGGCAAAGCAAAAAGGGCAAAATATTTGAATTTTATCATTCCCACCGGCGAACTCTCGGCAAAATGTGATCGACAGAACTACGTCCAAAATGTTTGGCGACAAAATTATTATAGAACTGGATAAAACCGCTCGGCGTGGCCAATGCGATGGGGTTGGGCGTACCGACGGCGTCGCCAGCCGACTGGTTGGAGGAGGTGGAAGCAGAGCTCGGCGAAACAGTGGCGACGGAGACGTTCGGCACAACTAACTATTGGCGTGATCTCGGCGTTGTCCTCCTGCAGGATGGCGTTGCGGCACGCCATGTACCAGGCCTTGCGGCACGCCATGTGCCAGGCCTTGACTGACGTGTCTTCGTCGCAAGTGAGGAACTGGAGATTCGTGTTCCTCTACTTGGCTGCGTAGTTGGCCTTGAGTAGGTCGATCTTGTTGTCCTGATTTTGGAGCAGTTGCGTCCACCTCTCGTCGGTCTTCTTCGCCCTTTTCTCGGCATGTGCCTTCGTGTTGGCGATGCACTTCTCGATAGAATCCTGGAGGCGCTCGACGGGAGGTCCTGTGCTTTGAGCATCTTTGCCCTCTTCTGGCCGAGCTTTGGCCTTCCTTCGCCGGCAGTAGGGGGAGGAGCCTCCGGGTTGTACACGTCGTCCTTGGTCTTGGTGAGGGTCTTGCGAGTGTCCAACCATTTCTCACAGTGCTCGATCACGATAAACACATGGTGGAACTTAAAACTCCGTCTTTGTGTCGTCCCGGTACAAGCCGAGTGCACGAAGGAGCTGCAAATGTAAGAGAAAGTGTGTCAGGACAGACTTGAGCTCGTCATACCTTCGGCTAGTGCCGACGAAGTACCTTGTTGTCCATGTTTTCATCGCTGATGGGTGTGCGTTCGACCTTCTCCATACAACTGTGCCACTTGCTACACGCCTGCCGATGAGCCCCCAATAGTTGGTCATTGCTTTTTCCCCTCGCTCCATGTGAATTTTGCTATACTTCGGATCGCAAAGGCTACGCTCATCGAACGCTTTCTTCACACGCTTCCAGTAGTTGTCGGAGTTCTGGTTGGCACCGGTGATGGGATCCATGCTCATTGATTTTCAGGCGTCGGCGAGGCAAAGGTCCTCAGGCATCGTCCACTTGATTCGTGGCTCCGGCGCTGACGCGTCCGGCTTCCTCTTGCCTCGGCCTTTCGCCGGAGCCAAGGCAGACCCCTCGACGTCCTCGGCCTGCGTCTGTTCGGCCTGGCCCTCGGCGAAATCCTGAGACTCGATGTCGTGTTAGGCATCGGCTCGGGACTTTTCTTGAGTGAAGGAGGGGTTGCCGGCGGGCGCCGAACCTTGGGCGGTGATGTCCTGCATGTACGCCTCGGCCGACATTCCGCCGAACAGGTTGTGCGCGTCGGCCTCGCCGAACCTCGCGAGCGAGGAGCTGCCGCCGAATGGAAGTGGGTCGTGGCGCATTGACGATGAAGGTCCTGCGTACGCCAGAGAGGTGGAGTAGATGACGTTGAAGGACGAAGGAGTCGCCATGTCAGGCATGACAGAGGGCGAGGAGCGGGACAGGGGAAAACCATATTCGGGTTGAATACATTATTGATTCGTCGACAATCTTGTAAGTTGGCATCATGTATCTTTCGTCGTGAATGTCATTGATTTAACGACCAGAGACCAATTAATGGCCTTTTATCTACTCCCTCCGTTTCGGTTTACAAGTCCTGCACGTAGTTCTATGTCGCCAAATTGAGCAACTTAGTATGATGTATATATTACAAAAAATATATCACCGGAAACTTTAGACTTTGTATTTTCCAATGATATAATTTTTATATTATATAATTTAAATTATATAGGTCAAATTGATAACCTAGATATACGCGTAGGCCTTGTAAAGAGTCGTAAAAAGGAACAACAACCAAGTTGAATACATTATTACCTAGGTGATGTTAGTTCGAAGAGAGGAGAGACGAGAAGTGTGGGGTTTGGAAAACGTTTTGGTCAAAATTAACTAGGTCAGCGCGGTGGCATTTCAAGGTAAATAACAACATAATCATAGGTATCACCATATACCGGTTCGGTGGTTCCTGGGAAGCTGACAGAAGCTAGAGTAAATGACAGAGAACTAGCACATTTGTGTCATAGTTGTCAATTTGCTACCGCTTTTGCGCGAGTTGACACATAAAGGCCGTTTTTAGGACGGGTCGGGAACACAAAGCACTGATTGTGTGTTTTGCTAGCCTTAACCCGTTTTCTAGCAGGTGGGGCCGCTGTCAGGCGTGACGTGGCATCCACACTGACAGAAGGAGGACACAACCGTTAGGTTTGCGTCGAACATAACATATCTCCCGCTTCCGACTGCGTCAGTCGCCTCCTATAGTGGTCTTGATCGCTTTCCCCCTCGCTGTAGGTGTAGCTCGTCGCCGCCCGTCGCTGCTGCGCTTTCGTCACCCCCAACCAGCGGCAATGGTTTCCTGGGGCGATGGAGAGGAATCTTCAACTGATCTGAGCTCCGATTCAGAGGTATTTCATCCATTCCTCTTTAGCTAGGGTTAGGGTTCATATAGATATGGGGATTTCCGATTTGGGCACAAATTTAGTGTAGTTACTATGTACAAATCAATGTTAGGGTCCAACTACAATGTATGACTCCGATTACAACGGAAGGACCTTTTATTATTGAGGAAGTGTATCGTTCAGGGGCTATCAAAATATCCTCTTTGAAGGACAACACTACACAGGTGGTGAATGGTCAAAGACTCAAACATTATATTTCTGGAGATTATTATAATAAAGATGTTGATATCATTCAAATGGTGACTCCAGAAGAATTTATTAGAAACCAAAGGCCAGAATCTACATGGTCCGTCTTTGAATAGGTAAAAAGTGATGAAAACAGAAGGTTCGTGAAAGCCTAATATTTTTATATTTTTTATGTTTTTATTACACACGGAAGGTTATGAGACGAAATGGAGGCCAAGGTGTCCACACCCACCCTAGGCGCAAGTCCCAGCTGGCCGCGCCTCGAGGGGGTGTGAGCCCCCTAAACTTCGTCTCTGCCTCGTTTTCGCATAGTACCTTCCTTATGCATTGTAACTTCGTAATATATAACCCCCCAGATTCCCCGAGATTCGTATATCATGTTCTCGTCGCGTTTTTTGTTTCGATTTGTTTCTGTCAGGAAATCTTCTCAAGTTTAGAGCACCATGGTCTTCGCCAACGACAAAGGCAAGAATCCTGAGGAAGATGATCCTCAAAACCCCAAGGAGGAGGATACCTTGGTTGGGGTGAGGAGGACATGGAGGAGGATGAGCATCCGGACACCCGCGCTACCATTGCAAGAATTTGAGTGGTGGAAAACCCTACCAAGCTCAGGAGGATAGCACAGATGTCTACAGGAGGGAAAACCCCACGTCATGTTCTCGCTCCACGGCCACCTCCTTCACGCACAAAGAACCCTTTCCATACTCTCTTAATTGAGCGACAATATCAATAGGTGCACAAAGGGGACTTGCCCTCTGTCTGGGATCTGCCTCGTTCTAACCATGCAGGAAAGGAACACTCTAAGAAGGAAGAGTGGGGAAAGAATAGCAAGGACTGGGATTCTCGGTCCGACATGATTATGAACCGCATTGAGCAAAATTCGGAGTTGATTCGTACTCTAACCTTCGAGATTGAGGAATTGAGGGAACTGATTGAAGAGCTTACCAAAAGAACACCACCACCACCACCACCACCGAAGGAGTGATTCGTCATCAGGTTTGGCATCCCCTTGGCTTGTTCCAAGCTTGGGGGAGTGTCACGGTATCACATCATTATATTTTATCTTTTACCTTTTTAGTAGAGCTATTTCTTTGGTAGAGAAGTTATCTTATAGGTTGGTTTGCATTGTGGAAGTATCTCTCCTTTAATTATCTATGTGTCCCTTGGTGTGAGTGCCTTTATGAATATTAATGAGAAGCTTCATCTTTTACTTTTTGCACTTCTTATTTTAGTTTGCAATCTCTATTATGTGATTGATCTTATTGATCAGTATTGGTATCACTTTGGGAGCATCAAGTAGATCTAAATTGGTTTTGGCAAACCGAGATCTGGTCAGTAGCAACACTTTTTGAGGTTTGAAAGGAAAAGAGAAAAAGCTTACAGGTATTTTGTATCATTTATTTTCTTTTTATTGGCTCATAAGCTTAGTATTCTTTATTTAAGATATTTTTGTGTCTTAAAAGAAGATTGCATGTTTGGATTTATCACTTGTAGGTTTGCTTGTTTCTTTTAACTCTTTTGCTTGCTACCTAGCCCTGCTAGCCAAAAACCTGTTTTGAGAAGGCATACTTCTCGTGCATCCGATCCCTTTAAACCAAAAACCATGCCATTTGTGTCCACCATACCTACCTATTAGCATTATTGCTATTCCAAGCAAATTCTCAAGCTTCATCTATCTTTCAAATAAAAATTATTTTGTTATGTGAAAACTAGTTAGTTGTAACATCCCAAAAATATTGATCAAGGTTATCAAATTCCAATCACCAAATTTAGGGTTAACAAAAACTTTTGTTAATCAAAATCATATGAATGCATGTGTGTATGTGATGATTATATGAATGCATGAATGGACTCGTGTGATTGTTCTAAATAGCAAGGAATGGTTTAAAGATGAAAATAACATCATCTAAATCAAATCCAAGCAGAAACAAATCAAGAGAAAAATCAAAAACAAACAAAACAAGCAAATGGTCATTTTTGCCAATCTTGCTCACTAGGCCACTTTGAGTGTTTCTAGTCCAAGATTTCAAACAGAAACAATTCCATTTCTTTTCACCCCTTGCTAGACCAAGTAAAAGTGAATCAAAGCCCACCTTTCAAACTTACAGAAACATTAGGCAGCTTGATTCAAATGACAATTAAAAAATAAATCTTTAACATACGGGAAGATCACCATTTCTCAAAACCCAACCAAACCAATTCACCTTGACCTTTCCAACTAACCAGAGACTACCTAGTATGTGACTAGTACACCCACCAAGTTTGAACCAAAAATTCAAATTTGAATCTCTTTCGGCCAATTCATCAAACACCTTGCAAACACAAATCAAACAAACATCAAACACTATTGTGAGCAGTGATTTGGCCTAACTCTTTCCCTCTCTAGCTCACATCAGACATTTAGTAGATCATCTAGCTTAGTTAGCAAGCTCTAGCACCACTGTGAGCTTGCCATTGCCATCAATGGTGAGTAGGTTGAGCCTCACCTTGCCACCCCACTGTCGACGGCAAGCTAGGAGCAACACCAAGCCTAGCCACCATGTCTGGGACATTGACCACCGTCCACCGCCCCTGTCCAATGCCAACGACCAGCAAGCCACTGGACCACTCTAGAAACGCCGTGCCCTATGCCTCTGCATCATGCAGAGAGCGCGCCAGAGCGCCACCCTCGACACGCGCCGCAGACCGCGTGCCACCCTCGCTGCTCGCAAGCGTGATCACCACCACCCCAGCAACCCCGCAGACACGCCCGTTCGTCGCCGCACGACCACGAGAGCTCGTGCGCCATAAAACTTCCCGTCGGACCCGCCAGAGCACCGCAGTGTTCCGACCGTCTCGCACCGCCCCACACCGCGTAACCATGTCGTTGAGCTTCGCCAGGGAGCACAACACCGCCCCTATCGTCGCCCATGCCTTTAGCTCGATGTGCCGACGACACCGATGAGCTCCACCCGCGCCCTTCGTTCCCCTCTTGGCACTATAAATAGAGGCCACCCCCACTCGATTTCTTCACACCAACACACTCCCCTATTTCTCAGAAGCACCCCACCTCACCCCCGGAGAAAGCCGAGCAGCAGGTCGCCGAAATTTGGCCGGAGTCTGCCGCGAAGGAGGAAGAAAGGATCCAACGATTGGAGCCGCACCAGGAGAAGCCACCGGTACAAGGAGATTCACCGTCGTCGACTTCATTGTTCGCCCCCATCGCCGACCCTCGCCTGAGCCCCGGTGAGCCCCCGTAGACACCCACTGGACGCGCTAGGGTTCTGTATCGCCGGCATTGCCCGACGGAGACGATAGGTCACATCCGTTGGATTAGAGTTTGATCGTGCGATCTGTATCACCTTGTACCGCTTCGCACCCCCTGTCTCGCTGACTGGTGGGGTCACCCACTTAAACTCACCCGCGCGTGCGCTGTGCATCGTGGGCCGGCCCATTTACATTCCCGCGTGACCCAGTAGTTTGAATTTAGGTTTATTCTTTTAGTTTCAAACTCAGTTCTATACCTAGTTTCAAAAATCAACCCAGGTCGATTCACTAAACCAAAATGCATGAAACCAATTTTGTTAGAAAGTACTGGAATGCTTAATCCATTTAACTAGAACTTTCTGAATATATAAAAATATCTAGGTTTATTTGCAGAAATAATGAACAAGTAATAAAAGAATGCCCCATAGGAATTTCTAGTCACTTTATTTAATTAAAATAAAAAGGTTAAACCTTATTAAATTGTGACACCACTTTAAATCACATTCCCAAGTACTGAAATGTGTGGTGATGACATGTGTCAACATGATCCCATATTTTAGTTGGAGAATATTAAATCTTAAGTAGTTTTTCAATGAGTAGAAATTACTCTTCTAAAATAAAGGAGATAAAACTATTGCCTTAATCTTTGTGATGATCCTAGATCATCTAATGAAAACCTTGGTGTGATAAATAGAAGTAATTAAGTATTATTTGGTGATTGTGTACCTCGTATTTATTTATAGATGCTAGTACCGACCAAGGATACGAGGAGGAAGGAGAATAATACGAGGAAGAAGCCGAGGAGAACTTCAACCACTGCTCTTCACAAGGCAAGCTAACACTTGCAACTGTGAAAACTATATGATCTATGCAATGCATTAGGCATGCCTTGGTTATACCCCTTGATGACACATAATCCTAGTTTTACTTGCAAGCTTAGTTATTCTCTTTTATTTATCAAAGCTTTCTAGTAAGGTTTACTTGGTAATTTGTAGAGCTTAGAAATTTTATTAAAGGTAGCATAAAGAGCATAAAACTTGGCCTAAGTTAGATAAATCTTGATGTCATCCTGAGGCATGAGATTGAACTTAGATAAGATACACTTGTTTACCACCCCTCAGTAGTATTTACCCCCACTTGTAGATGCTAGTGCTAAGCATAAAACGTGATCATTTTAGATGGGAATACTGGGTGAAAATGGATATGAAAACCTTAGAATGATGAGTCATTCTACTGAAATGTTTTGACATGTGTTCTTGAACACCAGATGATTTTGATGATGAAAATGTTAAGGCATGAGCCTTAGCCCTTTAAAAAACTGATGGTTGTCTGGATGCGATACCATTCATATTTTACCGTACAACCACAATACCCGAAATTTGGGTAGGGCTTGACTGGAAATTTATATACCTTAGTATGGGTTCCCTCGCAACCAAAGTTTGAGTTGAGGCTACCTTGTGAAGATGGTCCACCTGTGTAGTTCCCAAGATTACAGTTGGTCATGGTTGGGCGACCAAACTCACAGGAGAGGTGCCTATATTAGGGCGTGTAATTGAAAGGTTAGGATTGATTATCCGCATACTGAGTATGGTGAATTCAGGATTGTTCCTGACAGATGTATCGAATATTGTGGTGAAAGTGTACCACCTCTGCAGAGTGTCAAACTATTCGAATAGCCGCGTCCGCGGTTATGGACAGTTGGAGTGGCCATACTGTTCCGTCGTCAGATGTTTTTAAAATGACTTATGAAATGATTTGTGACTTGACTTGACCACAACAGGGTTGTGATATGAAATTGAAGTTCCCACTTAGGTGTTATAAAACTTTCAACTAGCTTTCTTTGCTTCTGAACTCAGTAGAGATAAATTTGGCTTTTTGGAAAACAACCTAGACCTTAGTATTTCTTACCCAAAAACCACTTCACTTGTTAGTATCAGTTTGCGAGTACTTAAAGAGTACTCATGGCTTTGTCCCTGGCTATTCCCGTGGCCAGACTATGAAGAGGACTATCAGGAGGACGGACACCAGGAAGGTTACGACAACTAGGATTATCTCCCATCGTCAGCATTGCTTGTGACTATGAAGATGGAGCTTCGCCCATCCGCTGCTTGATTTGTATTAAGACTGGATCATGAAATCCTTTATTTGTGTAATACCTTATGTATGGTTTGTAATGGATGATGTACTGTGATATCCAATCGGTTATGTCTCGCAAAAATGGTAATCTTGGGATTGCGATGTATGGCATAACAGACATCTTGGATTAAAAAAAATCTGGGTGTTGATATTAGTAAAGCTCTCACAAACTTGATGGTACACCTTATTTTCTTGCCCCTAATAAACTTGAACCACTGTGTCATCGAATTTGTATATGCTTGCATCTATACATTGGGATTAGCAGAGCCGTGTTGTCACGGGGAACACTTTCAACACTTATGAATACTTATCCAGTTGATATCATGATCTTTTGTTTGCGGATGTCGTCGGTGTGAAATAAAAGGGGAGCTTGGAAGTCCATGGAGTTATGTATGTGTGTTAGAGAAACGCCTAGGCCGCTAGCCTAAGTCATGCTTAATCATGGTGGAAACTTGGAGCATAACCATAGTGAAAAATCTGTGAAGCATCCTCAATAAAAACCTATGCAAATAGCAAATAAAAAGTTCGCTGAGATGCTCACTGTCTGCTTGCCTTGTCATTTTGATTATGGGATAGCTCCTGTATCATGTGCAAGGGGTACCCCGTTGACGGTTCTTTATGATACACATGTACTTACAATGACAAGAACTTACCGGTAACTCAAGTTGAGTAGCATGAGGAGCGGCCCTCATACTCAAGGGACATGAGATTGCCAACTTATATTTCATCAAGCATATACTCCATCTTTGTTCACTTTAACCTTAATCACCTCAGGATGCTTATGATAGGGGCAATGAGAGCTCAAAGCTAGTAAGTACCATAATCTTTTGGAAGCTCTTTATGAACTTGAAATCCCTGCTTCCCTCTTTGAACGGCCCTTTCTCCCACTTCTAAATTGAGTCAGTAAACCTTTTTCCTCTCCATCTCCAGCAAGCATTTGAGTTGTTGTGTTTCAAGCATTCATATGATGAATTATTCAATCATGTTCTTTATCTTCCTTGTTTGTGCAAGACTCTTATCTATTGAGTATTACTTTGAAAGCCTTCATTGTGAAAAACCTTTTATGTTTGAGAAAAGAGTACTCTTGTTGTGAAACTTCTACAAAAGCTTTATTTGTGAAACTGTTTGCCATCTGTTCTATGACCAGGAACAAAGTTCGCCAATTCCAATTATGATTTATCTTTATGCATCTCTATTGTGACTCCTCTACTTGTTGCAAGCTAAGTTATATAATGGTGAGTTGCTTTCTTCTATGAGATGTGTAATGGTAAGTGTGATGCTTCTTTTCCGTATTCTTTTATCGACACTTCACTCCATAAACTTGTGGACATGTTTACTAAGCTCAGTTTTTGCTTGGGGACAAGCAAAGGTCTAAGCTTGGGGGAGTTGATACGTCCAATTTGCATCACCATTCTATATCATAATTTGCCTCTATTCATTGATATATTTCATATTAAGAGGTGTTACTTATGCCTTTTCATCTGTTTTTGCATGTTGCATGATTCTTGGAGGTTGAATTGCCGGAGTCGGGATTCTGATGAAAAAGCGGTGTTTTGATGCAATTTCGCGAAGATCAGAAAAATACAAGAAAAACTACAGAAAACCCTATTTTCCTAGAAGACGAAGAATGCCAGAAGGGGAGGCGGAGATGGGCCACAGGGGGCCCACACCCCCTAGGCGCGGGCCACCCCTAGACCGCGCCTACAGGGGGTGTGGCCCACCTAGCCCACCTATGTCTCCGCCCTCTCGCCTATATCTTCTCCTTGAAACCCTAAGACACGAGGAGCGACCATAGAAAGATTCCGCCGCCTTTGTGGGGCGGAAAACACCGAGAGAGAAAGAGCTCTCCGGCAAACAAATTTCTGCCGGGGAAATTCCTTTCCGGAGAGGGGAGATCGTCGCCATCAACACCATCATCAAGCTAGACTTCATTAGGATCATCATCATCATACACACCATCATCTCCACTAGCACCATCATCACCACTCCATCCCGTTGTAACAATTGTGTTGAATACTTGCATAGTTCTTAGGGGAAACTTTTCCGGTGTTGATTACTATTGTAGTTGATGCTTGTGAGTGAAACCATTAGATTATTGTTTATGTTCAGATTGTTATCCATCACCATATCATCTCTGATCTTGATCCATATGATGTCTCGTGAGTAGTTAGTTTAGTTCTTGAGGAGATGGGAGAAGTCATGTTGTTAGTAGTCGATTTGCGTTGAGATATTATTCAATGGTTTAGTATTTGAGTTGTGGTGCTATTCTTCTAGTGGTGTCATGTGAACGTCGACTACATGATACTTCACCATTTATGGGCCTAGCGGAATGCATTGTGTATTTGGATACTAATTGTGGGGTTGCCAGAGTGACAGAAACCTGAACCCCCGTTAGGACACCATTGCACAAGGGAGTGTAGGATCTCAGAGTTTAAGGTTGTGGTTAGGTTTATACCTTAATTTCTTTCTTGTAGTTGCAGATGCTTGCAAGGGGTTTAATCACAAGTATGTATTAGTCCAAGTAAGGTCGGTACATTAGCATAGGTTCACCCACACAACACTTATAAAACCAAAGAAGACTACTCAGCTATTTGAAGCGAAAGCACTTGACAGAATTCCTATGTGTCCTCGAGAACGTTTGGTCCTTATAAGTATTTCCACCGGCTTGTCCTTTGCTAAGAAAGGATTGGGCCACTTGCTGCAATTGTGCGTTGTCTTTATTACTTGCACTTTGTTTCTTTGCTTATTCAGAAAACCCCTAAAAGTCCGTTTGCTAAGTATTTACATAGATTTCCTTCTCCATACCACTAGTCAACACCTTCTGCTCCTCGTTGGGATCGACACTCCTATTTATCGAAAATACTAAGATACACCCCCTATACTTGTGGGTCATCACTAGACGTCCAATATAGTGAGAATTCCTCCAACACAAGTCAAATGATGAGTACTTGGGAGTAAGTAAAACTATATTGAGGGCCCAAAGATTGCAAAAAGAAAAGAAAAATAAGCTTCAACAAATGAAGCAATTAATCGAAAGGTCCAAAAGAACCAATTGAAAAACCAACAAATGGTACCAAATGGAAACGACAAAAATGTTTAAATGAAAATAGGTATGCTCCCCAAAATTTGTGCACAACTTAGAATAGTTGCAATTGAATACATAGTGCACAAATATGGAATCCTTGCTCCCCCATAAGCATTTAAACCACAATAAATGAGAAAGAAGGCAAGTGTGCATTCTTAAATGAATTAGAGAAGCTTCCCAAAGATTGTGCACCAATTATAGTAATTATATTTGGAAACAACATGCACAACCATGGAATCCTCACTCCTCCAAACTCATTTAACAATGCACACAAAGGTAAAAAATTTGGAAGCCACCGAAGGATCACAAAGAACTAAGAGGTGGTTTCCAAGAAATGCAAAAAAAACCAAAGAATGATCTTCTCTTGTGTCTGTAAATTTCTAGGTGGAAAATATCACAAAGACAAATGCCCACAAAGAAATATGCACAAACAAAATAGATACTCAAGAAATCATATGAAAGGCAAAACAGAAGTCATAGAATATACCAATAAGATGTTTTGCTTGAAAGCATGCCCAAGGGCTCAAGTATATCTTATTGTACATCGATGAGCTTCAAACACCAACATACTCCATACATTACTACTATTACCAAAGGAAGAGGGGTATAGAAGGAATATATGGAGAAACGCAACAAGTATCACAAAATAGAAATCAACTTTGCCAAAATACTCACTATTGCACATGAGAGATATTGAGGAAACGATATGCAACAAAATTGCTAGATTGACATATTTGGGATTGGTGAATCATGAGAATGATTTTGTATAGTCTCCGTTATATGCATTCATATAAACATGCACATTTGCAATTGAGAGAACTCTTCAAATCCAAATCAAGAAACCCAACATATGCAAGTACACCAATTCATGCCAACAAGCAACCTACAAAAGGATGGGAACAAGATATGTATGCATGAGAGAGAGATACTTGTTACTGAGATATAATTGGTAGGATGGAGAAGATATGAATTTGTTTAACATCCTATCTTGCATCCAATTTACATGTAGACACCACTTCCTCCTTGTTCAAGATACAAGCACCCAATATATATCGCCAATGTACCTACAACACAACTAAGTACACTATGGTCCCCAAACAAATTGGGTCCAATGTAGTTAGAGCAACTACAGTACATAGGAGAACCTCCACACAAACATGTGCATATTGATATGAAATTGAATTTCATGCACATCTTAGCCCTTTAGGATTTGGTGGATTTTCCCTATATATTGGATCAAAGAACGCAAGCATGCCATAATATATACAAGAAGTAAATATGCATGCATAAGACTTTCAAGAACCAAAAGGAGATACAATTTGAACAAAAACACCAAGTAAACCAATAAGACACACACAAAAGTGTGACTCGACAAAATGTATCCAAATTGTATCAAAGAACCAAATCAACACATGAAAGGGCACAAGTTCAACAAATGAACTAGCAAAAGCCAAAGAGATAAAAGATAGAGAAAAATACCAAGGCTCAAGGATTTATCTCATCCTAAAAGAACAAAACAAGTGACAAGGAATGAGATAAAACCAACTCCCAACAAGAACAAGGAAACAACAACCAAACCAAACTCTTCACACTTTTCATGATGAGACACAAAGTACCAACACAAAAAGGATCGAGCTACCAAGAAAAAAGGGATCAAATGAAGAAGCATAAAACAATGTTCTAGATAATATAGGAGAGCTCCCCCATAAGTAGAGCATTATATATAATTTTGCCTTTGAATGCAAGATGCCCATAAATGAGATCATCACTACTACCTACACTAAATAAAACACAAGGTGATACCAAAAAAAAGAAGATCCACAAGATGAAAAGAAAGCTTGGGAGCAAAAAGAAAAACATTTTCTTGGCAAAGGATAGGCAAATAAGAAAAGGCCAAAGTGAATATGATCAATAAAATCTACCATATATGGAGTACCAATTGTCCAAAGACAATAAATATAAGGGAAATTTTACCTAGGTAGTTTGCAAGGATATCACGATCATATTCACAACAAGAAGCATATAACAAAGCATGAGAAATGAGCTTGATGCTTCGAGAGAGATTCTTGATTGCTTCAAATAGTCACACAATCACTAGTGATTGGATTAAATAGAAGCAAGTGGTTCCCATGAGGATATATAGATCCAAATATGAGGAAAAACATACCAAGAATCACTCTCACACACAAGATCCAAGAAATGAGCAATAAAACATCCAAGCAAATTGGAACTTGTATGAGCAAATGTGCCACATAGGAGCTAGATAATTCTCAATATTAATTCTAAGTGACACTACCTCAAAAGTCCACATTTTATAGGTTAGTAATATGCACAAAGCATACAACTCCCCCATAATGTTATAAACAAAGAAATATCAACAAGAGGCAAAATAAGATAAAAATATAGGTATTAATGGACATTTATGGAAATGAGTTTATCATGAGAAAAACATACCACATAGAGACTAGATAAACATACAATACAACTATTAAGTGGATTTACTCATGTACACACATTTTAGGGTTGTGGAATGCCCAAGCATGACACTCCCCCAAAACGGAATAGTCCATTAATACCTCATAAGAGCCAAATAAGATACCAACTAGAATCAATAAAGGCTCCAAACCAATAAACACAAATACATGGTGTGCCAACCAACATACACAAATATAATACATAGGTCAATATAAGTAAGTGGGAAGCACATCATGAACAAACACATGCAATGTACAAAACCAACACATGCACAAGGGAGCAAGTAACTATAAATGTAAAGGAGTTTATCACAAGTTACCGGAAGGAGGAACATTTTATAAGGAATAGAAGTATGATAACCAATGACTTGACTTTGATAACAAGAATATGATGAAGATCCCTCAATTCTTCATAAGGTATCCAAGTCTTCAATGCCCTCCAACAAACACCTATTGATCAAGTTTTAGCTTGTTGGTCCCCAACCAAGTTGGGTCCTAAGAAGTTAGTCACAATAGGCTTGGCCACCCAAATGGTTCTTTTCTTGACACCACTTTGAGCACCAACAAATTTGGCAAACACATTGCCACCCTCATCCTTACAAAGTGAATAAGCATCATCAATCAAGATAGTATGGGAGTAGGAGTTACCCATGGTGCATGAGGAAGAAAGGTCCCCCTTCTCATGGCATATGTAGCAAGTTATTCTCTTGCCATCTTTCTTCTTGGGAGGAGCTGCACCATGAAGAAGAGCTTGAGGCTTCTTGAGAAGTGGCCCATATTGAGCTTGTGGAGGAGCTTGAGGCCGCTTCCGTCGTTGCTTCTCACTAAGAGGCTTCTTATTCAATGGGAAATCCCTCACATGATTCCCTTCTTCCTTGCACTTGAAACACACAATGTTGGCCGGATTCTTCACTTGTCCTTGGCCCTTCTTCTTGTTTCCCTTGTGCTTCAACTTGTTAGTGGGATTGTTCTTGATGTTTTAGTTGAATCCAAGCCCACTCTTGTCACTTGGGGGTCGTCGCACACTCAACATGTTCTTGAGTGTGGTCTTCCCTTCATGACACCTTTTCAAGTTATTCTTCAAAGAAGTGACTTGAGCCTTGAGCACTTTGATTTCCTCTATATGGTTAGTGTTAACAACAATACTAGAGGAGGTAGATGCTACATTGTTAGAGCAACAAGGCAAATAATGCAATTCATCACAAGATATAACATGGTTATGAGTGGATGAATTACAAGGACTAGCTGATGGGTTTCGCAACATAGTAAATCAAAAATATTCTACGGATGCGAACAAGAAAGCCAAGATCTAATCTAGGAGATGTAATCAACGAGAGAGATTGATGAGATCTTCATACCCTTGAAGAAATCGCACAGCGGAAACGTTCAACAGAACGTGGTTGGTGTAGTCATACTCGCCGTCTCCTCCTCGCGATCCGATCCGATCCTACGCCGTAAGTGGCGGCGCCTCCGAGAGATGCACATGTACGGTGCAGCGATGTCTCCTCCTTCCTTGGTCCAGAAAGTATGGTGGAGATATAGATTGGATCTGCAGCACGACGGCGTGGTGCTAATGGTGGAGAGTTTCCGCGACAGGGCTTTGCCTACGCGCAGTCGGGAGAGAGAGAGAGAGGTGGAGGGGCAGCAGTTGGACGTCGTCTAGGGTTGGAGGAGTGGGGGGAGGGTGCACCCCTGCCCTCCTTATATAGGGGCTGGCCGGCCCCCTTGACCCCTCCTCCAAGCCCTAGGGCGGCGGCCCAAGGGGTGGAGTGGGGGGCAAGTCATCCCCCCCTCTTCTAGAAGGTCCCTTAGGGTTTCCCCTAGGGCTGGGCGGCTAGGCCTTAGGGGCCTTGTGCCCCTGGCCCAAAGTGGCCAGGGCACTTCCCCTTAGGCCCACGCAGGCCTCTGACAAGTGGGCCCACGTTGGTCCCACTCCGGAACCTTCTAGAACCTTCCGGTACAATACCGATAAACTCCGAAACGATTCCAAAATCCAAAAACTGCTTTCCTTTATATGAATCTTATTCTCCGGACCATTCCGGAACCTCTCGTGATGTCCTGGATCTCATCCGAGACTCCGAACAAAAAACTCATAAACCAATTATCCATTCTATCCTAGCGTCGATGCACGTTAAGTGTGTGACCCTACGGGTTCGAGAATATGCAGACATGATCTTCTATCAATAATCAACATCAGGATCTGGAAACCCATATTGACTCCCACATATTCATCAATGATCATATCGGATGAACCATGATGCCAGGATTCAATTAATCCCATATATGTATTCCCTTCGTCACGCGATATTTTACTTGCCCGAGATTTGATCGTTGGTATCGGCATACCTAGTTCAATCTCGTTCACAGCAAGTACTTTACTCGTTCCGTAATCTGATATCACTTTGTGATTAACTCCTTAATCACGTGCTTGCAAGCGGTGTTGATATCAATTACCGAGTGGGCCCGAAGTATATCTCTCCGACTCGGGAGGGACAAATTCCATCTTGATACATACAACCCAACAAGTACTTTCCGATCACCTGAGAGACACCTTTATGATCACCCTCACATAGGATGACGTTTGATGACCTCAAAGCTTTCTTCCGATACCAGGGAGTCGTATTATCTCATGGTCTAAGGAATACAATACTTGACATAGGAAAAAGGTTCGCAAAGATGAACACGCTGACACGATCTAATTGCTCTGCTTAATTTGGGTCTGTCCATCATATCATTCTTCTAATGACATGATCTCATTATTAATCGACAACTCATGTCTATGGTTAGGAAACCTTAACCATCATTAATCAATGAGCTAGTCCATAGAGGCGTACTAGGGACACGGTGTTGTTCATAAACCACACAAGTATCAAAGTTTCTGCTTAATACAATTCTAGCATGGAATATAAACTTTATCATGAACAAGAATTATAATAATAAAATCTTTATTATTGCCTCTAGGGCATAATTCCAACAGTCTCCCACTTGCACTAGAGTCAATAATCTAGTTTACATCTGGCAACAATCTAACATCCATGGCATTAAGGTGCTGATCATGTTTTGCTCGTGGAAGAGGTTTAGTCAACGGATCTGCGACATTCAGATCCGTATGTACTTTGCTAATCTTCAGATCTCCATCTGCTATATAATCTCGAATTATATGAAAACGGCGGTTGATGTGCTTGGTCTTTGGATGATATCTTGGTTCCTTAGCCAGTGCTATGGTGCCAGTGTTGTCGCACAATATCTCCAGTGGGTCCAAGGCACTTGGAACCACACCAAGCTTCGATGATGAAGTTCTGATCCAAACTCCTTCACTTGACGCTTCAAGCAGCCATGTATTCTCGCTTACATTTAGATCCCGCGATCACGCTTTGCTTGCTTCTCCAAATGATACTCTACCATTCAAAATATAAACGTATCCATGCGAGATTTAGAATCATCCGGTCGGTGTTGAAACTAGCGACGTAACCTTTACGACGATGCTCATCACCTCCATAGACCAAGAACATTTCTTTAGTCCTATTTAAATACTTTAGGATGTTCTTTACGGCTGTCCAGTGTTCCACTCCTGGATCACTTTGGTATCTGCTCGTCAAACTAAGAGCATTGGACACATCCGGTCTAGTACATATCATGGCACACCTTATTAGCATCCTTAGGATCGACAAAACCTTCGGGCTACATCATATACAACTCTTCATCAATGTTGCCATTGAGGAACGCAGTCTTGACATCCATCTGCCATATTTCATAATCATGAAATCAGCAATTGCTAATAAAATCCGAATGGACTTAAACATCGCTACGGGAGAGAAAGTCTCATCGTAGTCAACACCTTGAACTTGCAGAAACCCTTTTGCGACATGCCGAGCTTTATAGACAGTAATATTACCATCTGCGTCCGTTTTCTTCTTGAAAATACATTTGCACTCAACAGCCTTACGGTCACTGGGAGGGTCCACCAAAGTCCATACTTGGTTTTCGCTCATGGATCCCAATTCGGATTTCATGGCCTCTAGCCATTTCTCACAGTCTGGGCTCCTCATTGCTTCCTTATAATTCGTAGGTTCACTGTTGTCTAACAACAAGACGGTTAAGACAGGGTTGCCGTACCATTCAGGAGTGGCACGTGACCTTGTCGACCTGCGAAGTTTAGTAGTAGCATTGTTTGAAGTTTCATGATCCTTGTCATTAGCTTCCTCTCTTGTTGGTGCAAATGGCACAGGAACAATTTCAGGTGCTGCGCTACTCTCCAACTCGAGAGAAGGTTCAATAACCTCGTCTAGCTCTACCTTCCTCCCACTCACTTCTTTCGAGAGAAACTCCTTCTCAAGAAAGGATCCGTTCTTTGCAACAAACACTTTGCCTTCGGATCTGTGGTAGAAGGTATACCCAATCGTTTCCTTAGGGTATCCTATGAAGACGCATTTCTCCGCTTTGGGTTCGAGCTTCTCCGGCATCAAATTCTTGACATAAGCTTCGCATCCCCAAACTTTAAGAAACGACAACTTAGGTTTAGGACCAAACCATAGTTCATAGGTGTCGTCTCAACGGATTTAGGTGGTGCCCTATTTAAAGTGAATGCAGCGGTTTCTAATGCATAACCCCAAAATGATAACGACAAATCTGTAAGAGACATCATTGATCGCACCATATCTAATAGATTTCGATTCCGGCATTCAGACACACCATTGCGCTGTGGTGTTCCGGGTGGCGTGAGTTGCGAAATGATTCCGCTTGCTTTAAGAGGCATGAGAAAATCATAACTCAAATATTCACCTCCACGATTGGATCGTAGAAATTTAATTTTCCTGTTACGATGGTTTTCCACTTCGTTCTGAAATTCTTTGAACTTTTCAAACATTTCAGATTTATGTTTCACTAAATAGATATACCCATATCTACTTAAGTCATCAGTAAAAGTGAGAAAATAGCGATATCCACCGCGCGTCGAAACACTTATTGGTCCGCATACATCGGTATGTATGATTTCCAATAATTCCGTTGCTCGCTCCATTATTCCGGAGAACGGGGTTTTGATCATCTTGCCCATGAGGCACGGCTCGCATGTGTCAAATGATTCAAAATCAAGAGACTCCAAAAGTCCATCAGAATAGAGTTTCTTCATGCGTTTTACACCAATATGACCTAGACGGCAGTGCCACAAATAAGTTGGATTATCACTATCTACTTTGCATCTCGTAGCCTCAATGTTATGGATGTGCGTTTCATTGCTTTCGAGATTCGGAAGAAATAAACCATTCACAACAGGTGCATGACCATAAAAGATGTTATTCATATAAATGGAACAACCATTATTCTCTGATTTAAATGAATAACCGTCTTGCAACAAACACGATCCAGATATAATGTTCATGCTCAACGTAGGCACATAATAACACTTATTAAGGTTTAAAACTAATCCCAAAGGTAAAACTAAGGAGAGCGTGCCGACGGCCATCACATCAACTTTTGATCCATTGCGAACGCGCATCGTCACCTCATCCCTTGTCGCCGCCGTCTATTCCGTAGCTCCTATTTCGAGTTACAAATATTAGCAACTAAATCAGTATCATATACCCATGCACTACAACGAGCGCTAGTAAGGTAAACATCAATAACATGTATATCAAATATACCTTTAATGGTGCCAGACTTCTTGTCTGCTAAGTACTTCGGACAGTTGCGCTTCCAGTGACCCTTGTCCTTGCAATAGAAGCACTCAGTGTCCGGCTTAGGTCCAGACTTGAGCTTCTTCTCAGCAGGGGCAACACGCTTGCCGCTGCCTTTCTTGAAGGATTTCTTTGCACCCTTAGCTTTCTTAAAGCTAGTGGTCTTGTTGACCATCAACACATGATTATCTTTCTTGATATCCACCTCCGTAGCTTTCAGCTTAGCGAAGAGCTCAGTGATCGTATCAGTGGAACCAATTTGATTGTGAGTAACTACAAAATCTTTCTAGCTAGGAGGGAGTGATTGCAGAACTCTGTCAATCTTGAGCTCTTCTAGAATCTTGCAGTACAATTTGTCAAGACGTTGAGTGTAGCCCGACATCTTAATGGCGTTCTCACTAACGGAACTCCCTTCCTCCATCTTGCAGTTAAAGAACTTCTCAGAGGTCTCATATCTCTCAGAACGGGCCTGAGTCTGAAACATGGTTTTCAGTTCCTCAAGTATCTCAAAGGGCCCGACGAACTCCTCAAAACGATTTTGAAGTTCCGGTTCCATAGCAAACAACATGGTATCTTAATCACTCCATAATCATCTTTGCGTGACTGATAAACAACTTTTTCATCAGCTGACGCATCAGTAGCAGGGGCGTCACCTAGCGCTTTCTCAAGTACATAGTCTTTTGTCCGCTAGCGAGAATGATTCTCAGATTGCGGAACCAGTTGGTGAAGTTAGACCCATTGTTCTTAAGCTTTTCTTTCTCAGCAAAAACGTTGAAGTTGAAGTTGGACTTAGCCATTTGATCTACAAAATTTGCAAATACAATTTAGACTATGTTCATGATAACTAGTTCAACTTAATCAAATTACTAGATGAACTCCCACTAAATTCAACATCCCTCAAGTTGTTTAGTGAACACGATCCAAATTCACCACACCTAATCCGATCTTCACGAGAAGAGATGTGGTTTCAATGGTGGACAACAAAGTGTCGATCATATCATTCATATGACTCATGTTTAACCTTTCGGTTCGTGTGTTCCGAGGCCATGTCTGTACATGCTAGGCTCGTCAAGTCAAACCCAAGTATTTCCGCGTGTGCAAAACTGGCTTGCACCCGTTGTATGTGAACGTAGAGTTTATAGCACCCGATCATCACGAGGTGCTTGAAAACGACGAACTTTCGCAACGGTGCATACATGGGGAGAACACAATTTTATCTTGATCTTTAAGTGAGGAATCATCTTATAATGCTACCGTCGCGATCTAAGCATAATAAGATACATAAAAGGATAAACATCACATGCATATAATTTTATGTGACATGGTATAGCCAATCTCCGCGCAATGATCTCCATCTTGTGCGCGCCAGCATGATCTCCATCACTCCACCATGATTGCCTCCACCACAAATAGCAACTACAACTATTGCTAACTACTTAGCGATAAAGTAAAGCTATTACATGGTGTATAAGAAGTTGACACGCAGGTCATACACAATTATAAAGACAACCATACGACTCCTGCCGGTTATGAACTCATCGACATGCAAGTCGTGAAATATTACAAAACATGATCATTGCATACATCTCAATTCATACACATCATGTCTTGGGCCATACCATATCACAAAACACTCCTTGCAAAAACAAGTTAGACGCCTCTACTTTGTTGTTGCATGTTTTACGTGACTTATGGGAGTAACAAGCTAAGAACGATTCTTAGCTACGTAAATCCACAACGGTGATATTATGGTTGCTAACATCCTTGTAAATCCCATGACTACTATAGTGAGAGAAACTAGCATCCACCAGCCGCATGTGTGGAACAAGCCACACGTCAAGTACGGAGCCGGTCTCGCGAACGAGGTCGCGTAAAGTTGGCCTGGACTGCTTCGATCTCACTATTCCGCGCCATAAGAAATCCACAACTAGAGTTTTGCAACAGAAAACATCAACGCCAGCAACAATCATGTTGCGTTCTACTCGTGAAACACATCTACGTATAGATCTAGCTCTGATACCACTGATGGGTTTCGCAGCATAGTAAATCAAAAAAAATCTACGGATGCAAACAAGAAAGCCAAGATATAATCTAGGAGATGTAATCAACGGGAGAGATTGATGATATATTCATACCCTTGAAGAAATCACGCAGCGGAAACGTTCAACAGAACGTGGTTGATGTAGTCGTACTCGCCGTCTCCTCCTCGTGATCCGATCCGATCCTACGCCGCAAGTGGCGGCGCCTCCGAGAGATGCACACGTATGGTGCAGCGACGTCTCCTCCTTCCTTGTTCTAGCAAGTATGGTGGAGAGATAGATTGGATCTGCAGCGGGACGACGTGGTGCTAATGGTGGAGAGTTTCTGCGGCAGGGCTTCCCCTACGCGCAGTCGGGAGAGAGAGAGAGAGAGATGGAGGGGCAGTAGTTGGACGACGGCTAGGGTTGGAGGAGTGGGGGAGGGTGCGCCCCTTCCCCCCTTATATAGGGGCTGGCCGGCCCCCTTGACCCCTCCTCCAAGCCCTAGGGCGGCGGCCCAAGGGGTGGAGTGGGGGCAAGTCACCCCCCCTCTTCTAGAAGGTCCCTTAGGGTTTCCCCTAGGGCTGTCCGGCTGGGCCTTAGGGGCCTTGTGCCCCTGGCCCAAAGTGGCCAGGGCACTTCCTCTTAGGCCCACGCAGGCCTCTGACAAATGGTCCCACGTTGGTCCCACTCCAAAACCTTCTAGAACCTTCCGGTACAATACCGATAAACTCCGAAACGATTCCGAAATCCAAAAACTGCTTTCCTTTATATGAATCTTATTCTCCGGACCATTCCGGAACCTCTCGTGATGTCCTGGATCTCATCCGAGACTCCGAACAAAAAAGTCATAAACCAATTATCCATTCTATCCTAGCGTCGATGCACGTTAAGTGTGTGACCCTACGGGTTCAAGAATATACAGACATGATCTTCTATCAATAATCAACAGCGGGATATGGAAACCCATATTGACTCCCACATATTCATCGATGATCATATCGGATGAACCACGGTGCCAGGATTCAATTAATCCCATATATGTATTCCCTTCGTCACGCGATATTTTACTTGCCCGAGATTCGATCGTTGGTATCGGCATACCTAGTTCAATCTCGTTCACAGCAAGTACTTTACTCGTTCTGTATCTCCTTAATCACGTGCTCGCAAGCGGTGTTGATATCAATTACCGAGTGGGCCCGAAGTATATCTCTCCGAATCGGGAGGGACAAATTCCATCTCGATACATACAACCCACCAAATACTTTCCGATCACCTGAGAGACACCTTTATGATCACCCTCACATAGGATGACGTTTGATGACCTCAAAGCTTTCTTCCGATACCAGGGAGTTGTATTATCTCATGGTCTAAGGAATACAATACTTGACATAGGAAAAAGCTTCACAAAGATGAACACAATGACACGATCTAATTGCTCTGCTTAATTTGGGTCTGTCCATCATATCATTCTCCTAATGACATGGTCTCATTATTAATCGACAACTCATGTCTATGGTTAGGAAACCTTAACCGTCATTAATCAATGAGCTAGTCCATAGAGGCGTACTAGGGACACGGTGTTGTTCATAAACCACACAAGTATCAAAGTTTCCGCTTAATACAATTCTAGCATGGAATATAAACTTTATCATGAACAAGAATTATAATAATAACATCTTTATTATTGCCTCTAGGGCATAATTCCAACACTAGAACATGGCAATATAACATTAGGAGTATATGTAGTGCTAATGTCCACATGAGGCCCACTAGATGTTACCTTTGACACAATGGCCTCATGAGCTAACTCTATCCTACCATGGGAGACTAGAAGATCCTCATGCAAGCTTGAGAGCTTAACATGAATTTCTTATATTTTCCCATAGTTGCTAGATATCAAAGAAAGTTGGGTCTTTAGCTCAACATTCTCCTTCAAGATAGATGCTTCACAAGAAATAGAGTGAGTAGCACAAGCATCATTATTTAATGCAAGAGGTGAGGGCAACTTGGAAAGATCTTTAGAATAAGAAGCTTTAAGTTTCTCATGTGACTCGTTGAATTTGATGAGCTCACCCTTGATGACCCTAGAGACATTGTGTATGTGCTCAAAATCCTCAAGGAGTTTAGCATAAGCAACTTCAAGTTCATCATTTTTAATATGAAGGGAACGTGCCACCTCAAGATCTCTATCATGAGATTTCTTCACTCTAGACAGCTCTAGAGCAAAGGTCTCCACAAGATATTACTTAGTGGTTTGTTCCTCTTCAAGAGCTTCATTTAGGTTTGCAATGTCATTATCATACTCACGCTCAAGACTACCCATTTTATCAATAGTATCCTCATGCTCATCAATAAGTTGCCTACTTTCTATAGCATAGGCTAATATCTCAATGAAAGTAGAGCAAGCATTTTTATTTGGATGAAGAGCACGAAGGACTAGCCCCCCTTATATTTTAAAGAAGCAACATCATCATCTACTTCTACATGATCAACATTCACATCATCATGATATATATTAGGATCCAAAGGAGAGGTTACCTTTGAACCCTTAGCCATGAGGCACAAGTGAACGTTGGGAGAATGTGATGATGTGGGAACACATGAAGCTCCAATCGCAACCTTGCCTTGGCCCACACATTCTTCAATTTACTCTACATGGTTAGCAACACAAGTACTAGAGGAAATAGAAGCACATTTATCATGGCAACAAGGCAAAGCAAGCATATCATCATGAGACATATTCAAGGCATTTATACATGATATGCAAGGGCAATCAACACTAGGATGTGAATCACATATGGTCCTACACGTGTTCATTCCCAAATAAACAACATTGCAATGAGATAGAGACAAAGGATCATGAATGGAAATCTCACTATCTACATTGCAAGTTATATCACCACTCACCATATCATTACCTTCTGACAAATCACATGTTGGTGTAGTGTAAGAAGATGAGAACTCATCCCGGCCGGAGGTGGAGGGAACACAATCATCCTCATTAAGCTTGGACAGATCATATTTTGCTTGAAGCTTGGTCAATATATCATGAGCATTCCGTAAAGGCATGATTGAGGAAAGAACTACAAAGCTGACAACATTAATAATCACATTAGATGCTTGAGCTTCGAGATAAGAGTTTGTCTCCTCCTCCAAAGATAGATTTTGGGGATCCTTAGGAGGAGACAAGCCCATATCTATAATTCGCTCAATATTTGGGTCAATGGCCCGGAAATGACTAAGCATGCGAGTACGCCAAACATCATAATGAGTGCCAACAAATGTAAATGTGTGAGAGTGCACTAAACCCCTAGGAGACATATTTACTCTCGAGGCGGTGAAGCCTAAAGCGAAAGACCTCGCTCTGATACTGATTAAAAGACCAAAGGACGCCGCCTAGAGGGGGTGAATAGGCTTTTTAAAAATATTACGGTTTAGGCTCAAATAAATGAGGAATAAAACTAATATTTAATTTATTTAGCACAAAACCTAACTACTAGGTTCACCTAAGTGCACCAACAACCTATGCTAAGCAATACAAGCAACAAGGTGATAGAAAGATAAATACTTCAAGCACGATGGCTATCACAAAGTAAAGTACATAAGTGAAGGGCTCGGTTGAGAGATAACCGATGGACGCGAAGACGAAGATTTATTTCCCGAAGTTCACTTCCAAAGAAGCTACGTCTCCGTTGGAGAGGTGCGATGGCGCAATGCTCTCCGAACGCCACAAATGGCTCACCTCGAGGTGTGGTGGCTCGATGCTGACCCAACGCCACAAAAGGCCTCACCCCGGATGCGGAAGAACGCAACTCACTGACGCCACAAAAGGCTCGCCCTATTCTCCTGAGTGCGCACCACAAAAGGCGAGCACTCGCTCCACTATGGGACTCTTGAGGGTGGCCACCGAACCCGTACAAGATTAGGGCTATCTCCATAACTCAATTGGAGATTCCCAACAACAAAGCCACAAAAGGCTACAACGCCACAAAAGTCCAACAAAGCCACAAAAGGCTACAAGACCATAAAAGGTCAATAAGACCATAAAAGGTCAACAACCCAACCACACAACCGTCTAAGGTTCCAAGAACCCAAGAGAAACAAGCCTACAAGCTTAAACTCACCGAATCTCCGAGGAGAACTCAAACCTATGCACCAAATGCAAGGGCAAGTGCTTCTCTCCCAAATTCCAACAAAGCTACAAAAGCTATTGGGGGAATAAGGGAGGAAGAACACAAGAGGAGAACACAAAACTCTCCAAGATCTAGATCCCAATGATTCCTTCACAAAGAAGGGATTTGACTTGGGAGGATTGTAGATTTAGATATCCTCTCACTTTTCCCTCAAAAATATGTAAGAAGCATGGGAGGGATATGGAGTAAGAAAGCTCAAATAGGTCAACAATGATGGGCAAAACCTAGCTCAAAAGATGGGAAACCATTGGGGAAGAAGACCCCCCTTAAATAGGACAAGGAAAAACTGACCGTTTAGGCCAGATTTGCGCACCACCGGAACTTCCGGTAAATAGAAACACAAGTTAGTGAACCTGACCGGAACTTGGGTCAGAATTTGGGCCGGAACTTCCGCTTAAGCAAAAACGCGGGATAGCATTGCACGAAAATTTCAATAACTTTTGATTCCGGACTCCGTTTTTGATGATCTTGGGCTCGTTTTGAAGAGAACAAAAAGCTCTAAAAGATTATGAAAAGAAACATCATAGTCCAGCATGGAAGGATAAAACCAAATTGAGAAAGGTATGACCTCTCTAGAAGCGATGAACCGGTAAAACCTCCAAAACCCAAAACACAACAAGTTGAGCTTGGAAACCCCGATTGGGATGAAACCAATTTTGTTGGGAACATAAAACCAAGTGGAATACAAAAAAATGTGAAATATTGGATACCACCAAGGTAGAAAATATCAAGTATATATATGTGAGATATCTCCTAAGGTGTGGAGCTGGAAAAACCCACACGATCAAGAATGCAATAAGATATGCAAGGAAAATCCTTATTTGATGAATTAGAGATTGTTATGATGATAACCACAATCTCTAGATCCTCTCTTGGAGAAGAACCAAATAACAACCAAGAAATATGATGCTATGAATGCAAAGGTTTGATATCTCTCCGAATGATGCGATCGAGACACCCGCTTGAGAGCCCCTCTTGATAATAAAGCTATCTATCCTAAACCTGGTCTCCCAACAACACGAGACCGACAAAAGAGAAGTCCTATCAAGATCATACCTTTTGCATTGAGAAATCCACTTGAACTTGATGTAGACCGTCTTGTTCTTCTCAAGTGGGAACACCTTTCTTGATTGCTCTTGCTTGATGAAGATGAGGACTTGGAAATTGCCCCCCCATATTATATGGGGAAACTTCTTCTTTGAACTGGTCTTCACCACTCCATGATCACGAGGATGGCAAGCTTCAAGCATGAGGTCTTCTAGAGATGGCGCATCTTGAGCTTGCCCTTCTTCATCCCTTCTTGAGGTTGATCCATCTTGATGAAACTCTTTGCACATGTGTTGATCAACCTTTAAGCTCCTTCTTTATTCATGATTCCAATGGGCACAAAGCCCTTGGACATTTCTTCATCTTCCAAACTTGATACCAACACATGGCCCAAGCGATGCCAATGGACAAACCTACAAGTGAAACTCAATTTACACATTAGTCCATAGAGATTTTCATTAATTACCAAAACCACACATGGGAGCATACATGCCCTTTCACCTGCTAACGATGTCAATCTCAAACTTGCTAAAACAAAAGGGGAGCCGACAAAGGGCAAAGGAAAAATAGAGCGGTCAATACTGAGGCCAGTACACGACGATACTTATAATTTGGCGGCTCTCGCCTACATAGGTATGGTGGACTGAAGCGACAACGAATCATGAACTAAACAACCTATAGAGACTCGGTACAACTGTCGGCAGAGAGAGATAAGGACAAACCTGATACTACCACCAATCATACTCATCCTGGTATTTCTCCCTCGAGACCAAACGAGCAAGTCATGCCGAGGAAACTCATATGGTTGGTATTTTTATTCATTCTTTTCATGATGGTTATCCAACTTACTAGTCATATCAGATACAAGTAAAATTATAACAGTAAACTTTAGTTATAGTTGTCTACGATCGAGAAACTATGCTCCAAGTCGTCCATAACCGCGGACATAGCTTTTCGAAAAGATTTAACCCTGCAGGGGTGTACCAAAGTTTCCACACGTATTTTCACCCTTTTTGCCAGATTAATTAACATACACCCATCGGTATGTCGGCGGGTCTATGACCACGGCGCTTTCGCAGACCCAAAGCAAGTACATGGGAGCCACCCGAAAGATCTACCTATATGAGGTACTGCTAATCCTCGTACAGACCCTGAGGTTGCATGCACTTATCACGCGAGCAGAGGCCATAGACAATGTATTCCTGTGACAGAGTGTGGCACCTACACAATAGTAATAAATGCTTATGGAGCAACAGGTAATAAACATCTCATGCATGGCATAAGTATAGTAGGTAACGTATAAAGCCCGAACTAGTTTGTGGCCCCTAGAATAGTACTTTGAAATCAGGTACTAAGCCGATAGGGTGGCCATACACCCCACATGTAGTTAGCACGCTTAATCTCAAAACATGTGTCAAGAACTCGGGTCCTAGGTGGACACAGGGGCGAGATAATAACCAGATCTCAACTATTACTCCTATGTGCCTCTGCATTAGTTATCTATTTCAATATTAATTATTAAACTATAATTAAATCCATAATCATCTCCACCATTAAGAATATGCCAACCCCCAACATCAGTGGAATAATGACGACACAAAGCAACACCTAAGCAAGCAACTATGACTCGCAAGACCGACTGTTTAACAAACCACATGCAATAGGATGTGTCCAAGGAAATATAGAGGCCACAAGAGATATAAGGTGCTACGTAATCTAAAGCATCGCAATACAGATAGCAATAGATCAACAAGAGAAAGTAAAGACTAATTATAAAATAGGTAGAAAGGAGGAGAGTGCTCGCCTGAGAAATATTGCCAAAGGTTCATCCGAAGATTGGGTCGACACTCGCATCAACTCATCGGTCTAGTCGTGAAGAAGCAAAACACTAAAGAGAAATATCGGATGCACTATTTAATACTACGGCAGAAGATCGAACATGATTCATGTATAATGCATGACATGAAAAAGGTGCGATACAATTAGGTAATATTAAGCATAACGGAGGTCCCGATACTTACTTAGATGGTTCAAGTTGTTTAAATACCCCGCATTTTAAATGTTGACTTAACAAGGCAAAACAAGGCATCAGTTCGCTATACAAATTTAAATAGAGTCAATATAATACTAGAAAAGTCCACGTATAGTTTCCATATTCAATTACGAGATGAATCGGCTAAAAGCCCCCAAACCACATGATATGAATGCAAGTATTGTCGCGGGAATGGTCACGACAGATGCTGCAATCGGCAGCGAGTAGTAGAACGAGGGGCAAGGGCGGCCAGCCATCTGCGGTGCGAGATGAGGGCAAAGACACAGGGTTTTACCCAGGTTCGGCCCCCCGGAGGGTAAAGACCTACTCCTGCTAGATTGTATTATGAGGATGGTACAATGGGCGAGCTCGGCGGCGAGTCGCTTGGGTGTATGATCGAACGTATCTCTACACGCCCCGCGGGGAGGTTTATATAGGCTCACCTCCCCTAGGGTTTACATATCTCAACCGATTCGGTTAAAGCTTCGGTACTCGTTTAACCTAATCCGACTGGGCCTATCTACTCACTTGGGCCTTGACTTCCGATCGCTTGGTTCCTCATGGGCTTCAATCGATCGCCGTCTTGCAGGCCCACTCGCGGTTCATGGGCGGTCGAAGCGTCTGTGGGTATACCCGTGGCGCATCCCCATCAGTAGTCCCCGAGGCCGTCGTCGATTTGGCATAGGTGGCTGCTGGCAGTCGGAGCATGCGGCTACTGAGTAGATATCCAGTCGAATCGGTGGCGGGCTCCTGTATAAAGGAAAAACTAATCATACTGCTCGCGGCTTTGGCGAGTCGTGTGGCTCTTGTCATAGTGAACGAATTGGCGTGAGTGGCTGAAGTTGGACCGTTTAACACGGTCAAACTAGCCGTTGGGTAACCCAACGGTAACTTCTTGGAGTAATCATCACGCGGTAACGGTTCCCTGATTTGGCGGGTAACACCCGCTATATAAGGGGAATGGCAGGCGATCAGAGAACCACCTTCTCACCATTTCCTCCGACTGCGCGCACCTTTCGCATCATGACCCAGCCGACCAGAAATCCCCCGACCCCCAGCAAATATCCCCGCCATGGCCCTCTCCACCGAGCCTTGGGGCAGATCTAAGTGCACAAGGGCGCAACTGGCTTCCTTCAAGGAGGCCGGGATCTTGCGAGCCGGCTGCTGGCGTATTCCTGCGGCCGGAGATACGACCCCGAATCCGCGAGAGAGGGAGTTCGTTTGCTTCACCAGCCATCTCGAACGGGGGCTAGGGTTCCCCATGTCCCTATTCTTCCGGCGCTTCTGCGCCTACTACGGGATCCAGCCATCGGATCTGGGTCCCCACAGCATCGAGCAGCTCACCATCTTCGTGGCGTTCTGCGAGTGCTACTTGGGCTGCCGGCCCTACTTCCCTCTATGGCAAGGTCTGTTCCATGGACGGATCAGCCGCGAGGAAGCGGGCGGGCCAATGCTAGCCGCGGGCGGCCTAACCTTCCAGCTGAAGTCGAAGGCTTCATTCTTCGACCTGATGCTGCCCGCTAAGGCAGCGAGCGACTGGAAGAAATCGTGGTTTTACGTAGCCGAGGCGACCCCGGAGGGCGAGACGGCGATTCCGTGGTACTCCGCCAACCGGTCCGAGCCGCGCCGTCTCCAAGTCGGCAAGCTCCCCAACGACCAGTGGATGGTCGTCGACGAGATGCTCCAGACCATCCACGGTCTAAAGAAGAAAGGCCTCCAGACGATCAATCTATACAACTGCTGGCTCGGGCGGCGGCTCGTCCCTCTGGCTCGACGCGACCATTATATGTACCAGTATACGGGCCGGGAAGACTCGACGAAGGCCTGCCTCGGCGAGTGGAAGCTAGAGGACTACATCCCAGCACTGAAGAAGATTACCTAGACAGTGTACCTGGACGCGCAAGCTGGAGTCGCACCTTACACCGCCAAACGTCCAGCCCCAACGGTAATCACCTCGCCTCATTCGCAGTCGCATCTTCCTTCGCAGTTGCGGTAATTCAAATTTCATCTTGCGTTCTTTGCAGCTGTTACAAGTGGTGGAAGGGTGGCTACCGCCTTCGGACGACGAGAATTCAAGATCGTCTGTCCAGGATATGGGTGAGTCGCCACCCGCCAAAGGCGATTCCGGGGGCGATGAGATCAACGATGACGAGTCTAAGGAGGAGGTCGCCCCGCTGGTTCGCAAGACCCGCGGGCAACGACAGCGTGAGCTTGAGGCAAGTAGAAGCCTCGAGCATCACGATGACGACGACAAACTCCCAGAGACCACCTCGCGCCGCCAGGCCACTCCGTCGAAGAAGAAGAAGAAAGAGAAGGAGGCAAGGGCCCCTCCAAAGAGGAAGACAAAGCCATCGAGGCCGGTCTCACCGCCGCACTCGGCGAGCAGTTCTGACGCCCCCAGCCTGGCCAAGGACGAGGTGCCGCCAACGACAGCCGTGTTGGACACGGCGACCGTGGAGGTGCCGCTGGCTTCAATGCCTCCGCCATTCGCCCCAGTCTCTGGGCTGGGGGATGCTCCGGCTGCAGCGGCTTCGCCCCGCAAGGAAGCTCCTGCCGAAGGTATCCCAGAGGCTCCGGCTGCAGCCTCAACAACGAAGAAGCCGTCCATGTCTTGGGCACGCGACGTCCTGGAGATGGGGCTCAGTCGCCAACTGGGCCCTGAACTGGAGAAACCGACCGGCCTCCGTACGGGGCTACGCTTTATTCCAGTCGCTAAGTGAGTACCCTCACCCTTCTTTGTCTTTCATAGTTTCTTGAATTATTTTTGCTTATACGATTGATGTACAGGACCGGAGTGAAGAGAATGGGCCACCCGACCGTGGCTAAGGTGCCACCCGTTGTCAGCGAGGAAGATCCTTCCCGCAAGAGGAAGGCGAACGAAGTCGTCGTCCCTGCGGATGGCGGCAAGAAGGCCAAGGGTGACGATGTCGTCACGATTTTCGACGATACGGCAGTCGCGCCAGTTGGACCCGTAACGGAGGCGGACGCGTCCACGAAGGAGGGCGCTCCCTTGCCTGGAACGGCCGAGCCGACCTCCTTTGGGGCGGGTGCCTCTATTGCCACCTTCCCGCGCTTCATGGCCAACGCGGCCGCGGCGAGTGGGACTTCGCCCTCGAGCCACGCTCCTGGGATCGCCGATGCTGAAGTCGACCAACGTCGTGGGCATACGCCAGCTCTCCTCGCGTCCGTGGACGCGATACAACTCCACGACATGCTTGGCGCAGCCATTCAGGTATATCCAGTCCCCGAGGATCAGGTCGGTGCTTTGCAGCGGCCTGATTCATTTAGTGTTTCATATTTATTTTTCGCATCCAGTCCCCGAGTGCGCACTCGCTGAATTTCAGCGGGTGGGCACTTGAGAATTTCTTGATTGCCAGTCCCCGAGTGCACACTCGCTGAATTTCAGCGGGTGGGCACTCGAGAATTTCTCGATTGCCAGTCCCCGAGTGCGTACTCACTGAATTTCAGCGGGTGGGCACTTGAGAATTTCTCGATTGCCAGTCCCCAAGTGCGCACTCGCTGAATTTCAGCGGGTGGGCACTTAGGAATTTTGCTTTGACTAACTTTTTTGGGTGATGTGCAGGGTCTGCAACTTGAATCAGATGACCGACTGGCAGCGAAGCACCGCGTAGAAAAGGAACTGGCCATCGTCTAGGAGGCGAACAAAGGGCTTCAGGCGGTTGCCGCGAAGGCAGAGGAAGCTCGCCAGGGTCTTATCCCCGCGGGTGAATTGGCGACGGCGCAAGCGGCTTTGAGTTCAGCTGAACAGCGGATCACCAACCTTGCCTTGAGCGAGCTGCGGAGGCGAAGAGGCGAGCTCGGCTGATGGGCGAGCCAAGGCCGCCATTGCAGCCGCTGAAGAGGATCGCAAAGTGTCGGACGCCCTTGTTGCTGGGCTTCAGGACGACCATACTTCGCTTCAATGCTTCATCACGGATCTCGCCCGCCCGTTGATTGGTAAGTGCATATGCCTCTGCTAGTAGGTGTGCCTTTTGCGGTGTCCATCGTATTCATTATTGTCTTCTACTCGCAGGTCTCATCATCGATAGCGCGGAAGAGGCAAACTCGTTCGACGCGCGGCAGTGTGTAAGAATGCTTGTCGACTCGGCAACGTTGTCGGCGACGTGCATCCGTGCCTATCTCCAGGAGATATCGCCCACGGAAGTGATTCCCAGCGACCTCGTTGAGGTGTGGAAGTATTTGGAGAAGGCGCCCGAGGTCGTTGAGTTCATGACGCGGTCGGCGTTTCGGCGCGGAGCGGCGACAACACTTAGTCTTGGACTTGCCCACTTCCCCGAGGAATTTGACATCGACGATGTGACGAGTGGCTACCCATCGTCGACTGGCGCGGTGGAGCTATCTGAGGTCCTCAAGTTGCAAGACCGCGCCGCCACGTACTCGGAGCGTGTCTGGGAAATGGGCGACCTCCTCCCGTACCAGGAGACGGTCGTCGTGCCTAGCGACCCCGAGCCGCCACATCGTGATTTCAAGGTCGAGCAGCCCTTCCGCGCGGCGATGGCGGGTGAACTGACGACGTATCCGTCGAAGCCGTACACGCCGTTCATCCGCAATCACCGGGATGTTGGCGAGTCGTCGTCTAAGCCTGCAGAATAGGATAGTTTGCCCTGTGGCGTTAGCAGCAGGTCTGCCATGCGGGCATATTTTGTAATATGAAACAATGCACCATGCTATCGAATGAGACGTCGTGTCTATTTTGGTATTTGTCATGTGTTTGTGATTGATGTTTGAACGAGTCCCCGAGCGCGTCCGCCCTTTTGTGGGGTTTACCTCGTATGTGATATGTTTGTTGTTTTCGTGTGTTTTGTTATTGTGGTCGACTCGCCCAGACTCGAAGAGCCAGTCGCTAGGCGACTCCCTTGAACGCTCTGTATTTCGCCGTTTTCCCTTGCGCGAACGAGGTTGGGTGGCCGAGTCCCCGAGCGTGGTACTTGGCTATTCCAGGCGCGACTCGAGGGTGAGTGAGGACTTAGCGCGTTAGATTGAGCGCGTCACTCCTGCCTGGCCCGTGGGGTCAGTCGCATGGCGAGTCCTGGTCATGCTCTCTTACTTGGCGTTTTTCCGATCCGCTCGCGATGAAGTGGTCTTCAGTCCTCGAGCGTGGTACTTAGCCGTTCGAGTCGCTATGCCGAGGGTGCGGAGGACCGTGGTCGCTGTAAGAAGCGAAGGTAGGTGTCTTGGCTCGTAAAGCCAGTCAGGCTGGGCGACTCCAATGGGGCTCCGGGTAGGCGTTTTTCGTGGACGATGCAAGGCCCGAGGCTTACTCAGTGCTCTTGCATCGCATTACTTAGCCATGCCGATCGCTGTACCAAAGGTTGACTTCTGCGGTTAGCTTGACGCTGTCATTACGAGTGCGAGTGGCACAAGACATGGAGAGTAGGCGCAATTTGCGGTAACCGATTCTTTTTATTTCATAGCGACTGGAGAGTACATGTGTGGGGTTCTAGGAGTAGAACTTCCGTAGGAGGTTTACATTCCATGGTCGCTTGACGTCGAGTTCGCCGTCCCCGTGGACGTCGATGAGGTAGTAGGCGTCGTTGCCGAGTGCTCGCCCTATGGCGAATGGCCCTTCCCACGGAGGGGAGCTCTTGTGCATGCCCTTCTTGTCCTGGATGAGACGCAACACCAGGTCACCTTCCTGGAAGGTGCGAGTTCTCACCCGCCGGCTGTGGTAGAGGCGGAGTCCCTGCTGGTAGATAGCGGTGCGTGACCGAGCGAGGTCACGTGCTTCGTTGAGTTGATCGACCCCGTCTTGGCGGGCGAGCTCGTTAGCAGTCTCCGTATAGTGGACGACCCGCGGCGAGTCGTGCTCGAGGTCGGTGGGCATGACTGCCTCGGCGCCGTAGACCATGAAGAAGGGGGTGAACCCTGTCGACCTGTTCACCGAGGTGCGGATCCCCCAGATGACAGAGGGCAACTCCTTGACCCAGCACCCGGCGGTGCGCTCGAGTGGTACTTGGAGTCGCGGCTTCAGGCCGTGGAGGATGCTTTGGTTGGCTCATTCTGCTTGGCCGTTGGACTCCGGGTGGGCGACCGAGGCGAGGTCGAGCCGGATGTGGTGCTCTTCGCAGAATTCGGCCATGGCTCCTTTGGCGAAGTTGGTGCCGTTGTCCGTGATGATGCTGTTTGGGAACCCGTAGCGATATATGAGCTCGCGTAGGAATTTAGTGGCGGTCTTCCCGTCGCATTTCCGGACTGGCTTGGCCTCTACCCACTTTGTGAATTTGTTGACCGCGACCAGCAGGTGGGTGTAGCCAGAGGGGGCCTTCTTGAAGGGGCCTACCATATCCATGCCTCACACGGCGAATGGCCAGGTGATGGGGATTGTTTTGAGCGCTGAGCTCGGCACGTGCGTCTGGTTGGCGTACTTCTGGCACCCGGCGCACCACTGGACAATGTCGATGGCGTCGGCGTGTGCGGTGGGCCAGTAGAAGCCATGCGTCATAGCCTTGGCGACCAGAGAGCGGGCGCCGGCGTGGTGGCCGCAGTCACCGGAGTGGATGTCGTGGAGAATCTTGCGTCCTTCGGCGGGTTGGACGCAGCGTTGGAACACGCCGGTGACACTGCGCTTGTGGAGCTCACCCTCGATGATGGCGTAGGACTTGCATCGACGAGCGATCATTCGAGCTTCCGTCTCGTCTGCCGGCAAGGTGCCGGCTTCCAAGTAGGCGATGTAGGGCTTGGTCCAGTCGTCTGGCTCGTTGACGAGTGCGACCAGGGCTGCCTCTGGTTGGAGCGGGACTCCGATGTCGATCTCCCTCGGGGGAGACACTGATGGCTTGGTGATCGTGTCGAGGAAGACGCCGGAGGGTGGTGCGAGTCGAGCCGACCCAATGCGAGAGAGTGCGTCGGCCTCCTCGTTCTTCCGCCTGTCGATCCACTCGACGGAATAGCCGGTGCAGTGTCCGCCCAACTTGTACACTGCTTGGCGGTACGCCGCCATGGTGGGGGAGACGGCGTCGCAGGTGCCAGCGACTTGCCCCGCAACGAGATCGGAATCTCCGTAGCAGCGTAGGCGGTTGACATTCATCTCCTTGGCAGCTCGCATGCCGTGGAGTAGGGACTCGTACTCGGCCATGTTGTTGGTGCAGGGTGTGAAGTCGAGGCAGAGGATGTAGCGGAGCTTGTCGCCCTTTGGTGAATTTAGCACGATCCCTGCGCCTGCGCCGTCCGCGTTCTTGGATCCGTCGAAGTGCAGGCTCCAGTAATGGAGGTATGGCAGCTTTTCTGGCTGCTGGGCCTCTTCCCAGTCGGCGATGAAGTCCACTAGGGCCTGCGACTTGATCGCTTTCTGCGGCTCGTATTTGATGTTGTGGACGCCGATCTCGACGACCCACTTGGCGACCCGCCCGGTCGCCTCACGGTTGCGGATGATGTCTTGCAGTGGTGCCGAGAAAACGACCGTGATCGGGTGCTCCTGGAAGTAGTGCGGCAGGCGCCGCTGAGCTCTGAAGACCGCGTATACCAGCTTTTGGTACTGGGGGTACCGCTGGCGCGACTCGGTGAGGACCTCGCTGATGTAGTACACTGGGCGCTCCTTTCCTTCCTCTGGTCGTTCGACGACCATGACGGCACTGACGACACGCTCGGAAGCCGCGACGTAAACCAGCATGGGTTCTTTGTCGGCTGGTGCGGCGAGTAGCACCTTCTTGAGGTCGCGAAGCGCGTCGTCCGCCTCCTTGTCCCACTGGAAGGTGGGGTTCTTGCGCATCAGGCGGTATAGGGGCATCGCCTTTTCGCCCAAAGGGAATGAAGCGGCGAGCCGCTACTCGCCCGCCAGTTTACGGGCGTCAGCAGCACTCGGGTTTGCCGAGCCGGGCGATTGTGTCGATCTTCGTGGGGTTCGCCTCGATCCCTCGCTTGGAGACGATGTACCCCAGTAGTTGTCCTGCTGGTACACAGAAGGTGCATTTGCCTGGGTTGAGCTTTATCTTGTATTTTTGCAAGTTGGCGAATGTTTCCGCCAGGTCGGCGAGGTCACCCTGGCGAGTGGACTTTACGACCACGTCGTCGATGTAGACGTGGATGTTGCGGCCAATTTGGCTCGCGAGGCATTCTTGCATGCACCGCTGGTAGGTCGCCCCGGCGTTCTTGAGGCCGAAGGTCATGGCGGTGTAGCAGAAGGCTCCGAATGGCGTGATGAACGCCGTCTTCTCCTCATCCTTGACAGCCATTTTGATCTGGTTGTACCCAGAGTAGGCATCGAGGAAGCATAGCGACTCCGAGCCCGCGGTGGAATCGATTATCTGGTCGATCCGCGGGAGGACGAACTGCTCCTTTGGGCAGGCGCTGTTCAGGTTTGTGTAGTCGATAGACATCCTCTAGGTCCCGTTCTTCTTCTCGACCAGGACTGGGTTTGCCAGCCACTTGGAGTATTTGATTGGCCGGATGAAGACTGCAGCGAGTAGACGCTGCACCTCCTCGGCGATTGCTCGGCGGCGCTCTTCATTGAAGGGCTGCAGCGACTGCTTGACAGGTCGCACTTTGGGGTCGGCGTTTAGCTTGAGCTCAGCGAGCTCCCTAGGGACACCGGGCATGTCAGAGGGCTTCCATGCGAAGATGTCCCTGTTCTCACGGAGGAACTCGATGAGCGCGCCTTCCTATGCTGGGCTCATGCCCGTCCCGATCGTCACCGTCTGGCTGGAGTCGCCTAGGACCAGCTCGACGGTGCGGGCGTGCGTCGTGGACTCAAAGGTTGAGGTGTTTGCGCCCTCTGAGTTGGGCTTCTTAAGTATGGTGGGGTCGTCGTTGTTGACCCCGCTCGCGTACTTGGCGAGCTCATCAGCGTGGTTGGTCTCCGCGGCGATGACGGCGTCGTGACTCGGCTCCTTTGGCCTCGCTTTTCGGCGGCCATGTCGCCGTTGATGGTGATGACGCCGCATGGCCCGGAGCTTCATCGCGTTATGCAGCGTGGTGGCGCTGCCATGAACTTGGCGAACGGCGCTGTGACGCAATGGTAGGGCTGTCGAAGGGCACGAGCTCGAAGACGATCCGCTCGGTCGGAAGTTCTTTGGTGTGCGAAGGTGACCGTAGCGTGACCTTCGATCGGGTACGCCTTCCGACCGGGGCGATGCCGTGGAACGTGGTGTGGGTCGTCTCGATCATCGACTGCGGGGAGCCGCTTTGAAGGTGTCAGTGCAGGATGTTGATGGAGCTGCCGTCCATCAATGTCTTGGGGAGCGATTCTTGGTCGACTTCGCGGGGTCCTGGACGACGCTCCGTGTCCTCGATGGTGGTGGCGCGGTGTAGGAGCACTCGAAGTGCCCGACGGCGTCCATCTCCTCCTGTGAGTCGACATCGCCTGGGAGGGTGTTGATCCATCCGCACGCCCCTCCATCATCGGGGGTAGCAACGGCGGCTAGCAGGTCGATGTGGCCTGCGATCCCCATCGCCATGAGGTATGTGTCGAGCCAGACGGCGGGGTCGTACGAGGAGTCGTACTTTTCTATCTCCTTCGGCGCCTTGAAGTTTGGCGGGTACTTCTCGCCTTGAATCATTGGTCTGAAGCACTTGGGGCCGAGTTCAACTTAGCGACCCCATGGGCTCGCCGTCGCGGCGATTGGTTAGGGTATGTCGCAGGTCGTCGGGCTGGCGTGCGCGCCAGCTTTGGTTGTTGATGATGTGGGTGCGGGCGTCGATGGGTTGCTCGTTGGCGGCGGCGGTTGGTCGGCACAGGGGGTTGGTGGAGAGTGCCACGTTCGCGGGTCGGTGTTGGAGCTGCAGTGGCTCGTGGCGGCGTTGAGGGTGTTTGCCGCCACCGGGCTGGCGGAGGCCGCTCGCTTCCCGGACGCGAGTATACTCGACCCTGCGAGTCGGCGCCCGTGTTTTGCTGCTCGACGGCCTTTGCGAGCAGGGCCCTGATGTACTGGATCTGTAGGGCACCATCGCCCGTGGCCGTGATGTTGTCGGCCGCTGCTCGGCCTGCCACGAGGTTGTCCATCGGGGTAGAGAACAGTGGGAGGCCGTTTGCGTCTATCTCCCGTGAGGAGACTACTATCCGCGGCTGGTCCCTGGGAGGTGTGCGGTTGGGTGGAGGTGGGGCTCCCATCGCCGTTGATCCTGGCGAGGGCCGGGCGCTTCCTCCTGGTGGCGTGTTCTCGCAGATTGCGCGCTCGGCCACGCGGGCCGGGTCGTTTTCGTCGTCGGTTCAGCGCGCCTGAGCGGTTCAGGCGCGACCTGATCCGCTGCTGATGGTAGCGCGATAGTTCCTGCGCCGTCACCTGCTCGAGGCGGAATTTTTCGCGCTCGGCTTGTTCCTTGCGCACCGCCTCCGCCAGTTTCAGGTGGAGTTCCTCAACCTCTGTTGCCATGGCATTAGGAGGGATTGAGGTGGAGAATGGATCCTCCGGCGGATCGGTGCCGGTCGCCATGTAGGTCGCAGCGTGGCGACCAGTTCCGTCGCGGAGGTCGGCGGAGTTCTCGACCGGTCGGTCGAAGATCCGAGGATGGAGGGTCTCAAGTCTCCCATGTTGGAGACTTGGGTGATGGAGCCCGCGGGTGAAGCCGCGGTGATGGACCCGGCGAGTGACACCGGGGTCGCCGAGTCGGCGTCGTCGTTGAGGGCCGCGTCTTCTGCGGCCGCTGAGTTTTCGGCCACATCGCTGGGCGGGTGTCGGAGGCGAGGCGATGGATCGTGTGGATCTGGCTCTCGGAGAGCCGATCGCGTGGCGGCGACTCGCGGATGCGAGCCGAATCCTCCGAGACGATGACGTCGGTGAGGCCGACGAAGAGGCTGATCGTGCCGATCGGCAGGATCACGCTGTGTGTGACGGGTCGCGCCGCCGGGACGTAGCTGCTCGACAAGATTTGGAGCATCTCGCCGATCGCTATCATGCGGCCGGTGGCGACCATCTCGTTGATGGGCAGATTGGATCTCGCCGCAGAACACCGGCCAGACCGGCCAGGCCCCACGGTGGGCGCCACTGTCGCGGGAATGGTCACGGCAGATGCTGCAATCGGCAGCGAGTAGTAGAACGAGGGGCAAGGGCGGCCAGCCATCTGCGGTGCGAGATGAGGGCAAAGACACAGGGATTTACTCAGGTTCGGCCCCCCGGAGGGTAAAGACCTACTCCTGCTAGATTGTATTATGAGGATGGTACAATGGGCGAGCTCAAGGCTAGGCGTGAGTCGCTTGGGTGTATGATGGAACGTATCTCTACACGCCCTGCAGGGAGGTTTATATAGGCTCACCTCCCCTAGGGTTTACATATCTCAACCGATTCGGTTAAAGCTTCGGTACTTTTTTAACCTAATCCGACTGTGCCTATCTACTCGCCTGGGCCTTCAGCTTTCAGTCGCTTGGTTCCTCGCTGGGCTTCAATCCAGTCGCCGTCTTGCAGGCCCACTCGCCGGTTCATGGGCCAGTCGGAAACGTCCTGCTGGGTATACCCCGGTAGGCGCATCCCCATCAAGTATGAAAATTTAAATGCAACAAGTATAAGTGACATATTTAGAGGGGAAATCTATTCTTAGACCGGTTGGTGGTTGTCCAACTCTGGTGAAAAGTGTGAACACGCTCAGTCAACGAGTTTAGAATCAAACTGAAAATTTAAAATATCTTGTAGATCAAACCGTTCGTCTGATTTAAGATTCGTTTTTACCACTGGATTAGTCGCGACAAGATCTTCAAAACTAGATCTCATGTTGATATGTTTTGATAAAAAAAATTGGACCAAACAGTTATCCACTCATAACATGTGAGTTATCCATGCCATAATATGTAAGTTATCTATCATGTAACACAAAAGTTACCCACCTTATAAACATGTTAGGTAGAGGCGTTCTCGCATATATGTTGAGCAAGTTTAATTGGAACGCGGTAGCCTAGGTGTTAGGGTACCAAGACTTTACCGTCGTTGATAGGCTGCATCACGCGGTAACGACAATAGGCGATAAAACCAAGCAACTAGACTACTGGCTGCGTATTATGTTTGATCACTACGACTTAGCGTAGTGGGTGATAGGCATAAGCCCTCATTTATTATATCATATATAAAATAGCTTAGGTTTAATTTAAAAAAAAATCATATTTGATATTTGACGTGGTAGCCTTTCGAGGTTGAGTCACACGTATGCTGCGAGAGCGGCAACGGACATTAAAGCCTAGCCGCTAGAATAAATTTTATATTCTATCTATGGGTAAACATTTATAGTGGTGGATAACTTACATGTTATTTGATGTGTAACTTATATACTAAAGCCTGGATAACTTTCGTATTACTTGGGTAACTTTTGGGGCAAATAAAGTCGTGTTACCCATCCCTAATATGTGACTTATCCTAATACATACAAGTTACCTATTACATAAATGAGTTAAGAGACGTTCTTGCATTGTTCATGTGGATAACTTTTGTATTATATAAAATTTTGGTTGCCCCATGTATATTTAGTTTAGTTAATTAAATATGAGCTATAACCTAGTTTAATTGATATGCGGTTGTTTAGGTGTTAGAGTACCGAGATTTCGTAGTCGTCGATGCGCTAGCGACGACGGGTGATGAAACTGGGCCACTAGACTACTAGTTGTATGTTACATTTGTTCACTATGATTTAGGTGATGGGTGGTAGGGTATAACACCCCATTTATTATGTCGACTCAACAAAAATAGATACCAAATCGAAGGAGTTCACATTTGTGTTTTTCACGCATTAAAAACTCAAACACATTATTCGTTCGTAGGATGGATATGTTAACTGGTTGGTAAGTTACATGTTATTGTCTGGATAACCTATGTATTATATGTGGATAATCTTTCCGATTTTTTTCGAAACATATCGATATGGGATCTAGTTTCGAAGATCTCGTCGTGATTAGTCAAACGGTAAAAACGGATCATCAATTAGATAAACATATTAAACTATAAAACATTTTGAATTTTTGAATATTTGTATTAAACGCTGCTGACATCAGCAAGCAAAGCTGTCTAGTTTGCTCGCCAGGATTTGTCATTTGAAGACCGATCGCCGTGTAGCAAAGTCCTATTGAGAAACATATGGTTAGGGACGAGTTCTTACGGGTCAGACCAGATCGGTGGAAAAAGGGTCTTCAAAGTAGTAGAAATGGCCAACATAGTATACACCGTCATTAGAATCAAAGATGCCGAAACAACACATGTTACAGGAAACCACGGTCAAGTCTCATATGAGAAATTTGCTGAACAGCTTATATGCTAGACAGAGCAGAAACACTACATGCTGGCTATCAAATGCGTGCGAAGGAATAAGAGGCCGACTCGACTGCTCTCCAGCCGAGCGTACCGCTCACGGTCCAAAAAGACACAGGATCTGGCGGCCCGGTGCTGGTTGGCCGGTTTGTCAGGCTTAACCCTGACGGAGCTACCTCTTACCGTTTCAGACATAAGTGTACCATCAGTTATTATGTTACTGTAGTAACTTCTATTAGCTGTATGGGTAAAGTGTAAGGCTATAAATCCATGGACCTGGCGCTTATTGCACCATCTCGTTTTGTATCGGGTATAAACCCTAACCACCTCTGATAGAGGTTGGATCTCGAATTGTAACCAAATCCTCTTATTCGTAATCGACCCTCTGAAATTGGCCTATATTGTAAGATCCCTCCCTTTATAAAGGTAAGGATTCCTGTGATTGCAATGCTAGTCCCTGGATCAATGCTAGCATCCACAGTTTAAGATGAAGTACACAGAAACAAAGGTCATTATTACATATCATTCCAGAGACAAACATAGTATTTTACAAACTCCATGGCCAAAGGCCTAATACAAGAGTTCAAATATATAATAAGATAAGTAAGTCTTCATCTTCATGTGCCACAGGCAAGCATGTTGAGTGTAGACTCATAACCCCTAATCACCATCAGAATAACCTGCAACATCACAAGTTACAGCCACAGTGGGTTAATACATTGGAATAGTATTGGCAAGTGATACCTTAGTAGAATATAGGTAGTCTAGATAATATATGCATTTTGGCTAAGTGTAGCTTAGGCTTGCTTTGCTCAAAATAGGTTTTACCTATTAGTTGAAAACACTAAGTTTTTCTTTGTAAAAATCTTTCCCAAGGAACCACCAATAGAAATTAGTGAACCTTCACCCTTGTTCACCCACAAGTTTTAACTTAGAAATTGGGATGAGGAGATTCTTGATAGCTTCCATGTCTTGATGCTCAAGTTGTCCAATACCAGGGACATGACTAAGTACTTAGATTCTTCCATCTGCAGAGGTTGTGCACTTACCCCATAAGACTTGATTTTCACCAAGACATGACCTTTCAGAAACCTTCCCTTAGACCAAATGGACGCGCTCCAACCTATCATCCCACTACCACCAACTGTCCAAATGGCTAAGTTATTGCAACCTATATGATCCAGGCAGAGCCCATAATGCCATGTGGCTGCACTAGAAGCTTCTTAACATTTGGCCTCTTAAATCCCTTTGTTCCTGGGTGGCTTTCCACAAGTGAGATACACAAGGTAAACCATAGAAATGGGCCTTGTGTAACCACTCAACACAAACCATTCCTTCCATTCCACCCAGATGTTTTATTCACTTAGTTGTTTTATTAAACAAAACACAAGTCCAAAGACTTAGAAATATTTTCCCATAGCATGAATATATAACCACCCTTGGTTGCTACTAGCTAGGCTAAGCATGGCATTGATAAGACTTAGAAATATTTCTAGCAATTCTACAACTACTAGGATTTCCCAAACATAGCATATAGATCAAGAATATCCATGCAAGACTAGCAAAATATTTCTAATGTATAGTTGAAAAACATAGGAATAAATCATGAAGCACCACTTGCCTTGGTAGTTTGGAGAGTAGCTACAATCCTCACAATCACAATCACTATTTGCACCAAAATCTGTAGGGTTTCGTAGCATGGAAAACAAAAAATTTCTATCGCATACAAACAAACAAGCCAAGATCTATCTACTAGATTGTAGCAACGAGTCGATGGAATAACTTACCCTCGAAGATTCCAAAGTGTTTAACGAGAGCGGATTCTCGTGGGTGATGTAGTCATACTCTTCCCGATCTCAAGATCGTGAGCGATCCTTCCCAGGCGTTCGGGCGCTTCATGATCGATCACGTTCGGTACTCGGCGAAGACCTTCCTCTCCTTGTTCCAAAGCAGCGGAGGTTGTAGCACTCTCCTCGCGATTCCGGCAACGGGCGTGGTACCGAGTAGAGGGAGATCCATGAGGCTTCGCCTTAAGACGGAGCGAGTATGGTGGAGTATGAGAGAGAGCTATTAGTGGTCTAGGGTTTAGACACACCAATTAGAAGGCCTCTAATCCGAAGGCTTCTGCAATTAGAAGCTCTAAACCAAAGCGGCTCTAAACCGGAGTCTAGGGCTAGGATTTAGATTAGAGGATAGGAACTTGTGTGTCTAGAGGAGGAGTCCCTGCCCCTCCTTTTATAGGTGGGAGGTGTGGCCAAGGGGAGGGGAGTCCCTCCCCAAGTCGTCCTTGGTTGGCGCGCCGCCTTGGAGAGGAGGGACTCCTCTCCAAGTCGGTTTCAACCACCTCTTGATTGTTTCCCACAGTTTCCTGTTTCCCACAGTTTCCTGTTTTAGCCGTTTGACTTTCAAACTGGCAGTTTGACTTTTCAGTTTTGGAACAGCGAGAACACTTAGTACATGATGCAATCATTCCAATATGTAATGACACATTCATGTACCCCTTCCCCCCGGAGTGCCGAACATTCCGGAACCTTCTAGAACATTCCCGATGAAAACACCGGAATCATTCCCGAACTCCGAAACGGGACTTTCTTTATATGAATCTTATTCTCCGGACCATTCCGGATCTCCTCGTGATATCCCGGATCCCATCCGAGACTCCGAACAACATTCGGTCTCTTTCTCATAATACCATAACTACTCAAAACAACGTCGAATCCTTAAGTGTGTCTCCCTACGGTTCGTGAATTATGCGGACATGATCGAGACACTTCTCCGAACAATAACCAATAGAGGAATCTGGAAATTCATATGGCTCCCACATATTTCTACGATTACTTTGCGATCGAATGAACCACTTACATACGATACCAATTTCCCTTTGTCTCACGATAGTTTACTTATCCGAGGTTATGATCGTCGGTATCTCTGCATACCTAGTTCAACCTTGTTACTGATAAGTACTCTTTTCTCGTTCCCGTGATATGTGATCCCTTGTGAGCCAGTCACATGCTTGCAAGCTAATTGGATGACATTCCACATAGAGGGCCCAGAGTATATCTATCCGTCATATGGATGGACAAATCCCACTCTTGATCCATGTGTTTCAACCAATACTTTCCGAACACTCAATGCCACCTTTATAGCCACCCAGTTACTATGTGGTGTTTGACGTCATCAAAGTATCCATCCGGTAAAGGTGATATGCATGATCTCATGGTCGAAGGAATTAGGTTACTATGTATCAGAAAGCATATAGCAATTTGAACTATTGAAATGACTTGATCTTTATGCTACGCTTATCTATAGGAGTATGTCCACCATATCATTCTCCTAACGATATGATCTTGTTGTTGATAACATCTCAATGTTCATGATAGGGAAACCACAATCATTAATCAACCAGCAAGCTAGTGAAGTATAGAGGCTATACTAGGGACTTCAAATTAAGTTTACAAATCACACAAGTATTAATGTTTCCTTGTTAATACTATTATAGCATGAATGTAAACATTTATCATAAACACAAAGATATAATAATAGCTACATTTATTATTGCCTCTAGGGCATATCTCCAACAGTCTCCCACTTGCACTAGAGTCATCTAATCTAGATTACATGGTAATATACCGAACACCCATGGCAGTTTGGTGTTGGTCATGTTTTGCCCTCGGGAGAGGTTTAGTCAACGGATCCGGCACATTCAGATCTGTGTGTACTTTTCAAATCTTTATATCCCCATCCTGGATATGTTCTCGAATAGCGTGAAAACGCAGCTTGATATGCTTCAGCTTCTTGTGTGACCTTGGTTCTTGCGCATTGGCTATGGCGCCCATGTTATCACAGTAGATAGACATTGGGTCCAGCGCACTAGGAACCACACCCAGCTCTGTAATGAACTCTTTCATCCATATCGCTTCTTGTGAAGCCTCAAGCGACCATGTATTCCGATTCATTGAAGATCTCGCCACAACGCTTTGCTTTGCACTCCTCCGCCTTCGCTGCACCATTCAAAATAAATACGTATCCAGTTGTGATTTAGAATCATCCGGATCGGTGTTCCAACTAGCATCGGTGTAACCATTAACAACGAAATGTTCATCACCTCCATAAGAAAGAACCATATCCTTAGTTCTTCTCAAGTACTTAAGGATGTTTTGATCATGTCCAATGATCCACTCTGGATCACTTTGATATCTGCTAGTTAAACTAACAAGATATGCAATGTCGGGTCTAGTACATAGCATGGCATACATTAGAGATCCTATGGCAGGCATAGGAGTCTTACTCATCCTTTCTCTATCTTCGCCGATGTCGGACTTTGAGTTTTACTCAAGGTCGATTAGCAACATGGGCAAGAACCCTTTCTTGCTTTCTTCCAAACCTCTTTAGAACTTTGTCCAAATATGTACTCTGTGACAATGATATTTGGCGTTTCGATCTATCTCTATAAATCTTTATGCCTAATATGTAAGCTGCTTCGCCAAGATCCTTCATTGAAAAACTATTATTCAAATATTCCTTCACACTATTAAGAAGGTCTACATCATTCCCAATCAACAATATGTCATCCACATATAGTATTAAGAATGCTCTGAGCTCCCACTCACTTTCTTGTAAATACAAGCTTCTCCATAAGTTTGTATAAAACCAAAACTTTGATCACCTTATCAAAGCGTTGATTCCAACTTCGGGATGCTTGCTTCAATCCATAGATGGACCGTTGAAGTTTGCATACCTTGTTAGCATCTTTAGGATCTACAAAACCTTTGGGTTGCATCATATACAACTCTTCATCAATATCTCCATTGAGGAATGCTGTTTTGACATCCATCTGCCATATCTCATAATCATAATATGCAGCGATTGCTAACATAATCCTCAGACTTTAGCTTCGCCATGGTGAGAAAGTCTCATCGTAGTCAACTCCTTGAATTTGTCGAAACCCTTTTGCGACAAGTCGAGCTTTATAGACGATAACATTACCATCAATCTGCTTTCTTCTTGAAAATCCATTTGTTCTCGACACCTTCGCCATCCGGTAAGTCCACCAAAGTCCATACTTGGTTTTCGTACATGGATCCAATCTCGGATTTCATGGCTTCTTGCCATTTATTGGAATCCGGGCTCATCATTGCTTCCTCATATGTCTCGGGGTCATCGGTGTTGTCCACCAACATGACATTCATAACGGGATCATACCAATGCAGGTGGTACGAGTTCTCGTTGACCTCCGAGGCTCTGTAGTAACTTCAAGTTTCATGATCACCATCATTAGCTTCCTCTCTTATTGGTGCAGCACCACAGAACTTCTTCCGGTCAGTGCTACTCGCAATTTCGAGAGAAGGTTCGACAACCTCGTCGAGTTCTACTTTCCTTCTAGTCACTTCTTTCGAGAGAAATTCCTTCTCTAGAAAGGATCCATTCTTGGCAACGAAGATTTTGCCTTCGGATCTATGATATAAGGTATACCCAATAGTTTCCTTCGGGTATCCTATGAAGACGCATTTTTCCGCTTTGGGTTCAAGCTTGTCATTTGTAACTTCTTTACATAGGCTTCGCATCCCCAAACTTTAAGGAACGACAATCTAGGTTTCTTCCCAAACCATAATTCATACGGTGTCGTTTCAACGGATTTAGACGGTGCCCTATTTAAAGTGAATGCGGCTGTTTCTAATGCATAACCCCAAAATGATAGCGTAAAAGTAAGTGACATCATAGAACGAACCATATCTAAGAGAGTTCGATTACGACGTTCGGACACACCATTACGCTGTGGTGTTCCCGGCGGTGTCAACTGTGAAAGTATTCCGCATTTCTTCAAATGCTCGCCAAACTCGTAACTTAGATATTCACCTCCACGATCAGAACGCAGAAATTTAATCTTCTTGTTACGTTGATTCTCTACCTCACTTTGAAACTCCTTAAACTTCTTGAAAGTTTCGGATTTATGTTTCATGAAATAGATATACCCATATCTACTCAAGTAATCCGTGAAGGTAAGAACATAACGATAACCACCGCGCGATGCTACACTCATTGGACCACACACATCGGTATGTATGATTTCCAATAAGTCCGTAGCTCGCTCCATCATACCAGAAAATGGAGTCTTAGTCATTTTTCCCATCAGACATGCTTCGCATCTTTCAAGTGATTCAAAATCAAGTGATTCAAGAAGTCCATCGGAATGGAGTTTCTTCATACGCTTCACTCCAATGTGACCAAGGCAGCGATTGCCACATATAGGTCGAATTATCGCTGATTTCAAACGCTTAGCCTCAATGTTGTTGATATGTGTATTTCCACTATCGAGATTCAATAAGAATAGACCATCTATCAAAGGTGCATGTGCATAAAACATATTACTCATATAAATCGAACAACCATTATTCTCGACTTAAACAAGTAACCTTCTACAATAAACAAGATCCCGATATAATGTTCATGCTCAACGCAGCACCAAATAACAATTATTTAAGTATAAAACTAATCCGATGGTAGATGAAGGGTAGCGTGCCGACCGATCACATCAACCTTTGATCCGTTTCCCACGCGCATCGTCACCTCGTTCTTCGCTAGCTTCCGTTTATTCTGCGGACTGTTTGAGTTACAAATATGAGCAACCGAACCAGTATCAAATACCGGGCACTACTACAGTACTAGTGAGATACACATCAATAACATGTATATCGGATATACCTTTCTTTTTGATGTTGCCGTTCTTGATCCGCCAAGTACTTTGGGCAATTCCGCTTCGATTACCTTCTCCCTTGCGGTAAAGCACTCGATGTCGTGCTTGGGTCCAGCCTTGGTCTTCTTCGCCGGCGTGGTAACTTTCTTACCACCCTTCTTGAAGTGTCCCTTTTGCTTAGACTTGCCTTTCTTGAATTTGGTGGTCTTATTGACCAACAACACTTGGTGCTCTTTCTTGATCTCCACTTCTGCAGATTTCAACATGGCAAAGAGTTCTGGCAACGTCTTGTTCATGTTCTGCATGTTGTAGGTCATCACAAAGTTCTTGTAACTTGGTGGTAGTGATTGGAGGACACGGTAAATCCCCAAAGCATTAGGAATCACTATACCCAAGCTTTGAAGTTTGTTTGCGTGCCCAGACATCTTAAGCACATGCTCACTGACGGAGCTGCCTTCTTCCATCTTGCAGTTAAAGAACTTTTCAGAAGCCTCATAGCTTTCAATTGCCGCATGAGTCTCAAAAATCAATTTGAGATCCTCGACAATATCATATGGGTCTGACCCTTCAAACCTTTTCTGAAGCTCCGATTCCAAACCATACAAGATAGCACACTGAACTATGGAGTACTGATTCTTCCGAGCGAGGTAAACATTCTTTACTTCATCGGGAGCATCAGCTGCAGGTGGGTCACCCAGCGGTGCATCCAGCACATAGGTCAAATTACCGGTGAGGACAATCCTCAAATTGCGGAACCAATCCATGATTGCTTCCATTGTTTTTCAACTTTTCTTTCTCTAGGAACGCATTAAAATTGATGGTAGGGGCTGCCATTGATCTACAACATATTTGCAATAGTTTAGACTAAGTTTATGACAAATTGAGTTCAAATTAATTAATGAAATTAAACTAGGTGAACTCCCACTCAAAACAACATCCCTCACATTGTTTTAGTGATCACACGAACCAGATCCACTACATCAACACCGATCATCACGAGAGTTGATATAGTTTCAATGGCGAACAATCAACATGTTCATCATATCTTCTATATGATTCATGCTTTACCTTTCGGTGATCCGTGTTCCGAGACCATGTCTGTACATGCTAGGCTCGTCAAGATCAAACCTTAGTTTCCGCATGAGCAAATCTGGCTTGCTCACGTTGTATACACTTGCAGAATCTAACACACCCGATCATCACGTGGTGCTTCGGAACAACAAGCTTTAGCAATGGTGCTAACTAAGGGTGAACACATTATGACTTGAAATTCATGTGCATGAGGGATCATCTTATAATGCTACCGTCGTCTACTAAGCAATACAAGATGCATAAAGGATTAACATCACATGCAATTCAATAATATGTGATATGATATGGCCTTTCTTCTTTGTGCTTCCGATCTCCATCTTCAAGCACGAACATTATCTCCATCATCACCGGCAATGCATCAAGGTCAATGACGCTTCTCCATGGTTGTCGTCCACCGGCTTCAACTATTACAACTACTTTGAATAGACACGCGGGTCTTCACATAAATTAAAGACAACCATATGGCTCCAGCCGGTTGCCAAATTACAATAAGGAACATTGCATACATCAAATATAATCTCAATCATGGCCATATCACATCACTGCACACCCCTGCAAAACAAAGTTAGACGCCTCTACTTTCTTTGCATATTTTACGTGGTTTGGGGCTTTCAATAAGTGTCGTTCTAACTTACGAACAAGAACCACAACATTGATACTAGCATTGTTGATCACCCGTTGCAAATTGGATCTTAACTATGCTAGGAGAAACAGGCACCCGCAAAGCCACTTATGCAATACAAGTTGCATCTCAAGCGTGGAGCAAGTCTCATGAACGATGTCATGTAAGTTTAGCCCGGGCCGCTTCATCCCAACATACCTCAAGATGCAAAGTACACAAGAAGAAATCGACAATAAAAGCATCAACGCCCACAATGACCATTGTGTTCTACTCGTGCAACATATATACATATAGACACGGCTCTGATACCACTGTAGGGTTTCGTAGCATGGAAAACAAAAATTTTCTATCGCATACAAAAAAACAAGCCAAGATCTATCTACTAGATTGTAGCAACGAGTCGATGGAATAACTTACCCTCGAAGATTCCAAAGTGTTTAACGAGAGCGGATTCTCGTGGGTGATGTAGTCGTACTCTTCCCAATCTCAAGATCGTGTAGATGATCCTTCCGGCGCTACGTTCCGACAGCGCTTCCGCAGTCGGTCACACGTTCGGTACTCGACGAAGACCTTCCTCTCCCTTGTTCCAGCAGGCAGCGGAGGTTGTAGCACTCTCCTCGCGATTCCGGCAGCACAACGGCGTGGTACCGGAAGTAGAGGGGAGATCCCGCAGGGCTTCGCCTTAAGCCGGAGCGAGTATGGTGGAGTATGAGAGAGAGCTATTAGTGGTCTAGGGTTTAGACACACCAATTAGAAGGCCTCTAATCCGAAGGCTAGTGCAATTAGAAGCTCTAAACCAAAGCGGCTATAAACCGGAGTCTAGGGCTAGGATTTAGATTAGAGGATAGGAACTTGTGTGTCTAGAGGAGGAGGCCCTGCCCCTCCTTTTATAGGTGGGAGATGCGGCCAAGGGGAGGGGAGTCCCTCCCCAAGTCGTCCTTGGTTGGCGCGCCGGCTTGGAGAGGAGGGACTCCTCTCCAAGTCGGTTTCAACCACCTCTTGATTGTTTCCCACAGTTTCCTGTTTCCCAGAGTTTCCTGTTTTAGCCGTTTGACTTTCAAACTGGCAGTTTGACTTTTCAGTTTTGGAACAGCAAGAACACTTAGTACATGATGCAATCATTCCAATATGTAATGACACATTCATGTACCCCTTCCCCCCGGAGTGTCGGACATTCCGGAACCTTCTAGAACATTCCCGATGAAAACACCGGAATCATTCCCGAACTCCGAAACGGGACTTTCCTTATATTAATCTTATTCTCCGGACCATTCCGGATCTCCTCGTGATATCACGGATCCCATCCGAGACTCCGAACAACATTCAGTCTCTTTCTCATAATACCATAACTACTCAAAACAACGTCGAATCCTTAAGTGTGTCTCCCTACGGTTCGTGAATTATGCGGACATGATCGAGACACTTCTCCGAACAATAACCAATAGAGGAATCTGGAAATTCATATGGCTCCCATATTTCTCGATTACTTTGCGATCGAATGAACCACTTACATACGATACCAATTTCCCTTTGTCTCACGATAGTTTACTTATCCGAGGTTATGATCGCTTCGGTATCTCTGCATACCTAGTTCAACCTCGTTCTTGATAAGTACTCTTTTCGTTCCGTGATATGTGATCCCTTGTGAGCCAGTCACATGCTTGCAAGCTAATTGGATGACATTCCACGAGAGGCCCAGAGTATATCTATCCGTCATATGGATGGACAAATCCCACTCTTGATCCATGTGTTTCAACCAATACTTTCCGAACACTCAATGCCACCTTTATAGCCACCCGATTCGGTGTGGTGTTTGGCGTCATCAAAGTATCCATCCGTAAAGGTGATATGCATGATCTCATGGTCGAAGGAATTAGGTTACTATGTATCAGAAAGCATATAGCAATTTGAACTATTGAAATGACTTGATCTTTATGCTACGCTTATCTATAGGAGTATGTCCACCATATCATTCTCCTAACGATATGATCTTGTTGTTGATAACATCTCAATGTTCATGATAGGGAAACCACAATCATTAATCAACCAACAAGCTAGTGAAGTATAGAGGCTATACTAGGGACTTCAAATTAAGTTTACAAATCACACAAGTATTAATGTTTCCTTGTTAATACTATTATAGCATGAATGTAAACATTTATCATAAACACAAAGATATAATAATAACTACATTTATTATTGCCTCAAGGGATATCTCCAACAAAATCTACACATAAAATAATGGCACAAAATCACATACACAATTAATACAAGCAAAAATTAATGAATGCATGCAATATGCCATGCGATGATTTTCTACACCAAACAAGACAAGTGCACCGTAATGAATCATAAACAAGTACAAAACAAGCTAAATAAACTTTATTTGAATAACAAAACATTTTCCAAATAATTACTATACTCAATTTATTCCTACAAATGTTTCTGCAAAAACAACCATTTTAATAGAGGCAAAACTTTAAACACATTGCATAAACAGAAAGGTTTTTCTCTCCTGATTCCATTGATATAAAATTTGTCAAATTTGGAAGTGGGAATCAAAAGTTATGAATTAAACAAGTTTAAACATCTAATAGATCTAATTCATATTTTTAAAACGAAACACATGCCACGCGACAGCATCTGGTTGGACGGTACCGGTTCGGGCGAATCACGCTTGCGAGCCGTAAGATCTAAGTGACGATGCACGGCTCAGATTAAATCATACCGCTTCGCCCTCTAATCTAATCCTAGCCTCTAGATCTGGATCCAACGATCCTCGATGCTCTGACCAAAGATGGGCAGCGCAAATGGTTGCTGGCGGCGGCGACGGATCTGCCGGCGATGGATCGGTGATTCTAGCGAGGGCTGGGGACAGTGGTGATGCTTACCGGCATCGCAAAGTTGAGAGGAAGCTTGAGATGTTGCTGGCGTGGACAGGGGCGCGTTGATGTGGCCGTAGGAACTCGTCGGAGTTGAGCGCAACGTCGGGTGCTCGGTGACGAAGACGTTGGCGACGCTCTGGATCAGCCTAGCATGAACCAGTTGTATCAGGGGGTGCGCAAGGCTACGGCGAACACTACTGGATCAAGGAGAAGTCGAGGGGCGGTCGGGTTTTACCTCAATCGCTCGTCGGAGTCGAGCGACGGTTCTGATGTTTGCGGGCACGAACGGTGACGACAACCTGGGTCACGAGAAAGCAAACAAAATGCATCAGGGAACGCGCAAGGACATGTTGGTCACGTTTGTTTGAACCAGAGACAGGGGGACGGTCAGAGCTCACCGGAATCGGTCGCCGGAGTGGTTCGGGAACGCGGCGGTGCGACCTCGATTGTGGACAGCCTAGCGGCGCTCTGTGGTTGGTGAGTGAGGGGAATGGAGCGGAGTGAGGAGGGGTTTAAGTAGTCAGGGCGAGAGAGGGAGTTATGCCTGCAGTAACGCGTAATCAAGCGCGAGATCGTCGGGAAGAAACGGTCGCGGCGGAGCTGGTCACGGGCATGATTTGGGGATGAAGGGGTGACTTGGAGGTGGGTCCGGGGCGTCAGCGAGAGGGGGGGTGCTCGCGTGGGTGAGAAACAGAGGGAGAGGGAAACCCCGGGTGGGCTGGTTGTTGGGCTGGATCTAGTGTTGGGCCAGATTGGCAACGCTAGCCCTTTTTCTTTTCTTCATTCCTTTTCTATTTCTGTTTTGATTTTCTGGATTCATTTTTGATGGGGATGCGCCTACCGGGTATACCGCAGACGTTCGTGGCCCATGAACCGCGAGTGGGCTGCAAGGCGGATGGATTGAAGCCCAGAGGAACCAAGCATTTGGAAGTGAAGGCCCAAAGTAGTAGATAGGCATGGGATTAGGTTAAACAAGTCAAGCTTTAACCGAATCGGTTGAGATATGTAAACCCTAGGGGAGGTGAGCCTATATAAACCTCCTGCAGTGTAGAGATACGTTCGTCATACACCCAAGCGACTCGCCGCCTAGCCGAGCTCGCCCATTGTACCATCCTCATAATACAATCTAGGAGTAGGTCTTTACCCTCAGGCGAACCTGGGTAAAACCTGTGTCTTTGCCCTCATCTCGCGCATGGCTGGCCGCCCTTGCCCCTCGTTCTACTACTCGCTGCCGATTGCAGCATCTGCCGTGACCATTCCCACGACAGTGGCGCCCACCGTGGGGCCTGGCCGGTCTGGTCGGTGTTCTGCGGCGAGATCCAATCTGCCCATCAACGAGACGGTCGCCACCGGCCGCATGATAGTGATCGGCGAGATGCTCCAAATCTTGCCGAGCAGCTACGTCCCGGCGGCGCGACCCGTCACACATAGCGTGATCCTGCCGATTGGCACGATCAGCCTCTTCGTCGGCCTCACCGACGTCATCGTCTCGGAGGATTCGGCTCGCATCCACGAGTCGCCACCACGCGATCGGCTCTCCGAGAGCCAGATCCGCACGATCCATCGCCTCGCCTCCGAGTACAATTCGGCCCACAACGACGTGGCCGAAAACTCAGCGGCCGCAGAAGACGCGGCCCTCAACGACGACGCCGACTCGGCGACCCCGGTGTCACTCGCCGGGTCCATCACCGCGGCTTCACCCGCGGGCTCCATCACCCAAGTCTCCAACATGGGAGACTTCGAGGACCCCTCCATCCTCGGGATCTTCGAATTCGACTCCGGGTCGGAGAACTCTGTCGACCTCCGCGACGGAACCGGTCGCCACGCCGCGACCTACATGGCGACCGGCACCGATCCGCCAGAGGATCCATTCTCCACCCCAATCCCTCCTAACGCCACGACAACGGAGGTTGAGGAACTCCGCCTGAAACTGCCGGAGGCGGTGCGCAAGGAACAAGCCGAGCGCGAAAAATTCTGCCTCGAGCAGGTGATGGCGCAGGAACTATCGCGCTACCACCAGCAGCGGATCAGGTCGCGCCTGAACCCCACCGTTCAGGGGCGCTCCAAACTTCGATGGCAACGACCGGCCCGTGGCGGCCGCGCGATCTACGAGAACGCGCCACCAGGAGGAAGCGCCCGGCCCCCGCCAGGATCAACGGCGATGGGCACCCCACCTCCACCCAACCGCACACCTCCCAGGGACCAGCCGCGGATAGTAGTCTCCTCACGGGAGAGAGACGCAAACGGCCTCCCACTGTTCTCCACCCCGATGGACAACCTCGTGGCGGGCCGAGCAGCGGCCGCAACATCACGGCCACGGGCGATGGTGCCCTACAGATCCAGTACGTCAGGGCCCTGCTCGCAAAGGCCTTCGAGCAGCAAAACGCGGGCGCTGACTCGCAGGGTCGAGTATACTCGCGTTAAATCGGAAGCGAGCGGCCTCAGCGGCCGCCCAGTGGCGGCAAACACCCTCAGCGCCGCCACGAGCCACTGCAGCTCCAACACCGACCATGAGCGGCACTCTCCCAATGACCCCAGGCCAGCGACCAACCGTCGCCGCCGGGCAACCCATCGACGCCCGCACCCACATCATCAACAACCAAAGCTGGCGCGCCGCCGGCGACTGCGACATACCTAACCAATCGCGCGACGGCGAGCCATGGTCGCTAAGTCGACTCGGCCCCAAGTGCTTCGGACCAATGATTCGAGGCGAGAAGTACCCGCCAAACTTCAAGGCGCCGAAGGAGATAGAAAAGTACGACTCCTCGTACGACCCCGCCGTCTGGTTCGACACATACCTCATGGCGATGGGGATCTCAGGCCACACCGACCTGCTAGCCGCCCGTTACCTCCCACGATGATGGAGGGGCGTGCGGGCAATGGATCAACACCCCCGGGACAATATCGACTCACGGGAGGAGATGCGCGACGCCGTCGGGCACTTGAGTGCTCCTACACCCCGCCACCACCATCGAGGACACGGGCGATCGTCCGAGGACCCCGCGAGTCGACCGCAATTGGGTCCAACGGTGGCAAGAACACTGGTACAACGGTCGGCATCCACCCGGACACGCGATCCATTGCTTCAAGACCTCGTGCGCTTTGAGCCCCTGGTCGCCAAGCTCAGCGACACTCTTGCACACTCGACAACATCCCCGACCTCCTCGAGATCGCCAAGCGACGCGGAGGAAGATCCAAACCAGGCGGCGGCGAGTCGAGGTCAACGCCCGCCTGCGGCAACGACAGCGGACGACGGTCCGACCTACGCTACGCAGTGACGGGCGAGTCGACTTCGTCACCAACGCCGGGCACGCGCAACGCGAGCCCAAGAGCTTCCGCCGCGACGAAGGACAACGCCGCGACGGCGGCAACTACAAGGACAAGCCAAGGTTCGACCGCACGGCCCTCCTTAACCAACCATGTGCGTTCCATTGCAGGGAAGGGAAGCCCGCGACCCACACCACCGCCGACTGCCACACCCTAAGGGAGATCGAGAAGGCACGGCGAGCGCGGGAGGACCCCTACAACGACCCGCCAAACGGCGGAAAATTCGGCAAAGTGGCCGGCTCGCTCCATACCTTCACAGGCTTCAACACGAAGCGCGAGAAGAAGGTCATCGTTCGCGCCGTCGCCGTTAACGCGGTGACCCAGGTGGACGTTCCCCAGTTCCTCAACTGGTCGGAGCAACCCATCACCTGGAGTCGACAAGACCACTCGCCACGCATCGAGTACACAGGTCGAGTCGCCCTGGTGGTCAAGCCTAAGGTCGGCGACTACTGGCTCCCCAAGACATTGATGGACGGCGGCAGCTCCATCAACATCCTACTGACACCTTGAGCGGCTCCCGCAGTCGATGATCGAGACGACCACACCACGTTCCACGGCATCGTCCCGGTCGGAAGGCGTACCCGATCGGTAAGGTCACGCTGCGGTCACCTTGACACACCAGCAAACTTCCGCACCGGCGGATCGTCTTGACTCGTGCCTTTGACAGCACCTACCATTGCGTCACAGGCGGCGTTCGCCAAGTTCATGGCAGCGCCCCACTACACGTACAACGCGATGAAGCTCCCTGGGCCATGCGGCGTCATCACCATCAACGGCGACCCCGACATGGCCGCCGAGTGCGAGGCCAAAGGAGCCGAGCTCGCTGACGCCGTCATCACGGCGGAGACCAACCACGCTGATGAGCTCGCCAAGTACGCGAGCGGGGTCAACAACGACGACCCCACCATACTCAAGAAGCCCAACTCAGAGGGCGCAAACACCTCAACCTTTGAGGCCACGACGCACACCCGCACCGTCGAGATGGTCCCAGGCGACTCCAGCCAGACGGTGACGATCGGGACGGGCATGATCCCAGCATAGGAAGGCGCGCTCATCGAGTTCCTCCGTGAGAACAGGGACATCTTCGAATGGAAGCCCTCTGACATGCCCGGTGTCCCTAGGGAGCTCGCTGAGCACAAGCTAAACGTCGACCCCAAAGTGCGACCTGTCAAGCAGTCGCTGCGGCCCTTCAATGAAGAGCGCCGCCGAGCAATCGCCGAGGAGGTGCAGCGTCTACTCGCTGTAGGCTTCATCCGGCCAATCAAATACTCCAAGTGGCTGGCAAACCCAGTCCTGGTCGAGAATACTCCAAGTGGCACGGCTAAGTAATGCGATGCAAGAGCACTGAGTATGCCTCAGGCCTTGCATCCTCCACGAAAAACGCCTACCCGGAGCCCCATTGGAGTCGCCCAGCCCGACTGGCTTTACGAGCCAAGACACCTGCCTTCGCTTCTTACAGCGACCACGGTCCTCCGCACCCTCGGCATAGCGACTCGAACGGCTAAGTACCACGCTCGGGGACTGAAGACCAGTTCATCGCGAGCGGCTCGGAAAAACGCCAAGTAAGAGAGCATGCACAGGACTCGCCATGCGACTGACCCCACGGGCCTGGCAGGAGTGACGCGCTCAATCTAACGCGCTAAGTCGTCACTCACCCTCGAGTCGCGCCTGGAACAGCCAAGTACCACGCTCGGGGACTCGGCCACCCGACCTCGTTCGCGAAAGGGAAAAAGGCGAAGTACAGAGTGTTCAAGGGAGTCACCTAGCGACTGGCTCTTCGAGTCTGGGCGAGTCGACCACAATAACAAAACACACAAAAACAACGAACATATCACATACGAGGTAAACCCCACAAAAGGGCGGACGCGCTCGGGGACTCGTTCAAACATCAATCACAAACACATGACAAATACCAAAATAGACACGACGTCTCATTCGATAGCATGGTGCATTGTTTCATATTACAAAATATGCCCGCATGGCAGACCTGCTGCTAACGCCACAGGGCAAACTATCCTATTCTGCAGGCTTAGACGACGACTCGCCAACATCCCGGCGATTGCGGATGAACGGCGTGTACGGGTTCGACGGATACGTCGTCAGTTCACCCGCCATCGCCGCGCGGAAGGGCTGCTCGACCTTGAAATCACGATGTGGCGGCTCGGGGTCGCTAGGCACGACGACCGTCTCCTGGTACGGGAGGAGGTCGCCCATTGCCCAGACACGCTCCGAGTACGTGGCGGCGCGGTCTTGCAACTTGAGGACCTCGGATAGCTCCACCGCGCCAGTCGACGATGGGTAGCCACTCGTCACATCGTCGATGTCGAAGTCCTCGGGGAAGTGGGCAAGTCCAAGACTAAGTGCCGTCGCCACTCCGCGCCGAAACGCCGACCGCGTCATGAACTCCACGACCGCGGGCGCCTTCTCCAAATACTTCCACACCTCAACGAGGTCGCTGGGAATCACTTCCGTGGGTGATATCTCCTGGAGATAGGCACGGATGCACGTCGCCGACAACGTTGCCGAGTCGACAAGCATGCTTACACACTACCGCGCGTCGAACGAGTTTGCCTCTTCCGTGCTATCGATGATGCGACCTGCGAGTAGAAGACAATAATGAATACGATGGACACTGCAAAAGGCACACCTACTAGCAGAGGCATATTCATTTACCAATCAACGGGCGGGCTAGATCCGTGATGAAGCATTGAAGCGAAGTATGGTCGTCCTGAAGCCCAGCAACAAGGGCGTCCAACACTTTGCGATCCACTTCAGCGGCTGCAATGGCGGCCTTGGCTCGCCCATCAGCCGAGCTCGCCACTTCCTTCGCCTCCCGCAGCTCGCGCTCGAGGTTGGCGATCCGCTGTTCAGCTGAACTCAAAGCCGCTTGCGCCGTCGCCAATTCACCCGCGGGGATAAGACCCTGGCGAGCTTCCTCTGCCTTCGCGGCAACCGCCTGAAGCCCTTTGTTCGCCTCCTGGACGATGGCCAGTTCCTTTTCCACGCGGTGCTTCGCTGCCAGTCGGTCAGCTGATTCAAGTTGCAGACCCTGCACATCACCCAAAAAAGTTAGTCAAAGCAAAATTCCTAAGTGCCCACCCTCTGAAATTCAGCGAGTGCGCACTCGGGGACTGGCAATCGAGAAATTCTCAAGTGCCCACCCGCTGAAATTCAGTGAGTACGCACTCGGGGACTGGTAATTGAGAAATTCTCAAGTGCCCACCTGCTGAAATTCAATGAGTGCGCACTCAGGGACTGGCAATCAAGAAATTCTCAAGTGCCCACCCGATGAAATTCAGCGAGTGCGCACTTGGGGACTGGATGCGAAAAATAAATATGGAACACTAAAAGAATCAGGCCGCTGCAAAGCACCGACCTGATCCTCGGGGACTGGATATACCTGAATGGCTGCGCCAAGCATGCCGTGGAGTTGTATCGCGTCCACGGACGCGAGGAGAGATGGCGTATGCCCACGACGTTGGTCGACTTCAGCATCGGCGATCCCAGGAGCGTGGCTCGAGGGCGAAGTCCCACTCGCCGCGGCCGCCTTGGCCATGAAGCACGGGAAGGTGGCAATAGAGGCACCCGCCCCAAAGGAGGTAGGCTCGGCCGTTCTAGGCAAGGGAACGCCCTCCTTCGTGGACGCGGCCTCCTCCGTTACGGGTCCAACTGGCGCGACTGCCATATCGTCGGAAATCGTGACGACATCGTCACCCTTGGCCTTCTTGCCGCCATCCGCAGGGACGACGACTTCGTCCGCCTTCCTCTTGCGGGAAGGATCTTCCTCGCTGACGACGGGTGGCACCTTAGCCACGGTCGGGTGGCCCATTCTCTTCACTCCAGTCCTGTACATCAATCGTATAAGCAAAAATAATTCAAGAAACTATGAAAGACAAAGAAGGGTGAGGGTACTCATGTTATGAATTTGAGGCTGGGTTATTTTGTATAACCCTGTATATTCTATCATCATGCCCTTCAAGATGCCGTAACTTCCTTAGCAGATTTTGTAAGGCTACCTATTGATATGGAAAGAAAGCCATATCTGGCTATTCTTTTTCGAGGTCATCTTCTTCAGCCTGTGTTAGTAGTGCTAGTTTTGAGTTTGTTTTTAGTACCTTGAATCGAAATAAAGAATACCAACCTTTGATGATTTTGTCGGCATCCAACTGTTCTCGACTCGGACCTGTTCTGAAAAATTCGAGGTATTTCGAATTGTTTGTTGACACGGACAAAGTAAGGGAAAACCTCTGAAAGAATTTCCATATTGACCTGGAATAAAGCGTAGCCCCGTCCAGAGGCCGGCCGGTTTCTCCAGTTCAGGTCCCAGTTGGCGACTGAGCCCCATCTCCAGGACGTCGCGTGCCCAAGACACGGACGACTTCTTTGTTGTTGAGGCTGCAGCCGGAGCCTCTGGAATACCTTCGGCAGGAGCTTCCTTGCGGGGCGAAGCCGCTGCAGCCGGAGCATCCCCCAGCCCAGAGACTGGGGCGAATGGCGGAGGCATTGAAGCCAGCGGCACCTCCACGGTCGCCGTGTCCAGCACGACTGTCGTTGGCGGCACCTCGTCCTTGGCCAGGCTGGGGGCGTCAGAACTGCTCGCCGAGTGCGGCGGTGAGACCGGCCTCGACGACTTTGTCTTCCTCTTTGGAGGGGCCCTTACCTCCTTCTCTTTCGTCTTCTTCTTCGACGGAGTGGCCTGGCGGCGCGAGGTGGTCTCTGGGAGTTCGTCGTCGTCATCGTGACGCTCGAGGCTTCTACTTGCCTCAATCTCACGCTGTCGTTGCCCGCGGGTCTTGCGAACCAGCGGGGCGACCTCCTCCTCGGACTCGTCGTCGTTGATCTCGTCGCCCCCGGAATCGCCTTTGGCGGGTGGCGACTCGCCCATATCCTGGACAGACGAGCTTGAATTCTTGTCGTCCGAAGGCGGTAGCCACCCTTCCACCACTTGGAACAGCTGCAAAGAACGCAAGATGAAATTAGAATTACCGCGACTGCGAATGAGGCGAGGTGATTACCGTTGGGGCTGGACGTTTGGCGGTGTAAGGTGCGACTCGCTTCGCGTCCGGTACCGCCTGGGTAATCTTCTTGATCTTTGGGATGTAGTCCTCCGCTTCCACTTTCCGAGGCAGGCCTTCGTCGAGTCTTCCCGCCCGTATCTTGGTACATATAATGGTCGCGTCGAGCGGAGGGACGCCGCCGAGCCAAGAGGTTGTATGATTGATCGTCTGGAGGCCTTTCTTCTTTAGACCGTGGATGGTCTGGAGCATCTCGTCGACGACCATCCGCTGGTCGTTGGGGAGCTTGCCGACTTGGAGACGGCGCGGCTCGGACCGGTTGGCGGAGTACCGCGGAATCGCCGTCTCGCCCTCCGGGGTTGCCTCGGCTACGTAAAACCACGATTTCTTCCAGTCGCTCGCTGCCTTGGCGGGCAGCATCAGGTTGAAGAATGAAGCCTTCGACTTCAGCTGGAAGGTTAGGACGCCCGCGGCTAGCATTGGGCCGCCCGCTTCCTCGCGGCTGATCCGTCCATGGAACAGATCTTGCCATAGAGGGAAGTAGGGCCGGCAGCCCAAGTAGCACTCGCAGAACGCCACGAAGATGGCGAGTTGCTCAATGCTGTGGGGACCCAGATCCGATGGCTGGATCCCGTAGTAGGCGCAGAAGCGCCGGACGAATAGGGACGTGGGGAACCCTAGCCCCCGTTCGAGATGGCTGGTGAAGCAGACGAACTCCCTCTCTCGCGGATTCGGGGTCGTCTCTCCGGCCGCAGGAATACGCCAGCAGACGGCTCGCAAGATCCTGGCCTCCTCGAAGGAAGCCAGTTGTGCCCTTGTGCACTTAGATCTGCCCCAAGGCTCGGTGGAGAGGGCCATGGCAGGGAGATTTGCTGGGGGTCGGGGGATTTCTGGTCGGCTCGGTCGCGATGCGAAGGGAGGCGAAAGGTGCGCGCAGTCGGAGGAAATGGTGAGAAGGTGGTTCTCTGATCGCCTGCCATTCCCCTTATATAGCGGATGTTACCCGCCAAATTAGGGAACCGTTACCGCGTGATGATTACGCCAAGAAGTTACCGTTGGGTTACCCCAACGGCTAGTTTGACCGCGTTAAACGGTCCAACTTCAGCCACTCGGCTCGCCGACCCGTTCACTATGATAGTGTTTCGCCGACTCGACTCGCCAAAGCCACGAGCAGTATGATTAGCTTTTCCTTTATACAGGAGCCCGCCACCGATTCGACTGGATATCTACTCGGCCGCGTACTCATTGCCGGCAGCCACCTCGCCAAATCGGCGGCCTCGGGGACTCGATGGGGATGCGCCTACCGGGTATACCAGCAGGGGCGTTCCGATCGCCCATGAACGGCGAGTGGGCTGCAAGACGGCGGATTGAAGCCCATGAGGAAGCAAGCGGCGGAAGTCAAGGCCCGAGCGGTAGATAGGCCCGGTCGGATTAGGTTAAACAAGTATCAAGCTTTAACGAATCGGTTGAGATATGTAAACCCTAGGGAGGTGAGCCTATATAAACCTCCTGCAGGCGTGTAGATCGTTCCATCATACACCCAAGCGACTCGCCGCCTAGCCGCCGAGCTCGCCCATTGTACCATCCTCATAATACAATCTCGCAGGAGTAGGTCTTTACCCTCCGGGGGGCCGAACCTGGGTAAAACCCTGTGTCTTTGCCCTCATCTCGCACCGCAGATGGATGGCCGCCCTTGCCCCTCGTTCTACTACTCGCTGCCGATTGCAGCATCTGCCATGACCATTCCCACGATAATTTTCAAATGAATTCAAATTCAATTTGAATTCAAATCTTTTTTGTATTTTTGTAGAGTGTAACACTCATATTTTTGGGCATAAAACCATGTGGTCTCTTTGTACTAGCTTGGTCCCTTTGAAGATTTTTGAAATATCAGTGCCTTAGCACAAGGTTTGGTATTGATTTGAAAAATGGTTTTTAAATCATATTAGTTTGGGAAATTTTTCCAACTCTAGCATTCAACTAAAACAACAAGGGAGCAAACACAAGCTTGGTTTAAAAATGTTTACACTCTCAGTTTAGAGTGGCATTTGATTAATAGTTGCTCACATAAAATAATAGCACTAAGTGCTTCTGTTTTCTTGAAATGAGTAAAATGATCCCTAAATGATATGGATGCATGAATGATGTGCAAACTTTGAAAACATGATTTTAGGGATATTACAAATCTAACCACCTTAAGGTGAATCTCTCCCTCGAGATTCGGGTTGGCTATCAAATAGGTGAGGGTGGTCTTTCCGAAGATCATCTTCTCTTTCCCATGTTGCTTCTTCTTCGGAATGATGGTTCCATTGAACCTTGCAGAATTTGATAGTCTTAGTCCGAGTAACTCTTTCTGCAGTCTCAAGAATCTTGATAGGTTTCTCTTCGTAAGTGATATCACTTTCCAATTGAACCTCCTCCAAAGGTATAGTATCCTTCAAAGAAGTCTCTTCCATTTCTGGATGACATTTCTTAAGCTGACTCACATGAAACACATTATGAACAGCAGACAAAGACTCTGGCAATTCAATCTCATAAGCTACTTCTCCTTTACGACTCAGTATCTTGAATGGTCCAACATATCTTGGGGCCAATTTACCTTCGACACCAAACCTCTTCACTCCACCAAGTGGTGACACTCTAAGATAAGCTCTATCACCCACTTCATAGGTGACTTCTCTACGCTTAGGATCTGCGTAACTCTTCTGTCGGGACTGTGCTATCTTCAATCTGTCCTTAACTAGCTTGACTTTCTCTTCAGCCTCTTTGATTAGTTCTGGTCCGAACAAACTTCTTTCTCCCACACCATTCCATAGCAATGGGGTGGTACACTTTCTCCCATAGAGAAACTCAAATGGTGCCATCTCAATACTGGCTTGATAGCTATTATTGTAAGAGAATTCTGCCTAAGGCAGACTTTCATCCCAACTGGCTCCATAGTCTAGAGCACATGCTCTTAACATATCTTCAAGAATCTGATTGGTCCTTTCTTTTTGTACATCAGTTTGAGGGTGAAAAGCAGTGCTGAATTCCAACCTCGTTCCCAATGACTCATGTAGTTGCCCCCAAAAATGAGAAGTGAATTGAGTTCCCCTATCAGACACAATACTCTTGGGTACTCCATGTAGACATACAATTATGCTCATATAGATCTTGGCTAACTTAGCACTTGTGTAGGTTGTCTTCACGGGTATGAAATGAGCCACTTTAGTTAAGCGATTAACTACTACCCAAATAGAATCATATCCTGACCTGGTCCTTGACAATCCGGTGATGAAATCCATGCCAATCTTGTCCCACTTCCAATCATGAATAGGTAGTGGTTGTAACAACCCTCCTGGTTTCTGATGTTCCGCTTTCACTCTACTACATACATCACACAAAGCAATATGTTCGGTGATGTCCTTCTTGAGATTATTCCACCAAAATCTTTCCTTCATATCCATGTACATTTTGGTGTTACCCGGATGAATGGAATACGTTGAGTTGTGTGCTTCTTGTAAAATCAGTTTCCGAAGTTCCGGATCTTGTGGAACACAGATACGTTTTCCATGCCATAAAGTACCCTGTTCATCTTCATGGAATCCTTTGGCTTTTCCCTTGCCAATCCTTTCCTTAATCTCTTCAATTTCCTTATCTGTATTTTGAGCTTCTTTGATTTTGTCCAACAAGGTGGGTTGAACATCCAATGACATGAGATGTCCTTCAGGCACAATCTCCAATCCGAGGTCTCTAAATTGGGCACACAGATCATCTGGCAATTCTCCCTTAGTAAGGCCATTCACAAAAACCTTACGGCTTAGAGCATCCGCTACAACATTTTCTTTACCGGGGTGGTATTGCAAACTCAAGTCATAGTCCTTGATGAATTCTAGCCATCTTCTTTGTCTCATGTTAATTTCTTTCTGGGTGAAGATATACTTCAAACTTTTGTGATCTGTGAACACTTCACATCGCTTTCCCAAAAGATAGTGTCTCCATGTTTTGAGTGCATGTACAACAGAGGCTAACTCTAAATCATGCGTAGGGTAATTTACCTCATGAGTTTTGAGTTGTCTCGAGACATAAGCCATAACTTTCCCTTCTTGCATAAGTACTGCACCTAATCCATGATGAGATGCATCACAATATACTTGGAAATCTTTCTCCAAATCTGGCAAACATAAGACTGGTGCTGTCACTAGTCTCTTCTTCAATTCTTGAAAACTGAGTTCACATCCTTCAGACCAAGCAAATTTCTTGTCTTTCTTTAGCAACTCCGTCATAGGCTTAGCTACTTTGCAGAAATTTTCGATAAATCTTCTGTAGTATCCTGCCAAGCCAAGGAAACTACGAACCTCTTTCACTGACTTAGGAGACCCATTCAGTTACAGCTGAAACTTTAACAGGATCAACTGCTACACCATCACCTAACACAATGTGTCCAAGAAAACCAACTTCATTTAACCAAAATTCACACTTGCTGAATTTGGCATACAACTTATGTTCTCTAAGCTTCTCAAGTATCAAACGTAGATGTCCTTCATGCTCTTCTTTGATCTTGGAGTAGATCAAAATGTAATCGATGAATACGACACCAAACTTGTCAAGGAACTCCATGAACACCTTGTTCATCATATTCATAAAGTATGCTGGTGCATTGGTCAAACCAAAAGGCATCATGGTATACTCATACAATCCATACCTTGTGGTGAAAGCTGTCTTAGGTATGTCTTGTTCCCTTATCTTGAGCTGAAAATAACCTGACCGGAGATCAATCTTTGAGAACACACAAGCTCCCTCTAACTGGTCAAACAAGTCATTGATTCTTGGCTAAGGGTATTTGTTCTTGATAGTCACCTCATTGAGTGAACGGTAATCTATGCATAACCTTTGACTTCTATCTTTCTTTTCCACAAACAAAACTGGTGCTTCCCAAGATGAAGAACTTGGTTGGATGAAACCTTTCTGCAACTGTTCTCCAATTTGCTTCTTGAGTTCTTTCAACTCATCAACTGGCATCTTGTACGGTCTTTTTGATACGGGTCCAGATCCTAGTAGCAAGTCGATAAGAAATTCCACATCTCTATCTGGTGGCATTCCTAGCAATTCTTCCGGAAACACATCCGGATATTCACTCACAATAGGCACACTGTCTATGCTAACTCCCTTAAGAGAATTTAGCTTACTCCCTTTTGATTCAAAGTTAGACTTGAATCTAATCCGTTTCTTTTCCGGGGTTGTGAGTGCAACAGTACGATTGGCACAATCTAGTACTCATTCATACTTGTTCATCCAATCCATTCCCAAACTTACATCCTGTCCTTGGGAATCTAGGATTATCAGACTAACTGGAAACTTATGTTTTCCAAACTCTATCACTAGATCCCGGCATCCAAGACTTACTATCATGTCTCCACCAGGAGAACTTACTTTTATTGGACACCCAATGTTTTCCGTTGGAAACCCATTTCTATCGACAAATGCTTTTGATATGAATGAATGTGATGCACCAGTATAAAAAAGAACAAGTGCTGGAATAGAATTGAGTTTGAACTTACCAGCAACAGCATCAGATTCCTCATAGATCTCCTCCACATTAATGTGGTTCACTTGTCCCTTTTGAAAAGGGTTGGGCTTATTGGGTCCTTCAACTTTCTTTTCTGGGCATTCATTTGCATAATGCCCCATTTTCTTGCACTTGAAACATTCAACCTGACTAAGATCCTTCTTGACAGGCTGGTTTCCACTACCACTTCCACTTCCATTGTGGTGGCTCTTATATCCACTCTTGTGATTCTTGTACTTGTCATTGTCATGACTACAGTGGTGCTTGTTGTCATGATAACGGTTGTGGTTGTGGTGCTTGTTGTACTTCCCATGCTTGTGGGATCCAGAATTCCCACTGTCATCATAATGGGAACGCTTGTGAGACGATCCCGAGTTGTGTTTGTCAGAGTGCTTTCTCTTCCTGCTTTCAACTTGTTTCATCTTGCTCTCCAAAATAGCAGCCTTGGCACAAAGAGACTGATATGTGGGGACATAGGCCACAGACAACTGCAGATTCAATTCACCATTCAATCCTTCAAGGAACTTCTCCTTCCTCTTGGCATCTGTGTTAACTTCATCCGGTGCATAACGCGCCAGATTGTTGAACTCCTCAATATATTCAGCCACGCTGCGGTGGCGCTGCTTCAAGTTATGAAATTCCTTCTTCAAACTCATCACTCCGGATGAGATGTGAGCAGTACGGAAACCATCTTCAAAGATAGCCCATGTCACATCTGCAATGGGAGTGGTGATTTGGAAGTTATCCCACCAAGTGGCTGCTGATCCCTCCAACAAGTTGTGGCATCCCGCAAAACCACTACCAGAAAATCGCGTTGTTTTTGTGCATTGCATCGTCATCATCATGCATTTGTTTGTCTGAAACTATTTCCAATAAGCCTATTTTGGTTTTCTAAAAATGCCCTTCTCTTAATTCAAAATAAGTCTTATAATTACCTGACAAATTATTTGCCTACAAGTTATTTGCTAAAAAGATTTGAAACAAAAACAACACCGTAAATATTTACAAACTAACACAAAGCCCCAAACCCTAAACCTATCCCCACCCAATCCTAATCTACCCACCACTCACAGCTCGCCACCTCACCCTCTCCCCCAATCCCTACCCACTCTGCCACCTCACCAATCCATACCCCTTTTCCCCCTCTCTCTCTCTTCCTCACACCCCCCACTTATACCCTCTCTCTCTTACAACCTGGCCCCACCCTCCTGGCCCACCTCCTCTCTCTCTCTCCCCCTCTCTCTCCCTGGGTCCCACCCCAACCCCACACACAGCACACACGCACAACAGCCCACTCACCCACCCCGCTGGTCCCACACCCCTGTTCCCCTGGCCCACCCCGCACCCCACCGACGCGGCCCCGTTCCCCTACCTCCCATCTCTCCTCTCTTCCCCATGCCCCCGAGCACCCTCGCAGTCGCTGCCCCCGTCCCCGCCTCCTCTGTCCTCTTCCTTCCTCCGGCCACCGCTCTCCTTCCTCCCAGCGCCAGATCCTCCGCTGTCTCCGAGCTCGCCTCCTCCCGGATCCGCCACAACCGCCCGCCTCTCCTCGCCTCCTCTCCACACAACCGCCTTGGCTGGCCACACCGACGCCATGGCTCTCTCCTCCTTCCTCCGGCGGCTCCTCCCTCCTCCACCTCTACTGCCTCTGCCAAGGCCTCCCGCGCCGCCTCCTCCGGCCCGCCTCGGCCCGGCGTCCGCCTGCCCGCTTAGCCGCGACCCACCTCCTCTCCCGCGCTCCTCCGCCTCGGCCTCCTCCACCGAGCTGCACCAGCCTCCCCTCGGCGCTCCTCCTCTGCGTCGCCCGGTCTCCTCAAGGCCCGGCGAAGCGCCCTCCGCCCGGCGCGCCTCCTCTCCCTCCGCGTCGCCCCTCGCCCTTCCGAGCTCCACGCCACCACCCGCCTCCGGGACCGTCCTCCGCCGCCACCGCCCTTCGCCCGCCTCGCGTGACCGCCCGACCTCGCCCGCACCCCGCCCCTCCTTCCTCTCCAAGCCGCCACCGTCCTCCCGCACGTCGCTGTCCGCCATCACCCTCGCCACCAACCGCCGGTGAGCCCCGCCTTCGCGCCCCCTTCTCTGCCTCGCGCCCGCGGCCAGCCCGCTCGAGCGCCGCCTCGGGTCCCCTCCAGCCATCTCTGCCCCGACCGACCGCTTCCCGCGTTCTACCTCCATCGTCGCCCTGCGGCGCCGCCGGCCCGACCTCGCCCCGGGCTCGGTCCCCTGCTGCGCGTTCCGCCCAGTACGGCCCCAAGCCTGCGCAGTACCGCAAGCACACGGATGTACTCTTCGTGTCTGTGAGTCATGCGGGTGTCGTGTACTCGTGGCCGGACAAGGGTTCGTGACGCCAAGATCATCTTGGGATGGCACCGCAAGATCTTCACCAAGGCCATGTCGTGTGTCGACAATCAGCAAACCCCAAGTTTACCCCTCGCCAAGATCTTCAACGAAAACCCCGAGGACTCCGCCGCGGTACCCGGTGATCTCCTACCTGGACCTAAGACCGGATCCGAAAACCGATCCCGAACCCAGCGCCGCGCCAAGTACTCCTTCCGAACCCGAACCCTCGGAACCGCCAAGTTCGCCAAGACCCGTTCCCGGATTCCGATTGTCGAGTCGAACCCGTGGAACCCCGAAACCTCCCCAAGATCTACGCTGCGGAACAACAAAGCCGTTGGAGTGGAATCGACAAGATCTACCGCCGGACGCCAAGTATTTCCCTCGGACGCCAAACCCGAACAGGAAGGACGCCAAGATCGCCACAAGGACGACAAGTTCTACTTCCGAATGACAAGACCGGCCGATCCGTGGACCCGACAAGATCGACCGATTGGAACCAAGATCTCCGGCACGTCACGACAAGTTCTCCGTCTTGCATCCGGACCTCGATCCCGTCGAACCCTGGACCCCGAGACCGACCCCGAACCCCTCGAACCCCAAGATCGCCGAACCCTAATGTGGGAACCCCTATCCGAGAACCCTATTTTATAAATTGTCAACTAAATAAACTTGTTGCATATTGAATTGTTCATATCGCATGCATATTGTGTGGTTTGGGGGCCTTATGCCGATTCACCTCTAATTAAATATGGGGCCCATATGCGGGCAAATCTAGTCTCATATTGGCCTCATTTAAATATGTGTAGCGAACCGGTGCTATATTTTGCCATGTTCAAACAACATTTAAATTGCGGGGCTTCTAAACAAAACAAGTCACCTAATTAAATGTCGGGACCCCGGTTCCGCTTAATATGACCTAATCGCATCGCACTCTTGCCATGACATTCATCACACATGCATCATGCCCGATCTTTTGCCGTAGTATTAAATATTGCATCCGGTGTTTATTCTAGTGTTTTGCTTCTTCGCGGATAAGGCCGTTGAGTTGATGTGAGCTTCGCCCCGATCTTCGGATGAACCCTTCGGCAATGTTTTCAGGCGAGCATCTCCCCCTTTCTACCTATCTTACTTTTATAGTATTTATTCCCTCCTGTTGATCTATTGCTATCTGTGTTGCGATGCTCTAGTTTCCGTTTCCGTGATATCCCTTGCAGCCTTATATTGCCTTGGACACCTCCTATTACCTGTTGTTTGTTAGATAGTTGGACCTGCGCGTCGTAGTCGCTTGCTCAAGTGCTGTTGCGTGTCGCCAAGTACCACAATTGTTGGAGTATTGCCGCATGTTTATTGTTGGAGTTGTTCATAACTTTAATTACTGCTTAACAACTAAAATTGAAGTAGGTAAGCAGAGGCACAGGTGGGCAATAGATGTTATTTGGTTGTCAACCGTCCACTTGTGTCCCGTAGGACCCCGAGTGCTTGATACCTGTTCCTTGATTTATCGCGCTATCCACATCCGGGAGGATTATGGGACCCCCCTGAGCCAGAGCTTGATTCATTCTTATTTCTTGGGGCCACAAACTAGTTTGAGGTTTTATTTACTATCCCGTACTTATGCCATGCTACTACTGTATTTACGATTGTGCGAGGAGCACACTGTACTGTTTAGGATTGGGAAACGTTTTCGCGGTGTCGACAAGCCCAGTTTTGGGTTCCCAGTCGTTCACAGCCGTCCACCCAAACCTCGGGTCCGTCTCGAAGTCAGCTAACTTCGCTGGGTGTACTCAAGGGTGGCCTCAAATATTTCTGAATCCTGTGATTGCTTTGTCGTGAAGGCCTCGTTGGGTTTTGATTTGGTTTTCCGAGGTTGATCGAGCGTGTGTTGCTATTGGTGCACCCCGGCCGGGTAAAACTTTCTGAAAGCCGTGTCCGCGGTTATGGACGACTTGGAGCACAGTATCTCGATCATAGACAACTATAACTAAAGTAGTGCTATAAATTTGACTTTATAATGACTAGTAATCAGCTTCACTATAATGGAATGGCTAAATAATACTGCCCACAATTGCTTGCTTGGGTTGTCGTTTGCGACCATTGTATCTGACTAGTAAGTATTGCAACTACAACGGAATGGCTAAATAAAAGTACCAACAACTGCTGGGTTTTTGGGTTATCTCATGCTATTTGTATCTGACTAGTAAGTGTTGCAACTATCACGGAATGGTTAACTAAAAGTGCCCACTGCTTATTTTATCGGGACGACTATCTACACCTGACTAGTAATTGCTGGAACTATAACTGAATCAATAAAATTGCCAACGGTGTGAGTTCCTCGGTTGACTTCCTCGTTTGGTTTCGAGGGGGAATCACCAGGATGGGTTTGTTTGATGGTAGTATCAGGTTGGTTCCGAATAGGTCTTTCTTACCCCTCTCTGATAGCCGCCCGTTGTATCGAGTCTCTATAGGTGGTTTAGTGCATGCTGCGCTGCCGCTTCAGTCCACCATACCTATGTAGGCAAGGACCGCCGGATTCTAGTCTCGCTGTAATCGGCCTCGATCGACGCTCCTCTTTTTCCTTTGCCCTTTGTCGGCACCCCTTTTGTTTAAGCAGGTTTTGAGATCGACGTTGTTAGCAGGGTTACCCTTCCGGCTTGGCCTGGGCAGGGTTATAGACGCCGTTGGTTATTCTTCAGGGCTCTTAGCCCCATTCGCATCTTGTCCGTAGACGGACGCTCTATCATTTTCAAGGTGATTTGGATCTTTGTGTATTATATCTGTATTCTTGACTCTTTGAGTCGCTGTTATATATATATCTGTTCTGTGGGTCCCATCGAGGACTGTTGTGTAATGTTATTACTTCGTTTTCCACCCGCACGAAAGTGCCTGGTGGGCACCTTTGAATCGTTTCTATGCGGGTTTGGCGGGTTTCGCTAAAACTTGCATAGGGTCGGTTCTGAGGGTGTTACACAAGTGTGCTGCAAACCTGACTTTCTCTTCATCAGTACAGCCAACAGTTGCCAAATCCTTGTTCACAGAGCGTAGCCAATCATTGGCCACCATAGGATCAGTAGTTCCTGAGAACTTTGCTGCCCTCAGTCTTAAGAACCTGGTAAGCATGTCAAAACCCGGTGGGTTGTTCTGATTGTTGTTGTTGTTGTTGTTATTATTATTATTGTTGTTGTTGTTGTTGTTCTGATTCTGGATGAACGTGGTCATCATTTGCATCAACTGAGTCTGAGCTGTCATCATCTGCTGCATCTCAGGGGTGATGTTGTTGTTGTTAGGGTTGGGATTGGCATGTCGAGGAGGCATCTGTGTTTTTCAATAAAGATAAGAATGAGATACCCATAGATGCTAACATGCACAATACATCACATAAACAATCACCAAACATGCATCATAGTAGTAAAAGTTCAACAACAAAGACAACAAGTTTTTTGAAAGTAAACACACCAAGAGCAAGCCATCCGCATGTTGTTGGATGGTCATTGCGACTCAATAATCAAAAGCATGGTAAACAAATGGTAAATGAGTAGTCATCACTACTCCTCTGCATTAACCTCCTCATCAACAAGTGTAAGACCTGCATTTTCCATAGCGGTCTTGTATTCCTCGACATTGGTGGTCAAGGTCTCTACTTTGGCTTTGAGAGCCCTCTTCTGTGCACGAAGCCTCTCAATCACACCTTGCTGATGCTCGAGCTCGAAGTACTTGGCCTCTAGTTCTGCAGTCATGTCTCGAATCCTCTTGTTCCTATCTTGGACCCTCTTCTCTTGACTCTTGAAATTTCTATCCTGACTCTCAAACTTGGCCTCCATTTCTTTGACTATCTCATCTTGCTCCGTGAAGAGCTTGTCCTTCTCACGAAGCTGCACCTAGAGTTCGTCATTGCTGAGCATGACGTTGGTCCTATCAGTATCTAGGTGCCTAAGAAGAACCTCTAAGTCCTGGAGGTAAAGACGAATTGGCTCTGTTGTCTCTCTCGAAGCATCCTCGAAGTCAATGGCATCACCATCCTCATCACGTCTACCGAAGGCGTGGAAGTGAGTACCTCTAATCTCTCGAGAGTGTCTCCCTAGTAAACGTCCAAGCAAATCCTGCATGACTACCTCTAGGCCTCTCTCCTTGTCATCATGCATGAGCTTGAAGATGATTGCCTCCGTGGTAGGCTCAGTCTGGCGTCCAGGCTGATTAAACTTGAAGCCCCAAAGGTGTTTCCTCTCAAACTTGGTGAGGGGAAGCACCATGATGGAAGGAAGTGGGAGATTGAGCAAACTAGTGAGCTCAATAATACGAGTGCCAAAACGAGTTCCCCTGAACTCTTCAGCCGTGCTGATAGTAACATTAGGCATCTATTTTATAAGATAGAAAAAGTTAGAATCAACACAATTAAATGATAAATCACAAGACAAGGCATCACATGCATATCTTTGGAAATCAAAACACACAAGTCATGGCATACATAAAACCATTACAAACAACCAAGGTTCAACTTATTTTAAACAACATTTGGGAGATAAAATGATAAGTGTGGTGGTCCAACTAACGAAGTACGTTACAATTCCATCTCACTTGCCAAGTTGGCTAACAGGGCATCCCTAGAGGCACTCTGTCTATCTAGATCACATGACTCCATTGCTAAGTCTATGATGTCCTTCCTTAAACTTTGGTTGGTAGCCTCTAACTCTTGGGTATGCTTCTTTTCTTCCCTAAGGTCATTCTGGGTGTTGATCATTCTGCACTTGATTCTATCACCAAGTTCTTTGATGGCCTTCCAAGCTGCATCCCTTGCTGAATCAAAGAATGTAGTGTGCATCACTGAGTTGGTGACCATGCAGAATCCTGACTCCTTGTGGTTGTCTTCCTTGTTTTTATACAAGTGAATTTGCACCCACCAGTATTCAACTCCTTCATCCATCACAGGAAAACCTTTGTACACAGTTGCACCATGTATTCCCATGGCAACCATGAGGTCCTTGAGAGCCTTGGGAAATTCTGTCTCACATTCCAAAGTCATAGTCATGAGTGGTCCCTTCCTCACGACTTCGTTGATGGAGTTCATCTACAAATAGAGATGAGAAAGAACATTAGAAAAGTTTACGAGAAGAAAAAACAAGTGTGGAAGTTGTTAAAATTTTTCCTTAGTGGTTTCCAATCCTAGGGTCATAATCCTACACGCAACATAGTGCTCTGATACCATCTGTAAGATCCCTCCCTTTATAAAGGTAAGGATCCCTGTGATTGAAATGCTAGTCCCTGGATCAATGCTAGCATCCACAGTTTAAGATGAAGTACAAAGAAACAAAGGTCATTATTACATATCATTCTAGAGACAAACATAGTCTTTTACAAACTCCATGGCCAAAGGCCTAATACAAGAGTTCAAATATATAATAAGATAAGTAAGTCTTCATCTTCATGTGCCACAGGCAAGCATGTTGAGTGTAGACTCATAACCCCTAATCACCATCAGAATAACCTGCAACATCACAATTTAAATCCACAGTGGGTTAATACATTGGAATAGTATTGTCAAGTGATACCTTAATAGAATATAGGTAGTCTAGATACTATATGCATTTTGGCTAAGTGTAGCTTAGGCTTGCTTTGCTCAAAATAGGTTTTACCTATTAGTTGAAAACACTAAGTTTTTCTTTGTCAAAATATTTCCCAAGGAACCACCAATAGAAATTGGTGAACCTTCACCCTTGTTCACCCACAAGTTTTAACTTAGAAATTGGGATGAGGAGATTCTTGATAGCTTCCATGTCTTGATTCTCAAGTTGTCCAATACCAGGGACATGGCAAAGTACTTAGATTCTTCCATCTGCAGAGGTTGTGCACTTTCCCCACAAGACTTGATTTTCACCAAGACAAGACCTTTCAGAAACCTTCCCTTAGACCAAATGGACGCGCTCCAACCTATCATCCCACTACCACTAACTGTCCAAATGGCTAAGTTATTGCAACCTATATGATCCAAGGAGAGCCCATAATGCCATGTGGCTGCACTAGAAGCTTCTTAACATTTGGCCTCTTAAATCCCTTTGTTCCTGGGTGGCTTTCCACAAGTGAGATACACAAGGTAAACCATATAAATGGGCCTTGTGTAACCACTCAACACAAACCATTCCTTCCATTCCACCTAGGTGTTTCATTCACTTAGTTGTTTTATTAAACAAAACACAAGTCCAAAGACTTAGAAATATTTTCCCATAGCATGAATATATAACCACCCTTGGTTGCTACTAGCTAGGCTAAGCATGGTATTGATAAGACTTAGAAATATTTCTAGCAATTCTACAACTACTAGGATTTCCCAAGCATAGCATATAGATCAAAAATATCCATGCAAGACTAGCAAAATATTTCTAATGCATAGTTGAAAAACATAGGAATAAATCATGAAGCACCACTTAACTTGGTAGTTTGGAGAGTAGCTACAATCCTCACAATCACAATCACTATTTGCACCAAAATCTACACATAAAATAATGGCACAAAATCACATACACAATTAATACAAGCAAAAATACATGAATGTATGCAATATGCCATGTGATGATTTTCTACACCAAACAAAACAAGTGCACTGTACTGAATCATAAAAAAGTACAAAACAAGCTAAATAAACTTTATTTGAATAACAAAACATTTTCCAAATAATTACTATACTCAATTTATGCCTACAAATGTTTCTGCAAAAACAACCATTTTAATAGAGTCAAAACTTTAAACACATTGCATAAACAGAAAGGTTTTTCTCTCCTAATTCCATTGATATAAAATTTGTCAAATTTGGGCGTGGGAATCAAAAGTTATGAATTAAACAAGTTTAAACATCTAATAGATCTAATTCATATTTTTTAAACGAAACACATGCCACGTGGCAACATCTGGTTGGACGGTACCGGTTCGGGCGGATCACGCTTGCGAGCCGTAAGATCTAAGTGACAAGTCACGGCTCAGATTAAATCATACCGCTTCACCCTCTAATCTAATCCTAGCCTCTAGATCTGGATCCAATGATCCTCGATGCTCTGACCAAAGATGGGCGGCGCAAATGGCTGCTGGCGGCGGCAACGGCTCTGCCGGCGATGGATCGGCGATTCTAGCGAGGGCTGGGGACAGTGGTGATGCTTACCGGCGTCTCAAAGTTGCGAGGAAGCTCGAGATGTTGCTGGCGTGGACAAGGGCGCGTTGATGTGGCCGTAGGAACTCGTCGGAGTTGAGCGCAGCGTCGGGTGCTCTATGACGAAGATGTTGGCGATGCTCTGGATCACCCTAGCATGAACCAGTTGTATCAGGGGGTGCGGAAGGCTACAGCGAACACTACTGGATCAAGGAGAAGTCGAGGGGTGGTCGGGTTTTACCTCAATCGCTCGGCGGAGTCGAGCGACAGTTTTGATGTTTGCGGGCACGAACGGTGACGGCAACCTGGGTCATGAGAAAGAAAACAAAAGGCATCAGGGAACGCGCAAGGACATGCTGGTCACGTTTGTTTGAACCAGAGACAGGGGGCGGTCGAAGCTCACGGAATCGGTCGCCGGAGTGGTTCGGGACAGCGGCGGTGCGAGCTCGATTGTGGACAGCCTAGCGGCGCTCTGTGGTTGGTGAGTGAGGGGAATGGAGTGGAGTGAGGAGGGGTTTAAGTAGCCGGAGCGAGAGAGGGATTTATGCCTGCAGTAATGCGTAATCAAGCGCGAGATCGTCGGGAAGAAACGGCCGCGGCGGAGCTGGTCGCGGGCATGATTTGGGGACGAAGGGGTGACGTGGAGGTGGGTTCGGGGCATCAGCGAGAGGGGGGTGCTCGCGTGGGTGAGAAACAGAGGGAGAGGGAAACCCCGGGTGGGCTGGTTCTTGGGCTGGATCCAGTGTTGGGCCAAATTGGCAACGCTGGCCCTTTTTCTTTTCTTTATTCCTTTTCTATTTCTGTTTTGATTTTCTGGATTCATTTTCAAATGAATTCAAATTCAATTTGAATTCAAATCTTTTCTGGATTTTTGTAGAGTGTAACACTCATATTTTTGGGCATAAAACCATGTGGTCTCTCTGTACTAGCTTGGTCCCTTTGAAGATTTTTGAAATATCAGTGCCTTAGCACAAGGTTTGGTATTGATTTGAAAAATGGTTTTTAAATCATATTAGTTTGGGAATTTTTGTCCAACTCTAGAATTCAACTAAAACAACAAGGGAGCAAACACAAGCTTGATTTAAAAATGTTTACACTCTCAGTTTAGAGTGGCATTTGATTAATAGTTGCTCACATAAAATAATAGCACTAAGTGCTTTTGTTTTCTTGAAATGAGTTAGAAAATGATCCCTAAATGATATGCATGCATGAATGATGTGCAAACTTTGAAAACATGATTTTAGGGATGTTACATATATTCCCTACCATTCCTTGAGTTCCTAGTTCAATTCCCCACTCAGTACTAGCTGTAGCTTATCAATTGGTATCATATGTCGATGAATCCTTGGCGGCATGATGGATCTTGAGCGAACTGGAGCTGGGCTCTCCTGTGAAATCCTCCTACTTTGCTCTGGATCCCGGCGGCGGTGTTGATCTCCGTCATCTCCAGGAGTTTTAGGCGGCGGCTTCGTTCGGACGCAAGTAAGTTCCTCTCCTTGGTTGCTGCAGATTCCTTCTGTGGTAGTAAAATCCCAGGTAGAGCCTTGCTCATGCGTCATCGGAGGCGGGAGGCGTTGGTGTCAACATGGGCGACAGTAGATCTAGTCACGCTCAGGCACACCTCTTGCTTGCAAGGAGAAAAGGCCCCAAATTTTGTTCTGTAATATGGTCAAAGGTTGCGTTGCACACTACAACGTGGTAAAATTCCTTCTTACCATCATGGTAAAGAAAGCATCAAACTCAATGTCTTTAGAAATTCTAGACCTGCAGTTCCTGCAACTGGATGTCAAAACCTTGCAGCGAGACAGAGAAGAAGACATGAAAGAATTTTCGGAGTTCACCAGAACTGTGAATGAAAACTTTCTTACTATGCAGGAGAACTTCCATACAATCCAAGAAAATTTCAAAAGATTGTTGGCTTCTTCTCGGGAGGATCAATTGGTGGAAGCAGTTGACCTAGATCCTGCTTCTGGAAGTGGAAGTAATATGCCGAAAACCAACAAAGATAAAGAGGTGCACGACTTTAGTGCCACTCACAAGAAAGGCAACAGACCTCACATGGCTCCAGCTGGAATCTACAAATTACAAGATCATACTGGCAGAGACTTGAACTTGGATGGCACTCCTAAACAACCATATAGGCATCCAAATTTCAATGTTCAGCAGAATCAACTCCAGATGGCCAACACTGCCAACTGTAATGGAGAAATAGTGGTGGAAGAGGAACCTGGGGAAGCACAAAGAAGGGCAAGAGCCAGAACCAATGCAACAATTGAGCTCAAAAGGATAACACCTATTGTCAAGCCAGCAAAGTTCAACATTCCAGAGTTTGATGGAGATGATGCTGACTCATGGATTCAACAAGTTGAGCAATACTTTGAGGCTGCTAGGACACCATTGGAATAGAGAACTGAATTTGCAGTCTCATACCTGAAAGGAAATGCCATTCAATGGTGGAGAGCTACTGGTTTCGCAGCAGCTAATATACCTTGGTACAGGTTTTGTGGCTACATCACTAAAAGATTTGCTGAAAAATCTGTATGTGACAATGTTAAAGCATTCCATGCCCTCAAACAAACATCTACTGTGAGTCATTACATTAAACAATTTGAGAAGATGATGAACCTCATGAGGCGAGATAATCCCAACCTACCCAATGATTACCATGTCAATTGTTTCATTTCGGGCTTAAATGATTATATCCAGCATCATTTCCAATGCCATAAACCTAGCACTCTTCAAGAAGAAACTTGGCTAGCTAGAAGAATGGAACAAGCCCTTCCTCCTAGTAAACATGTATATCAATCGGCACCATATGTGAACATAAAAGCTGTGTACTTGGAGAATACAATTAAAGCAACACAGGCCACTAACACACCTGCTGCTGCTATTCAACAAGCTTGAGTAAAGAACATGTGCTACAAATGTAAGAAACCCTGGTTCCCTGGCCATAAGCAAGTGTGCAAATTAAGCACTAAATCTCAAATTCAAGCCCTCCAAGCTCAACAGGAGATTCCCCAAGAAATAATTTACATCACTGAATATGATGAGAATGAAGAGGAGGACAATCAGGTTCCAAACCCAGAAGCTATACTCAAAATCTCAATGCATGCAGTACATGGCACAAGCAAGGAGCATTATACATTCACAGTGGCAATAAATCTAGGGAACATTATGGCCACAACACTAGTGGATTCAGGAAGTTCAACAACCTTTATGCCACCTGAAGTGGATGATAAACTTAGGTGCCCACTAATACCTAACAAGAGTGTAAAGGTTATGGTGGCCAATGGAGGAACCTTATACAGCTCATTCCATGTGGACAACTGCAAATACACCATTCAGGGTCAGGATTTGGTTTTGATTTCAAACTTTCCCCTCAAAGGAAAAGATATCATCCTGGGCACTGATTGTATTAAATTTCATAGTCCTGTCACTCTGGATTATAAGCAAATGTCCATGCAGATAACAACTCAGGACCAACAGGTGGTCACCTTTTGGGATGAATCCCTTCCTACACCGGGAGAGATTCAGCACACTGAAAATCTCAACCTACTCAGGGATACTGTGTGTGGAGCAATTGTCATGGTGCATCCAGTACAAAAAAAACACAACAATTATTCCTCATTTCATCCAAAAGGTGCTTAACAAATTTCCTGAGGTATTCCTGGAATCCTCTTAGTTACCACCCAAAAGAGAGTGCGATCATGCAATTACACTGCTACCTGATGCCAAAATTGTAAATCAGAGATCATATAGACTACTACATCATCAAAAGAATGCCATGGAGGAAATCATCTCCAAGATGCTACAAAAAAGGTGATAAGAAACAGTCTTAGCCCATACTAATCCCCTGCATTGATGGTGAAAAACAAAGACAATACTGTAACATCCCAGGATTAGCACCTAGAATTATAGAGGACGCAGGTGTGTGCATTGCATTCATGCATCAGAAAATCCGGGAAATTTTCGCGCAAAACGAAAGAAGCTATAGAGGGACCGAGATCTCTCTTGTTCTGATGGAAACATCAGGACAGGTGCGATGGATTTCGACATGACATCTATTGTACTTTTGTATTTTAGGGGAAGCCAATTCAAATTTGAATATTTAATTGATATATTTGAATATTAAAAGAATTTGAAATAAAATAGTAAATGGAAATTGAATTGTATTAGGAAATAAGAGATGAACTTTATTTATAAATAAGATACAAGAGTTACAGATATCCAATTAGAAAAGTTAATTTAAATTTAAATACAAAAGGAAAAGGAATTACAACAATAATAAGAATGGAATTCATATTTTTTTAAACAATATATAAATATTACAAGAATTTAGATTAAAAGTAGAAAGAAAATTTAACTTTATTAATAGTATACAATATTACATTGTCTTTCCAAATGAACCATAAAAGAAAAGGAAAACAAGTAATTTTATTAAATAAAGTACAATAATACAATGTCTTTACAATAATCAAACAGAAAAGAAATTACATTGATTGATAAAAAAGAAAACCTAAAGTATTTTCCTATATTATTTCTTGAACCTTCTTTTCTGCTTATCCTTCTGTACTTGCAAAACAACTCAAAAGAAAACAAAGTTCCAGAAATGGAAGACAGAGATTATGTGGGGTTATGCTATTCTCAGATTAGGCAATGAAGTGCATTGCAAAACTCATCATTGAGTAACTGATAAAAAGGGGTCCAAAGTGTGCAATCTTTTCTTATTCCAAAAAGGGCCTCAGTCCTACATCATTGGCAGTAAGAGGGGAAAGTTTCACCAGAGGAGATAGAAAGGAAGAAGTAAAACCACTGCAATTACTTGTGCTGATCTACAATAGAGAAAGCTAGTAGGCAAGCAGCATACACATAACTGCATGTGTGTGTGCTGTCAGCACAAGGAAGCCTCAAAGATAGATCAGAGTGAACCAGCCGTAACTAGAACACCATTCTCATCTTCCCAGTGATACCACATTCATTTCCACCACATGTAGTCAAGAACACTGCTCTTAGTAAACCACCAGGAATTCTCCTGCCTCTCACCCAAATAACCACACAGATTATTCCACCATCTCACCACATCTCTAATTCCGGTTGCTCACTGGAGCCATCCAAGAGCTAGGAGGGGCAAGTATACCAGAAGAAAAAACCATAGCAAATCCAATAGATCAAGTCAGGAACTAGGAGAAGAGGGATGTATCAGCAGTTGAATCACAAGCTTACCAGGACATCAACAACATCAGTAGGACAAGTTTCCCAAGAGCAACCACAGTGTGGCATCCCGCAAAACCACTACTAGAAAATCGCGTTGAATTTGTGCATTGCATCGTCATCGTCGCATGTTGTTTGTCAAAAATTATGTTTGCAAAACCCGTCTTTGTTTTCTAAACGCCCATCTTATTCAAACGCCAAAAACCCCGGGGCTCCGGAGTAATTTGTTTTGTTGCATTCGGGTTGCAAACGGCCCAATGAAATTAAATAAAAGATTTAATTTGTTTTAGCGGGGCAGTCGAACGGGCCATAGCGACCCGAACGACCACCCCATATTTTTAAAATCGGTCCAATCTGCCTACCCCATCTAATCCTAAACCCACCTAAAAACCTACCCAGCCCAACCCTCCACCTCACCCCCACCTATCCTACGCTGCCACCTCACCCTCTCCTCTCCTTCCACCCAACCACTAGGTGCCACCTCAGCCCCTCTCTCCTTCTCTCCTCAATCACCACCCAGCCCCCCTGAGCAAACACACACACGCACGCACCCTACACACCCCACACCCCACACTGCCAGTCCGGCCCCGCGCTTGGACCCACCCCGCCAGACCTCCCCGCTCCCTGCCCTCTTCCCTGTCCTCTGCCCGCACGCAACCATCCCCGCGGCCACCCCGACGCTTCCCGCCGCGCCGCCCAGGCTCCACGTCCCCGCCTCCGTCCGGCACGAGCCCTCCCCGCCGCCGCGTCTTCCGCCGCCACCCTGCGGTCCATGCGCCGTCTCCCGCTGCCCCAGCACCCTCGCCCGGCCTTCGCCCAGCGTCCGTCGTCGCCCGGCCCGACCCGCGGCGCCAGACCCGCCTCTGCGGTCACCGCCGACGGCGTCCCCACCGCCGAGCCCATGGCGCCCGCCTCCGTCCCGCGAGCCCGCGCGATCCCGCCGCCGTCGAGTTCCCTACACCGCCTGCGTCTGCGGCCCCGTCGCGCCGCGCGCCACCGCCTCGGCCTCCTCACGCCCGCCCCAACCGCGTCTGCGCCACCGCCGGTCCTGCGGCAGCCATGGCAGCGCCGCCACTGGGCCTGCATCCTCTCCCCGCCCTATTCGTCCCTCTGCGTCTAGCGGTGGCGCCCGCCGCTTCGCCGGCAGCGTCCAGCGCCCGATGTCGCCTCCTCATCTCTGCGCGTCGTCGGCGTGTCCCCTGATGGGCCGCCGCCCGGCGCTGTCCGCTGAGCCGAGTCCGCCGCTTTTCGTCGGCAGCGCTCTGCGCCCGCACGCAGCCAGGGCCACCCTCGTCCTCCAATGCCTCTAACCCAAGACGCAAGACGCCCTCGAAGACCCCTAGAACAAACCGCAAGACCTGCATCCCGAACCCGAGGGTTCCTCGACAAGACCGTCTCGTCACAAGACCCCCATGACCTTTGTCGCCAAGATCTGCATCGCTGCATGTTCGTCGGCCAATAAGCGGTGGAACCCGATGGAGCGGTACCAACAAGATCGACCACGGACGCCAAGCATTTCATCCCGGACACCGAGACCCTGAACGACAAGTACCCCGACCCGGACACCAAGATCTGCATCCCGATCGCCAAGACCGCCCGGCACACGGTACCGACAAGATCTACATGCGACAAGAACGACACCGACCAAACGAACCCGATGCGCCCCGGCACCGAACCAAGTCCTGCTTCCCGGATGCCGAGGTCACCGACACAGGACAACAAGATCGACCCCGGAGTCCGAGAACGTTCCCGCGAGACCGACCCCGTCAGAACCCTGGACCCCAGATCCGCCGAACCCCGAGAACCACCCCGAACCCCGGAAACCAAGAACATCGGAAACCCTAATGTGTGCCTCCTTTTCCTCGAACCCTATTTTATAACATAATAACAACTTGTTGCATATTGAATTGTCATTCATCCCGCATGCATCTCATTGGTTTGGGGGCCTTATGCCGATTCACCTAATAATTAAATATGGGGCCCATATGCGGGCAAATCTAGTCTCATATTGGCCTCATTTAAACATGTGTAGCGAACCGTTGCCACCTATTGTCTTGCTATATAACATTTAAATTGCGGGGCTTCTAAATAACATGAACCACCTAATTAATTGTCGGGACCCCGGTTCCGCTTAATATGACCTAATTGCATCGCACCTTGCCATTCCATACATCTTACATGCATCATGCCGATCTTCTGCCGTGTATTAAATATTGCATCCGGTGTTTCTTCTAGTGTTTTGCTTCTTCGCGGATAAGGCCGTTGAGTTGATGTGAGCTTCGCCCCGATCTTCGGTTGAACCTTCGGCATGTTTTCAAAAGCATCTCCCTTTCTACCTATCTTACTTTTATAGTATTTACTTCCCTCCTGTTGATCTTTGCTATCTGTGTTGCGATGCTCTAGATTTCGTACCCGTGATATCCCTTGCAGCCATATATAGCCTTGGACACATCCTATCACCTGATGTTTGGTAGATAGTTGGACCCGCGTGTCGTAGTCGCTTGCTCTAGTGTTTTGCTTGTCGTCAAGTACCACAAATTGTGGAGAATTGCCGCATGTTGACGTTGAAGATGATCATGGTTTACTTATTGTTTCACTTTAAATTCTGTTTAACAACTAAAATTGAATTAAGCAGAGGCATCGGTGGGCGATAGGTAAGATTTGGTTTTCCGAACGCCCACTTGTGTCCCGTAGGACCCGAGTTCTTGACACCTGTTCCGAGATCGAGCGCGCTAACCACAGGTGGGGAGATATGGGCCCCCCATTGATAATTACCTGATTTCAAAGTATTGTACTGGGGGCCACAAACTAGTTCGGGGCTTTATTACTATCCTGTACTTATGCCATGCTTTACCGCTTTATTTACGATTGTGCGAGTCTTGCTTTATCTTTTTGGAAGCGGGATGTTTTCGGATCGACAGGTCCCGATTGGGGATCTGCGCCGTTCTGACCATCGACGCAAACCCCGAGTCCGTCTCGGAGACCGCCGACTTCGTTGCGGGTGTGTAGTGGGGTGGCCCCGATTGCTTGCTTTGGGTGCAGGAGCGTCGTGACTTAGGCCCCGACATCTGGATGGGTGTATGTCAACGATCCGCAAAAGGGTCAAGTGCTTGTGGATACTTTGGTGCACCCTAGGTTTAATCTTTTCGAGAAGCCGTGTCGCGGTTATGGACGACTTGGAGCACAGTGTCGATCATAGACAACTATAACTAAAGTTACTGTTTTAAATTGACTTGTTTCGGATATGATTAGTAATCAGCTTCACTACAACAGAATGGCTAAGTAAAAGTATCAACAATTGCTGGGTTTTGGGGTTATCTCATGATAATTGTATCTGACTAGTAAGTTCTGCCACCTTAACGGAATGGTTAACTAAAAGTGCCCACTGCTTACTTTATCAGGACGATTATCTAAACCTGACTAGTAAAGTGCCACAACTATAACTGAATAACTAAAACTGCCAACTGTGTGCGTTCCTCGGTTGACTTCCTCGTTTGGTCTCGAGGGGGAAACGCCAGGATGGGTTTGTTTGGTGATAGCTTCAGGTTGGATCCGGATAGGTCATTCTCACCCTCCTCTGATAACCGCCAGTTGTATCGAGTCTCTATAGGTTGTTTAGTGCATTGCTGCCGCTGCCGCTTCAGTCCACCATACCTATGTAGGCGAGGACCGCCGAATTCTAGCCTCGCCGTGTACTGGCCTCAGTACTGACGCTCCTTCTTTGTTTTCTGCTTTGCCCTTGTCGGCACCCCTTTTGTTAAGCAGGTTTTGAGATCGACGCCGTTAGCAGGGTTACCCTTCCGGCTTGGCCTGGGCAGGGTTATGGACGCCATTGGTTATTCTTCAGGGCTCTTAGCCCCATTTGCTTCTTGTCCGTAGTCGGACGCTCTACCATTTTCAAGGTGATTTGGATCTTGTATCTTATATCTGTATTCTTGACTCTTTGAGTCGCAGTTGTATATATCTGTTCTGTGGGTCCCATCGAGGACTGTTGTGTAATGTTATTACTTTGTTTTTCCACCCGCACGAAAGTGCCTGGTGGGCACCTTCGAATCGTTTCTATGCGGGTTTGGCGAATTTCGCTAAAACTTGCATAGGGCCGATTCTGAGGGTGTTACAGAGTGGTATCAGAGCTCAGCAGTTACGATACCACAAGTCCAATGTAGGATAACCTAGCTAACGGCAAGTAGAGTGTCAAAACTATTTTGCAAAACCGGTTGGATAGTTACGGTTAGGTCTGATTTTACTCCTTACCCTCCTGTTCTCCTCTTACCTCGACGTGTTTTGAATCTGCTCTCTTATCTTTTCTTGAGTCCAGATTTCGTGGTTGGGATCCGTCGTACCTTCAGGGTTTCGCTTCCTTCTTGGATAACGGTGCTCTTCCATCCGGTGTTCACGCTGTTTGAGGGATCCGCCTACGGTGTTACCATTCTTTGTTCTTTGTTTGTGCCTTCCGGTGTTTTCCGACGCGGCGACATCCTCTACGCCAGCTCCGATGCAGAGTCTGCATCACTCCCTTGATCCGAACCTCGCTTGTCGAGATCTTCAGTCTGAATCCGAGGGTTGGTTGTATAATCTGTCTATTCGTGTACAGAGTAATGCTTTGAGTGCGGGATGGAGTCGCGACCATACCACTACTCTTATCATTCGCTTATGTACATTGAATGGGGGATCGATGCAATTTTACTCCTTCCATGGAAGTTAGAGGTGACCTTACCTTTAACCTCGCCCGTTGTTTATCCGGAGTGTTCTCTTGAAGAACAGGGACAACGACCTCTTGTTAGTGGTGTCGCGAAGATCTACATGATGCGAGAAGACGGAGAACGCCGACCTTCCTCCGGTACCATGAGGCGGATCTCGAGGGCGAGATCCTTTGTTAGTGGTGTCGAATTGTGGCATCCCGCAAAACCACTACTAGAAAATCGCGTTGAATTTGTGCATTGCATCGTCATCGTCGCATGTTGTTTGTCAAAAATTATGTTTGCAAAACCCGTCTTTGTTTTCTAAACGCCCATCTTATTCAAACGCCAAAAACCCCGGGGCTCCGGAGTAATTTGTTTTGTTGCATTCGGGTTGCAAACGGCCCAATGAAATTAAATAAAAGATTTAATTTGTTTTAGCGGGGCAGTCGAACGGGCCATAGCGACCCGAACGACCACCCCATATTTTTAAAATCGGTCCAATCTGCCTACCCCATCTAATCCTAAACCCACCTAAAAACCTACCCAGCCCAACCCTCCACCTCACCCCCACCTATCCTACGCTGCCACCTCACCCTCTCCTCGCCTTCCACCCAACCACTAGGTGCCACCTCAGCCCCTCTCCTTCTCTCCTCAATCACCACCCAGCCCCCCTGAGCAAACACACACGCACGCACCCTACACCCCACACCCCACACTGCCAGTCCGCCCGCTTGGACCCACCCGCCAGACCTCCCCGCCTGCCCTCTTCCCTCTGCCCGCCTGCCGAACCATCCCTCAGCCACCCAGCCTTCCTTGCGCGCCCAGGCTCCACGCCTCCGTCCGCCTGAGCCCTCCCGCCGCGCGTCTTCCGCCACCCTCGCCCGGTCCAGCGCCGTCTCCCAGCAGCCTACTCGCGGCCAGCGCCCCAGCGCGTAGCCGGTCGCCTGAGCCCGACCGCGGCGCGCCAGACCCCTCTGCCGGTCACGCCCGGCGCGTCCCCACCGCCGAGCTCGCGGCGCCCGCCTCCGTCCCGCGAGCCGCGCGATCCCGCCGTCGAGTTCCCTACACCGCTGCGTCTGCGGCCCCGTCGCCGCCAGCGAGCTCACCGCCTCGGCCTCCTCACGCCCCGCCCCAACCGCGCGTCTGCGCCAACCGCCACCGCCGGTCCCTGCGGCAGCCCGCTGGCCGCGCCGCCACCGGGGCCTGCATCCTCTCCGCCCGCCCAGCTCGTCCCTCTGCGTCTAGCGGTGGCGCCCGCGCTTCGCCCGGCAGCGTCCAGCCCCGATGTCGCCCCTCCTCATCTCTGCGCGTCGTCGACGTGTCCCCTGCGGATGGGCCGCCCGCCGGCGCTGTCCGCTTGAGCCCGGAGTCCCCGCCGCTTTTCCTCGGCAGCGCTCCTGCGGGCCCGCACGCAGCCAGGGCCGCACCCTCGTCCTCCAGCGGCCTCTAACCCGAAGACGCAAGACGCCCTCGAAGACCCCTAGAACAAACCGCAAGACCTGCATCCCGAACCCGAGGGTTCCTCGACAAGACCGTCTCGTCACAAGACCCCCATGACCTTTGTCGCCAAGATCTGCATCGCTGCATGTTCGTCGGCCAATAAGCGAGGTGGAACCCGATGGAGCCGGTACCAACAAGATCGACCGCCGGACGCCAAGCATTTCATCCCGGACACCGAGACCCTGAACGACAAGTACCCCGACCCGGACACCAAGATCTGCATCCCGATCGCCAAGACACGGCTGCAGTGCGACAAGATCTACATGCGACAAGAACGACACCGACCAAAGCGAACCCGATGCGCCCGGATCGAACCAAGTCCTGCTTCCCGGATGCCGAGGTCACCGACACAGGACAACAAGATCGACCCCGGAGTCCGAGAACGTTCCCGCGAGACCGACCCCGTCAGAACCCTGGACCCCAGATCCGCCGAACCCCGAGAACCACCCCGAACCCCGGAAACCAAGAACATCGGAAACCCTAATGTGTGCCTCCTTTTCCTCGAACCCTATTTTATAACATAATAACAACTTGTTGCATATTGAATTGTCATTCATCCCGCATGCATCTCATTGGTTTGGGGGCCTTATGCCGATTCACCTAATAATTAAATATGGGGCCCATATGCGGGCAAATCTAGTCTCATATTGGCCTCATTTAAACATGTGTAGCGAACCGTTGCCACCTATTGTCTTGCTATATAACATTTAAATTGCGGGGCTTCTAAATAACATGAACCACCTAATTAATTGTCGGGACCCCGGTTCCGCTTAATATGACCTAATTGCATCGCACCTTGCCATGCCATACATCTTACATGCATCATGCCGATCTTCTGCCGTGTATTAAATATTGCATCCGGTGTTTCTTCTAGTGTTTTGCTTCTTCGCGGATAAGGCCGTTGAGTTGATGTGAGCTTCGCCCCGATCTTCGGTTGAACCTTCGGCATGTTTTCGGTGCATCTCCCCTTTCTACCTATCTTACTTTTATAGTATTTACTTCCCTCCTGTTGATCTTTGCTATCTGTGTTGCGATGCTCTAGATTTCGTACCCGTGATATCCCTTGCAGCCATATATAGCCTTGGACACATCCTATCACCTGATGTTTGGTAGATAGTTGGACCCGCGTGTCGTAGTCGCTTGCTCTAGTGTTTTGCTTGTCGTCAAGTACCACAAATTGTGGAGAATTGCCGCATGTTGACGTTGAAGATGATCATGGTTTACTTATTGTTTCACTTTAAATTCTGTTTAACAACTAAAATTGAATTAAGCAGAGGCATCGGTGGGCGATAGGTAAGATTTGGTTTTCCGAACGCCCACTTGTGTCCCGTAGGACCCGAGTTCTTGACACCTGTTCCGAGATCGAGCGCTAACCACGGTGGGGAGATATGGGCCCCATTGATAATTACCTGATTTCAAAGTATTGTCTTTGGGGCCACAAACTAGTTCGGGCTTTATTACTATCCTGTACTTATGCCATGCTTTACCGCTTTATTACGATTGTGCGAGGTACGCACCTTGTCTTTTGAAGCGGGATGTTTTCGCTGTATCGGCAGTCCCGATTGGGGATCTGTTGTCGTTCTGACCATCGACGCAAACCGAGTCCGTCTCGAGACCGGCCGACCGTTGCTAGGGTGTACTTAGTGGGGTGGCCCCGGTGCTTGCTTTGGGTGCAGGAACGTCGTGACTTAGGCCCCGACATACCGATGGGTGTATGTCAACCGATCGCAAAAGGGTCAAGTGCTTGTGGATACTTTGGTGCACCCTGCGGTTTAATCTTTTCGAGAAGCCGTGTCCGCGGTTATGGACGACTTGGAGCACAGTGTCTGATCATAGACAACTATAACTAAAGTTTACTGTTTTAAATTGACTTGTTTCCGATATGATTAGTAATCAGCTTCACTACAACAGAATGGCTAAGTAAAAGTATCAACAATTGCTGGGTTTTGGGGTTATCTCATGATAATTGTATCTGACTAGTAAGTTCTGCCACCTTAACGGAATGGTTAACTAAAAGTGCCCACTGCTTACTTTATCAGGACGATTATCTAAACCTGACTAGTAAAGTGCCACAACTATAACTGAATAACTAAAACTGCCAACTGTGTGCGTTCCTCGGTTGACTTCCTCGTTTGGTCTCGAGGGGGAAACGCCAGGATGGGTTTGTTTGGTGATAGCTTCAGGTTGGATCCGGATAGGTCATTCTCACCCTCCTCTGATAACCGCCAGTTGTATCGAGTCTCTATAGGTTGTTTAGTGCATTGCTGCCGCTTCAGTCCACCATACCTATGTAGGCGAGACCGAATTCTAGCCTCGCCGTGTCTTGGCCTCGATCTTGGCGCTCCTTCTTTGTTTTCTGCTTTGCCCTTTCGGCACCCCTTTTGTTAAGCAGGTTTTGAGATCGACGCCGTTAGCGGGGTTACCCTTCCGGCTTGGCACAGGCAGTTATGGACGCCATTGGTTATTCTTCAGGGCTCTTAGCCCCATTTGCTTCTTGTCCGTAGTCGGACGCTCTACCATTTTCAAGGTGATTTGGATCTTGTATCTTATATCTGTATTCTTGACTCTTTGAGTCGCAGTTGTATATATCTGTTCTGTGGGTCCCATCGAGGACTGTTGTGTAATGTTATTACTTTGTTTTTCCACCCGCACGAAAGTGCCTGGTGGGCACCTTCGAATCGTTTCTATGCGGGTTTGGCGAATTTCGCTAAAACTTGCATAGGGCCGATTCTGAGGGTGTTACACACAGCTTTAGAACCACATGTTATCCATTTAAGATCATGCCTTTATATCTGATCTTACTATTGCATCCTAGAAAATGGATAGGGTGATAGAAAATCCTCAGACTTGTACTCAAGTGGAGTACCAGATCATCACTGGATAATTTTCATAAGCAAGCAATAACTAATTTATCCAAGCACCATCAAAGCCTCAGCCTATGCATCATGGGATGATCCAAGAAATTAAGCACTTATCCATTTCTATCAGTATATCAAGACAACTTTTAGTATCTGTTCTTATCATATTGTTTAGAGCATGAGGGTGGAGAGAGAGAGAGAGAGCTCTCAGACTGGGTAGAAGTGCTACTCCAATATCATCCTAGAGCTAAGATCAATGCAAGAGAAAGAATCTGCATTTTTAGCCACCAAATTAGCTTCAGCCTTTTGCATCACAAGCTAAGTTTCTCTCTTGTTTATATCAACATCAACTACAACACTATAGTTATTCTCTGTATCAAGCCATGCTACATGGGCTACTATTATGCACTCTCCAAGGTTGGAGGCACCACAGTAGCAGCCCAAGGTCAGCTAAAGCCACCAGAAGGATCCTTACATATTAACTAGCTCACAAGTTATCCAAACACAACAAGATCCTATCATCTTCCCAAAAGCTAATCCAGGAATCAATTATGCATAATCATTCTGTGTTCCTATGCACAGGAACTAAATTCTTTCTCAATATATCCAGCAAGCAAAGTCAGTTTAACATTAGCTGATCATGGCTAGAGATCATCCAAGGATGCAGTGTACCATAATAACAGTAATTATGCTAGCCTTTCAACTTTAAATTCCAAGTAAATTTTTCCTCATTCCACATCTGCTTTAGACCAGCATCATAAGCATTAATTCCATATGAATATCTTTAATTATTTAAGGAGAAAATCATCTTACCTAAGTTATATTGTGCACAATACTATTTGGAGGCACCACAAATATAACTAAGTCATGAGAAGCCACTAACATACCTCAAACAGCTAGTAATCATTTTCCTAATTATATAATCAGGAATCATTTTAACACTATCGGTCAACATAGATAGCTAAGTTTAGTCCAATACAGGCTCCAGATCATTATTTAACCAAAGGGCCAATAACTCAAAGCCTAGCATATTATCATACTAACCAACTCCCAATTCAACCATATTCTTTTAGCAAAACCATTAATTTTCTGATCAAAGTAACAGCCAAAGGTAGCTATACAAGCAACAATTACAGAATAGTGGTACTGTGAAAGCAAGATACTTGCACCAGACTTTAGATCAGAGGGTAACAATAACCACAAGCTAGCCAATCCAACAAATCAACATAATATCCTCCCCCTAATAGATCATTAGGGTGATAGCTTGCACAGTCACATGTATTTGATCCATCTGCTAATTAGCAGAGAACAATTCAAAGAAGATCCGATTCTTATCACACCTAGGATAGAGCATCTATGCTACTTAGGATGCTTTCATCATCATAGAAAGAAATCCAGAAAGGAATCAAGTGAGGAAAAGAAAGAAGATTCCCCACTTACCCGTGGTCCTCGCTGGAGTTTGAAGAGGAATCAGACCAGCAGGGTGGTCGTAGTAGCAACAACCGCGGCACAGGCGACACCTGAGCCTGCGCCGAGATGCAACCTGCGCCAATCTTCACCAACCTCAATCCACCACCAGGACAACATCAAACCATCATTGGAGCTCGGCGAAGCCAGGATACCGAAACCCTAGATGCACAGAAAATGGAAGAGGCGAGCTCGAGAGGGCTTTAAGGATAAATCCAATTGGAGGGCCAGGTCGGCCTGTGGGAGGCAAAGCCCCGGCGACATCGACAACGACCACAATGGCCTGCCTCACGAGGTCAGGCGGGCGGCAGCGTCGGCGTCAAAGAACTGTGAGGAAAGAAACGAGGATGTGAGATGTGAGAGAGAGTGGTGGGATGGCTGGGCCAGGGTGGGTTTGACCCTAAGCCAGTTGGGCCAAGTTGGATCCAAATGGGCCCGTTGGTAAGCATGGCCCAATTCCAAAGGAAAAATAAGAAAATAATACTTAAATCACTAAATGACCAAACTACCCCTAGACATAATTTATACCCTAGAAAAAATATAGAAAAATCTCAAAAATACATATGATATGTCAAAATGACCACAAGAATAATATATACATAGAAAAAATTATTATCTTACTTCTTAATATAAATAAAATGTAGATAAATATTAACACCATTACATCCTAAGAGAAATTTCATAAAAATACGGAAAAATCCTAAAAATGAATAAAAATCATGTTTATGTATAAAAATAAATCTACTATTTTATAAAAATAATAACTTATTTTTTCTAAATAAATTTTAAAGTAATATTCAAAGACAATTGATCCTTTCTGGAATTTTATAAATATAAAAATAATACTTAAAAATAAAATAAAAATCATTTTCAAAGTCTTGAATAAATCTATTACACTAGAAAAATACTAAATATATTAGTAGAAAAGTTTATATATTTTAAAATAAAAAATCCTTATCCAATATATATTTTTGAAAATTCTTTAAGAACATTTCTTAAGTAAGAAATAATTATATTTCTTCAGAAATATTAGTACCCTAAAATCAAATTACTAAAGTTCTAAACTATAACTAAGGTTTATAATAAAACTTAAGTGTAAATTATTAATTTTATAATATATTTTGAAACTTTAAATAAAGATTTAAAACCACAACCTTCAAAATAACTTTATAAGCATTCACTAAAATATAAAGTGAATAATTCCACACCTTAGTTATACCTATCATAAATCTAAAACTTAGGAATAATTAAAATATATTACACCTTAAGTTTACTTAGCCTTTTAAAGTTAACTTTAGTCTCAAAGCTTATAAACAACAGGTCTAATACACCACTTATGTTTTTATAGTTAACTTTAGTTTATTTCAATTAAGACATAAAGCATCTCAAGTTCAGACTATTCAAGCAAGCATAAACAAGATCAATCACATTCTATCAATCATATTCTAAAAGCTATCAGGGTTGTTTAAACCTTAGGAAGAAAATCTTTTCTTCAAATGTTATTCTTTTTGCCACTTCAAAGAATAATCTCATAATAAATTCTTCAACTCTTAACAACTAAAACCAAGGACTCTTATCTTAGTCACCAAATGACAATTAAACATAATCACATTACTTACCTGTATATCTAGAATTATTATCACTTAAGTTCCTTATAAATGTCATTACTTATAATGTTAAATTTGAAGATAAACTAACTCTTAAAGAATCACCTAAATTCACTTCACTCAAAGCATTGGGGATTCACTTTGGGAATTTTACAAAATGCATATCATTACTTATGCATAACAGCATCTTGCTTCTTTAAACATTAGTCCTTACCGGACCAATGATGTTGATTTCAGATATTGGATCTTATATTGTCTCGAAGACCGTGAGTGCATAATCTTGCAATCACAAAAGGAAAGTTCACACTTGCTCATGTCCTTTGATTATTTTCTATAAAGTATTTTGCAAATCCAGTGTTGTCATCACCTGCATTTGAAAAAGGTCCGAAAACACTATTTTCATAATAATGTGATTATAGGTTATTTACCATGAGGTAATAACCTACTATGAAAGTTCTGGTGGTAAAGGAACATATTATCTAGGACTTAACAACCAATGACGCCAGTGATTCTTGCGCCGTATATCACGCGTTAACCATGAGTGTGTAGGTCGTGGCTGTTATCACTCGTAGCATGCATATTAATTGGTAATTCGTAGAGGATATGCAACATATGGGTGGGAACCCTCAACGTCCCACAATAGTTCTGGCATCTAACGGTCTGTACAAACTATTGTCGTAATTCAATATGTGAGCATGGTGTACACCAAGGAGGCATGCGGGGTCGCGAAGGGGGCAGTGATTGGCTTGGATCTTAGACTGGGCCCCATACCAAGTAAGTATGGACAAGGTCAGGACTTGGTTGTGCAACAAGGCTAAGGTCTCTCATGGGTAAGTAACGCACCTCTGCAGAGTGTAAGAACTGTAACTTGTTACTCCCTGTTCCGGGAAGGAGCTGCGAACGTGGCGGAAAAGTAACTCCATGAAAGTTCTGGTAAACCCGTGAAGGCTGACGGACATAGCTTTTCAGAATAAAAGCAACATTTGAAGAAATGTTTATGAAAACTTGCATTGCCTACGACCTACGGTCTGTAGCTGTAGATATAGTGCATCAAACACTCCTTTTCTAGTGAACTTGCTGAGTACGCTCGTACTCAAAGTATCTTCTTAACCCTTGCTAGGTTCTAAAGCTAGTATAGACAACGTCTACATCAAGTTATGCTCCAGGAATCATCATCAACAGCTAAAGCTCTTCAATGAAGTCAAGGAAGTCAACATATATATCAACTCAAGTGAAGACGAAGTTGCGGATTAGATAAGAATAGAATCTCTAGCCATAGAACCTACTTCTGTAGAGTATTGCAATAGTAGCAATGCAAGCCTCAATAGTTTAGATACTAGTCTATTAATATAATAGATTTGAGTTGATTATTTATAATTCTTCTTTGAAAGAATTTTCTTTTTCTCTCTTTAACCTAGAGTGTTCTCTGGATCTTGTGTAAATAGTTGAGTTGTAACCTATAGTCATGTCTTGGACCTGCTGTGTTTCTGTTGTACCACTCTGAGGGATGTAATACTAGTGAACGGTGTTTCATTGGTGTTATGTCAACGAATATAGTGTACTACATCATGCAGTGGTATGCTGGGTCACAGCAAATACCTGGAGGCTATGCAATGATTTCAGAAAGCTCAATGCCCAAACTATCAAAAATAAGTTTCCAATCCCTGTAATTGAAGATTTGTTGGATGAATTGCATGGATCAAAATGGTTCTCCAAGATTTACTTGAGAATTGGATGCCACCAGATTAGAATGAAAGATGACGACGTTCCTAAAACGACATTCAACACACACATTGGGCATTATGAATACCTAGTTATGCCATTTGGCCTAACTAATGCACCTGACACATTTCAAGCATTAATGAACACGATTCTAGCTCCAGTTCTAAGAAAGTTTGCCCTGGTATTTTTTATGACATCTTGATTTACAGCAAGTCAGAAACTGATCATGCCAGTCACTTGGCTCAGATACTACAAATACTGAAGGACAACACCCTTACTGCCAAAAGAGAGAAATGCAGTTTTGGCCAAGTTTAGGTGGAGTATTTGGGACACATCATCAGGGGTGATGGAGTGGCCACTGGCCCTGTGAAAATTGAGGCTATTGTCAAATGGCCCAGTCCAACAAACATCACTAAACTGAGAAGATTTTTAGGCTTAGCTGGCTACTACAGAAGATTTATTGCAGGTTATGGCCTAATATGTATACCACTGTTTGAATCCCTCAAAAAGAATGCCTTCTTATGGGAGGAACAATAAGAGCTAGCCTTTAACACACTCAAGAAATCTATGACTGAAGCACCTGTACTAGCAATGCCTGATTTCAGCCAACCTTTTGTACTTGAGGCTGATGCAAGTGGACAAGGAATAGGAGCTGTACTTATGCAAAAAAGGGAAACCAATCTCATTTATGAGCAAGGCTATTGGACCTAAAGCTGCTGCCCTATCCACATATGATAAAGAAGTACTGGAAATTATTGAAGCACTAAAAAATGGAAACACTACTTTGCGGCATCTTTAGTGATAATCAGAACAGACCAGCAAAGCTTGAAATTTATTCAAGAACAAAATCTCACTGAAGGGGTTCAACACAAATTACTAATTAAATTGCTGGGGTATAACTATACTGTGGAATACAAAAAGGGAAAAGAAAACAGAGTTGCTGATGCTTTGTCTAGAGTGAAGTATCATCTTCTAGCCTTAATCACTAGCACTGCATTACCTATTTGGATCACAGAGATTGTAACAAGCTACTCCAATGATGAAAAGTGCAAGCAACTGCTCACAGAACTGGCTATTGACCCTGCTACTCACCTTGAGTACACACTAACAAATGGAATCATAAGATACCAGCAGAAAATTGTGGTTGGCAATGATCTGGCATTAAGAACAAAGCTGATATCTTCATTCCACAAGTCTGAATTAGGGGGTCACTCTGGGGAAAGGGCCACTTACCACAAATTGCAACTCTTATTCCATTGGCCTGGAATGCGAAAAGCAGTCATGGATTTCATTAAGCAGTGCCCCATTTGCCAAATAAGCAAACCTGAACACACCAAATATCCTGGCAGACTTCAGCCACTGCCAGTACCTGTGTTTGCTTGGACACACATCAGTATGGATTTTGTGTAAGGGCTCTCTACTTCTAAAAATAAAGACATGATCTTGGTAGTAGTGAATAGGTTCACAAAATATGATCATTTCATCCCTCTGAAACATCCTATAACTGTCAAAGTGGTTGCTAAAGCCTTTGTGGATCACATTTTCAAACTTCACAGCTTACCCACAGTAATTGTGATAGACATGGATCGAATATTCACCATCCATCTTTGGCAAGATTTGTTCAAAGCATTGGGAGTGGAGTTACATCTTAGTACTTCCTACCACCCTCAAACTGATGGGAAAAATGAGAGAGTTAATCAATGCTTAGAAAACTATCTGAGATGCATGGCATTCAACCAGCCTAAGAAATGGTGTTCTTGGTTGCCAATGGCAGAATGGTGGTATAATACCATCTTTCATACCTCACTCAAAATGACCCCTTTCCAAGCATTATATGGATTCAAACCCCCACAGGTAGCTGAAATGTTTCTAGTGGAAGACCAAGTGGAGGACCCACAAATCATGCTCCAAACAAGACAACATGCCAACCAAATAATCAGTGCTCCAAGCTCAAGAAAGAATGAAAACAAATGCTGATAAGAATCGATGTGACAGAATTATGGCTGTGGGAGACATGGTCTACTTAAAGGTACAACCCTAACGACACACATCTTTAAGTATACACAGATGCATCAAACTGCACTCCAAATTCTATGGACCATTCAAAATCTTGGAGAAGATAGGCCAGACTGCTTATAAGTTGTTGCTGACTGAGGGATGCAAACTCCACCCTACCTTCCATGTGAGTCAACTTAAAAAAGCATTGGGGCCCTGCTGCTATGCCGGAACTGACATTGCCACTGGTGGATCCTCATGGTAATATACAAACTGGACCTGAAGTAGTGCTGGAACGAAAGCTCATACCTCGCAAGCAGGGAGACATCGGTGTACCAGTAGTTCAATGGCTCATCAAGTGGATCAATCTACCTCTAGAATCAGCTACATGGGAAGACTCCACATTCATCCAAAAAGTTTTTCCAGATTTCCAGCCTTTGAGGACAAGTCTGATGTCAGCGTAGGGGATTGTCAGGCTTAACCCTGACGGAGCTACCTCTTACCGTTTCAGACATAAGTGTGTCGTCAGTTATTATGTTACTGTAGTAACTTCTGTTAGCTGTATGGGTAAAGTGTAAGGCTATAAAGACATGGATCTGGCGCTTATCGCACCATCTCATTTTGTATCGGGTACAAACCCTAACCACCTCTAATAGAGGTTGGATCTCGAATTATAACCGAATCCCTTTATTCGTAATCGGCCCTCTGAAATTGGCCTATATTTCCTATAATTCCTTGAGTTTCTAGTTCAATTTCCCACTCAGTACCAGCTGTAGCTTATCACGGTTGGGCTGGCGCGTGGAGCCTGGTCTCCTGGCTGGCGGCGAAGGGCCCGGGCGGGCGGGGCCTGTTGCTGTTGGTCGTCGTGTGGCCGCGCGCGCACGGGAGCAAGGTGGCCTACAAATGCAGTGGGGTTTCTGCGCGCGTGCACGGGAGCAGACAAAGATGCGTGTGGATATTCTATGGAATCGATGAGTACTTGCTCTTGGATCAAGCAATCAGAAAGAGTAAGGATCTGGGGCTGCCGATGTGAAGGATTTAAGCATGCGCGAGAGTTGTAGCTCATCGGCGGTCAGAGCAAAGATGAAGAATTTTAGATCGGATCTCTAAACGGGGTCAAGGATTTGGGATAAAGAAAAAGATAGATGGGGTTTTATATAGTCTAAAGTAGGCTAGATGAGGATAGTTTTGGACCAAACTTTAGACCAATCTTTTGCCTTTTTAGAAACAACTAGCAAAAAACCCGTGCGTTGCACTGGATCGTTAATCGATATATATAAAAAATCCATCATACATTTTTAGTTTATTAGAAAAGCCGTACCGGGGTTTTACCCCTGTTTCTTTCTTAAAGAAAAGGTAAACTGGCAATACGTGCAATGTCAAGTTGTATATTTCAGCGTCCTCGCCGAACCAAAAAATTTAATTATTTCTGTAGCATCAATTTTTGTAGATTAGTAGAAACGTTTCCATGACATATGTTGCTTTCTCGAGAAGTCTTTCTTTCATGCCACTCTGATACTGCGGCAACACCTCATGTGGGCAACCATAGCCTTGTCTCTCTTTTCATCCTTTGGCAAATATATGCCAGCCCATCGGCACAAAGGGAAGTTAATTTCTTCTTGACCATTAGGTCTTTGTCAGTTGTGTCTAAGTTGATATTACAGAAAACATGACGTATATAAATTGGCTGGACTTGGTATGAGGAAGCGGTGTAACGGTTGAATAAAATATCCTCGTATCCTTTTCTTCGGCTGTATATTGCTTAATTCCAGAGGGAGTAAGAGAAGGGACGACGTGAGCAGCGAAAGCCTGACACGCAAAATACCAAAGAGGCCCTTAATTTCGTCTCCCAGCTTGAAACGCACAGCAGCCCCCTACTTTTGCTTATCATTACTCGTACATGGCTAAAAAGGGAGAGAAAGAGCATGACCTTCTGCACCTGTTCGCGAGCGTGAGGGAGAGCAGCAGCGTGGCACCAGGCCAGCAGCCGCACATGACCGGAGAGGCGGAAACCAGAGAGGCATCATCGTTTTGGGGACACTGGAGGCGAGTTGTGCCTCGGACCGGGGACTGACTGCATGCCGGGATTGTTTACAGCAGCGGTGGCGGCGGCGGACTACGACGAGCTAGGCGTCATTAGGAACAGTGCAGAGCAGCGTCCTCAGAAACGGTGCAGAGCACAGCCATGGCCTGCGTGGCGGTCAATAAAGGAACGGGACGAGATGAAGCAATGGACCATGTACAGGTTGTACTCGTCAGAGGCGGCCAGCGCTCGGACGAGCTTCCCGGTAGCACGCCTGGACGAGCTTTACGGCTGCGGCGGCAGACTAAGAAAGGGAGACCCCACACGTCTTCCCCTCGCCAGCGGCAGAGGTCCAATGAAGGGAGAGCCCGCACAGATTCCCCTCGGTAGCGGCGGGTGAGGAGGAGGAGGACGGGAGTTTCCGACGGCGGCGGTGGATTAAGGAGGAGAGAGACCGCACGTCCGTACAGGGAAGCGGGTTGATTTTGCACATATTTCTCGCTTACCGGTGGCAATGGAATAATTACTATCGTGATAAAGGGTAAAACCGTCCAAAAAAGTGTAGGTACTACAAGAAACACTCCTTCCTTTATTATTAGGTATAGAATAATAAAACCTTTTATAGCCACGTAATAAGCCAGAAACATATTATATATTTTTATTTAAAATAAGAGAAAGGATGAGGCTTTATATATATTTAACCGTACAAATAAAATATGGTGTTTAATAAAAAAATACTTTTGAGCTTAGAAAAAAGTAAGAAATATGCATGATGGTGTTATGATGATGCGAAAATGAAAATCAATGGGTAATATTCTAGTAGTGATTTTCCTGGGGTGCTACAAGGGTGAAGGCTGAGAAGGACAGGGATCAGATGAAGGAAGAAAAAATGAAGGCTGAGAAGGACAAGGACCAGTTTAAGGAAGAAAAAAAGAGAGATTGAGATCATCATTGCTGAACTTCTCAAATAAAAGGAAGGAACCAGGACAACTCAGGAAGATCAAGGATATATTTGATGAGTGATGACCATGTTGTTTGAAAAATATTACATCATCAAGTGTTGTTATTTATGTTTAATGAACTATTGTCTTAGTATCAGTTATTTGTGAGTTGGATAAGTACTTAATTGTAATGTTTGGATTAAGTTTGGTGTTGCATTATGCGGTGACCCAGCATACCACTGCATGTGTAGTATATTATAGTCGTTAACATGACACCCACAGAACAACGTTCCGTAAATATCACATCCCTCAGAGTGGTACAACAGAAACATTGCGGGTACATATTACAAATATTCACACATTATTATTACAATACCAGAAGTTCAAGACTTCAAAAGGTTTTAACTTACAAACCAAAATATAAAGTGTTTCAGCGGAATTTAAAAGTAGCAACTCCAACTAGGAGTTGAGCTCAGCAGCTTATTTTATAGAGTTCATGTTGCTCGGATCCGTTGGTTACTACTAACTAGGATACTTAGCTGGACTTGTTATCGTCAACACCATGGCGGATTTCGTAATCTACTCCTTCAACACCTCCTGACAGGTCGGTCTCCTCGTAGAACACATCTCCTTGACATTGGCACGTCTTCGGGATCCTCGGAGTCTAAGCAAGGAATCAAAGGAAAGGATGAGTAACAACGTTACCCAACAAGCTCATTATATGCAAGGTGGGGAGTTTGATGCTCTAACTACCACCTCAAACTATAAGTCCTTGATACTATGCAGTTTTCGTAAATCTTTCTTCAAAGATTGATTTTATTATGAAAATCTATGACCATCAGCCTTCACATGTTGACTAGAACTTTCATGGAGTTCCTTTCCTACCGCGTTCATAGATCCTTCTAGGAACAGGGAGTAACAAGTTACAATTCTTACACTCTGCAGAGGTGCGTTACTTTACCCATGAGAGATCAACTCCTTGTTGCACAACCGAGCATACTTTCTCGTCCACAATTCCATGATGTGGGGCCCAGTAGTTGGTCCAAGCCAATCACTGCCCCCTTCGCAACCTCGCATGCCTCCTTGGTGTACACGATGCCCACATAATGAATTACGGCAATGGTTTGTACAAACCGTTAGATGCCAGAACTATCGTGGGACGTTGAGGGTTCCCAACCATATGCTACATATCCTCTACGAATAACTAATTAATATACACGCTACGAGGATAACAGCCACGACCTGCACATACGACTTCATGCGAGAGGAAGAAGATACAGCTGACTTCTCTATCCCATTCCAAATCTCATGGCTAACGCGTAATATACGGCGCTAGAATTACTGATGTCAGGGGTTATTAACTCCCTAATTGATCATTATTGTTGCAAATAGAACCCTAAGTTCTATTGCTCCATTATATCATCACTTAGGATGATATCTATGATTTCTTTAATTGTGAAAATAATATTTTCTTTCTTTGGAGTATATATGATAACACACAATTTGCAAATACTTTGATAAAGACTCTTCAAAGGATATGAGAAAGTGATGATCTTGCCTTGTGATGGCAAGGTAGTGAAGTCTGATGCTTGCACTAGAACTTGAGCTTCTATGTCTACAAAAACATCATTATTGCCCGGTAAGGACAATATTTAAAGAAGCAAAATGATTATGCAAAGTAATGTAATGCATCATTTAGCTTTATATGTATTCTTCCCCATTTATTTAAATTATAAGAATTTATAAATATATTTTTCTAATATTTATTGAATATTGTATTCTTTTTTTTATTTTAATTTATTTGCCTTTTATTTAATTAATAATTCCTTTAAGAATTATAATTAATTACCAAAAATTAAAATTAAATATTTGTTTAGTATTTCTCTAAAATACTAAAATATTAATATATAATGAAAGTGATTTTTATTTATTTTTATCAACTTTCAATAATTTTGTAAAATTCCATAAGGAATATATAATATACAAAATTCTTAATAAAATTTATATGTCTAAAATTTTATATCTTAATTTATTTGGATAGTTTGGATTATTGTGAATCCATAAATATTTTATTTATAATTTTTGAACTTTTATATTATTTTCTATAATTTATTTAAGTTCAGGGGAATTTTGGTCTTTTTCCAATTATTAAAACAGGCTCTAAAGAATTTGGGCTGATTGTTTGGGTTTATTGGGCCCTTGTGGCCCAATAGGACAATTTAAAACAATACCCCAAAGGGGTATTGGCCCAACCCAGCCCAACACTCTCTGTCTCTCCCTCGAGCTCACCTCTCCCCTTCTCCTTTACCAACCCTGTGGTCAGCGGTGTAGTTGCCGGTGATTCGCTCCGCCATGGACCTTCCTGGCCACCGCTGTGGTGCAGGATGAGGTTGTTGTACCCGCTCTACCCTTCTGTCCAATTCTATTTGGACCTGGAGCCCTCCTGCGACCAGATTGATGCCGTCCCGAACCCTAGGGTTTGGGGTTGGCGTTGATCTGATGCCGCTGCTGCTGTCGTGTGCCATGGAGATGCTCCTCACCCCCATGCATGGATATGGTCGCTGTCGTGGCGTTGCGTGGGTTGAAGATCCCCCTTGGGGGTGCTCCCCGTGTCGTCGTGGTCGTCGGCCTCCTCTGCTTCCTCTTCTGATCTACAGCGAGGACCTTCAGTAAGTTATTCCTCTCCCTCTCATGCTCTCTATGCTAGGCCATCCCATGCTAGCTGTTGGTAGTGACCTTTCTGGTTACTGTCTTGTCCTGATTAAGATGGTTTGTTCTACTTAGGGTTCATACCCTGCTGTGGATTAGATATTTGATGAACTGGATCATGTATTGATGATCCTTGAATCTGTTGAGTATGACTTGTTATGGATTATTGCTGATGGTTAGCTGTGAGATGCTAGTGGTTTATCAGATGATTCTATGGACTAAATTTTAGATGATTCAGATGGTGAAGTTGCTCTAGAGGCAGCACTTGGAAAATCTAGTGGTTTAATAACTCACCACTGTCATTACTTGATTAATGACACTGAGTGTTGTGTGATGAAGTCACTATATTAGTACTGTTGGCTTAAGAATTCATCTATAACTTGAGATCAAATGGTTTCAAATAGTGAAGATATACATATGGATTCTCCTGATTATGATTCCTGTGATGTCAGGAAAATGATTTATAGTTGGTTGATTGTATTTGAGAAGATTGGATGCTTAACCTGATTAGTTTAGAACTGTTCTTGTGACACCATCCTTGTATGGCACACAAGATTATATTCTATTACTTGGTTTGGTTTTGTTCAAGATTAAGATGAGTTTGGCATTAAATATAAGTAGAAACTTCCTTTCTTAAATCCCTAAGACCCATGATGTTGGTCTGAGGTTTAGGGATTAATCCTTTAACTTGTTGATTCACATGGATGGGTTCTGGTAGTGCTACCAACTACTGTTTCTTGAATCTAAGTTTGGGAAAAATGATGGTAGGCTTGATCACTTGTATAGATCCATAAGATTAAATTCTAAGGTGCTACTCTTGTCTTAGAGATGTGCCTAGAAGTTTAAATCTTAGCTATGTTAATTCTTGAATTGAAATATAGCTTTATTGCTTAGATTAATGATGTTGTCCTGATATCTTAGTTGGATCCTTATACTTTTTTGATTGCTTTTAGTGTTTAAAACCTCAGTGATGGATTCACCCCACTTGGGTGCTTGTTGAGAGTTTGAGTAGGAGACAGATCGTGTATGCTTGTCTAATCTAAGACAGATAGATCATGTGATGGTCTATTTTACTCACCACTGTCACTTGATGTTGGGGTTTCCTGTGGTTGATCTTGTGCTAACTTGATCTGATGCTCTCCTGGTATTTCCAGCTCCTGGCTTGTCCTTGATCTAGCCCTTCATCTCCTGGTCCTGATGGCTTGATCTTGGTCTTGCTATCCACCTGATCTACCCCCTCCTTATGTCACCATTTTGGTGGTGTGATCCAAGGTTTTGATTGGTGTGATTTAGCTTGGCTTTGGCTGGGTTTAGCTGCTGGATGCTGTTCTTGGTGTGTAAGAACAATGGAATGGTGTGGGGTTGTATTCCCACGGCCGTGTTGATGGTTTTGTTTGATTGTGTTGTTGTTGTGGTGCTGACAACACACACCATGCAGTTTGGTGTGTGTGCTGCCTGTGTGCCTACTACACAGTTGTGGATATGTTCTGAATTTTGAGAGTTACTATTATCAGGTTACATTTTACCTGGCTGGTGAAACTTGCCCCTCCTTGCTGTTTATTTGACTTATGGCTTAAAATTATGAAAGATACATTCTTTCATATTGGTGAAACTTGCCCCTTAAATGCTCAATGATGAAAAAGTGAACAGTGCACTTCACTGTCAACTCTGAGAGTAAAATAATTCTAATCCTAACTTTCTTTTTGTTTTAAGTTTCTATTTATTTTGCAAGTACCACATTTGAAGATCAAGATTTTAGTTTAGGCTTTTATTTTTTTATAGAATAGTCACTTGTAATAACTCTCATATTCAATTTTAATCTTTTGTACTCTTTATTTTTATTCCTTTGTAATAAAGATTGTACTATTATTCAATAAAGAAGTATTATTCTTCTATTTAATGATTATTGAAAAGATTGTTGCTCATTTCCATAAGTTACATTTTGTAACTCATTATTGAATGAAGTTTTGGAATATTCATTTTATTAATGGTCTTATTTCATTTATAGTTTAAGTTATTATGGTTAATTCTTAAATTAAATCAATACTCAAACATCCTTCAAAAATTCTTTTGAATTATAATTCAAACACTCCAGATTTAAATTCAAATTTCATTTCCCAAAACACATAAGTCCCCAAAGATCATATCAAAGTCTATAACAGTCATCCTTAAAGACTATACCTAATCTCAAAGTATGAAAGAAACCTTGATAACTTTAGGTTTTTATTTGGCGAAAAATTTACCCACATTTTCATAGATGAATGCATGCAATATCACAAATTTCTAAATCTACCCTTTGTTAGTTCCTAAATGCTGGGATGTTACACACTTCCCCCCTTAAATTAAACTTCGTCCCGAAGTTTGTTGAGATGTACCTGAATAGTTCTGGATAGGCTTTTCTTAAATCCTCTTCTTTCTCCCAAGTGGCTTCCCTTTCAGGGTGATGTTCCCACTGTACTTTGCAATATTTGATTGCCCTATTCCTTAACATTTTCCAGTTTTCTTCCAAAATTTTACAGGTCTTTTCAACATAGGTCAAGTCTGCTTGTAGTTCTATCTCCTGATGTGTGATTGCATCATCCGGAACTTTCAAACATTTACGAAATTGTGACACATGGAAAACATTATGCACTTGAGCCAATCTTGACTGTAACTCTAAAGCATAAGCTATAGTTTTGTTCTGACTCAATATCTTGAATGGTCCAATATATGTTGGACTCAATTTTCCTTTAACTACGAACCTTTTCACCCCTTTCATTGGACTTACTTTTAAATATACCATGTCTCCCACTTCTGGATGCCAAGATCTTCGACTTTGATCAGCATAACTTTTCTGCCTACTCTAGGCTATTTGCAGTCTATACCTGATCTTATCAATGATATCTTGTCTTTCCTTGATATAGTCTGGTGCAAACTCCTTTCTACTTCCAGGCTCATACCAACATATTGGTGATCTACACTTCCTTCCATACAGAACCTGATATGGATCTGCCTTCAGACTACTCTGATAGCTATTATTATAAGAAAATTCTGCCAATGGTAGATGATCTTCCCATGTACCTCCAAAATCTAATGCACAAGCCCTTAACATGTCTTCTAGTATCTGATTTGTTCTTTATGTTTGACCTCCTGTCTCAGGATGATAGGTTGTGCTAAAATCTAACTTTGAACCAAGTGCTTCATGCAATTGCTTCCAAAATGCTGAAGTAAACACTAATCCCCTATCAGTTACGATCGTTTTGGGCACTCCATGCTTACTTAATATTTCTTTGATGTAAACTTCTACTAACTTCTCGGCATTATCTTTCTGATTTACCGGAATAAAATGTGCACTTTTAGTGAGTCTGTCCACAATTACCCATATCATATCCTTCCGTTTAGGTGTCATGGGCAATCCTGTGATGAAGTCCATACCTATTTCTTCCCACTTCCATTCGGGAATTTCCAAAGGTTGTAATGGTCCTGCTGGACTTTGGTGTTAATCCTTAACCCTTTGGCAAGTATGGCATTCTGATACATATTTAGCAATGTCCCTTTTCATGTTATTCCACCAGAATAGTTCTTTCAAATCCATATACATCTTAGTACTTCCTGGATGTATAGAATATGGTGTTTCATGTGCTTCTCTGAGTATGACACCTCTAATCTCAGTCACATCTGGAACACAAAGACGGTCTTGAAACCATAAAGACTCATAATATCCAAGGCGAAAAACTAATTTTTTCCCTTGAGATATCCTCCGAATTTCCTCAGCAATAAAAGGATCTTCTGCTTGATGTCTGAAAATTTCGTGCTTAAGATCACTGTCCTGCTCTGCAACTACCTGCATAGTAGCTAATCCTCCAAGAACCTCTGTTCTAATGAATTGAAGCTCTAATCTTTCCAAGTCCATCTATAACTCTTTTGGTAGCTCCTTATTGCTAGGCTGAATATCTGCACTTTTTCTGCTTAAAGCATCAGCTACAACATTTGCTTTCCCTGGAGTATAGTTGATTGTTAAATCATAATCTTTGATTAGTTCCAACCAACACTTATGTCTCATATTCAATTCCTTTTGAGTGAATAAATATTTGAGACTTTTATGGTCAGTGTATAACTCACATCTGGCTCTATAAAGAAAATGCCTCCATCCTTTTAGCGCAAAAACTACTGCTGCTAACTCTAAATCATGAGTTGGGTAATTGACTTCATGTGGTCTCAGTTTTCTTGAACCATAAGCAATGACTTTCCGATCTCGCATTAACACACAACCCAAACCTTCTTTAGATGCATCACAGTATACTATGAAATCTTTCCCTGTTTCTGGAACTTCTAAAATTGGAGCTATGGTTAACCTGGTCTTTAGCTCCTGAAAACTTGCTTCACACTTCTCATCCCAATTGAATGGTGTATTCTTTCTTAACAATTTGGTCATTGGTCCAGCTATTTTGGAGAAACCTTCAATGAATCTCCGATAATAACCAACCATTCCTAAGAAACCTCGAATTTGCTTCACATTGGTTGGTGCAGTCCACTCTAATACTGACTGAACTTTAGATGGATTTACAGCAATTCCATATTTACTGATCACATGGCCGAGGAATTCTACCTCATCTAGACAAAATTCACACTTACTAAACTTAGCATAAATTTTATGTTCCCTTAGAGTCTGCAATGCTATTCTCAAATGATCAGCATGCTCTTCCTTATCCTTGGAATATATCAGAATATCATCAATAAAGACTATGACAAACTTATCCAAATATGGCATGAAGATTTTGTTCATTAGATTCATGAATATTGCTGGTGCATTGGTCAAAACAAATGGTACAACCAAGTATTCATGGTGTCCATATCTTGAGACAAATGATGTCTTTGGAACATCTTCTGGTTTGATTTTTATTTGATGGTATCCGGATCTTAAGTCGATCTTTGAAAATACTCCGGCTCCTTTAACTTGATCAAACAAATCTTGGATCCTTGGTAAAGGATACTTATTCTTGATAGTAACGTTGTTCAAATTTCTATAATCTCCACACATCCTTCTTCCACCATCCCTCTTATCCACAAAGATTACTGGTGTTCCCCATGGAGATAGACTTTCCTGAATAAATCCTTTTCTGGCTAACTCATCAATTTGCTCTTTGAGTTCTTTTAACTCTTTGGGTCCCATCTTATATGGTGCTTGAGCTATTGGTGTTGTACCAGGAATTAGATCAATAGTGAACTCTATCTCCCGATCTGGTGGCATTCCCGGTAGCTCTGCTGGAAAAACATCTTAAAATTCATTTACTATAGGAATATCTTCCAATTTGACCTCTTTCATCGAGTTCAACTGCAGATCCACCATGATATATTGTGCTTATCTGCTTGGTAAACTATCCTTGCTCCACTTGGAGTTTTGATTGAAATAGTTTTCTCCCCACAATTTATCTGAGCCCCATGCTCCATCATCCAGTCCATCCCCAACACTACTGCAATTCCATTCAAAGGAATCACATAAAGGTCTGCAAAGTATGTACAACCATAGATCGCGATAACCTGATCTTGTTTGATGTGGCGTACAATCACATTTCCCCCTGCCGTAACTATGGTCATAGGGTTTTCTAACGTTGCCCTTCTAATCCCGAATTTATCACAGAATTCTTCAGAAATGAATGAAGTAGTTGCACCAGTATCAAATATAACTTTGCCGGGATTGGTAAGGATATTGATCGTACCTATCACCGCATGCTCCGAATTATCCACCTCCTCGAGGGTTGCGCAATTCATTTTCCCGGTAGATCTGTTCCTCTTGCCATTGTTGTTCTTGCCATTATTTCCTCCTCGGTTGGGCTGTCCATTTCCTCCACTGGCTTGTCATCCTCCCTTGGTAGGCCAACCTCCTGGTGGTTTGCTCGGACAATCGGGATTGATATGCCCCTTCTGACCACAACCGTAACAGATCACTACAGGCTTTTTGCATTCCCTCTGGAAATGCCCTGGAACTCCACAATTGTTACAAACAACATTCCTTCTAGGATTGGATTGATTTCCACTACTGCCCTTTTTATTGTTATTGTTGTCATAGGCCTTGTTCCAGGGTTTAAACTCCAGATTGGGTTTAGGTTTACTTGCCTGAATTCTCTTGGTTTCCTTCTTGGCTCTCTTCCTCCTATCCTCTTGGACATTCTTATAATCATATTCGAAAGTAATGGCTGCATCCAGCAACTGCTGGTAAGTTTGCTTATTAGCTAACCTTAGCTACATTTTCATAAATGGGTTTAACCCACGCAGGAAACGCTTCTTCCGCTTCTGTTCCATGTTAACATCCTCCTCAGCATAACGAGATAGTTGACTAAACTCCTGGATATACTTCATGACACTAGTATATCCCTGCTGAAGCTCCTCAAATTCTCTCCGCTTCAACTCCATAACACTTTCCGGAACATGATATTCACGGAATCTCTACTTGAACTCCTCCCAGGTGAACTCCCTTCTTGGTTGTTGCATGGCCAACTGATTCTCCCACCATGATGCTGCAGGTACAGTCAGAAGATGAGTTGCATACCTCAATTTCTCCTCATCATTGCAACCTACAGTCTTCAGTTTTCTTTCTGTATCTTCTAACCAATCTTCTGCATCCATTGGTTCAGGGGCTGATGCAAAAGGTAATGGCCTTGCATTCTGGAAGTCAGAAAGACTTACTCCTCCACCTTTAGGTGCCCTCTGATTTGCTCGTCCCAGCAACTCTTCCATGAACTTGTTATGGGTCTCTTGCATCATTTGCATACATTGCATAAAGTTCTGCTCCATTAACGGCCTCATTGGTGGTGGTGGTGGCAATGCTCCCTGATTTGCTACATCTGCATCGGCCTTCTCTTTGGCGTCACGTTCCATCCACTGTTGTTCAGCTTCAGTTTCTACACCCGTATCCATGACCCTCTAGTCCTGCATCATAAAGCGAATACTCATAATTACATCATGCACATGTGTTCTGAGCTCGACTTTACGCACAGAACTAGTCACACAATGAAGATCCAAAGAAAATACAAATATGCATTTCATATTATACATAATATCATAATAATACAAAGTCATTACTACATATACCATATAGGTATAATCACAACACTACCTTATTTATCTATCTTATTTCTTGGGGTACAATACACGGGACTTGATACCTCTAAATAGTTGCCTACTTCTAGTAGTAACTACACTCATCATACATGCCTAATGTCCAACCGTGATGACATGACGTTCGTCGCACAGTTTGTGGAACAAATGGCCTTCCAGAAGGAACATACTCAGTATCTGAAGTGTCGGGGCTTGGGTCATTACTCAACCTAAGAGCATTGACTCCCTCCAGCTCAGCTGAAAAGTCCTCAGAAACATATTCAACATTATCACCTGCTTGCATCTCCTGAGCTTCATTCCTTAAGTTGTCAACAGGATACGCAGATCCTGCTGCTTCCCAGGTTCTCCTTTGGGCAAGATAGTTAAACACTGGATAATGTATATTCCCTGGGTTTTGAGAAGATGTTGATGATTCAAACACTCTCTCCTCACGATCTTCTTCTTCATCCTGATTATCTATCGACATGGCATTTCTACTACTGTTACTAGGGTTAATTCTTACACACCCATCCAGCTAGATTGTCCAACATTTCTGTCAGAACCATTTGTGGACATCTGGTGTTCATGAGATCCTTCATATGATCCCCTTCTCCAACCATCAGAATTCTCAATGGGAAGTTCTGAATCAGAACCATCCTCTAAACCCTGTGGTACTGCATATCTCATATCCATAGTAGGATCATGTATAGGTTCAGGACTTGGTGAATAAGGATATGGTATAAAAGATTCAGGATCTATAGGTATATCCTTAAAGATAGGTGTTGCACTACTACTTGCTTCCTTTTCCAACCGGATTGCTAACTGCTTCCTCCTTTCTGGGTCAGTTAGATCCTCTAACATGTCATTTTTATCTTCGACAATCACTTGATATGTCTTATAAAAAGACGCAACGAGTGTTCGGTATCTATCCATAAAAAACTTGGAAGCTAACTTAGGATGCTTCTTAACCAAAGTAAGATGATCCGGTATAGGCTCCGAGTCTATAGAATCATGAGGTATCACAGAAAATGTGCTACCTTCTAACTCCTTGGCTTTATGCTCCCGGATATTGGCTATCGCCTCCACAACAACAACATGATATGCTGCTAAGTGACTCCTACCTTCACCTATAGGTAGATCGTGATATAATCCAAGCTCCTCTGGAAGTTATATACTCACACGATACTTGGATAACATCCGGCCATCATAGTAGGTTATAGTGTTCATTGGAATTCTAGTTGGACAACTAAAAATCTTTAAAAGTTGACGAAGTTGGTCTGTGAATGATCCTTGATAATCATCAAGAGTCTCCTCTTTCCTTACCAAAGTCTGTTTAGGTAACTTTGGTGCCATAACTCTATATATCAGAAAAATAGTTTTGATTAGTAACCAATAATATATTGCATCATAACAAAGAATTATCGCACTAAAACATATAACGGAATATTCTCATTTGAATACCCATTATATTACTTTTAGAGAATTCTTTATCATCGCTACAATCTCCTACAGGTAATACCCTTTACTAGGTTTCCAACCTAAGGTCAAAGCAATTTGCTCTCTGATACCAACTGTGGTGACCCAGCATACCACTGCATGTGTAGTACACTATAGTCGTTGACATGACACCCACAGAACACCGTTCTGTAAATATCACATCCCTCAGAGTGGTACAACAGAAACATTGCGGGTCCATATTACAAACATTCACACATTATTATTATTACAATACCAGAAGTTTAAGACTTCAAAAGGTTTCAACTTACAAACCAAAATATAAAGTGTTTCAGCGGAATTTAAAAGTAGCAACTCCAACTAGGAGTTGAGCTCAGCAGCTTATTCTATAGAGTTCATGCTGCTCGGCTCTGTTGGTTACTACTAACTAGGATACTTAGCTGGACTCGTTATCGTCAACACCATAGCGGATTTCGTAATCCACTCCTTCAACACCTCCTGACAGGTCAGACTCCTCGTAGAACACATCTTCTTGACATTCAGCTGCATACATTGGCACGTCTTCGGGATCCTCAGAGTCTAAGCAAGGGATCAAAGGAAAGGATGAGTAACAGCGTTATCCAACAAGATCATTATATGCAAGGTGGGAAGTTTGATGCTCTAACTACCACCTCGGACTATAAGTCCTTGGTACTATGCAGTTTTCGTAAATCTTTCTTCAAAGATTGATTTTATTATGAAAATCTATGACCATTAGCCTTCAAAGGTTGACCAGAACTTTCATGGAGTTCCTTTCCTGCCGCGTTCGTAGCTCCTTCCCGGAACAGGGAGTAACAAGTTACAATTCTTACACTCTACAAAGGTGCGTTACTTTACCCATGAGAGATCAACTCCTTGTTGCACAACTGGGCGTACTTTCCCGTCCACAATTCCATGATGTGGGGCCCAGTAGTTGGTCCAAGCCAATCACTGCCCCCTTCGCGACCTCGCATGCTGACGAGGTTTAATCTCGTCAATGCCCATTGTTATGGACTTGGGTTTTGGAGAAGATGGGGATCTTTGGAGATCGTAGCGCAGTTAATGCAAAGCAACAGGGACACGAGATTTACCCAGGTTCAGGCCCCCGGAGGGAAAACCCTACTCTTGCTTGTCTTCTCTTTGATTACGGCGGAACCGAAGATTACAGGGTGCACAGATTCGATCTGGCGTGGATGCGTGTGCGAAAGTATGAGTCGAGTTGCCCTAGGACGTGCCCTCCTTGGCTTTATATAGATTTAGGCAGGTCCCGGGCGTAGTCCTAGTCGGTTACAAGTTCTAGGGTTTTACCCCTTTGAATTTCCTATCTCCTCTAGTCTTTCTCTCCAAGGATCCGAAGACGTCATGGGCCTTGGCCACCCGAAAATCTTCATGGGCCAGCGTATGTCTGCCGTGGACCTTCCTTGGGCCGGACTAGGTATGCTGAAGTTACGTACCCGTAGGGTATAACCATGTCAGTAGCCCCCGAGTGATCAGTCGAATCGTAGATTCGGCTGAGGACTCTTCCATCCTTCGGGAGCAGCTATATGTTAATAGTATATGTGTCTAGGGATTGTTGATGCGTGTGCCTGACTCACCCGACGGATCAGGGTCAGTTAACTGTCTTAGGACGAAACAACACGATCTTCTTCAGGCTTAGGTCCCTTAACCCGGGCCTGGAACATATGCTGGCGTAATTCAACTCAGGCCGCGGAGGACTTATAGGAGTGGAATTCCAGTGATTTTAATTGGTGTACCCAACGCGTCCGTCGGGATTTTTCATCGTACCTGCTGATGCAGTTCATACTAGCGAGCGCAGTCGTGCTGCGTGCCATCGATGATATCTCAGGTCTTATCTTTGCGTCGCAGACGCAGCATCCGAACATTTATCACCTCGGAGGTGCTTCGGGCGGCCAAGGAGATTGTCGCTCACCCAGCGTTTTGTTGGGGCAGAGTTGCCAAAAAGTTTTTGCGTGCTGATCCGAAAGATCGCAGTCGAAGATTTCATAGGGTGCGCGACCAGCGCTCCCTATGGGAGTAGCCCCCAAGTGTCTGTTCGAGTCGTAGAGTCGAACGGAGACTTTTAGTTCAAGCATTGTTTCAATCATTAGGTCCGCAGGACCCGAAAATTTTCGGATGCTTAAATCCATCCTCCCTATGGGAGTAGCCCCCGAGTCCATAGTGGAGTCGTAGACTCGACGTAGGACTCAGAGAAGTAATTTTGTCCTCATTTGTCGGACGGTGCGCGGCCAGCGCTCCTGATAGGAGTAGCCCCCGAGTATTTAGTCGAATCGTAGATTCGAGTGAGTACTTTTAGCTGTGGAGCCGAAGTGGTGCTAGTATAGATTTTGATGACGTCAGTGCTTACGATCGATGACCTCAAGCGTCTGGTACGCCAGAGGTGACTTGACTGGACGAAGCGTGGGTCCCACTTGCTGACTTTGAATTGACCGGTCACGCGCGCGTGGAGATGATTACGGCGTCTCCTCGATTTCCGCGCGTAGTAGGTGGCGTGGTAACGACGGTTCGTTGTGGTGTTGACACGTGTACGGCCAGATCTACCGTTGGCGTTAGGTCTTCTCGATGGACGGCTAGCGTGCATCGTCTTCGCTGTTATAATCCTAGGTGAAATCGTGGTTTGTTTTTCACCGCAACAGTTCATCTGTTCACTGCCTCCTTGTTCTTGAGCGATTCTTGCTGCGCGATGAGCTTTCCTTCCACATTTCCTTTGTCCTTCGTCGTTGCCAACGCCACCACCGCTGTAGCGCCATGGGGAAAACAAAGAAGTCCTCATCTGCGGTTGGGACCAGCGCCGCCGGAGGCAAGAAGGGCACCGCCGCTTCTCGCGTCACCGATGGTGGCTGGCGATCGAACGCGGAGAGCGATCTCCGCAAGCTGAAGCGAGCCTGATCCCGCAAGACCCGGCCGTGAGACTCCCGGCAATGAGGTAATCCCCGTCCCCATCCGGGTATCGGGTTATGTTTATTGCCTTCATGATTCGCGGGTTTCTTTTCCGTCCATGACTTCCTTCGTGGACTGCTCTTCTTCTATGGGGTTCAACTCCATCACTGTCTCCCAACTCCTCTCCACATTGCGTGTTTTATCACGCTTTGCGCAGTGTTGGCTTGGCATTGAGCACTTTGGCCTCTTCCTAAGCTTTATTCCGTGAAGAGGCTCTGTTCGGATGGTGTGTATCCCATTGGGGTTTCATCATCTCCTCGGTCCCAATGTGCAATTCTTTTCCTTTTCCATGTCCGAATCTGTCCGATCTTGCGGAGGAAGTGGTTTTACATCCGTGACTCCGCCTGGGCAAGAATTTGGTCTCGTTCCTTTGACCCTCCCAATTGATTGAGAAGAAAAGATCCTGAAAACCAAATCTTAGGCGGTGAAGTGGCGGAGATAGAGGCCTGTCTGCCGGGTGGAGGATCTCCAATTGATTCTGAGAAGGAGGTGAACGGTGTCGACATCATCCGGACGTTTCTTGAGCGTCGGGTGCAGCCTCCAAGCGGCGCACCGATGTTTCTTTACTCTGGGCGCCGTGATCCGACGAGGGTTTCGAGTGAGAAAATCTCTGAGGTGGAACTTGACAAGGCTCTTCGCGCGCTGTTGAAGTTCAAGGCCGACGAAGAAATCCCGGGGAAGTCGCAGACTCCTCCCTTTTCTTCGACGTTGCTCGTACCGAAGCTGTAGATTTGCGCACGTAGTGCTCTCCTTTTGTTTTTGTCAGCTGTGTACTTTTTCCTTTGTTTGCTAACAAAGTTCCTTTTCCTTTTGTAGAGCTTCAAAGTGTCGGGCATGGCACCACCGTTGCCCGAAATGTATCCGAATGCCCCGAATAATGAAGTGGTGGATTCCGTGTCCGAGCTACCGTCAGCGCGATCCCCAGCGGAGGATGCCGACGGGTCGAGTGAGGACCATTCGCATAGCGATCACGAACTCAATGAGTCTTCGGATGCCTCGACTCCTCCGACTCCCAGAAATCCTCTGGTCCTTGAGCGTCATGATGATGCTCACGGGGGTTCTTCCTCTCCCCTTCCTGCCATTCCTGTGCGGGCTGTTGCTCCGCACCCGCCAGCAAAGCGGAAGAAGGAAGAAAAGAAGGAGGAGAAGAAGGAAGAGAAGAAGGAGGAGAAGAGGGCCCGAAGGGCTTCTCCTATCTTCGACCTGAGCGCCTTGGGCTCGTAAGTTTTCTTGTTGCCACTGTTGTCCTTGGTTCCTTTGTTATTTTTGCACCTGTGTTGATTGGTTCGTATGCAGGCAATCCTCCGACGGCTCTAGTGATGGTGCGCGGGAGATGATGGGGGAGTCGAACATTACGTCACCTCCTCCTCAGACTGTGGCGACTTCTGGTGACGCTGCGCCAGTTCCTCCTGTGTAGGAGAGGCTAGTGGTTGCGCCCCAGAATTTCGCAGGCGGGCCTGCGGGTTCGCCTTTGGAGCACGTAAGTTTTCTGCTTGATGTTACGGGGGGAGCCCCCGAGTGTCTTCGTATGCTGATGTTGTTGATGCTTCTTTGTGTTGGGCGTAGCCCCCAAGTCCTGCTCTTACTACTATTGTCTGTTGCTGCAGCCTTTTGTCCAAGAGGCCAAGCGGCTGGTGGATGAACGCCTAACGCTGGAGGCAAAACTGCGGCAGCTTCAAGGTATTCGTCTGCCTTGTAGTACATCTCTTGCTTATCCTGGTCCTGTTCTTTGACACTTGCTTGTTGTAAATGCAGAGGAGCATAATGACTCTCTCCGTGAGGTTGATGCTCTGAAGAAGAGCCTTGGCCAATCGGAGCGGTACGAGGCTGCACCGGTGCGAGAGCGCCTTGAGCTGGAGCCAGGCGTGAGCGAAAAGAGCTTCTGCAGGAGGCCGCAGATCGTGAGGAACAATGGACACCGCTGCTTTCGTGAAAAAGGGGTGGCGGATAAGCTCATGGCTGCTGCCAAGGCTATTTCGTGAGTACAAGCTTTTGGACTTGTTTCTTTTCTGGATCTTCTTACTTGACTTTCTTCATATTTTTCTTCTTTTTTGTCTCAGATGCCGCAGGCATCGAGTTCGACCGCGGTGCTCTGGAGCACGGGAGTGCTCTAGATGATGCCACTGTGGCGGTCGAAGACCGCTGCAGCACCGTCGTCAACTCCCTTGCCAAGGCGAAAGAGGTCCTTGGTCGCTTCTACCAGGAGCTCTTCCCGAAGGGCGCACCCCTTGAATATGTGGATACCCTGGCAGAGGCTCTGTCAGCCGAAGCGCCTGCAGCGTACAAGCGCAAGCAGAAGGGCATCGGCGCGTCCGTCGGGCTGGCGATGGCCATGGCGGCTGGGGCGGAGCTGGACCTGCCCCAGATTACTTCTCGGATGCCGACGGCTGCGGATGGATCCGAGGTATCTTTCTCCGCCTACTCCGCTCGCTGCAGACGATATGGGTCCAAGCTCATTGACTTGTTGTCTGAGTATGCATTGCAGCAGCAGGGCGAGGCCAAAGCTAGGCGGTCTGGTTCTGAGGCGACTCATGGCCTGCACCTTAGGCATAGTAGGCGTAGGGTAGTTTGTAGTCTTCTTTTGTTGTAAATATCTTTTGTAGTACCATCCTTGTTCCACGTAGTGGCCTTATATATTTTAATGAACTCCTCCGAGTTGTGCTCTATCCTTGGCTGAATGTCTGTGTGCCTTATTGTTTCTGCTGCTATAGGTTCCTTCGGGTGCTGACCCAGTTGATACTTCATCCGAAAGGCCCTTGCGAGCATCATTGGATGATTCCTCGCAGCTCGCTTTTCTTCGAGATCGCGTGCGCAGCTTGGAGAGAGATTTGCTTGGGTTACGTGTCGCTACGGCGTTTGAAATCCAAGCGGACTGGTGCAGCCAGAGAGGAGTATTTGATGGCGGAGCTGGTCGCTGTCCGAGCATGCAATGTAAGTTGATCCTTCTTCGGGCTGTAGCTCGGTTCTTGGTGAGCCTGCCGCCTTACTCTTGTTTTGTGCGGTTGTCGCGGTGCCAATCTTGCTCGAGGGAAGAAAAGGCGTATTGCTGTTCGAGTCAATTGCTTGACTCAACAGACATGGAGGCCGGCTTCTTACGGATGGATCGCGATCGCGCCATGGTTCTGGCGACGGTGCGGGATCGTGTCTATCGTTTCGCGGTGCTCGCCAGTGCACATCACTTTCCTCGGTCTTTGCTGCGTCATGTTTCCTTTGGATGTCGTGACGACCCTCGCAGTCTTCCGCCGAGGTTTGGAGCCGGCAATGTCAAGGAGCTGGTGCGGCAGCAGCTCGTCGCAGGGGTGAAGTCTGCCTTGTCTCTTGTTAGGGTGCACCGCCCTGACGTATATTTGGCTGCTGTGGCGACTAGGCCACCTCCTCGACCAGATGGTGGCGAGTGGAATATGCGTCCGCATTACGCGGCTATAAGACAGTATGCCGAACAGATTGTAGATTTGTTTGAGCAGCGTGCTCAGGTTATTCTTCATAATAGGTAGGACCTAAAAATAAACAGATAGATGTAAAATTTGTATATTGCGGCTGGGCGTTTATGTGCCCTTTGCTGTAAAGGTTTGCTTGTTTGTGAGCACGCAGTGCTTTGATTGAGTACGTGCCCTTTTCGTTTGCCCGTGATCACTTCTCAGTGTACACGTTTGGTCCTTAGTCGATGAAATCGTGAGGCGGGGGGAGCCCCCGAGTGCGTTTGTAGCATGTAGTAAAGTTGCAGAAAAATAGTCAACCGAAGGTTGGGGGCGAGACACTTAGCTTTATTTATATCGTAATGGAGGAGGTACATGGTTCGGCTGAGTAGCCTTGGCTGAAAGCCTTATTGAAAGTAAAAAGGTGGGTAGGCTGCTACGGGTAGAATCGTCGCAGGTGCGAGACGTTCCACGGGTTGGAGTATGCGACTCCAGACTCCACGTGCTTGAGGCGATAGGCGCCACCTAGGATGACCTCGGTGATGGCGTAGGGTCCTTCCCATGGCGAATCGAGTTTGTTCGGTCGCTTTTGCTTGAGTCGCAAGACGAGGTCTCCTTCGACGAAGGACCTTGGCGCAGCCAGCGGCTGTGATAGTTGCGGAGACTCTGCTGGTACACCGCTGATCTAGCTGCTGCTATTGTGGCATCCCGCAAAACCACTACTAGAAAATCGCGTTGTTTTTGTGCATTGCATCGTCATGACCGCATGCTCATGTCATCATGCCGCATTGCATTTGAGCATCGTCATCATCTTGCATTTGCTTGCATAAAACTAATTGCGGAAAAACCTATTTTGTGTTTTCTAAAAACGCCCCATCTTTATTCAAACACCAAAACCGGGTCTCCGGATTATTTTGTTTTGTCTGCTATCGGTTTGCAGAGGCTTTGTTTTAATCAAATAAAATATTTAATTATTTTAGTGGGGCAGTCGAACGGGCCGATTCGACCCGAACGACCACCCCAGAAAAACGGTCCAACCTAGACCCTTTTCTACCCCAACCTAATCTACCCACACCCTCCGGCCACCTCACCCCGGCCAATCCCCACCTGACACCTCACCTCTCCCCAAACCCCCACCACCCACACTCTGCCACCTCACCCAGCCCCTCTCAACTCACCCCACTCCCTCTGCCACGCAGCAACCCAACCGTCTGACCACTCCACCTCCTGCCCGCGCGGCCCCACCTTGCCAGCCACACACACGCCCGGCCCCGCCCCTAGGCCCCCACCACACGCGCCCCTGCCCCGCGCCCGTCCCCAACCTCGCTCCTCTCCCTCGGTCTCCTCTCCCTCCCCCGACCACGCTCCCCACCGCCTGCGAGCCTCCCCTCCCTCCTCTCGTCCTCACCCCGGCGCCCCTCCTCGGCTCCGACCGCCGCCAACCTCCGTGCGCCTCAAGCCCCACCTCCGCCACGCCGCCCAGCCGCCTCTACCTCGCTCCGCCGCGTCAGCGCCTCCTCTGGCGCCGCCTGGTCCCCGCCCTGCCCCTCTCGCGGACCCCCCAGCTCGCCATCGCTCCTCAACCGTCGGTCTTCCTCAACCTCCTCCGGCCCTCCTCTCTCGCCTCCGCCCGCCTCATGGGGCCCCGCCTCTCTCGGCGCTGCGTCGACCGCCGCCCCGCCGCCGCCTGCATCCCGACCTCCCTATCTGCCTTGCTTCGCCTCGCCGCTGCCGCTGGCCGAGAGCCGGCTTGCCGACGCCCTTCCCGGTGCCCGTCGCATCGTCTCCCTCGCCCGAAGCTTCCCGGCCTCGCGCTGCCCAGCGTCAAGCCGCCCTTGCGAGCCCGTCGAACTCGCCGCCCCTGCAAGGTCGCTCCGCGTCGGGGTTGCCACCACGTCCTCCTCGCCTCCGCAGCCGCCGTCGCTCCCCGCGGCCCTGAGTGCCCCACCCCCGCTGCAGCGAGCCGCCATGGCGACCTCTGCCCGTGAGCTCTCCCGCTGTCTGGCCATCCCGTGCTAGCGGCATGCGCGCCAGTGCTTCCTCTGTACCTGTGAGCGTGTTACATCCCTGAGCTCAAAACAAGTGACTCTTGTGTTGCTCTTGGTGGTACGTCCCTGCTTGTGCGTGAGATGTGGTGAAGGAGTGGGGTATCGATGGGAATATCGCGTCTTCGATGGCCGATTACCTGGAATTCGAACAAGATCCTGATGCTCATGCTCGAAGATGGACACTAGTACCCTTGGAGACACCAAGACCTTCGTACATGGACGCTCACCGACAAGACCGGCTTGATGCCAATGATTTTCCGAAGGAGGTACATGGAGCCACCCGAGAAAGCAACGCCGTAGACTCGCGGTATCCGGAGGTCGACAATAGACCGGAGTATCAAGATCTTCTCCTGGAGCAACGAGGTCTTCTTCCCGGAACGCCAAGTCCGACCCAACCCGCGGGCCCGACAAGGTCTCCACGAATGCGATAAGAACGGAACCGACCCGGAAGAATCCGATGCGCCCCCGGCGCCGAACCAAGTCTTGCTTCCCGGATGCCGAGGTCACCGACACAGAACAACAAGATCTACTTCGCGGGCACCGTGCGACAAAATCTACCCAGTAATCCGAGAACGATCCCGGAGTCCGAGAACGCTTCCGTCGAACCCTGAACCCGGAGACCGAACCCCGAACCCCCGAAACCAAGATCGTCGAACCCAAATGTGTGAACCCCTTCCCGAAACCCTATTTTATAACATAATACAACTTGTCGCATATTAATCATTCAACTTGTGTGCATACATTCATGTGGTTTGGGGCCTTATGCCGATTCACCTAATAATTAAATATGGGGCCCATATGCGGACAAATATAGTCTTATATTGGCCTCAATTAAACTTGTGTAGCGAACCGGTGATATATTCTGCCTGTTAAACAACATTTAAATTGCGGGGTAGCTAAACAACTTGAACCATATAATTAATTGTCGGGACCCCGGTTCCGCTTAATATGACCTAATTGCATCGCACTTTGGCCATGCCATACCTCATGCATGCATCATGCCCGATCTTTTGCCGTAGTATTAAATATTGCATCCGGTGTTTATTCTAGTGTTTTGCTTCTTCGCGGATAAGGCCGTTGAGTTGATGTGAGCTTCGCCCCGACCTTCGGATGAACCTTCGACAATGTTTTCAGGCGAGCATCTCCCCCCCTTTCTACCTATCTTACTTTTATAGTATTTATTCCCTCCTGTTGATCTATTGCTATCTGTGTTGCGATGCTCTAGTTTTCGTACCCGTGATATCCCTTGCAGCCTTATATTGCCTCGGACACACCCTATTACCTGTTGTTTGGTAGATAGTTGGACTTGCGCGTCTTAGTCGCTTGCTCAAATGCTGTTGTTTGTCGTCAAGTGCCACAGTTGTTGGTGTATTGCCGCATGTTGATGTTGGAGTTGATCATGGCTTTACGTATCGTTCACTTTAATTCATGTTTAACAACTAAAATTAAAGTAAGCAGAGGCATCGGTGGGTGATAGATAATATTTGGTTTCCGAACGCCCACTTGTGTCCCATAGGACCCCGAGTACTTGATACCGGTTCCTTGATTTATCGCGCTATCCACATCCGGGAGGATTATGGGACCCCCCTGAGCCAGAGCTTGATTCAGTCTTATTTCTTGGGGCCACAAACTAGTTTGAGGTTTTATTTACTATCCTGTACTTATGCCATGCTACTACTGTATTTACGATTGTGCGACAGATAGCACCTGTACTGTTTAGGATCGGGACACGATTCCGCGGTGTCGACAAGCCCCGTTTGGGGTTCCCGATCGTTCACCGTCTACCAAACCTTGAGTCCGTCTCGAGCTAGCTTACTATGGTAAGACTTCAAGGGGTGCCCCCCTGAAATATTTCTGAATCCTGTGATTGCTTTGTCGTGAAAGCCTCGGTGGGTTTTGATTTGTTTTTTCCGAGGTTGATCGAGCGTGTTTTGCTATTGGTGCACCCCGGCCGGGTAACACTTTCGAAAGTCGTGTCCATGTTATGGACGACTTGGAGCACAGTATCTCGACCATAGACAAGCATAATTAAAGTAGTGCTATAAATTTGACTTTATAATGACTAGTAATCAGCTTCACTATAATGGAATGGCTAAATAATACTGCCCACAACTGCTTGATTGGATTGTCGCTTGCGACCATTGTACCTAACTAGTAAGTATTGCAACTACAACGGAATGGCTAAATAAAAGTACCAACAACTGCTGGGTTTTTGGGACATCTCATACTAATTGTATTTGACTAGTAAGTGTTGCGACTACAATGGAATGGTTAACTAAAATGGCCCACTGCTTATTTTATCAGGATGATTATCTAAACCTGACTCGTAATTGTTGCAACTATAACTGAATAAATAAAATTACCAACTGTGTGAGTTCCTCGGTTGACTTCCTCGTTTGGTCTCGAGGGGGAAATTCCAGGATGGGTTTGTTTGATGGAAGTATCAGGTTGGTTCCGAATAGGTTTTTCTTACCCTCTCTGATAGCCGCCAGTTGTATCAAGTCTCTATAGGTTGTTTAGTGCATGCTGCCGCTGCCGCTTCAGTCCACCATACCTATGTAGGCGAGGACCGCCGAATTCTAGTCTCGCCGTGTACTGGCCTCAGTACTGACGCTCCTCTTTTTCCTTTGCCCTTTGTCGGCACCCCTTTGTTTAAGCAGGTTTTGAGATCGACGTCGTTAGCAGGGTTACCCTTCCGGCTTGGCCTGGGCAGGGTTATGGACGCCATTGGTTATTCTTCAGGGCTCTTAGCCCCATTTGCATCTTGTCCGTAGTCGGACGCTCTATCATTTTCAAGGTGATTTGGATCTTTGTATATTATATCTGTATTCTTGACTCATTGAGTCGCTGTTATATATATTTGTTCTGTGGGTCCCATCGAGGACTGTTGTGTAATGTTATTACTTCGTTTTCCACCCGCACGAAAGTGCCTGGTGGGCACCTTTGAATCGTTTCTATGCGGGTTTGGCGGGAATCGCTAAAACTTGCATAGGTTCGATTCTGAGGGTGTTACAGCTATATCCCGTGCTTCGTCGAGTGTGTCGACGGCATCTTCGAGTGCAGCCGTGGATTCGTCATTGTATGTGACGACTGTGGAGCCTCGGTGGCGATTGCCTGGTAGCACGGCCTCATGTCCGTGCACCATGAAGAACGGTGTGTAGTCGGTGGAGATGTTTGGCGTAGTCCGTAAGCTCCACAGGACAGACGGTAGCTCTTTCGTCTAGTTTCTAGCTTTGTGCTCGAGTGAGCTCATGAGGCGCTTCTTAATGCCGGCGCTGATTAGGCCATTGGCCTTTTCCACTTGCCCGTTTGTTTGCGGGTGTGCCACTGAGGCATACGTGATATTGATCCCGAGGCCTTCGCAGAAGTCCTGGAATTCTTCGGAGATGAAGTTCGATCCGTTGTCAGTGATGATGTTGTGCGGTACGCCAAACCTGTAGACAATGGATTCGAAGAACTTGACGGCGGTTTTGCCCTTCTGGTTGGTGACTGGCATGGCCTCGATCCACTTGGTGAATTTGTCTACTGCGACCAGGAGGAAGACGTGTCCTCCCTTCGAGGATTTTGGCAGTTTGCCGATCATGTCAAGGTCCCATTGGGAAAAAGGCCAGGATATGGGTATGGGTCGAAGTTCGGACCCAGGTGCGTGCGGTTTGTCGGCGAACCGTTGGCACCCATTGCATCTTCGGACGATGTCTTTCGCGTCGCTCATGGCCGTTAACCAGTAGAATCCTGCTCGCAGAGCTTTGGCGACGAGGGAGCGGCTACCTGCGTGGTGGCCGCAGATGCCCTCGTGGATATCTTGGAGTATGGCCTTGCCGTCGTTGATGGTGACGCACCGTTGCAATACACCCGTAATGCTACATTTGTACATCTCACCGTTGATGATGGTGAAGGCTTTTGATCGACGAGATATGCGCCGGGCATCTGTCGGGCTGTCAGGCAATTCTCCGTTTGTCAGGAACTGGAGGTATGGACGTGTCCAAGTTTCTTCGAATGCCATGACCTGCATCAGGTTGACCATGGCAACTTCGGTATCCAACTTTTCGGGTCCTTCGTGACCTTCGGGTAGCGTAGCCCCCGAGTGTTCTGCTTCTTCGGGTGATCCCTTGGGGAATTTCCGCTTGATGGATGGCACGCAGATCTGTTCGAGGAACACACCTGGTGGTACCTTTGCACAAGTGGAGCCGATGTTGGCGAGTCTATCGGCCTCCTCGTTGCTCTCTTCCAACGTCAAGTTCGCAGTCGAATTCTCCTTGAGTCGTTGTATAGCAGCGCACGCGATCATGTTTTCGGCGTGCGTCGCACTCATTCATCGTCTCCAGACGACAAGGTTGGAGTCACCGTAGATGACCAGCGCGGCGCCGCATATTTTGCCATCTTCATGCCATGGATGAGGGCTTCAGATTCGCCTCATTGTTGGAGGCTCAATTTCATCCAAGAACGTGCTTCATCTTGTCACCTTGTGGGGAGGTCATTATGACTCACTCGCTTCCGGCTTCACGCTTGGAGCCGTCGAAATGCATTGTCCAGACTGACATATCTGGGTGTCGAGCCGCGGCTCCATCCAAAGGTACCAGAAGTCCTAAGGACTTGAGATTTGATTAGTCGCTTCTCGTAGATGATGTCCAGGTGATATGTAACACCCTCGAATCGGACCTATGCAAGTTTTAGCGAAACCCGCCAAACCCGATAGAAACGATTCAAAGGTGCCCACCAGCACTTTCGTATGGTGGAAAACGGTGATAACATTACACAACAGTCCTCGATGGGACCCACGAGCAGATATATATATAACGGCGACTCCATGAGTCAAGAATACGGATATAATATACAAGATCCAAATCACCTTGAAAACGGTGAGCGTCCGACTACGGACAAGAAGCAAATGGGGCTAAGAGCCACGAAGAATAACCAATGGCGTCCATAACCCGCCTGTGCCAAGCCGAAGGGTAACCACGCTAACGACGTCGATCTCAAAACCTGCTTAAACAAAAGGTGCCGACAAAGGGCAAAGGAAAAGAGGAGCCAAGATCGAGGCCAATACACGGCGAGGCTAGAATCTCGCTGTCCTCGCCTACATAGGTATGGTGGACTGAGCGGCAGCGGCAGCAAACACTTAACATCCTATAGAGACTCGGTACAACTGGCGACTATTACAGAGGGGTAAGAAAGACCTATTCGGATCCAACCTGTTACTACCATCAAACAAAACCCATCCTGGTGTTTCCCCCTCGAGACCAACGAGGAAGTCAACCGAGGAACTCACACAGTTGGCAGTTTTATTTATTCAGTTATCGTTGCAGCAATTACTAGTCAAGTTTAGATAATCATCCTGATAAAATAAGCAGTGGGCACTTTTAGTTAACCATTCCGTTATAGTTGCAACAATTACTAATCAGATACCGATAGCATGAGATAAACCCAAAACCCAGCAGTTGTTGGTACTTTTATTCAGCCATTCCGTTGTAGTTGCAATATTTACTAGTCAGATACAATGGTCGCAAGCGACAATTCAAACAAGCAATGGTGGGCAGTATTATTAGCCATTCCATTATAGTGAAGCTGATTACTAGTCATTATAAAGTCAAATTTATAGCAATAAACTTTAGTTATGCTTGTCTATGGTCGAGATACTGTGCTCCAAGTCGTCCATATCCGCGGACACGGCTTTCGTAAGTTTTACCCGCCGGGTGCACCAATAGCAACACACGCCGATCAACCTCGAACAACCAAATCAAAACCCAACGAGGCCTTCACGATCGAACAATCACAGATTCGAATATTTCAGGGGCCACCCATTGAGTAGACCATAGCAAGCAAGCTCCGAGATGGACTCAAGGTTTGGTTAGACGGTTGTGAACGATGGGAACCCAAAGCGGGCTTGTCGACACATGAATCGTGTCCCGATCCTAAACAGTATGCAGTGTTATCCGTCGCACAATTTAAATACAGAGTAGCATGGCATAAGTACAGGATCGTAAATAAAACCTCAAACTAGTTTGTGGCCCCAAGAAATAAGATGAATCAAGCTCGCTCAAGGGGTCCCATACCTCCGGATGTGGATAGCGCGATAAATCAAGGAACAGTATCAAGTACTGGGTCCTACGGGACACAAGTGGGCGTTAAACCAAATATTATCTATCACCCACCGATGCCTCTCGCTTACTTCAATTTTAGTTGTTAAACAGGAATTAAAGTGAACGATAAGTAAAACTATGATCATCTCCAACATCAACATGCGGCAATACATCAACAATCGTGGCACTTGACGACACGCATAAAGACTTTAGCAAGCGATCACGACGCTAAGTCCAGCTATCTACCAAACAATGTAATAGGAGGTGGCCATGGCAATATAAGGCTGCAAGGGATATCACTGCACGAAAACTAGAGCATCGCAACACAGATAGCAATAGATCAACAGGAGGGAATAAATACTATAAAAGTAAGATAGGTAGAAAGGGGGAGATGCTCGCCTGAAAACATTGTCGAAGGTTCATCCGAAGATCGGGGCGAAGCTCACCTCAACTCAACGGCCTTATCCGCGAAGAAGCAAATCACTAGAAGAAACACCGGATGCAATATTTAATACAACGGCAGAAGATCGACATGATGCATGTATGATGTATGACATGGCAAAGATGCGGTGCAATTAGGCCAGATTAAGCGGAACCGAGGTCCCGACAATTAATTAGGTGGTTCATGTTGTTTAGCTACCCCGCAATTAAATGTTGTCTTAACATGGCAAGGTATGGTACCGGTTCGATCCACAAATTTAAATGAGGCCAATATAAGACTAGATTTGCCCGCATATGGGCCCCATATTTAATTATGAGGTGAATCGGCATAAGGCCCCCAAACAACAGACAAGGATGCATGCATGAACAATTAATATGCAACAATTTATATAGTTGGCAATTATAAAATAGGGTTCTCGGGTAAGGGTCACACATTGAGGGGTCTCGACGATCTTGGGGTTCCGGGGTTCGGTCTCGGTGGTCCGTGGTTCGCGGATTTGGTCTCGGGATCGCTCGGCATGAGGTAGGTCTTGTCGCATCCAGGGTGAAACACTCGGCGTCCTCGAGGGAGTACTTGTCGCACATGTGGCCTTCGGGTTTTATGACGATGATCTTGTCGTTTCGATGTCGGGGTCTCGACGTCCGTGAAGAGAACCTTGTCGCCCTTGGGCGAAGAACATGTCATCCCGTGGGTCCGTGTAGAAGTGCTCGATGATCCATGACGGAGGTCTCCGGTTCGGCTTCGTTTTCCATGAAGGAGATCTTGTCGCTTGGTATCCGTGTGGAAGAACTCGAGGTCGATGGCGAACTCGTCCGGTACGGGGTTTTCGGAGATCTTGGCGCGTCACCGGTTACGGGATGTCGCGGCTTGGTCTTCGCATGCATGTCGGTGTTCTCCGGACTCCAGGAAGAAGTCCTTGAGGTTCCTGTCGTCGACTCCTTCGGGAGTGACAAGTCCGTGTTGGAGAGCTTGGTACTTGGTCATCGAACACCACATATCTAGTACCACGTCAACCTCACTTCTCCATATCAGGCATCGGCCACATAACTCATCCAGAGCTACAAAGGGCATAGGCCAGGAGACGCTGGTGGGCGGGCGCGGCGGGCGGCGAGAGGCACCGAGGTGGTTGGGGCTCGAGCCGACGACGGGGATCGAGGGTCGCCGAGAGGTGCATCGCGAGGGTTTGCGACGGGCGACGCGCCTGGACGCAGGGCAGCAGGAGAGGGCCCGAAGGCCGGCGACGGAAGGCGGGGGTCCGGCGGACTGGCGGTGGAGGGCGGCGATGGCGGAGGCGTCCGGTGGCGAGGCGGCGGCGCGGTTGGCGCGGCGAAGGAGGGCTGCAGGCGGCTGGGGCGAGGGGTGCGGCTCGGGAGGCGGCGCTCGGAGCTGAAAGGCGCGGCGGCTCGAGCCGCAGGAGGAGGAGCGGCGGGTTGGGGAAGAGGTGCGCTGGCGCGGAGCAGGGGCGCCAGCGGGCGGCGACGGGGAGGGCGGCGCGAAACGCTGGCGAGGGAGGGCTGGCGCGGCGGGGTGGAGGAGCGAGGCGGAGGCGATCGGCGAGGCGAGAGGGCGAGCGGGGTGGATAGGGAGGTGGAGCGGCCGGGGTGGCGCCTTGCGCCGGAGGGACTAGGGGCGGGAGGAAGAAGGAGGTGGGAGGCGGCGGGGTCGGGGAGCGTCGGGTGAGTGAGAGGTTCTCGGGGGGAGGTGCGATCCAGGGGGGGTGGTTGGTGGGCGGTGGGTCCAGGGGTGGCCAGGGGAACGGGGTGTGTGCGCGTGTGTTGCGTGAGTGCGTGTGTGGGCCTGGGGGGTGTGGACCGGCTGGGGAGAGTGTGTGTGTGGTGTGGGATTGAGAGAGAGGAGGGGTGAGGTGGCGCATGGTGATAGGATGAGTGGGTGAGGGTTGGTGAGGTGTGGCGCGGGGTTGGCGGGTGAGGTGGCCAAAAGGGGTGGGTAGACTAGGTTGGGTAGGTTTAGGAATATGGGGTAGACCGATTTAATTTCTGGGGTGGTCGTTCGGGTCATTCGGCCCGTTCGACTGCCCCACTAAAATAATATAATTAAATTATTTATTTCAACCAGCGTTTTTTGCAATCCGACAGCGGACAAGGCAAAATAATCCGGGGACCCGGTTTTGATGTTTGAATAAAGATGGGGCGTTTTAGAAAACAAAACGGGCTTTGCGAAAATAGTTTTATGCGAACAATGCATGATGATGTAATGATGATGCAATGCGCAAAAACAACGCGATTTTCTAGTAGTGGTTTTGCGGGATGCCACATGATAGTTCAATGCCCCACAGGGCCACGCGTCCTGTGGCCTCTGGGTTATTCAGGATGCTGTTTAGGGGTGCCTCGTTGACGACCATCACCTGATGCTCCTGGAAGTAGTGGCTCAGTCGTCGAGCCGTCATGAACACGCCGTAGGCCAGCTTCTGGTAGTGAGGGTACCGCTGTTTTGTTGAAGTGAGAACCTCGCTGAGGTAGTAAATTGGGCGTTGTACCCCGTGGGTCTTGCCTTCTTCGGGTCGCGACCAGTCTTCTCGACCACTGGTGTGTGGCTGCTATGTACAATGACGGGCTCGCGCTCTTTGGCGTGACCAAAGCGGGCGAGGTGGAGAGGAGCCGCTGAGGCTTTCGAATCGTCGTTATCGGTGTCCATTCGAACTTGTCCGCTTTGCGCACCACCGGTAGAATGGTAGGCCTTCGCCCATGCGGCCGATGAACTCGCTTAGTGCCGCTACTAAGCGAGTCTGAACGCCCTTGAGGTTTTTCGGCTTCTCCATTGTCATGATAGCTTTGATTTTCTTCGGGTTCACTTCGATCCCTCGTTGAGAGATGAAGTACCCGAGCAGCTGACCCGAGGGGACGCCGAAGGCGCACTTTTCTGGATTGAGCTTGATCTTGTAGCGATCAAGGTTGTCGAACGTCTCGCGGAGATCGTCGATAAGTGTTCTTGCCTCCTTGGTTTTTATGACTATGTCGTCGACATAGACTTGGACGTTGCGACCGATCTGGTCCTTGAGGCAGGCCTGCATGCATCGCTAGTACGTGGCGCCCGCGTTCTTTAGCCCGAAGGGCATTGTGTTGTAGCAGAATACTCCGAACGGTGTGATGAACGCCGTTTTCTCTTGATCTTCGACCTTGAGTCGAATCTGGTTATAGCCTGAGTAGGCGTCGAGGAAGGAGAGCTTCTCACAACCTGCAGTCGATTCGATGATCTGGTCGATCCGAGGTAGAGGGAAGTGGTCCTTTGGGCAGTGTTTATTTAGTGACGTGAAGTCCACACACATCCGCAGGATGTCCGTGTCCTTCTTCGGGACCATCACCGTATTTGCCAGCCACTCGCTTTCCTTGATTTCTCGGATGAAGTCTGCTGCGAGTAATCTGTTGATCTCCTTGCCGATAGCTTCGGCTCGTGGCTCCGATAGTCTTCGGATGGACTGCTTGACTGGTTTGGTGTCTGGGAAGACATTGAGTGCGTGCTCGGCGAATTCCCTGGGAACTCCTGGCATGTCCGCGGGACACCAGGCGAATATTTCCCAGCTCTCACGGAGGAATTCGACGAGCGCGCCTTCCTATGCGGTGCTGAGGTTGTTGGCGATCAGCGCCGTCTTGGAGGCGTCTGTCGGATGGACCTGCACTTTCTTGGTGTTGACGGTGGAGTCGAAGGACATGTCGGGTGCGTTCTGCCTTGTTACTGGGGGTAGCCCATTATCCGTCACCTCACGGAGCCTTACGAGCTCGTCTTGCATGCCGAAGGACTGGGAGATTTTGTTGAAATCCCTGTCGCATTGGTCCGATCGGGTGAAGCTCCCGTGGACTGTGATGACGCCCCTTGGTCCTGGCATCTTGAGTAGTAGGTATGCGTAGTGTGGGACAGCCAGGAACCTTGTGAATGCTACACGCCCCAGGATGGCATGGTATTGCGACGGCCAGTCCACCACTTCGAATTCTAGGCGCTCCTGCCGAAAGTTGTCCGGCTTCCGAAGATGACGTCGAGCCCTATTTTGCCCAGGGGAAGATGCCCTTCCCTGGGACAATGCCGTGGAACATTGTGTCTGATTGTTCCAGGCTGCATTGTGGGATCCGCATAGCTGCTAGAGTGCTTGCGAACATTAGGTTGATGCCGCTGCCGCCGTCCATGAAGACGCGACTCATCTCGAAGCCTCCGATCTGTGCCTCCAGCACCAGGGCAGCATGACCTGGGCGAGGATCTGGCAAGGGTGATCCGCGCGAGTGAATGTGATGCAGGACTCCGATCCGCTGAGGTACTCAGGGATTGCAGGCGGAGTTGCCACGGCCAAGTTGATTTGTCGGGTGATTTTCTTCTGCACCCTATTTGTGGGGCATCCCTTATGTATCATATTGAGTGCTCCTTTTGGTGGGGGGTATGGGACCCCGGCGTTGTTTTGCGCTGGTGCGACTGGTTGATTTGGGCCTCCAATAGGCGGCAGTGGAGGAGCTCCGTGTGCTAAGTCACCTGGTGCAGGTGCGTTTCCGAACTGGAGCTTGTTGCCTCATCTGCATCATGCCTTCGTTGAGTTTCTGGAATTCGCGGCAGTCCTTGAGCATGTGGCTAGCTTTCTTTTTGCCATCTTGTTTGTCGATGTAGAAGTGGATGGTGCATGGACCCGAAAGTTTATCGAATGCTGAGGGTCCGCTCTCGCGGTCGCGGCGTTGCCACGACTGCGTTGGTCGTCCGTTGTCGCGGAAGTTTCCGCTGCGGTATCCTCCGCTGTTGCGGCTGTTGTCATTACGGCGGTCGGCGTAGCCGGCTGCGACCATGTTGGGTCCGTCGCGGTCCTCGTAGACGCGCGATCTCCTCTTGCTGCGGCGTTCGCGTCTTCGGCCGTAGTCGTCCTCTTCATCTGATTGCGCCCGCTGGATGCAATCTTCGCCGTCTGCCCAACTGTTGGCAATTTCCATGAGGTGGTCGAGTGTCTTGGGCTTTACACGCCCAAGTTCCTCCTTGAAGTCTGAGCGTTTGACGCTGTCCCTGAAGGCGTCGATGGCCCGCTCTTCGGAGATGTGTGCTGCGGAGTTCTTGGTTGTAGACCAGCGTAGTATGTACGAGCGAATAGATTCACCCGTTCTCTGAGTGCAGGCTCGCAATTCTTCAATTGAGGCGGGCCTCTTGCTGGTGCCTTTGAAGTTTCGGATGAAGCTGTAAGCGAGCTCCTCCCAACTTCGGATGGATCTTGATGATAGGCTGCTAAGCCAGACCCGCGCTGTGCCTGTTAGTTGCAGCTGAAGGCATTGCATGGCGGTTTCTTTGTTACCTTCGTGTAGCTTGACGGATGACAGATGGTCACTGAGCCAAGACTTTGGATCTTGTGTGCCGTTGAACTTCGGAGTATCCGAAGGAAGCTTGAAGTTGCGTGGCATCTGTGTTCGCCGGACGGATCTGCTGAAGCATCGAGCCCCGCAGAGTTCTCCTTCGTCTTCATCCATCTCAGATTCAGACGAGCATGCGCGTTTAGCGCGTGCTTTATCGATCTTGTGCTGTGTAAGCTTGTCTCTGGCGTCGTAGTCGCTTTTATGGCGGTGCGAGCTCTTCTTCCTTCGAGGAAGATCGTGCTCCTCTTCCTCTTCGGATGAGGGGGTGGGGCTCCGGTCGCGCCTGGCCGGAGCTTTCTTCTTCGGCTCCGCAGGAGCGTCTTCGTGGAGCGCAACTCCAATTAGTCCTAGTCCGGTGAGTGCGGACCTATGCATGGCCCTTTTCGGGTCCCCCTCCGGAGGTGGGTGATCCGCGAGATACGCAGTGGCTGCCATGATCGCAGCTTGTGGCGTCTTCGGGATGATGTTGCCGTCAGCGTCCATATCCATGAACGATGTGTGGAGAGTTTGGGTCACGTCGAGCCGCTCCTTGGGATCCATGTTTTCCACCCGAGAGCGGTGCTTGTTTCCCTGATTTCTGTTTGTGCTAGAGCCGGGTTCCATGGCGGAGAGCGCAGCGCCAAGCCGGACTCGAGAGGCTGCTTGCTTGCGTTGTCGGCGTCTCGCATCTTGACTTGCTTCGTGTGCTCCTCGATGAGGAGGTAGTGGTATGCCCTCGAGATCACGTGGGGAGTCCAGAGGAATATTTCGCTTCTGACGGCGCGGCGTGCTTCGACCCATCCTTCTTTGCTAAGTTGGATGAGGGGGCCACGGTTTTCCCGTTTTCCGTTTCATCCCGCGGATTGGGGTTGGGCGGCGGGTTAGGCGTTTCCTCGTCGTTTTGGATGACTGCGGCGCACAGATAGCGCCTGCAGATTGGTTGGCTGCTGCCATAGCTTTTGGATCCGGAATCGTAGGTCCCTTCATCCGAAGGTGGATCGCACAGATCGGAGTTGCAGCAGCTGCTGTTGTAGAACTCATCTGTTGATGGTGACGTGCGTAGCACGGGGTGTTGAGCCCACGAAGCGGACCTAATTGACGGCACGGGCACCCGCTCAGGGAGGCGGAGGGTGCCAGTTTGTCCCACCTAGAAGCAGAAACTCCCGAACAAGATTTCGAGTCCGTCGCCTACGGGCTCGAAATCCTTCATGGTATCTGGCGAGTGGGCGGTGAAGTCGAAAGCGCCGAAGAGGAGGTGATTCTCCGTCGCCGCGGGGTTGTAGATCGATCAGGTCGGAACCGTCACGACCGCACAATCAGCAGCCCCAATTCCCACAGACGGCGCCAATTGACGAGGTTTAATCTCGTCAATGCCCATTGTTATGGACTTGGGTTTTGGAGAAGATGGGGATGCTGGAAATCGTGGCACGGTTAACAGACAAGCAACCAGGGGACACGAGATTTACCCAGGTTCAGGCCCCCGGAGGGAAAACCCTACTCCTGCTTGTCTGCTCATTGATTACGGCGGAACCGAAGATTACAGGGTGCGCAGATTCGATCTGGCGTGGATGAGTGTGCGAAAGTATGAGTCGAGTTGCCCTAGGACATTCCCTCCTGACCTTTATATAGACTTAGGCAGGTCCCGGGCGTAGTCCTAGTCGGTTACAAGTTCTAGGGTTTTACCCCTTTGAATTTCCTATCTCCTCTAGTCTTGCTCTCCAAGGATCCGAATACGTCATGGGCCTTGGCCACCCGAAAATCTTCATGGGCCAGCGTATGTCTGCCGTGGACCTTCCTTGGGCCGGACTAGGTATGCTGAAGTTACGTACCCGTAGGGTATAACCATGTCACATGCCTCCTTGGTGTACACCATGCCCACATAATGAATTACGGCAATGGTTTATACGAACCGTTAGATGCCAGAACTATCGTGGGACGTTGAGGGTTCCCACCCATATGTTGCATATCCTCTACGAATTACCAATTAATATGCATGCTACGAGGATAACAGCCACGACCTTCACATTCGGCTTCATGCGAGAGGAAGAAGATACAGCTGACTTCTCTGTCCCATTCCAAATCTCATGGCTAACGCGTAATATACGACGCTAGAATTACTGATGTCAGGGGTTATTAACTCCCTAATTGATCATTATTGTTGCAAATAGAACCCTAAGTTCTATTGCTCCATTATATCATCACTTAGGATGATATCTATGATTTCTTTAATTGTGAAAATAATATTTGCAAATACTTTGATAAAGACTCTTCAAAGGATATGAGCAAGTGATGATATTGCCTTGTGATGGCAAGGTAGTGAAGTCTGATGCTTGAACTGGAACTTGAGCTTGTATGTCTACAAAAGCATCATTATTGCCCGGTAAGGACAATATTTAAAGAAGCAAAATGATTATGCAAAGTAATGTAATGCATCATTTAGCTTTATATGTATTCTTCCCCATTTATTTAAATTATAAAAATTCTTTTAATGAGAAAGAATTTATAAATATTATTTTTAATATTTATTGAATATTGTATTATTTTTATTTTATTTTAATTTATTTTCCTTTTATTTATTTAATAATTCCTTTAAGAATTATCATTAATTACCAAAAATTTACATTAAATATTTGTTTAGTATTTTTCTAAAATACTACAATATTAATATATAATGAAAGTGATTTTTATTTATTTTTATCAACTTTCTGTAATTTTGTAAAATTCCATAAGGAATATATAAATTACAAAATTATTAATAAAATTTATATGTCTAAAATTTTATCACTTAATTTATTTGGATAGTTTGGATTATTGTGAATCCATAAATATTTTATTTATAATTTTTGAACTTTTATTTTATTTTCTAGAATTTATCTAAGTCCAGGGGCATTTTGGTCTTTTTCCAATTATTAAAACAGGCTCTAAAGAATTTGGGATGATTGTTTGGGTTTATTGGGCCACAAGTTAAAACAATACCCCGAAGGGGTATTGGCCCAAGCTAGCCCAACACTCTCTGTCTCTCCCTCGAGCTCACCTCTCTCCTTCTCCTTTCCCGACCCTGTGGTCAGCGGTGCTGTCGCCGGCGATTCGCGCAGCCGTGGACCTTCCTGGCCGCTGTCGTGGTGCAGTATGAGGTTGTCGGCCCCGCTCTTACCTTCTTTCCAATTGGATTTGGCCCTGGAGCCCTCTTGCGACCAGATCGATGTCGTCCCGAACCCTAGGGTTTGGGGTTGGCGTTGATCTGATGTCGCCGCTACTGTCGTGTGCCGTCGAGATGCTCCTCGCCCCCAGGCGTGGCTATGGTCGCCGCCGTGGCGTTGCGTGGGTTGTAGCGCCCCCTTGGGGGTGCTCCCCGTGCCGCCGTGGTCGTCGGCCTCCTCTGCTTCCTCTTTCGATCTACAACGAGGACCTTTAGTAAGTTATTCCTCTCCCTCTCATGCTCTCTATGCTAGGCCATCCCATGCTAGCTGTTGGTAGTGACCTTTCTGGTTACTGTCTTGTCCCGATTAAGATGGTTTGTTCTACTTAGGGTTCATACCTTGCTGCGGATTAGATATTTGATAAATTGGATCATGTATTGATGATCCTTGAATTTGTTGAGTATGACTTGTTATGGATTATTGCTGATGGTTAGCTGAGGGATGCTAGTGGTTTATCAGATGATTCTATGGACTTAATTTTAGATGATTCAGATGGTGAAGTTGCTCTAGAGGCAGCACTTAGAAAATCTAGTGGTTTTAATAACTCACCACTATCATTACTTGATTAATGACAGTGAGTGTTGTGTGATAAAGTCACTGTATTAGTACTGTTGGCTTAAGAATTCATCTATAACTTGAGATCAAATGGTTTCAAATAGTGAAGATATACATATGGATTCTCCTGATTATGATTCCTGTGATGTCAAGAAAATGATTTATAGTTGGTTGATTGTATTTGAGAATATTGGATGCTTAACTTGCTTAGTTTAGAACTGTTCTTGTGACACCATCCTGGCATGGCACACAAGATTAGATTCTATTACTTGGTTTGGTTTTGTTCAAGATTAAGATGAGTTTGGCATTAAAGATAAGTAGAAACTTCCTTTCTTAAATCCCTAAGGCCCATGATGTTGGTCTGAGGTTTAGGGATTAATCCTTCAACTTGTTGATTCACATGGATGGGTTCTGGTAGTGATACCAGCTACTGTTTCTTAAATCTAAGTTTGGGAAAAATGATGGTAGGCTTGATTACTTGTATAGATCCATAAGATTAAATTCTAAGGTGCTACTCTTGTCTTAGAGATGTGCCTAGAAGTTTAAATCTTAGCTATGTTCATTCTTGAATTTAAATATAGCTTGATTGCTTAGATCAATGATGTTGTCCTGAGATCTTAGTTGGATCCTTATACTTTTCTGATTGCTTTTAGTGTTTAAAACCTCAGTGATGGATTCACCCCACTTGGGTGCTTTCTGAGAGTTTGAGTAAGAGGTAGATCATGTATGCTTGTCTAATCTTAGACAGATAGATCACGTGATTGTCTATTTTACTCACCACTGTCACTTGATGTTGGGGTTTCCTGTGGTTGATCTTGTGCTAACTTGATCTGATGCTCTCCTGGTATTTCCAGCTCCTGGCTTGTCCTTGATCTAGCCCTTCATCTCCTGGTCCTGATGGCTTGATCTTGGTCTTGCTATCCACCTGATCTACCCCTCCTTATATCACCATTTTGGTGGTGTGATCCAAGGTTTTGATTGGTGTGATTTAGCTTGGCTTTGGCTGGGTTTAGCTGCTGGCTGCTGTTCTTGGTGTGTAAGAACAATGGAATGGTGTGGGGTTGTATTCCCATGGCTGTGCTGGTGGTTTTGTTTGATTGTGCTATTGTTGTGGTGCTGATAGCACACACCATGCAGTTTGGTGTGTGTGCTGCATGTGTGCCTGCTGCATAGTTGTGGATATGTTCTGAATTTTGAGAGTTACTGTTATCAGGTTACATTTTACCTGGCTGGTGAAACTTGCCCCTCCTTGCTGTTTATTTGACTTATGGCTTAAAATTATGAAAGATACATTCTTTCATATTGGTGAAACTTGCCCCTTAAATACTCAATGATAAAAAAGTGAACAGTGCACTTCACTGTCAACTCTGAGAGTAAAATAATTCTAATCCTAACTTTCTTTTTCTTTTAAGTTTCTGTTTTTTTGCAGGTACCAGATTTGAATATCAAGATTTTAGTTTAGGCTTTTATTTTTCTTTATAGAATAGCCACTTGTAATAACTCTCATATTCAATTGTAATCTTTAATTTACTCTTTTGTACTCTTTATTTTTATTTCTTTGTAATAAAGATTGTACTATTATTCAATAAAGAAGTATTATTTAATGATTATTGTAAAGATTGTTGCTCATTTCCATAAGTTACATTTTGTAACTCATTATTGAATGGAGTTTTGGAATATTCATTTTATTAATTGTCTTCTTTCATTTATAGTTTAAGTTATTATGGTTAATTCTTAAATTAAATCAATACTCAAACATCATTCAAAAATTATTTTGAATTATAATTCAAACACTCAAGTTTTAAATTCAAATTTCATTTCCCAAAACACATAAGTCCACAAAGATCATATCAAAGTCTATAACTATCATCCTTCAAGACTATACCTAATCTCAAAGTAAGAAAGAAACCTTGATCACTTTAGGTTTTTATTTGGCGAAAAAATTACCCACATTTTCACAGATGAATGCATGCAATATCACAAATTTTTAAATCTACCCTTCGTTAGTTCCTAAATGTTGGGATGTTACACATTATGAGTGTTTCTATCTGTGAGATAAGCTGGATTGTAATGTTGAATTATAATGTATATGTGAGATGTACTGGCTGTTCAAGTGTTATATTGAAATATGGATTGTAATGCTATCCATTGGATGTACTGGTTGTTGAAGTGTTCTAGAGACTCCAAACCAGCAGATAACCAGTATCTATGGGATGTACTAGTAGTTCCTTCTGGTGAAGCAAGTATCACACAAATAGCAAGAATGGCAACACATAAAACAGAGTTCATTCGATAGACAACCACAATGAGAATAGAGTTCTAGCAACTACATCACTCCACGAACAACCATAATGACAGTAGAGTTTTGACAACTACATCACTCCACACACAACCACAATGCCAATAGAGTTTTAACGACTACATCATTCCACAAATAACCAAAATACTCAAGTTTTTTAGCTAGTTCAAAGATCATCATGTCCAGAACACTTCATAGACCACCACATCCATCTAGAGGACCAACACCTGCATCTCTGCCAGAACCAGCATTTGCACCAGTTGTGAAGTATGACATAAAACCTAGAGCTCCCCAAATTCAAAAGAGGAGATAAATTTTTTACCCATCTTCAGAGACGTAGTGGCTCATGGGGTCCTCGCCGGATGTGCTCCCAGCCGACGTCCACGCCTTCTTCGCTGTGGGCCATAGGGGGGCTCGCTGGCGCTAGCCGCAACGACACAGCCTGCTCTGGTTCCGAGCCACCGCAACACCCTTCTCCTGCACCCTCCTTGCCGCCAAACAGCCTTGCGCGGACGTGCCGGTCATCACCTGCGCCGCCTCCCCCATCTCCGTCTTCGCGAGGCTGGTGGCACCGGATGCCGTCGCCACCTCCAGTCGCCATTGTCTTTTCCAGCATGAGAGAAGGGAGGGAGTGAGGAAGGGAGAATGGACTCGTTAACGCGGACCTAATGGCCGTTAACCCCGGTCCGTCTCAACCACGCCACGTAGGACTGACTGGTGGGCTAGGCACGTCAGAAAACGGGTTAAGGCTAGCAAAACGAACAATCAGTGCTTTCTGACACTACCTGCCCTAAAAACGGTCTTTATGTGCCAACTCACGCAAAAGTGGTAGCAAACTGAGAAGACTGATACAAATGTGATAGTTCTTCGTCATTTACTCCAGAAGCTGGGTAGAGTGGCTTCTCCCGACTATGAAGGAACTGGTGAAGCCGCTGTGCCAAACAAAAGGCCTTAAAATAGAGTTATGTTTTCAACTCTAAGCTGTTTATTATAAAACCTCTAAGAGCAAGAATAATAATATAGCCAACAGTTGGCTATATACTTGTGCCATGTCACATATAGTCAGTGGCGAAGGACGGAAAACAATTGAGGTCAGGCGAACTCTAAAAGACTAAAACATAAAAAAGGTTTCAAAGAATCTCCTGTATCTTCTTCCACTTGTTCGGCGGCCCTAGATTTTTCCATATATTTTTTCACTTCTCACTCTTGCTCTTACTCTTCGTTTACCATAAGACCCGTAACGTTTCCAATATCATGTATGATTGGTTTAGTGTAGCTTCCACTAGAAAGTGGTACAAAATATCTTATCAAACTTCAATTCACAATTTATAAATTCACCAAATAAAACAAGAGTCTTCTACCTAAGTGCAAAAGTTTAGAAGAAATAGTACTCCCTCCGACCGATATTAGTTGATTAAATTTATCTAAATTCGAATGTATCTGGCATTAAAACATGTTTAGATACATCTAAATCTAGACAAATCTAAATCAACTAATATGGATTGAAGAAAGTAACTTTTCTCATTTCCTCCTTTGCTGGTCCCATCTCTTTCCAGCTCGTCTTCAACTTTAATCTACATGAGGATGCCTTCAGCAGTGCCATTCCCGTTGGTCCGCTTCCCCTCTGCGTGCTACCGGCTGACCTCCACCCCGCTGCGCCCACTACCGGATACCTCGCCGTTCGCCAGTCCCCTGCCTGGTCCAGTACTCCAGTTTTGTCTCCCACTCTCCCCTCGATTTGGAGTCTGGAGATGAGGCCTCCGCGAGCAATTTTTTGCCGCCGCTTCTCTGGAGTCTGTTCGTATGCAGTTGGACGATGCGAAGCGAGCAGCTAGAGGCTGGATTGGTTCACTCGTTCGGCAGTTGGCCCAAGAGGCAAAAGAGATCAAGACTACACGGTCCAATAGACTTGGAGCCTGGAGGTCAGGTACGCTAATTACTTTTCTTTTCTAATTTTTCCTAGCTGCTGATCGATACGAGAGCCTCATCGCTGTATATAGTCATCATAAATATATTTGCTATAATAAGGTGGCTATAGTGTTGGCTATATAAAATAGTTACTATTTAATGGTTACATGACATGCAAGATCCACTCCATGCTAATAGCCATAGTACTTGATGCGGCAGGTTGGCTATAACTTCTTGTTTTTCGTGTTATAGCCGGCTGTAGATAAAGAGTCCGTTTTCTTTTTTTTATTACTTCTCTCTTTTCGTTCGCTAATATAGACTAGTTTATGTCTTTCACAATAGGTGGTTCTTAGCGGTGTATCCTAGACACTTTGCTACGTGGCACCATAGTTAATAAAGAAAGAGATTGAGGTTGTATCTTAGAGCAAGTACAATAACATCTAGTCAGCAGGCTATAAACAATTTTATATTAATAAAATCTTAGCTGTAGGAGAGAAAAGAGATGAGAGAAAAATCAGCGGGCGCTTCTGCCACCGCCCGGCTGTATGCAAAAAACGAGATAGTACAGCCTGCATGTTGCCAGCGAGGAGCTCTCTCTCCACCGGGCTGAGTCTTGCATGCAAGAAAGGATGACATGCATATACCAATATTAAATTATTAAATACTTAGCCCATTAGCAAGCCTTTTATTTTATACAGGTGACATGACATTGCTTGTAGCCGGCAGCCGGCTACATTATTGGTCTTGCTCTTAGCTAAGAAACACCTCTTGAGTAAAATCATAGGCAAAAAGCATGGTTAGACGAATCAAATACATGCATATCATCCAAATCATTAAATATAGATACACCACTTAAAAAACAATGCATTGGAGGAGTTGTCTCTTAACAATTTATTTCTTTTAGGATAATGTGCTAACATGTACACGCTATTGTAAAAGGCCTTATAGTCAGTTGGCTAAAATTTATTATACTTATCAGCCACAAAAGACATTATAGACGATCATGTCTGCCCGTGACGCAAGGGCTGACGCAGACGAGATGGAAAATACGCGGGCAGCGGGGACACGCGAACGCGACCGACCCGGAAACTTCGAGCGACACGCGAGGTCCTCCATCGCTCCGTAACCGACAGCGATAGGTTGACTGTTACGTGATCTAATCGGAGCCGTCCGCCACCCGAACCGACTCGATCGCAGAGAGCCGCCGGCCAAGGCCAACCACGCTCCCTGTATATATGCCTCCCCTCCCCTCCCCTCCCCTCCCCTCCTCGCTATACCCTATCTCTCCTCAACTCGTCTCGTCGCCTATTGTCAAAAAAAAGAAAACTCGGTTCGTCGCCCGTCGCAAGAGGCATAGGCAAAGCTCCTTTTCTCTTCGTTCCGTCGCGTGAACCGTGAGGTGAGGTGTTCCTATCTTCTTTCCCCCTTATTTTCGAACTAGATTCCAGGGTATTTCATTAGATTATACTCAAGTGTGGTTAGCTCGTGATTATAATATAGGTAGAGTTTCTTTTTTCAAGAAAGCTAGATCTAGATCTAGATTGATAAATGTTCTTTCTCTACTACCTCCGGTCTATATAACACTCTAGATACGAGTACATCTGTTTAAATGTTTAACTAGATATATACGAATCTAGACCAAGTTAAGAACATTAATATTAATATGAACCGAAGTGACTAGTTGAATTGGAATATCATAATTCTTCGATTGATCTTATAACTTGCGATATAGACTATTTCCTTGATCCAATTTTTTACATCTCTTGATATGGGATTGTATAGATGGTTATGTTAGATAATGTTCTGTACGCTGTTCGCCTTGCCTGTAGCTTACAGATGTTTCTATTATGGCGCTACGAATTTGGTTTCTTTTTGGTTCCTACTTCAGGATGTTGCGCCATCCAGGCTTGTTCGGTCCTTTGCTGGACGAATACATGTCTATCTCCTAGGTGAAGGGAGTCCCAAGATTCTCTGGCGATTCGCTCGTCACATCTCCGTCAATTCTCCTGATATGATCCGGCTATCCAAGCTTCATCTGGCTCCCATGCTGCCGTCGGTTATTTTCCGCAACAGGCGACTGTGTCGTGCTGCACTATGATGATCTTCACCGATTCAAGTTGAAGAACGGGACGCTTGAGGGAAAACCCTGTTCGCTGTTCGAATGATGTCCACGATTCACGCGGTTGCTGTTATTGCTTGCCCGTCTCCAGATCTAAGGTAATTGTATTGGTAAGCTGTTGCGCGTGTATCTACACGCCTATTGTATTACATGTATGTAGATCAGTAGAGTAGGTCGGCCTTTGCCATGCCGGGTGCGCTCGCTTGGCAGGCCACGAGACAATAAAAAGCATGTTTTTGGTGTGTTTGCGGGGTGGAGTTCGCACGGGGAACTATCTATTTGTTCTATTCTGCCCTGGGCTCTCCACCCTGCCATGGTGTCTCCGCTTCTCCATCCCGCGTCGGTTTGTGCGGTTCCTCTGAACCACTACGCCCATATACACATCATAAAAATGGCTTGGGATTAACTACATACCGCCGAACAATTTTGTGCTTTGAAGCAAACAAGGATCGATTTGAACTTACCTTGATGGCAGTTACTCTGTTCATATCTCGGTTTAAATTTTGTACACACATAACCTGGCATGGTGGCGTGTTGTAGCTGCTGTCACGAACAATGTCATTTCGTTTTGTTGACGGCGTACATCTTCTCGTTTTGTTGACAGATCTTTCACTATACTGAGCCTGTAAATGTCCAGGCTTTAGACTTGAGCAGATCATTTATTTGAGATCCATAGCTTTCTTGTCAATGTTTAGAGTCTTGCATATATTTCAAAAATTATTCTGAAGTCTAAGTTGCTGTTAACCCTGCAGCAGTTCTCAGTATTGGCGGTTCCTTTTTGAATACCGTTATCCTGTTCGTATTCTATTCTATAATATTTTCTCTGTTACCAGTCTCTTCTCCTAGAGAGGCGAGATGCTCGTCTGTTCTGTTTGGTGCTATTTATTTTACATTCTCCTAGTGTTAATGAATTTGCGAACCTCCATTGAAGCTTCATACTGGTGCTACATCACACCACATATTGACCTGTTTCATGCTGCAGGACAGTCGGTGCCAATGTCATTTGCTGAGGCAAGTTGGCTGTGTTCAAACTGGGATGATGTACTTGTGAAATCTGCAGGCCTTCCTTCATGAACAGATGGTGATATAATCTTCATTAGCTGTAACTTTGGTGATTTTAGCTATATTCACTTAATTCTGTAAGGTCCCAAGCTATGTGAAACAATTTTCATTTCTCTTATTGCCTATTTCAATCAAGTATATAAATAGTTATTCCTTGTGCACTTACAAATAGGACCAACATGTTAAATGGTACTACCTCCGTTTCATACTAGTTCATGTACATACAAAAATGCATCTACATGCATGCATTTCCTAGACAAATCTAATATTTGAATGGAAGAGTATTTGTTTTTACCAAACATACCGAATAAACATATAAAAAGCGAAAGAGAAGAACTGATCTGTTTAATGTTTTGGAAAATCATTTGTTGTTATTATTGTCTTGGTTTTCTAGCATCTTTTTAACAAAAAAAGAAAATTTGGGATAAGAAACAAAGATTGGGCGTCGTCTATATAAAAATATACTCCCTCAGTTTCAAAATATAAGATGTTTTAGGTTTGTAAAGAAGATGAATCTAGACTTCTTTTAGTGTGTAGATTCATCCGAAAGTTGAGTGAACCTACATACTAAAACAAGTCTAGATTCATTTTCTTCACAAACCTAAAACATCTTATATTTTGAAACGGAGGGAGTAATGTTTAAATATTATATATTCCTGTTGACTGGTCGTGTTTCTAAATCTGTCTGATACTCTAGGATAAGCGATCAAGCAAAAAGAGGTCTTTGCTTGGATAAAAATAATATAAGGGGAACTCATCCGTCACACCCGCAATAGTCTTAGATTGGTTTTCTGTTTCCATTTTGAAAAAGGTCAAACTTACTTAGTACTTCCAGGTCTATGAAGAAAATGAATCTAGAAACTTTAGGATGAATCTACGCACTAAAAGAAGTCTAGATTCATTTCTTCACAAACCTAAAACATCTTATATTTTGAAACGGAGGGAGTATAAGAAAGGAGTGTAATCGTGGATTTTAGCTCTGAACTGGAAAGAGCATCCCAGCAGATCAAACTGCTGGGATGGGAAGTGATGGTTTGACTCCATCAAGATCCTCAGTTTCATTTTCGTTTTTTTTTACCTATATATCTATATCTATGTAAACTGATAATGACATCCATTTTTGAAGGTAGAAATATATAAGAGAACTGTATTTGAACATAGTTTAGTTTGAATGCTTTGACCTGAATTTCTCAAGAATTATGTTCTATTTTTTTGTACTGAATTAGATGTCCCGAAGTCTAGATTCGTATATATCCATCTATCTATAAACACTTTGCTGGTAAGATAGTAGCTTTTGGTGAGACAATGCTAGCGGGAGCAGGGATACTCGGTCTAACGGCGATGACCTGTTGGCCCCACTAGTAGAAAAATGTCCTTTTTGTTTGTAGCTGCCCTGGCCTCTAGTCCCGGCCATGTCCGGAACTGGGACTATTGCTAGTCCCGGTCTGTCACCTTTGCAGCGGCTAGGAGATAGTTGGGCACCTCTAGTCTCGGCTCGTAATACCAGCCCGGGCTAGAGCTCTGGAGGACCCAGAGGAACATATAGTCCCGGGTTGTTATACAAACCGGGACTAGAGATCATTATTTAGTCCGGGTTCTTGGCACCACCCGGGACTATATATTTTCCTATATATTCTCTCCTTAGACTATGCACAAATCCATGGCCATTTTCTCCAAGCTATAGCTCAAGTTCATCTTTATTTTTTGTCCCAAGTTTGTCAAGATTTGGTGGCATCTATCAATCCAAGCTTCTAAACAGGTTAGCAACTTCAATCTGTTATATTTTATTATTAGTTTAGTTCAATGCTCTAGAAGTAGGGAGGGATTTCATGCTTAGAAGTAGAGAAAATATTAGATGTGTAATTTTAAACAAATTTTGATCATACAAAAAGTTACTAAAAGTTGAGATGTGTATTCTTAGAGTTTCGGAGCTCATAATTGAATAAGGTTTTCACTGCTAGAGCAATAATTAAAAGTCACCATTTTTTATGTTAACAATTTTGTCCAATTCAAAATTGATGCACGTAAAATTTTAGATTTGTAAAAGTAAATGTAGTAAAAATGATCCAAACCTTTTTATATGATAGAAAATTTTAATTATATTGCAGATGAGCCGGGAATGGATGTACGACGCTCCCCGAATGTCTGACGCGTTCATTGAAGGCGTGCATTCTTTCCTTGATTTGGCTGAGGCAAACAAGCGGAATGGTTTTATGTGTTGTCTGTGCCGTGTCTATCGGAATGAGAAGGATTACTCTTTCTCCAAAACCATTCACATCCACCCGATTCAGTCAGGTTTCATGTCCGGCTATATTTGTTGGACAAAGCATAGAGTAAGCGGGGTTATGATGGAAGACAACGAAGAAGAAGAGAACGATGACAACGATCCAATGTTTTCTAAATACGGTGATACTGGACTAGAAGACAATAAACAAGAAGGTGAAGAACGAGATGAGACCGCTGATGATCTTCATCAGGCCATTCTTGATGCACAGAGTGAATGCTAAATGAAAACGAGAAGAAGTTGGAGCGCATGTTAGAGGATCACAAAAAATTGTTATACCCAAATTGCGAAGATGACAACACAAAGCTTGATACCACACTGAAATTACTGCAATGGAAGGCAAAAAATGGTTTATCTGACAAGGGATTTGAGAAGCTACTGAAAATTTGGAAGAAGAAGCTTCCAAAGGATAACGAATTTCCTATCAGTACATATGAGGCAAAGAAGGTTGTCCGCCCTCTAGGCTAGAGGTGCAGAAGATACATGCATGCATTAATGACTGTATACTATATCGCGGTGAGGAGTACAAAATTTTGGATGCATGCCCGGTATGCGGTGCATTGCGTTATAAGATCAGACGAGATGACCTTGGTAATGTTGAGGGCGAGCAGCGCCCGAGGAAGAGGGTTCCTGCAAAGGTGATGTGGTATTCTCCTATAATACCACGGTTGAAACGTTTGTTTAGAAACAAAGAGCATGCCAAGTTATTGCGATGGCACAAAGAAGACCGCATGAAAGAGTCGATGTTGAGACACCCCGCTGATGGGTCGCAGTGGAGAAAAATCGATAGAGAGTACCCGAGATTTGCAGATGACGCAAGAAACTTAAGGTTTGGTCTAAGTACAGATGGCATGAATCCTTTTGGGGAGCAGAGCTGCAGTCATAGCACCTGGCCTGTAACTCTATGTATATATAACATGCCTCCTTGGTTGTACATGAAGCGAAAGTTCATTATGATGTCAGTGCTCATCCAAGGCCCGGAGAAACTTGACAATGACATTGATGTGTATCTAAGGCCATTAGTTGAAAAACTACTACAGTTGTGGCGCGACGTATGTGTACGTATGTGGGATGAGAACAAATAGGAGCCATTTGACCTACGAGCATTTTTTCATAACCATCAATGATTGGTCTGCTCTTAGTAACCTTTTAGGACAGTCAAACAAGGGATACAATGCATACACGTATTGTTTAGATGATACTGAAAGTATATATATTTGGATAAAGGTAGGAACAATGTGTACCAGGGGCATCGTCAATTTATTTTGTCCAGGCATCCCGTAAGAAAGGAAAGCATTTCAATGGTGAGGAAGATCACCGGAAGAAGCCTATCCGTCGTACTGGTGATGATATATTTGGTATGTTCAAGGATCTAGAAGTAATCTTTGGAAAGGGCCCTGGCGATCAATCTGTTCCAAATAACGCTGACGGACATGCGCCCATGTGGAAGAAGAAATCTTATTTTGGAAGCTACCCTATTGGAAAGTTCTAAAGGTTCGCTCTACAATCGGCGTGATGCACGTGACGAAGAATCTTTGCGTGAACCTTCTAGTCTTTATGGGCGTGTATAAAAAGACAAAAGATACGCCAAAAGCATGGCAGGACGAACAAGGTATGAAAGACCGAGATGACGTGCATCCAATGAAGATAGATAAAGGACGTCTAAGTGCTGCTAGCTATGCTTTTACCAAAGAAGAGAAGGAAATATTTTTTTGAAGTCCTAAGTAGTATGAAGGTCCCGTCTGGCTTCTCGTCGAATATAAAGGGAATAATAAATATGGCAGAGAAAAAATTCCAGAACCTAAAGTCCCATGATTGCCACGTGTAGAGAATTTTGTTTTGAGAGGTTCATGGAAGTCTTGAAGAAATATGTTCATAACCGTGCTAGGCCAGAAGGAAGCATCTCGAAGGGCTATGAAAAAGAGGAGGTCATTGAGTTTTGTGTTGACTTTATTCCTGACATTAAGTCAATTGGTGTTCCTGAATCGCGACATGAGGGAAGACTGAGTGAAAAAGGCACACTAGGAAGGAAATCAATAATATGTAGGGACGAACATTCTTTCACTCAAGCACACTACATAGTTATGCAAAATTCCACCTTGGCGGCTCCGTATATCAAGGAACACAAGAATATTGTGCGCTCAAACAACCCGGGAAAGCCTGACTCCTTGATTAGAGATGAACACATAAAGACTTTTAGCGGTTAGTTGCAAACACATCTCATGAATAACAACACTGTTTGTGATGAGATGTACTTGTTGGTCAGCTCACCATCTTCGATTATATGGACTTTCCAAGGGTACGAGATAAATAGGAATACATTTTACACAATCGCCCAATATAAAAAGAGCACCAACCAAAACAGTGGTGTCCGCTTTGGTGCAACAAACGACAATGGGTCAAAGGACACATATTATGGTTACAAAGAGGAGATATGGAAACTTGACTATAGACCTGCTTTCAAGGTCCCTTTGTTTCGGTGCAAATGGGTCAAGCTAACAGGAGGCGGGGTTGAGGTAGACAAAAAATACAGAATTACAATAGTGGATCTCAACAATAATGTGTATAGAGACGAACCATTCGTCCTAGCCAATGATGTAGCTTAGGTTTTCTATGTGAAGGACATGTCTACCAAACCAAGAAAAAGAAAATATAATCAAACGAATACATCATCAAACGTTGAGCCAAAGCGCCACATAGTTCTTTCAGGGAAAGGAAACATCATGGGAGTGGAGAACAAGACAGACATGTCAGAAGATTATGACAAGTTTCATGAAATTCCGCCATTCGCAGTGAAGGATCACCCAAGCATCATGTTACTTGATGAAGATGCTCCATGGTTAAGGCCACACGGTCATAAGCAAGTCATATGATGTATTCTGAATTTTACCTTTGGCGGTTTTTTAGATGCAATCAATATGTACATGTATATCATTTTGTGAAGGTTTTTTGAGACATAATCAATTTACCAAGTTTATTATTTTTTCTGTTTTATAAAAATAATTATACTAACTTGTCAAACTATTTACGTTTTTGCCAAATCACATCGTAAGCCATCCTAAGATATTTCCCACTGCTTACCGCCAAGTTTTCCCGCCCTTTCCCTCTGACCAAAGCTTTTAGTCCCGGTTGTAGCCACTAACCGGGACTAAAGATATTTCCCGACATTTCCCACCGCTTCCTGCCATGTTTTCCTGCCCTTTCCCTCTGACCCAAGCTTTTAGTACTGGTTGTAGCCACTAACCGGGACTAAAGATATTTCCCGCCATTTCCCACCACTTCCCGCCATGTTTTCCCTCCCTTTCCCTCTATATCTAGGCCGACCGCGCCATGGCTATCCACACATCCACACCTTCCTCTCTCACAACAATGGACAATGCCTACTGGGCCATTCCGACCCTCGAGGAGACCGAGGCGCTGTGCGCCTCCAGCTACCCTTGACCGCCCGCCAGCTGGATGCCGAGCGCTGGAGGGGTTCCTGTCCCTCAAGGTTCCGCACGCCAGGTGGCCATCATGAACCACTTCTACCACGAGCTCACACCAGAGTAGCAGATGGATCTCCAGTGGGATCCCGACAACTATGACACCTGGAATGCCTTCTTTGCTAACCGGCGGGAAAGGAAGCTTGCCATGTACGAGGGTGACGGCCCTTCCCTGGTGAACCACAACGAAGCCGGCCGTCGCCTGTGGTGGGCGAACCGGACTATCATCTGCGTGATGCGCTACATCGCCGGGGGAGACCATCCTCGCATGCGGTACCCGCAGCCGCCACAAAGCCATAAGAAGGGTGGCGGTGGTGAAGGTCGCAGGTGTAGCGGCGTCGTCATCCGGGAGCCCCCTCCCCCACACGTCGTGAATCCGAGGCCGGAGTGGCAGGTGCCCCCACAATATGTCATGGTTGGGTTGAGGATCCAGCCGCGTGCGCCTAGCAACGACCACGATGACGAAGACGAAGACGAAGAAGACCCTAAAGCTGTGTACTATAGGGCTAGATATGAGCATGACTAAAGGGGGGACTTTAGTCCTTGATGTCTACGCACGCTTCTATTCTTGTAGGCAGTGTTGAACCTCCAAGTGCAAAGGTTTGCAGAATAGCAACAAGTTCCCTTAAGTGGATCACCCAAGGTTTATCGAACTCAGGGAGGAAGTGGTCAAAGGTATCCCTCTCAAGCAACCCTGCAATCAAGATACAAGAAGTCTCTTGTGTCCCCAACACACCGAATACACTTGTCAGGTGTATAGGTGCACTAGTTTGGCGAAGAGATAGTGAAATACAAGTAATATGGATGATTGTAAGTGGTAATTGCAATCTTAAATAAAGATGGAAGCAAGCAAACATGTAACATGAATGATTGTATACGGTGTTTCAATGCTTAGAAACAATGCCTAGGGATCATACTTTCACTAGTGGACACTCTCATATAAATATCTTCTCTTCATAATGCTACTATGAACTACTCTCCGGTTGGATAACTCCAATCCATGGTAGGGCTACAAGATCTCTCCTTAAAGTTCGCATTCCCCATCTAGGTAACCCCAACCCTGTCACTTTGTGCACTAGATGGTTCCAACAAACACCACAATTTCATAGAGAAATCCAACTCAAATTATACTCATGATAGGTATTTATGTAATCTTTAGCCTAAGTGCCACACAGTGTGCACACTATCAACTTCACACACGTGGGAATAACTGGAGATTACAATTAAAGCACTTGAGTAGCGGAGTAGATATACTTGATTACAAAGCTCATGATCACAAAAAGATCACGCATATAGAGAGAGATAAACACATAGCTACTGGTAGAGCCCTTAGCCTCAAGGGAGAACTACTCCCTCCTCATCATGGGAGTCAACAACAGCGATGGATATGGCGGTGGAGTCGATGGCTCTGTGTTGGCGTGTTACTGACGCCTTGTTGGGAGACCCCAAGAGCAAGGCGGGATGAGAACATCAACAAGTTTTCCCTCAGTAAGAAACCGAGGTTATCGAACCAGTAGGAGGAAGGAAACAACTCAAAGGTGTTGCTAGCAACTTGGAGACCTGCACAACACAAACTCAAGACTTTCCCCAATGAATAGTGAGGTTGTCAATCTCACTAGTTTGCTGTAACAAAGGATTAACTGTATGGTGTGGAAGGTAATGGTGGTTTGCAGCAAGTAAACAGTAACAGTGAAAGATGTATCAATGGACTGGGGTCTGTAGCATCCCATTTGTCTAACTACTGTAATGCTACTTGATCTAGTAATATAATGACTACTTCCTACTTATAATTGTTGCATCATCATGTTATCATGCTCATGTCATCATGCCACCTGGCATTTGAGCATCATATCAAACCTTGCAATGTTTTGTCTTGATTGTATAATGCTATCACCATTACCTTCTTCTCTCTTTTTATCTCTCACTATTTTTGATCTTACAAGATGGGATCCACTTGCTAGGGTCCATTATTTTTTTTTCAAATGTTTTTGTTCCAATTTTCTAAACCCTAAATCCCAATTCTAGTAAAATGCCCAAAATGAATATGTATGTGGGCATTCTCTCTCCTTATGCATCTTGTTCTCTCTTGCCTCTCCTCATGGTCAAACCCTCTGTTCAAAATCCCCTGGGAAAAAGTTCAAAAGAATTTGAAATTAGAAGCTGGTTTAAAATTGTAATAGAATAAAAACAAACAAACAATTAATAAACAAAAAGGCTGGAGAGAGGGCCGGCCCAGCCCAGTAGTGCAACGTTCTTTTCCCAGCCAGCCGAACACCCCCTGGCCCAGTACCCCTTCACCCGACGTCGTCTCTGTTCCTCTTCTTGTTCTGCCTCCCGACCGACGCCGTCTGCACCCTCCTCTCTAAGCGCTCACGGCAGCGGGCAGGTGACCGTCTCCCACCGTCATCCTCGTCACCACCCGAACCCTCATCCCCTTCTTATCCTCATGCCCTGGAGCCTCTACCCCAGAACCCTAGCTTCCTCCCCTCCCACGCCGCCATCCCCATCCCTCTACCTCTGCTCCCATCTGTCTTCCCCTTGCCCGAGTGCAACATCATCGCGTCGCCTCCATGATCTTCTTGGGCGAGCCGTGAGCAGGAGGCCGGTCTACGTCGTCCACCGCGTCAAGCTGCAGGGCCAGGAGGAGCTGGGAGCAACTATACGCTGTCCTCCAGTCGTCGTTCTCGGGTGGACCGGTGGGCGCAGCCAACTTTGTCCTCGCCTTGCCGCCATCCCCAACCACCCCCGAGCCCTCAGAGACCACCGCCGGCCTCGTGGTAAGCCCCCCTTTCCATTCCCCTCCTTCTTATGCCCTCCCTGCCGCACGAGAGCTCGCCACCGCAGCCATAGTTCCCCTCGCCGTCAGTCGCGCGTCGAGACAGAGCTCGATACCAAGAAGACTGCACGACACCCTGCGATCGAAATTCTCACCCATCTCCTGGTCTACATAGATCTATTTAGGCTCACACCCTTGCGCTATTACAAAGAGGGCACATCTAGCTTTCGAGGATCAAGCGCGCATCTAAAGCGGAGTAGTAGATCTCTAAATCATCCTCCGAATCGAGACGACCTCGCGGTTGCTTCATCGTTTAAATCGCTAAACGCCGATGTTTTTCGTCCCTTGTTCATCGATGGTTTCCAGGCGCTCCAGTCCTCCACCGACGAAAACCCAAACACAAAAGTTGTAGCCCTATCATCCCTCTACAACTTTCATTCTTGTGGCATCACAAAATTCCCAAAGTATTGGTCGCCATCGTCTTCCGAACTTGGTTCCAGCTCGCAGTTTTTCGAGTGTTAAAATTAAGTTTCGTCAGTCCAAACCACCTCCCCGAACATTTTTAAAAAAAGGGCCCTGAACTTTTCATACTCTCAACCCGCGTCCCTCCTCAGCCACGTGTCAAACCCTGGGAGGCTGCGCAGTTGTCTGGGCCTCACGACCGCTGTCCCCACTGGTCAGTGGGTGTGGGTACATCTTTTCCGTGTAACAAAAGTATTTCTGAATTCCTGTTTAATTCAAACTTTTCAAATTGATCCAAATTCAAATGTTTATAATCTGTTTAAGTATGAATTAATTCATAAATTTCAAATGGTTTGGAATTTGCATTCAAACTTAATATGAAAAATGTTTTGTTTTTGAATGTGAATTCAAATCTTTAATCAAATATTTCCAGAATTAATTTAAATAGTCAAACCTTTGACTTTGACCCTATTTAATAATTTTGACTTTTAAATAAATTTAAATTCATAATTCCTAATAATACAAATAATATATGTTTTTGAATCAGAAAAATGTGAGGATTTCAAATATGCCATCCAAAATATATTTTGGGCACTTAAAATTTCAAGTTGATTAAATTACAAGAAAATGCCCTTCCCCTTAATTAATTAATAACTTTTGTCTTATAACTCCGAATTTCACAAATGATGTGTCTAAAATGATCAGCTCGACGAGACCTTTCTGTTTATGCATTCCATGTTCTGTTTTGCAGCATGCATCATATAAATATAATGCAAACAGAAACTATTATGAGAATAAAATGTGGCCAAAACTCAATAAAATGATTTATTCTTGTATTCCACATCTCACCCATGCCATGCTACTTTATTGCCATGCAAATTGTGCATCATTCATCATGGCATGATTGTTTGATTGTCGCATTTTATTCATATGCTTGAGCACTTTATTTATTTGGCCCTTGTTTGTTTGGTTCTTCTTCGAATAGACGCTGAGCAGGGGATATATCAAGAAACCCAGGAGCACTACCCAGATCCGTCTCTCGCTTCGACTGAGCTGCCAGGCAAGCACTATCACATGCTTGCATACATTTAGTACCTATTGCCTCTATCTTATTCTTGCATCATTGAGTCACGATTGCATTAAATTGAATCCCAAGTATTGCATAGCCTTTACTTTTAAAACCCCACCGAAGCTTGTTCCCCCATCCCATGAGCCATTACCGCAGGAGTTGTTTGAGCCATGCGAGTCGTAGAACAGCATGTGTAGGGTATGTGAGTGTCTGATGGATAACGAGGTACCTAAACAACTTAACCTGAGTAGTAATGGGATAACTAATGAAAGTGGCACCGATGAGCAATATCTGCTATTTGGTTTTTCCTGCTCACTTGTGTCCCGTAGGACCCCGAGTACTTGATTCATGTTCCTTGATTATTCGCGCTATCCACATCCGGGAGGCTTATGGGATCCCCCTGAGCCAGAGCTTGATTCATTCTTATTTCTTGGGGCCACAAACTAGTTTGAGGTTTTATTTACTATCCTGTACTTATGCCATGCCTTACTGCTTTATTTACGATTGTGCGAGGAGCACTGTATCGTTAGGATCGGGACACGATTTGTGGTATCGACAAGCCCAGTTTTGGGTTCCCGATCGTTCTGACCGTCCACCCAAACCTTGGGTCCGTCTCGGAGTCAGCTAACTTCGTTGCGGGTGTACTCAATGGGGTGCCCCCCTGAAATATTTCTGAATCCTGTGATTGCTTTGTCGTGAAGGCCTCGTTGGGTTTTGATTTGGTTTTTCCGAGGTTGATCGAGTGTGTGTTGCTATTTGTGCACCCCTGCAGGGTAAAACTTTCTGAAAGCCGTGTCCGCGGTTATGGACGACTTGAAGCACAGTTTCTCGATCATAGACAAGCATAACTAAAGTACCGCTTTAATTTGACTAAGTAACTGACTAGTAATTAGTGCAAGACTCATGGAATGGTTAATAAAATTGCCAACGGATGGGGGGTTGTTCGTCCGCTTCCTCGTTGGTAAGCGGGGAGGAGGATGGATCTGATGATATTACTGTTATAACTGTTGTCATTAATTCACGGACATCCGTCTATCTTTGGTTAGGCGGATGGTTAGCGAGTATCTATAGAACTGTTAGGGTTTATCTTTCGCTGCAATTGCGTCACCCCAGGTTGTGTCCCCTTTAGAGGCATAAAGACTTGCTGAGTACCCCTAGGGTCTCACGCGATAAATTATTTGATTCAGATGAACAGGTGCACTCACAAGATGGATACTGGGTGGAGGAGGCGGATGATGTGGGCAACGATCGTTCGGTGTAGAGATTCCGGGAACGGGGATCCGTGAGATCTGTGGGCGGGATGTGCTTATTTATGGGGCATCTTATGCCGATTTGCTTCTTATCCGTACTCGGACCTTGTTTGCCGCTCACTTTGATACTCTGATGTGTGATGCATGAGGAGATATCCTAAACTATTATATCTATCTAGGACATTTGAATCTTGCCGTATGGCGTTGCTATATTTCCTTTCTTTTTAGATGGAATGGCTCTGATGTACTATTGTATGGTGGCTTGCATACATACTCATTTGTGTATGTAGTTGATCCCTTCGCCTGCCGATTACGCCGTCCGTACTTGTCCCGGTGTTTGGAAATGGTTGGGACGGCCGAAAGGTCTACCTGTGAGTGGCATTTGGGCCCCACCGTACTATTTCAACCATTTCCGCTCATCCAGGCTTGTAACTAGGAGCGTAATTCACCGAGGTAGTTACAATTGGTATCAGAGCCATCCCGCCCTTCATGGTCTCAGCCAAATGGTCGTTGTCAGTCTAGCAAATATTTTTGGTAGTTATGTATACTAGGGAAAAACAAAACGCCAGAGTAGGACTGCTTCCATTTTTCTTCTTACCCACCCACCCACCCTTTTCTGGTAAGGAAGTGTAACGTTTTCAATCCTCTTCTTAAAAGTTCAAACTAGGATTCACGTGTTCTGGGTTTCCGTAGTACCATAGGTTGTGTATTTTTGTGTGTGTGTGTGTGTGTGTGTGTGTGTGTGTGTGTGTAATTCCTTGTCTATCTGTTGCATCCAAGTTGTTATCACAATCGGCCTTTTGGTTATCAACTGTTGGTACATTCCATACCGACAGGCTTTTACAACCGACGCGATCTATCTGATTCGTTGTATACCGCCGCGATCTGTCTTACTCTTTGTTATCCGACGTTATCTTGTTGGGGTGTTCGTTTCCGTAGTTACTAATCTTTAGGTTCAACGTGAGAAGAAGGGGTTAGGATATGTGTTCTACTTATTCATGTGCGGAGTAATGATTTGAGTGCGGGATGGAGTCGCGACCATACCACTACTCTTATCATTCGCTTTTGTATATTGAATTGGTAGAGTCACTAATCTTGATTCGTTAAGTGATTTTGCGCATCTATTGGTATTCTAATGCCGAAATTTGTGGAAAATTTTTCTTTGATATATTTGTGTACCACACTCCTTTTCAGTCGTGTGCGATATGCTTAATATCTGCTAGGTGCTTTGAACTTTGTTGATATTTTAATATCATCTTAGTAAATTGTATCCTTTAATCTTGAGTAATTCCATCTTGGTACTATTTTGGATTATTATTATTATCCATTATAGTACTGACTTGTGTTTTATATCAATCACAGGATGGCTCCACCACTGCTCGATGAGGACATACCACCGAATCGGGTCCGCGTTGTCAAACATCGCCAATGCCTTGGCGAGAATGCAAAGAACCGGCGTTTTGAGGAAAGTGTCGAGGAATGAGTTTGCTCCACTACCTCCACCTCCCAAGCGAGGAGACATCAAAAGCTTTACAAGTTCAACCTCGCCAATTTGATGTTTCGATCAACCACTTGATCGATGATTGGTTGCGTGAGATGTCAAGGCTACTCGAGGCTCGATGTTCTGAGCAAGAATGGGTAAAGTGTGCTACTCACCTTACGAAGGGAGATGCAGCTCTGGTGGGAGAATTACACAAGGCAAACTGCCTGGTTTTTGACCTACTTGGGAGCAGTTCCTTTGGAGCATTCAAAGAACGATGTCATCGGAAATTGTCATGGAAAGGATGAAGGAAGTGTTTCTCAACCTCAAGCGTGGAAATGATAATGTCAATACCTACATCAGAACTTCATGAACCTTAATCGTTATGGTGGCGATGAGATATCGATGACAAGAAGAAGCAAAGAGGTTACGGCAAGGGCTCAATGCATCGATTAAATATGCAATCACACATGCAAGGCCGGCATCTTTTGGAACTTCAGATACATTTCTGCGAGGAGGAAGCAAGTAGGCAAGTGTTTGAGGAGTCAAAGAAACACAACCGTGATGCACCAAGCTCTTGACTATGTCGGCTCCCTCTAAGCGTGGTTCGGGTTCCTAACACCCCACCGCCTCGCTCCACCAAGACTGCAAGCTACAGGCAAGGCCACCAAACTTCCTCACTCTCTGTCCGGGCTACAACCACCACTACCTGAGGCGCTGGCGGAGTCCCAGCTACGTTGCTTCACGTCCACCTGGTGCTTGTTTCACGTGTGGAGACTCTGGACATCTAAACTGAAACTGTCCTTTAAAAAACAAAGCTCTTCCTCCACCCCCTCCAAGATCTGCGGCAAGCTCTCCTTTGGTTCGTGCACCACCACCTCGGGCTCTCAACATCAACACCAAGCCCGGGTCTCACATGCTCGTGCCAAGCTGTGTCAACGTCGCTCAAGTGAGCATGCACTGGAGTTGTGATGGGTATGCTTTCCGTTAACTCAGTCCCTTGCGAGTTTTGTTTGATTCGTGCATCGCATTCTTTTGTTTCTCACAAGTTTGCAAATGAGAATGAGTTAGTCTTGGTTCCTCTCCTTAAGCGGTTAATGGTCCTTTCTCCGGAGCAAACATGAGGGCTTCATATCCCATGGCAATCAAATTGAGATTGGTGGCTCTTCATTCTCGGCGTCCTTAATTGTTCAGGCAATTCGACATTGATGTCATCTTGGGCATGGATTGGTTGACAAAATGCAGCTGTGATTGATTGTCTTTGAGCGCTTCGGTTTCTCGAATATTCGGAAGGCCATATAGTCTTTTCTCCAAGTTTGACTCCTGCTATCCAGCTCTTCTCTTTGGCGGCTCAATGATGATGCTATGGAAGCTATTCAGAGTGTTCCGTGGTCTGTGAGTTCCCGGATGTCTTTCTGAAGAGTTGCGGGTATGCCTCCGGATCGTGAGGTTGAGTTTGTAATTGAGCTTGAACACGAACGACTCCTATCTCCAAGCGGCCTTATAAAATGGGTCCTGCTGAGTTGGCTGAACTCAAACGTCAACTTGATGAACAAGATAAGTTGGGTTTCATTCAACACAGTACTTCTTCTTGGGGTAGCCCAACAATCTTTGTGAAGAAGCGAGACAGGACTGATAGACTTTGTGTTGACTATCGGGCTCTCAATGCTAAAACCATCAAGAACAAATATCCCCTTCCGCGGATTAATGATCTCTTCGATCAGCTAGCTGGAGCTGTGGTGTTCTCTAAGCTTGACTTGAGAAGTGGTTATCACCAAATCAAGATTCGCAAGGAAGATGTTCCTAAAACAGCTTTCACCACCCGCTATGGCCTGTATGAGTACACGGTCATGTCTTTCGGTCTCACCAACGCACCTGCTACCTTCTCGAGGCTTATGAACTCGGTTTTCATGGAGTACCTTGATAAGTTCGTTGTGGTCTATCTGGATGACATCCTAGTCTATTCTAAGTCAAAGGAAGAGCATGAAGAACACCTTCGGTGTGTCCTAAACAAGCTTCGTGAGAACCGCTTGTATGCAAAGTTCTCAAAGTGTGAGTTTTGGCTGCCTCAAGTAACCTATCTTGGTCACGTTATCTCTGCCAAGGGCATTGCAGTCAACCCAGAAACTGTGAAGACAATTGTTGAATGGCTTCCTCCGGTTAATGTCAAAGAAGTGCGGAGTTTCCTTGGTTTGGCTAGTTATTGCCGTCGCTTCGTTCAGAACTTCTCGAAGATAGCGAAGCCTCTTACCGATCTCCTCAAGAAAGGCAAGAAATACCTTTGGACTCCCGCATGTCAAGCAAGCTTTGAGACACTCAAAGAGAAGCTCACTTCCACACCAGTCTTGGTTCCTCCGGACACATCTAAGCCTTTCCAGATATTCTGTGACGCCTCTTTGCAAGGATTGGGTGCGGTCCTTATGCAAGAAAAACAAGTGGTTGACAGTTGAAGACGCATGAGATCAACTATCCTACACATGACCTCGAGCTCGCAGCAGTTGTCTTTGCTTTGAAGCTATGGAGGCACTACTTGCTTGGCAACCGTTGTGAGATCTTTTCTGATCACAAGAGTTTGAAGTATATCTTCACTCAGCCTGATCTCAACCTTCGGCAGAGGAGATGGATTGAAGCAATCAATGATTTTGATTTGACCATCAACTACACTCCGGGCAAAGCTAATGTCATGGCCGATGCTCTCACCAAAAGCTTATGTCAACAACCTCATGATGGAAGAACAACAGCCTCTCTTGTGCGAGGAATTCCGTCAGCTCAACCTTGAAATTGTGGAACAAGGGCATCTCCTGAACCTTCTGGCTACTCCTCTCTTGGAAGAAAAGATTCGCTCTCGTCAGCTCGGTGATCCACACACCAAAAAGATCATCTCCAAACTTCAGCTTCCGAAGTATGAGTCCTTCCACGTCGATGATCAAGGCACGCTTTTCTTTGAACACCGGATGTTTGTTCCGAACTACCCGGGTTTGAGAGAGCAAGTTCTCAAGGAGGCGCATGATTCTGTTCTTTCTATCCATCCTGGCAGCACAAAGATGTACATGGACTTGAAAACACAATATTGGTGGACGGGATTGAAACGATATTGTGCCAAGTATGTCTCGGAGTGTGATGTCTGCCGCAGAGTGAAAGCTGTCCATCAGAAACCTTTCGGTCTTCTACAGCCATTGAAACCCCCGGAATGGAAATGGGAGAAAGTAGAGATGGACTTCATCACTGGTTTTCCAAGGTCGCAGAAGGGCAACAATGCAATCTTTGTTGTCATTGACAGGCTCTCTAAAGTGGCTCACTTCTTCCCTGTCAAGGAAACAATTTCTGGAATTCAATTGGCTGAGCTCTATATCAACATAATTGTTTCTCTGTATGGGGTTCCGCTTGAGATGAGTTCAGACCGTGGAAGCATCTTCACTTCCAAGTTCTGGGAAAGTTTCCAAAATTCTTTGGGAACAAAGTTGAACTTCAACACAGCTTACCACCCTCAGTCGCAAGGACAAGTTGAAAGGATCAATCAGATTCTGGAGGATATGCTTCGTGCTTGCGTCATCTCTTTTGGCATGAAGTGGGAGGAATGTCTTCCTTATGCTGAATTCTCTTACAACAACAGCTTCCAGAAAAGTCTGAAGATGGCACCATTTGAGGCTCTCTATGGTCGCAAGTGCAGAACTCCGATTGGTTGGTCGGGTGCAGGAGAAAGAATTTGGTTTGGCCCTGACATTGTAACTCAAGCGGAGGAGAAGGTGCATATCATTCTTGAAAATCTGAAGATTGCTCAAAGTCGCCAGAAGAGCAATTATGACAGGAAGCTTACCGGACATGGTGTATGCCCCTGGTGATCTCGTTTACCTTCGTGTCACTCCCATGAGAGGCACACACCGCTTTGGTATCAAAGGAAAGCTGGCTCCTAGATACATCGGTCCTTTCAAAATTCGTGGAAGAAGAGGAGAAGTTGCTTATGCTCTTGAGCTCCCGGAAAAACTCAAGGTCCATGATGTTTTCCACATCTCTCAACTCAAGAAGTGCTTCAAGGATCCCGGCAGGACCGTGGATCATGAGCTAATCAATCTCCAAGAAGACCTGTCTTATCAAGAACACCCCACAAAAATCCTTGAGATCGCAGAATGAAGGACTCGCAACAAGTCCATCAAGTTCTGCAAGGTGCAGTGGTCGCACCATTCCGTTGATGAAGCCACTTGGGAGCGTGAAGATGAGCTCCGTGCCAACTATCCTACCCTCTTTGAGTCTTCTTCTTCTTCCTAGAATCTCGGGGCGAGATTCCTGTTTAGTGGGGGAGAGTTGTAGCATCCCATTTGTCTAACAACTGTAATGCTACTTGATCTAGTAATATAATGACTACTTCCTACTTATAATTGTTGCATCATCATGTTATCATGCTCATGTCATCATGCCACCTGGCATTTGAGCATCATATCAAACCTTGCAATGTTTTGTCTTGATTGTATAATGCTATCACCATTACCTTCTTCTCTCTTTTTATCTCTCACTATTTTTGATCTTACAAGATGGGATCCACTTGCTAGGGTCCATTTTTTTTCAAATGTTTTTGTTCCAATTTTCTAAACCCTAAATCCCAATTCTAGTAAAATGCCCAAAATGAATATGTATGTGGGCATTCTCTCTCCTTATGCCTCTTGTTCTCTCTTTCCTCTCCTCATGGTCAAACCCTCTGTTCAAAATCCCCTGGGAAAAAGTTCAAAAGAATTTGAAATTAGAAGCTGGTTTGAAATTGTAATAGAATAAAAACAAACAAACAATTAATAAACAAAAAGGCTGGAGAGAGGGCCGGCCCAGCCAGAAGGTAACGTTCTTTCCCACCCCAACACCCCTGCCCAAGACTTTCACCCGACGTCGTCTCTGTTCCTCTTCTTGTTCTGCCTCCCGACCGACGCTGTCTGCACCCTCCTCTCTAAGCGCTCACGGCAGCGGGCAGGTGACCGTATCCCACCGTCATCCTCGTCACCACCCGAACCCTCATCCCCTTCTTATCCTCATGCCCTGGAGCCTCTACCCCAGAACCCTAGCTTCCTCCCCTCCCACGCCGCCATCCCCATCCCTCTACCTCTGCTCCCGTCTGTCTTCCCCTTGACCGAGTGCAACATCGTCGCGTCGCCTCCATGATCTTCTTCTGGAGCCGGTGAACGCAGGAGGCCGGTCTACGTCGTCCACCGCGTCAAGCTGCAGGGCTAGGAGGAGCTGGGAGCAACTGTACGCTGTCCTCCAGTCGTCGTTCTCGGGTGGACCGGCGGGCGCAGCCAATTTCGTCCTCGCCTTGCCGCCATCCCCAACCACCCCCGAGCCCTCAGAGACCACCGCCGGCCTCGTGGTAAGCCCCCCTTTCCATTCCCCTCCTTCCTATGCCCTCCCTGCCGCACGAGAGCTCGCCACCGCAGCCATAGTTCCCTCCTCGTCACGTCGTGCACGTCGGAGCGACGGAGCTCGACAGCGGAAGACTGCACGACACCTGCAGTACCGAAATTCTCACCCATCTCCTGGTCTACATAGATCTATTTAGGCTCACACCCTTGCGCTATTACAAAGAGGGCACCTCTAGCTTTCAGTAGGATCAAACGACGCACGAAACGGAGTAGTAGATCTCTCGAAATCATCCTCCGAAATCGAGACGACCTCGCAGTTGCTTCTGTCAGTTTCGTCAGCTAAACGCCGATGTTTTTCGTCCCTTGTTCATCGATGGTTTCCAGGCGCTCCAGTCCTCCACCGGCGAAAACCCAAACACAAAAGTTGTAGCCCTATCATCCCTCTACAACTTTCATTCTTGCGGCATCACAAAATTCCCAAAGTATTGGTCGCCATCGTCTTCCGAACTTGGTTCCAGCTCGCAGTTTTTCGAGTGTTAAAATTCAGTTTCGTCAGTCCAAACCACCTCCCCGAACATTTTTTAAAAAAGGGCCCTGAACTTTTCGTACTCTCAACCCGCGGTCCCTCCTCAGCCACGTGTCAAACCCTAGGAGGCTGCGCAGTTGTCTGGGCCTCACGACCGCTGTCCCCACTGGTCAGTGGGTGTCGGTACATCTTTTCCGTGTAACAAAAGTATTTCTGAATTCCTGTTTAATTCAAACTTTTCAAATTGATCCAAATTCAAATGTTTATAATCTGTTTAAATATGAATTAATTCATAACTTTCAAATGGTTTGGAATTTGCATTCAAACTTAATATGAAAAATGTTTTGTTTTTGAATGCGAATTCAAATCTTTAATCAAATATTTTCAGAATTAATTTAAGTAGTCAAACCTTTGAATTTGACCCTATTTAATAATTTTGACTTTTAAATAAATTTAAATTCATAATTCCAAATAATACAAATAATAAATGTTTTTGAATCAGAAAAATGTGAGGATTTCAAATATGCCATCCAAAATATATTTTGGGCACTTAAAATTTCAAGTTGATTAAATTACAAGAAAATGCCCTTCCCCTTAATTAATTAATAACTTTTGTTTTATAACTCCGAATTTCACAAATGATGTGTCTAAAATGATCATCTCGACGAGACCTTTCTGTTTATGCATTCCATGTTCTGTTTTGCAGCATGCATCATATAAATATAATGCAAACAGAAACTATTATGACAATAAAATGTGGCCAAAACTCAATAAAATGATTTATTCTTGTATTCCACATCTCACCCATGCCATGCTACTTTATTGCCATGCAAATTGTGCATCATTCGTCATGGCATGATTGTTTGATTGTCGCATTTTATTCATATGCTTGAGCACTTTATTTATTTGGCCCTTGTTTGTTTGGTTCTTCTTCGAATAGACGCTGAGCAGGGGATATATCAAGAAACCCAGGAGCACTACCCAGATCCGTCTCTCGCTTCGACTGAGCTGCCAGGCAAGCACTATCACATGCTTGCATACATTTAGTACCTATTGCCTCTATCTTATTCTTGCATCATTGAGTCACGATTGCATTAAATTGAATCCCAAGTATTGCACAGCCTTTACTTTTAAAACCCCACCGAAGCTTGTTCCCCCATCCCATGAGCCATTACTGCAGGAGTTGTTTGAGCCATGCGAGTCGTAGAACATCATGTGTAGGGTATGTGAGTGTCTGATGGATAACGAGGTACCTAAACAACTTAACCTGAGTAGTAATGGGATAACTAATGAAAGTGGCACCGGTGAGCAATATTTGCTATTTGGTTTTTCCTGCTCACTTGTGTCCCGTAGGACCCCGAGTACTTGATTCATGTTCCTTGATTATTCGCGCTATCCACATCCGGGAGGCTTATGGGACCCCCCTGAGCCAGAGGGGCCACAAACTAGTTTGAGGTTTTATTTACTATCCTGTACTTATGCCATGCCTTACTGCTTTATTTACGAGGAGCACCTGTACTTTTTAGGATCGGGACACGATTTCGCGGTATCGACAAGCCCAGTTTTGGGTTCCCAGTCGTTTACAGCCGTCCACCCAAACCTTGGGTCCGTCTCGGAGTCAGCTAACTTCGTTGCGGGTGTACTCAATGGGGTGGCCCCCTGAAATATTTCTGAATCCTGTGATTGCTTTGTCGTGAAGGCCTCGTTGGGTTTTGATTTGGTTTTTCCGAGGTTGATCGAGTGTGTGTTGCTATTTGTGCACCCCTACAGGGTAAAACTTTCTGAAAGCCGTGTCCGCGGTTATGGACGACTTGGAGCACAGTTTCTCGATCATAGACAAGCATAACTAAAGTACCGCTTTAATTTGACTAAGTAACTGACTAGTAATTAGTGCAACACTCATGGAATGGTTAATAAAATTGCCAACGGATGGGGGGTTGTTCGTCCGCTTCCTCGTTGGTAAGAGGGGAGGAGGATGGATCTGATGATATTACTGTTATAACTATTGTCATTAATTCACGGACATCCGTCTATCTTTGGTTAGGCGGATGGTTAGCGAGTATCTATAGAACTGTTAGGGTTTATCTTTCGCTGCAATTGCGTCACCCCAGGTTGTGTCCCCTTTAGAGGCATAAAGACTTGCTGAGTACCCCTAGGGTCTCACGCGATAAATTATTTGATTCAGATGAACAGGTGCACTCACAAGATGGATACTGGGTGGAGGAGGCGGATGATGTGGGCAACGATCGTTCGGTGTAGAGATTCCGGGAACGGGGATCCGTGAGATCTGTGGGCGGGATGTGCTTATTTATGGGGCATCTTATGCCAATTTGCTTCTTATCCGTACTCGGACCTTGTTTGCCGCTTCCGCCTGATACTCTGATGTGTGATGTATGAGGAGATATCCTAAACTATTATATCTATATAGGGCATTTGAATCTTGCCGTATGGCATTTCTATATTTCCTTTCTTTTTAGATGGAATGGCTCTAATGTACTATTGTATGGTGGCTTGCATACATACTCATTTGTGTATGTAGTTGATCCCTTCGCCTGCCGATTACGCCGCCCGTACTTGTCCCGATGTTTGGAAATGGTTGGGACGGCCGAAAGGTCTACCTGTGAGTGGCATTTGGGCCCCACCGTACTATTTCAACCATTTCCGCTCATCCAGGCTTGTAACTAGGAGCGTAATTCACCGAGGTAGTTATAGTCCATAGTTCACTAGAGGTGTTCTCCTTAAGATAAACATACATGTCATGCTGGGTAAACAAATTATAGCAGGGCAATTGACAAGACTGAGCAAGGCATAACAATGCAATACTAGACATTCATGATCCTATGAGATTCGATTGGGCAACACAACAAGATACATAGACCGCCATCCAACTACATCTATGACTAGAAATCCACCTCCAGGTTATCATCTGAACCCCCTCCAGTATTAAGTTGCAAGCAACAGATAACTGCTTTAAGAAAAGTGTGTAAGGTAAACAATCCACGTGTTCCATGAACAAGAGAACGTTGTTTTCTCCCTAGTGGCAACAACACATCTACAACCTTAGAGATTCCTGTCACTTACCTTAGATTAAATAGAGGCATGAACCCACTATCTAGCATAAATACCCCGTCTTGGAGTCACTAGCATCTACTTGGCCAAAATAGCTACTAGAAATGGAGAGCATGCAAGATCACAAACAACACAGACATGATAGAATCAATAAGACAAAACATTAATCAATCTGACATAGTAATCTCAATATCCATTGGATCCCCGCAAACACAACATGCATGATTACAAATAGATGATCTTGATCATGAACGGAGCTCACAAGATCTAAACATGATAGCACAAAGGAGGATATACAACCATCTAGCTACTACATGGACCCGTAGTCCAAGGTGGAACTACTCACGCTTCATACCGAAGGCTGGCATGATGAAGAAGAAGGCCTCCGGGATGGTCTCCCCTCTGGTAGGCTGCCGGGAAGAGCTTCAGATCCCCCCGATCTAGGTACGATGGTGGCGGAGGCTACAGACAGTTTTGTGGAATATTGATCGGGTTATTAGGGTTTATGCATCGAGGGGTCTTTATAGGCGAAGAGGCGAGGCAGGGTGGCCAGGGTGGTCACACCCCCCGCCCAGGCGCGGCTAATCCTAGCCCACGCCACCAGTGGGTGTGGCCCCCTGGTACCTCCCCTCCGTCTCGTACTCTGGCTCCGTGTTCCCCACGGTAAAATATTGACTTTGGCTTTTGTCCCGTCCAATTCCGAGAATATTGATTTTCTGCCTTTCTGGAACCAAAAATAGAAGAAAACATGCAACAGGCACTATGGCATCTTGTTAATAGGTTAGTACCAGAAAGCATATAAAAACACCTCAAAGTGTAGACAAAGCAAAGCAAAATAGATACTAAACAAGAATGGAAAATCAAAAATTATAGATATGTTTCCGACGTATCAAGCATCCCCAAGCTTAACTCTTGCTCGTCCTCGAGTAGGTAAGTGATAAAAAGAATATTTTTTGAGGTGACATGCACCATCAAAATCAAGATCAACCATTTGCAAGCATTGAAAGCTGGGATCAAAGAACTCTAAACATGAGCATGAAAGATGTAGTTCTAACAGTAAGACAAAGCAACTATGCATGCAACATGAAAGGTTACAAACAAAGATCAGGAATAACATGCATTGAAAAACTTTTGTTTGTTTCACATACAGAAAACATAGCATAGTGGCATTCAGCTTGTCCCTCATGGAGTAGCAAATAGATGCATATGACAACTTCAAAGTTCATAAGCGTGACTAGATACAAATAGCACAAGAAGAAGTAATATCAACAATATGCATGAATCAATAAGTTTTGGGACAATGCGCGTAGAACTAAGAATGGCAACTATGCTCTCTTAATTGGTGCCTAAAAGTAGAAGGTGGAGACTCAATATAATGGTGGAAGAAAGGCCCTTCATAAAGGGAAGCAGGGATTTCAAGTCTCAAAAAGAGCTTCCAAAAATTATGGTACTTGTTAGCTTTCAGTTCTCATTGGCCCTATCATAAGCATCTTGAAGTGATTAAGGTTGAAGTGAACAAAGATGGAGTATATGCTTGACAAAGTATAAGTTGACAATCTCATGTCCCTTGAATACGAGGGCCGCTCCTCATGCTACTCAACTTTAGTCACCTGTAAGTTCTTGTCATAGTAAGTACATGTGTATCATAGAGAATCGCCAACGGGGTACCCCTTGCACATGATACAGGAGCTATCCCATAATCAAAATGACAAGGCAAGCAAACAATGAGCATCTCAGCAATCTTCTTATTTACCATGGGAAAATGGTGCTTTTTTCTCTCTTTCCTCTTTTCAATATGTCTCTTTTTTATAAGAAGAAAGCTTCATAGATGTCATTATGGTGATGTTGCAAGTTTCCACCATGATTAGGCATGGCTTAGGCTAGCGGACCAGGCGTTTCTCTAACACACATACATAACTTCATGGACTTACAAGCTCCCATTTTATTTCACACCGGCGACATCCATAGACAAAATAGCATGATATCAACTGTGTACAAAGTACAAGTGGAATGTTGAAAGCGTTCCCGTGACAACACGGTTCTGCTAATTACAACGTATAAGTGCAAGAATATACAACATAGATGACACAATGGTTCAAGTTTATTAGGGGCATGAAAAATAAAGTGTGCCATCAAGTTTGTGAGAGCTTTAATCACTAATTTTTCACATAACAAAATACTTTTTAATTGGAAGATACATGAAAACAAGAATGTACTTGGAATGGTGTAACACATCATGCATAGAAATTTATAGTGGACACTTTGGAATAACTTGGTTTCTTGGGAGTTGGATGCATGAGTAGAGCTTACTCATACAAGTGGAGGCTAGCAAAAGAATGGGAGCGACCAACTAAGAGAGCAATAATGGCCATAATCATGCAGAGCGACAAAACATTACTAATCAATGCATAAAGTGGTACTACAAGTCAAGGACTAAATTATCATAGAGGCTATGGTGACTGGTTCATAGTCATAACATGGTGTGATCATGTGTCAAGTCAACCCAAACAAAGCATCAAAGGAGAATCCCACAATACTATGCTTTTGTATGCTAAAACAACGCATGATTCCTTCAAGGCATACTAATAAATCCCAATTGTTTGGAACAAGTCATGCTACAACAATAATCGCTAAGCATAAAGTCAAAACAACACCTAGCATGACATGCTAAAATCTAAGTCACAATCAAAGCAAGCTCCTCTTGTACTACTCAAGCAAGAACTTTCTACTCCTCTCCAACACCAATCAACTTATTTGAAACAACACAGCGAGAATGGAGGTCCAAACTAATTTATTCAAGCAAACTAAGCAAACAAAACGAAAACTAAGACACTCCAAGAACAACACAACAGTGCATAAACAATAAAAACAAAGTGTCTAGAAATACCTAAGCTTTTTATTGATGAAGAAGGGGATACCTTGGGCATCCCCAAGCTTTGATGCTTGTGCCTCTTGAATATTTCTTGGGGTTACATGGAGTGGCATCCCCAAACTTGAGATTTTGTCCATTCTTCATCTCATTACATCATTCTTTCTCTACATCTGAAAATTTTCCTTCATACAAAACTTCACACAATCTTAATTAGCAACATTAGTGTATTCAAAAGAAAATAGACCCTTGGGTCTAGCTTTAAAATAGAAAATATTTCACTAAAAACACAAGATACCGTAGCAATTCCCTCAAAAATCTCAATTTCCCAAAACAACCCAAAAAGGAATCAATAAGAAGCAAATGCAAATAATGACAGAAATCTGTCAAAACAGACCAGCAGGTAAAAACCGATTTTTTTGAAGACCTTCTGTTGCTCAAATCAAAATGTGTTGAACTAACGGAAGTTAGCTAAAATCCGAGGGATTTATTCGCAAAATATCAGCTCAATCCGACTTCTAGAGATTCCTCACGAATGTTTACGGTGGTGCACAAAAATCTGTTTCGGGACATCAACTCTCCAAATCTTAATTTCCTCTCATTAGAGATTATTCTTGGCACAAAAAGCAAACAAAAAGGATAAGGAGAGGTCATTACTGATGTAATAACTTCCAAGACTCAAGAAAACTCTTGGGTTATCTCCCAACAATTACTTTTTTAACGCCTTTAAGTTAGGCACAAGAAGCAAGAATCAAGTATTTTCAAATGAAGAATTAAGATCAATACTTGAAATCTCTTCAACTAGGAAAGGTATCTCATCCAAATGAGTTTTGGAGGATCCCTACTCATCTCTCCTTGGTTCACTACTTTCATCAAAAGGATTTTCAGGAATAATTCAATCAAAATTCTTTTCTAAGGCTTCATGTATTCCTACAAGTTTAAAAGGTATGGGTATCTTAATTTCCTCACTATGCTTGGTTTTATCTAAGGTACCCATAACATATACACATGAGCCTAGCATAATAAAACGTTCAAAAACCTTCTTGGCTTCCTTAGCAACATCATTGAACTCTTTTAGTAGAGCTTCTAGGATAAAATCTCTCTTTTCAGGATCCTCTTCTTCTTTTAGTTTGAGAAACAAAATTTGCATCTTGGGGTTAAGGTTAACAAACCTAGCCTCCAACATATGAACTAAAGAAGCTGTAGTAATTTCATAATTAGGAGCAAGTTCTGCTATAGATCTATCCTCAATATCCTCATGTTTGCTAACATGATTGAAGAATTCTTCAATATTTTCTTTCCCAATTATAGAGCCACTACCTAATGAAAGGTCCTTTAGGGTGAACTTAGGAATCAACATGGTGAGCTAGAGCAAGGTGAAAACTAGAGTAGGAACTAATTGTTTTGTGTTTTTATAAGAGAAAGCAAACCAAACTAAACTATTTTTTTGGAGCTTTTGATAAAAAGAGGCAAACAAAACCAAGCAAAAGAAACTAAGCAAAAACAAAAACAAAGTAAAGAGAAAGGTTGTGAAGGACTCCCCTTGTGAATACGTCCTTAGCCTCCCCAGCAACAACGCCAAAAAAGCTTGTTGGCGTGTTATTGGCGCCTTGTTGGGAGACCCGAAGAGAAAGGTGTGATGAACACAATAGCAAGTTTCCCTCAGTAAGAAATCGAGGTTATCAAACTAGTAGGAGGAAGTAAATGACTCAAACGTGTTGCTAGCAACTTGGAGACCTACACAACACAAACTCAAGATTTTGACCCAACGAATAGTGAGGTTGTCAACCTCACTCGTTTGCTGTAACAAATGATTAACTGTATGGTGTGGAAGGATGGTGGTTTGTAGCAAGTAAACAGTAACAGTGGAAGATGTGTCAATGGTAAAGATTGGACCGGGGTCCATAGTTCACTAGAGGTGTTCTTATTAAGATAAACAAACATGGCATGCTGGGTAAACAAATTACAGCAGGGCAATTAACAAGACTGAGCAAGGCATAACAATGCAATACTAGACATTCATGATCCTATGAGATTCGATTGGGAAATACAACAAGATACATAGACCGCCATCCAAGCTCTATCTGACTACTAATCACCTCATCAATCATCCATCTCCCCCCTCCCAATTAAGTTGCAAGCAAGATAAAAAAGAAAAGAGAAAAGAAAGTAAAATAATAAACAACTTGTTCCATCATTTGTTAGAAGTGTGGCAACAACACCTCTACAAACTCAGAGATTCTTGTCACTTCCTTTAGATAAAATAGAGGCATGAACCCACTATCTAGCATAAATACCCCCTCTTGGAGTCACTAGCATCTACTTGGCCAAGATATCTACTAGAAACGGAGAGCATGCAAGATCACAAACAACACAGACATGATAGAATCAATAAGACAAAACCATTAATCAATCTTACATAGTAATCTCAATATCCATCGAATCCCCGCAAACACAACATGCATGATTACAAATAGATGATCTTAATCATGAATGGAGCTCACAAGATCTAAACATGATAGCACAAAGGAGGAGATACAAACATCTAGCTACTACATGGACCCGTAGTCCAAGGTGGAACTACTCACACTTCATACAGGAGGCTGGGATGATGAAGAAGAAGGCCTCTGGGATGATCTCCCCTCAAGCAGGGTGCCAGGAAGAGCTTCAGATCCCCCCGATCTAGGGACGATGGTTGCGGCGGCTACAGACGGTTTCGTGGAATATTGATCGGGTTCTTAGGGATTATGCATCGGGGGGGTCTTTATAGGCGTAGAGGCGTGGAAGGGGGCGGCCAGGGTGGTCACACCCCCAGGCGCGGCTAACCCTAGCCCGCGCCGCCAGGGTTGTGCCCCCCTGGTGCCTCCCCTCCGTCTCATAATCTGGCTCCATGTTCCCCACGGTAAAATAGTGACTTTGGCTTTTGTCCCGTCCGATTTCGAGAATATTGATTTTCTGGCTTTCTGGAACCAAAAATAGAAGAAAACAGGTAACTGACACTGTGGCATCTTGTTAAAAGGTTAGTACCAGAAAACATATAAAAACATCCTCAAAGTGTAGACAAAGCAAAGCAAAGTAGGTACTAAACAAGCATGGAACATCAAAAAAATTAGATACGTTTCCGACGTATCACTCCGGGGGCAACTCCCCATCCAGGCAGGGTGCCGGAACAGAGACTTCTGTCCCCCGAATCTCTTCTTTGGTGGCGGAGGCGCTGCGGAATTTTTGTGGATTGATGCCGATTGATCTAGGGTTTCTACATCAGGGAGAATATATAGGCGGAAGGGCAAGGTCAGTGGGCGCCCGAGGGGCCCACACCACCTGGTGGCGCCACCTAGGGTGGGCCCGTGCCCACCTCGTGGCCTGATACGTCGGAAACGTATCTATAATTTTTGATGTTGCATGCTTGTTTAGTATCTACTTTGCTTTGCTTTGTCTACACTTTGAGGTGCTTTTTACATGTTTTCTGGTACTAACCTATTAACAAGTTGCCACAGTGCCAGTTGCCTGTTTTCTGCAGTTTTTGGTTCCAGAAAAGTTAGTAAAGAAATATTCTCGAAATTGGACGGGACAAACGTCAAAGTCAATAACTTTCCGTGGGGAACAAGAAGTCCAAAGGGGATACGGAGGCGTGCCAGGGCGCCCGCACCCCCCCTAGGCACGGGTGGGCCCTGCCCCGCGCCTAGTCAGGGTGTGGGGCCCTTGGCCACCGCGTCGGCCTCCCCCTTCGCCTATTAGAAGCCCCCGATGCAGAAACCCTAAGTACCCAATCAAATCTTCACGAAACCTTCTATAGCCGCCGCCATCGTCTTCCCTAGATCGGGGGGGGGGGGGATCTGAAGTTCTTCCCGGCACCCTGCCGGAGGGGAGATCATCCCGGAGGCTTCTCTCCGGTATGATGCGTGAGTAGTTCCACCTTGTACTATGGGTCCACGTAGTAGCTATATGGTTGTATCTCCTCCTTGTGCTTTCATGTATAGATCTTGTGAGCTCTGTTCATGATCAAGATCTAATCTATTTGTAATCATGCATGTTGTGTTTGCGGGGATCTTATGGATACTGAGATTATTATGTTGGTTTGATTAATGGTTTTGTCTTATTGATTCTATCATGTCTGTGTTGTTTCTGATCTTGCATGATCCCAGTTGTTAGTAGCTATCTTGGCTGAGTAGTTGCTAGTGACTCCAAGAGGGGGTATTTATGCTCGATAGTGGGTTCATGCCTCTAGTTTCCAAGGGAAGTGACAATAATCTCTTCAGTTGTAGATGTGTTGTTGCTACTAGGGAGAAAACAACAGTCTCTTGTTCATGGAACATGTGGACTATTTACCTTACACACTTTGCTTAAAGAAGTTGTCTGTTGCTTGCAACTTAATACTGGAGGGGGTTCGGATGATAACCTGAAGGTGGACTTCTAGTCATAGATGCAGTTGTATGGCGGTCTATGTATCTTGTTGTATTGCCCAATCGAATATCATATGATCTTTCTGAATAGTAATTGGATTGTTATGCCTTGCTCAGTTCCTGTCAATTGCCCTGCTGTTATTTTGTTTACCCTTCATGCCATGTTGTTTATCTAAGGAGAGCACCTCTAGTGAACTATGGACCCCCGGTCCAATGTTTACCATTGATACATCTTCCACTATTACTTGTTTACTTGCTGCAAACCACCTTTACCTTCCACATCGTACGTTTAATCCTTTGTTACAGCAAACCGGTGTGCTTGAAAACCTCACTGATTCGTTGGGGCAAAGTCTTGAGTTAGTGGTGTGCAGGTCTCCACGTTGCTTGCAACACCTGTGTGACGTTTCCTTCCTCCTACTGGTTCGATAACCTCGGTTTCTTACTGAGGGAAAACTTGATGCTGTGCTGCTTCACACCTTGCCCTTGGGGTTCCCAATGAAGCGCTCCTACATCAACTCAGCGCTGCATCAAGCTTTTCTGGCGCCATTGCCGGGGAGGATAAGGACGTCTTCACAAGGGGAGTCCTTCACTTCCTTTCTCTTTACTTTGTTTTTAGTTTGCTTTGTTTCTTTTGCTTGGTTTTGTTTGCCTCTTTCCAAAAAACCCAAAAAAAATTAGTCTAGTTTGGTTTGCTTGCTTTATTCAAAAACACAAAAAAATTAGTTCCTACTCTAGTTGCCACCTTGTTCTAGCTCACCATGTTGATCCCCAAGTTCACCCCGAAGGACATCTCTATAGGTAGTGGCTCCATAATTGGTAAAGACAATATTGAAGAATTCTTTAATCATGTTAGCAAGCATGAGGATATTGAGGATAGATCTATAGCGGAACTTGCTCCTAATTATGAAATTGCTGCAGCTTCTTTAGTTCATATGTTGGAGGCTAGGTTTGTTAAACTTAACCCCATGATGCAAATTTTGTTCCGAAAACTAAAAGTAGAAAAGAATGCAGAAAAGAGAGAGTTTATTCTTAAAACTTTACTCAAAGAGTTCCATGATGTTGTTAATGAAGCCAAAAAGGTCTTTGAGCATTTTAATATGCTAGGCTCATGTGTAGATGTTGTGGGTACTTCAACTAAAACCAATCCCAAAGATGAATTTAAGATACCCATACCCTTTAAGCTTGTTGGGATGCATGAGGCCTTTGAAAATAATTTTGATTGGATTGTTCCTGAAAATTCTTTTGATGAAAGTAGTAAACCAAAGAGAAATGAGAAGGGATCCTCCAAAATTCATTTGGATGAGATACCTCTCATAGTTGAAGACTTTGCAAGTATTGATCTCAATTCTTCATTTGAAAACAGTTGATTCTTCTTGCTTCTTGTGCCAAACTTAAAGGCGTTAAAGAGAAGTACTTGTTGGGAGATAACCCAAGAGTTTCCTTGAGTCTTGGAAGTTATTACTAGGGCTGGAATTCGAGCCGAGCCGAGCCAACTCGACTCGACTCGCTAAAGCTCGTTCAACTAACGAGTTAGCTCGACTCAGCTCGTTTACAGAACGAGCTCATATTTGAAACTCAGCTCAACTCGGTAAACTCACGAGTAGCTCGTTTAGATTGTTATAAGTTATGAATATGAGCACATATAAGAAAACTAGTAATTATTCTACTAATTTAAAACTAGAACAATAATAGTACTTCCATAATAGCACGAAGGAAGATCAATAAAAAATATAGTAACTCTACGCCATTACAGCTTCAAGAAACATTCATAGTATGACACTTATCTATGAAAATTTTCAAACTCTATATTTGAACGAGTTTAATGAGCTAAATGAGTAGCTCGCGAGTAGCTCATTTAGCTTGGGTGAACAAACAAGCTCAAATAAAAAACTTGGCTCGACTCGTTAGATACCGAGTTCGAGCCGAGTCGAGCTATATCACGAGTTACTCATTTAGCTCGTGAGTTTCGAGTTATAATTCCAGACCTAGTTATTACTTCAGTAATTACCTCTCCTTATCATTTTTGTTTTCCTTTTGTGCCAAGAATGACCTCTAATAAGAGGAAAGTAAGATTTGGGGAGTTGTTGTCCCGAAACAGATTTCTGTCCTCTAGAAAAAAAATTCGTGAGGAGTCTCTGTAACTCGGATTGAGATGAAAATTTATGAATAAATCCCCCAGTATGTTAGCTAACTTTAGTTAGTTTAACACTTTTTAATTTTAGGAACAGAAGATGTTCGAAAAAATCGGTTTCTACCTACTGGTCTGTTTTGACAAATTTCTTCCATTATTTGCATTTGCTTCTTATTGATTCATTTTTGAGTTCTCTTTAGGTGAATTGAGCTTTCTGAAGGAGTTACTACAGTAGATTGTGTTTTTAGTGAAAATCCTTGCTGTTCCAAAGCTTTGATATAGGTCTAATATCTTTTGAATACACTAATGTTGCTAACGAAGATTGTGTGAAGTTTTGTATGAAGGAAAAATTTCAGGTGTAGAGAGAGAATGATGCAATGAGATGAAGAATGGACAAAAGCTCAAGCATGGGGATGCCACCATGGTGTCACCCTAAGAAATATCCAAGAGTTACAAGCGTCAAAGCTTAGGGATGCCCAAGGCATCCCCTTCTTCATCAATAAAAAGCTCAGGTCTGTTTAGACACTTCGTTTTTATTGTTTCATGCATAGTTGTGTTGTTTTTGGAACATCTTAATTTTATTTTGCTTTGCTTAGGTTGTTTAGTTTGCTTGAATAAAGTAGTTTGTACCCCCATTCTCGCTGTGTTGTTTTGCAAATAAGTTGCTTGGTGTTGGAAATGAGTAGTAAGTTCTTGCTTGTAAGTGCAAGAGGAGCTTGCATTGACTGTGACTTAGACTTTAGCATGACATGATAGGTGTTGTTTTGAACTTATGCTTAGTGATTATTTCTGTAGCATGTCTTGTTCCAAACAATTGGGATTTCTTAGTGTGCCTTGAAGAAATTATGCGTTGTTTTAGCATGCAAAAGCATAGTATTGTGGTATTCTCCTTTGATGATTTGCTTGGGTTGACTTGGCACATGCTCACACCATGTTATGACTATGACAAGTTACCATAGCCTCTATGATCATTTATGCCTTGACTTGTAGTACCACTCTATGCTTTGATTAGTAATGCTTTGTTGCACTTCATGATTATGACCATTATTGCTCTCTTAGTTGGTTGCTCTTAGTCTTTTGCTAGCCTCCACTTGTATGAGTAAGATCTACTCATGCTTCCAACTTCCAAGAAACCAAGTTATTCCGAAGTGTCCACTATAAAATCCTATGCATGGTGTGTTACACCATTCCAAGTATATCCTTGCTTTCAGCTATCTTCCAATTAAAAACATTTTGTTATGTGATAACTTAGTGATTAAAGCCCTCACAAACTTGATGGCACACTTTATATTCTTTGCCCCTAATAAACTTGAAACATTGTGTCTTATATGTTGTATATGCTTGCACTTATACGTTGTAATTAGCAGAACCGTGCTGTAACGGGGAACGTTTTCAACATTGCACTTGTACTTTGTACTCAGTTGATATCATGCTCTTTTGTCTATGGATGTCACCGGTGTGAAATAATAGGGAACTTGTAAGTTGATGGAGTTTGTATCCTGTGTTAGAGAAACGCCTGGCCGCTACCTAAGCCATGCCTAATCATGGTGCAAACTTGCAGCATCACCATCGTGACATCTATGAAGCACTCTTCTTATGAAAAAAAGAGACACATTTAGAAAAGAGGAAAGAGAGAAAAAAGCACCATATTCCCATGGTAAATAAGAAGATTGCTGAGATGCTCATTGTCTGCTTGCCTTGTCATTTTGGTTATGGGAAAGCTCCTGTACCATGTTCAAGGGGTACCCCATTGGCGGTTCTCAATGATATGCAAATACTTACAATGACAAGAACTTACAGGTGACTAAAGTTGAGTAGCATGAGGTGTGGCCCTCGTATTCAAGGGACTTGGGATTGCCAACTTATACTTCGTCAAGCATATACTCCATCTTTGTTCACTTTAACCTTAATCACTTCAAGATGCTTATGATAGGGGCAATGAGGGGTGAAAGCTAACACGTACCATAATTTTTGGAAGCTCTTTTTGAAACTTGAAATCCCTGCTTCCTTTATAAAAGGCTTTTCTTCCACTATTATTTGAGTCTCCACCTTCTACCTTTAGGCACCATTAAGAGAGCATAGCTGTCATTTTGTGTGTAGTGTTCCAAAGCTTATTGATTGATGCATATTGTGATATTACTTGTTCTTGTGCTATTTGTTTCTAGTCACCCTTGTGAACTTTGAAGGTGTCCTATGCGTCTATTTGCTACTCTATGAGGGATAAGCTGATTGCCACTATGCTATGTTTTCTGTATGTGAAACGAACAAACGTTTTTCAATGCATGTTATTCATGATCTTTGTTTGTAGCCTTTCATGTTGCATGCATAGTTACTATGTCCTATTGTTAGAACTCCATCTTTCATTCACATGTTTAGAGTTATTTGATCCCAACTTCAATGCTTGCGAATGGTTAGATATTCATTGTGAAGGTGCATGTCACCTAAAAAAATATTCTTTTTATCACTTACCTACTCGAGGACAAGCAGGAGTTAAGCTTGGGGATGCTTGATACGTCGGAAACGTATTTATAATTTTTGATGCTCCATGCTTGTTTAGTATCTACTTTGCTTTGCTTTGTCTACACTTTGAGGTGCTTTTTACATGTTTTCTAGTACTAACCTATTAACAGGTTGCCACAGTGCCAGTTGCTTGTTTTCTGCTGTTTTTGGTTCCAAAAAAGTTAGTAAAGAAATATTCTCGGAATTGGACATGACAAATGTCAAAGTCAATAACTTTCGGTGGGGAACAAGAAGTGCAGAGGGGAGACAGAGAGGCGTGCCAGGGCGCTCGCGCCTCCCTAGGCGCGGGAGGGCCCTGCCACGTGCCTAGGCAGGGTGTGGGGCCCCTGGCCACCGCCTCGGCCCCCCCTTCGCCTATAAGAAGCCCCTGATGCAGAAACCCTAAGTACCCGATAAAATCTCCACGAAACCTTCTGTAGCCGCCGCCACCGTCGTCCCTAGATCAGGGGGATCTGAAGTTCTTCCCGGCACCCTGCTAGAGGGGAGATCATCCCGAAGGCCTTCTCTCCGGTATGATGCGTGAGTAGTTCCACCTTGGACTATGGGTCCATGTAGTATCTAGATGGTTGTATCTCCTCCTTGTGCTTTCATGTATAGATCTTGTGAGCTCCGTTCATGATCAAGATCTAATCTATTTGTAATCATGCATGTTGTGTTTGCGGGGATCCGATGAATATTGAGATTATTATGTTGGTTTGATTAATGGTTTTGTCTTTATGATTCTATCATGTCTGTGTTGTTTATGATCTTGCATGCTCTCCGTTGTTAGTAGCTATCTTGTCCAAGTAGTTGCTAGTGACTCCAAGAGGGGGTATTTATGCTTGATAGTGGGTTCGTGCCTCTAGTTTCCAAGGGAAGTGACAATAATATCTTCGGTTGTAGATGTGCTGTTGATACTAGGGAGAAAACAACGGTCTCTTGTTTATGGAACATGTGGACCGTTTACCTTACACACTTTGCTTAAAGCAGTTGTCTGCTGCTTGCAACTTAATACTGGAGGGGGTTCGGATGATAACCTAAAGGTGGACTTCTAGTCATAGATGCAGTTGGATGGCGGTCTATGTATCTTGTTGTATTGCCCAATTTAATCTCATAGGATCTTTCTGACTAGTAATTGCATTGTTATACCTTGCTCAGTTCCTGTCAATTGCCCTGCTGTAATTTGTTTACCCTTCATGCCATGTTGTTTATATAAGGAGAACACCTCTAGTGAACTATGGACCCCGGTCCAATCTTTACCATTAATAAATCTTCCACTGTTACTTGTTTACTTGCTGCAAACCACCTTTACCTTCCACACCATACGTTTAATCCTTTTTTAAAACAAACCGGTGAGCTTGACAACCTCACTGATTCGTTGGGGCAAAGTCTTGAGTTTGTGTTGTGTAGGTCTCCGCGTTGCTTGTAACACATGTGTGACGTTTCCTTCCTCCTACTGGTTCGATAACCTCGGTTTCTTACTGAGGGAAAACTTGCTGCTGTGTTGCTTCACACCTTGCTCTTGGGGTTCCCAACGAAGCGCTCCTACATCAACTCAGCACTGCATCATGGCCTCTCTTTGGTTGCCCTTTGGTCTCCGTGTTCGCTCCGGTAAAATATTGAATTTGGCTTTTGTACCGTCCAATTCCGAAAATATTTATTTACTAGCTTTCCTGAAACCAAAAGCAGTAGAGAACAGGCAACTGGCACTGCGACATCTTGTTAATAGGTTAGTCCCAGAAAATGTATAAAAATACCTCAAAGAGCAAATAAAACATAAGAAATTCGATACAAACAAGCATGGATCATCAAAAATTATAGATACGTTTATGACGTAACAATCATCTCCAAGCTTAACTCTTGCTCGTCCTCGAGTAGGTAAGTGATAAAAAGAATAATTTTTGAGGTGACATGCACCATCAAAATCTTGATCAAACTATTTGCAAAGCATTGAAAGTTGGGATCAAAGTACTCTAAACATGAGCATGAAAGATGTAGTTCTAACAATAAGACATAGAAACTATGTTGTAACATGAAAAAGGTACTGATACGTCGTAAACGTATCTATAATTTTTTATGCTCCATGCTTGTTTTATATCATTTGTCTTATGTTTTGTCTACACTTTGAGGTATTTTTATACACTTTCTGGAACTAACCTATTGACAAGATGCCACAGTGCGAGTTGCCTGTTTTCTGCTGTTTTTGGTTCCAGAAAAGGCAGAAAATGAATATTCTCGGAATTGTACGGGACAAAAGACAATCTTCCTATTTTTCCGGAGCAACAGGGAACCACGAAGCAGAGATGGAGGAGGACACCAGGGTGGCCACACCCTAGGTGGGCGTGGGCCAGCCCTGGTGGCGCCCATAGGGGGTGTGGGCCCTTGGCCCTCCACCGACCTTGCCACCTTCGCCTATAAGAATCCTCCGACCCAAAAACCCTGGATCATTGACCAGAAAGCCATGAAAAGTTCCGCAGCACTTCCGCCACCGAAGGGGAGATTCGGGGGCAGAAGTCTTTGTTCCGGCACCCTGCCGAGACGGGGAAGTGCCCCCGGAGCCATCTCCTTCGATCTCCATCACCATCTCCATCACCGTTGCTGATTCCCATGATGAGGAGGGAGTAGTTCTTCCTCGAGGCTAAGGGCTCTACCGATAGCTATGTGTTCATCTCTCTCTTTCTCTATGGATGATCATATTGTGATAATGGGCTTTGTAATCAAGTAGATATACTTTGCTACTCAAGTGCTTCAATAGATCTCTGTTCTCCCCACGTGTGTGAAAGTCACAGCGTGCATGCCGTGGTGGCACTTAGGAAAAAGTTCATAAATATTTATCATGATTATATTTTTAGTTGGTTATCTTTATGAAATTTTGGTGTTTGTCGGAACTATCTAGCGCTCAAGGTGATAGTGTGGGGTTATCTAGATTGGGAAAGACGGACTTTGAGGAGTGATGTTATAGCCCTACCATGGATTAGAGTGTCCAACCGGAGAGTAGTTAGGGTAGTATCATGAAGATAATATATTTATTGAGAGTGTTCACTAGTGAAAGTATGATCCCTATGCCTTGTTTCTAAACATTGAAACACCGTTCACAACTAGATCTGTTGCATGTTTGCTTGTTCCCATATTTGTTTTCTTGCGTTTAATCTCTTGCACGCCATCAGAGTCTTTTCTGGTGCCATCACGGGGAACTACAGGACAGTTTCAACCTTTTATTCCCGTCAAGCTCTTTTCTGGCACCATTGCCTTATAATCATCCATACCGCTTGTATTTCACTATCTATTCGCCGAACTAGTGCACATATACACCTAACAAGTGTATTGGGTGTGTTGGGGACACAAGAGACTTCTTGTATCTTGATTGCAAGGTTGTTTGAGAGGGATACCATTGACCACTTCCTCCCTGAGTTCGATAAACCTTGGGTAATCCACTTAAGGGAAACTTGATGCTGTTCTACAAACCTCTGCACTTGGAGGCCCAACAACTATCTACAAGAATAGAAGTGTGTAAACATCATGTACAAACAAAGATCATGAATAACAATGCATTGAAATACGTTTGTTTGTTTCACATATAGAAAACCTAACATATGTGGTATTCAGCTTGTCCCTCATGGAATAGCAAAACATAAATGCATAGGACACCTTCAAAGTTCATAAGGGTGACTAGATAGAAATAATTTAATAACAAGCAATACCAACATTATGAATCAATCAATAAGTTTTGAGACAATGCACATAGAACTAAGAATGACAACTATGCTCTCTTAATTGGTGCCTAAAGGTAGAAGATGGAGACTCAATATAATGGTAGGAAGAAAGGCCCTTCGTAGAGGAAAGCAGGGATTTCAAGTTTCATAAGGAGCTTCCAAAAATTATGGTACTTGTTAGCTTTCATCTCTCATTGTCCCTATCATAAGCATCTTGAAGTGATTAAGGTTAAAGTGAAACAAATATGGAGTATATTCTTGAAAAATCATAAGTTGGCAATCTCATGTCCCTTGAGTACGAGGATCGTTCCACATGCTACTCAACTTTAATCACAAGCAAGTTCTTGTCATTGTAAGTATATGCTAATTCCCAACTTATAAGTGCAAGCATATACAACATAGATGGCACAATGGTTCAAGTTTATTAGGTGCAAGAAATAAAGTTTGCCATCAAGTTTGTGAGAGATTTAATCACTAATTTTCACATAACAAGTTTAATTTGGAAGATAGATAAAACATGAATATACTTGGAATGGTCTAACACACCATGCATAGGAATTTATAGTGGACTCTTTGGAATAACTTGGTTTCTAGGGAGTTGGATGCATGAGTAGAGCTTACTCGGTACAAGTGGAGGCTAGCAAAAGATTGGGAGCAACCAACTAAAAGAGCAATAATGGCCATAATCATGTAGAGCAACAAAACATTATCAGTTAAAGCATAAAGTGGCATCACAAGTCAAAAACTAAATGATCATAGAGCCTAAGGTGACTGGTTCATAGTTATAACATGGTGTAAGCATGTGCCAAGTCAACCCAAATAAAACATCAAAGGATAATACCACAATATTATGCTTTTGTATGCTAAAACAACACATGATTCTTTCAAGGCACATTAAGCAATATCAATTGTTTGGAACAAGTCATGCTATAGCAATAATCACTAAGCATAAAGTCAAAGCAACATCTAGCATGACATGATAAAGACTAAGCCACGGTCAAGACACGCTTCCTTTTGTACCACTATAAGCATGAAACTCTCTACTCTTCTCCAACACCAATCAACTTATTTGAAATAACTCACAAGGATAATAATCAATAAAGATCAGTGATATTGTCTCACAAATCCAGAAAGAAGAACCAAAAAGTTCTAAGCTGAAATCACAAGAAAACTAAGGCTACACACAGTTCTAGCAAAAGAGAACACTCACAAAACAATAATGAAAACTAGAGTGTTCTAAACAATGAAAACGGAGTGTGTCTCTCTCCAAAAGAAGTGCGCTGGGATCCAACCAACTTATTGCAGCAAACAAAGCAAAATAAAACTAAAAACAAAAACAAAAACAAAAACAAAGACGCGCCAAGAACAACACAATAGTGCATGAAACAATAAAAAATAAAGTGTCTAGAAAGAAGACCTGAGATTTTTATTGATGAAGAAGGGGATGCCTTGGGCATCCCCAAGATTTGACGCTTGTACCTCTTGAACATTTCTTGGGGTGGCATCCCCAAGCTTGAGCTTTTGTCCATTCTTCATCTCATCATATCATTCTTCCCCTACACTTGAAAATTTCCTTCATACAAAACTTCACACAATCTTCATTAGCAACATTAGTGTATTCAAGATAATAAGTCTTTGGGTTTAGTTTCAATACAAGTAAAACTTACATTAAAACACAAGATACTGTAGAAATTACTTTTAAAAGCTCAAGTTATCAAGGAGAACTCAAAAAGAAACTAATTAAGAGGCAAATGAAAATAATGGCAGAAATCTGTCAAAACATACCAGCGGGTAAAAACCCGATTTTTTCGAAGACCTTCTGTTTCTCAAATCGAAAAGTGTTGAACTAATGAAAGTTATATAACAACCTGGGTCATAATCTCAGAAAACTACAGCTCAATCTGACATACAAAGATGTTTCACGAATTTTTACAGTGAAGCACAAAAATCTGTTTCAGGACAACAACTTCCCCAAATCTTACTTCTCTCTCATTAGAGGTTATTCTTGGCACAAAAACCACACAAAAAGGATAAGGAGAGGTTATTACATAAGTAATAACTTCCAAGACTTAACAAAAGAAAAACCTGACGAAATTTGGGCTATCTCCCAATAAGTACTTTTCTTTAATGCCTTTAAGTTAGACTTGATAGTTTGAGAAGATGCTCACATAAGAAATATGAATTGAAGTAAAAGAGAGAATCAAGAAGAAAATACAAAACACATTTAATTCTAATCCACTTCCTATGAAAAATAATCTTGTAAAGAAACAAGTCATGAAAGCATAAAACAACAAGCATAGGAATGAAGGGAATATGCCCTGAGAGGCAATAATAAAGTGTTTATTATGTGTATTCCAAGTATATGATAGATGTTTATTTTTCATGCTATAATTGTATTAATACGGAAACATTAATACATGTGTGTTTAATAAACAAACAGAAAGTTCCTAGTTATGCCTCTCTCATAAACTAGCTCGTTGATTAACAAGATGATCAAGGTTTCCTGATCATGGACATTGGATGTTGTTAATAACGTGATCACAACATTAGTGTAATGGTGTGATGAACATTCATCCAAAGTATAGCATTACAATCAAATTCATTGAGTTTATATTGGTATAACAACTTATGAAGTAATCCTAATCCTTAGACCATGAGATCATGTCAATCACTAACACCGGAAGAGTTTCTTGATAACATCAAACATCACACCGTAACAGGGTGATTATAAAGATGGGTTCAGAACTAATAAAGTGTTATGTTGAGGCCCATGGATCGAGAGTGGATTTTGTTAATCCCGATGACGGATAGATATACTGTAGAGGGAGTGTCCCAACCTTTAAACAATATAAGGTGGAGTCCCCTGTGTTTACAATGCTAGTCCCTGGATCAATAGCTAGCATCCACAGTTAAGATGTAATATCAAGAAACAAAGGTCATAATATAACTTTATAACCAGGAATAACATAATTTTATTACATCATACATAGCTTATTTGGCTATTACATTACATTGCATCGGAATAACTATAGTCATGGGTCCTTCATCTTCAAAGTGCCACAGGCAGATGTTGGTTGTAGACTTTGTAATCCTAATCAATCAATCTTCACTAAAATCAATCAAACCTTCAACATTACAAGTTACAGCCACAAGGGTCAATACATTTGAATTGTATTGGCAAGTTTCACTACTATGTAGAATATAAGTGGATCCTATCATTACATGCATGTTTGGCTAAGTAGAGTTTTAGGCTCATTTGCATAAAGCAATAATTTATCCTATCTTTTCAAAATGGTTTTGGTCCTTTGTCAAATCTCCTTTTCCAAGTTCCTTGAACTCCTTGGTAGAAACTCAAGTGTTCAAGTCCTTGTCAAAATCCCTTGAGCTCCTTGGTAACCCCAAGTGCATCAAGTTTTATCAAAATCTCATGAGTTCCTTGGTAACCCCAAGTGCATCAAGTTTTATCAAAATCTCATGAGTTCCTTGGTAACCCCAAGTGTTCATGTTTTCATCTCTTGAGTTCCTTGGTAACCCCAAGTACATCAAGTTTTATCAAAGTCTCTTGTGCTCCTTGGTAAACCCAAGTGCATCAAGTCTTTAAAAGTTTTCTTTTAGAAATTAGAATGTCGAGATCTCCCATAGCTTCAAACTTTAGTTGCTCAGTATTGTCCATAACCGGGGACACGGCTAAGTACTTAGATTTTATTATCTTCTGCAGAAGGAGTACACTTTACCCACATGTCACAATCCCATCCTTTTGCCACCAGTGGCTGCTGGATTAGTGCTCACCAAGATGGAGTACCGGCAGATTGAGAATGTGACGAAGTCTTTCCAAAGGGTCCTCCCATACATCATTGCTAGCTTTGTCAACAGCACCCATGTAGGATTCCAGGTTCCCATGTCCAGTAAACTGAAGACAATGTATGGGTCTCCCCAATGTAGTTGACTAAGCCAGAGACATAATAGCATGTGGTTGCACACGAAAGCCACAATTGGAGAAACATGTTCAATCTCTAAGTTTCCTGGGTGGTTTCCTTTGGAGCACAACACAAAGAGATTGCCATAGACATGGTTCCTTTTGTTGCCACCTTCTCCAAAACTCAAAGTATCCTTGGCCACCCAGGTGGTTCATTGAGTCCTTGTTTTATTATATAAAAAAACACAAGTCCTTTTCTCAACTTCATAAAATCTCAACATGTATCTCTTTTCAAAATATAGCATGGCTAAGCATGTAACAACTACAATGTTTTCACTAAGGAATGTATAGGGAATCCTATTAGGATTTAGCATAGCATAAGTATAGAAATTCTTTTCATGCATGTTTTCAAAATCCACTAAGTATAATGAAAATAGTAGGACTTTAGATGATAGTGTAACTTGCCTTTTTGGTAGGGAATGGTGGTTCACTCCTTGATCTTGCTAGTCTCACACTTTTCTAACTTCACTACAATCAATCAAGCAAACACAATATCAACAAGCATTCGAAACCAATAATCAATCAACAATTCACACACACAAAACAATGGGATCTAAGTCATGCATGCAAGCATGCAAGAGATGGTTCTATTTGCAAAGATGGTCTCCACTAGGCTTCTAAACTTGGTAAGGTTCAAAGTGGTCATTTTCCAAAGTGGCAAAGTCATTTGCAAAAGGGTTTTGTCCAAAAACCATTTTTAAATCCATTCATTATTTTATGTGGTGGAAAACATTTTTATCAAAGCAACAACTTTAAGTTGTTCACCAAATAAGTTTCTAATTCCCAAAACTTGGTGCTTAGGTCAGTAGGTTTGATCCAAAACATTTTCCCAAAGTTTTCTTTCCAAAAATATTTTCAAAACAAAAACCATTATTTTTATTTGGCTAGAAATGGGCTAAACCAAATTTTTATTCCTAAACTTTACCAAATTCATTTTCGAAACCATGGGTTGGTTCCTAGGGTCAGTAGGTTCACAACAAACCAATTTGCCAAGGTTTCAAACTTAAAAACATTTTTGAATCATTTTTCTAATCCAAACAAGCATACAAAAGTTTCTGCAAAAACAAATAATCTAACTGTTACTATTTACTAAACTAATTCCATAGTTGGCTAGGTTTTGTTCCACTGATTCCAACGATATAAAGTTTGCAAATTTTGGACGTGTGGATCAAAAGTTACAAAGGTTTGAAAATCACAAACTAATCTGATTTCAAATCTGTTTTTAAACAGAACAGGTGACACGCGGCATGTTTCCATTGGGCGGTACCGCTTCGCGTGGATCACGCTTGGTGGGGCGTTGGATCTAAATAGATCGCACGGTTCTGGAAGCGTACCCCTTCGCGGCTTAAGTGATCTATCACAAGCGTCGGATCAAGATCCTACGGTGCTAGCGTCTTTGGACCATATCTGGCGGCGGTGGCTAGAGCGGCGGTCGGCGATGGCGGCGCTGGAGAAATAGGAAACGGGGAAGGATGGGAAGGTGCTCACCGAGATCGCAGGAGGCTGGGGAAGCTCGACGTGGTCTCCTTGGGTCAAGGGGCGCTCTGTCGTGGCGGTAATCGTTCGCCGGAGTTGCTCCTGGCGTCAGGCGGCTCTGGTTGTGCTCGGGGACGGTGCTGTGGTTCACCTCGAGACAAAACGAAGACGCGGTTAGACGTGCAGGATCAAGACAAAGTTGTGTGCGTGAACGAGGTGTGAAGGGGCGCTCTGTTCTTACCAGTAGGCTTCGCCAGAGAAGAAGGCAAACGCGGCGGCGTTCGGGAGCTTGTCGTAGTCGACGCTCTGGGGCGCCCGCAGTCGAATGAAGGGCACAGGCAGGTGCGCCTGAGAGTGGTGAGTGTGCCTGCGTGCTTGTGGGGGCAGGAGGTGGCGAGTGCTGGCCGGAATTTGAGGAGGAAGCTCGTCGGAGTAGCGGCGGTTTGGAGATGATTCCGAGCAGCCTGGTGGCGATGTGGAGTTGGTGTTTGTGGGGAATGAGAGAGGGAGGAGAGGTGCTTAAGTGCGTGTGGTCAGGGGCGAGATTAACGCGGCCATTACTCGTGAATTTACGCGCGGTTGAATGACAGAGAACGGCAGCGAGGTTTGGGGGAGAAGGGGTCGCGCGGGTGAGGAGGATGAACAGGGAGGTGGGGTCCAGTCGTCAGTGAGGATGCGAGAAGGAAAGGAGGTCCACCGGTCAGTCTCTACACGGGTTCAAAAATGAGTATGAAACGTTTTTCTTCGGGGAGGAAAAGTAGGGCTGGTTCTGGGCCTTGTGGGCTCTATCGACTGGGCTGGTCCAGATCCTACTTTTTTTCTGTCTGCTGGCTTTTTTCTTTTTCTATAACTATTTCCTGTTTTGAAATTCAAACAAACAAACAATACTCAAATCAATTCAAACAAACACCAAGCTTTGTGACTTTGAATTTGGTTCTGTTCAGTAACATAAACCAATTTCCAAAACCAAAATAATATTTTATTTTTAGGTCCATTATTAATTAAATAAATAGACCATTGTTATTAAAATCAAATAGGATTTGTTTTATTTAAAAGCTCCTTTTGAATCTAATTATTTTCAAAACACATCAGTAGTTTTTAATTGAGAATACTTGGAAAACTTATTTTTAGAATAAATAAATAAGTTTTAGTGTTTTATTTAAAATGGAAAAAGCCTTTGCTTTTAGTAAAATTTGGATATTAAATCCTTATTATTTTATTTAAACAAACCTTTATTATTTTTATCAAAACAAAACATCAAAAACTTGGCCAAGGTTTTAATTTGGCTCTATAAAATAATCTTTATTTATAAATCTATCTTTCCTTTGAAAACCAATCCTTTTATTAAAAGATTCAAAATAGTAGTTCCCAAATAGTTTTGTTTTCCTTTTAAAATGTTTATCTTTTTAAATCCATTTAGGATTTGTTTAATCCAAATTGGTTTGAAGGTTTCCAATTGGATTCAAAAAGTTTCTTCTCACTCTGAAAATCAAACAAAGTTTTATTTTATTCATTTATTTTTCACATTACAAGATTTGGAAAATCTTGGGATGTGACATATACTCTGGGCCCTCTCGGTGATATCACATTGGTTAGCTTGCAAGCAAGTGATTTGATCACTAGAATGTTATATCATGGTAACGAGAAAAGAGTGCATGTCAGTAACGAGATAAAATTAGGTATGGAGATACCAATGATCGAATCTCGGACATGTAATATATCGCGAAACAAAGGGATTAATATACTAGCGTAAAAGGTTCCGACGATCACAAGAAAGTCATCGTTGAATGTGTGGAAGTCAGTATGGGTCTCCAGATCCCGCTTCTGATTATTGATCCGAGAGGGGTCTCGATCATGTCCGCATTATTCATGAACCGTAGGGTGACACACTTAAGAGACATCGACATTCAATTGGAGCAAAAGTTTCATGCCGGAAAGAATAATAAGCGCAGGAATTTATTTCACTAGATACCGAAACAGGTTTTCGGGTGAAATTGCAGAAAGTCTTTTTGCATGTGAAATAGAATTCTAGCAAGGGGTTATATGTGAATTTTTTTATTAAAGTAATTGACAAAATTCTGAATAAATAAAAAGAGTTTTATTTGATGAGAGTTTGCATTAAATTTGGTGGAAATTTAATAGCAATTTTGAGTGGGATTTTGAGTGGAGGGAAATGAAGAGGTATTTGTGAGTGGAGTGTCCACCCACATGAATGAAGGAGGGGAGGGGGCAGACCCCATGACCGGCGTGTTGGAATTATTCCCTAGAGGCAATAATAAAGATGTTATTATTATAATTCTTGTTCATGATAATGTTTATATTCCATGCTAGAGTTGTATTAAGCGGAAACTTTAATACTTGTGTGGTTTGTGAACAACACCGTGTCCCTAGTACGCCTCTAAGGACTATCTCATTGATTAATGTTGGTTTAGGTTTCCTAACCATGGACATGAGTTGTCAATTAATAATGAGATCATATCATTGGGGAATGATATGGTGGACAGACCCAAACTAAGCGAAGCAATTAGATCGTGTCATCGTGTTCGTCTTTGCGAAGCTTTTCTTATGTCAAATATTGTATTCCTTAGACCATGAGATAATACAACTCCCTGGTATCGGAAGAAAGCTTTGAGGTCATCAAACGTCATCCTATGAGAGGGTGATCATAAAGGTGTCTCTCAGGTGATCGGAAAGTATCTGTTGGGTTATATGTATCGAGATGGGATTTGTACCTCCCAAGTCGGAGAGATATACTTCGGGCCCACTCGGTAATCGATATCAACACCGCTTGCAAGCATGTGGTTAAGGAGTTAATCACAAAGTGATATCGGATTACGGAACAGTAAAGTACTTGCGTGAACGAGATTGAACTAGGTATGATGCAGTCGACGATCAAATCTCGGCAAGTAAAATATCGCGAGACGAAGGGAATATATATATGGGATTGATTGAATCACGGCATCGTGGTTCATCCGATATGATCATCGATGAATGTGTGGGAGTCAATATGGGTGCCTGCACTGCTGTTGATTATTGATAGAAGATCATGTCTGCATATTCTCGAACCCGCAGGGTCACACACTTAACGTGTCTCGACGCTAGGATAGATTGGATAATTGGTTTATGAGTTTTTGTTCGGAGTCTCGGATGGGATCCGAGACATCACGAGAGGTTACAGAGTGGTCCGGAGAATAAGATTCATATAAGGCAGTGCAGTTTTTGGAGTTCGGAATTGTTCCGGGTTAATCGGTATTGTACCGGAAGCTTCTAGAACCTTCCGGAAGGGGACCAACGTGGCCCCACCTTCCGGGAGGGGGCATGGGCCTATGAGGGAGTGCCCTGGCCGCATTGGGCCAGGGGCACAAGGCCCCATAGGGCCCAGCCGGCCAAGAGAGGTTTAAACTCGAGATAGACCTTCTAGAAGGGGGGGGGGGGTTTCCTTGCCCCCCACTCCTTATCCTTTGGGGCCGCCGGTTTGGGCTTGGGGGAGGGGCTAGGGCTGCGCCCCCCCTCTATATAAATAGGGGTGGGGGCGCACCAACCCCACACACCTTCCCCTCCAACCCTAGCCGCCCTGCTGCCCTTCCTCTCTCCCTCCCGACTGTTTGTAGGCGAAGCCCTGCTGCAGAAATTCTCCACCATATACACCACGCCGTCGTGTTGTAGATCCAATCCATATCTCCACCATACTTGCTGGTCTGAGGAAGGAGGAGACGTCGAGGTGCTGCACGTGTGCATCTCACGGAGGCACCGCCACTTGTGGTGCTAGATCGGATCGGATCGCGAGGAGGAGAAGCGAGTACGACTACATCACCCACGTTCAGCGAGCGTTCCATCTGTGAATCTTCAAGGGTATGAAGATCTAATCCAATCTCTCTCGTTGTTTTCATCTCCTAGATTAGATCTTGGCTTTCCCTCTGTTCGCATCCGTAGAAAATTTTGATTTACTATGCCGCGAAACCCTTCACGGCGGCCACCCCCTTGGGTGCCCCCTCCTCCTATAAAAGGCACCCCTCTCCCTCTCTCTCTCACTCACACCTCCTCGTGAAGGATCTCTCTCCCCCTCTAGAATTTATCCCCCATGGTTTCGGACTAGCGAGATACATGTTCCCGGTGGCTATTCGTCAAGAAAGAGTTGTGCTTCCGCTGCATCGTTGGAGCAAGGAGGCGGAGGTTTCTCGGTGCCTTGGACGTCTGGCGAGCATGGATGCGTTGCTGATTTGCGGCACTAGGACTTCCTCTCGATCTTGAGATCGGCAAGAGATCGTCTACATCAACCACGAGTTTAACTCGTTAAGCTTTGTCGGTCTTCAAGGGTATGTTCTCTACGGATATACATATGCCCGTTGTTTGTATCTAGTAGATAGATCTTGGTACATAGTTTTTACCATCGTAGGAAATTTTTTGTTTTCTATGTTGCGAACCCTACAGTGGTATCAGAGCCGGATCTATGCGTAGATGCTTTACACGGGTAGTACACATATGAGTATGTGGGCGATGATGATCATGTTGTTGCTTCTTAGTTGTAATTTTGGATATTGGTGGCATAGTGGGATGAAGCGGCCCGGACAAACTTTACATGTCCTCGCACATGAGACCTGTTCCACGCTTGACATGCAACTAGTTTGCATAAGTGGCTAGCGGGTGTCTGTCTCTCCTACTATAGTCAATATCTATTTTGCAACGAGTTGTCAACAATTTGGTTATCCTCGTTGTGGTTCATGTTCATAGGTAAGAACGGTTCTATCTTTGAAAGCCCAAAGCCACATAAAACTTGCAATGGATAAATTAGAGGCGTCTAGTTTAGATTGTTGCTGGGCTAGTGTTATGATATGGTGATGTTGTAAGTAGAAGTATGATATGATACTCTTACAACACACATAACGTGTAAGTTCCATAGACCTTGGCCTTACACATAAAGGTACGATAGTGATCATACCACGATGCACATGATAGAGATCATATGCGGGAACCATATCATTCCACTAATAAACATGTGATGTTTGATAGCATCTTATATTGCTTGTTTGGCGTTTTATTAGAATAATAAGATGATCCCTCATTTAAATGTCAAGATAAGAATGTGTTCTTCCTTTAGTATGCACCGATTATGTTTTCGTCGCTCCAAGACATCACGTGATGATCGGGTGTTCTTGGATCCACGACCATATTTCGGGTGTAAGACAGTTACACACGCGAATACTAAAGTTCTTACTTGGCGAGACTAGCATGTACATACATGGCCTCGGAACACGGACCGAAAGGTTAAGCATGAGCCATATAGTAGATATGATGCCCATTTGATGCTCGCCTTTGAAGCTACATCGACTCACGTGATGATCGGACTTGGTGTAGTGGATTTGGTTCATGTAATCACCAAAAAGACACGAGGGATGTTTGTTTTGAGTGGGAGTTCATTCGTAATGTGGATTAGATGAACTCAATATATCATAAACTTAGTCTAAACTTTACAAATTCTATTGTAGATGGCACCACCTGCTTTTAATTTCAATGTGTTCATGGAGAAAGAGAAACTTGCAACGAACGGTAGCAACTTTACTGAATGGGCCATGAATTTGAGGATTCTCCTCTCTGCTGCACAAAAGCAATATGTGCTAGAAGCGCCACTAGGCCCCCCACCTTTTGAGGATGCCCCTGACGAGGAGAAGAATGTCTATCAGACTCGTCAAGAGGACGACAACTTAGTTCATTGTGGCATATTGTATGGGCTAGAGCCAGAACTTAGTAAGAGTTTCAAAAACGGTAATGCATTTGATACAATGTGTGAGTTGAAAATGATTTTCGACACACATGCTGCTATAGAGAGCTACAATGCTTCAGAAAAGTTCTTTAGCTGCATGATGGAAGAGCACAACTCCGTAATTGAGCATGTACTCAAGATGTTGGGTTACGCTGATAAGCTTGTGTCCTTGGGAATATCGATTCCCATTGACTTAGGCATCCATCGTGTTCTGCAGTCTCTACCACCTAGCTATAAGAGCTTTGTGATGAAATATAATATGCAAGGCATGAAGAAGTCTCTCCCCGAACTTCTGTCAATGCTTAAAACTGCAGAAGTGGAGATCAAAAGGAACATCAAGTGTTGATGATCAATAAGAACACTGGTTTCAAGAAAGACAAGAAGGGAAAACAAAAGGGAAGTAAGGGCGGCAAGCCAGTTGCCGTGCCTGCAAAGAAACCCCGAGTTGGCCCTAAGTCTGATACCGAGTGCTACTATTGTAAGGGGACTGGCCACTGGAAGTGCAACTGCCCCAAGTATTTGGCATACAAGAAGGTCGGCAAGGCAAACAAAGGTATATATGATATACATGTTATTGATGTGTACTTGACTAGTGCTCGCAGTAGCACCTGGGTATTTGATACCGGTTCAGTTGTTAATATTTGTAACTCGAATCAGGGGCTGCGGAACAAGCGACCGCTAGCAAGGGGTGAGGTCAAGATGCATGTCGGCAATGGATCAAGCGTTGATGTGATCGCCGTCGGAATGCTGCCTCTCCACTTGCCATCGGGATTAGTAATAAACTTGAATAATTGTTATCTGGTGCCTGCACTAAGCATGAACATTGTATCTGGATCGTGTTTGATGCAAAGTGGTTATTCATTTAAATCCGAGAACAATGGTTGTTCTATTTATATGAATGAAATATTTTATGGTCATGCACCGATGATGAATGGTTTATTTCTATTGGATCTCGATAATAATGTTACAAATATTTATAATGTTTATGCTAAAAGGATTAAACTTAATGATGATATATCCGCATATATGTGGCACTGCCGTCTAGGTCATATTGGCGTTAAACGCATGAAGAAGCTCCATTCGGATGGAATTTTGGAATCACTTGATTTTGAATCATTTTGTACATGTGAGCCATGCCTTATGGGCAAGATGACTAGAACGCCGTTTTCCGGTACAATGGAACGGGCGACAGATTTATTGGAAATCATACATTCTGATGTATGTGGTCCAATGAATGTGTCGGTGCGAGGTGGATGTCGTTATTTTGTTACTTTCACGGATGATTTGAGTAGATACGGTTATATCTACTTGATGAAACACAAGTCTGAAACCTTTGAAAAGTTCAAGGAATTTCAGAATGAAGTGGAAAATCATCGTAATAGAAAGATCAAATTTCTACGGTCCGACCGTGGAGGTGAGTATCTAAGTTACGAGTTTAGCACTCACATGAAAGAGTGTGGAATTGTTTCACAACTCACACCTGCCGGAACACCACAGCGAAATGGTGTGTCGGAACGTCGTAATCGTACTTTATTGGATATGGTTCGATCTATGATGTCTCTGACGGACTTGCCGTTGTCATTTTGGGGTTATGCACTAGAAACTGCTGCATTCACTTTAAATCGGGCACCATCTAAATCCATTGAAAAGACACCGTATGAATTGTGGTTTGGAAACAAACCTAAGCTGCCATTTCTTAAAGTTTTGGGATGCGATATTTATGTGAAGAAACTTCAACCGGATAAACTCGAACCCAAAGCGGAAAAATGCGTCTTCATAGGATACCCTAAGGAAACTATTGGGTATTCCTTCTATCACAAATCCGAGGGCAAGGTTTTTGTTGCCAAGAATGGATCCTTTCTAGAGAAAGAGTTTCTCGCGTAAGGTGTGAGTAGTGAAGGTAGAACTCGAAGAGGTTATTGAACCTTCTCTTCAAAGTATGGCGAGTAGCGCAGCGCCGAAAGTTATTCCAGAGTTGGCTTCACCAGTTGAAGAGGGAACTAATGATAATGATCATGAAACTCTGAAAGAGAGTACTACCGAACCTCGCAGGTCTAGCAGGACGCGTGCAGCTCCTGAGCTGTACGGAAACCCTGTTATAAATTTCATGGTTGATGAAATTGATGACCCTGCGACGTATGAAGAAGCGATGATGAGCCTGGATTCCAACAAATGGTTAGAAGACATGAAATCCAAGATGGAATCCATGTATGAAAATCAAGTTTGGAACTTGGTGGAATTACCTCACGACCAAAAGGCCGTGGAGAATAAATGGATTTTAAAAAGAAAAACTGATGCTGATGGTAATGTGACCGTCTATAAAGCTCGACTTGTCGCAAAGGGGTTTCGACTAATTCAAGGAGTTGACTACGACGAGACATTCTCTCCCGTAGCGATGCTAAAGTCTGTTAGGATTATCTTAGCAATTGCTGCATATTTCGATTATGAGATATGGCAGATGGATGTCAAAACCACATTTCTCAATGGTAATATTGAAGAAGGTTTGTATATGATACAACCAAAGGGTTTTGTCGATCCTAAGGATGCTAACAAGGTGTGCAAGCTTCAGAGATCCATCTATGGACTGAAGCAAGCATCACGAAGTTGGAATCTCCGCTTTGATGAGGTGATCAAAGAGTTTGGATTTGTCCAAACTTATGGAGAAGCTTGTATTTACAAGAAAGTGAGTGGGAGCAATGTGGCATTTCTGATATTATATGTGGATGGCATATTATTGATCGGAAATGATATAGATCTTTTGAACTCTGTTAAAAGTTATCTAAACAGCAAATTTTCAATGAAGGACCTAGGTGAAGCGTCAGACATATTAGGCATAAAGATCTATAGAGATAGATCTAGGCGCCTAATAGGGCTATCGCAAAGTACATACCTTGATAAGATTTTAAAGAAGTTTAAAATGGACGGAAGTAAGAAGGGGTTCTTACCTATGTTGCAAGGCAAGACATTGAGTAAGACTCAAAGTCCGGATACGGCGGAAGAAAGAGAGATAATGGACAAAGTCCACTATGCTTCATCCTTAGGCTCTACAATGTACGACATGCTATGTACAAGATCAGATGTGGCACATGCTATTAGTTTGACTAGCAGTCAATAATATCCTTAATTACTTGCGAAGAACTAAGGATATGTTTCTTGTGTATGGAGGTGATGAAGAGCTCATCGCTAAGTGTTATGTTGACACAAGATTTGTAAACAATCCGAATGACTCTAAGTCTCAATCCGGATACGTATTTCTCATGAATGGCGGAGCGGTTAGTTGGTGGAGTTCCAAACAACCTGTGGTGGCGGGATCAACAACGGAGGCCAAATATGTTGCTGTTTCGAAAGCGGCTCAGGAAGAGTTTTGGATGAAGGAGTTCATATCCGAACTAGGTGTGGTTGCGAGCGCATTGGACCCAATGGTGATCTATTGTGACAACAATGGTGCCATTGACAATGCCAAAGAACCAAGGTCTCACAAGAATTCCAAGCATATTAAGCGCCGGTTTCACTCCATCCACGAGCTTGTCAAGGATGGAGATATAAAGATTTGTAAAGTACACACAGATCTCAATGTAGCAGATCCGTTGACTAAAACTCTCCCTAGAGCAAAACATGATCAACACCAGAACTCCATGGGTGTTAGATTCATCACTATGTAACTAGATTATTGTCTCTAGTGCAAGTGGGAGACTGAAGGGAATATGCCCTGAGAGGCAATAATAAAGTGTTTATTATGTGTATTCCATGTATATGATAGATGTTTATTTTACATGCTATAATTGTATTAATACAGAAACGTTAATATATGTGTGTTTAATAAACAAACAGAAAGTTCCTAGTTATGCCTCTCTCATAAACTAGCTCGTTGATTAACAAGATGATCAAGGTTTCCTGATCATGGACATTGGATGTTGTTAATAACAGGATCACAACATTAGTGTAATGGTGTGATGAACATTCATCCGAAGTATAGCATTACGATCAAAGTCATTGAGTTTATATTGCTATAACAACTTACAAAGTAATCCTAATCCTTAGACCATGAGATCATGTCAATCACTAACACCGGAAGAGTTCCTTGATAACATCAAACGTCACACCGTAACAGGGTGATTATAAAGATGGGTTCAGAACTAATGAAGTGTTATGTTGAGGCCCATGGATCGAGAGTGGAATTTGTTCATCCCGATGACGGATAGATATACTCTAGGCCCTCTCGGTGATATCACATTGGTTAGCTTGCAAGCAAGTGATTTGATCACTAGAATGTTATATCACGGGAACGAGAAAAGAGTGCATGTCAGTAACGAGATCGAACTAGGTATGGAGATACCAATGATCGAATCTCGAACATGTAATATATCACGAAACAAAGGGATTAAGATACTAGCATAAAAGGTTCCGACGATCACAAGAAAGTCATCATTGAATGTGTGGTAGTCAGTATGGGTCTCTAGATCCCGCTTCTAATTATTGATCTGAGAGGGGTCTCAATCATGTCCGCATTATTCGCGAACCGTAGGGTGTCACACTTAAGAAAAACCGACATCCAATTGGAGAAAAAGTTTCATGCCGGAAAGAATAACAAGCGCAGGTATTTATTTCACTAGATACCGAAACAGGTTTTCGGTGAAATTGCAGAAAATGTTTTTGCATGTGAAATAGAATTCTAGCAAGGGGTTATATGTGAATGTTTGTCATTAAAGTAATTGACAAAATTCTGAATAAATAAAAAGAGTTTTATTTAATGAGAGTTTGCATTAAATTTGGTGGAAATTTAATAGCAATTTTGAGTGGAGGGAAATGAAGAGGTTTTTGTGAGTGGAGTGTCCACCCACATGAATGAAGGAGGGGAGGGGGCATCCCCCATGGCCAGCGGCCACCCCCTTGGGTGCCCCCCTCCTCCTATAAAAGGCACCCCTCTCCCTCTCTCTCACTCCACACCTCCTCGTGAAGGATCTCTTTCCCCCTCTAGAATTTATCCCCCATGGGCTCGGACTAGCGACATACATGTTCCCGGTGGCTATTCGGCAAGAAAGAGTTATGCTTCTGCTGCATCGCTGGAGCGAGGAGACGGAGGTTGCTCGGTGCCTCGGACGTGTGTGTGAGCACGGATGCGCTGCTAATTTGCGGCGCTAGGACTTCCTCTAAATCATGAGATCGGCAAGAGATCGTCTACATCAACCACGAGTTTAACTCGTTAAGCTTTGTCGGTCTTCAAGGGTATGTTATCTACGGATATACATCCTCCCATTGTTTGTATCTAGTAGATAGATCTTGGTACATAGTTGTTCCCATCGTAGGAAATTTTTTGTTTTCTATGCTGCGAACCCTACAAGGAAAGAAAAACAAGTGCAACTTCAAAATTTTCAACATAAAGAGGGGAAACTTAATATTGTTGAGATGCATAAAACCATGTTTCCCTCTCTCATAATAACTTTCAGTAGCAACATGAATAAAATTAACAATATAACTATCACATAAAACATTCTTATCATGAGCAACATGCATAAAATAATTATTACTCTCCACATAAGCATAGTCATTCTTATTAATTGTAGTGGGAGCAAATTCAACAAAATAGCTATCATTATTATTCTCATCACCATAATCATCAAATATAGGAGGCATATTATAATCATAATTAATTTTCTCCTCAATAGTAGGTGGATTGAAAATATCATATTCATCATTGTAATCATCATATATTGGAGGTATAATATCATCATAGTTAATTTTCTCCTCAATAGTAGGTGGACTGAAAATATCATATCCATCATTGTAACCATCATATATTGGAGGTATAGTATCATCATAGCAAATTTTCTCCTCTAAAGCCGGGGAACTAAACGGATCATTTTCATAAAAACTAGCTTCCCCAAGCTTAGACGTTTCCATAGCATTAAAAATAATGGTGTTCAAAGAATTCGTACTAATAACATTGCTATTAGCATGCAAATAATGTTCCATAGGTTTTTTAATTTTCTCTTCAAACACTTCATGTCCTAACTCAAGATAAATACTATAAAGCTCTCTAATTTTGTTGTTGTTTTCCATTAAGCCTAACTAGTGAAAATAAAAACAAGAAACAAAAAGATAAAATTGCAGAATCTAAAGGAAATAACTTCGAGCACTCACACACCGGCAACAGTACTAGAAGATAGCTTAGTATCCAGAGGATGTGAGTACCTTTTACCTTACCTCCCCGGCAACGGTGCCAAAAAAGATCTTGATGTCTACGCACTCTTCTATTCTTGTAGACAGTGTTGGGCCTCCAAGTGCAGAGGTTTGTAGAACAGCAGCAAGTTTCCCTTAAGTGGATCTCACAAGGTTTATCGAACTTAGGGAGGAAGTGGTCAAAGGTATCCCTCTCAAGCAACCCTGCAATCAAGATACAAGAAGTCTCTTGTGTCCCCAACACACCCAATACACTTGTCAGGTGTATAGGTGGACTAGTTCGGTAAAGAGATAGTGAAATACAAGTAATATGGATAATTATAAGTGGTAATTGCAATCTGAAATAAAGATGGCAGCAAGCAAACATGTAACATGAATGATTGTATATAGTGTTTCAATGCTTAGAAACAAGGCCTAGGGATCATACTTTCACTAGTGGACACTCTCATATAAATATCTTCTCTTCATAATGCTACTCTGCACTACTCTTCGGTTGGATAACTCCAATCCATGGTAGGGCTACAAGATCTCTCCTTAAAGTTTGCATTCCCCATCTAGGAAACACCAACCATGTCACTTTGAGCACTAGATGGTTCCAACAAACAATAGAATTTCATAGAGACATACAACTCAAATTATACTTATGATAAGTATTTTTGTAATCTTTAGCCTAAGTGCCACACGGGGTGCACACTGCCAACTTCACATACGTGGGGATAACCGGATATTACAATTAAAGCACTTGAGTAGCAAAGTAGATCTACTTGATTACAAAGCTCATGATCACAATAAGATCACGCATAGAGAGAGAGAGAGTGAGATGAACACATAGCTACCGATAGAGCCCTTAGCCTCGAGGGAGAACTACTCCCTCCTCATCATGGGAGTCAGCAGCGGCGATGGAGATGGCGATGGAGTCAATGGAGATGGCTCCGGGGGCAATTCCCTGTCCCGGTAGGGTGCCGGAACACAAACTTCTGTTCCCCAAATCTCCTCTTCGGTGGCGGTGGCAGTGCAGACATTTTTGTGGATTGATGTCGATTGATCTAGTGTTTCTGCATCGGGGAGAATATATAGGCGGAAGGGCAAGGTCAGTGGGCGCCCGAGGAGCCCACACCACCTGGTGGCGCCACCTTGGGTGGGCCCGCACCACCCTATGGTGTGCCCACCTCGTGGCCCCTCTCCGGCTGCCCTTTGGTATCCGTGTTCGCTCCGGTAAAATATTGACTTTGGCTTTTGTCCCGTCCAATTCCGAGAATATTTCTTTACTAGCTTTTATGAAACCCAAAACAGCAGAAAACAGGCAACTGGCACTGCGGCATCTTGTTAATAGGTTAGTCCAAGAAAATGTATAAAAATACCTCAAAGTGCAAAAAAAACATAAGAAAGTCGATACAAAACAAGCATGGAGCATAAAAAATTATAGATAAGTTTACGATGTATCAGTCCTGATTCCGTAGTCTCGGTTTTTTAATATTAATAAATGTATTGAGTGTTAGTCCCGCATAGTTTGCGATACTGTGTCCATATTATGCATACGTTTACGATGTTGCAGGAGGAAGTTTTCCTTTTTGTCGCACGGAAAAGCCATTTTCCATTTTCCGAGCGCAAAAAAGGGTCATTTTGTGAAGCAACCAAAAAAATGTTGTTTTAGAATGCAATCATCACATTTTTCTAAAATACTAGACCTACTTACATGGACGATCTCCCAACCGGGAGATATCAAACCTTTCCGTCCTTCCCGTGTGAAAAAGACAAATGTCTGCTGAATCGGTAGGAAGTGGGTCCGGTTTGAACTATAGGCACATGATCTAACGCCCGTGATTTTTCGAAAAAATCATTCTTAGACTCACAATGTGTTGTTTATTCAGAGATCCAATGCAAGTTCTAACGAGGCTCCTCCCGTATCTTCATGCACGCTGTTTTGACCTTAGTTCCAAACGGAAAAAAATCAAAACGTGCATAAGAAATTGAAAAACTGTCCGAACAATGTAAATCCTTTACGTGTTGTCATATTATATGACATAGTTTCAAGAACAAATACCAAACTTGGTATATTTATTATGTCTCGAAAAACCTTCACAAAATGACCTATCATGTTCGAGGTGTCATGGCTTTTGGTCCAAATGGCCAATGTTATGTGCAGGATCGTGGCATAGTTTGTGATATTGTGCCCATATTATGCATGCATGTGGATCTTGGGATGGATAACAATGTTTCTGGAGTAAGTTTCCTTTTCTTCGTACGGAAAAACCATTTTCCATTTTCTGAGCGCAAAAAACGGGTCGTTTTGTGAAGCAACCACCAAAATGCTGTTTCAGAATGCCACTATCAATTTTTTATAAAATACTAGACCTCCTTACATGGACAATCTCCCAACCGGGAGATCTCAAACCTTTCCGTCCGTCCCGAGTGAAAAAGACAAATATCTACCGAATCGGTAGGAAGTGGGTCTGGTTTGAACTACAAGTACATGATCTAACGCCCGTGATTTTTTGAAAAAATCATTCTTAGACTCACAATATGTTTTTTCTTCAGAGATCTAACTCAAGTTCTAACGACGCACCTCCCGTATCTTCATGCACGCCGTTTTGACCTTAGTTCCAAACGGGAAAATTCAAAACAGGCATAAGAAATTCAAAAAATGTCCAAACAATGTAAATCCTTCGCGTGGTGTCATATTATCTGACATAGTTGCAAGGAAAAATACCAAACTTGGCATATTGATTATGTCTCAAAAAACCTTCACAAAATGACCTATCATTTTCGAGGTTTTATGGCTTTCGGTCCAAATGACCGATGTTATATGTAGAATCACGGCATAGTTTGTGATACTGTGCATTTTCCATTTTACGAGCGCAAAAAATGGGTCGTTTTGTGAAGCAACCACCAAAATACTGTTTCAAAATGCTACCGTCACATTTTTGTCGAATACTAGACCTCCTTACATGGACGATCTCCCAACCGGGAGATCTCAAACCTTTCCTTCCTTCCCGGGTGAAAAAGACAAATGTCTGCCGAATCAGTAGGAAGTGGGTCTAGTTTGAACTACACGTAAATGTCTGCCGAATCGGTAGGAAGTGGGTCCAGTTTGAACCAAACTTGGCATATAATATATAGATTTATATTATAGATCTTTTTTGCAAATTTTGATATATGACACATATTTTTCATCATAACAGAATAAAAGATTTTGAAATAATAATATTATAAATTAAAACTCGAGTATGCAAAAGATATTATTTAGTTTAACAAAATATTATTTTTATAACATAGTATGCTAATAGATTTATATTATACTTCGTCTGTTCAGAAATATAAGACATTTTAGTTTTGTGAAATCAATGTATCTAGACAACTTTTATTGTATAGGTTCATTCCAAACCTCTATAAACCTATACACTAAAATACGTATAGATACATTTGATTAACAAATCTAAAATGTCTTATATTTGTGAACGGAGGGAGTAGCTCTTTTTTTCTGCAAATTTTGATATATGATACATATTTTTCATCGTTACATAATAAAAGATATTGAAATAATAATATTAATAAATTAAAGCCTCTAGTCCAGGCTGAGGCCTCCAACCGGTACTATAGGGTTTTGGCGCGCGACCGAAACGGCGCGGCCGAAAACACCTCTAGTCCCGGTTGGTGGCTTCATCCGGGACTAGAGGCCCCCCCTCTAGTCCTGGTTGTTGGCTGGAACCGGGACTAGAGGTGGACGCACCAGGACGCCTCGACTCTACAAACCGCGACGCCGCCAGGCCACCTCCCGCGCTCACTGGTACATCGGAAACGTATCTATAATTTTTGATGTTTCATGCTTGTTTAGTATCTAATTTGCTTTCTTTTGTATATACTTTGAGGTGTTTTCATATCTTTTTTGGAACTAACCTATTAACAATGCCAGTTGCCTGTTTTCTTCTGTTTTTGGTTCCAGAAATGCAGAAAATCAATATTCTCGGAATTGGACGGTACAAAATCCAGAGTCAATATTTTACCGTGGGCGTCATGTGAAGGAAATATTCCCTAGAGGCAATCATAGAGATGATTATTATTTCTTATGTATCCATGAGTTATTGTATTGTTCCTTGAATATCCATATCAGGCAACTTGTATTGATTGGAAATTATGTGAATTGTTTGTGAAACTCTTTACTTGTATGGTTATTTGATAGTTGTCCCTAGTCGGAGTTCATCTGAGGACACATGTGAATATTAGACTAGCACATCGATTGGTTGATGACTATGTTTCGCAAGTCATAGACATGGAGATGTCAAACCAATGATGTGGACACATGTTATGAACATGGGGTTGGACTAACCCAACTTGAGACTGGCAATTAGTTGTAGCTCTCTCTCTACACATCGTGTATGTTTTGTCCTTAGACCTGAGATTGTCGCATGTACTTGAGATGTGGATCGACCTACTTTGGGGCTATCAAATGCTGCTCCGTAACTAGGTAGTTATAAAGGTAGGTTTCGGGTTTGTCCTGAAGCATGCTGCAAGGCATGGTCAATCAAGATGGGATTTGCCCCTCTCTACTTAAGAGAGATATCTCTGGGCCCCTCGAGTGATCGGATCCAGAAATGCATGGCTGTGCTACATATGGTTAAGAGTTAACCTAGTAAAGCGATTCCGAATCATAGTATCGAGAAAGGGAGGTCAGCTTGGAACTATACCAAATATCGCGAGGCAAAGGGGAATACATGTACTAAACTTTGTGATGGTTCGTCCGATATGATATCTGTATGTGTTTAGGAGTTGGCACGTCTTGCTAGAGGCCGCTACCAACTATTGACAGAATAAGTGTATTCGTGTCATGTCTATACATATATGAACCTATAGGGTCACACACTTAAGGGGCTGGAAGCCTAATGAGGATTGTACCCGAATTAGACCAGGTTTAGGCTACTAATGGGCTGCTAATGTAGAAGCCCACTAGGGACGCCTATATAAGAGAGGTTGGGGCGAGCTGACCAGGGTTAGACCATTCCACCCAGCCGCCACACCTCACACCTGTGTTGCACACGCGGATCTAGCAGTCCGGAGTCTAACGCTTCCACCCTGTACGTGTGGATGCCTCGGAGGCGCTGCATCTGTAGCGCTTGGACGAGCCGCGCAATGGGAGCTTCTCGTGGGACGAGGACGAGGAGGAGATGTAGAACATCTAAACTACCTCGACGCGCTTCATCAAGTTCCGCAACTGCGCGTCTAGTGGTAATCCCGTGATCTATGACAATAGTAATCCTGTTTTACGCGGTAGAAAATTTTGAGTTGCGCTAGTGTAGCCTACCCGTATCCCTTCATCATGAAGTCCAGAGGAGAGACAGAGGGGCGAGCCAGGACTGCCACACCCCCTAGGTGCGGGTGGGCCCCACCCCGTGCCTGGGTAGGGTGTGGGCCCTCCGGCCGCCTCACAGCCTTGCCTCTTCGCCTATAAGAAGCCCCCGATGCAGAAACCCTAGGACCTGATCAAAACTCCATGAAACCTTCTATAGCCGCCGCCACCATCGTCACTAGACCGGGGGGATCTGAAGTTCTTCCCGGCACCCTGCTGGAGGGGAGATCATCCCGGAGGCCTTCTTCTTCATCATGCCAGCCTCCGGTATGAAGCGTGAGTAGTTCCACCTTGGACTATGGGTCCATGTAGTAGCTAGATGGTTGTATCTCCTCCTTGTGCTTTCATGTATAGATCTTGTGAGCTCCGTTCATGATCAAGATCTAATCTATTTGTAATCATGCATGTTGTGTTTGCAGGGATCCGATGGATATTGAGACTACTATGTTAGATTTATTAATGGTTTTGTCTTATTGATTCTATCATGTATGTGTTGTTTGTGATCTTGCATGCTCTCCGTTGTTAGTAGCTATCTTGGCCAAGTTGTTGCTAGTGACTCCAAGAGGGGGTATTTATGCTCGATAGTGGGTTCCTGCCTCTAGTTTCCAAGGGAAGTGTATTCGGTTGTAGATGTGCTGCTGCCACTAGGGATAAAACACTGGTCTCTTGTTCATAGAACAAGTGGATTGTTTACCTTACACACTTTGCTTAAAACAGTTGTCTGTTGCTTGCAACTTAATACTCGAGGGGGTTCGGATGATAATCTGAAGGTAGACTTCTAGTCATAGATGCAGTTGGATGGCGGTCTATGTATATTGTTGTATTGCCCAATCGAATCTCATAGGATCTTTTTGTCTAGTATTGCATTGTTATGCCTTGATCAGTTCCTGTCAATTGCCCTGCTGTAATTTGTTTACCCTTCATACCATGTTGTTTATCTAAGGAGAGCTCCTCTAGTGAACTATGGACCCCGGTCCAATCTTTACCATTGATACATCTTCCACCGTTACTTGTTTACTTGCTGCAAACCATCACCTTCCACACCATATGTTTAATCCTTTGTTACAGCAAACCGGTGAGCTTGACAACCTCACTGATTCGTTGGAGAAAAATCTTGAGTTTGTGTTGTGCAGGTTTCCACGTTGCTGGCAACACCTTTGATATGTTTCCTTCCTCCTACTGGTTCGATAAGCTTGGTTTCTTACTGAGGGAAAACTTGCTGATGTGCTCATCACACCTTGCTCTTGGGGTTTCCAATGAAGCATCCCACTACAGTTCTTGGCGTCATCACTCGCGCCCGTGAAGATCATATTCGCCACCCCGCCATCGAGCTCGCCTCGCCCGTGGAGCTATCCGCCGATCGCCGAGCCGCCCCCCCTCACCGTTCCCGCATCTCCCCCACGCCTCCTGGCCCTCATTGTTCCCGCGCGCCGCTTCCATCGCCCGTGCCGTGCCCATGGTTGCCGCCGCCGCCAGCCCCCGCCCGGCCCCTAACCTTAAGTGTTTTTTCATTTTTTCTGTTTTTAATTTAGTTTAGTATATAATTTAGATATATCATTGTTTATATATAAGTTAGATATAACATTGTTTAGATATTAATTTGTTAGTATATTATTTAGGGATTTAGGAATTTTTAGATATTTTAGATATATCATCGTTTAGATATAAGTTCGATATATCATTGTTTAGATATAAATTTGTTTATATATAAGTTAGATATCATTGTTTAGATATAAGTTAGATATATCATTGTTTAGATATAAATTTGTTAGTATATTATTTAGGGATTTAGGAATATTTTAGTTTTTAGTATAATATTTAGGGATTTTGTATATAATTTGTTAGTATATTATCGTTTAGTTTCTTATATATTATTACATATTTTTAATATAGAGATTTAAGAATATTTTAGTTTGATATATAATTTTAATTAAGGGATTTTTATTAATTTTCTTAGTATTTAGGATATTATTGCTAGTATTTAGGAAATTATTACTAGTATTAAAATAGAATTATTTACTTAGCATTATTTCGGTCAAACCCTTGCCTACTTTAGGATATGCCTATACCGCATCCTCGTAGTCGACTCAGCGACAACGAGAATCTTCGCTCTTGGAGTTGTCCGAGACCGGGCTCACGGCCGGCACCGGGAGGTCTTGACAGGGGCAGCGTAACAGTGAGGAATCTGGGTTTCGTCGTCGACCTAGATCTTCTTTGGTGGAGGTCACGTGGTCCAGGAAGTGTGCAGAGGGAGCCGGCCCCCGAGGAGGTGGTATGGCATCATGTCAGAGAGGAGGACGAGCACGTCCATCGCTATATGGTGATGTTGGACGCCAGGGTGGCCCCCATACCTAGCAGGTTCTTCAGGGATATGACCCTAGCTATACTCATGTGATGGTTCTGACTATTTGGGTGGTCACATCCCGCAGCTTAGGAACCGAGAGTCGACATTGAGTTTGAGCGATGTTATCAGATGAGATGTTGTTTTTATATGATATTACTACTTTGTTGTTATTCGAGATGTATTAGTACTTTGTTGTTTTTTGAGATGTTATATGATATTAGTACTTTGTTGTCATTCGAGATGTATTATTACTACTTGTTGTGATATATATTACATTGTTAATTTTATTACTCATATGCACATTATGTCATAACAGGTATTCTATGGACTTCAATGGTAGAGAAGGTGAAGATCGTTTATTCGATATGATACGAGGTGATTAACCGCTCCCCTGTCAGGATGAAGCCCTCCCCTATTAGGGTGGAGCGCTCGTCGATCAGGGTGGAGTAGAAGACTGTGGAGCAGACGATGGCTCATAGTTTCTGAATGAGTCTGGTGATGGAATGGAGATCGAACCTCTAGTCGTAGCGCAAACTAGTTTTAATTTCGATGACATCTTGGAAAATGATGTACCGGCCTTGACAAAGTCTGGCGAGGTATATTATTAAGCCTCTTGATCACTAGATAGATGCATTAATTGATTTGTGTGTGTATATATATTAACGAATGTTTCTTATTTTAGACCTCCACATCGACCAAGTCAGTTCAAAATAGTAAACAAGGACCGGCCAATGGGATGGACGCCGATGCGCATCTCACAATTGATGGGGTATCTCTAGAGGGCAAACCGTTGTTTCCCATAAGTAACGCAAACACATTTATTCATCATGTGGATTTGTTGTTAGGGACAACGTCCCGATCAACATTATCAATTGGAATAAGCCAGCAAAGAGAGATGAAAATCCTATGAGTTTTGTCGAGAACAGATACAAAGACATACTATGGGAGAAGCTCATATCACATTTCACCCTACCGTTTCTCTCTTAAGAAGATGGACAAACTGTTAAAGAACTATAAGAAAATATTATACAATGAATATCTCGAGGAAAAACAAGTTCCAGAATTCACTAGCACAATAGAGAAGCAGCGGGCTCACTATGAAAGATTTATGGACTACAAGAAATTAGCAGCAGCAAAAAAAGGTCTGAAAAGAATAAAGAAAATGCTGCAAAAAAGAAATATCACCAAAGACGGGAACATGTGGCTACAGGACTTTCGTTCCTAAGTGGAAGGTGATGTCTATGCATGCTTCTATTCTTTTAGACAGTTGTTGGGCCTCCTGATGGGGATGTGCCGAGTGGGGTATACCCAGCAGGGATGTTTCCTATTGGCTCATGCTGCCAGCAAGTGGGCCTGCAGGGCGGCGACTGGAACAAGACCCAACGGGGAGCCAGACGACTGGAAGCTGAAGGCCCAGAAGCGTAGCTAGGCCCAGTCAGATTAGGTCAAACACCCTCTGAATCCTTAACTAATTCGGTTGTAGATCTGTAAACCCTAGCGAGGTGAGTCTATATAAACCTCCCTAGGGTACGCATAGAAGATACGTTCCATCAGACTCCCCCTACGACTCATCGCCTTTTCGTAGAGCTCACCCTTGTAATCTCTCATCAATACAATCTAGAAGGAGTAGGTCTTTACCCTCCGGGGGACGAACCTGGGTAAAACCCTGTGTCTCTGCCCTCATCTCGCACCGTAGATGGATGACCGCCCTTGCCCCTTGTTCTACTACTCGCTGCTGATTGCAGCATCTGTCGTGGCCATTCCCACCACAGTAGCGCCCACCATGGGGCCTGGGCGGTCAGGCCTATGTTCTGTGGCCAGATCCAATCTGCCAATCAACGAGACGATCGCCACCGGCCGCATGATCGCCATCGGAGAGATCCTCCAGATCTTGCCAAGCAGCTACGTCCTGACGGCACGCCCTGTCACGCACAACGTGATCATGCCGGTTGGCACGACCAGCCTCTTTGTCGGCTTCACCGACGTTATCGTCTCGAAGGACTCGGCTCGCATCCGCGAGTCGCCACCGCTCGATCGGCTCTCTGAGATCCAGATCTGCACCATCCACCACCTCGCCTCCGAGTATGACTCGGCCAACAAGAACATGGCCGAGACCAGCATGGCCCCGGACGACGCGACCCTCAATGACGACACCGACTCAGCGACCCCAACATCAATCGCCGGATCCATCGTCACCGCGTTACCCGCGGGCTCCATCACCTAGGTCTCCAACATGGGGTACTTCGAGGATCCTTCCATCCTCGGGATCTTCGACTCTGACTCCGGGTCAGAGAACTCTGCCGACTTCCACGCCGGATCGGGTCGCTTCGTTGCGACCTATATGGCGAGCGGCATGAGCGCCCCGCAAGACCCGTTCTCTACGCTGATCCTGCCAACCGCGACGGCGACGGAGGTCGAGGAACTACGCTTGCGACTGGAGGAGGCGGTCCGCAAGGAATAGGCCGAGCATGAAAAATTTCACCTCGAGCAAGTAATGGCGCAGGAGCTCTCGCTCTACCACTAGCGCCGCATCAGGTCGCGCCTGAACCCCACCGTTCAGGGTCGCGCCCTGAACTTCAATGACGAAAACGACCCGGCCCGCATGGCTGACCGCGTGGCCTGCGAGAACGCGCCACCAGGAGGAAGCACCCGGCCACCACCGGGCGCAACAGCGAACGGTGCTTCCCCACCGCTTCCCGGTCGCACATCACCCCCGGATGACCAAGGATCATGATCTCCTCGCAAGAGTGGGATGCGAACGGCCTCCCGCTGTTCTCTACTCCAATTGACAACGTCATTGCGAGTCGAGCTGTGGTCGGCAGCATCAACGTGATGGGTGAAGGCACGTTGCAGATCCAGTACGCCAAGGCCCTACTCGCCAAGGCCGTCGAGCAGCAAACCGCAGGCGCCGACTCGCGCCGACCGCAAACCACAGGCACAAACCTCAAGCGGACGCCCAAACATGGCAAATACTATCATTTGTCCACCTCCCGAGCCCCTGCAGCTCCATCCGCGACCCGCGAACGCGGCACTCTCCACCAACGACCCGCGACCAACGAACAACATGGTCGCTGCCAACGGGCAGCCAGTCGACGCGCGGACCCACATCATCAAAAACCAGAGCTGGCGCGTACGTCAGCCCGACGACTTGAGGCACACCCTCACCAACCGCCGCGACAGCGAACCAAGGGGATCGCTCAGCCGACTTGGCCCCCAGTGCTTCGGACCAATGATCCGAGGCGAAAAATACTCGGCGAACTTCAAAGCGCCAAAGGAGATCAAGAAGTGCGACCCCTCGTACGACCCGTCTATGTGGCTGGACACGTACCTCATGGCGATGGGAATCGCCGGCCACACCGAACTACTCGCTGCTCACTACCTCCCCCTGATGATGGAGGGAGCGAGCCGGCAATGGATCAACACCCTCCCCGCAGACAGCATCTACTCCTGGGAGGATATGTGCGACACCTTCGTCAGGCATTTCGAGGGCTCCTACACCCGCGCCACCAACATAGAGGACCTGGAGTGATGCGTCTAGAGACCCCGTGAGTCGACTCACAGCTGGGTCCAGCGGTGGCAGGACCTATGGTTCATGCAACCGGTATCCACCCGGACACAGCGATACACTGCTTCAACACCTCCTGCCGCTACGAGCCCTTGGTCGCCAAGCTCAAGCGGGTGTACAAGACACTCGGTAAATACCGGACCTCTTCGAGATCACCAAGCAATACGCGGAAGAGGACCCGAACTAATAAAACGATGATGAGTCGGGAGGAAATCGCCGCCCGAGCGGCCACGACAACGGGAGACGACCCGATCTACGCTATAGCAACACTCGCCTCACCGGCAAGCGCCGCGGTGACGGATGAGTCGACTTCGTCGCCAATGCCGGCTACGCGCCACACGAGCCCAAAAGCTTCCGCCACGACGGGGGCCAGCGTCGCAACAGCGGCAACTACAAGGCGAGGCCAAAATTCGACCTCGCGGCTCTCCTTAACTAGCCATGTGTGTTCCACGGTAGGGAGGGGAAGCCCGCCATGCACTTGACCTCCGACTGCCACTCCCTGAGGGAGATAGAGAAGGCATGGCGGGGCATTCGACAACGATGTCGGGTCGCTCCACACCTTCACCGGGTTTAGCACCAAGCGAGAGAAGAAGGTCATCGTGCACGCCATCTCCGTCAACGCGGTATACCAAGTCGACGTCCCTCGCTTCCTCAACATGTCCGAGCAGTGGATCACCTGGAGCCGCGAGGACCACTCGCCACGGATCGAATATCCGGGGAGAGTCGCCTTGGTGGTCAAGCCCAAAGTAGGTGACTACTGGCTCCCCAAGACGCTGATGGACGGTGGGAGCTCCATCAACATCCTCTACCTGGACACATTCAGGCGACTGCGGCTCCCGTAGTCGATGATCGAGATGAACTACACCACCTTCCACGGCATCGTCCTCGGTCGGAAGGCATACCCGATCGGCAAGGTGACGCTGCCAGTCACCTTCGTCACACCAACAAACTTCCGAGCCGAGCGGATTGTCTTCGATATGGTGCCCTTCAATAGCCCCTACCATTGCGTATTGGGGTGGCAAGCATTCGCCAAATTCATGGTGGTGCCACACTACGCGTACAACACGATGAAGCTCCCAGGGCCGTGCGGCATCATCACCATCCACGACGACCCTGACATGGCGCGGTCACGAAGCCAAAGGCCGAGCTCACGACACCGTCACAGCCAACCACGCGGAGGAGCTCGCCAAGTACACGAGCGGGGTCGACAATGACGACCCCACAATACTCAAGAAGCCCAACTCGGAGGGCGGCGGCTCAACCGCCTTAAAGGCAACCACCCACACGCGCTCCGTCGAGCTGGTCCCAGGCGACTCCAGCCAGACGGTGACAATTGGAACGGGCATGAGCCTAGCATAGGAAGGCGCACTGTTGGGGGGGTGACCCCGGATATGGCAAGGACGGGGAAAGACAAAAGGAAGCTCCCCGTCCAGTATCCGAGTTACAATCTAAATCAGCCGAATCCTATAAAGATCGGCTGAGGTAAGCAAGAGCCGGACCCTTATGAGAAAAGCAAGGTGTTACCCGGCCGACATACTGTGTAAGTCGGCCGGGTCAGCCCGAATAATCCAAATGCAGGTGAAGGCCAAGCCGAGTTAAGCGAGGCAGGGCCGAGTGATATGAAGCTTGCAGGAGAAGGAGATGCCTATAGACAAACCCTAGTCATGGGCTAGGAAGAATCTGAGCAGAGCCAAGCACAAAGGACAAGGCGCAGAGCGACAGAAGGGCAGAAGGAGGTCACGGAGGTGATAGTCCTGAAGCCCGAGGCGTGCAGGCGGGGTCCTCTGGAACCTTGTCGTCGCTAGAAGGGCGACACGGAAAGGAGGCCGCCGAGTTACTATATTGGGACAAGCATATTCTCCGAATATGCTTGCCACATCAGCCCTAGAGGAGCCCAGGGCTGCCCTTTATAAGGAGAGGCTTGGACTCTGAGAAGGGCATCGACTCATTTGGTACCGTTAGGCTGGTAAAGTTCTTCCTCTCCATTTGGATACAGCTCAAGGAGCACTTGTATCCAAAGAAAGGAGAAATAAAGATCTTTACGTTAGTCTTCTGTGTGTAGAATCAACTACATCTTCCCTCCCCAGATCCCTCTAGCATCCATTGGCCCCATACTTTAGCCTACCCATGGCATCTGCTATGCCACCACCACGACAGTTGGCGCCCACCGTGGGGCCAGCAGCGGTGCTAGATGGAGTCATGATCCGGACGGGAAAATTCATCCACACAGGCGAGCGCATTGTCTCTGGCTTAGTCCAGAGATTTGATCTCTGTGACTACGTCAGCGACAACGTAGGAAGATCCAAGGGAAAAACTCCACCGCGCAACGACATCTTCATCAACTTGGGCATGCACCAGATCTACGTCGGCGTCGACACCTCCGACGTTTATCCTCACCAAATTGTTGTTGCAGGAGAGCCTCCCCTTAGCGCCGCAAACGGTCCGCGCGGAGTGCGCCCCGTCAGCAGCGTCGAGGTGATGGTCGCAGCCGGGGTGCAGGTGGGAATAGCAGGCGCCGGATCAAGCAAAGATCCAACGACGGGGGTGCAGGTGGCCACCAAGCAGGCATCTCCACAGCCCACCGAGGTAATTCCTTCAGCGGCAAACCCAGCCAAGGTGCAGGATACGACCCCAAAAGCACCAAGGGTAAGAGGGACACCTCTGGAAAGACCAGAAAACATTCTATAGGAAACTATAGATAATCTGACCACGCCAGTAGCGCCAATACTTGATCTAGCTAATGCTCAGGCAGAGTTAGAAGAGACCAGACAAAAAGTGCTAGTAGAGGCAAAAAAGGTGTCAGCATTGCGGGAGTCCTTAAACAGGACCCTGCGAGAATATGCTAGGGCAAACAAGCTTGACGTCGCCCCCGAGCGGGTCGACGAATTGAGATTAAGAGGGAAGAACCTCATAAATGATATCAACAAAGAGCATGATGCTCATAAGGCAGAATCAGTTGATCTAGGCTTGCCGAGGTACAGTACCCCGGCAAAGAACCTGAGGGCGGCAAATGCCGCTGCACTATAGTTAGAAGGATTGACCGGAGAAGCCCGGCAGAAATAGCAAGAAAGAGTGAATGAACTGGTGCGCATTGCTCACCAGCAGAATGAAGAAATGCTAAGGGCAGACCCGGCAAGGCCTGGTGCCTCGCGAATGGTTCATTTGGCTGGTGCAGCACCTGCCTTATCTGTGGAAGCAGCATCCTCGCTGGAAACAATGCGGGGAAAGACAAAGCGGTAACTTCGGGAAAAAGAAATAAGCAAATTGTTCCATACGATCCGGTGATAGCCGGAAAGGCAAACGAAAACAGAGGCAATGGAAGCCGAGGTAACAGTGGCGAGAGAAACCCCGGTCGTGCCGCGAAAGGCAACGGAAGCCGAGGTAATGGAGATCACGGAAGAGGAGATCTCAGAAGAGAAAATCACGAGAATAATATCCCGGCTGAAGGAAGGAGAGAACTGCCACCTAATCCACAACCGAGATATGAACCTCGGCAGGAAAGAGAAGTGAGACCAGCTCGCCACAATCAGGTGAATGAGAGGTATAATGATGGCTATTCCGAGATGGAATATGTGGTTCATGGTGGAAATAACCACTATGGAATGCAGGAAAGAATTCTGTACCGAGATCTACCGTCAAGTGATGCGAGAGTAAAGCTGGACCGGCTATACCGGTCCGAGATGTTAGAAGAAAAAGGTCCACCAGACCCGGCATGCTTCGGACCTCGGATCATGGGCGAGCCGCCAGTGCCGAACTTTCAGCTGGCAAGAGGCACAAAAACGTATAATGGGAGCACCAAACCGCAGGATTGGTTGATTGATTATGCCACTGCAGTAAAAATAGCTGGCGGAAACTTGCGATGGGCGGTACGATATGTCCCGCAAATGTTGGAAGGACCAGCTAGGGTATGGCTGAATAACCTGCCAGCAGGCAGTATCAATTGTTGGTTGGATTTTGAAGAAATGTTCGTTAGCAACTTCACCAGTACTTCCAAAAGGCCAAACAGGCCGCAGCAGCTAGCCATGTGCAAGCAAAGGCCGAATGAGATAGACAGAGAATTCTTGACTCGGTGGTGTAACCTCAGGAATTCATGCGAGGGAGTTATAGAATCATAGGAGATAGCTTGGTTCGCTCAGGGATGCCGCTATGGCAGTGTACTATGGCAGAGATTCCAAAGAGATATGCCAACCACTTTGGCAGAAACCATCAGGATAGCGGATTCCTATGCATTGGGAGATCCGACACAACCAGAATTAATGTCAGCAGATCATCGGGAACTTCAAGATCAATATGCAAGAGATGCGGCAGGGTCATCAAGGCGCAATGAGTTCAGAGGGAGAAGAAGAGAAGAAAGACCGGATTATACATATGGCTCAAATCAGGTGGCAGCGGTAGTGCAAGATCAGCCGAGTCACGGAAACAATCAGCGGCAAAAGAATGGTCCTCAGCAATGGACATAGAGGAATCAAGGGAAAAGACAATGGACACCGAGCGTAAGAAGCAATGGCAAAGGCGTCAAGTACATGTTTGAGTCTATGTTAGATCAACCATGTAAATTTCACACTTCAAACCGCCAAGCCGCCAATCATACTGACTCGGCGGTGTGCTGGATGAAAATGCAATGGGTAACCCGGGCATGCAAGCAACATACCACCAGCACATCAAAGACATCGCCACGATTGATCGAGCAAATGCACAGCAACTAATGTTACCACCTCCTCCCCCGAGGTATGATAACTCGGACCGGAGGGATGCTGTGCATCAAGTGATAAATCAGGGTCCGGATGGAAGGACGAACCCAGGAAGTAGTGGACGCAATGATTACAGAGAACATCATCAATCATATGCGTGTTCACAATGTAACAAAGAAGACAAAAAGTGCAAATCGGCATATGGAAGTAAATGCAGTTATGCCAGCAGTACCAAGATATGTGCCTTGGTCAGATCAGGAAATAACTTGGAGAATAAAGGATCACCCCAAAATAATGCCGAATCCAGGGTCGTACGCACTCGTACTAGATCCGACATTTGTCGGACCGAGCATTAATGTGAAATTTTCAAAAGTACTCATTGACAACGGGAGAAATATCAATATCATGTACAAAGATACAATGCATAAACTCGGAATATCGCAGAATATGCTGCAATCCACGAGGACCACATTCCATGGGATAGTACCAGGCCTTTCATGTGAACCCATTGGTAAGGTTCGAGTGGATGTGTTATTCGGCACAAGAGATAACTGCAGAGCGGAAAATTTGGAGTTTGAAGTGGTGGACCTAGAGAGTTGTTATCATGCGCTACTCGGAAGGCCGGCATTGGCCAAATTCATGGGCAGCTGCCACATAACTTACTTGAAAATGAAATTACCCGGACCACAAGGGGTGATAACAGTAGCAGGAGATTACATGAAGTCAATGGAATGTGCTTCAGCCGGATCAAATCTGGCCGAGTCATTGGTAATAGCAAGATTCAGGAGGTAGCGGCCCTCGCTCAGTCGGCACAACTGAATATGCCAGCATTGGCCAATCCGCATGGAAGTGTCTCTTTCCAACCAACTAAAGAAACAAAAAAGTTCCAGATAGATGAGCAGTTCCCAGAGCGCGTCGTCACCATTGGTGCCGACCTAGATGCTAAATAGGAAAGCGAGCTCACCAACTTCCTCCGTGAGAATCGGGATATCTTTGCATGGTCAACTCAGTATCTGCAAGGTGTTCCGAGGGAGTTGGCTGAGCACTCTCTGAATGTGAGGCCAGGAGCAAGGCCGGTGAAGCAACCTCTCCGCCGCTTCGCCGAAGACAGGAGAAAAATAATAGGGGATGAAATAGCTCGGCTCCTTGCAGCCGGGTTCATCATGGAGGTGCTATATCCAGATTGGTTATCGAACCTGGTGCTAGTGGAGAAGAAGAAGGATGATCCGAATGTAGCCATTGTATGGCGAATGTGTATTTATTACATGAACCTGAACAAGGCGTGTCCAAAAGATCCTTTTCCTTTACCTAGAATAGACCAAGTCATTGATTCGACCGCTGGTTGTGAACTATTATCATTTGTAGACGCGTATTCTGGTTTTCACCAGATACCGTTAAATCCGTCCGATCAAATAAAGACTGTGTTTATTACACCGTACGGGGCTTATTGCTATCGCACCATGCCATTCGGCCTGCGTAACGCGGGGGCAACATATCAGAGATTTATGCAAAAATGTCTTCATGACCAGATAGGAAAGAATGTACAACTGTATGTAGATGATGTGGTTATCAAAACCAAAGAAAGCAAAACGCTACTGGATGATATTCGACAAACTTTCGCGAACCTGAGAAGGTTCCGAATGAAGCTTAACCCGGAAAAATGCACTTTCGGTGTGCCGGCTGGAAAACTACTCGGTTTTCTCGTATCTAGCCGAGGCATAGAGGCCAACCCAACTAAGATAAGAGCTGTAGAAAGGATGGAGTTGCCGAGATGTCTAAATGACGTATAGAAGTTCACAGGCTGCTTGGCCTCGCTTAGCCGATTTGTATGTCGGCTGGGAGAGAAAGCATTACCACTTTATCAACTGATGAAAAAATCCGATAAGTTCATTTGGACACCACAAGCAAACAATGCGTTTCATGAATTGAAAAAGATGTTGGTCACAGCGCCAATCGTAGCTTCTCCATTGTCGAAAGAGCCTATGTTACTTTACATAGCCGCCACGAACAGAGTAGTAAGCGCTGTGATCGTGGTGGAACGAATTGAAGATGATAAATCAGTACAAAGTCCGGTGTATTACCTAAGCTAGGTACTATCAGCCTCAAAACAAAATTACCCTCATTATCAGAAGATGGCATATGGGGTATACATGTCAGCAAAGAAACTTAAACATTACTTCGAAGAGCACCCCATCAAAGTGATCTGTGAAGCACCCATAGCCGACATATTGAGCAACAAAGATGCAAGTGGCCGAATAGCAAAATGGGCAATTGAATTGTCACCTTATGCTCCGCAATTCGATAGGCGAGATGCGATCAAATCTCAGGCTGTGGCCGACTTCTTCGTAGATTGGTTCGAGGTACAGTATGAGCCACCACTACCAGATCCGAATTATTGGATGATGCACTTCGACGGTTCCAAACTAAGAAATGGTTTGGGGGCAGGAATAGTGTTAACCTTGCCAAAGAGGGATCAGCTGATATATGTGTTGCAAATACATTTCGCCGCATCAAACAATGTAGCCGAATATGAAGCACTGGTCCATGGATTGAAGGTGGCGAAAGAGATTGGCATACGCCGAATCTTATGCTACGGAGATTCAGATCTAGTGGTACAACAAGTCTCAGGAAATTGGGATGCGTTAGATGCCAATATGGCCTTATAGAGGTTTCATGTGCAAAAACTCAGTGGATACTTCGATGGATGTGAATTTCATCATATACCTCAGGCAGAAAACGACGCTGCAGACACATTGTCAAAACTCAGATCAACCAGACAATTAATTCCCCTAGGTATCGCCCTAGAGAACCTAAGGAAACCATCAATAACACCATCACCGGAGTCCGAATCCATCTTTATTCCGGCAAAATCAAGAGAAGATAGTGCGCCGATGGAAATTGACAAGGAATGAAACCCGGAATTTCCAAAAATGAACCCGGCCGATGCAAGGATGGATATGGGGAAATCCGAGGTAGTTATGTCGGCGGAAAAATATGGAAATAGATAATGAGATTACCCCAGGAAAAATCATACCAACATGGGCGCAACCCATATTTTCTTTCCTTAAAGATGCGATTTTGCCGAATGACGAAGTATTGGCAAGACAAAAACTGAGAAGAGCTAAAGCTTATACAATCATAAACAATGAGCTGTATAAAAGGGGCGTCACAAGCGTGTTGCAAAGATGTGTGAACTCGGCGGAAGGCCAGGAGATCCTCCTAGATATACATCAAGGAGAATGTGGGCATCACGCCTCGTCCAGAGCTTTAGTGGCCAAAGCATTCAGGCATGGGTTTTATTGGCCAACAGCGTTGAAAGAGGCCAAAGAACTGGTCGAAAAATGTAATGGTTGCCAGAGATATGCCAGCAAGATACATATGCCATCGTCCGAGTTAAAAACGATACCAATCACTTGGCCATTTTCTGTATGGTGCTTAGATATGGTGGGACCATTCAAGCCGGACCGAGGCGGGATGACCCACATCTTAGTCATGGTCGACAAATTCACAAAATGGATCAAAGTAAAACCGATAAAGAAATGCGATGGGTCAACAGCGGTAAAATTCCTCAAAGATATTATCTTGAGATATGGTTACCCTCACAGTGTTATTACAGACAATGGTACAAACTTTGTTGAAGGATCCTTCGCTAGATTCTGTCAAGAAAAGCACATAAGACTAGATGTCGCCTCGGTGGCTCACCCAGCATCTAATGGGCAAGTAGAAAGATCTAATGGACTAGTACTGTCCGGAATAAAACCACGACTCATCGAACCATTGCAAAGGTCGGCAGGGTGTTGGATTGAGGAACTACCAGCAGTACTATGGAGCCTCAGAACTACCCCAAACATATCAACAGGGTATACACCATTTTTTCTTGTATATGGAGCAGAAGTTGTGCTTACAGCCGACATAATACATGACTCGCCAAGGGTTACCAAGTATACAACCGCTGAGGTAAATGAAATAGCTCAGCAAGATGATGTCGATCTACTAGAGGAAGCCAGGGAGTTGGCACTATCAAGATCAGCTATTTATCAGCAGGACTTGCGGCGATATCACAGCAAGAAAGTAAATCCAAGAGTGTTTAAAGAAGGAGATTTGGTTCTTCGGTTAGTGCAACGTATGGCCGTCATGCACAAGCTATCGCCCCCGTGGGAAGGACCGTTCATCGTGAGCAAAGAATTGCACAACGATGCGTATTACCTGATTGATGCTCAGTCACCAGAAAAGAACAAGGCAGACAAAGCCAGCGAAGAATCGAAAAGACCATGGAATGTAGCTTTACTTCGTCCATTTTACTCGTAGGAGTCATCTACGACATGTTGTAAAGAAACGCTCCAGGACAAAGTATCAACTATGTATCAAACCTCGGCATCTTCAGCAGTGGCTCGGGAACTGCCCTATATTGTTTTTTGAGTTTGGGTTTTGTATTAAACCTCGGCACCTTGAGCAGTGGATTGGGGACTGCCCTATATTATTTTTGAGTTCAGGTTATGTATTAAACCTTGGCACCTTGAGTAGTGGCTCGGGGACTGCCTTATGTTGTTCTTGAATTTGGGTTATGTATTAAACCTCGGCACCTTGAGCAGTGGCTCGGGGACTGCCTTATGTTGTTTTTGAGTTTGGGTTATGTATCAAACCTCGGCACCTTGAGCAGTGGCTCGGGGACTGTCCTATATTGTTTCTGAGTTTGGGGTATGTATTAAACCTCGGCACCTTGAGCAATGGCTCGGGGACTGCCCTATATTGGTTCTGAGTTTTGGGTATGAATTAAACCTCGGCACCTTGAGCAATGACTCGGGGACTGCCATATTTTGTTTTTAAGTTTGGGTTATGTATTAGACCTCGGCACCTCCAGCAATGACTCGAAGACTGGACAGTATTATTTCGCACTTTTAGTGATGTGTTGAGTCTCCATTTTTAGAACAGTGATTAGAGGATTGCCCCACAATTGTCCTTCGTTATAGAAATGGGTATCAAACTTCGGCACCCAGAGCGATATTATTTCGTTCTCCCCTGATATAGGCTTCGAGATTGACAACTTGGATAAAATTCAAGAACACAATGGTTGAAGTGTCAAATTCATCAGGGTCAAGCAATATTAGACGCCAGACTACCGTACGACAAAGGCAAAACACACAATCCGAACTTAAGAAATTAAAGGCCACCAAAGCAAAGATTTAAACAAACAGGATTAGTTTAAACAGAATAATAAAGATCACAAACATCTGTGCCTCAGCAGCAAAAGGCAAAAAGGTTCATACCACATAGAAAGTCAGACAAGTATCTGACACACATCATACGCCCGACATACCGGGGATAAGAAACGACTTAGAGTTTTTTAAGGGGCAGCAACTTGATCAGGAACTGGGTGCTCCGAAGTAGATGACACCTCGGCCGAAGTTGCTTCGCCCTCCACAGAACCAGGAGCGACTTCGGGGGAGGCCCGGGGCTGTTGAGAAACTTCAGCTTGAGCTGTGGAGTGCCCAGTACCTTTGGAGGAGGATCGCGCGTCGCCATTGCCTTCCGAGCTCGAGCTGGAATCACCAGAAGTATGCGAGTCACCATCAACCTCGTCTGGATTGGCTGAATCATCGTTAGAGGCATCTTCAACTTCGACCTCATCCGCCGGGTTAGGAAGGAAACTCAGCCCTTCAATCCAGTTATGCACGTCCGCATACTCAACGAGCTGGAAGGCACGAGCTTGTCGGAGAGCGACGAATTCTGGATCCTCAACCCAACGGGAGCCAGTGCGCAAATTTATCAGGGTATCGAGGGAAATATCCTCGTACCATGACATAACGACTGTGAGCACCATATCAGCACCAGCTCGTCCAGCGGATTCCCTCCAAAGATTCAACTGGTTTTGGGATGCCATCAATCTTTCCACCAGTATCTTGATCTCATCAATATCAGGAGTCCCAGAAGTATTCGGCCAGAGAACATGGTAGGCCGGAATGGCTACTTGTACCAAGTCACTGCCCATAATATTCATCGGACCAACGGCAGCGCCAACGACAACTAAGAAATCTTCAATCGAATATTCTGGGCTCGCACCGGCAGGAACACCTCGGCGCACACGAGCATTAATCACCGCTTTAGAGCTCACGGGCTTAGCTTCTGGAAAATGGTCTGCGCAAAACAAAAGCGCGTCGGTCAATAGTAAGAAAGGGAAAAAGATAACTCGACCGCGGTAAAAAGCTTACGGTGAATATAGCTCAGCATTATCTGAAGATATTTAGCCCAGTCACCCTTGGTTTTCTCAAAGCGAGTGATCTCCTCGCTCATCCACCGTGTCTTCAGTTCGGCAGCCTTGAGGAGCTCTTTATTTTTCTGCAATTGCAGAGCTAGCCGATTCTTCTCCTCGGAGAACTCCTGGTCGACTTTTTCTAACTTAGATTTCTGAGAAAGCTTGAGGGACTCCACCTCGGCGCGCAAGCGATTTATCTCGTCATCTTTATCTTTCAGCTGCGCCGAATGAGTGGCGGCGTGTTCTAAAAAATGCAGCATCATATCAGGCATGGGTATGCATTCTTGGTGTGACGCTGCAAAAGTTTGTAACTCGGCTATACCGAAGCCAAAAGGGTTAAAAGAAACCCGGTGCACATTTCAAATAGATATGTGTAAAATAAAAAAGAGTAACTAACCTTCCAGGGCCTTGACTTTCTTTTCAAGACGGATATTAAGATTGTTGATATTACCTATTCACCAGCAAAATCAGCTAACACCTCACTTCCAAAGCAATAAGAACTTTAGGGATAAGGTGAAATCTTGTTAACTTACCAGCCTTCTTCACCACGGGAATCACCTTCTCGTACTTATCCTGCAATTTTTTATGAGCAAAGAGCAGCCGTTGGAATTCGGCAGTCCGCCGATCATGCGCAACCTAAGTAACAAAACAAATAGCAATAAGATATTCGAACATAAGACAAATCCGAATCAAGCAAAGCTTAACTCAGATCTAGGTGGCTGGATAATCGAAGCTTAGACAGATCCGAGTGAAGCAAAACTTAACTCGGATCTAGGTGGCTGGATATTCGAAACTAAGACAGATCCGAGTCAAGCAAGACTTAACTCGGATCTAGGTGGCTGGATATTCGAAACTAAGACAGATCCGAGTCAAGCAAAACTTAACTCGGATCTAGGTGGCTGGATATTCAAAACTCGGACAGATCCAAATCAAGAAAAACTTAATTCAGATCTAGGTGGATAGATATTCAAACATTAAGACAAAACTGAACCAGGCAAAGCCTAATGAAACTTCCAAACGAATAACAAATTATTCGATTGCAAGCTTCGGGGACTAGAGTATATACAATATCATTCGAATGATTAATCAAACCTCGATAAAAACAATTACCTCATTCATCTTGTCGCTGTCAAGAACGATCTTGGCAGCCATATGTAAGCGGTTGCTGATGTCGGAGAGTTGAAAGGGCTGGCTGCTTGGATTGCCCTCGAGCTGATCAACAACATTCCAATTGTTGGCATACTCAACCAACGAGCCAAGGCTGTTCCCACTCTCTGTACGAGTCAGGACTTTACCTCGGACGTGTTGTGTAGCCACCGCCGCCGCGGGACTCTTATGAAGAGCGAGCTGTGTATCAGCAGCCGGGGTAACAATACTCTTGGCAGAAGAAACCCCCTTGCGCAGCGCATCAACAATTGTAGGCTGAGAAGAGCTAGCAGGTCCTTTCTGAGATGAGGAAGGTTTGGTGACAACGAACTTTCTTTCCTTAGAAGAGGCGTCGGCAGAAGTCGTTACCTCAGCACTTGGAATGGCATATTTAGGTGTCGGAGGAATTACGGTTTCTGAGGGCGCCGAGACATTGGTATCCTCGGCTGGAATTGGAGTCGTGGTAAAGATTGGGGGGGGTCAAAGGGATCTCAGGGGAAAATTCGGGATTCACAAAGGAGGCAGCAGGCTCAGTGGAAATATCTATGGGCCGAGTTATATCGGCATCAACAGGGGAGACCTCAGGTGCATCCTGGCGAGATGGCATCTGATTCGGAGCGGGAGGAGAGTCAACACGAGCAGGACTAGGAACTCTAGTATCTTCAGGAGGCTAAGGAGAAGGCGGCCGAGTCATGTGACTCGTCATGCTAGGACCACTAGGCTTAACAGAAAGAGGAGCCCTGCAAAGGCAAGAAAGATTTGGTAAAAAAGCAGAAAGAGAGAAACAAGAAATACAAATAAAAAGCAACTCACCCAGTAACCCCAGGCATAGTTTTACGCTTAGGAGGGTGCGGGGCTGACTTCTTCATCCGTTTCTTGGGAACGGCTTCCGAGGCACCAGCTGGAGCACTACGTTTCCCCGAGGTAACAGGAGGTCGGGAGGCGAGAGGCTCGGCGTTGTTAACCTGACCGGCCGGATTAGCTGAGAAAGTAGAAGCCGGAAATGCATAAGAAATTGACATTGCGGCAACTACCTCAATAACTTGGACCTCATCCGAATCACCTTCCTCCTCATGGGCCGGGGTCTTGCCACGAGCACGAGCCGGAGAAAGGTCCGACTTGGGAACGAACTCCTCCGAGTCCGGCTCCCCGCTGCCCGGAGTGCTCCGATCCGCGGGCCACGGGAGATACAAAACCTCGACATCCTCGATCTTCTGCTCCTCGAACCTCTGCAGGAAAAGAAAGAGAGAAATTAACAAGGGAAATCACAGATGCGATTAAAAGGCAAAACACAACTGCGAGAACTTACTCTGGGAGGGGGATGCTCGCGGGTGAACGACTTCAATCCCCAGGCCCAGTCCTCCGGCATCTCCGTCTTGAAGATAGCCCAGACGCGCTTGAAGATAAGATAATTATCGAGCTCCACCGTGGAGACTCGATTGGGATCAAGGGGACCGATCATATAGCAGAGCTTATGCGTGCATTTCTGGAAGGGGCAGATTCGGCTGCTGATGAAAGTGGTCATCAGATCCTCGCCGCGTAGTCCGGAGCGAATCAGTTCCTTCAGCCGAATCTCGAAGGCCTCGGCCAGAGCATGACTCTTCTTCGGATTATAAGTCCAATTCTTCTTGGAGGGGGGGCCAATAGAAAAAGCAGGGAGCCCAATCCTGTCCTCCTTCCCAGAATTCTTGACATAAAAGAACGATTTATGCCATTTCTTGCACGACTCTAGGCCAGCAACGCGAGGAAACTCGGACTTCCTCCGAGGTGTGATTGAAGCAGCTCCGCACTGTGTGAGCAGTTTCTCGGAAGGTTGAAGGGATTTGTCTGGGACAACATTGGAACGAATCTAAAAGAACTTCGACCAAACATGCACAGATGGCCATAGGCCGAAGTATCCTTCCGAAGCAGAGATAAAGGCGGAAAGAGAAGCAATGGCATTAGCCGGAAGATGATGCGGCTGCAGGCCGAAGTAATCAAGGAACTCCCTAGCAAAATCGCTAAGGGAGAGGCCGAACCCACGAGCGAAGTGTGACATAAAGACGACGTACTCGCCCTCGTTGAGAACGGGAGAAGATTCGCTACCGGGTAAGCGACAGGCTACCTCGGCAGGAATCCGGCGAGTACGGATTAGCCACTCAACCTCTCGGCGGGTGATGGAAGAGGCCTGCCAGGAGCCCCGCTCGGGCCCAGACGCTGCATCGTCGTCCTCAATAAGCGCACCGCTAACGGAGCTCGACATGGGGTCGCCGGAGGAATCTGCAGAGGATAAACTAGCGGTGGTGCGAAGCCTAGAACTGCAAGGCCCCGTCGTGATCCTATGTGAAAACGGCGGCGAAACAAAGAGGAAACCGCCGCGGGAAATCTAGAGAGAAGCAGATGCGCCTAGAGGATAAACAAGGAAATGAGATCGGATAAACTCACCGGCGACGGCGCCGGAGCAAGTATGCGGGGACAAGGTCGACGGAGCAGAGCGATGGGAGCCACGTCGTCGAAGATTCCGATGGGCGCACAGCGGCGGGAGCACGAACGGGCAAAAACCAGAGGAGGAAGAAGGGCAACGGTAAGCGGAGGAGAAGAGTAAAATCACCTGGCCTCGTGACCCTCTTTATAACCACAAGGCCTGCATGGTAGTGGGATCGCGCGTGCGGAGGTTACCGGTGTAGATCGTGTGTGCGGCACAACTGCACGCCGCTGAGTGGAGCCACACCAACGACCACACGATGCAAGAAAGGATCACGATCCCTGACGGAAACGGTGCGCGAGGCGTTGCAGCGCCGACGCGACAGGCGCAGTAATTACTGTAGCCTGTCAATGTGCACTGTATAGGAACAAAAAACTAGAGAAACAATGATGAGTGTGACACGTAGGACGAGCCGTACGTGAGAAGATACGCAGATATCTCGGACGAAGGAAAAGTAACTCGGATACGAAGAGAAACGAATATTGTGAAACTGATACGGCCCGGCCAAGGTTATAGGCAGGACCATACCAGCTTCGGGGACTAATGTTGGGGGGTGACCCCGGATAGGGCAAGGACGGGGAAAGACAAAAGGAAGCTCCCCGTCCAGTGTCCGAGTTACAATCTAAATCAGCCGAATCCTGTAAAGGTCGGCCGAGGTAAGCAAGAGTTGGACCCTTATGAGAAAATCAAGGCGTTACCCGGCCGACATACTGTGTAAGTCGGCCGGGTCAGCCCGAATAATCCAAATGCAGGTGAAGGCCAAGCCGAGTTAGGCAGGGCCGAGTGATATGAAGCTTGCAGGAGAAGGAGATGCCTATAGACAAACCCTAGTCACGGGCTAGGAAGAATCTGAGCAGAGCCAAGCACAAAGGACAAGGCGTAGAGCGACAGAAGGGCAGAAGGAGGTCACGGAGGTGACAGTCCTGAAGCCCGAGGCGTGCAGGCGGGGTCCTCTGGAACCTTGCCGTCGTTAGAAGGGCGACACGGAAAGGAGGCCGCCGAGTTACTATATTGGGACAAGCATATTCTCCGAATATGCTTGCCACGTCAGCCCTATAGGAGCCCAGGGCTTCCCTTTATAAGGAGAGGCTTGGACTCTGAGAAGGGCATCGACTCATTTTGTACCGTTAGGTTGGTAAAGTTCTTCCTATCCATTTGGATACAGCTCAAGGAGCACTTGTAGCCCAAGAAAGGAGAAATAAAGATCTTTACGTTAGTCTTCTGTGTGTAGAATCAACTACATCTTCCCTCCCCAGATCCCTCTAGCATCCATTGGCCCCATACTTTATCCTACCCATGGCATCTGCCGTGCCACCACCACGACACGCACTCATCGAGTTCCTCCGTGAGAATCGCGACATCTTCGCATGGAAGCCATCTGACATGCCTGGTGTCCCGAGGGAACTCGCTGAGCACAAACTCAAGGCTGACCCTAAAGCGCGACCCATCAAGCAGTCGATGCGGCCCTTCAATGAAGAGCACCGCTAAGCAATCACCGAGGAAGTGCAGCTTCTACTGGTTGTAGGCTTCATACGGCCAATCAAGTACTCCAAGTGGCTGGCAAACCCAGTCTTGGTCGAGAAGAAAAATGGGACCTGGAGAATGTGTATCGATTACACAAACCTCAACAGCGCCTGCCCAAAGGAGCAGTTCATCCTCCCACGGATCGACCAAATCATCGACTCAACTGCGGGCTCGGAGTCGCTGTGTTTCCTTGACGCCTATTATGGTTATAACCAGATAAAAATGGCAGTCGAGGACGAGGATAAGACAGCGTTCATCACGCCATTCAGAGCATTCTGCTACAACACCATGACCTTCGGCCTCAAGAACGTCGGAGCGACCTACCAGAGGTGCATGCAGGAGTTCCTTCTGAGCCAAATTGGCCGCAACATCCACGTCTACATCGACGACATAGTGGTGAAGTCCACTCGCCAGGGCGATCTACTCGCCGACCTAGCCGAAACCTTCGCAAATTTATGGAGGTACAAGATCAAACTAAACCCAAGAAAGTGCACCTTCCGTGTACCTACCGAACAACTATTGGGGTACGTAGTCTCCAAATGAGGCATCAAGGCGAACCTAACCAATATCAACACGATCGCCCGGCTCGGCAAACCCGAGTGCCTGCGAGATGTCCAGAAGTTGGCCAGGCGAGTCGCGGCTCTCAGTCGCTTCATCCCCCGGCTAGGCGAGAAGGTAATGCATCTCTACCACCTAATGCGCAAGAATCCCACATTCCAGTGGGACAAGGAGGCAGACGACGTGCTTCACGTACTCAAGGAAGTGCTACTCGTGGCCCCGCTACTTGCCGCCCCCGTTGACAAGGAGCCCATGCTCATCTACGTCGCGGCTTCCGAGCGAGTCGTCGGCGCCGTCATGGTCATCGAGTGACCGGAAGAGGGTAAGGAGCGCCCGGTGCAGTGACCCGTCTACTACATCAGTGAAGTCCTCACCGAGTCGCGCCAACGCTACTCGCAGTACCAGAAGCTGGTATATGCGGTCTTCCGAGCCCAGCGGCGACTACCACACTATTTCCAGGAGCACCCAATCACGGTCGTCTCCTTAGCGCCGTTGCAAGACATCATCCGCAACCGTGAGGCGACTGGGCGAGTCACCAAGTGGGCCATCAAGATCGGAGTCCACAACATAAGATACGAGCCCTGCAAGGAAATCAAGTCGCAGGCCCTGGCGGACTTCCTCGCCGACTAGGAAGAGGCGCAGCAACCGGAGAAACTGGCGTACATCCACTACTGGTCGCTGCACTTCGACAGGTCCAAGGACGTAGACGGCAAAGGAGCAGGGATCGTCCTCACGTCTCCTAAGGGTGACAAGCTGCGCTACGTCCTGTACCTCGACTTCACCCCCTGCACCAACAAGATGGCCGAATACGAGGCCCTTCTCCACGACATGCGAGCGGCCAAGGAGATGAACATCAATCGCCTGCGCTGCTACGGCGACTCCGATCTCGTCGCCGGTACCTGTGATGCAGTCTCCCCCACCATGGCGGCATACTGCCAAGCAGTGGACCAGCTGGGGGGCCACTTTTCCGGCTACTCCGTCGAGTGGATCGACCGACGCAAGAACGAAGAAGACGATGCCCTCTCCCGCATTGGGTCAGCTCACCTCGCGCCACCCGCTGGTGTCTTGCTCGACACCATCACCAAGCCGTCCATCTCTCCCCCGAGGGAGATCGACATCGGGATTCCGCTGCAACCAGAACCATCCCTAGTCGCCATGGTCGTAGAGCCAAGCGACTGGAACGCACCATACATCGCCTATCTGGAGGGAGGAACCCTACCCGCTGACGAGACAGAGGTCCGGATGATAGTACGTTGCTACAAGTCCTTCATCATCATCAACGGAGAGCTCCACAAGCGCAGCGTAACCGGCGTGTTCCAACGCTGCGTACAACCCGCGGAAGGTCGCAAAATCCTGCAAGATATCCACGCCGGCGACTGCGGCCACCACACTGGTGCTTGATCTCTAGTTGCCAAGGCCATGCGACATGGCTTCTACTGGCTCACCGCACACGCTGACGCGGTCGACATCGTCCAACGCTGTGTCGGGTGCCAGAAGTACGCCAACCAGACTCACGTCCCAAGCTCGGCGCTCAAGACCATCCCCATCACCTGGACATTCGCCGTGTGGGGCATGGACATGGTAGGACCCTTCAAGAAGGCCCCCTCTGCCTTCACCCACCACCTAGTCGCAGTCGACAAATTCACAAAGTGGGTGGAGGCCAAGCCAGTCCGCAAGTGCGACGGGAAGACAACAACCAAGTTCCTACGCGAGCTCACCTATCTCTACGGGTTCCCGCATAGCATCATCACGGACAACGGCACCAACTTCACCAAAGGAGCCATGGCCGAATTCTGCGAGGATCACAACATACGACTCGACCTCGCCTCAGTCGCCCACCCGGAGTCTAACGGCCAGGCGGAACACGCTAACCAGAGCATCATCCACAGCCTTAAGCCGTGACTACAAGTTCCCTCGAGCGAACTCCGGGGTGCTGGGTCGAAGAGCTCCCCTCCGTCATCTGGGGCATCCGCACCTCCATCAATAGGTCAACAGGGTTCACCCCCTTCTTCATGGTGTACGGTGCCGAAGCCGTCATGCCAACCGATCTCGAGCACAACTCGCCTCGGGTGGTCAACTACGCGGAGCCCGACAACAAGCTCGCATGCCAGGACAGGGTCGACCAGCTCGACCAAGCACGCGACCTAGCTCGCTCCCACACCGCCACCTACCGGCAAGGACTTCGCTGCTACCACAGCCGGCGAGTCTGGACTCGCACCTTCCAGGAAGGTGACATGGTCCTGCGACTGATCCAATACAAGAAGGGCATGCACAAGCTCTCTCCCCCTTGGGAGGGACCATTCTCCATCGGGCGAGTCCTGGGCAACGACGCCTACTACCTCATCGACGTCCAAGGCAACGGACAACTCGACATCAAGCGGCCATGGAATGTAAATCTCCTACGGAAGTTCTAGTCCTAGAACTCCAAACATGTACCCCCTACCCGCTATGAAATCAAGAAGATCGATTCGGACAAATTCTGTCCACTCTCCATACCTTGTGCCATTCGCACTCGTAATAACAGCGCTACGCTACTTGCGGAAGTCAACCCTTGGTCACACGACCGGCATGGCCAACTGTGCGATACGAGGGCACCAATAAATTTCGGGCCTTGTATCATCCACGAAAAACGCCAACCCGGAGCCCCATCGGAGTCGCCTCGCTCGACTGGCTTTCCGAGCAAAGACGACTTCATTCGCTTCCAACATCGACCTAGTCCTCCACATCCTTGGCGCAGCGACTCGAACGGCTAAGTACCACACTTGGGGACTAACACCAGCCCAAACCTGAGCGACTAGGGAAAACACCAAGTATGAGAGCGTGTCCTAGACTTGCCACGCGACTGATCCTCTGGGTCAGGTGGAGCAACGCGCTTAATACAACACGCCTCGTCATCACCTACCTTGGGCATGCGACTAGAACAGCTAAGTACCACGCTCGGGGACTCGACCAACCGACCCTGTTCGAGCCCGGGAAAACGGCTAAGTATAGAGCACCCCTTGGGGTCGCCATGCGACTGGCTTTTCAAGCCACAGCGAGTCGACCTCAACTGACTAACAATATAACAACAAACATGTACATAAAAACAAGGTAAACCCCACAAAAGGGTGGACACGCTCGGGGACTCGCACAACTCAACAATTCACAATCAAACCAAACACTGACAAAAGCATCCATGCATTTCTTATGGCAACAAAATTTGTTCGCTTACAAGGGCACGCACATTTTACCTTTACAACTAATGCCACTCGGCAAACTATACTACTCCATAGGATTCGACGACGACTCGCCACCACTTCCGTGGAAGCGGATGAAGGGCACCCACGGGTTCGACGGATACGTCGTCAAGGTGCCCGCCATCGCCGATCGGAACGGCTGCTCCACCTTGAAGTCACGCTTTGTTGGCTCCTCGTCATTCGGGGCGATGATTGTCTCCTAATACGGCAGGAAGTCGCCCATCGCCAACACCCGATCGGAGTAGATCGCGGCCCGGTTGGTAAGCTTCAGCACGCCAGAGATCTCGACCGCGCCCGTGGACGAAGGATAGCCGCTGGTGATGTCATCAAGGTCGAAATCGTTGGGGAAGTGCGCGAGCCCAAGACTCAGCGCAGTCGCCTCCCCACGGCGAAAAGCCAACTGCGACATGAACTCCATAACCGCTGAAGCGTTCTCCAGATACCGCCAGACCTCGGTGATCTCACTGGGGATAACCTCCGTCGGCGAAATCTCTTGAAGATACGCGTGGATGCAAGTCGTGGACAGAGCGGCAGAGTCCACCAACATAGTGACACATTACCGCGCGTCGTACGACTGTGCTTCGGCTTTGTCGTCAAGAATTTTCCCTGCAAAGTATAAGTACACAATTAGAAAGGCTCAAAAAACAAAAAGGCGACCCGCACACTCGGGGTTTGCCAGCCATTTGAAAAAACAAGGAGCTCACCAATCAAGGGACGGCAGATCCCCGTAATGAAATCCTGCAGACCAGAGAAGTCGGTCTGCAGCCCAGCGACGAGCGCATCTGACACCTTCCGCTCCTCAGCAGCAACAATGGCTGCCTTAGCTCTCTCATCCGCCGAGGTCGCCTTCGCGGCCTTGAGCTCTTGCTCTAGTTCGGTGACCCGCTTCTCCGCGGCACTCAAGGAGGACTGGGGAGTCGTCAGGTCGCTCGCAAGGACCATACCCTCGCGAGCCTTGTCCACCGCGGGCGCATGACTCTATGCATCATCACAACCGTGATCATGACATAATAAAACGTCAATGACCAAGGGCATATTAAAAACTCTTACCATCAGTCGCTCGAAGCTGCTCGTTCACTTCTTGGACGGAGCGGACTTCCCCTTCCAGGTGCTCCTTGGGCGGTCAATTGCTCCGCCGATTCGCGCTAGAGGCCCTGCAAAACCATGGCGAACATCAGCAAAAACTTACAAAGCACTTCCTAAGTGCCTAGCCGTTGAAATTCAGCGACTAGCCACTCGGGGACTATACAAAGAAAAAGTAAGAATCTACCCGCTGAAATTCAGCGACTAGATCCTCGGGGACTGGACATACCTGGATTGCCGCACCCAGCATATTGTGGAGATCGACCGCTTCCACCAACGGGAGCACAAGAGGTGTGCGCCCGCGACGCTGCTCGACCTCCGCCGATTGCGCTGAAGCACTCGCCATGGAGGCCCTCGCCACAAAGTGAGGGAAGGTCGCCACTGCCGCCCCTGCGGCACTCGCTGTTGGGCCCATTGCCCCAACTGGCGCCGCGGGCTCTATCCGCTGCGACTCCGTGTCCACTAGGGCCTTCGTGACTGCATCCGCTCCAATCGGAGCCTTGCTTGGGGCGCCGACCGGCTCGTCAGAGATTGTGACGACCTCGTCGCCCTTTTCCTTCTTTGCGCCCTCAACGGGCGCCTCGACCTTGTCTCTCTTCCTTTTCTTCGAGGGATCGACTTGAGCCCCCGCGGTACCCAATGGGACCTTATCCACCGAAGGGTGACCTATTTTCTTCACACCAGTCCTGCAACACGACGTCGTCAGCAAGTTTGCTGGACAAACATAAATCAGTCGCCCAAAGAAATACTCTAAAGGATACTCACTTGGGGACTAGGATAAAGCAAAGGCCGATGCAAATATTCGCCGGCTTCTCCAAATCCGGCCCCAGCTTACAGCTGAGGCCCGTCTTGAACACGCTCTGCACCCAAGACACCGAAGGCTTCTTCGAGGATGAAGCCGCGGTAGGAGGATCCGCCGCATGCGATTCCCTCAGTGGCGAGACACCCGCGGATGGAGCTGTCCCGAGCTCGGCGACTGCGGTGAAGGGCGGTGGCAGTGACGCCAACGACACTTCATCCTCTACCACAGCCACATCGGCTGCCGCGGTCGCCCGTGTCGGCGCACTAGCCCCGGCCTCATTGGCCGCGCTGGTAGCCTCGGAGCTACTCGCGGACCGAGGCGGCGACACTTCATTGGCCGGCTTCTTCTTCTTCTGCGGTGATTTATTATTTGACGATGTGGCCACGCGCCATGAGGTATTCTTGGGAACCTCGTCGTCACCCTGTCATGAGCCTCGAGGCTCTTGCTGGCCTTGAGCTCGCGTTGTCACTGCCCGCAGGTCTTACGGACCATGGGTGCGGCGACCTCCACGGCCTCGTTGTCATCTTCATCGCCGTCATCATTGTCATCACCTCCGACGTTGCCCCTGTTGGAGGAGGACTCGCTCTCGTCCTCGACGGACTCATTCGAGTTCTCATCATCAGCAGGTGGAAGACAACCTTCCACCACTTGGAATAGCTACATGAACAGTGTGTAATCAGAAAAGTGCGACTGTAATTTTACAAGTGCGGAATAAACAAGGGAAATTAAGCTTACCGGTGGCGCCTTGCTCTTCGCGGTGAATGGGGAATCCCGACCTTCGAGTCGACGTACTCCACCTCGGTGATCTTCTTCAGCGCGAGGGCATAGTCGTTGGCGCTCCATTCGGAGGTGCAAGACTTGGTCGGATCGTCCTTGCTCGTGTACTCGTACATCCAGTGGGCGCGGCTGGCCAGAGGCACTAGCCACCGCCCAAACTAGCAGTTGTACAAGTTAATAGTTTGGAGGCCCTCCTTCTTCAGGTTGCAGATTGTCATCAGCATTTCTTTGACCACCATCCGCTGGTCGTGCGGGAGCTTGGCGACTTGAAGCCGACATAACTTGGGCCGGTCAGCGGAGTACATCGGAAGCGCCACCTCATCGTCCGGCGTCGACTCGCTCACATAGAACCAATGCTTCTTCCACTCATTTGTCGCCTTCTTCGACAGCATCATATCGAGGAAGGAGGCCTTGGTTATCAGCTGGAAGGTTAGGCCGCCCGCGGCTAGCATCGGGCCGCATGTCCCTTCGCGTCCAACCCTCCCGTGGAACAGATCTTGCCATAGGGGGAATTATGGTTGACAGCCTAGGTAGGCCTCGCAAAACGCCACGAAAATGGTGAGTTGCTCGATGCTATGTGGCCCTAGGTTCGACGGCTGGATGCCGTAATATGCGCAAAAGCGGCGGAAGAAGATGGAGGTGGGGAAACCGATCCCCCTCTCCAGGTGGCTGGTGAAGCAGATGAATTACCCGTCGCACGTATCCGGCACCACCTCTCCGGATGTGGGGATGTGTCATCTCCCGACGCGGAGTATTCCCGCATCCTCGAAGGACTTCAGCGGCACTTTCGTGCATTTGGATATCCCCCATGGTTCTGTCGGAGGTGCCATCAGTCAAAGGATCTAGGGTTTCGGGATTGCTCTAGGTCGCTCTGGTCGCTACGGAGGAAAGGAAGATTGGGAGATGCGCGAGGTCGGAGGAAGTGTGCGGAATGATCGCTCTTCGCCTGTCACTCTCCTTATATAACGGTTGCTACCCGCCATTTTCGGGGAGCCGTTACCGTGCGGTGATTATGTCGATATTACCGTTGGATTACCCAACGGCTAGTTTGACCAAGGCTGACGGTCCAACTTCATCTACTCGAATCGCTGAACCAGTCGCCATAGCTGTGAATCGACTACTCGCCGACCCATTCGCCGTGCTGCGATTCGACTGGTCGCCGCTATTGCAACTAAGATGATGTATACTCTCTTTAATTAAAGGAGTCCACCGCCGATTCGACTGGGCGTCCAAATTGGACCCGCATACTCCAACTTCCAAAGAACACCTACGACGAATCAACGACGGCCTCGGGGACTACTGATGGGGATATGCCTAGTGGGGTATACCCAGCAGGACGTTTCATATTGGCCCATGCTGCCAGCGAGTGGGCCTGTAGGGCGGCGACTGGAAGAAGACCCAACGGGGAGCCAGGTGACTGGAAGTTGAATGCCCATAAGCGTAGCCAGGCCCAGTCGTATTAGGTCAAACACCCTCTGAATCCTTAAATAATTTGGTTGTAGATCTGTAAAACGTAGCGAGGTGAGTCTATATAAACCTCCCTAGGGTACGCATAGAGGATACGTTCCATCAGACACCCCCTGCGACTCGCCGCCTAGTCGTCGAGCTCTCCCTTGTACTCTCTCATCAATACAATCTAGCAGGAGCAGGTCTTTAACCTCCGGGGGCGAACCTGGGTAAAACCCCGTGTCTCCGCCCTCATCTCGCACCGCAGATGGCTGGCTGCCCTTACCCCTTGTTCTACTACTCGCGGCCGATTGCAGCATTTGTCGTGTCCATTCCCATGACACCTCCAAGTGTAGAGGTTTGTAGAACAACAACAATTTTCTCTTAAGTGAATTACCCAAGGTTTATCGAACTCAGGGAGGAAGTGGTCAAAGGTATCCCTCTCAAGCAACCCTGCAATCAAGATACAAGAAGTCTATTGTGTCCCCAACACACCCAATACATTTTTCAAGTGTATAGGTGCACTAGTTCGGCGAAGAGATAGTGAAATACAAGTGATATGGATGATTATAAGACAACGGTGCCAGAAAATTAGCTTGACAGCAGGAAGAGACTAAAGGCAATCTGAAATAAAGATGGCAGCAAGCAAACATGTAATAGATCTAGTTGTAAACGGTGTTTCAATTCTTAGAAACAAAGCCTAGGGATCATACTTTCACTAGTTAACACTCTCATATAAATATCTTCTGTTCGTGATGCTACTCTAAACTACTCTCCGGTTGGATAACTCTAATCCATGGTAGGGCTATAACAGCACACCTCAAAGTTCGCTTTCCCCATCTAGATAACCCCACACCGTCACCTTGAGCACTAGATGATTCCAAAAAACACCACAATTTCATAGAGACAACCAACTCAAAATATAACTCATGATAAGTATTTATGTAATCTCTAGCCTAAGTGCCATGATGGTTCCTGGAAGCGCTTCATAGGGAAACCCCAAGAGCAAGGTGTGATGCAGCACAGTAGCAAGTCTTCCCTCAGTAAGAAACCGAGGTTATCGAACCAGTAGGAGGACGGAAATGCCTTAAAGGTGTTGCAAGCAACTTGGAAACCTGCACAACACAAACTCAAGATTTGCCCCAACGAATAGTGAGGTTGTCAATCTCACCAGTTGCAGTAACAAAGGATTAACTGTATGGTGTGGAAGGTGATAGTGGTTTGCAGAAAGTACATGGGAACAATGGAAGATGTATCAATGGCAAAGATTGGACCGGGTTCCATAGTTCACTAGAGGTGTTGTCCTTAGATAAACAAACATGGAATGCAGGGTAAACAAATTACAACAGGGCAATTCACAGGATTGAGCAAGGCATAACAATGCAATACCAGACATTCATGATCCTACGAGATTCGATTGGGAAATACAAAAAGATACATAGACCGCCATCCAACTGCATCTATGACTAGAAATCCACCTTCGGGTTATCATCCGAACCCCCTCCAATATTAAGTTGCAAGCAACATATAACTGCTTTAAGCAAAGTGTGTAAGGTAAACAATCAACTTGTTCCATGAACAAGATACCGTTGTTTTCTCCCTAGTGGCAACAACACATCTACAACCTTAGAGATTTATGTCACTTCCTTTAGATTAAATAGAGGTATGAACCCACTATCTAGCATAAATACCTCCTCTTGGAGTCACTAGCATCTACTTGGCCAAGATATCTACTAGAAATGAAGAGCATGCAAGATCACAAACAACATAGACATGATAGAATCAATATGACATAGTAGTCTCAATATCCATCGGATCCCCGCAAACACAACATGCATGATTACAAATAGATATGATCTTGATCATGAACAGAGCTCACAAGATCTAAACATTATAGCACAAAGGAGGAGATACATCCATCTAACTACTACATGGACCCGTAGTCCAAGGTGGAACTACTCACGCTTCATACCGGAGGCTGGCATGATGAAGAAGAAGGCCTCCGGGATGATCTCCCCTCCGGCAAGGTGCCGGGAAGAGATTCAGATCCCCCCGATCTAGGGACGATGGTGGCAGGGGCTATAGACGGTTTCATGGAATATTGATCGGGTACTTAGGGTTTAGGCATCGGGTGGTCTTTATAGGCGAAGAGGAGAGGCACGAGGGTTGCCAGGGCAGCCCCCCCAGGTGCAGGCTGGGCCTAGCCACGCGGCCAGGGGGTGTGGCCCCCCGGTGGTTCCCCTCCGTCTCGTATTCAAGCTTCGTGTTCCCCACGGTAAAATATTGACTTTGGCTTTTGTCCTGTCCAATTCTGAGTATATTGATTTTCTGCCTTTCTGGAACCAAAAACAAAAGAAAACAGGCAACTGACACTGTGGCATCTTGTTAATAGGTTAGTACCAGAAAACATATAAAAACACCTCAAAGTGTAGACAAAGCAAAGCAGATACTAAACAAGCATGGAACATCAAAAATTATAGATCAGTTTTTGATGTATTAAGCATCCCCAAGCTTAACTCCTGCTCATCCTCGAGTAGGTAAGTGATAAAAAGAATAATTTTTCAGGTGACATGCACCATCAAAATCAAGATCAAACCATTTGCAAGCATTGAAAGCTGGGATCAAAGAACTCTAAACATGAGCATGAAAGATGGAGTTCTAACAGTAAGACAAAGTAACTAAGCATGCAACATAAAAGGCTACAGACAAATATCATGAATAACATGCATTGAAAAATGCTTGTTTGTTTCACATATAAAAAACATGGCATAGTGGCATTTAGCTTGTCCCTCATGGAGTAGCAAATAGACGCATAGGACACCTTCAAAGTTCGTAAGAGTAACTAGATACAAATAGCGCAAGAACAAGTAATATCAACAATATGCATCAATCAATAAGTTTTGGGACAATGCACATAGGGCTAAGAATGGCAACTATGCTCTCTTAACTGGTGATTAAAGGATAGAAGGTGGAGACTCAATATAATAGTGGAAGAAAGGCCCTTCATAAAAAGGGAAGCAGGGATTTCAAGTCTCAAAAAGAGCTTCCAAAAATTATGGTACTTGTTAGCTTTCAGCCCTCATTGCCCCTATCATAAGCATCTTGTGGTGATTAAGGTTAAAGTGAACAAACTATAGAGTATATTCTTGACAAAGTATAAGTTGGAAATCTCATGTCCCTTGAATACGAGGGTCACTCCTCATGCTACTCAACTTTAGTCACATGTAAGTTCTTGTCATAGTAAGTACATGTGTATCATAGAGAACCACCAACAGGTACCCCTTGAACATGATACAGGAGCTATCCCATAATCAAAATGACAAGGCAAGCAGACAATAAGCATCTCAGCAATCTTCTTATTTACCATGGGAATATGCTGCTTTTTTCTCTCTTTCCTGTTTTCAATATCTCTCTTTTTTATAAGAAGAAAGCTTCATAGATGTCATTATGGTGATGTTGCAAGTTTCCACCATGATTAGGCATGACTTAGGCTAGCTAGCGACCCAGGAGTTTCTCTAACACACATACATAACTCCATGGACTTACAAGCTCCCCTTTCATTTCACACCGACGACATCCATAGACAAAAGAGCATGATATCAACTGTGTACAAAGTACAAGTGCAATGTTGAAAGCGTTCCCCGTGACAAAATGGTTCTGCTAATTCCAACGTATAAGTGCAAGTATACACAACATAGATGACACAATGGTTCAAGTTTATTAGGGGCAAGAAATATAAAGTGTGCCATCAAGTTTGTGAGAGCTTTAATCACTAAGTTTTCACATAACAAAATAATTTTTAATTGGAAGATAGATGAAAACAGGAATATACTTGGAATGGTGTAACACACCATGAATAAGAATTTATAGTGGACTGATACGTCCAAAATGTATCTACTTTCTCGAACACTTTTTCTATTGTTTCTCCTCTAAACTTGTGTGATTTAAATATAACTAACACGGACTGACGCTGTTTTCAGCAGAACTACCTTGGTGTCTAGTTTTTGTGGAGAAAATCAACTCTCAGGAAAATCTCGGAAAATATGCCAAAAATCCCAAATTTCACCAGAAGATCCACGGAGCCAGAATACGAGACAGAGTGGAGGCCTGAGGGGCCCACACCCCCTGCCACGCGGGTGGGCCCAGGCCGCGCCTGGAGGGGGTGTGGCCGCCCCAGGCACTCCCTCGGGCTTCCTATTCGCCTATAAGTTGCCTCTTGACCTAAAAACTCAGGGGGGTCGACGTTTTTCCAGAAAGAGTTCCGCTGCGCCGCCACCACCAGAAACCGCGATTTGGAACCAGAAACTCCGTTCTGGCACCCTGCTGGGACGGGGAATTTGTAGAGGATCATCGCCATCATCATCACCAACGCCTCTCCATTAACCATCCATGTTTCCTTCATCCATGAGTGAGTAATCCCCCGTTGTAGGCTATGGGAATGGTAGGTATTGGATGAGTTCAATCATGTAATCGAATAAGATTGTTAGGGCATGGTGCCTAGTATCTCTATTAGTGCTATTTGACTTTGTTGCAACTTGTTGTTCTTAATGCTTGTCACTAGGGCCCGAGTGCCATGATCTCAGATCTGAACTTATTACTGATTCATGATGATAGTATTGTTTGTGATCTTCTCTGCAAGTTGTGTACACATATCATTGTCCGGATCTAAAGGCCCCGAAGTGACAGAAATTGGGACAAGCAGAGCGGATGGCTGTGATGTGAGGATCAGATGTATTGATAGAGAGTTAATGCTTTGCTTCGGTGCTCTATTAAAAGGAGTGCCTTAATTGCCTGTATTTCCCTTGAGGCCTCCCTGCAATGGGTTGGCAGGACAAAAGATGTTGTGCAAGTTCTCATTGCGAGAACGCATGACTATATATGGAGCACATGCCTAGGATTGTTTAGTACTTGGATGCTTTATCTTATTTATCTGCAATTGCCCTAGATCTTGAAGTTACATGTTTAGACTTGTTTATGAAACGCCCGTCCATCCATCCCTATGCCTACCGCACTCATATCCTACTATTTGCTACTACTATTACTATTTCTCTTGTTTTACTGTTGCTGTTGTTTTGCTGTTGCTACTACAAAACTGTTGCTACTGATAAACTTCTGTGAGCAAGAACTATTTCAAGGTGTAGCTGAATTGACAACTTAGTTGTTAAGGCTTGCAAGTATTCTTTGGCTCCCCTTGTGTTGAATCAATAAATTGGGTAATACTACCCTCGAAGACTGTTGCGATCCCCTATACTTGTGGGTCATCAAGACTATTTTCTCAAGATTCTTATGATAGCGTGTGGCCTAGGCCCACCCGCGCGGAGAGGGTTGTGGGCCCCTCAGGCATCCACTACGTCTCGTATTCTGGCTCCGTCGATCTTCTGGTGAAATAGGATTTTTGTCATATTTTCCGAGATTTTCCTGATAGTTGATTTTCTGCACAAAAACTAGACACCAAGGTAATTCTGCTGAAAACAGCGTCAGTCCGTGTTAGTTGTATCCAAATCACACAAGTTTAGAAGAGAAACAATAGCAAAAGTGTTCGGGAAAGTAGATATATTTTGGACGTATCATGGACACTTTGGAATAACTTGGTTTCTTGGGAGTTGGATGAATGAGTAGAGCTTACTCATACAATTGGAGGCTATCAAAAGACTGGGAGCAACTAACTAAGAGAGCAATAATGGCCATAATCATGCAGAGCGACAAAACATTACTAATCAAAGCATAAATTGGTACTACAAGTCAAGGACTAAATGGTCATAGAGGCTATGGTGACTTGTAAGTCACAACATGGTGTGAGCATGTGCCAAGTCAACCCAAACAAAGCATAAAAGGAGAATACCACAATACTATGCTTTTGTATGCTAAAACAACACATGATTTCTTCAAGGCACACTAAGCAATCCCAATTGTTTGGAACAAGTCATGCTACAGCAATAATCACTAAGTATAACATCAAAACAACACCTAGCATGACATGGTAAAGTAGCTCCTCCTGCACTATTCAAGCAAAAACTTTCAACTCCTCTCCAACACCAATCAACTTATTTGAAACAACACAGCGAGAAAGAGGGTCCAAACTAGTTTATTCAAGCAAACTAAGAAAATTAAACGCAAACTAAGACGCTCCAAGAACAACACAACAGTGCATGAAACAATAAAAACGAAGTGTCTAGAAAGACCTGAGATTTTTATTGATGAAGAAGGGGATGCCTTGGGCATCCCCAAGCTTTGACTCTTGTAACTCTTGAATATTTCTTGGGGTCACACGGGGTGGCATCCCCAAGCTTGAGCTTTTGTCCATTCTTCATCTCATTACATCATTCTCTCCCTACCCCCGAAAATTTTCCTTCATACAAAACTTCACACAATCTTCATTAGCAACATTAGTGTATTCAAAAGATAATAGACCTTTGGGTTTAGATTTAGAACAGAAAACTTTCACTAAAAACACAAGCTACTATAGCAATTCCCTAAAAAATATCAATTTCCCAAAAAGAACCCAAAAAGTAAACAATATGAAGTAAATGCAAATAATGGCAGAAATCTATAAAAACAGACCAGCAGGTAAAATTCCATCTTTTATAAGACCTTCTGTTGCTCAAATCAAAAAGTGTTGAACTAACGAAAGTTAGCTAACATACTGGGGGATTTATTTGCAAAATATCAGTCCAATCTTACTTACAAAGTTCCTCACGTATATTTACGGTGGAGCACAAAAATCTGTTTCGGGACAGCAACTCCCCAAATCATACTTCCCTCTCATTAGAGGTCATTATTGGCACAAAAAGCAAACAAAAAGGATAAGGAGAGGTTATTACTGAAGTAATAACTTCCAAGACTCAATAAAACTCTTAGGTTATCTCCCAACAAGTACTTTTCTTTAACGCCTTTAAGTTAGGCACAAGAAGCAAGAATCAAGTATTTTCAAATGAAGAAGCATTAACATCAAACCTTGCTTTCAAAGGAGGAGCAAAAAGCAACTTCTATCTCCTCATAGGGAAGTGTTCAATACCTTTCTTGAATGGAAATTGATATTTACTGGTGCCTTCTTTCATATCAATGATGGCACCAACAGTTATAAGAAAAGGTCTTCCCAAAGTAATAGGACAAGAAGCATTGTATTCAACATCCAAAACATAGAAATCAACAGGGACATAAGCATTGTTAACCATAATAAGAACATCATTAACACTCCCCATGAGTTTCTTCTTAGCATTATCATTAAGTGGGACATCCAAATAACAATCTTCCAAAGGTGGCAAATCAAGCATTTCATAAATCTTTCTAGGCATAATAGAGACACTAGAACCAAGGTGTTGGTTGCGCTGGGTTGATGTAGGAGCGCTTCGTTGGGAACCCCAAGAGCAAGGTGTGAAGTAGCACAGCAGCAAGTTTTCCCTCAGTAAGAAACCGAGGTTATCGAACCAGTAGGAGGAAGGAAACGTCACACAGGTGTTGTAAGCAACGCAGAGACCTGCACAACGCAAACTCAAGACTTTGCCCCAACGAATCAGTGAGGTTGTCAAGCTCACCGGTTTTCTGTAACAAAGGATTAAACATAAGGTGTGGAAGTTAATGGTGGTTTGCAGCAAGTAAACAAGTAACAGTGGAAGATGTATCAATGGTAAAGATTGGACTGGGGTCCATAGTTCACTAGAGGCGCTCTCCTTAAATAAACAACATGGCATGAAGGGTAAACAAATTACAGCGGGGCAATTGACGGGAACTGAGCAAGGCATAACAATTCAATTACTAGTCAGAAAGATCCTATGAGGTTGATTGGGCAATACAACAAGATACATAGACCACCATCCAACTGCATCTATGACTTGAAGTCCACCTTCAGGTTATCATCCGAACCCCCTCCAGTATTAAGTTGCAAGCAACAGACAACTGATTTAAGCAAAGTGTGTAAGGTAAACAGTCCACATGTTTCATGAACAAGAGACCGTTGTTTTCTCCCTAGTAGCAACAACACATCTACAACCGAAGAGATTATTGTCACTTCCCTTGGAAACTAGAGGAATGAACCCACTGTCGAGCATAAATACCCCCTCTTTGAGTCACTTGCAACTACTTGGCCAAGATAGCTACTAACAACGGAGAGCATGCAAGATCACAAACAACACAGACATGATAGAATCATAAAGACAAAACCATTAATCAAACCAACATAATAATCTCAATATCCATCGGATCCCCGCAAACACAACATGCATGATTACAAATAGATTAGATCTTGATCATGAACGGAGCTCACAAGATCTATACATGAAAGCACAAAGGAGGAGATACAGCCATCTAGCTGTAGGGTTTCGTAGCATGGAAAACAAAAAATTTCTACCGCATACAAACAAACAAGCCAAGATCTATCTACTAGATTGTAGCAACGATTCGATGGAATAACTCACCCTTGAAGATTCCAAAGTGTTTAACGAGAGCGGATTCTCGTGGGTGATGTAGTCGTACTCTTCCCGATCTCAAGATCGCGTAGACGATCCTTCTAGCGCTCGTGGCGCTCCTTGATCGGTCACACGTTCGGTACTCGACGAAGACCTTCCTCTCCCTTGTTCCAGCAGGCAGCGGAGGTTGTAGCACTCTCCTCGCGATTCCGACAGCACAACGGCGTGGTACCGGAAGTAGAGGGGAGATCTCGCAGGGCTTTGCCTTAAGCCGGACGAGTATCGTGGACTATGAGAAAGCTCCTCGGCGATCTAGGGTTTAGACACACCAAGGAGGAGGCTTGGCCGGCGGCTAGGGTTAGCTAGGCGGCAGCGGCTGCAGGAGGGCCGGCGGCTTAGGGCTAGGGTTTGCGGGTGGAGGTGTTGGGTGCTAGGAGGGGCAGCCCTACCCCTCCTTATATAGGTGGAGGGGCCACGCCAGGGGAGGGGAGTCCCTTCCCAACTCGATTTCCCAAGGGGGCCGGAGGTGGAGGGGAGGAACTCCTCCCCAACTCGGTTTCCACCTTCCCCTCCACTTCCCAAAATAGCCGTTTGACTTTTCAAATTGGCGTTTGACTTTTCAAACTAGGATTTGATTAAACCCTTTATTTTGTTCAGCGATGACACCTAGTACATGATGCAATCATTCCAACTTGGTATGACACATTCATGTACCCTTCCCCTTCGGAGTGCCGGACATTCCGGAACCTTCTAGAACATTCCTGATGAAAACACCGGAATCATTCTTCAACCCCGAAACAGGACTTTCCTTATATGAATCTTATTCTTCGGACCATTCCGGATCTCCTCGTGATATCCCGGATCCCATCCGAGACTCCGAACAACATTCGGTCTCTTTCTCATCATTCCATAAATACTCAAACAACGTCGAATCCTTAAGTGTGTCTCCCTACGGTTCGTGAATTATGCGGACATGATCGAGACACTTCTCCGAACAATAACCAATAGAGGAATCTGGAAATTCATATGGCTCCCACATATTTCTACGATTACTTTGCGATCGAATGAACCACTTACATACGATACCCATTTCCCTTTGTCTCACGATAGTTTACTTATCCGAGGTTATGATCGTCGGTATCTCTGCATACCTAGTTCAACCTCGTTACTAATAAGTACTCTTTTCTCGTTCCCGTGATATGTGATCCCTTGTGAGCCAGTCACATGCTTGCAAGCTAATTGGATGAAATTCCACCGAGAGGGCCCAGAGTATATCTATCCGTCATATGGATGGACAAATCCCACTCTTGATCCATGTGTCTCAACTAATACTTTCCGAACACTCAATGCCACCTTTATAGCCACCCAGTTACGGTGTGGTGTTTTGATGTCATCAAAGCATCCTTCCGGTAAAGGTGATATGCATGATCTCATGGTCGAAGGAATTAGGTTACTATGTATCATAAAGCATATATCAATTGAACTATTAAAATGACTTGATATTTATGCTACGCTTATCTATAGGAGTATGTCCACCATATCATTCTCCTAACGATACTTGTTGTTAATAACATCTCAATGTTCATGATAGGGAAACCACAATCATTTATTAACCAACAAGCTAGTATTATGAAGAGGCTTTACTAGGGACTTCAATTTCAGTTTACAAATCACACAAGTATTAATGTTTCCTTGTTAATACTATTATAGCATTAATGTAAACATTTATCATAAACACAAAGATATAATAATAACTACATTTATTATTGCCTCTAGGGCATATCTCCAACAGTCTCCCACTTGCACTAGAGTCATCTAATCTAGATTACATGGTAATATACCGAACACCCATGGCAGTTTGGTGCTGGTCATGTTTTGCCCTCGGGAGAGGTTTAGTCAAGGGATCCGCCACATTCAGATCTGTGTGTACTTTGCAAATCTTTATGTCCCCATCTTGGACATGTTCTCGAATAGCGTGAAAACGTAGCTTTATGTGCTTCAGCTTCTTGTGTGACCTTGGTTCTTGCGCATTGGCTATGGCGCCCATGTTATCACAGTAGATAGACATTGGGTCCAGCGCACTTGGAACCACACCCAGCTCTATAATGAACTCTTTCATCCATATCGCTTCTTGTGAAGCCTCCGAAGCAGCCATGTATTCCGATTCAGTTGAAGATCTCGCCACAACGCTTTGCTTTTGCACCTCCACTAACTTTGCACCATTCAAAGTAAATCATTATCCAGATTGTGATTTAGAATCATCCGGATCGGTGTTCCAACTAGCATCGGTGTAACCATTAACAACGAGTTGTTCATCACCTCCATAAGAAAGAACCATATCCTTAGTTCTTCTCAAGTACTTAAGGATGTTTTTGACCGCTGTCCAATGATCCACTCCTGGATCACTTTGATATCTGCTAGTTAAACTAACAACATATGCAATGTCGGGTCTAGTACATAGCATGGCATACATTAGAGATCCTATGGCTGAGGCATAGGGAGTCTTACTCATCCTTTCTCTATCTTCTGCCATTGTCGGACTTTGAGTTTTACTCAAGGTCGTATTGGGCAACATGGGCAAGAACCCTTTCTTGCTATCTTCCATTCCAAACCTCTTTAGAACTTTGTCCAAATATGTACTTTGTGACAATGATATTAGGCGTCTCGATCTATCTCTATAAATCTTTATGCCCAATATATAAGCTGCTTCGCCAAGATCCTTCATTGAAAAACTATTATTCAAATATTCCTTGACACTATTAAGAAGGTCTACATCATTCCCAATCAACAATATGACATCTACATATAGTATTAAGAATGCTACAGAGCTCCCACTCACTTTCTTGTAAATACAAGCTTCTCCATAAGTTTGTATAAAACCAAAACTTTTGATTACCTTATCAAAACGTTGATTCCAACTTCGGGATGCTTGCTTCAATCCATAGATGGACCGTTGAAGTTTGCATACCTTGTTAGCATCTTTAGGATCGACAAAACCTTTGGGTTGCATCATATACAACTCTTCATCGATGTCTCCATTGAGGAATGCTGTTTTGACATCCATCTGTCATATCTCATAATCATAATATGCAGCGATTGCTAACATAATCCTCACAGACTTTAGCTTCGCTACCGGTGAGAAAGTCTCATCGTAGTCAACTCCTTGAATTTGTCGAAACCCTTTTGCGACAAGTCGAGCTTTATAGACAGTAACATTACCATCGAGATCTGTTTTCTTCTTGAAAATCCATTTGTTCTCGACCCTTAGGCCATCCGGTAAGTCCACCAAAGTCCATACTTGGTTTTCGTACATGGATCCAATCTCGGATTTCATGGCTTCTTGCCATTTATTGGAATCTGGGCTCATCATCGCTTCCTCATATTTCGCAGGGTCATCGGTGTTGTCCACCAACATGACATTCATAACGGGATCATACCAATAAGGAGTGGTACGAGTTCTCGTTGACCTGCGAGGCTCTGTAGCAACTACAACCGAAGTTTCATGATCATCATCATTAGCTTCCTCTCTTATTGGTGCAGGCACCACATGAACTTCTTCCAGTGTTGCGCTACTCGCAAGTTCGAGATAAGGTTCGACAACCTCGTCGAGTTCTACTTTCCTTCTAGTCACTTCTTTCGAGAGAAATTCCTTCTCTAGAAAGGATCCATTCTTGGCAACAAAGATTTTGCCTTCGGATCTATGATAGAAGGTATACCCAATAGTTTCCTTTGGGTATCTTATGAAGACGCATTTTTCCGCTTTGGGTTCATGCTTGTCCGGCTGTAACTTCTTTACATAAGCTTCGCAACCCCAAACTTTAAGGAACGACAATTTAGGTTTCTTCCAAACCATAATTCATATGGTGTCGTTTCAACGGATTTAGATGGTGCCCTATTTAAAGTGAATGCGGCTGTTTCTAATGCATAACCCCAAAATGATAGCGGTAAATCTGTAAGTGACATCATAGAACGAACCATATCTAAGAGAGTTCGATTACGATGTTCGCACACACCATTATGCTGTGGTGTTCCTGGCGGTGTCAATTGTGAAAGTATTCCGCATTTCTTCAAATGCTCGCAAAACTCGTAACTTAGATATTCACCTCCACGATCAGAACGTAGAAATTTAATCTTCTTGTTACGTTGATTCTCTACCTCACTTTGAAACTCCTTAAACTTCTCGAAAGTTTCGGACTTATGTTTCATGAAATAGATATACCCATATCTACTCAAGTCATCTGTGAAGGTAAGAACATAACGATAACCACCGCGCGATGCTACACTCATTGGACCACACACATCGGTATGTATGATTTCTAATAAGTCCATAGCTCGCTCCATCATACCAGAAAATGGAGTCTTAGTCATTTTACCCATCAGACATGCTTCGCATCTATCAAGTGATTCGAGAAGTCCATCGGAATGGAGTTTCTTCATACGCTTCACTCCAATGTGACCAAGATGACAGTGCCACATATAGATCGAGTTATCGCTCGATTTCAAACGTTTAGCCTCAATGTTATTAATATGTGTATTTCCACTATCGAAATTCAATAAGAATAGACTATCTATCAAAGGTGCATGTGCATAAAACATATTACTCATATAAATCGAACAACCATTATTCTCACATTTAAACAAGTAACCGTCTCGCAATAAACAAGATCCCGATATAATGTTCATGCTTAACACAGGAACCAAATAACAATTATTTAAGTATAAAACTAATCCCGATGGTAGATGAAGGGGTAGCGTGCCGACCGCGATCACATCAACCTTTGATCCGTTTCCAACGCGCATCGTCACCTCGTTCTTCGCTAGCTTCCGTTTATTCTGCGGCTTTTGTTTGAGTTCCAAATATGAGCAACGAACCGATTCAAATACCGTGCACTACTACAGTACTAGTGAGATACACATCAATAACATGTATATCGGATATACCTTTCTTCTTGATGTTGCCGTTCTTCAAATCCGCCAAGTACTTTGGGCAATTCCGCTTCGGTGACCTTCTCCCTTGCGGTAAAGCACTCGATTCGTGCTTAGGTCCAGCCTTGGTCTTCTTCGTTGGCGCGGTAACTTTCTTACCACCCTTCTTGAAGTGTCCCTTTTGCTTAGACTTGCCTTTCTTGAATTTGGTGGTCTTATTGACCATCAACACTTGGTGCTCTTTCTTGATCTCCACTTCTGCAGATTTTAACATAGCAAACAGTTCTAGCAACTGCTTGTTCATGTTTTGCATATTGTAGTTCATCACAAAGTTCTTGTAACTTGGTGGTAGTGATTGGAGGACACGATAAATCCCCAAAGCATTAGGAATCACTATACCCAAGCTTTGAAGTTTGTTTGCATGCCCAAACATCTTAATCACATGCTCACTGACGGAGCTGCCCTCTTCCATCTTGCAGTTAAAGAACTTTTCAGAAGCCTCATAGCTCTCAATTGCCGCGTGAGTCTCAAAGATCAATTTGAGATCACGGACAATATCATGTGGGTCTGAATTCTCAAACCTTTTCTGAAGCTCCAATTCTAAACCATACAAGATAGCACACTGAACTATGGAGTATTGAGTCTTCCGAGCGAGGTAAACATTCTTTACTTCATCGGTAGCGATGGCTGGTGGGTCACCAGTGCATCCAGCACATAGGTCAAATTACCAGTTGTGAGGAAAATCCTCAAATTGCGGAACCAATCCGCGAAGGTTCTTCCATTGTTTTTCAACTTTTCTTTCTCTAGGAACGCATTAAAATTGATGGTAGGGGCCTCCATTGATCTACAACATATTTGCATATAGTTTAGACTAAGTTTATGACAAATTGAGTTCTAATTAATAGTTAAATTAATCTAGGTGAACTCCCACTCAAAACAATATCCCTCACATTGTTTTAGTGATCACACGAACCAAATCCACCACATCAACACCGATCATCATGAGATTGATATAGTTTCAATGGCGAACAATCTACATGTTCATCATATCTACTATATGATTCAAGCTTTACCTTTCGGTGATCTGTGTTCCGAGACCATGTCTGTACATGCTAGGCTCGTCAAGATCAAACCTTAGCTTCCGCATGAGCAAATCTGGCTTGCTCACATTGTATACACTTGCGCAATCTAACACACCCGATCATCACGTGGTGCTTCGAAACAACAAGATTTAGCAATGGTTCTAACTAAGGGTGAACACTTTATGACTTGAAATTCATGTGCATGAGGGATCATCTTATAATTCTACCGTCGTTAACTAAGAAATACAAGATGCATAAAGGATTAACATCACATGCAATTCATAATATGTGATATGATATGGCCTTTCTTCTTTGTGCTTCCGATCTCCATCTTCAAGCACGAACATGATCTCCATCATCACCGGCATTACATCAAGGTCAATGACGCTTCTCCATGGTTGTCGTCCACCGGCCTCAACTATTACAACTACTTTGAATAGACACGCGGGTCTTAACAAAATTTAAAGACAACCATATGGCTCCTGCCGGTTGCCAACTTACAATAAGGAACATTGCATACATCAAATATAATCACAATCATGGCCATATCACATCACTGCACACCCCTGCAAAAAAAAGTTAGACGCCTCTACTTTCTTTGCATGTTTTACGTGGTTTGGGGCTTTCAATAAGTGTCGTTCTAACTTACGAACAAGAACCACAACATTGATACTAGTATTGTCAATTACCCGTTGTAAATTGAATCTTAATTATGCTAGGAGAAACAGGCACCCGCAAAGCCACTTATGCAATACAAGTTGCATGTCAAGCGTGGAGCAAGTCTCATGAACGATGTCATGTAAGGTTAGCTCGGGCCGCTTCATCCCAACATCCCGCAAGATGCAAAGTACACAAGAAGCAATCGATAATAAAAGCATCAACGCCCACAATGACCATTGTGTTCTACTCGTGCAACAGATCTACATATAGACACGGCTCGATACCCTTTGTAGGGGTTCGTAGCATGGAAAAAAAATTTTCTACCGCATACAAACAAACAAGCCAAGATCTATCTACTAGATTATAGCAACGAGTCGATGGAATAACTCACCCTCGAAGATTCCAAAGTGCTTAACGAGAGCGGATTCTCGTGGGTGATGTAGTCGTACTCTTCCCGATCTCAAGATCGCGTAGACAATCCTTCTGGCGCTGCGTTCGGGCAGCGCTCCCTTGATCGGTCACACGTTCGGTTTTCGTGAAGACCTTCCTCTCCTTGTTCCAGCAGTGCGGAGGTTGTAGCACTCTCTCACGATTCCGGCAACTGGCAATGGTACCGGAAGTAGAGGGGAGATCTCGCAGGGCTTCGCCTTAAGCCGGAGCGAGTATGGTGGACTATGAGAGAGCTCCTCGGCGATCTAGGGTTTAGAAACACCAAGGAGGAGGCTTGGCCGGCGGATAGGGTTAGCTAGGCGGCGGCTTGCCCTAGGGCGGCGGCGACTGCAGGAGGGCCGGCGGCTTAGGGCTAGGGTTTGCGGGTGGAGGTGTTGGGTGCTAGGAGGGGCAGCCCTACCCCTCCTTATATAGGTGGAGGGGCCGCGCCAGGAGGAGTCCCTCCCCACTCGGTTTCCCAAGGGGCGGTGGAGAGGAACTCCTCCCCAACTCGGTTTCCACCTTCCCCTCCACTTCCCAAAATAGCCGTTTGACTTTTCAAATTGGCGTTTGACTTTTCAAACTAGGATTTGATTAAACCCTTTATTTTGTTCAGCGATGACACCTAGTACATGATGCAATCATTCCAACTTGGTATGACACATTCATGTACCCTTCCCCTTCGAAGTGCCGGACATTCCGAAACCTTCTAGAACATTCCCGATGAAAACACCGGAATCATTCTTTAACCCCGAAACAGGACTTTCCTTATATGAATCTTATTCTCCGGACCATTCCGGATCTCCTCGTGATATCCCGGATCCCATCCAAGACTCTGAACAACATTTAGTCTCTTTCTCATCATTCCATAACTACTCAAACAACGTCGAATCCTTAAGTGTGTGTAGCACCCCGGAAAAACCGCTACTAGAAATCGCATGTCTTATCTATGTGCATCATCAGAACATCATCATGCATATTAATTTTTGCTTAAAACTATATTGCGAAAGACTATATTGTTTTCTAAACTAGCCTTCTTGAATTTCAAATCAAACCCTCCTTTCGACCAAATCTTATATTTGTCTAAAAATAATTTAGAAAGGTGTTTTAAAATAAAAATAAATAAATGTTTTTGTGGGGAGGCGGACAGATGACCAGGCCCAAGGCCCAGTCAAAAGCTACCTACAACCCACCTAGCAAACACTTGTTTGCTAGGTGTTGGCCCACCACTTGTCACGATTCCCGTCCACGCGCCCCAATCCTCGCCTTACTCGCGACCTCGCCCTCTCGATAGCCGCCGCCGTCGCCCTCTGATCCATCCCCTCCACCTCCCAGGCATCCGCCACCTCTTTGCCAGGGCCCCGCCGCAGGCCATCGTCCCCGTCCTTGAAGCACAACCGCCACCTTTGCGCCTGTTCCTGACCCCGGGCCTCTCTCCGGCTTGGCTCCCTGGCCATGGCGCAGCTGCCAGGGGCCTCCCCCCTCTGTTCGTCAGCCTCCCCAGCGAGCCATCGTCGGCTCGCCTCCTCCTCCTCGGCCAGCCCGAGCGCTGCAACCAAAGCCACGCATCACCATCGCCACTCACCGTCGGAGCCCCTGCACGTCGCCGCCCCTGTCCGCGCGGCATAGCTAGGCCCTCCCGTGTCCGTCTCTGCCCCGACGACCGGCCTCCGTCCTCGCCCCCGGGCCCCCTTGTCGTGGTCGCTGCATGTCGCCCCGGCCAAGCCCGAGCCCAAGCTCCATGGTCGCCATCTGCGCCTCTCTCCCCACGTCGGCGCCCTCGAGCCTGCACCAGCCGCCCCTGCGCTGCAGCTCGTCCCATACTGAGTGAGCCGTCCTGCCTCAGCTCAACCTTCACCAGCGCCTCCTCTATCCCCGTCGAACTCCTCTACATCCACCCCGTCCGCCAGGCTGTCAAACTGCCCCTACATGCTCCATGCAGCTGCCTCCATCTCCCGAGCGCCTCCCCTCCCAGTGGTGCTCTCTCCCTGGCCGTCGTCGAGCCACCTCGGCCCCGCTGCCCCGTGTTCCTGCGCGTTCCTGGCCGCGTCGGTCGATCTCGGCCTTCCCCTGGCTCGCCCTGCTGTCGTGCATGTGCAACAACAAGCCGCACGGGCGCCCTCCCATCCTCTGCATTCCCGCCCGACGCAGTCCCTTAACGGCCATCCGCGTCCGCCCTGATTTTCGTTTGTGTCCAGGTGTGGAGCTTGCTGGGATTCTGTCAAAGTGATCTTGTTCATCTATGCTTGCATCTGTCTATGAAGTGTTTGCGTGTCGGGAGCACACCGCATATGTGAGATTGACCCCGTTTTCTGTTATCATGTTGCCAAGCACGTAATATCTCGAAGACACACAAATGCGACAAGACTCCGACGATTTCTTCGCAGATACCTGATGCCGGATCGACAAGATCTCCTTCCTAGAACACCAAGTTCTCCTTCACGGAAAAACCGGAGTCCCCAATCCCAAGGAACCGAAGACCGATCCCGGCAAGATCGAACCCGAACCCGAACCCTCGGAATCAAGTTCGTCAAACCCCGATGTGTGAACCTTCCCGAGCCTCTATTTTTTATAAATTGCTATGTATATACTTGTTGCATGTAATCATTCATACTCGCATACATATTGTGCGTGTTTGGGGGTATTTTGACGGTTCACCTAAATTAAATATGGCATCCATATGCGGACAAATTTAGTCTAATATTGGCCCCACTTAAGTTTGTGTAGCAAACTGATACTATGTTTTGCCTTGTTAAGACAACATTTAAATTGCGGGGTACCTAAATAACATGAACCATCTAATTAATTGTTGGGACCCCGGTTCCGCTTAATATGGCCTAATTGCCTCGCATCCTTGCCATGTCATACATCATACATGCATCATGCCCGATCTTTTGCCGTAGTATTAAATAGTGCATCCGGTGTTTCTTCTAGTGCTTTGCTTCTTCACGGGCTAGGCCGATGAGTTGATGCGAGTGTCGACCCGATCTTCGGATGAACCTTCGACAATGTTTTCAGGCGAGCATCCCCCCTCTTTCTACCTATCTTACTTTTATAGTCTTTATTTCCTCCTATTGATCTATTGCTATCTATGTTGCGATGCTCTAGTTTTCGTACCCGTGATATCCCTTGCAGCCTTATATTGCCTTGGACACATCCTATTACCTGTTGTTTGGTAGATAGTCGGCCTTGCGTGTCGTAGTTGCTTGCTCAAGTACTGTTGCGTGTCGTCAAGTACCACAGTTGTTGGAAGACTGTCATATGCTTTATGTTGGAGATGATCATGGCTTTAATTACTGTTTAATAACTAAAATTGAAGTAGGTAAATAATGCAGAGGCACCGGTGGGTAATAGACAATATTTGGTTTTTAACCGCTCACTTGTGTCCCGTAGGATCCCGAGTTCTTGACACCTGTTCTGAGATCGAGCGCGCTAACCACAGGTGGGGTGTGTGGGCACCCCCATCGATTAGTACCTTATTTCAAAGTACTGTACCGGGGGCCACAAAGTAGTTTGGGGCTTTATTACTATCATGTACTTATGCCATGCTTTACCGCTTTATTTACGATTGCGCGTGGAGCGTCTGTCCTGTTTTGGAACAAATGTGGAATGTTTTCGCGGTATCGACAAGCCCAGTCACACTTTCGGGTTCCCAGTCGTTTACAGCCATTGTCACAAACCTCTGGGTCCGTCTCGGAGCCGACCGACTTTGTTGCGGGTAGCTTAGTGGGGTGGCCCCCCGTGCTTGCTTTGGGTCTGGGAAACATCGTGTCCGAAACCCCGTCGACATACGTTGGGTGTATGTTTTGTGATCTTGTACCTACCTGATCTGACAACAAGGGTGTAGGTGCGTGTGGAAACTTTGGTGCACCCTAGAAAAATCTTTTCGAGAAGCCGTGTCCGCGGTTATGGACGACTTGGAGCACAGTTCTCGATCATAGACAACTATAACTAAAGTTTACTGTTATAATTTGACTTGTACCCGATATGACTAGTAATCAGCTTCACTACAACGGAATGGCTAAATAAAAGTACCAACAACTGCTGGATTTGGGATATCTCATGCTAATTGAATCTGACTAGTAAGTGTCGCAACTACAACGGAATGGTTAACTAAAAGTGCCCACTGCTTATTATATCAGGATGACTATCTATACCTGACTAGTAATTGCTGCAATGATAACTGAATAAATAAAACTGCCAACTGTGTGAGTTCCTCGGTTGACTTCCTCGTTTGGTCTCGAGGGGTAAAGACCAGGATGGGTATGATTGGTGGTAGTATCAGGTTGGTTCCGAATAAGTATTTCTTATCTCTCTCTGATATCTGATAGTTGTATCGAGTCTCTATAGGTTGTTTAGCGCATGCTTCGCTGCCGCTTCAGTCCACCATACCTATGTAGGCGAGGACCGCCGAATTCTAGTCTCGTGTCTTGGCCTCAAGATCTTGACCGCTCTCTTTTCCTTTGCCCTTTGTTGGCACCCTTTTGTTTAAGCGGTTTTGATATCGACGTCTTTAGCGTGGTTACCTTCTTCGGCTTGGCACAGGCAGGTTATGGACGCCATTGGTTATTCTTCAGGGCTCTTAGCCCCATTTGCATCTTGTCCATAGTCGGACGTTGTATCATTTTCAAGTTGATTTGGATCTTTGTATTATGTATCTGTATTCTTGACTCATGGAGTTGTTGTTGTATATATCTGTTTTGTGGGTTCCATCGTGGACTATTGTGTAATGATATTACTTCATTTTCCACCCGCACGCAAGTGCCTGGTGGGCACCTTTGAATCGTTTCTATGCGGGTTTGGCGGGAATCGCTGAACTTGCATAGGGCCGATTCTGAGGGTGTTACAGTGTGTCTCCCTACGGTTCGTGAATTATGCGCACATGATCGAGACACTTCTCCGAACAATAACCAATAGAGGAATCTGGAAATTCATATGGCTCCCACAAATTTCTACGATTACTTTGCGACCGAATGAACCACTTACATACGATACCAATTTCCCTTTGTCTCACGATAGTTTACTTATCCGAGGTTATGATCGTCGGTATCTCTGCATACCTAGTTCAACCTCGCATCGATAAGTACTCTTTTCTCGTTCCGTGATATGTGATCCCTTGTGAGCCAGTCACATGCTTGCAAGCTAATTGGATGACATTCCACCGAGAGGGCCCAGAGTATATCTATCCGTCATATGGATGGACAAATCCCACTCTTGATCCATGTGTCTCAACCAATACTTTCCAAACACTCAATTCCACCTTTATAGCCACCCATTCTGGTGTGGTGTTTGATGTCATCAAAGCATCCTTCCGGTAAAGGTGATATGCATGATCTCATGGTCGAAGGAATTAGGTTACTATGTATTAGAAAGCATATAGCAATTGAACTATTAAAATGACTTGATCTTTATGCTACGCTTATCTATAGGAGTATGTCCACCATAACATTCTCCTAACGATATGATCTTGTTGTTAATAACATCTCAATGTTCATGATAGGGAAACCACAATCATTTATTAACCAACAAGCTAGTATTATGAAGAGGCTTTACTAGGGACTTCAATTTTAGTTTACAAATCACACAAGTATTAATGTTTCCTTGTTAATACTATTATAGCATGAATGTAAACATTTATCATAAACACAAAGATATAATAATAACTACATTTATTATTGCCTCTAGGGCATATCTACAACACTAGCTACTACATGGACTCATAGTCCAAGGTGGAACTACTCACGCATCATATCGGAGAGAAGGCATCCGGGATGATCTCCCCTCCGGCAGGGTGCCAGGAAGATCTTCAGATCCCCCGATCCAGGGACGATGGTGACGGCGGCTATAGACGGTTTCGTGTATTTCTGATCGGGTACTCAGGGTTTCTGCATCGGGGGCTTCTTATAGGCGAAGTGGGAGACCGAGGCGGCCGCCAGGGCGACCAAACCCTAGCCAGAGGCGGGATGGGGCCCACCCGCGCCTGGGGTGGGTCTGGCCCCTCTGGCCGGCCCCTCGGGGTCTCCTCTAGACTTCTTGTTCCCCATGGAAAGTAATTGACTTTGTCCTTTGTACCATCCAATTCCGAGAATATTTCTTTAATAACTTTTCTGAAACCAAAAATAGCAGAAAATAGGCATCTGGCACTGCCTCAACTTGTTAGTAGGTTAGTACCAGAAAACATGTAAAAAGCGCCTCAAAGTGTGGACAAGTAAAGCAAAGTAGATACTAAACAAGCATGGAGCATCAAAAATTATAGATACATTTCCAACGTATCAGCATCCCCAAGCTTAACTCCTGCTCGTCCTCGAGTAGGTAAGTGATAAAAAGAATATTTTTTAGGTGACATGCACCCTCACAATAAAGATCCAACCATTTTCAAGCATTGAAAGGCTGGATCAAAGAACTCTAAGCATGTGCATGGAAGATGGAGTTCTAACAATAGGACATAGTAACTATGCATGCAACATGAAAGGCTACAAACAAAGATCATGAATAACTTGCATTGAAAAATGTTTGTTGGTTTCACATATAGAAAACATAGCATAGTGGCATTCATCTTGTCCCACATAGAGTAGCAATATAGATGCATAGGACACCTGCAAAGTTCACAAGGGTGACTAGAAACAAGTAGCACAAGAGCAAGTAATAACACAATATGAATCAATTAATAAGCTTTGGAACACTACACACAGAATGACAACTATGCTCTCTTAATGGTGCCTAAAGGTAGAAGGTGGAGACTCGAAAGTGGTGGAAGAAAGGCCTTTTTGTAAAGCAAGAAGGGATTACAAGTTTCAAAAAGATCTTCACAAAAATTATGGTACTTGTTAGCTTTCAGCCCTCATTGCCCCTATCATAAGCATCTTGAAGTGGTTAAGGTTAAAGTGGCAAAGCTGGAGTATATGCTTGATGAAGTATAAGTTGGCAATCTCATGCCCCTTGAATACGAGGGCCACACCTCATGCATACTCAACTTTGGGTCCAGGTAAGTTCTAGTCAATGTAAGTATTTGCATATCATTGAGAACCGCCAACGGGGTACAACTTGCACATGGTATAGGAGCTTTACCATAACCAAAATGACAAGGCAAGCAGACAATGATAATCTCAGCAATCTTTTTATTTACCATATGCATAGCTTTTTATTGAGGATGCTTCATAGATAGCTCACTATGGTGATGCTGCAAGTTTCCACCATGATTAGGCATGGCTTAGGCTAGCGGCCCAGGCGTTTCTCTAACACGGGATACAAACTCCATTGACTTACAAGTTCCCTCTTTATTTCACACCGGTGACATCCATACACAAAATAACATGATATCAACTAAGTACAACAAGGTACAAGTGCAATGTTGAAAATGTTCCCCGTGATAGCACGGTTTTGCTAATTCCAACTTATAAGTGCAAGCATATACAACAAAGCTGTCATAATGGTTCAAGTTTATTAGGGACAAAGAATAGTGTACCATCAAGTTCGTGAGGGCTTTAATCACTAAGTTTTCACATAATAAAATAGTTTTTAATTGGAAGATAGTTGAAAACAAGAATATACTTGGAATGGTGTAACACACCATGCAAAGGAATTTATGGTGGACACTTTGGAATAACTTGGTTTCTTGGGAGTTGGAAGCATGAGTAGAACTTACTCATACAAGTGGAGGCTAGCAAAAGACTGGGAGCAACCAACTAAGAGAGCAATAATGGCCAAAATCATGCAGTGCAACAAAGCATACTAATCAAAGAAAAGAGTGGTACTAAAAGTCAATGACTAAATGATCATAGAGGCTAATGGCGACTTGTGAGATTCATAACATGGTGTGATGTAACACCCTCAGAATCGACCCTATGCAATTTTCAGCGATTCCCGCCAAACCCGCATAGAAACGATTCAAAGGTGCCCACCAGGAACTTTCGTGCGGGTGGAAAACGAAGTAATAACATTACACAACAGTCCTCGATGGGACCCACAGAACAGATATATATACAACACGACTCCATGAATCAAGAATACAGATATACAGAACAAAGATCCAAATCACCTTGAAAACGATAGAGCGTCCAGCTACGGACAAGATGCAAATGGGGCTAAGTGCCCTGAAGAATAACCAATGGCGTCCATAACCCTGCCCAGGCCAAGCCGGAAGGGTAACCCTGCTAACGACGTCGATCTCAAAACCTGCTTAAACAAAAGGGGTGCCGACAAAGGGCAAAGGGAAAAGAGAGAGCGGTCGATCGAGGCGATTACAGCGAGGCTAGAATTCGGCGGTCCTCGCCTACATAGGTATGGTGGACTGAAGCGGCAGCGCAGCATGCACTAAACAACCTATAGAGACTCGATATAACTGTCGGCTATCAGAGAGGGATAAGAAAGACCTATTCGGAACCAACCTGATGCTACCATCAAACAAACCCATCCTGGTGTTTCCCCCTCGAGACCAAACGAGGAAGTCGACCGAGGAACTCACACAGTTGGCAGTTTTATTCATTCCATTATAGTGGCGGCAATTACTAGTCAAATATAGATAGCATGAGTCATCCTGATATAATAAGCAGTGGGCAGTTTTTAGTTAACCATTCCGTTGTAGTTGCGACACTTACTAGTCAGTTACATATAGCATGAGATATCCCCAAACCCAGCATTTGTTGGTACTTTTATTTAGCCATTCCGTTGTAGTTGCAATACTTACTAGTCAGATACAATGGTCGCAAGCGACAACCCAAACAAGCAAATGTTGGCAGTTTTATTTAGCCATTCCATTATAGTGAAGCTGATTACTAGTCATTATAAAGTCAAATTTATAACACTACTTTTATAGTTGTCTATGATCGAGATACTGTGCTCCAACTCGTCCATAACCGCGGACATGGCTTTCAGAAAGTTTTACCCTGCAGGGGTGCACAAATAGCAACACACACTTGATCAACCTCGGAAAAACCAAATCAAAACCCAACGAGGCTTTCACGACAAAGCAATCACAGGATTCAGAAATATTTCAGGGGGGCCACCCCATTGAGTACACCCACAACGAAGTTAGCTGACTCCGAGACGGACTCAAGGTTTGCGCCAGTGGCTGTAAACGACTGGGAACCCAAAACTGGGCTTGTCGATACCGCGAAAACACTCCTCTTACCTAAACAGTACAGGTGCTCCTCGCACAATCGTAATAAAGCAGTAAAGCATGGCATAAGTACAGGATAGTAAATAAAACCTCAAACTAGTTTGTGGCCCCAAGAAATAAGACTGAATCAAGCTCTGGCTAAGGGGGGTCCCATAATCCTCCCGGATGTGGATAGCGCGAATATTCAAGGAACATGTATCAAGTACTCAGGGTCCTACGGGACACAAGTGGACGGTTAACAACCAAATAACATCTATTGCCCACCTGTGCCTTTGCTTACCTACTTCAATTTTAGTTGTTAAACAGTAATTGAAGTTATGATAATTAAAGCCATGATCATCTCCAACATAAACATGCGGCAACACTCCAACAACTGTGGTACTGGACGACACGCAACAACACTTGAGCAAGCGACTACGACGCGCAAGTCCAACTATCTACCAAACAACAGGTAATAGGAGGTGTCCAAGGCAATATAAGGTTGCAAGGGATATCACGGGTACGAAAACTAGAGCATCGCAACACAGATAGCAATATATCAACAGGAGGGAATAAATACTATAAAAGTAAGATAGGTAGAAAGGGGGAGATGCTCGCCTGAAAAACATTGTTGAAGGTTCAACCGAAGATCGGGTCGAAGCTCACATCAACTCAACGGCCTTATCCGCGAAGAAGCAAAACACTAGAATAAACACCGGATGCACTATTTAATACAACGACAGAAGATCGGGCATGATGCATGTATGATGCATGGCATGGTAAAGGTGCAATGCAATTAGGCAATATTAAGTGGAACCGGGGTCCCGACAATTATTCAGATGGTTCAAGTTATTTAAATACCCCACAATTTAAATGTTGTCTTAACAAGGCAAAATTATATCACCGGTTCGCTACGCAAATTTAAATGAGGCCAATATAAGACTAGATTTGCCCGCATATGGGCCCCATATTTAATTATATGGTGATTCGGCATAAGGCCCCCAAACCACAAGACAATATGCATGCGAGTATGACAATTTAATATGCAACAAGTTATATTATTTTCATAAAATAGGGCTCGAGAAATGGTTCACACATTAGGGGTCGAAGCTCTTGGTCCGGGGGTTCGGGGTCGGTCTCAGGGTTCGGATCTGGGGTTCGGTCTCGGCGGGAGCGTTCTCGGATACAGAGTAGATCTTGGCGCATCCGTGGTCTTCGGGTCATGTCGACGGTCATGGCGTTCGGGATGAAGTACTTGTCGTATTCGCATCGGCGACCTTGGCGTCCGGGTTCTCGATGAACCTGGCGTCCGAGATGAAGGGCTCGTCGTCCGGGGATCCTCCGAGTCCGTGTTGACGACCTTGGGGTTCCGACTTTGGTTGTTGGCCGTGAACTTGTTCCGCGAAGGTACGGTCTTCGGGTCCGAGAGGGAGTACTTGTTGTTCCGGGAAGGAGAGCTTGGTTCGGCTTCGATGGTCGAGGTGACTGGTTAGGTGCCGGTGTCGATCTTGTCGATGTAGAGGTACCCAAGCCACAACCAAGCCAACGCAAAGCACATCCTGAACACAATCCGCATGACCAAGCGTCAACAACAATAGCACATGGACCACGCACAGGGAAGGAACAAGTGGTCATGGCCAGGGTCGCAGCAAACAACACCGGGAGACAGCGGCAAGGGCTTGGCGAGGAGGAGTGGGCACGCCCCTCGTAGCGATGGCGCTCGCGGGCCAGGCGGAGGAAAGACGAGGGCGACCGGGCGCTGGCAGGAGGACGCTGCACGGACGACGGCTGCTCGGGGACGGTCTTGACGGCTCACGCACGGACAGAGGATGGCGGGGCCGGAGGTGTCGCGGGGAGTCACACGCGCGGCGAGGGCGCATGAGAGAGGTGGCGGACGACGAAAGGGGGACAGACAGAGAGGAGGACGAGGAAGGGGGGGTCGGCAAGCTGGTGCAGGCGGGCTCGGGGTCGCAGGGGAGGGCCCGACGGAGGAGCGGCGGCCGGCGCTGCGGGGCGAGGAGGAGGAGCTTGCCGGCGAGCTCGGCCAGGGTGGAGACGAGGAGGACGACGGAGGGTCCGGTGGCGGGGTAGGAGGCCGCGGGGTGGGAGCGAGGCGGCGGTGCCGAGACGGGGAAGGAGGGGCGGCGAGGGGCTCTGGCCGGGGAAGCCGGCGGCGGGCCCGAGAGGAGACGGCGGGGAGGGGGTCACGTGGTGGTTGAGGCAAGGCAGACGGCGACTGGGCGGCAAGGACAAGCCGGCGAGGGAGGGGCGACCTCGGGGAGGAGAAGAGGAAGGCGGAGGCGGCGGGAGGAGGGCGGCGGGAGGAGGCGGGGAGGCGGAGGCGGCCGGGAGGAGGAGAGGCGGGCTCGGGGTCAGGCGGAGGGTGGTGAAGGGGGCCTGGCCATGACCATGGGAGGAGAGGGAGGCGAGAGAGGAGGGAGGTTGCGTGCGGGCGTGGAGTCTTGCTGCAGTGGTGGGACCGTGTGGGGTCCAGTGGGGCAGGGACAGGTGGAGTGGGTGGCGCGTGTGTGGGTGTGAGTGGTGTGGGGCTGCTGGGTAGGGAAGGTGCGGGAGGTGGTGGCTGGTGGATTGGTGAGGTAGCGGTGGGTGTGATGAGGTGGAGGGGAAGGTGAGGTGGAGGGAGGGGATTGGTGGGGAGGATGTGGAGGGGGCTGGGTAGATTAGGACTAGGTAGAAAAGGGTCTAGGTTTTAGGTCTTATTATTTTGTAAGATACTTATTTTTTTTTGTTTTGTCTGAAATCTTTTAGCAAATAATTTTTAGTTAAATAATTTAGCAGATAATTATTAAACTTTGTTTCGAAATAGAAGAAGGTTAATTTTAGAAAACAAAAATTAGGCTTGTTGAAAATAGTTTCAGGCAAACAAATGCATGATGATGACGATGCTCAAATGCAATGCACAAAAACAACGCGATTTTCTAGTAGTGGTTTTTGGGGTATGCCACATGTGAGCATGTGCCAAGTAAACCCAAGCAAATCATCAAAGGAGAATACCACAATACTATGATTTTGCATGCTAAAACAACGCATAATTTCTTCAAGGCACACTAAGCAATCCCAATTGTTTGGAACAAGACATGCTACAGCAATAATCACTAAGCATAATGCTAAAACAACACCTAGCATGTCATGCTAAAGTCTAAGTTACAGTCAATGCAAGCTCCTCTTGCACTTCAAGCAAGAACTTACTACTCCTTTCCAAACACCAAGCAAACTTATTTGCAAAACAAAACAGCGAGAAAGGGGGTCCAAACTACTTAAGCAAACTAAACAAACTAAGCAAAGCAAACTAAAACTAAGATGCTCCAAGAACAACACAACTGTGCATGAAACAAAAAAACAAAGTGTCTTGACAGACCTAAGCTTTTTATTGATGAAGAAGGGGATGCCTTGGGCATCCCCAAGCTTTGACGCTTCTACCTCTTGGATATTTCTTGGGGCGACACCATGGTAGCATCCCCAAGCTTGAGCTTTTGTCCATTCTTTATCTCATTGCATCATTCTTTCTTTACACCTGAAATTTTTCCTTCATACAAAACTTCACACAATCTTCATTAGCAACATTAGTGTATTCAAAAGATATTAGACCACTGGCAAAGCTTTGGAACATCAAGGATTTTCACTAAAAACACAAGATACTGTAGTAACTCCTTAAAAAAACTCAATTTACCTGAAAGAACTCAAAAAGGAATCAATAAGAAGCAAATGCAAATAATGGCAGAAATCTGTCAAAACAGATTAGCAGGTAGAAACCGATTTTTTCGAACATCTTCTGTTGCTCAAATAAAAAAGTGTTGAACTAACGAAAGTTAGCTAACATACTGGGGGATTTATTCGTAAATTTTTATGTCAATACGAGTTACATAGACTCCTCACTAATTTGTTTGGTGGAGGACAGAAATCTATTTTGGGACAACAACTCCCCAAAACTTACTTCCTTCTCATTAGAGGTCATTCTTGGCACAAAAGGCAAACAAAAAGTATAAGGAGAGGTTATTACAGAAGTAATAACTTCCAAGACCCACGGAAACTCTTGGGTTATCTCCCAACAAGTACTTTTCTTTAACGCATTTAAGTTAGGCACAAGAAGCAAGAAGAATCAAGTATTTTCAAATGAAGAAGCATTAACATCAAATCTTGCTTTCAAAGGAGGAGCAAAAAGAAAATTCTCTCTCCTCATAGGGAAGTGTTCAATAACTTTCTTGAATGGAAAATGATATTTAATGGTGACTTCTTTCATATCAATGATTGCACCAACTGTTCTAAGAAAAGGTCTTCCCAAAGTAATAGGACAAGAAGCATTGTATTCAACATCCAAAACATAGAAATCCACAGGGACATAAGCATTATTAACCATGATGAGAACATCATTAATACTCCCTGTGAGTTCCTTCTTAGCATTATCATTGAGTGGGACATCTAAATAACAATCTTCCAAAGGTGGTAAATCAAGCATTTCATAAATCTTCCTAGGCATAATAGAGACACTAGAACCAAGATCACATGAATCTTTGAGATCAAAGTCATTCACTTGCATATTAATAATGGGTTCCCAACTATCTTCTACTTTCCTAGGAATAGAAGCTTTGTGTTTTAGCTTCTCTTCCTTAATTTTCACAAGAGCATCTGTAATGTGTTTGGTAAAGGAAACATGAATATCACTAGCATCAGGACTTCTAGCAAGATTTTCCAAGAACATAATCACGTCAAAAATATTGCAAGCATCAATATCAAAGTCAAACTTAGCATCACTAGTGGTAGGCATAGTAGGAGTAGGAATAGGGACTACTTGTGGTTTAGTGGTGATAGTGCACACACTATTGTTTCTATCAATTTTAGCTTCCCTTTCCCACTTAGCATGAAGTTTAGCTAACAACCTAACATTTTCATCAATAGTAACTTGTATGGCATGTGTAGTAGCAAAGGTGTTTTCCATAGTTTCAGGTTTAGCAGCCATTTTATTAACCAAGGAAGTTTGAGCTTCAGACAAAGAGGATATATTTTTCTCAACAGTTAAAAGATTTTCCTCTATAGTCTTATTGAAAGTGGTTTGTTTACTAATAAAGTCCTTGAGCATGACTTCAAGTTCAGAGGGGGCACTTCTAGCATTATTGTAAGATCTTACATAGGAATTGCCATTATTAGGAGGATAAGGCCTATAATTGTTGTTGCTACCAAAATTATTCCTATAGGCATTGTTGTTGAAATTGTTGTTTCTAATGAAGTTCACATCAACTTGCTCTTCTTGAGCAACCAAAGAGGCTAAGGGAACACTATTAGGATCTAGAGGATCTTTACCATTAACAAGCGTAGCCATAATAACATCAATCTTTTCACTCAAAGAGGAAGTTTCCTCAATAGAATTTACCTTCTTACCATGTGGAGCTCTCTCAACATGCCATTCAGAGTAGTTAACCATCATATTATCAAGGAGCCTTGTTGCAGCACCCAAAGTGAGGCCCATAAAAGTACCTCCAGTAGCTGAATCCAACAGATTTCTTGAGGTTAAGTTCAAACCTGCATAAAAAGTTTGGATAATCATCCAAGCGGTGAGTCCATGAGTAGGGCAATTCTTAATGAAAGATTTCATTCTTTCCCAAGCTGGAGCAACATGTTCACTATCAAGTTGTTTAAATTTCATAATGTCACTTCTCATAGATATAATCTTAGCAGGAGGATAGTACTTTCCAATAAAAGCATCTTTGCACTTAGTCCAAGAATCAATACTGTTTTTAGGCAAAGAAAGCAACCATTCTTTAGCTTTTCCCCTCAAGAAGAAAGGAAAAAGCTTGATCTTAATAATATCTCCGTCTACATCCTTATACTTCTGCATCTCACAAAGTTAAACAAAGCTATTATGATGGGCAGCAGGATCATCAGAACCAGCACCAGAAAATTGCTCTCTCATCACAAGATTCAACAAAGCAGGCTTAATTTCATAAAAGGTAGCATCAGGAGTAGGTGGAGCAATAAGAGTTCTTATGAAATCGTTGTTGTTGGTGCTAGTGAAGTCACACAACTTGGTGTTCTCAGCATAGTTCATTTTGGCAAAGGTGGGCAAGCCAAAAACAGCAGCAACAGCTAGAGAAGGAGCTAATTTTTTTTGTGTTTTTGAATAAAGCAAGCAAACCAAACTAGACTAATTTTTTGGGGTTTATTGAAAAGAGGCAAACAAAACTAAACAAAATAAACAAAGCAAACTAAAAACAAAGTAAAGAGAAAGGAAGTGAAGGACTCCCCTTGTGAAGACGTCCTTGGCCTCCCCGGCAACAGCGCCAGAAAATCTTGTTGGCTATGCTGGGTTGATGTAGGAGTGCTTTGTTGGGAACCCCAAGAGCAAGGAGTGAAGTAGGACAGCAGCAAGTTTTCCCTCAATAAGAAACCGAGGTTATCGAACCAGTAGGAGGAAGGGAACGTCACACGGGTGTTGCAAGCAACGCGGAGACCTGCACAACACAAACTCAAGACTTTGCCCCAACGAATTAGTGAGGTTTTGAAGCTCACCGGATTGCTGTAACAAAGGATTAAACGTATGGTTTGGAAGGTAATGGTGGTTTGCAGCAAGTAAACAAGTAACAGTGGAAGATGTATCAATGGTAAAGATTGGACCGGGGTCCATAGTTCACTAGAGGTGCTCTCCTTAAATAAACAACATGGCATGAAGGGTAAACAAATTACAGGGCAATTAACAGGAACTGAGCAAGGCATAACAATGCAATTACTAGTTAGAAAGATCCTATGAGGTTGATTGGGCAATACAACAAGATACATAGACCGCCATCCAACTGCATCTATGACTAGAAGTCCACCTTCAGGTTATCATCCGAACCCCCTCCAGTATTAAGTTGCAAGCAACAGACAACTGCTTTAAGCAAAGTGTGTAAGGTAAATAGTCCACATGTTCCATGAACAAGAGACCGTTGTTTTCTCCCTAGTAGCAATAGCACATCTACAACCAAAGAGATTATTGTCACTTCCCTTGTAAACTAGGGGCATGAACCCACTATCGAGCATAAATACCCCCTCTTGGAGTCACTAGCAACTATTTGGCCAAGATAGCTACTAACAACGGAGAGCATGCAAGATCACAAACAACACAGACATGATAGAATCATAAAGAAAAAACCATTAATCAAACCAACATAATAATCTCAATATCCATCAGATTCCCGCAAACACAACATGCATGATTACACATATATTAGATCTTGATCATGAACGGAGCTCACAAGATCTATACATGAAAGCACAAAGGAGGAGATACAACCATCTAGCTACTACATGGACCTATAGTCCAAGGTGGAACTACTCACGCATCATACCGGAGAGAAGGCCTCTGGGATGATCTCCCCTCCGGCAGGGTGCCGGGAAGAACTTCAGATCCCCCCCCGATCTAGGGACGATGGTGGCGGCGGCTACAGACGGTTTCGTGGATTTCTAATCGGGTACTCAGGGTTTCTAAATCGGGGGCTTCTTATAGGCGAAGGGGGAGACCGAGGCGGCCTCTAGGGCGACCAAACCCTATCTAGGCACGGGGTGGGTCCCACCCGTTCCTGGGGTGGGTCTGGCCCCTCGGGCTCTCCTCTGGACTTCTTGTTCCCCACGGAAAGTAATTGACTTTTTCCTTTGTCTCGTCCAATTCCGAGAATATTTCTTTACTAACTTTTCTGAAACCAACAACAGCAGAAAAAAGGCATCTGGCACTGTTGCAACTTGTTAGTAGGTTAGTACCAGAAAACATGTAAAAAAGCACCTCAAATTGTGGACAAGTAAAGCAAAGTAGATACTAAACAAGCATGGAGCATCAAAAATTATAGATACGTTTCCAACATATCACAAGGTCACATGAAGCTTTGAGACCAAAGTCATTCACTTGCATATTAATTATGGGTTCCCAACTATCTTCTACTTTCCTAGGAATAGAGGCTTTGTGTTTCAACTTCTCTTCCTTAATTTTGATAAGAGCATCTGTAATGTGTTTGGTGAAAGCTACATGCATATCACTAGTATCAGGACTTCTAGCAAGCTTTTGTAGGAACATAATCATTTCAGAAATATTGCAACCATCAAGATCAAAATCAAACTTAGCATCAGAGTAGTAGACTCATTGGGCTTAGGCACTGTAGGAGGAGGAATAGAGACTTCTTGTGGTTTAGTGGAATCCATATTGGTGGTGGTGATAGTGCACATGCTATTGTTTCTAGCAATTTCAGCTTCTCTTTCCCACTTAGCATGGAGTTGGGATAACAGTCTAACATTTTCATCAATAGTAACTTGTATGGCATGAGTAGCAGCAAAGGTACTTTTCAAGGTTTCAGGTTTAGCAGCCATTTTATTAAACAAAGAGGACTGTGCTTCAGACAAAGATTAAATATTTTTCTCAGCACTCAAAATTTTTGACTGTAAACTAGGAATTTCTCTATGCACATTCTTAAGCTGATGACTAATATTTTTCAAGATAGCAGATTGTTCTTCCATAGTTTTAGTGAATATCTTGTTTTGCTCATATTGCATTTGCATAAAGTTAATAGTGGATCTTTCAACTTCTAAGATCCTATCTTCACTAGGCATTCCAGATCTACCATGATAAGTATTACTATTATTAGGAGTATAGGGTCTATAGTTATTACCATAAGCATTGTTGCGAAAATTATTATTCCTAATGAAGTTCACATCAACTTGCTTTTGTTGAGCAACCAAAGAGGCTAAGGTAACATTATTTGGATCTAAAGGATCTTTCCCATTAAAAAGCATAGCCATGATAACATCAATCTTATCACTCAAAGAGGAGGTTTCTTCAACAGAATTTACCTTCTTACCATGTGGAGCTCTCTCAGTGTGCCATTCAGAATAATTAACCATCATATTATCAAGGAGTTTTGTTGCAGCACCCAAGGTGATGGTCATAAAGGTACCTCTAGCAGCTGAGTCCAACAGGTTTCTTGAGGAGAAGTTCAAACCTGCATAAAAAGTCTGGATAATCATCCAAGCAGTAAGTCCATGAGTGGGACAATTCTTAACCAAAGATTTCATTCTTTCCCAAGGTTGAGCAAAATGTTTATTATCAAGTTGTTTAAATTTCCTAATATCACTTATCATAGATATAATCTTAGCAGGAAGGTAGTACTTTCAAATAAAAGCATCTTTGCACTTAATCCAAGAATCAATACTATTTCTAGGCTAGGATAGCAACCACTCTTTAGCTTATCCTCTCAAGGAGAAAGGAAACAACTTGAGCTTAATAATATCTCCATCTACATCCTTATATTTTTGCATCTCACAAAGTTCAACAAATTTGTTGAGGTGGGCAGCATCATCATCAGAACTAGCACCAAAAAATTGCTCTCTCATCACAAGATTCAACAAAGCAGGCTTAATTTCATAAAAGGTAGCATCAGGAGCAGGTGGAGCAATAGGAGTACTTAGGAAATCATTGTTGTTTGTGCTAGTGAAGTCACACAACTTGGTGTTCTCAGCAGAGTTCATTTCGGCAAAAGTGGAGCAAGCCAACGCTGTTGCAACTAGAGCAGGAACTAATTTTTTTGTGTTTTTGATAAGAGAAAGCAAACCAAACTAAACTAAATTTTTTGGAGTTTTAGAAAAAAAGAAGCAAACAAAACCAAGCAAAACAAAAACAAAGTAAAGAGAAGGGTTGTGAAGGACTCCCCTTGTGAAGACGTCCTAAGCCTCCCCGGCAATGACGCTAGAAAACTTGTTGATGGCGCCTGGAAGCGCTTCGTAGGGAAACCCCAAGAGCAAGGTGTGATGCAGCACAGCAGCAAGTCTTCCCTCAGTAAGAAACTGAGGTGATCGAACCAATAGGAGGAAGGAAACACCTAAAAGGTGTTGCAAGCAACTTGGAAACCTGCACAACACAAACTCAAGACTTTGCCCCAACGAACAGTGAGGCTGTCAATCTCACCGGTTGCTGTAACAACGGATTAACTGTATGGTGTGGAAGGTGATAGTGGTTTGCAGAAAGTAAACAGGAACAGTGGAAGATGTATCAATGGTAAAGATTGGACCTGGGTCCATAGTTCACTAGAGGTGTTCTCGTTAGATAAACAAACATGGCATGCAGGGTAAACAAATTACAGCAGGGCAATTGACAGGACTGAGCAAGGCATAACAATGCAATAATATACATTCATGATCCTATGAGATTCGATTGGGAAATACAACAAGATACATACACCGCCATCCAACTGCATCTGTGACTATAAATCCACCTTCGGGTTATCATCTGAACCCCCTCTAGTATTAAGTTGCAAGCAACAGATAACTGCTTTAAGCAAAGTGTGTAAGGTAAACAATCCACTTGTTCCATGAACAAGAGACCGTTATTTTCTCCCTAGTGGCAACAACACATCTACAACCTTAGAGATTTCTGTCACTTCCCTTAGATTAAATCGAGGCATGAACCCTTTTGCGGCAACAACACATCTACAACACATCTACAATCTAGCATAAATACCCCTGATACGTCCAAAACGTATCTACTTTCTCAAACACTTTTGCTATTGTTTCTCCTCTAAACTTGTGTGATTTGGATACAACTAACACGAACTGATGTTGTTTTCAGCAGTATTACATTGGTGTCTTGTTTTTGTGCAGAAAATCAACTATCGGGAAAAATCCCGAAAAATATGCCAAAAATTATATTTCACCAGAAGACCCACGGAGCCAGAAGACGAGACGGAGAAGGGGTCTGGGGGGCCCACACCCCTGCCAGGCGCGATCCCACCTCTGGCCGCGCCTAGGGGGTGCAGCCACCCCAGGCACCCCCTCAGCCTCCCTCAGTGCCTATAAGTTGCCTCTCGACCTAAAAACCGAGGGGGGTTCGATAGTCTTCAAGAAAGAGTTCCGCTCCGCCGCCGCCACCAGAAACCAAGATTCGGATCCAGAAACTCCGTTCTGGCACCCTGTCGGGATGGGGAATTTGGAGAGGATCATCGCCATCGTCATCACTAACACATCTCCATCAACCATCGATGTTTCCCTGATCCATGAGTGAGTAATCCCCCGCTGTAGGCTTGGGGATGGTAGGGATTGGATGAGTTCTATCATGTAATCGAATAAGATCTGTTCGGGCATAGTGCCTAGTATCTCTATTAGTGCTATTTGACTTTGTTGCAACTTGTTGTGCTTAATTCTTGTCACTAGGTCCCGAGTGCCATGATCTCAGATCTAAACTTATTATTGAATCATTATGATAGTATTGTTTGTGATCTTATCTGCAAGTTGTGTACACATATCATTGTATAGATCCAAAGGCCCCGAAGTGACAATAATTGGGACAACCGGAGGGGATGGCTGTGGTGTGAGGATCACATGTGTTCCTGGAGTGTTAATGATTTGCTCCGGTGCTCTATTAAAAGGAGCACCTTAATTGCCAGTAGTTCCCTAGAGACCCCACGCTGCAGGCTGGTAGTAAGATGTTGTGCAAGTTCTCATTGCAAGCACGTATGACTATATATGGAGCACATGCCTAGGATTGTTTAGTACTTGGATGCTTGTTATTATTTATATGCAATGCCCTAGATCCTGAAGTTACATGTTTAGACTCGTGCATGCAACGCCCGTCCATCCATCCCTATGCCTACCACACTCGAATCCTACTATTTAATGTTACTGTTACTATTTATCCTATTCTGCTGTTGCTGTTGCTTTGCTGTTGCTACTATCAAATTGTTGCTACTGATAAACTTATGTGAGCGAGAACAATTTCCAGGTGCAGCTGAATTGACAACTTAGTTGTTAAGGCTTGCAAGTATTCTTTGGCTCCCCTTGTGTTGAATCAATAAATTGGGTAATACTACCCGCGAAGACTGTTGCTATCCCCTACACTTGTGGGTCATCAAGACTATTTTCTGGCGTCGTTGCCGTGGAGCATAGCTTTATTTGTAAGTTCACTTGGATCTACTATTGTTCACTGCTACTCCTTTCATCATGGGAAAGCCTCGTGATGGAAAGTTTCCTATTTTACCATCCACTACAAGAAGAGGTACGGTCCTAAACACCTATGTTGCTCTTGATTCACCGTCTGTTATAAGTAAGCTTGTCACACCACCACCACATACTCATTCTACACACTCTGCTACAACTGCTGAATCTAAATATTCTTTTGATGCTCATGATGTTACTTTTACTGTGCTTTATGTGAGTGGTGAAGGGTTTCGCGGCATAGTAAATCAAAATTTTCTACGGAGCGAACAGAGGGAAAGCCAAGATCTAATCTAGGAGATGCAAACAACGAGAGAGATTGGATTAGATCTTCATACCCTTGAAGATTCGCAATGAACGTTAAATCGGAACGTGGGTGATGTAGTCGTACTCACTTCTCCTCCTCGCGATCCGATCCGATCTAGCACCACAAGTGGCGGTGCCTCCGTGAGATACACGTGCACGGCCTCGGCGTCTCCTCCTTCCTCGGACCAGCAAGTATGGTGGAGAGATAGATTGGATCTACAAAGCACGGCGTGGTGTATATGGTGGAGAATTTCTGCTGCAGGCTTCGCCTACAAACAGTCGGGAGGGAGAGAGGAAGATAGCAAGGCTGCTAGGGCTTGGAGGAAGGTGTGTGTAGGGGGAGGGGGCGCACCACCCCTCTATATATAGAGGGGGGGAGGCCAGCCCTTGCCCCTACTCCAAGCCTATCTCTAGTTTAAACAATTTAAACTCTCCCTTATCTAGAAATCCTATCTCTAGTTTAAACGATTTAAACTCTCCCTTATCTAGAAATCCTATCTCTAGTTTAAACGAGTTTAAACTTATCTAGGATCGGCTAGGCCCTATGGGGCCTTATGCCCCTGGCCCAATGCGGCCAGGACACTCCCTCATAGGCCCATGCCCCCTCCCGAAAGGTGGGGCCATGTTGGTCCCCTTCCGGAAGGTTCTAGAAGCTTCCGGTACAATACCGATTAACCCGGAACAATTCCGAACTCCAAAAACTGCACTGCCTTATATGAATCTTATTCTCCGGACCATTCCGGAACCTCTCGTGATATCCCGGATCCCATCCGAGACTCCGAACAAAAATTCATAAACCAATTATCCAATCTATCCTAGCGTCGAGATCGTTAAGTGTGTGACCTGCGGGTTCGAGAATATGCAGACATGATCTTCTATCAATAATCAATAGCGGGTCAGGCACCCATATTGACTCCACACATTCATCTATGATCATATCGGATGAACCACGATGCCAGATTCAATCAATCCCATATATATATTCCCTTCGTCTCGCGATATTTTACTTGCGAGATTCGATCGTCGGTGCATCATACCTAGTTCAATCTCGTTCACAGCAAGTACTTTACTCGTTCCGTAATCCGATATCACTTTGTGATTAACTCCTTAACCACATGCTTGCAAGCGGTGTTGATATCGATTACCGAGTGGGCCCAAAGTATATCTCTCCGACTTGGGAGGGACAAATCCCATCTCGATACATACAACCCAACAGATACTTTCCGATCACCTAAGAGACACCTTTATGATCACCCTCTCATAGGATGACGTTTGATGACCTCAAAGCTTTATTCCGGTACCAGGGAGTTGCATTATCTCATGGTCTAAGGAATACAATATTTGACATAGGAAAAGCTACGCAAAGACGAACACGATGACATGATCTAATTGCTCTGCTTTGTTTGGGTCTATCCACCATATCATTCTCCCAATGATATGATCTCATTATCAATTGAAAACTCATGTCTATTGTTAGGAAACCTTAACCATCATTGATCAATGAGCTAGTCCATAGAGGCGTACTAGGGACACGGTGTTGTTTACAAACCACACAAGTATTAAAGTTTCCGCTTAATACAATTCTAGCATGGAATATAAACTTTATCATGAACAAGAATTATAATAATAACATCTTTATTATTGCCTCTAGGGCATAATTCCAACAGTCTCCCACTTGCACTAGAGTCAATAATCTAGTTTACATTTGGCAACAATCTCACACCCATGGCCGAGGTGTTGATCATGTTTACACGTGGAAGAGGTTTAGTCAATGGATCTGCGACATTCGGATCCGTATGTACTTTGCTAATCTTCAGATCTCCATACGCTATATAATCTCGGATTATATGAAACTTGATTGATATGCTTGGTCTTTGGATGATATCTTGGTTCCTTAGCGAGTGCTATGGCGCGGTGTTGTCACACAATATCTCCAGTGGGTCCAATGCACTTGGAACCACGCCAAGCTCGATGATGAAGTTCGATCGAAACTCCTTCACTTGATGCTTCCTGCAGCCATGTATTCCGCTTCCACTTGTAGATCCGCGATCACGTGTTGCTTGCGACTTCTCGACTCACAGCTCCTCCATTCAAAATATACACGTATCCATCTAAGATTTAGAATCATCCTTGTCGATTATCGAAACTAGCGTCGACGTAACCTTTTCGACAAGCTGTTCATCACCCCATAGACTAAGAACATTTCTTTAGTTCTATTTAGGTACTTTAGGATGTTCTTCACGGCTGTCGATGTTCCACTCTGGATCACTTTGATATCTGCTCGTCAAACTAAGAGCATTGGACACATCGGTCTAGTACACGGCATGGCATACATGATGGAACCTATGGCGAGGCATAAGGCACTTTGCTCATAGCTTCCTATCATTTACCGTAGCTGGACCGAGCCTTGCTCAATATCTTACGACAACATAGGCCTTTGAACCTTTCTTTGCCTTATCCATTACGAACCTCTTGAGAACTTTGTCTAGGTATGTACTCGCTTAAAGCTATCGAGCGTCTTTGTCTATCTCTATAGATTTTGATGCCCAATATATAAGCAGCTTCACCTAGGTCTTTCATTGAAAACACTTGTTCAAATAACTCTTCACATCGTTAAGCATGTTGATGTCATTTCCAATAATCAATATGTCATCCACATATAGTACCAGAAACGTCACCGAGCTCCCACTCACTTTCTTGTAGATGCAAGCTTCGTAGCAATTTGGAACAAATCCAAAGCTCTTGATCACTTGATCAAAACGAAGGTTCCAACTCCGAGATGCTTGCTTCAGTCCATAAATGGAACGCCGAAGTTTGCATACTTTATCAGCATCCTTAGGATCGACAAAACCTTTGGGTTGCATCATATACAACTCTTCATCAATGTTGCCATTGAGGAAAGCAGTCTTGACATCCATATGCCATATTTCATAATCATGAAACACAACAATTGCTAATAAAATTCGAATGGACTTAAACATCGCTACGGGAGAGAAAGTCTCATCGTAGTCAACACCTTGAACTTGTCGAAAACCTTTTGCGACAAGCCGTGCTTTATAGACGGTAACATTACCATCCGCGTCCGTTTTCTTCTTGAAAATCCATTTGCACTCAACGGCCTTTCGGTCGCTAGGAGGGTCCACCAAAGTCCATACTTGGTTTTCGCTCATGGATCCCAATTCGGATTTCATGGCTTCCAGCCATTTCTCAGAGTCTGGGCTCATCATCGCTTCCTCATAGTTCGTAGGTTCACTGTCTTCTACCAACAAGACAGTCAAGACAGGTTGCCGTACCACTCGGGAGGGGCACGCGACCTTGTCGACTGCGATGTTCGATAGACATCGTCCAAGCTTCATGATCCTTGTCATTAGCTTCCTCTATTGTTGTGCAAAGTGACCTGGAACAATTTCAGGTCTTGCGCTACTCTCCAATTCAAGAGAAGGTTCAATAACCTCGTCTAGCTCTACTTTCCCCCACTCACTTCTTTGAGAGAAACTCCTTCTCAAGAAAGGAACCGTTCTTCATGACAAACACTTTGCCTTCGATTACGTGATAGAAGGTATACCCAATAGTTTCCTTAGGGTATCCTATGAAGACGCATTTCTCCTCTTTGGGTTCGAGCTTGTCCGGCATCAACTTCTTGACGTAAGCTTCGCATCCCCAAACTTTAAGAAACGACAACTTAGGTTTAGCACCAAACCACAGTTCATACGGTGTCGTCTCAACGGATTTAGATGGAGCCCTATTTAAAGTGAATGCAGCGGTTTCTAATGCATAACCCCAAAATGATAATGGCAAATCAGTAAGAGACATCATTGATCGGACCATATCTAATAGGGTTCGATTCCGGCGTTCAGACACACCATTGCGCTGTGGTGTTCCGGGTGGCGTGAGTTGTGAAACGATTCCACTTGCTTTAAGATGCGTGAGAAAATCATAACTCAAATATTCGCCCCACGATCGGATCGTAGAAACTTAATCTTTACATTACGATGGTTCTCCACTTCATTCTGAAATTCTTTGAACTTTTCAAATGTTTCAGATTTATGTTTCATTAAATAGATATACCCATATCTACTTAAGTCATCGGTAAAAGTGAGGAAATAGCAATATCCACCGCGCGTCGAAACACTCATCGGTCCGCATACATCGGGATGTATGATTTCCAACAAGTCCGTTGCTCGCTCCATCATCTGGGAGAACGGGGTTTTGATCATCTTGCCCATGAGGCATGGTTCGCATGTGTCAAATGATTCAAAATCAAGAGACTCCAAAAGTCCATCGAATGGAGTTTCTTCATGCGCTTTACACCAATATGACCTAGACGATTGCCACAAATAAGTAGTATTATCACTATCTACTTTGCATCTCTTAGCCTCAATGTTATGGATGTGTGTTTCATCCCTTTCGAGATTTAGAAGAAATAAACCATTCACAAGAGGTGCATGACCATAAAAGATGTTACTCATATAAATAGAACAACCATTATTCTCGATTTAAATGAATAACCGTCTTGCAATAAACACGATCCGGAAATGATGTTCATGCTCAACGGGCACATAATAACATTTATGAAGGTTTAAAACTAATCGAAGGTAAAACTAAGGAGGCGTGCGATGGCCATCACATCAACTCTTGATCCGTTGCCAACGCATCGTCACCTCATCCCTCATAAGCCGTCGTCTATTCTGTAGCTCTGTTTGAGTTACAAATATTAGCAACTGATCGGCATCAAATACCCGGGCACTAGCGAGGGCTAGTAAGGAAAACATCAATAACATGTATATCAAATATACCTTTGATGGTGCCAGCCTTCTTGTCCGCTAAGTACTTGACGATTGCACTTCCAAAGGACCCTTGTCCTTGCAATAGAAGCACTCGATTGTCGCTTGGGACCAGACTTGAGCTTCTTCTCTGCGAGCAACGCTTGCCGCCGCCTTTCTTGAAGGGCTTCTTTGCTCCTTACCTTTCTTAAAGGAGGGCTTGTTGACCATCAACACATGATTATCCTTCTTGATGTCCACTTGAGCCTTGACTTTGCGAAGAGCTCGGTGATCGTATCAGTGGAACCAATCTGATTATGAGTCACTACAAAACTTTTGTAGCTGGGAGGGAGTGATTGCAGAACCATATCAATCTTGAGCTCCTCTGGAATCGTGCATTCCAGTTGCTCAATCATTGAGTGTAGCCGTCATCTTAATGGCGTGCTCACTACGGAACTCCTTCCTCCATCTTGCAGTTAAAGAACTTCTCGGAGATCTCATATCTCTCAGAACGGGCCTGAGTCTGAAACATGGTTTTCAGCTCCTCGAGAATCTCGAAGGGCCCGGGATACTCTTCAAAATGATTTTGAATCTCCGGTTCCATAGCAAACAACATGGTGCTCTTAATCACACTATAATCATCTTTCTTGTGATAGACAGCTTTCTCATCGATCGGTAGCGATTGCAGGGGGGTCACCTAACGCTTTTACAAGGACATAGTCCTTTTGTCCGCCAGACAGAATGATTCTTAGATTGCGGAACCAATTGGTGAAGTTAGACCCATTATTTCTAAGCTTTTCCTTCTCGGCAAAAACGTTGAAGTTGAAGTTGGATTTGGCCATGTGATCTACAGTATTTTCAAGTACAATTTAGACTATGTTCATGATAAATAGTTCAACTTAATCAAATTACTAGATGAACTCCCACTAAATTCAACATCCCTCAAGTTGTTTAGTGAACACGATCCAAATTCACCACACCTAATCCGATCATCACGAGAAGAGATGTGGTTTCAATGGTGGACAACAAAGTGTCGATCATATCATTCATATGACTCATGCTTAACCTTTCGGTTCTTGTGTTCCGAGGCCATGTCTGTACATGCTAGGATCGTCAAGCTAGACCCAAGTATTTCGCGTGTGCAAAAGCGGCTTGCACCCGTTGTATGTGGCGTAGAGTCTATAGCACCCGATCATCACGTGATGCTTGGACACGACGAACTTTAGCAGTGCATACTTGGGGATAACATAGTTTTTATCTTGATCTTTAAGTGAGGAATCATCTTATAATGCTACCGTCGCGATCTAAGCATAATAAGATACATAAAAGGATAAACATCACATGCATATAACTTTATGTGACATGGTATAGCCAATCTTCGCGCAATGATCTCCATCTTGTGCGTTCCGGCATGATCTCCATCACTCCACCATGATTGCCTCCACCACGAACAGCAACTACAACTATTGCTAACTACTTAGCGATAAAGTAAAGCTATTACATGGCGTATAAGAAGTTGACTCGCAGGTCATACACAATTATAAAGACAACCATATGGCTCCTGTCGGTTGTGTACTCATCGACATGCAAGTCGTGAAACATTACAAAACATGATCATCGCATACAATATACACATCACATCTTGGGCCATACCATATCACGAAAACACTCCCTGCAAAAACAAGTTAGACGCCTCTACTTTGTTGTTGCATGTTTTACGTGGCTTATGGGAGTAGATGCTAAGAACGATTCTTACCTACGGAAAGCCACAACGGTGATATTATGGTAGCCAAACTCCGGTGTTAATCCCATGACAACTATAGTGAGAGAAACTGACATCCACCAGCCGCATGTGTGGTACAAGCCACACGTCAAGTGCGGAGCCGGTCTCGCGAACGACGTCGCGTAAGGTTGGCCTGGACCGCTTCAATCTCACTATCCCGCGTCATAAGAAGAACACAAACAAGAGGCTTGCAACAGAAAACATCAACGCCCGCAACAACCATGTTCCATTCTACTCGTGAAACACATCTACGCATAGATCTAGCTCTGATACCACTGAAGGGTTTCGCGGCATAGTAAATCAAAATTTTCTACGGAGCGAACAGAGGGAAAGCTGTGGCATCCCGCAAAAACCACTACTAGAAAATCGCGTTGTTTTTTTTTGTGCATTGCATCGTCATCATCATATGTTGTTTGTTTAAAACTATTTTTGCAAAGCCCGATTTGTTTTCCAAACGCCTCGTCTTTATTCAAACGCCAAAAATCCGGGTCGCCGGAATATTTTGTTTTGTCCGGTATCGGTTTGCAAAAGCCTTGTTTGAAATAAATAAAAATATTTATTATTTCAGCGGGGCAGTCGAACAGGCCGATTGACCCGAACGACCGCCCCAGAAATTAAAACGGTCCAACTACACCTGCCCTTCCAAATCCTAAACCTACCCATCTTCCTACCCAGCCCTCCCCTCCACATCACCCCAACCAACCCCCTTGTGCCACCTCACCCTCTCCCCTCCCCCTAGCCTATCAAAATCCGCCACTTGGCCCAGCCCTCCTCTCTCTCTCACCTCACTCCTCACACCCACGCCACACAAACACACACCCCACACACACTGCCAGCCGGCCCCACCCGCACACAGTACCCGCACGCGTCCAGCCACCCCCAGTTCCACCTCCCCCCCGCGTGGACCCCGCAACGCCTGGCCCACCCCGCACCCGCACGCTCCCCAACTCCCGCACGCGCCCGACCCCCGTCTTCTTCCTCCTCTAGCCCTCTGCCCCGCGCGCGCACGCTCCCTTCGTCGGCCAAGCCCTCCTCCTCCGCCCGCCTGCACAGCTGCCCGCGTCCTCGGCTCTCACCATCGTCCGCCAGCGCCTCCCTCTCTCCCCGCCCCGGCCACCTCCTCCGCCGCATCCGCCACCTCCGCGTCGGCTCGCCCGAGCCAGCGCGCCGCCAGCCTCGCCTCCCGCTGCGCCAAGCGCCCGGCCAGCCCTCGCCAGCCAGCTACCCGCAGCGTCGCCTCCGCTCGCGAGCCGTCCCCGCTGCCCGCCTCCGTTCCTCCCAGCGCCCGCCGTGCCTTCCCGACCTCTGGCAGCCCTCCCGGCTCGAGCCTGCCGGCGCTTCTCTGCAGCGGGCGCCGTCACCGCCGGACCTCGTCGAGCCTCCGTGACCTCCGGCCGAAGTTCCGAGCCCGCTGGCAGCAGCGACCACCGCGGGTCGGCCCTGCGTGCTTGCTGCCTCTGCCCGACCCGACAGGCGCACCACGCCAAGAGCCTACACCGACGTGGCCACTGCTTGTACCGTGTGGTGTTGCTAATATGGGGTTGCCCAAACCACGGCAGGGAGCCATGTGCCGATGCACCGATCCGAGATCATCACTTATGTCGCGCCAAGACCATCCGAGGATAGATCACCCGGCCCGACCCGCGCCGGGAAAACCGACAAGAACCACGCCACGGTTAAACCGAGTTCGCCATCGAGGAAACCAAGGTCGTCGACATGGAACCGATGGATGCCAAGTACTCCTTCTCGGATGCGATGCTCGAGAACCCGGACGGTAAGAACATCGACGCAGAACGCCAAGTGCTTCACCCCGAACGCCAAGACCGACCCGACACACGGACCCGACAAGTTCTTCTCGACGACAAGATCATCGACAGAGAACCCGAAGGACACATGTGCGACAAGTACTCCCTCGAGAACGTCAAGTATTTCACCCCGGACACCGAGTCCGCCGAGAACCCGGAAGCGACAAGAACTACCCCGATATCCGAGAACGATCCCGGAGTCCGAGAACGTTGCCGTCGAACCACGGACCCGAGACCGACCCGAACCCCGTAACCCAAGATCTGCCGAACCCTAATGTGTGAACCCCTTCCCGCAAGCCCTATTTTATAAACATAATAAACTTGTGCATATTGAATTGTTCACGCATGCATCCATATCATGTGGTTTGGGGGCCTTATGCCGATTCACCATATAAATAAATATGGGGCCCATATGCGGGCAAATCTAGTCTCATATCGGCCTCATTTAAACTTGTGTAGCGAATCGGTACCATATCTTTCCATGGTAAAACAACATTTAAATTGCGGGGGTTCTAAACAACTTGAACCATCTAATTAATTGTCGGGACCCCGGTTCCACTTAATATGACCTAATTGCATCGCATCTTTGCCATGCCATTCATCATACATGCATCATGCCGATCTTCTGCCGTTGTATTAAATAGTGCATCCGATGTTTCTTCTAGTGTTTTGCTTCTTCGCGGATAAGGCCGTTGAGTTGATGTGAGCTTCGCCCCGATCTTCGGTTGAACCTTCGACAATGTTTTCAGGCGAGCATCTCCCCCTTTCTACCTATCTTACTTTTATAGTATTTACTTCCCTCCTGTTGATCTATTGCTATCTGTGTTGCGATGCTTTAGTTTCCGTACCCGTGATCTACCGTGCAACCCTATATTTCCTTGGACACATCGTATTACCTGTTGTTTGGTAGATAGATGGACTTGCGCGTCGTAGTCGCTTGCTCAAGTGCTGATGCGTGTCGTCAATTGCCACAGTTGTTGATGTATTGCCGCATGTTGTTGTTGGAGATGATCAAAGTTTTACTTATCGTTCACTTTAAATTCCTGTTTAACAACTAAAATTGAAGTAAGCAGAGGCATCGGTGGGTGATAGATAATATTTGGTTTCGAGCCCACTTGTGTCCGTAGGACCCGAGTACTTGATACATGTTCCTTGATTTATCGCTATCCACATCCGGGAGGTATGGGACCCCCGAGCCGAGCTTGATTCCGTCTTATTTCTTGGGGCCACAAACTAGTTTGAGGTTTTATTTACTATCCACTTATGCCATGCTACTTTCGTATTTAAATTGTGCGAGGAGCACACTGTATCGCTTAGGTAAGCGGATTGATTACGCGGTATCGACAAGCCCAGCCACACTTTCGGGTTCCCGCCATTAACGCCATTGTCGCAAACCTTGAGTCCGTCTCGAGCTTGCTTACTCCGTTCGGGATCTACTCAATGGGGTGGCCCCTGAAATATTTCTGAATCCTGTGATTGTTCACCGTGAAGGCCTCGTTGGGTTTGAGTTGGTTTTTCCGAGGTTGATCGAGCGTGTGTTGCTATTGGTGCACCCGGCCGTAAAACTTTCAAAGCCGTGTCATGGATAAGGACTTGGAGCATGAGATCTCGATCATAGACAAGCATAACTAAAGTTTATTGCTATAAATTTGACTTTATAATGACTAGTAATCAGCTTCACTATAATGGAATGGCTAATTAATACTGCCCACAATTGCTTGTTTGGATTGTCGCTTGACCATTGTACTGACTAGTAAGTATTGCAACTTCTAGCGGAATGGCTGAATAAAAGTACCAACAACCGCTTTGGGTTGGGCTTATATCATGTTATCATGTCGATTAGTAATTGCTGTAACTTCTAGCGGAATGAATAACTAAAAGTGCCTTTGCTTACTTTATCGGGATGATTATTTAAACGACTAGTAATTGCTTAGCGATAATTGAATAAATAAAACTGCCAACGGTGTGAGTTCCTCGGTTGACTTCCTCGTTTGGTCTCGAGGGAAACGCCAGATGGGTTTGCTTGATGATAGTATCGGGTTGGATCCGAATAGGTCTTCCTTACCCTCTCGATAGTCGCCATTGTATCGAGTCTCTATAGGTTGTTTAGTGCATCTCGCTGCCGCTCGATCCACCATACCTATGTAGGCGAGGACCGCCAATTCTAGCCTCGCCGTGTCTTGGCCTCGATCTTGGCCTCCTCTTTCTCCTTTGCCCTTTGTCGGCACCCTTTTGTTTAAGCAGGTTTTGAGATCGACGCGTTAGCGAGGTTACCCTTCCGGCTTGGCACAGGCAGGTTATGGGCATTGGTTATTCTTCGTGGCTCTTAGCCCCATTTGCATCTTGTCCGTGTCTGGCTCTATCGTTTTCAAGGTGATTTGGATCTTTGTATAATATATCTGTATTCTTAACTCTTTGAGTCATTTATATATATATATATTACTGGGTCCCATCGAGGACTGTTGTGTAATGTTATTACTTCGTTTTCCACCCGCACGAAAGTGCCTGGTGGGCACCTTTGAATCGTTTCTATGCGGCTTTGGCGGGTTTCGCTAAAACTTGCATAGGTCCGATTCTGAGGGTGTTACAGAGTGGTATCAGAGCTCAGCAGTTGCGATACCCCACAAGTCCAGCCTGTAGGATAACCTAGATAACGGCCGAAGTAGAGTGTCAAAACTATTTTTCAAAATCGGTTGGATAGATCTGGTTAGGTCTGATTTTACTCCTTACCCCTGCTATTCTCCTCTTATCTCGACGTGTTTTGAACCTACTCTCTTATCTTTTCTTCGAGTCCAGGAATTCTCGTGGTTGGGTTTCCGTCGTACCTTCAGGGTTTCGCTTCCTTCTTTGATAACGGTGTTCTACCATCCGGTGTTCAAGCTGCCTGATGAATCCGTCTACTGTGGTACCATTCTTTGTTCCTTGTTTGTGCCCTCCGGTGTTTTCCGACGCGACGACATCATCTACGCCAGATCCGATGCAGAGTCTGCATCACCCCTTTGTTTCCGAACCTCGCTTGTCGAGATCTTCAGTCTAACTCCGGGAGTTGGTTGCATAATCCGCCTATTCGTTTGCAGAGTAATGGTTTGGGTGCGCGATGGACTGATCACCATCCGACTACTCTTATCATTCGCTCTTGTACATCGAATCAGTGGATCCAACAGTTTTACTCCGTCCGCGGAAGTTAGGGGTGGCTTTATTTGTGATACCTCTACCTTTGACTTTTTGTTTTCGGAGTGTTCTCCCGACGATCACGGACAACGACCCCTTGTTAGTGGTGTCGCGAGGATCTACACGATGCGAGAAGTTTCAGATCGCCGCCTTCTTCCGGTACCATGAGGCGGATCTCGAGGGCGAGATCCCTTGTTAGTGGTGTCGAATTGTGGCATCCCGCAAAAACCACTACTAGAAAATCGCGTTGTTTATTTTTGTGCATTGCATCGTCATCATCATATGTTGTTTGTTTAAAACTATTTTTGCAAAGCCCGATTTGTTTTCCAAACGCCTCGTCTTTATTCAAATGCCAAAAATCCGGGTCGCCGGAATATTTTGTTTGCGTGTCGGTTTGCAAAGCCTTGTTTGAAATAAATAAAATATTTATTATTTCAGCGAGGCGGTCGAGCCGATTGACCCAACGACCCCAGAAATTAAACGGTCCAACTACACCTGCCCTCCAAATCCTAAACCTACCCATCTTCCTACCCAGCCCTCCCTCCACATCACCCCAACCAACCCCTTGTGCCACCTCACCCTCTCCCTAGCCTATCAAAATCGCCACTTGGCCCAGCCCTCTCTCTCTCTCTCCTCACTCCTCACACCCACGCCCACACAAACACACCCACACACACCTGCCCCACCCACCACAGTACCAGACGCGTCCAGCCACCCCAGTTCCACCTCCCCGCGTGGACCCGCAACTCCTGGCCCACCGCACCCTGACGCTCCCAACTCCCTTGCGCCCGACCCCGTCTTCTTCCTCCTCTAGCCTCTGCCTTGACGCTCCCTTCGTCGTAGCCCTCCTCCTCTCCGCCACAAGCCGCCTGCATGGCCGCTTGCGTCCTCCGGGCCCCTCACCACCGTCCGTCAGCGCCTCCCTCTCCCTACAGCCACCTCCTCCGCATCCGCCGCCTCGCGTCGCTTGCCCGAAACCAGCGCCGCCATCGCCTCGCCTTTCGCTTGCGCCAACGCCCAGCCGCGCGCGCCCTCGCCAGCTACCAGCGCGCGCCTCCGCTCATGAGCCGTCCCCTTGACCCGCCTCCGTTCCTCCCGCGACCAGCTCGGCGTGCCTTCCCGACCTCTGCTGCAGCCCTCCGGCCGCTCGAGCCTGCCGGCGCCGGCGCTTCTCTGCAGCGCGGGCCGCCGTCCGCCACCGCCGGACCTCGTCACCGAGCCCTCCCGTGACCTCCGGCAGCGAGTTCCCGAGCGCCGCTGGCCGCAGCAGCGACCACCGCGGGTCGGCCCTGCGTGCTTGCTGCCTCTGCCCGACCCGACAGGAGCACAACGCCAAGAGCCTACACCGAAGTGGCCACTGCTTGTACCGTGTGGTGTTGCTAAGATGGGGTTGCCCAAACCAAGGCAAGGAGCCATGTGCCGATGCACCAGTCCGAGATCTGCATCACTTATGTCGCGGCCAAGACCATCCGAGGATAGATCACCCCGAAGCCCGACCCCGGCGCCCGGAGCCGAGAACCCCGACAAGAACCACGCCACGGTTAAACCGAGTTCGCCATCGAGGAAACCAAGGTCGTCGACATGGAACCGATGGACGCCAAGTACTCCTTCTCGGATGCGATGCTCGAGAACCCGGACGGTAAGAACATCGACGCAGAACGCCAAGTGCTTCACCCCGAACGCCAAGACCGACCCGACACGCGGACCCGACAAGTTCTTCTCGACGACAAGATCATCGACAGAGAACCCGAAGGACACATGTGCGACAAGTACTCCCTCGAGAACGTCAAGTATTTCACCCCGGACACCGAGTCCGCCGAGAACCCGGATGCGACAAGAACTACCCCGATATCCGAGAACGATCCCGGAGTCCGAGAACGTTGCCGTCGAACCCTGGACCCCGAGACCCGACCCCGAACCCCCAGAACCCAAGATCTGCCGAACCCTAATGTGTGAACCCCTTCCCGCAAGCCCTATTTTATAAACATAATAAACTTGTGCATATTGAATTGTTCACGCATGCATCCATATCATGTGGTTTGGGGGCCTTATGCCGATTCACCATATAAATAAATATGGGGCCCATATGCGGGCAAATCTAGTCTCATATCGGCCTCATTTAAACTTGTGTAGCGAATCGGTACCATATCTTTCCATGGTAAAACAACATTTAAATTGCGGGGGTTCTAAACAACTTGAACCATCTAATTAATTGTCGGGACCCCGGTTCCACTTAATATGACCTAATTGCATCGCATCTTTGCCATGCCATTCATCATACATGCATCATGCCGATCTTCTGCCGTTGTATTAAATAGTGCATCCGATGTTTCTTCTAGTGTTTTGCTTCTTCGCGGATAAGGCCGTTGAGTTGATGTGAGCTTACCGATCTTGGTTGAACCTTCGACAATGTTTTCAAAGAGCATCTCCCCCTTTCTACCTATCTTACTTTTATAGTATTTACTTCCCTCCTGTTGATCTATTGCTATCTGTGTTGCGATGCTTTAGTTTCCGTACCCGTGATCTACCGTGCAACCCTATATTTCCTTGGACACATCCTATTACCTGTTGTTTGGTAGATAGATGGACTTGCGCGTCGTAGTCGCTTGCTCAAGTGCTGATGCGTGTCGTCAATTGCCACAGTTGTTGATGTATTGCCGCATGTTGTTGTTGGAGATGATCAAAGTTTTACTTATCGTTCACTTTAAATTCCTGTTTAACAACTAAAATTGAAGTAAGCAGAGGCATCGGTGGGTGATAGATAATATTTGGTTTCCGAACGCCCACTTGTGTCCCGTAGGACCCCGAGTACTTGATACATGTTCCTTGATTTATCGCGCTATCCACATCCGGGAGGTATATGGGACCCCCCTGAGCCAGAGCTTGATTCCGTCTTATTTCTTGGGGCCACAAACTAGTTTGAGGTTTTATTTACTATCATGTACTTATGCCATGCTACTTTCTATATTTAAATTGTGCGAGGAGCACTGCTGTCTTGTTAGGTAAGCGGATTGATTACGCGGTATCGACAAGCCCAGCCACACTTTCGGGTTCCCGATTGCTTCATGACCATTGTCGCAAACCTTGAGTCCGTCTCGGAGCTTGCTTACTCCGTTGCGGGATCTACTCAATGGGGTGGCCCCCTGAAATATTTCTGAATCCTGTGATTGTTCAGTCGTGAAGGCCTCGTTGGGTTTTGAGTTGGTTTTTCCGAGGTTGATCGAGCGTGTGTTGCTATTGGTGCACCCGGCGGGTAAAACTTTCTGAAAGCCGTGTCCATGGATATGGACGACTTGGAGCCGATATCTCGATCATAGACAAGCATAACTAAAGTTTATTGCTATAAATTTGACTTTATAATGACTAGTAATCAGCTTCACTATAATGGAATGGCTAATTAATACTGCCCACAATTGCTTGTTTGGATTGTCGCTTGCGACCATTGTACCTGACTAGTAAGTATTGCAACTACAACGGAATGGCTGAATAAAAGTACCAACAACTGTTGGGTTGGGCTTATATCATGTTATCCATGTCGATTAGTAATTCTTTGTAACTACAACGGAATGAATAACTAAAAGTGCCCACTGCTTACTTTATCAGGTTGATTATTTAAACCTGACTAGTAATTGCTGCAACGATAATTGAATAAATAAAACTGCCAACGGTGTGAGTTCCTCGGTTGACTTCCTCGTTTGGTCTCGAGGGGGAAACGCCAGGATGGGTTTGCTTGATGATAGTATCAGGTTGGATCCGAATAGGTCTTCCTTACCCTCTCTGATAGTCGCCAGTTGTATCGAGTCTCTATAGGTTGTTTAGTGCATGCTGCCGCTGCCGCTCAGTCCACCATACCTATGTAGGCGAGGACCATGGTTCTAGCCTCGCCGTGTCTTGGCCTCGATCTTGGCGCTCCTCTTTCTCCTTTGCCCTTTGTCGGCACCCTTTTGTTTAAGCAGGTTTTGAGATCGACGCCGTTAGCAGGGTTACCCTTCCGGCCTGGGCAGGGTTATGGACGCCATTGGTTATTCTTCAGGGCTCTTAGCCCCATTTGCATCTTGTCCGTAGCTGGACGCTCTATCGTTTTCAAGGTGATTTGGATCTTTGTATAATATATCTGTATTCTTGACTCTTTGAGTCGCTGTTATATATATCTGTTCTGTGGGTCCCATCGAGGACTGTTGTGTAATGTTATTACTTCGTTTTCCACCCGCACGAAAGTGCCTGGTGGGCACCTTTGAATCGTTTCTATGCGGGTTTGGCGGGTTTCGCTAAAACTTGCATAGGTCCGATTCTGAGGGTGTTACAAAAGCCAAGATCTAATCTAGGAGATGCAAACAACGAGAGAGATTGGATTAGATCTTCATACCCTTGAAGATTCGCAATGAACGTTACGTTAACGTGGGTGATGTAGTCGTACTCGCTTCTCCTCCTCGCGATCCGATCCAATCTAGCACCACAAGTGGCGGTGCCTCCGTGAGATGCACACGTGCAGCACCTCGACGTCTCCTCCTTCCTCGGACCAGCAAGTATGGTGGAGAGATAGATTGGATCTACAACACGACAGCTTGGTGTATATGGTGGAGAATTTCTGCTGCAGGGCTTCGCCTACAAACAGTCGGGAGGGAGAGAGGAAGATAGCAAGGCTGCTAGGGCTTGGAGGAAGGTGTGTGTAGGGGAGGCGCACCACCCTCTATATAGAGGGGGCAGCCCTTTCCCTCCTCCAAGCCTATCTCTAGTTTAAACAATTTAAACTCTCCCTTATCTAGAAATCCTATCTCTAGTTTAAGCGATTTAAACTCTCCCTTATCTAGAAATCCTATCTCTAGTTTAAGCGAGTTTAAACTTATCTAGGATCGGCTGGGCCCTATGGGGCCTTGTGCCCTGGCCCAATGCGCCAGGACACTCCCTCATAGTCCCATGCCCTCCCGGAAGGTGGGGCCACGTTGGTCCCCTTCCGGAAGGTTCTAGAAGCTTCGATACAATACCGATTAACCGGAACAATTCGAACTCCAAAAACTGCACGCCTTATATGAATCTTATTCTCCGGACCATTCCGGAACCTCGTGATATCCGGATCCCATCCGAGACTCAAAAAATTCATAAACCAATTATCCAATCTATCCTAGTGTCGAGATCGTTATGTGTGACCTGCGGGTTCGAGAATATGCGCACATGATCTTCTATCAATAATCAATAGCGGGTCTGGGCACCCATATTGAATCCCACACATTCATCGATGATCATATCGGATGAACCACGATACCAATCAATCAATATATATATTCCCTTCGTCTCGCGATATTTTACTTGCCCAAGATTCGATCGTCGATGCACGTCATACCTAGTTCAATCTCGTTCACGGCAAGTACTTTACTCGTTCCATAATCCGATATCACTTTGTGATTAACTCCTTAACCACATGCTTGCAAGCGGTGTTGATATCGATTACGAGTGGGCCAGTATATCTCTCCGACTTGGGAGGACAAATCCCATCTCGATACATACAACCCAACAGATACTTTCCGATCACCTGAGAGACACCTTTATGATCACCCTCTCATAGGATGACGTTTGATGACCTCAAAGCTTTCTTCCGGTACCAGGGAGTTGCATTATCTCATGGTCTAAGGAATACAATATTTGACATAGGAAAAGCTACGCAAAGACGAACACAATGACACGATCTAATTGCTCTGCTTTGTTTGGGTCTATCCACCATATCATTCTCCCAATGATATGATCTCATTATCAAATGACAACTCATGTCTATGGTTAGGAAACCTTAACCATCATTGATCAATGAGCTAGTCCATAGAGGCATACTAGGGACACGGTGTTGTTTACAAACCACACAAGTATTAAAGTTTACGCTTAATACAATTCTAGCATGGAATATAAACTTTATCATGAACAAGAATTATAATAATAACATCTTTATTATTGCCTCTAGGGCATAATTCCAACAAGTGGTTCATTAGGTCCTTTCCTAGATGCTACTATAGCTAGCCTAGAAAATACTGAAACTCCTAGTGAAGACACTGTTACACCTGTTAGCTCACCTGAGTCTGGAGAAAGTTATGATATTATTGATAGTTACATTGAGTTCACTGATGAATTTGTTAAAGAGTGCCGAAACACACATGGTACTAGTGCTATTAAGAGTATCCTTGCTAGACGCACCATTATTCCTAAGTTGTCCTATGATCCTAAGTTTACCACCTCTCCCATAGATATTAAAGATAAAGATTATGATTTATCCTATTTGGACATTGTTGAGAAAGAACCTTTTTGTGGGACTGAAAATTAGAGTGTTGTGGCTCATATGAATGAGCTTTCTACTATGAGTGATTTGTTCTTTGATGATTTTAAGATGCGCAAGTATTTTGTTACTAAGATCTTCCCTTTTTCACTAAAAGGAGAAGATAGGGCTTGGTTTAATAGATTACCTCCTGGTTCCATTGATAGCCCTGATTGCTTGATTGCTTCTTTCTTCCAGAAATATTTTCCTCCCAGTGCTAGACATGCTGCTTTGCAGAGACTTTTTGATTTTAAACAGGGAGAAGAACAGAAATTGCCTGAGTCATGGACAAGGTTATGTGCCTTGATTCATGCACATCCTGGATGTCCATTGCCTAAGAATGAGCTTCTTGATATTTATTATAACGGACTAACTGATGATTCTAGAACATACCTAGATAGCTTTGCTGATTGTGTTTTCCGGAAAAGAACTCCTACAGATGCTGAAGAATTAATGGCTAAGATAAGCAAGAATTGTGATAATTGGACTTCAACTGAGCTAAATACACCTAAGCCTATTACTCCTGAACCAATTGTGCATGAACCAGTTCCAACACCAACACCAAAGAAGAGGGGAGTTATTGCATTAAATGATGAAGTGATGACGGAAGCTAAGAAATGTCTAAAGGAGAAAGGTATTAGAGATGAAGATGTGAAGAATTTACCTCCTATAGAAGAATTATGTAAGCCAATTCCCCACTCATCTACTATTGAGGTACACTCTCTCCAACACTTTGATGAAGGTGATATTCCCTATGGTAAGCCTCCTAATCAATGTTTAGAGGAACTTGACATTTTTATTGTTAAAAAAGGTAATTTTAATAAACAAGTTCAGAATCATTTATTGGAAAACTCTAGAGCTATCAATGAGTTGAAATATATTGTGGAAAGAACTTCTAATGATATTAAAATGCTTTGTAAACACTTTCAAATGGTTCAAACCCAACTTGATCAACTTTCTAAGGTACAAAAGGATATACTAGTTAATGCCTCAGGAGATAAATGTGCTTATGGAATTAGAACTAGGATTGGTATAGCTACTCAAGATCCTTTATATCCTGAAGGACACCCAAAGATAATTGAGCAGGATTCTCAACAAGGTGAAAGTAGTGGTAGTACTCGTAAGAGAAAGAAAAATAAACATAAGGTAGTTGAGGAACCACTTGAACCTGCTGTAGATCCTAATAGTATATCTGTCTATGATGCTGAAACTGAGAGTGGTAATGATAATGATGCTCCTGATAAGGAGGAAGTTGAGGAAGAACCTGAGAAGCACACTAAGAACACTAGGTACACTAAGGAAGATTTTATTGCTAAGAAACATGGTAGTGAGAGAGAACCTTGGGTGCAGAAACCTATGCCTTTTCTAGGTAAGAAACACAAGTCAAAGGAGGAAGAACACTACAACAAGTTTTGTGAGTGGATGAAACCTTTATTTTTGCAAATTCCTTTGAATGATGCTATTAAATTGCCTCCTTATTCAAAGTATATGAAGGATATTGTCTCTAATAAAAGGAAGATTCCTAATGAGGAAATTTCTACTTTGCTTGCTAATTATTCCTTCAATGGTAAGGTTCCAAAGAAACTTGGTGATCCAGGTATACTGTCGTGGTGGCGGCACGGCAGATGCCATGGGTAGGCTAAAGTATGGGACCGATGGATGCTAGTGGGATCTGGGGAGGGAAGATGCAACTGTCTTTACACTCAAGCTGCCAAAGTGATGAACTTTATTCCTCTCTCGATGGGTTACAAGTGCTCCTTGAGCTGTTTACAGGGGTACAATGTGAATCTCCCCAGCCTAACGTTGCTCAAAAGACTCTCTCTTCCCTCTGGGTCCAAACCTCCCCTTATAAAGGGTGCCTTTGAGCCCTTAGGGGCAAGCATATTCGTGGAATATGCTTGTCCCAAAATAATGGTAGTTCAGCGGCCTCCTGTCGCCCTTCTAATGACGGCAAAGGTCCTGGTCCCCTCCTGGTGCCTCGGGACTGTCACCTCCGTGACCTCCTTCTGCTCCTCTGACGCCGTGCACCCTTGTCTCTTGTGCTTGGCCCTGTTCAGATTCCTTCTAGCCTGCAGCTATGGTTTGACCCTGGGCTTCTCCTTCTCCTGCAAGCTTCGTTTAATTCGGCCTTTCCTCATGTTATTCGCCTTCCTTACTGCATGAAGATCATTTAGTAACCCGCCGAGTTTCTCATTAACTCGCCAGTAACCACTTGATACCTGTACATGAGCTTCTTGCCTCCATTCATCGGCCGACATATCCATGATTCGCCGACCTAGGCCGAGCTAAGCAACTTGACGGGACAGTACCTGTCTTTCCCTGCCTCGACCTACCCGAGGTTAACCCCGACATTAAGAAGCCTGTGGTCAAACCATAGCTGCAGGCTAGAAGGAATCAACAGGCCAAGCACAAGAGACAAGGGTGCACGGCCGAGGAGCGAAGGAGGTCACGAGGTGACAGCCCGGAGCCCGAGGCACGCAGGAGGGACCACCGGACCTTGCCGTCATTAGAAGGGCGACAGGGAAAGGAGGCCGCCGAACTACCATTTTGGGACAAGCATATTCCACGAATATGCTTGCCCCATCAGCCCTAAGGGCACCCCAGGCACCCCTTTATAAGGGGAGGTTTGGACCCTGAGGGAAGAGAGAGTCCTTTGAGCAACGTTAGGCTGGGGAGATTCACATTGTACCCCTGTAAAACAGCTCAAGGAGCACTTGTAACCCATCGAGAGAGGAATAAAGTTCATCACTTTGGCAGCTTGAGTGTAAAGACAGTTGCATCTTCCTCCCTGCATCCCACTAGCATCCATCGGTCCCATACTTTAGCCTACCCATGGCATCTGCCGTGCCGCCACCACGCTTGGCGCCATCAGGGGCCAGCGGTGCTAGCTGGAGTTGTGATCCGGACGGAAACTTCATCAACACCGGCGAAGCGTTGTTTCCAGCTTGGTCCAGATTTGGTCTCGTGACTATGTCGAGACAATGCAGGAGCTTCAGGGAAAAATCCCCACGCAACGGGATCTTCATCGGCCGGGCGAGCACAGTGGTCTACGTCGGCCGACATCACCGACGTTTATCCTCACCAGTTATTGTTGCGGGGAACCACCTCGAGCGCGAGCTGTCCATCGTGAGAGCATCCGCGGCAGCGTCGAGGTGATGGTCGCGAGGACACAAGCAGAGCAGCTTTAGCCGGGTCAAGCAGAGAACTTGCCGCAGCGCAGTGGTCCGCCGGCAGATCGCACGCAAACCGCCGAGGTAATTCCGGTGACAAACCTGGCCGAGCTAAATGACACCACCCCAAAGGCACCTAGAGTGAGGGGACCACCTGGAGAGACCAGAGAACATTCTTCAGCAACTATAGAGAACTTAACCACACCGGCGCCGATACTTGATCCGCAAATGCTCAGCAGAGTTAGAGGAAACCAGGCAAAAGGTGCTGGTAGAGGCCAAAAAAGTATCAGCCCTGCGGGAATCCTTGAACAGGACCCTGAGAGAATATGCAAAAGCTAATAAGCTTGATATCGCACCCGAGTGGGTGGACGAGCTGAGATTAAGAGGAAAGAACCTCATGAATGACATTAACAAAGAGCATGAAGCTCACAGAGCCGAATCAGGCGATTTGGGTTTGCCGAGGTACAAGACCGCGAAACCTAAGAGGCAAATGCCGCAGCATTGGAACTAGAGGGGTTAACAGGGGAAGCTCGGCAGAAGCAACAAGAAAGAGTAAATGAGCTGGTGCGCATCGCGAACCAGCAAAATGAGGAAATGCTCAGAGCTAACCCGGCAAGACCAGGGGCTTCACGGATGGTTCATTCGGCAAGAGCACTGCTTTATCTCTGGCAAGAAGATCTTCACCGAAACAACGCTAGAAAAGAAAAGCAGAACCTCGTGGAAGAGGAACAAACAAATTGTTCCATATGACCCAGAATAGCTGGAAAGGCAAATGAGAACAGAGGCAATGCAAGCCGAGGTAATAGTGGGAGAGAAACCACGTCAGTATGGAAAGGACGGCGGCCAAGGTAATGGGGAACACGGCAGGAAAGAACCCGCAAGAGACAATCATGAAAACCAAACCCCAGCCGAAGTAAGGAGAGAAGTGCCGCTCAACCCACAACCAAGACCTGAGCCTCGGCAAGAAAGAGAAGTGAGGCCAGCTCGCTACAATCAGGTGAATGAAAGGTATAATGATGGATATTCCGAGCTAGAATACGTAAACCAAGGTGGAGACAATCACTATGGGATGCAGGATAGAATCCTGTACAGAGACTTGCCAGCGAGTGATGCAAGAGTAAAATTGGATCGGTTATACCGATCCGAGCTATTGGAAGAGCAAGGTCCACCAGGTCCGGCATGTTTTGGGCCACGGATCATGGGCGAACCACCAGTGCCAAATTTTCAGTTGGCAAGAGGCACAAAAACTTACAACGGAAGTACCAAGCCACAAGACTGGTTGATTGATTATGCCACCGCAGTAAAGATAGCGGGTGGCAACCTAAGATGGGCTGTACGGTATGTCCCACAGATGTTGGAAGGACCAGCCAGGGTATGGTTGAATAATCAACCAGCAAAGATCAACCGCTGGTTAGATTTCAAGAGATGTTCACGGCAACTTTACCAAAGACGCATAAGAGACCGAATAGACCACAGCAACTAGCCATGTGCAAGCAGAGGCCGAATGAAACAGATAGAGAGTTTTTAACTCGATGGTGTAACCTGAGAAACTCATGTGAAGGAGTTATTGAATCGCAAGCAATTGCTTGGTTCGCGCAAGGCTGCCGTTACGGAAGTGTGCTGTGGCAACGCCTGCAGAGAGATATGCCAACCACACTGGCAGAAACTATCAGAATAGCGGACTCCTATGCATTGGGTGACCCAACCCAACCGGAGTTAATGTCGGCAGATCATCGTGAGCAACAAGACCAGTACACGAGAGAATTGGCCGGGTCATCTAGGCGTGATTTCAGAGGAAGAAGAAGAGAAGAGAGGCCGGATTATAGGTATAATTCGGCCCATGTGGCGGCTGTAGCGCAAGATCAGCCGAGTCACGGGGCAACTCAACGACAGAAAAATGGACCTCAACAGTGGACCGCAAGAAATGATGGAAAGAGGCAATGGACCCCTGAGCAAAAGAAGCAATGGCAAGAGAGGCCGAAGTATACGTTTGAATCCATGTTGGATCAGCCGTGTAAGTTTCACACATCAAACCCATCTAAACCAGCCAATCATACAACCCGGCAATGCGCCTGGATGAAAAATGCGATGGGGAACCCGGCAGGAGTTTAGGCTCCCCATCAGATGCAACAGCAGCATCAGCCGCAGTTAACTGGAGAAAATGCACAGCAACTGATGCTACCGCCCCCTCCCCCGAGGTACGATAACTCGGATCGGAGAGATGCAGTGCATCAAGTAATGAACCAGGGGCAGGACGGAAGGATAAATCCGGCAAATGCTGGACGTAATGATTACAGGGAACATCACCAGTCTTATTGTGTGTTCACAACAGAACAGCAGGACAAGCAGAGTGTGCAGCGCCGACATATGGAAGTGAACGCAGTTGTACCAGCAGTGCCAAGGTACCAGCCATGGTCTGATCAGGAGATGACTTGGAGCATGAAAGATCACCCCAGAATAATGCCGAGTCCAGGATCATACGCACTTGTGTTGGATCCGACATTTGTGGGACCAAGTATCAATGTGAAATTCTCAAAAGTACTCATCGACAATGGAAGCAGTATAAACATCATGTACAAAGATACCATGCACAAACTCGGCATATCACAGAACATGCTACAGTCCACGAGGACAACTTTCCATGGGATCGTGCCGGGGCTTTCATGTGAGCCCATCGGAAAAGTCCGAGTGGACGTGTTATTCGGTACAAGAGATAACTGCAGAGCAGAAAATTTGGAATTTGAAGTAGTCGATCTGGAAAGTTGTTATCATGCCCTACTCGGACGGCCCGCGCTGGCCAAATTCATGAGCAGCTGTCATATAGGTTATCTAAAGATGAAGTTACCCGGACCACAAGGGGTGATAACAGTCACAGGGGATTACAAGAAGTCAATGGAGTGTGCCTCGGCCGGGTCAAATCTGGCCGAGTCATTGGTTATAGCAAGAGAAAAGAAAAGGATTCAGGAGGTAGCAGCCCTCGCAACAAGACAATTAAGCATGCCAAGACCGCCAACCCACATGGCGTTGTTTCTTTTCAACCGACCAAAGAGACGAAGAAATTTCAGATTGATGAGCAATTCCCAGCGCACTGCTACTATTGGTGCAGGTCTTGACGCTAAATAGGAAGGCGAGCTCACCAACTTCCTCCGTGAGAATCGGGACATATTTGCATGGTCAACTCAAGACTGCAAGGTGTGCCGAGGAGTTGGTGAGCACTTTGAACGTCAGACGTGAGCACGGCGGTGAAGCAACCTCCGCCGTCACAAGACAGGAGAAAAGTAATAGGGATGAGATAGCTCTTCTTCTCGCCGGGTTTATCATGGAGGTGCTTTATCCGGATTGGTTATCAAATCCGTGCTAGTAGAAAAGAAAAAGATGATCCTAATGTAGCCGCTAGTGGCGAATGTGTATCGACTACACTAACCTAAACAAGGCGTGTCCGAAAGATCCTTTTCCATTGCCTAGAATAGACCAAGTCATTGACTCGACCGACCGCGTGAGTTGTTATCATTTGTAGACGTATTCTGGTTTCCACCAGATACCGTTAAATCCGCCGATCAAATAAAGATCGCATTTATTACCCCGCACGGGCTTATTGTTATCGCACAATGCCATTCGCCTGAGAAATGCGGAGCAACGTATCAAAGGTGCATGCAAAATGCTTACATGATCGATAGGAAAAATGTACAGTATATGTGGATGACGTAGTCATCAAAACTAAGGAAAGCGTAACCTCGCTAGAAGATATACAAACTTTCGCGAACCCGAGAAGGTTCCGAATGAAACTTAATCCAGAGAAATGCACGTTTACGGCGTGCGCGAGGAAAACTACTCGGGTTCCTTGTGTCCGGTAGAGGTATCGAGGCTAATCCGGCGAAGATAAGAGCAATAGAAAAAATGGAATTGCCGAGATGTTTGAATGATGTACAAAATTCACGGGCTGCCTCGCCTCGCTTTGTCGATTTGTATATAGAGAGAAGGCACGCCACTTTATCGCTAATGAGAAAGTCGGACAAATTCTTTTGGACTCCCGAGGCCGACCTTGCGTTCACGAGTTGAAAAAGATGCTAGTTACGGCACCCATTTTAGCTTCTCCATTATCGAAAGAACCTATGCTACTTTATATAGCGGCTACCAATCGAGTAGTTAGTCTGTGGTTGTAGTGGAACGACTTGAAGAGGGTAAGTCATCGATTCGAGGCGATATTATTTAAGTGAAGTATTATCCACTTCAAAGCAGAATTATCCGCATTACCAGAAGATGGCCTATGGAGTATATATGTCGGCAAAAAAGCTTAAGCATTACTTTGAAGAGCATCCCATCAGAGTAATATGTGAGGCACCCATAGCCGACATATTGAACAACAAAGATGCGAGTGGCCGAATAGCAAAATGGGCGATCGAGTTATCACCGTATGCTCCACAATTTGATAGAAGAGATGCAATCAAATCTCAGGCTGTCGCTGATTTTCTCGTAGATTGGGCCGAGGTGCAGTATGAGCCACCCTTACCAGATCCAAATTACTGGACAATGCATTTTGATGGTTCCAAACTAAGGAACGGTTTGGGCGCAGGAATAGTGCTGACCTCGCCTAAAAAAGATCAATTGAAGTATGTACTGCAAATACATTTTGCCGCGTCCAACAATGTAGCTGAATATGAAGCACTAGTCCATGGATTAAAAGTGGCAAAAGAAATTGGAATACGCCGAATCCTATGCTACGGTGACTCGGATCTGGTAGTACAGCAAGTGTCGGGCACTTGGGACGCATTAGATGCTAATATGTCTTTATACAGATTCCATGTGCAGAAGATCAGTGGATATTTTGAAGGATGTGAATTCCACCACATACCACGAGCAGAAAATGACGCTGCTGACACATTTTCAAAATTAGGATCAACCCGGCAATCAATCCCGCCAGGTATAGCCTTGGAGCACCTCAGGAAACCGTCAATAAACCCATCACCAGAATCCGAATCAATCTTTATCCCAGAAAGTTCCGCAGAGAATCATACGCCAATGGAGATAGATCCGCAGAAAGATTCGGAACCCCTAAAGAGGGGGACAGCCGAGGTAATAGCAATCATGGAAAGAGCCGAGGTATGTATGTCGACAGAGAACATGGAGATAGACAGTGAAATCACTGCAGAAAGAGCAACGCCGATATGGGCGCAACCCATATTTTCGTACCTAAAAGACGCAGTACTGCCGAGTAATGAAGTATTAGCCAGACAAACCGTCAGAAGAGCAAAGGCCTATACAATCATAAACAATGAGTTATATAAGAGAAGCGTAACAAACATATTGCAGAAATGCGTGAGTCCCATCAAGGTCGTGAAATCCTTCTAGATATACACCAAGGAGAATGTGGGCACCATGCCTCATCTCGCGCTTTAGTAGCCAAGGCATTCAGCATGGATTTTACCGCCAACGCGTTAAAAGAGGCGTAAGAATTAGTTAAGAAGTGCAATGGGTGTCGAGATATGCAACCAGAATACATATGTCAGTCGAAGTTAAAAACAATACCCATCACATGGCCATTTTCTGTATGGGGTTTAGACATGGTAGGACCTTTCAGGCCGGCAAGAGGAGGAATGACCCACATCTTGGTTATGGTAGACAAGTTCACGAAATGGATTGAAGTAAAACCAATCAAAAAGTGTGATGGGCACACAGCAGTGAAATTCCTCAAGGATATCATCTTGAGATACGGATACCCACATAGCATTATTACGGACAATGGCACGAACTTTGCAGAAGGAGCCTTCGCCAGATTTTGCCAAGAGAAGCACATAAGACTAGATGTTGCCTCGGTGGCACACCCAGCATCCAATGGACAAGTTGAAATATCTAATGGACTGGTGTTATCAGGAATAAAACCACGACTTGTTGAACATTTGCAACGGTCGGCAGGATGTTGGATCGAAGAAATCCCAGCCGTATTATGGAGCCTTCGAACTACTCCGAATAGGTCAACAGGTTACACTCCATTCTTTCTGGTATACGGGGCAGAGGCCGTACTCCCAGCCGACATAATATATGACTCGCCAAGAGTCGCTCAGTACACAACCTCTGAAACAAATGAAATAGCTCGGAAGATGTCAGAGACCTGTTGGAAGAAGCCGAGAGTTGACATTATCACGATCGGCCATTTATCAACAGAACTTACGGTATCACAGCAGAAAGTGAATCCAAGGGTATTCAAAGAAGGAGATTTAGTCCTCCGCTGGTGCAACGCATACGGCATGCACAAATTATCCCCATGGAAGGACCATTTATCGTAAGCAAAGCATTGCACAACGATGCATATTATCTGATTGATGCTCAATCCCCTGGAGAAGGCAAGGCAAACAAAGCTGGTGAAGAAACGAAGCGCCCCTGGAATGTGGCGTTACTTCGGCCATTTTACTCATAGGATTGTATCTCAAGGTCAAAAAACCAATGATGTATTTGAACCTCGGCACCCAGAGCAGTGACTCGGGGACAGCCGTAGGTTATATTTATTTCATATCATGTATTCAAACCTCGGCACCCAGAGCAGTCACTCGGGGACTGCCATATGTGATGTTGTTTCATGTTTGATATTTGAAACCCGGCACCCAGAGCAGTTACTCGGGGACTGCCATATGTGATGTTATTTCATGTTTGATATTAGAACCTCGGCACCAGAGGCGATTTACTGGGACTGCCATATGCAATCATTATTTGGTGTTATATGTTCAGACCTCGGCATCCAGAGCAATAGCTCGGGGACTGCCATATGGTATATCTATCTCTTTCGCGTTACATGCTTGAACATTGGCGACCAGAGCAGTGACTCGGCGAATGCCATATGTTGTGTTTCTTTCATGTTACGAATATGCACCCAGGTACCCAAAGCATTGACTCAGGGATTATCATAGGATATGTCAAATTCGTAGACATGTAAACTTTGGCATTTAAGCCATGACTGGAGACTACCGTATGATACATCAAACCTATGCTAAACGCAGTCATATCCGAAACTTAATTTATAAAAGGAAGTTCTGCACGGTAAACGACGATCCAGCGATCGTTGCTTACCTCCACAACGGAGTAATTATCTTATGTTGAAAACAGGTCAACAACTTAGATATTCAGCGACAATGCCTGAATAAGATCATCAAAATAACGGCAAAAATTGAACCCTGAAAGATGAAGAAATTACGAGCCAACGAGGCAAGAATTCGGACAAGCATCCATTTAACCAAGAATCTCAACGACATATAGCAAAAGAGCCTCGAATCATACGAGTTGACAAATTTTTCGTCTACATTGTGCGCCCGGCATACCAGGGATAGCGAATAACCTAGGCGTTGTTCGTTGGAGGGGCAACCACTTGCTCAGGTGCGGGGCACTCCGAAGAAGGAGGGACTTCGACTGAGGTCGCCTCGCCCTCCGCCGACCCAGGTGTAACTTCGGCGGTATCGCGGGGTTGTTCAGGAGCGTCAGTACGCGCGGTAGAATGCCCGGTGCCTTTGGAGGAAGATCGTGCATCGCCGTTGCTATCTGAGCTTGAGCTGGAGCTATCGGATGTGGCCGAATCATCCTCACCTTCCCCGTGCTCAGCTGAATCATCACCCGAAGCACCTTCAGCTGCGACCTCGATCCGGATCTCGAGAAAACTCGCCCTTCATTCCAAGTGTGCACGCCGGCATACTCGACGAGCTGGAAAGCCCGAGCTTGCCAAGAGCAACAAAGGTCGGATCTTCAACCCAGCGGAGCCGCAGCAGATTCATCGAATGTCAAGAGAGATGTCTTCATACCATGACATGATTACAAGAAGGGCCATGTCGGCACCGCACGCGCAGCAGATTCCTCCAGAGACTCAATCCTCTCGATGCCTTCACCGGTCACCAATAACTTGACCTCGTCGATATCGGAGACCCCGAGGTATTCGCCAGAGTGCATGGTAAGCTTTGATAGCGGCCGGCTGCACCAAGTCCCGCCCATGATTTTCATCGGACCAACTGCAGCACCAACGGCAACCAAGAAATCCTCCATCGAATATTCAAAGTCAACAGCATCAGGTTCACCTCGACGAGCGCGAGCTGCAAGAACAGCTTTAGAACTCACGGGTTTGGCCTCGGGGAAGTGATCTGCGCAAAACATGAACATGTCAAAGGATAGCAGCGAAGACAAAGAAAATTTTTAGCTCGGCCAGGCCAAATAACTTACGATGAATATAGCTCATCATTATCTGAAGGTCTTTGGCCCAAGCAGTTTTACTCTTCTCGAAACGAGCAAGCTCCTCGCTCAAACCACGAGTTTTAAGTTCGGCAGCTTCGAGGAGCTCTTTGCTCTTCTGTACATCCAGAGTCAGCCGATTCTTCTCCTCGGCAAATTCTTGGTCAACCTTTTCTAGCTCAGATTTCTGAGAGAGCTTGAGTGTATTCACCTCGGATTTCAGACGAGCTATCTCATCATCTTTCTCTTGTAGTTGCGCCGAGTGAACTGCGGTTTGTTCTAAAAAATGAAGCATCACGTCAGGCATGGGCATGCAATCTTGTTGCGACACTGCAAAGTCTTGCAACTCGGCTTTGCCACAGCCCAACGCAATAAGGAAACTTAGTTTAGATACTAAAAGGAGAAGAAAGGAAGTAGAAAGGAAACTAACCTTCCAAGGTCTTGATCTTCTTTTCAAGGCGGATATTGAGGTTATTGATATTACCTATTCAACAAGAGGTGAGCCGCATTCCATGACGAGTATATGAGTAAGGAGGAAATAAGGAAAACGAATTATTGACTTACCGCCTTCTTTGCCACGCAGAACTTTCTCGTACTTCTCTTCCGACTACGGTGCGAAAAAGCAACCTCTGAACTCGGGGTCCGTCGGTCATGTGCAACCCGAGCAATGAAGCAAAGTTATAAAACAACAAGTAGAAGTTAATTAGATCCGAATCAAGCAAAGCTTAATTCGGATCTAGGGGCTGGATATTCAAAGTTAGCTAGATCCGAATCAAGCAAAGCTCAATTCGCTCTAGGTATCGGATATTCAGTAATACAGATCTGAAATAAGCAAAGCTTAATTCAGATCTAGGTGGCTGGATATTCAAAGCTAAGCTAGATCCGAATCAAGCAAAGCTCAATTCGCTCTAGGTGGTCGGATATTCAGAAATAAGCAAAGCTTAATTCAGATCTAGGTGGTGGATATTCAAAGCTAGCTAGATCCTCTAGGTGGCTGGATATTCAAAGCTAGGCTAGATCCGAATCAAGCAAAGCTCAATTCGGCTCTAGGTGGCTGGATATTCAAAGCCATACTAGATCTGAATCAAGCAAAGCTCAACTCAGATCTAGGTGGCCGGATATTCAAAGCTATACTAGATCCAAATCAAGCAAAGCTTAATTCGGCTCTAGGTGGCTGGATATTCAAAGCTAAACTACATCCAAATCAAGCAAAGCTTGATTCGGATAAAGGTGGCTGGATATTCAAAGCTATGCCAGATCCGAGTCAAGAAGGACTTAACTCGACTCTAGGGGAACGGATATTCAAAGCTATATCACGTCCGAATAAACTACGAACTAGATGGCCGGACTAACAAACCTTAGAAATAGAAATAAGTCAAACTTCCAAGCATACAACAAGTTATTTCCTTGCAAGTTTCGAGGACTAGAGAGTATGATAACATCTGGAAAATAATTTAAGACTCGGAGATAAAACAATTACCGCATTCATCTTGTTCATATCAATGATAAACTGGGCAGCATGGTCAAAGCGGCCGCTGATGTCAGAAAGCTGGAAAGGTTGGTTGGCTGGATTACCCTCGAACTGGTCAGCAGCATTCCAGTTATTGGCAAACTCAACCAGCGCTCCAAGGCTGTTCCGCTTAGTCAGTCCGAGTTAAAACTTTACCCGGCGGCGGTTCGACCACGGCAATGCAGGACTCTTATGAAGAGCAAGTGGCTGCCAAGGGTCGAGGTAATAAGTGACTTTGGCATGCAGCTCCTTTGCAGCGCCTCTGCAATACTCGGCTGAGAAGTGCCGGCAAGACCTTTTTGAGAAGAAGTCTTGACGGCAATAACGCGTTTCTCCTTAGAAGAGGCACCAGAAGGAAGTTGCGCCTCCGAAGTAGGGACGGAGTCCTTAGGATCAATGGAGGTTAAGCTCGCAGAGGGCGCCGGGGCAACGACCTTCTCGGCAGAGGTCGGGATGACCGTAGGAACTGCAGGAGTAGATGGAGGCTCAATGGTAACGCTGGGACCCATAGAAGGGACAGCTGGCTCGACGAAAACGTCGGAGGGCCGGATCGGATCCAGATCAATGGGAGGAGTCTCAGGGGCATCACGACGAGCAGGCGACGTATTTACAGCAGGGGGAGAAGCAGGACGAATAGGACTAGGAATTCGATTATCATCAGCAGGAGGAGGAGATGACGGCCGAATCGGACGGCTAGTCATGCTAGGACCGCCGGGTTAATGTACAGAGGAGCACCGCCAAAATAAGAAAGAAGATTCATCAAGATGGGAAATGTAGAGAGAGAAACAAGAAATATAGGCAAAAGAACTTACCCAAGAACCCGGGCATAGTCTTGCGCTGGGAGGATTCAGGCGGATTTCTTTATTCGCTTAGGAGCCGCCTCCGAGGCACTAGCAGAGCCCCGCTTCCCGAGGTAACGGGAGGCCGGGAAGCAATAGGTTCGTTGTGAAACCTGACGGCCGGATTAGCTGGAAAGTAGAAGCCGGAAATGCATAAGAAATAGGCATGGCGGCAACTACCTCAAGAACTTGGACCTCGTCCGAATCACCTTCCTCTTCTTCGCTGGAGTTTTGCCGCGAGCTCGAGCCGAGCAGGATCCGACTTAGGGACGAACTCCTGAGTCCGCTCACCAAGATCCGGCACTCCTGCTCAGGGCCAAGGAGCTGCAGAACCTCGGCCCTCTCGTCTTCCGCTCTGCAAACCTCTACAGGACGGGAGAAAGAAAATCATGTAAACCAGTCTCTAGGAATTAAGGAGAAATAGAGTAATGAGGATTAGGCATACCTCGGGAGGCGGATTGTCGCGGTAAATGGTTTTAACCCCCGGACCAATCCTCGTGCATCTCGGTCTTGAAGATAGCTCGGACGCGCTTATGAATAAGATAGTTGTCCAACTCCACGGTCGAGACTCGGTTCGGATCAAGAGGACCACTCATGTAGCAAAGCTTGTGGGTCCGCTGCTGGAAGGGGCAGATCCGGCAGCTGATAAAGGTTGCCATCAGGTCTTCGCCGCATAGCCCGGCCCGGATCAACTCTTTTAGCCGAATCTCGAAAGCCTCGGCCATGGCATGAGTTTTTCTCGGATTATATAGCCAGTTCACTTTGGAAGGGGGGCCGATTGAGAACGGTGGGAGCCGAATCTTGTCTTCCGCCTCTTTCGTTTCGACGAAGAATGACTTGTGCCATTTCTTGCACGACTCCAACCCGGTGACGCTGGGGAACGGATTTCCTCCGAGGTGTAATAGATGCCCCACATTGGGTGAGCAACTTCTGAAGGATGCAGATTTGTCGGAACAACGTTGGAGCGGATCTGGAAGAACTTCACCAGACATACCGATGCCACAGTCAAGTAACCTCCGGCCGAGATGAAAGGAAAGAGAAGCTATGGCGTTCGGGAAGGTGATGCGGTCAAGGCAAGTAATCGAAATTCTCTAGCGAAATCGCTAAGAGGGAGACCCAAGCGGCTAGTGGGACATGAAACCACATACTCACCCTCTCGAGAACTGAGAGGATTCGCCGGGTAAACGACAGAAACCTCGGCAGAATCCCGAAGTTCGGATGAGCCATTCACCGCTCGCGGATCAAGAGCCCTGCCACGATCCACGCCAGTTCGAGCCGGCCATCGCCCTCAACTAGAGCACCTAAACGAACTAGACATAGTTCACGAGAGATCGCCGGAGGAAAAACTGGCGGCGGAGGAGAGCTTAGAGCTACAGGGCCCCGTCGGAACTTAGCACGAAAACAATGGCGAAAATAGGAGAAACCGTCGCCTGAGTACGGAAACGGTGCGGATCGATCTAGAGCAAGGACAGGGCAAGATGGCCAGAAAGGACTCACCGGCGGCGGGGCCAGCCAGAGAGCGCGGCAAAAGGCCGAACGACGCCGTGGAATCCTCGCCATGAAGCTCTGGCCGGGTGAGCGGCGGAATGAGAGAAATCGGCCGGGTTACCCAAATGATCTTCATGCGAGGAAGGAACGAATAACATAGGAAAGGCGAATTAAACGAAGCTTGCAGGAGAAGGAGAAGCCTGTGGTCAAACCATAGTCAGGCTAGAAGGAATCAACAGGGCCAAGCACAAGAGACAAGGGTGCACGGCCGAGGAGCGTAGGAGGTCACGAGGTGACAATCCTGGAGCCCGAGGCACGCAGGAGGGGACCACTGACCTTTGCCGTCATTAGAAGGGCGACAGGAAAGGAGGCCGAACTATTATTTGGGACAAGCATATTCCACGAATATGCTTGCCCCGTCAGCCCTAAGGGCACCCAAGGCACCCCTTTATAAGGGGAGGTTTGGACCCTGAGGGAAGAGAGAGTCTTTTGAGCAACGTTAGGCTGGGGAGATTCACATTGTACCCCTGTAAACAGCTCAAGGAGCACTTGTAACCCATCGAGAGAGGAATAAAGTTCATCACTTTGGCAGCTTGAGTGTAAAGACAGTTGCATCTTCCCTCCCCAGATCCCACTAGCATCCATCGGTCCCATACTTTAGCCTACCCATGGCATCTGCCGTGCCGCCACCACGACATATACCAACTATTCCTTGCTCTATTAAGAATAATTATGTCAGAACTGCTTTATGTCATTTGGGAGCTAGAGTTAGTGTTATGCCTTTTTCTCTCTACAAGAGACTTCAGCTAGAAACGTTGATACCAACTGATATATCTTTGCAAATGGCTGATAAGTCAACTACTATTCCTGTTGGTATATGTGAGGATGTTCCTGTTCAAGTGGCTCATAATTGCTTGGTTTTGACTGATTTTGTTGTGCTTGAGATGCCTGAAGATGATAATATGTCTATTATTCTTGGGAGACCTTTTCTTAATACTGCAGGTGCTGTTATTAATTGTAATCAAGGAAAAGTAACATTCAATATTGATGACAAAGAGCACACTGTTTATTTTCCCAAGAAGGTTGTTAAGAGATATTGCCTGAATTCCATTGAAAATGTTGAGAGCATCAAGGTTGGAGAAATATATTGTCCCATTCCATAAGAAAATTTTGAAACTATTATGATTGGGACCATTGCTATCAAGTATGAGGTAACATAATCATCTTGTGGAATGCAAAGTGTTGTTTCATATAAGATTGTTTTGGTAATAAGACTTGATCAACCTTGTTAACAAAAGGATTTTTATGAAAAAAATAATGTTTTCACTATGGTTATTCTTGCTTTCTTTTACTTTTCTCCTTCCTAGTGTAAGGGTCCCAACCTTTAATAAGGTAGAGTCCCCTGTGTTTACAATGCTAGTCCCTGGATCAATAGCTAGCATCCACAGTTAAGATGTAATATCAAGAAACAAAGGTCATAATACAACTTTATAACCAGGAGTAACATAATTTTATTACATCTTACATAGCTCATTTGGCTATTACATTACATTGCAGCAGAATATCTATAAGCATGGGGTCCTTCATCTTCAAAGTGCCACAGGCAGACATGTTGGTTGTAGACTTTGTAGTCCTAATTAATCAACTTCACTAAATCAATCAAACCTGCAACATAACAAGTTACAGCCACAAGGGTCAATACATTTGAATTGTATTGGCAAGTGATACTATGGTAGTATAGTGGAGTCTATCATCTATATGCATTTGGCTAAGTGGAGTTAAGGCTTGCATTGCTCAAAATAGATTTTCCTTATCATTTGAAAACACTAAGTTTTTGATTGACAAAATCATTTTTCTCAATCAAAGATTGAAGATCCTTTAACCCTTGTTCAACCACAAGTTTTTAACTTAGAAATTTGGATGATGAGATTCTTGATTGCTTCCATGTCTTGATGCTCAAATTGTCCTTTACCAGGGACATGGCTAAGTACTTAGATTTTACACTCTGCAGAGGTGGTGCACTTTCCCCACAAGACTTGGTTTCACCAAGACAAGATCTTTCAGAAGCCTTCCCTTACACCAAAATGGACACGCTCCAACCTATCAAACTCTACCACCAACTGTCCATATGGCTAAGTTCTTTCAACCTATATGATCCAGGCAGAGCCCATAATGCCAAGTGGCTGCACTTGAAGCTTCTCAACATTTGACATCTCAAATATCTTTGTTCCTGGGTGGCCATCCACAAGTGAGATACACAAGGTCAACCATAAACATGGGCCTTTGTAGAGGTCCCAACCTTTAATAAGGTAGATTCCTCCTGTGTTTACAATGCTAGTCCCTGGATCATTAGCTAGCATCCACAGTTAAGATGTAATATCAAGATACAAAGGTCATAATATAAATTTATAACCAGGAATACATAAGTTTATTACATCAAACATAGCTCATTTGGCTATTACATTACATGGCAGCGGAATAACTATAGTCATGGGTCCTTCATCTTCAAAGTGCCACAGGCAGATGTTGGTTGTAGACTTTGTAGTCCTAGTCAATCAAACAATTTTCACTCAAAACAATCAACCTGCAACATTACAAGTTACAGCCACAAGGGTCAATACATTTTGAATTGTATTGGCAAGCTCCACTTCTATGTATAATAAGAGTGGATCCTATCAATACATGCATATTTGGCTAAGTAGGGTTTAAGGCTTATTTGCACAAAGCAATATTTTATCCTATCTTTTCAGAAATGGTTTTTAGTCCTTTGTCAATTCTCTTTTCCAAGAATCCCTTGAACTCCTTGGTAGAAATTCAAGTGTTCAAGTCCTTGTCAAAATCTCTTGAGCCACTTGGTAACCCCAAATGCATCAGGTTTTAAAATCTCATGAGTTCCTTGGTAACCCCAAGTATATCATGCTCTTGAGCACCTTGGTAACCCCAAGTGCAATAAGCTTATCAAAATCTCTTTGAATTCCTTGGTAGACACACAAGGGCATCAAGTTTTTATTTTTAGAAGTTGGAATGTCGATATCTCCCATAGTTCAAACTTTAGTTGCTCAGTATTGTCCATAACCGGGGACACGGCTAAGTACTTAGATTTTATTAACTTCTGCAGAAGGAGTACACTTTACCCACATGTCACAATCCCATCTTGTTGCCACCAGTGGCCTACTGGATTAGTGCTCACCAAGATGGAGTACCCCAGACCGAGAGTGTGACAAGTCTTTCCAAAAGGTCCTCCCATACATCATTGCTAGCTTGTCTTCAGCTCCCATGAAGCATTCCAGATCCCCATGTCCGGTAACTAAAGACAATGTATGGGTCTTCCTAATGTAGTTGACTAAGCCAGAGCCATAATAGCATGTGGTTGCACACGAAAGCCACAATTGGAGAAACATGTTCAATCTCTAAGTTTCCTAGGTGGTTTCCTTTTGGAGCACAACACAAAGTGATTCCCATAGACATGGTTCCTTTTGTTGCCACCTTCTCCAAAACTTAAAGTATCCACCACCTAGGTGGTTCATTGGGTCCTTGTTTTATTATGTAAAACATAAGTCCTTTTCTCAACCTTTGTAAAATATCAACATGTATCTCTTTTCAAAATGAAGCATGGCTAAGCATGTACAACTACAATATTTTCACTAAGGAGTGTATAGGGAATCCTATTAGGACTTAGCATAGCATAAGTATAAAATTTTTTTCATGCATGTTTTTCATAATCCACTAAGTATAATGAAAATAATAGGACATTTGTATGATAGTGTAACTTGACTTTTTGGAAGGGAATGGTGGTCCACTCCTTGATATTGCTAGTCTCACACTTTGCTAATTTCACTACAAGTCAATCAAGCAAACACAAAATCAACTAACATTCCAAACCAAAGTCAAACAAAACAATCTCATACTCACAAAGCAATGGAGTCTAAGTCATGCATAAGTATGCAAAGGATGGTTCTATTGCAAGGATGGTCTCCACTAGGTTTATAAACTTTGTAAGGTCCACATTGGTCATTTTACCAAAATGTCAAAGTCATTTGCAAAAGGCTTTAGATCATAAACCATTTTTAAAATCCAACCACCATTTCATGTGGTGAAAAATATTTTTATCAAGGCAAAACTTTATGTTTTTCACCAAGTGGGTTGCCATTTGCAAGGCTTGGTGTTTTGGGTCAGTAGGTTTGGTTCAAAACATTTTCCCAAAGTTTTCCTTGCAAAAATCATTTCCATAATAAACCTAATAATTTTATTTGGCTTGAAAATGGCTAAGTCAAATAATTCAACCCAAATTTTACCAAAATCATTTTTAACACCAAGGGTTGGTTCCTAGGGTCAGTAAGGTCACAACAATTCATTTTGCAAAGGTTTTAACCTAAAAATCATTTTTAAACAATTTTTATACTCTAAATAATCACACATAATAATCTACAAAAACAAGCAACCTAACAGATACTATTTGCTAAACTAATTCCACAGTCGGCTAGGGCTTGCTCTCCTGAATCCAACGACATAAAATTTGCAATTTTTGGACGTGTGGTTTGAAAGTTATAAGGTTTTGAAATTCACAAAATATTCTGTTTTCAAATCTGTTTTTAAACAGATCAGTGACACGCGGCGTGATTTCATTGGTTGATACCGCTTCGCGCGGATCGCGTGCTGCGGAGCGTTGGATTTAATTTAGATCGAGCGGCTCAGGATCAAACTTACCTCTTCGTCTAGATCTAATCCTAGCCAGTCAAAGCGCATCCTACGGCTACTGATTCACTAACCAAATTCCGGCGGCGCTCAAAGGTGGTCGGTGGCAGCGACGGTCAGACGATGGTAGAAACGATGCTACCGGAAGCGGGGAAGTAAAAGTACATGCTCACCGTGCTCGCAAGGACGTGGGGAAGCTCGAGGTGGTGCAATCTAGTCGAGGGGCGCACTGGAGCGGGCTTGATTGCTCGCCGGAGTGGAGTTGTGCCTCGGCCTTGCTCAGTCGTCGTCGAGGACAGCGCTGAGGATCACTCGGAGACAAACAAGATGCACGGTCAGATGCGCAAGGATACGGCGAATGTGTTTGCGTGAACGAGAGGGGTCGGGGTAGTCTGGTTTACCCGAGAGGTTTCACCGGAGTAGCCGCGACGTCGGTGATGCTCCGAAGTTGACGAAGCCGAAGGCCCCGTGTGGCCGCGCTGCGTTGACGCTGGGAGGTTCGCCAGACGATGTAGACCAAGCTCGCGTGCAGAGGCAGTTGAGGGCGGCGAGGTGTGGCCAGAATTGGTCGAGAAAGCTCGTCGGAGACTGTGGTGTTCGGGGGTGAATTTGGGCGGCCTGGGGGCGTGATACTGCGGGGTGACAGAGGGAAAACGGAGAGGAGGAGCGAGCGATTTAAGGTGCGTGGTCAAGGCGAGGTAAAGGCCCGGCATTATGACGAATTGAAGCCGCGGAATTATAGCAGGAAACGGCGACGAGGGGGGAGAAAGAAGGGGTCGCGCGAGGAGGGCGATGAACAGAAAGAGTGGGGTCCACCGGTCAGTGGGAAAAGAAACGATGGGGAGGTCCACCTGCCAGTGAGGGTGCGGGTTTCTTCTGGGGTTAAGAAAAACGTTTCGGGGACGAGGGTGAGGTGGGCTAGGTGGGCTGCTGTTGGGTTAGTTGGGCCAGAGGGTGGGTTGTTCTATTTTTTTCTGTCTAAATCTTTTTCTATTTCTAAATCTATTTTTCTGATTTGAATTTCATCCAACTATTCAAGCATTCAAATAATTCAAACAATTCAAACAATTGTAATGAGTTTTTAGGTTCTGTTTATCAACATAAACTAAATCTCAAAATAAAATAATATTTTAAGATCCCTTCATTAATTCAATAAAAGGATCCATTAACAATTAAATAAATGGGTCTCTGTTATTAAATCAAATAGGATTTGTTTTATTAAAAGGTTTATTTTTAAAACCTAAAATAAAGCCAAAACACATTAGTAGGTTTTATTTGTGATTATCAAATATTAGGAAGTCTTGTTTTAATTAATTTAATAAGTTTTGATGTTTCAATTAAATTGGTAAAACCTTTTATTTAAATAAAGTTTGGATATTAATTCCTTATTATTTTATTTAAATAAACCTTTGCTAATTTTTATTAAGGATAAAATGTTTTAATTCCCAAAGCTTGGCCAGGTTTAATTTGGCTTTATAAAATATTCCTTATTTCTAAACTTCTATTCCATTTGATAACAATCTTTTCATTTAATTGTTTCAAAATAGTATTTCTAAATGTTTTTATTTTTCCTTTTATTAAATGTTTATTTTTTTATTTTATTTTTTAAATTCCTTTAGGTTTTATTTAATTCAAATGGGTTTGGAGTTCCAATTGAATTCAAAAAGTTTCTTCTGGCTCTGAAAATCAAACAAAGTTTTATTTTATTCATTTATTTTCACATTACAAGATTTGGAAAATCTTGGGATGTGACAGGCTACCACCCTTAAAATAAATCTCGTCCCGAGATTTGGGAGGGTTAGGGTTACAAGCAAGTTCAAAGCAGCTAGGGTACTACCACCCTTAAAAAATTTCAAACAAAATTACATATTGTCCTTCTTGGGATCCTGGGGAAAATTTCTCATAGCAAACACTTGCATGGTTTCCTTGGTTTCCATACTTGACTCATGGGCCAAGGTTGAGCTTCTCCATAGGCTTGTTCAACTTGTTCTTCATCTTTTCTGGACAATTGCTTGCATAGTGTCCTGGATTCTTGCAGTTGAAGCAATGAATGTCCTTGAGTTCTTTACGTGGCTCTTGTGGACAAGTTGCTACATAGTGGCCCAACTCTTTGCAGTTGTTGCACCATACTTGGTCAATCTCTTTATTCTTCTTGTTCTCTGGGCATCCACTGGAGTAGTGTCCCATTTCCTTACATTTACGACATTGTGCAAGGCTCATGTCTTGCTTTTGTTTCTTAGGTTTCTTTAGTCCTTTGAATTGGGTTGTCTTGTTTGGAGGTATGAGTGGTCCTTTTCCTTTGGTAGACTTGGATCCTTCTTGTTTCCTTTGTTCCACCATGGCATAGATGGGACATTGGTTAGGAGTATGATCACATCCTTCACAAAGGTAACAAGTAGCTTGAGAGGTGGGGCATTGTCCAATAGGATGTTCTTCTTCACAATTGGGGCATTGTCCTTCATGCTCCTTAGAAGTATGATCCTTGTCTCCACAAATAATGCAAGCTGGGGCTCCATCTAGAATAACATTCTTGTCATCCTTGTTATCATAAACTCCTTTGGGATAGCTTTCTTCCAGGCTAATCATTTGATTAGTCACCTTAAGCATCAGTTGAGATTGCTCCTCCAAAAACTTTTGGAGTGCTGGATCTTTATCGCTATTGTTGGCTATGAACTGAGCTGTCAGTTGGTTCAACAGGTGTTGGGTTGCTATGAGCTCCTTCATGCTATCAGCTTGGTTGGTGTTGGTGTCATCAACCTTGATGTTGGAGTCCTTTGGAGTAGTCATCTGTTTGGGTTGAAGGAAGATTAGAATAGGCAAGATATTTCTAAGGACTTAATTCTAATCACACACATCACAATTCACACAAGCAATGTGCATGCAATCACAAACCAAACATTTCACTCAAACAAGGTTCAAGCACATACTTGGTCAACAAAATATTTTTGCCACACCACATAGGTTGGTGTGTTTTTGACTTATCTAAATAGGGTGGTCCATCTATATGGTTCACTTGTGATCTTTCCTTCCTTTATGATTCTTCTTGTATGAGATCATGGTTTCCTTGAGATAAACTCTTGGTCACAATACTTCAAAGTTGTTGATGGATCCTTTTTATTTTGCATTCCCTCAGTCTCTAAATTTTGAGTAAGACTTCCTTGTTCTACTTGTAGTCCTTAGTGGTTTCCAAGTTGGAAGTCTTGGTGAATATGCTGAAGATGTTGAAGTCATTAGAGTTGAAGATGTTGAAGTCATTAGAGTTGAAAATGTTGAAGAAGTCCTTTGCACATGGTGTAATCTTTGGCCATGGGTAGGTTTTTCCATCTAGTTGAAGTAGAAGAGAAGTAGAGTTGGAAACAAAAGGGTTAAGGAAAGAGTTTACAAGTATTTTTGTAAATAAGTTTTGGATCAAAATGTAACTCCTATTTTTCTAAGGGTTTTTGTCCAATCCTAGGGTTTACAAATCCTACAGGCAACACTATGCTTTGATACCATCTGTAGAGGTCCCAACCTTTAATAAGGTAGATTCCTCCTGTGTTTACAATGCTAGTCCCTGGATCATTAGCTAGCATCCACAGTTAAGATGTAATATCAAGATACAAAGGTCATAATATAAATTTATAACCAGGAATACATAAGTTTATTACATCAAACATAGCTCATTTGGCTATTACATTACATGGCAGTGGAATAACTATAGTCATGGGTCCTTCATCTTCAAAGTGCCACAGGCATATGTTGGTTGTAGACTTTGTAGTCCTAGTCAATCAAACAATCTTCACTCAAAACAATCAACCTGCAACATTACAAGTTACAGCCACAAGGGTCAATACATTTTGAATTGTATTGGCAAGCTCCACTTCTATGTATAATAAGAGTGGATCCTATCAATACATGCATATTTGGCTAAGTAGGGTTTAAGGCTTATTTGCACAAAGCAATATTTTATCCTTTCTTTTCAGAAATGGTTTTTAGTCCTTTGTCAATTCTCTTTTCCAAGAATCCCTTGAACTCCTTGGTAGAAATTCAAGTGTTCAAGTACTTGTCAAAATCTCTTGAGCCACTTGGTAACCCCAAATGCATCAGGTTTTAAAATCTCATGAGTTCCTTGGTAACCCCAAGTATATCATGCTCTTGAGCACCTTGGTAACCCCAAGTGCAATAAGCTTATCAAAATCTCTTTGAATTCCTTGGTAGACACACAAGGGCATCAAGTTTTTATTTTTAGAAGTTGGAATGTCGAGATCTCCCATAGTTCAAACTTTAGTTGCTCAGTATTGTCCATAACCGGGGACACGGCGAAGTACTTAGATTTTATTAACTTTTGCAGAAGTACACTTTACCCACATGTCACAATCCCATCTTGTTTCCACCAGTGGCCTACTGGATTAGTGCTCACCAAGATGGAGTACCGGCAGACTGAGAGTGTGACGAAGTCTTTCCAAAAGGTCCTCCCATACATCATTGCTAGCTTGTCTTCAGCTCCCATGAAGCATTCCAGATCCCCATGTCTGGTAACTAAAGACAATGTATGGGTCTTCCTAATGTAGTTGACTAAGCCAGAGCCATAATAGCATGTGGTTGCACACGAAAGCCACAATTGGAGAAACATGTTCAATCTCTAAGTTTCCTAGGTGGTTTTCTTTTGGAGCACAACACAAAGTGATTCCCATAGACATGGTTCCTTTTGTTGCCACCTTCTCCAAAACTTAAAGTATCCACCACCTAGGTGGTTCATTGGGTCCTTGTTTTATTATGTAAAACATAAGTCCTTTTCTCAACCTTTGTAAAATATCAACATGTATCTCTTTTCAAAATGAAGCATGGCTAAGCATGTACAACTACAATATTTTCACTAAGGAGTGTATAGGTAATCCTATTAGGACTTAGCATAGCATAAGTATAAAAAAAATTTCATGCATGTTTTTCATAATCCACTAAGTATAATGAAAATAATAGGACATTTGTATGATAGTGTAACTTGCCTTTTTGGTAGGGAATGGTGGTCCACTCCTTGATCTTGCTAGTCTCACACTTTGCTAATTTCACTACAAGTCAATCAAGCAAACACAAAATCAACTAACATTCCAAACCAACGTCAAACAAAACAATCTCATACTCACAAAGCAATGGAGTCTAAGTCATGCATAAGTATGCAAAGGATGGTTCTATTGCAAGGATGGTCTCCACTAGGTTTATAAACTTTGTAAGGTCCACATTGGTCATTTTACCAAAATGGCAAAGTCATTTGCAAAAGGCTTTAGATCATAAACCATTTTTAAAATCCAACCACCATTTCATGTGGTGAAAAATATTTTTATCAAGGCAAAACTTTATGTTTTTCACCAAGTGGGTTGCCATTTGCAAGGCTTGGTGTTTTGGGTCACTAGGTTTGGTTCAAAACATTTTCCCAAAGTTTTCCTTGCAAAAATCATTTCCATAATAAACCTAATAATTTTATTTGGCTTGAAAATGGCTAAGTCAAATAATTCAACCCAAATTTTACCAAAATCATTTTTAACACCAAGGATTGGTTCCTAGGGTCAGTAAGGTCACAACAATTCATTTTGCAAAGGTTTTAACCTAAAAATAATTTTTAAACAATTTTTATACTCTAAATAATCACACATAAGAATCTACAAAAACAAGCAACCTAACTGATACTATTTGCTAAACTAATTCCGCAGTCGGCTAGGGCTTGCTCTCCTGAATCCAACGGCATAAAATTTGCAATTTTTGGACGTGTGGTTTGAAAGTTATAAGGTTTTGAAATTCACAAAATATTCTGTTTTCAAATCTGTTTTTAAACAGATCAGTGACACGCGGCGTGATTTCATTGGTTGATACCGCTTCGCGCGGATCACGTGCTGCGGAGCGTTGGATTTAATTTAGATCGAGCGGCTCAGGATCAAACTTACCTCTTCGTCTAGATCTAATCCTAGCCAGTCAAAGCGCATCCTACGGCTACTGATTCACTAACCAAATTCCGGCGGCGCTCAACGGTGGCCGGTGGCAGCGACGGTCAGACAACGGCAGAAACGATGCTACAGGAAGCGGGGAAGTAAAAGAACATGCTCACCGTGCTCGCAAGGACGTGGGGAAGATCGAGGTGGTGCAATCTAGTCGAGGGGCGCACTGGAGCGGGCTTGATTGCTCGCCGGAGTGGAGCTGCGCCTCGGCCTTGCTCAGTCGTCGTCGAGGACAGCGCTGAGGATCACTCGGAGAAAAACAAGATGCATGGTCAGATGCGCAAGGATACTGCGAATGTGTTTGCGTGAACGAGAGGGGTCTGGGTAGTCTGGTTTACCCGAGAGGTTTCGCCGGAGTAGCCGCGACGTCGGTGATGCTCCGAAGTTGACGAAGCCGAGCGTCTGGTGTGGCCGCGGCCAAGCGGTTGACGCTGGGAGGTTCGCCAGACGATGTAGACCAAGCTCGCATGCAGAGGCAGTTGAGGACGGTGAGGTGTGGCCAGAATTGGCCGAGAAAGCTCGTCGGAGACTGTGGTGTTCGGGGAGGAATTTGGGCGGCCTGGGGGCGTGATACTGCGGGGTGACAGAGGGAAAACGGAGAGGAGGAGCGAGCGATTTAAGGTGCGTGGTCAAGGCGAGGTAAAGGCCTGGCATTATGACGAATTGAAGCCACGGAATTACAGCAGGAAACGGCGACGAGGGGGGAGAAAGAAGGGGTCGCGCGGGGAGGGCGATGAACAGAAAGAGTGGGGTCCACCGGTCAGTGGGAAAAGAAACGAGGGGGAGGTCCACCTGCCAGTGAGGGTACGGGTTTCTTCTGGGGTGAAGAAAAACGTTTCGGGGACGAGGGTGAGGTGGGCTAGGTGGGCTGCTGTTGGGTTAGTTGGGCCAGAGGGTGGGCTGTTCTATTTTTTTCTGTCTAAATCTTTTTCTATTTCTAAATCTATTTTTCTGATTTGAATTTCATCCAACTATTCAAGCATTCAAATAATTCAAACAATTGTAATGAGTTTTTTGGTTCTGTTTATCAACATAAACTAAATCTCAAAATAAAATAATATTTTAAGATCCCTTCATTAATTCAATAAAAGGATCCATTAACAATTAAATAAATGGGTCTCTGTTATTAAATCAAATAGGATTTGTTTTATTAAAAGGTTTATTTTTAAAACCTAAAATAAAGCCAAAACACATTAGTAGGTTTTATTTGTGATTATCAAATATTAGGAAGTCTTGTTTTAATTAATTTAATAAGTTTTGATGTTTCAATTAAATTGGTAAAACCTTTTATTTAAATAAAGTTTGGATATTAATTCCTTATTATTTTATTTAAATAAACCTTTGCTAATTTTTATTAAGGATAAAATGTTTTAATTCCCAAAGCTTGGCCAAGGTTTAATTTGGCTTTATAAAATATTCCTAATTTCTAAACTTCTATTCCATTTGATAACAATCTTTTCATTTAATTGTTTCAAAATAGTATTTCTAAATGTTTTTATTTTTCCTTTTATTAAATGTTTATTTTATTTTATTTTTTAATTCCTTTAGGTTTTATTTAATTCAAATTGGTTTGGAGTTCCAATTGAATCCAAAAAGTTTCTTCTGGCTCTGAAAATCAAACAAAGTTTTATTTTATTCATTTATTTTCACATTACAAGATTTGGAAAATCTTGGGATGTTACAGCCTTGTGAACCACTCAACCAAAAATCACCAATCAAGTCCCATTCCACCCAGGTGATTCATTGACTTAGTTGTTTTATTAAGAAAACATAAGTCCAAAGACTTAGAAATTTTTCCATAGTGTGAATATATATTCCACCCTTGTTTTCTATTAGCTAAGCTTGATAGTAGTAGGAATCTTAACTTAGGAAATTTTCTCTAAGGTTTCATCTACTAGGTTTTCCTATAGCAAGGTTTATACTTAGCAAAAGTTCTATGCAAGTTTGACTTAAAAAAATCACTAATGCATAGTGAAAGTAATGGGACAAAAGTATGAAGCGTCACTTGCCTTTTTGGTAGAGGGTATAAGTTCACTCCTTGTCCTTGCAACAATCACACTCTTCAAGTCACTACAATTCAATCAAGCAAGGCACAAACTCAAACTACCAATCAAGAAAAACATCACATAAAATCATAGAACCAAGATAATGCATGCAAGCATGCCAAGGATTGTTTTATTTGGAAAAGTGGTTCCTAATGGGACATAAACATTTGAAAACACCTATTGGTCATTTTATAAAGTGGCAAAAGACATTTGCAAAAGATTTCACTTTATAAACCATTTTCAAAACAAGGTATCATTTTATGTGGTGTAAAATGTTTTTACTAAGGCATTAATCTCTAGGGTTCACAAAATATGTTTTCAAACCATAAAACTTAGTGTTTGGGGTCAGAGAGTTTAAAACAAAACATTTCCCAAAAGTTTTCTTCCAAAACCATTTTTAATAAATAAACTATATTTTTATTTGTCTAGAAATGGTTTTAAATCAAAGAATCATTCTTTTGTTTCACCAAATACATTTTTGAAACCACAAAGTGTTTCCTATGGTCAGTAGGTTCAAAACACACCATTTGCCAAAGATTTTATCCCCAAAATCATTTTTGAACAATTTTTACAATCTAAACAAGCATACAAATGTTTCTGCAAAAACAAACATTTTTCCAGAAGCTTTTTACTAAACAAATGGCATGGTTGGCTAGGGATTGTTCCACTGATTCCATTGATATAAAGTTTGCAAAATTTGGACATGTGGAACTAAAGTTATGGATTTTACAAAATCACAAATCTAATAGATTCAAATCTGTTTTTATAACCAGAGTCTGGCCACGTGTCTTAATCCTATTCGTCGAAAACGTTTCGCGTGGATTAACTAACACAGACCGTAGGATCAAGTCATATCGCATGGATCAGATTGCTTACCCCTTCTCCTTAAGTGGTTCTATCCTATCCACTAGATCGAGATCGGACGGCTGCTGCGAGCTTGACCTAAACGAAGGCCAAGGCGGTCAATGGCGGCGGAGCGGCCAGATGGTGGCGGTGCCGGCGATACAGGAAGCTAGAGTGGCTGGGGAGATGCTCACCGCATTCGCAGAAGCCTGGGGAAGCTCAAGGTGCTCTCGAGGAGTCAAGGGGCGCTCTGGTCCGACGTGGATTGCTCGCCGGAGTCTACACGGCGTCGGGCATGCTTCAGTCGACGTTGGGGGCAAGTCTACAAGGCACAGGAGGACGGGATAAGGGGTATGTTAGACGCGTGAGGGTGAGTAGAACTTGTGTGCGTGAACGAGAGGGGAAGGGGCGGACGGAAACTACCTGGGGCACTCGCCGGAGTTAAACCAGACGGTGGCGCTTTGGAGTCGCCATTGCCGAGGCTCAGGGTGCGCGAGCGGCTGGCGGAAAGGTCCGCCAGGAGATGGGGATCACAGCTGCGTGCTCGGGGAGGTAAGGGGTGGCGTGGTGCTGCTGGAATCCTCGCCGGAGCGTCGTCGGACAGTGGACCGTGTCTAGCGAAATTCGGCAGCCTGGGGGCGCACTTGGGGGAGGAGATAGAGGGGAAATGGAAGGGAGACGCTGGCGTTTAAATGGGCGTGGTCGAGTGAGGGATTAATGGAGGCAGTAACGCACACCGGCTTCAACGGCCAGAAACGGCGAGGAGGCGTTGGAGGCGTGGTCACCGCGAGGTAGAAGATGATGAGCTGGCTGCGTGGGTCCGCTTTGTCAGCGAAGAAGAGAGAGGGGAAGCGGGGTCCAGTAGTTAGCGACTTAGCGGGTGTGAGTTCGAGTGAAAGAAAACGCTTCGGGAGGGGAGAGGGAAATGGGTTGCTGGGCTTAATGGGCCAGGTTGGGTCGAGTCCAATTCTATTTTTTTCCTATTCTGAAACCTTTTTCTTTTTCTATTTCTTTTTCTGTTTTGAAATTCAAGCAAACAAATCAAACAACCAATTCAAAACAACTTCCACCAAACTTTATATTAAGTTTGGTTCTGTTTATCAACACAATTTAAAGTCCAAAAAATAGATCTTAATAGATCTTAAAATAGATCTTAATTATTTCTTTTTATTCTTTTTAGGATCTATTTAATTAAATAAAATAGATCTTAATTATTAATTCAAATAGGTTTTGATTTATTTAATAAAATCATCATTTGAAAACTAAATATTACCAAAATCAAATCAGTAGGTTTTATTTGAAAATAGAAGATATTTGGAAAACTTATTTAAAATAATTTAACAAGTTTTCAATGTTTTAATTAAAAAGGAAAAGCCTTTACTTAAATAAAATTGGATATTAAATCCTTATTATTTTATTTAAACAAACCTTTATTCTTTTAATCAAAGCAAAACATTTTAATTCAAAAGATTGGCCAAGATTTAATTTGGCTCTATAAAATAATCTTTATTTATAAATCTACCTTTTCTTTTGAAAACCAAATCTTTTATTAAAAGATTCAAAAATAGTAATTCCAAATATTTTTTTTTTCCTTTATTAAATGTTTATATTTTTAAATCCCTTTAGGATTTATCTTAATCAAAATAGGTTTGAAGGTTCCCAATTGGAATCAAAAAGTTTCTTCTCACTCTGAAAATCAACAAAGTTTTATTTTATTGATTTATTTTTCACATAACAAGATTTGGAAAATCTTGGGATGTGACAGGCTACCACCCTTAAAATAAATCTCCGAGATTTGAGGAGGCTAGGGTTATAAGTAGGCTCAAACAACTAGGGTACTACCACCCTTAAAAATTTTCCATCTAAATTACATCTTGGCTTGCTTGGGATCTTGATGTAACTTTCCTGGACAGAAGTTTGCATAGTGGCCTAGCTCCTTGCATTCGAAACATGTGACAAGGCTGAGATCCCTCATAGGCTTGTTTATCTTGTGTTTCATCTTTTTTGGACAGTTGCTTGCATAATGTCCTAGCTCTTTGCAGTTGTTGCACCATACTTGGCTAATATCTTTATTTTCCTTTGGTATCATTTCCTCTTGTTTGTTTCCTTGGTTCTTCTTCTTTTCTGGACATTCACTGGCATAGTGTCCAATCTCTTTGCAATTGTAACATTGCAACTGGCTTTTGTCCTTCTTCTTCTTTTTGGGTCTCTCCAAAGCTAGGAGTTCTTCTAGTTCATGTTCTTCATATCTCACCTCAAAGGTGGGAAATCTTTCTCTCTTCTTGGGGCAGTTACTAAAGATATGACCTTCCTCTTCACAATTAGGGAATTGATCTTCATGCTCCTTGCATGTATGATCCTTGTCTTCACAAATATTGCAAGCTTGGGTTCCTTCTAGAATAGCATCTTTGCCATCCTTGTTGTCATTAGCTCTTTGGGAAAAGTTTTCTCTCATGTTGATCATTTGAGTAACCAATCCTTGCAACAATTGGGATTGAAGTTTCAAAATCCTTTGTATGGCTGGGTCTAGTCCATTTTTGTTGGCTAAAAGCTGAGTTGTCTCTTGGCTCTACTGGTTTTGGGTTGCTATAAGTTCTCTCATGTTGTCCTCTTTGTTGTTGGTGTCCCCATCCTTGATGTTGGAGTTTCTTGGAGAAGTCATTTGTTTGGGGTTGGATTGAGATTAGAATAGGTAAAAGATTTTCTAAGGAAATAATTCTAATCACACACATCACAATTCACACAAGCAATGTGCAAGCAATCACAAACAACATTCCACTCAAACAACAAGTTTCAAGCATATTTTTAGGCAACCAAAAATATTTTTGTTACACCACATAAGTTGGTGTGTTTGACTTAAACAAAATATGGTGGTCCATTTATATGGTTCTCTTGAGATCTTTCCATCTTTCTTGGTTGATTCTTCTTGCTTGAGATCATGGTTTCCTTGGGAAAAATTCTTGGTCACAAATACTTCAAAGGTGATGTTGGCTCCTTCTAAGTTGTGTTTCCTTAGTCTCCAAATCTTGAGCAAGATTTCCTTGTCTCACTTGTCCTTAGTGATATCCAAGGTTGAAGTCTTTGGTGAATATGTTAAAGATGTTGAAGTCATTAGAGTTGAAGATGTTGAAGTCATTAGAGTTGAAGAAGTTGAAGTCATTAGTGTTGATGAAGTCCTTTGCACATGGTGAAGTCTTTGGCCATGGTGTAGGTTTTCCCATCAAGTTTGAAATAGAAGAGATGTAGAGTTGAAACCAAAATGGTTGAGGAAAGAGTTTACAAGATTGTTTGTAAATAAGTTTTGGAACAAATACAACTCCTATTTTTCTAAGGGGTTTTGGTCCAATCCTAGGGTTACAAATCCTACAAGCAACACAATGCTCTGATACCATCTGTAAGGGTCCCAACCTTTAATAAGGTAGAGTCCCCTGTGTTTACAATGCTAGTCCCTGGATCAATAGCTAGCATCCACAGTTAAGATGTAATATCAAGAAACAAAGGTCATAATACAACTTTATAACCAGGAATAACATAATTTTATTACATCTTACATAGCTCATTTGGCTATTACATTACATTGCAGCAGAATATCTATAAGCATGGGGTCCTTCATCTTCAAAGTGCCACAGGCAGACATGTTGGTTGTAGACTTTGTATTCCTAATTAATCAACTTCACTAAATCAATCAAACCTGCAACATAACAAGTTACAGCCACAAGGGTCAATACATTTGAATTGTATTAGCAAGTGATAGTATGGTAGTATAGTGGAGTCTATCATCTATATGCATTTGGCTAAGTGGAGTTGAGGCTTGCATTGCTCAAAATAGATTTTCCTTATCATTTGAAAACACTAAGTTTTTGCTTGACAAAATCATTTTTCTCAATCAAAGATTGAAGATCCTTTAACCCTTGTTCAACCACAAGTTTTTAACTTAGAAATTTGGATGATGAAATTCTTGATTGCTTCCATGTCTTGATGCTTAAATTGTCCTTTACCAGGGACATGGCTAAGTACTTAGATTTTACACTCTGCAGAGGTGGTGCACTTTCCCCACAAGACTTGGTTTCACCAAGACAAGATCTTTCAGAAGCCTTCCCTTAGACCAAAATGGACGCGCTCCAAACTATCAAACTCTACCACCAACTGTCCATATGGCTAAGTTCTTTCAACCTATATGATCCAGGCAGAGCCCATAATGCCAAGTGGCTGCACTTGAAGCTTCTCAACATTTGACATCTCAAATATCTTTGTTCCTGGGTGGCCATCCACAAGTGAGATACAAAAGGTCAACCATAAACATGGGCCTTGTGAACCACTCAACCAAAAACCACCAATCAAGTCCCATTCCACCCCAGGTGATTCATTGACTTAGTTGTTTTATTAAGAAAACATAAGTCCAAAGACTTAGAAATTTTTCCATAGTGTGAATATATATTCCACCCTTGTTTTCTATTAGCTAAGCTTGATAGTAGTAGGAATCTTAACTTAGGAAATTTTCTCTAAGGTTTCATCTACTAGGTTTTCCTATAGCAAGGTTTATACTTAGCAAAAGTTCTATGCAAGTTTTACTTAGAAAAATCACTAATGCATAGTGAAAGTAATGGGACAAAAGTATGAAGCATCACTTGCCTTTTTGGTAGAGGGTATAAGTTCACTCCTTGTCCTTGCAACAATCACACTCTTCAAGTCACTACAATTCAATCAAGCAAGGCACAAACTCAAACTACCAATCAAGAAAAACATCACATAAAATCATAGAACCAAGATAATGCATGCAAGCATGCCAAGGATTGTTTTATTTGGAAAAGTGGTTCCTAATGGGACATAAACATTTGAAAACACCTATTGGTCATTTTATAAAGTGGCAAAAGACATTTGCAAAAGATTTCACTTTATAAACCATTTTCAAAACAAGGTATCATTTTATGTGGTGTAAAAATGTTTTTACTAAGGCATTAATCTCTAGGGTTCACAAAATATGTTTTCAAACCATAAAACTTAGTGTTTGGGGTCAGAGAGTTTAAAACAAAACATTTCCCAAAAGTTTTCTTCCAAAACCATTTTTAATAAATAAACTATATTTTTATTTGTCTAGAAATGGTTTTAAATCAAAGAATCATTCTTTTGTTTCACCAAATACATTTTTGAAACCACAAAGTGTTTCCTATGGTCAGTAGGTTCAAAACACACCATTTTCCAAAGATTTTATCCCCAAAATCATTTTTGAACAATTTTTACAATCTAAACAAGCATACAAATGTTTCTGCAAAAACAAACATTTTTCCAGAAGCTTTTTACTAAACAAATGGCATGGTTGGCTAGGGCTTGTTCCACTGATTCCATTGATATAAAGTTTGCAAAATTTGGACGTGTGGAACTAAAGTTATGGATTTTACAAAATCACAAATCTAATAGATTCAAATCTGTTTTTATAACCAGAGTCTGGCCACGCGTCTTAATCCTATTCGTCGAAAACGTTTCGCGTGGATTTACTAACACAGACCGTAGGATCAAGTCATATCGCACATACCAGATTGCTTACCCCTTCGCCTTAAGCGGTTCTATCCTATCCACTAGATCGAGATCGGACGGCTGCTGCGAGCTTGACCTAAAACGAGCGGCGCTGCGGCGGTGGCTGGCGGCGGAGCGGCCAGATGGTGGCGGTGCCGGCGATACAGGAAGCTAGAGTGGCTGGGGAGATGCTCACCGCGTTCGCAGAAGCCTGGGGAAGCTCAAGGTGTTCTCGAGGAGTCAAGGGGCGCTCTGGTCCGACGTGGATTGCTCGCCGGAGTCTACACGGCGTCGGGCGTGCTTCGGTCGACGTTGGGGGCAGGGCTACAAGGCACAGGAGGACGAGACAAGGGGTCTGTTAGACGCGTGAGGGTGAGTAGAACTTGCGTGCATGAACGAGAGGGGAAGGGCGGACGGAAACTACCTGGGGCACTCGCCGTGTTAAACCGCATTTGGCGGCGCTTGAGTCGCCATTGCCGAGGCTCGAGGTGCGCGAAGGCTGGCGATGCGGAAAGGTCCGCCAGGAGATGGGGATCACAACTGCGTGCTTGGGGAGGTAAGGGGTGGCGTGGTGCTGCTGGAATCCTCGCCGGAGCGTCGTCGGACAGTGGGCGGTGTCTGGCGAAATTCGACAGCCTGGGGGCGCACTTGGGGGAGGAGACAGAGGGGAAATGGAAGGGAGACGCTGGCGTTTAAATGGGCGTGGTCGAGAGAGGGGTTAATGGAGGCAGTAACGCGAATTTACACCGGCTTCAACGGCCAGAAACGGCGAGGAGGCGTTGGAGGTGTGGTCACCGCGAGGTAGAAGATGATGAGCTGGCTGCATGGGTCTGCTTCGTCAGCGAAGAAGAGAGAGGGGAAGCGGGGTCCAGTAGTCAGCGACTTAGCGGGTGTGAGTTCGAGTGAAAGAAAACGCTTTGGGAGGGGAGAGGGAAATGGGCTGCTGGGCTTAATGGGCCAGGTTGTGTTGGGTCGAGTCCAATTCTATTTTTTTCCTATTCTGAAACCTTTTTCTTTTTCTATTTCTTTTTATGTTTTGAAATTCAAGCAAACAAATCAAACAACCAATTCAAAACAACTTCCACCAAACTTTATATTAAGTTTGGTTCTGTTTATCAACACAATTTAAAGTCCAAAGCAAAATAATAATATTTTTATTCTTTTTAGGATCTATTTAATTAAATAAAATAGATCTTAATTATTAATTCAAATAGGTTTTGATTTATTTAATAAAATCATCATTTGAAAACTAAATATTACCAAAATCAAATCAGTAGGTTTTATTTGAAAATAGAAGATATTTGGAAAACTTATTTAAAATAATTTAACAAGTTTTCAATGTTTTAATTAAAAAGGAAAAGCCTTTACTTAAATAAAATTGGATATTAAATCCTTATTATTTTATTTAAACAAACCTTTATTCTTTTAATCAAAGCAAAACATTTTAATTCAAAAGATTGGCCAAGATTTAATTTGGCTCTATAAAATAATCTTTATTTATAAATCTACCATTTCTTTTGAAAACCAAATCTTTTATTAAAAGATTCAAAAATAGTAATTCCAAATATTTTTATTTTTCCTTTATTAAATGTTTATCTTTTTAAATCCCTTTAGGATTTATCTTAATCAAAATAGGTTTGAAGGTTCCCAATTGAAATCAAAAAGTTTCTTCTCACTCTGAAAATCAACAAAGTTTTATTTTATTCATTTATTTTTCACATAACAAGATTTGGAAAATCTTGGGATGTGACACCTAGTATTTGCCTTTCTTCTGCTTGCTTTGGTTTTGCTAGTTGTTTGCTTGTTAGAGTGTCTTAGAACTTCTGTAGTTTGTCTTTTGGTTTGCTTTTGCTTCTTCTAAAAAAACTGTTTCTGCGAGAAAATCAATTTTCATACCCTTAAAATTGGCCAAAAATAAAGTTTCCCGAAAAATCCCAGAAAATTCAAAATAATCTTTTCCTCGAAAAAAGGGGCAGAGGGACACCTAAAGTGACCTAGGGAGCCACCCCAGGCCACCACACCCATGGTAGGCGCGGCCTACCTGTGGGTGGCTCCTAGGGAGGGTCTGGCCCACCTGGGCCCCTTCAGGGTGCCCCCTCACAGCCATCTTCTTTCTCTCTCCCAAAAAACACCGGAAAACTTTCTCAAGCTCGAGTTCTTGCTGTTCTTGCTCGCGATTTTCGATCTCCTTGCTCAGCCCATCTTTGTTGCTGATTTTTGGAGGGATTGCTCATTGGTATGTGCCTCCTCCACTTGTCCAATTAGATTTGTGATTGGTTGATTGTATCTTGAGTATTTTGCTGCTATAGGTGACATGTTGTGTGAGCTTGCATGCTTTTTCTATGCTTAGAGAGTTCATTTTGATGCATGTGTAGTCCTCTAGCAAGTTCCTATAGTAGTTTCTCATCATTTATCAACTTGGAAATCACATGGTTTGATGTTTGTCTAAAAATTTCAGAATAGAGTGGTCATGGCAACCACACATTTGGAGAGATATTTGAGAGTGATGCACCTAGAACGGCAAGGCCTTCAAGATCATCTTCCCGTGCTAGGCCCTCATACAATGAGGATCTCATCACCCCGCGATTCGGTGACGAGGGAGATGAGGGGGATGCACACCACTCCACCTTTCCTTGACAAACCTTCTTACAGGCTGTTGGGATTCTTGATGATTTTATGACCTTGGTTCGGAGGGCTGGTCTAACAAGTCTTATGCAGGATGAGAGTGTGAAATATGCTACGCTCACTAAAACATTTGTGGAGAGGTTCTCCTTTACTAACAGCATGTTCAACCCCGATGTTTCTTTCAAGATTTATGGCAGGTCTTACCATATGACGTTGAACAAATTTTGTGAGGCTCTAGGACTTGGTACAGCTAGGTCATCAAAGAAGATTCCAGCTCAACCCGCTGATTTCTTGGAGCTCTACCGCGGAATAACCAATGATGATAACCGTAGAGCTCAACGGGGAAAGATAAGAAACATTCAGCTTCCTGCCATCAGGTACTTCACTTACTATCTTGCCACCAGTGTTCTTGGTAGGGAGAACACTAGTAATATTTCCAGCTATCATTTGGATTTCTTAGCCGCTGCGCTCAACAATGATACCAAGTACAATCTTGGTTCTCTCATTGCTCGTCGTTTAACTGATAAGGGACCCATTTATGGGGGAGTTATTGCTATGCGTGTTGCTACTGCATTGGACATGGTTGTTGATCCAAATGATACAGTTTTGGCTCTTCAGAGGCTTGATCTTGATGCCATGAAGGCGCACCACTTTGTCACTAATGGCTCTACCCTTGAGAACTTGGTCTATAAAATGTTGTTTATTGACGGGGAAGAGAGAGATATCCCTCTCCCCAAAACCACTTTGTTCAGTATTTCTTAGGGACCTTTGTCACGCTCCAAGGAGGAGATGGATGACAAGCTGCGCTCTCTTAGCTTCTATGGACACTTTCAGGAGGAAGCAGCCTCGTATGACCCCGTTGTACACTACGCTGGAGAGTCCTCGAGCTCGTACTAGGACGAGGGAGCCTCCTCGTCGTACTACGGAGGTGCATCTACTTGGGCACCGTGGGATTGAGCCCAACTTAGGCCAAAAGCCTAAGCTTGGGGGGAGGTATACCGACATCACACTCATCTATATATCATGTTTGGTCGGTTCTTTGTATATCCATTGTTTCGCTTTATTTTTGGTTCTTGTTGCTTCTTTCTCAAAAACACAAAAATACCAAAAATATTTTTGTTGTTTATCTTTCTTTGTTTGCTTCTTTTTTGGTTTTGGTTTGTTTTCTTTCTTTAAAAAATCGGAAACACCAAAAATATTTGTTATTCTTCTTTGGTTTTGTGAGTTCTTTGCAGGGTTCAGCCGTCCTTAGTGGATTTTGGGTTTCATGTTATTATTCAAGTCACACAAGTGAAGGGCAATAATGAAGATTAAGACAACTCGAGGTGTGGTAAGAGGCTGGTAACGAACTCTATTTGTTTTCATTTTTGTACATATACTCATCATTGTGAGCATGCTTAGTCTGTTCATTGTAAGGAGTGTGTTATTGATGGATGCTTAGTAGTTCTTGCTTGTCTATGATTAGCTCCAGCTTGCTAATAGTTTGTATCATGTCATATAAATGTTTTCTTGCATTGTTTTATTCATATTTTGGTATGATATTGTGGTATCCTCCTCTAGAAGTTTCATTTGATTCGACTTGGCACATGCTCACACATGCATATGACTAATCAATAGTCAGCAAGCCTCGATGATTTATTTTGCCTCAGAGTTCTTGTATCACTTTCATGCCATAATTAGTCATGTTTTGTTGCAAGCATGATTATGACAATTATTGCTCTCTCGTTTGTCGCTCCCTCTCTATTGCTAGCCTTCACCTGCACTGAGTATGAGCTCTACCTGTGCCTCTAACTCCCCAAAACCAATATTGCCAACTGTGTCCACCATACCTACCTATTAGCATCGTTTTCTATTTCAGTGCATATTCTATATGCCTTGTTTTCTTCCAAATAAAATGTTTGTCTGTTTTGAGGAAGTTAGTTAGTAAAGCTCTCACGAACTTGATGGCACACTTTATCCCTTGCACTTAATAATCATGAACCATTGTGTGGCATCCCGCAAAACCACTACTAGAAAATCGCGTTGAATTTGTGCATTGCATCGTCATCACCATGCATTGTTTGCATAAAACTATTTTCGCAACGCCCGATTTGTTTTCCAAACGCCTCATCTTAATTCAAACGCAAAGCCCGGTTCTCCGGATTAATTATTTTGGCCGCTATCGGTTTGAACACGGCCCGTTTAAAACAAATAAAAAGTTTAATTGTTTTTAGCGGGGGCAGTCGAACGGGCCGAATCGACCCGAACGACCACCCCCATTTTTAAATCGGTCCGCCCCAACAATTCCTAAAACTACCAACTAACCTACCCACACCAACCCCTCCACCTCACCCTGCCCAATGGCCTGCTGCCACCTCACCCCTCTCCCTTCCCCCAACCACTCATAGCCCTCCACATCACCACCCCTCTCCACCCCCCACTCATCCACCACACAACCCTGGGCCACACACAACTCACACCACACAAAGACGACGACGCACTCACACGCCGGCCACCCACCACACACGCCCCAGTCCACTCCCCGCCTGGCCTCAAGACTCCGCCCCACGCTGTGTGGCCCCACCCAAGAGCCTGTCCCGGCCCTCTCCCCCAACCTCGCTCCTTCCTCCCCCGCTCAACCAGCCCACCGCCTCCGCCCCGCCTTCTGCTCCAGCCACAGCCTGGGCCCTCAGAGGGTCACCTCCACCCGACCTCTGCCCCGCCCGCCTCACTGCCGCCTCCGCCTCTCTCTCTCTTGCGCACAAGACGCCTCGCCCTCCTCGAGCGGCCCCATGAAGCCGCCGTCCCTCGCCGCCGCCGTCTCCCCCACCATCGAGCCTCCCCACCTCTGGCCCGACCCGAGGCGCCGCCACGCTCGTCCTCGCATCTCCGGCGCCCAGCCGCCGCCCGCCCGACAAGCCCGTCATCGAGCTTCGCCACCACGCTGCGGCGGCCGCCAAGAACCTCTCCGGCTGGGCCAAGCCGCAGCCCCCGAGCAGGCCGCCTCCGTGCCAGCGACCTCCACCGCCGCCCTCTGCGCATCCAGCTCGGCGTCCCTCGTCTGCGTCGCCCGCCCGGACCGTGGCCGGATCCTGCACCTCGCCTCGCCTCCACGACCCCGACAAGAATTCCTCCTCATGGCGGGCGCCACCTGGCCCCGAGCCGATCAGACGCCGCCCTCCCGAGCCGCCTCAAGCGCCGCTGGGCCCTCCTCGGAGCCCCAACCGCTGCCGCCGCCCGAGCCCGCTGCCGCCGATGTCAACCCCTTCACCCGCAGGTGTCCTCGTAGTACCAAGTGGTGCTAAGTGTTGGGTGTGGAGACGACAAGTTCGACACCGTCATCGGACCCCCAAACCCCAAGTTTCCTCGCCAAGATCTTCATCGGACCCAGAGAACCGGACGACAAGCTCTTTTACGGACAAGACAATTGTCAGCGAGCACTTCCCGAGGATGCGAAGTCGAGAACCCGACGCCAAGATCGCCCCGAAGGCCGAACCCCGTGGACCGACATGCTCTTCTTCACGGATATGACAAGCACTCCGCCCGGACACCAAGTTCTTCACCCCGAAGCCAAGACCGACCCGACTTGGGGACCTGACAAGACCTTCGCGATGACGAGAACGGCACCGACCCAGAAGAAGCCGATGCGCCCCGACACCGACCCAAGTTCTGCTCCCCGGACATCGAGACCCCGATGCGACAAGATCTGCCCCGCTACCGAGAACGACCCCGGAGTCCGAGAACGCTTCCGTCGAACCTCGTCGATCCCGTCGAACCCTGGACCCCGAGACCGGACACTGGACCCTGTCGCACCCCGAACCCCGGAACCCCAAGATCGTCGATCCCCCTATGTGTGACCCCTTTTTCCCGAGCCCTATTTTATAAATGCTAAATATAAAACCTGTTGCACTTTAATCATTCATCGTGCATGCATATTTGTGTGGTTTGGGGGCCTTTTGCCGATTCACCTAATAATTAAATATGGGGCCCATATGCGGGCAAATCTAGTCTCATATTGGCCTCATCTAAACTTGAGTAGTGAACCGGTGCTATCTTTTGTCTTGATAATGCAACATTTAATTTGCGGGGGGTTCTAAATAACTCGAACCATCTAATTAAATGTCGGGACCCCGGTTCCGCTTAATATGACCTAATTGCATCGCACTTTGCCATGCCATGCATCATACATGCATCATGCCGATCTTCTGTCGTTGTATTAAATCTTGCATCCGGTGTTTCTTCTAGTGTCTTGCTTCTTCATGGTAAGGCCGTTGAGTTGATGTGAGCTTACCGATCGTCGGATGAATCCTTCGACAATGTTTTCAAAGCAGCATCTCCTCTTTCTACCTATCTTACTTTTCTAGTATTTATTCCTCCTGTTGATCTCTGCTATCCGTGTTGCGATGCTCTAGTTTTCGTACCGTGATATCCCTTGCAGCCATATATAGCCTTGGACACATCCTATTACGTTGTTTGGTAGATAGTTGGACCCGCGTGTCGTAGTCGCCACTCAAGTGTTTTGCTTGTCGTCAAGTACCACAATTGTTGGAGGATTGCCGCATGTTGACGTTGGAGATGATCATGGTTTACTTATTGTTTCACTTTAATTCTGTTTAACAACTAAAATTGAATTAAGCGAGGCATCGGTGGGTGATAGGTAATATTTGGTTTCCGATCGCCCACTTGTGTCCCGTGAGGACCCAGTTCTTGACACTGCTCCGAGATCGAGCGCTAACCACAGGTGGGGAGATATGGTCCCCCCATTGATTATTACCTGATTTCAAAGTATTGTACTGGGGGCCACAACTAGTTTGAGGATTTATTTACTATCCTGTACTTATGCCATGCTTACTGCTTTATTTAAATTGTGCGACAGATAGCACGTGTACTGTTTAGGATCGGGACACGATTTGCTGGTGTCGACAGTCCCGCTTGGGGATTTCTTTGTGGTTCACAACAGATACCCAAACCCTAAGTCCGTCTCGGAGACCGGCCGACTTGCTATGGTGTACTTAGTGGGGTGGCCCCCCGTGCTTGCTTTGGGTCCGGGAACGTCGTGACTTAGGCCCCGCCGACATACCGATGGGTGTATGTTAACTGATCTGGCAAAAAGGGTCGAAGTGCCTGTGGATACTTTGGTGCACCCCTGCAGGGTTAAATCTTTTCGAGAAGCCGTGTCCGCGGTTATGGATGACTTGGATGTGGCATCCCGCAAAACCACTACTAGAAAATCGCGTTGAATTTGTGCATTGCATCGTCATCATCATGCATTGTTTGCATAAAACTATGTTCGCAAGCCCGTTTCGTTTTTCTAAAACGCCCCATCTTATTCAAACGCCAAAACCCCGGGTCTCCGGATTATTTTGTTTTGTTGCTGTCGGGTTGCAAACGGCCCAATTAAATTAAATAAAAGATTTATTTATTTTAGTAGGGGCAGTCGAACGGGCCAACCCGACCCGAACGACCGCCCCAGATTTTAAAAACGGTCCAACCTGCCAGCCCTACCTAAAACCTATTCTACCTAAAAATCTACCCACCCTCCTTGGCCACCTCACCCGGGCCAATAGCTTTGCGCCACCTCAGCTGACCCTCTTCCCCCCACCAACCGTGGGCTGCCACGTGGCCACATCTCTCTCTCTCTCACCTCACTCCTCTCGCCACCCCACAGACCCACGCACTACACGCACAGCAGCCACACCCTGCCCAGTTTTCCCACACCCCATGGCCCCTGTGTCCCACCGCCACCGCCTCTCTCCTACCACCCAGCCTACCTCTCTCTGCCATGGGACCTCACCGCCTGCCCACCCCCGTCAAACAACCCCCCAAGACACTCCGCCCACTCAGACGCAGCAACCTCCCCTGCTCCTCGCCTGTGGCCCCACTGGTCAACCCCACCTCCTGAAACCCTCCCCCAGGTCGAACCTTCCCGACCTGCCCCCACCGCCCCACGCCTTCGTCCCTCGCTCCTGCCTCCCCACCTCGACGCTCAGCCTCTCCTCCGCAAGAACCGCACTGCTCGCCCGCCGCCCGCCTCGAGCTCCCACCGCCCCCAGGCCGGCCCAACGCCCGCCTCCATCGGTCCTCCCCTAGCTTCGCTGCCCGCTCACCCCTGTCCCAGGCGCCTGACGGCCAAGGCCCGCTGCCAGTGCTTCTCCCTTGGCGCCCCAAGCCGCCGGCCAGCAGCCTCCCGCTGGCCGCCTCCTCCTCCTCCTCTCGGCGCCGCCTCTGCCGCCTCCTCCGCCCGCTCAAGGCCACCTCGCGTTCTCCACCTGCCCCGCCTGACGCTGCTGCCTCCCGAAGCCGCCACCGTCCGCCGCCAGACGCTGCCTCCGCCTCCTCCTCCTAGTTTCTACGGCGCCTGCCCTCCCCAGTGCCCGCGACGCTCTGCCTCGGCCTGCCCGCCTGGCTTCCTCCCGGCCAACCCCGACCTCCGCTGGCGATCCGCCAGAGCCGCTGCCGCCCTGTGTGCCACTGCCCTCGAGCGGCCCACCTCCTGCAGGCCCGAGCCTCGCCTCCCGCGATCTGCATCCCGCTGGCCCGGGTCCCTCCGTCGCCTGTGGACTTGGCCTCAACCCCGAGGACCCTGAGCCGCCCTGCCTAGCCCCTCGCGTCGTCTCATGGCTGTGGCACAGGCGGCTGCCCCGCATGTCTCGATAAGGCACCCCAGCCCTCCGGTGATGCGTGTGCCCAATCCAAGGCCTCAGGTAACGTCGTGGCTCTGCCACGTCGAGGAACGCAGATCGTCCGGCGACAAGACCGTAAAGGCGTTGCGTCCGTAGATCTTCATCGCAGCCCGCAAGACCGTACCGAGCCGAAGGTGGCCGGATAACCCCCGACAAGAACTCCATCACGGAACATCAAGTACTCCGACCGGGAACCCTGGAGACCCCGGCGTCGAGCCCAAGTTCGCCCCCGATAACCAAGGTGGGACCCCAAGATCTACATCATAGGTGTCGAGACCAACACCAAAGCGATGACAAGGTCTACCGATGACCGAGAACCCGGACGCCAAGTACTCCTTCCCGGCTCCGCTAGCCGAAACCTCGAAGGCCGCGGTGATGTTGAATCAAGATCTCCATCGTCCAGGGAACCGGAACACCCAGACCTTCGTACAGGGATGCTCAACGACAAGACCGGCTCCATGCCGATGGGCTCAGGGTGTACTGCCACTAGATAACCGCCACGATCGTCATCGGAACCACAAGGCCGTTGCAGGAACTCGACAAGATCTACCACCTGAAGACCCTACCGAACCGGTGACCCTCGACGAACCTCCGGCAAGAACTTCGACATGGCCAAGATCTACCGCAACCGAGTCCGGCACCGACAAGTGAAGTCAGAATCACCAAGCCCTTCCTCGCGGAACGACAAGATCTACCCCAGTCAACCGAGAACGCTTCCGCCGAGGCCATCGAACCCTGAACCCTGGACCCCGACCCCGAACTCCGTCGAACCCTGAGATCGACCCCGAACCCCGGAACACCCAAGATCGTCGAGCCCCCTCTATTGTGTGACCCCTTTTCCCTCGAACCCTATTTTATAACATAACAACTTGATTGCATATTGAATTGTCATACTCGCATGCATATCTGTGGTTTGGGGGCCTTAGGCCGATTCACCAATAATTAAATATGGGGCCCATATGCGGGCAAATCTAACCTTATATTGGCCTCATTTAAACTTGTGTAGCGAACCGGTATCTTATCTTGCCTTGTTATAACAACAGTTAAATTGCGGGGGTTCTAAACAACTTGAACCATCTAATTAATTGTCGGGACCCCGGTTCCACTTAATATGACCTAACTGCATCGCACCTTTGCCATGCCATACATCATGCATGCATCATGCCGATCTTCTGCCGTTGTATTAAATATTGCATCCGGTGTTTCTTCTAGTGTTTTGCTTCTTCGCGGATAAGGCCGTTGAGTTGATGTGAGCTTCGCCCCGATCTTCGGTGGAACCTTCAACAATGTTTTCAGGCGAGCATCTCCCCCCTTTCTACCTATCTTACTTTTATAGTCTTTATTCCCTCCTGTTGATCTATTGCTACCTGTGTTGCGATGCTTTAGTTTCCGTACCTGTGATATACCGTGCAGCCCTATATTGCCTTGGACACACCCTATTACCTGTTGTTTGGTAGATAGTTGGACTTGCGCGTCGTAGTTGCTTGCTCAAGTGCTGATGTGTGTCGTCATATGCCACAGTTGCTGATGTATTTGCCGCATGTTGATGTTGGAGATGATTCTAGTTTTACTTATCGTCACTTTAATTTCTGTTTAACAACTAAAATTGAAATAAGCAGAGGCATCGGTGGGTGATAGATAATATTTGGTTTCCGAACGCCCACTTGTGTCCCGTAAGACCCCGAGTACTTGATACCTGTTCCTTGATTTATCGCGCTATCCACATCCGGGAGGTATATGGGACCCCGAGCCGAGCTTGATTCATTCTTATTTCTTGGGGCCACAAACTAGTTTGAGGTTTTATTTACGATCCTGTACTTATGCCATGCTACTTTCAGATTTAATTTGTGCGAGGGCACACTGCATCTTTAGGTAAGCATAATGTTTTTCGCGGTATCGACAAGCCCAGCCACACTTTCGGGTTCCCGTTTACATGCCATTGTCGCAAACCTTGAGTCCGTCTTCGAGCTTGCTTACTCCGCTATGGATCTACTCAATGGGTGGCCTCAAATATTTCTGAATCTGTGATTGTTCAAATGTGAAAGCCTTGGGTTTTGATTTGGTTTTTCCGAGGTTGATCGGCGTGTTGCTATTGGTGCACCGCCGGTAAAACTTTCAAAGCCGTGTCCATGGATATGGACGACTTGGAGCATGATCTCGATCATAGACAAGCATAACTAAAGTTTATTGTTATAAATTTGACTTATAATGACTAGTAATCAGCTTCACTATAACGGAATGGCTAATAATACTGCCCACAATTGCTTGTTTGGATTGTCGCTTGCGACCATTGTATCTGACTAGTAAGTATTGCAACTACAACGAATTGGCTGAATAAAAGTACCGACAACTGCTGGGTTTTGGGGATTACATCATGCTATTTGTATTTGATTAGTAAGTGCCGCAACTATAACGGAATGGTCAACTAAAAGTGCCCACTGTTTACCTTATCAGGACGATTATTTAAACCTGACTAGTAAAGTGTCGCAACTATAATTGAATAAGTAAAACTGCCAACTGTGTGGGTTCCTTGGTTGACTTCCTCGATGGTCTCGAGGGGGAAACACCAGGATGGGTTTGTTTTGGTGTTAGCTTCAGGTTGGATCCGGATAGGTCATTCTTACCCCTCTCTGATAACCGCCAGTTGTATCGAGTCTCTATAGGTTGTTTAGTGCATGTCGCCGCCGCTTGATCCACCATACCTATGTAGGCGAGGACCGCCGAATTCTAGCCTCGCCGTGCATCGCCTCGTGATCGACGCCCTTATTTTTCCTTTGCACTTTGTCGGCACCCCTTTTTTAAGCAGGTTGTGAGATCGACGTTAGGTGGTTACCCTTCCGGCTTGGCCTGGGCAGGGTTATGGACGCCATTGGTTATTCTTCAGGGCTCTTAGCCCCATTTGCATCTTGTCCGTAGTCGGACGCCCCATCGTTTTCAAGGTGATTTGGATCTTTGAACCGTATATCTGTATTCTTGACTCATGGAGTCGCTGTTATATATATCTGTTCTGTGGGTCCCATAGAGGACTGTTGTGTAATGTTATTACTTCGTTTTCCACCCGCACGAAAGTGCCTGGTGGGCACCTTTGAATCGTTTCTATGCGGGTTTGGCGAATTTTGCTCAAACTTGCATAGGTCCGATTCTGAGGGTGTTACAGAGTGGTATCAGAGCTCAGCAGTTGCGATACCCCACAAGTCCAGCCTGTAGGATAACCTAGCTAACGGCCGAAGTAGAGTGTCAAAACTATTTTGCAAAATCGGTTGGATAGTTCTGGCTAGGTCTGATTTTACTCCTTACCCTCTGCTATTCTCCTCTTATCTCGACGTGTTTTGAATCCGCTCTCTTCTCTCTCTTCGAGTCCAGAAATTCTCGTGGTTGGGTTTCCGTCGTACCTTTAGGGTTTCGCTTCCTTCTTGTTTAACGGTGTTCTACCATCCGGTGTTCAAGCTGCCTGAGGAATCCGTCTGCTGTGGTATCATTCTTTGTTCCTTGTTTGTGCTATCCGGTGTTTCCCGACGCGACGACATCCTCTACGCCAGATCGGAAGCAGAGTCTGCATCACTCCTTTGTTCCGAACCTCGTTTGTCGAGATCTTCAGTCTGATTTCGAGAGTTGGTTGCATAATCCGCCTATTCGTGTGCAGAGTAATGGTTTGAGTGCGGGATGGAGTAGCTACCATACCACTACTCTTATCATTCGCTCCTGTACATCGAATCAGTGGATCCCGCAGTTTTACTCCGTCCACGGAAGTTAGAGGTGGCTTTATTTGTTGATACCTCTACCTTCGCCCTTTTTGTTCCCGGAGTGTCTCCCGACGATCACGGGCAACGACCTCTCGTTAGTGGTGTCGCGAGGATCTACACGAGGCGCGAAGGATCAGAAGGCCGACCTTCCTTCCGGTACCATGAGGCGGATCTCGAGGACGAGATCCATTGTTAGTGGTGTCGAATTGTGGCATCCCGCAAAACCACTACTAGAAAATCGCGTTGAATTTGTGCATTGCATCGTCATCATCATGCATTGTTTGCATAAAACTATGTTCGCAAGCCCGTTTCGTTTTTCTAAAACGCCCCATCTTATTCAAACGCCAAAACCCCGGGTCTCCGGATTATTTTGTTTTGTTGCTGTCGGGTTGCAAACGGCCCAATTAAATTAAATAAAAGATTTATTTTAGTAGGGCAGTCGAGCAGGCCAACCCGACCAACGACCGCCCCAGATTTTAAAAACGGTCCAACCTGCCACCTACCTAAAACCTATTCTACCTAAAATCTACCCACCCTCCTTGGCCACCTCACCCGGGCCAATAGCTTTGCGCCACCTCAGCTGACCCTCTTCCCCCCACCAACCGTGGGCTGCCACGTGGCCACATCTCTCTCTCTCTCACCTCACTCCTCTCACCACCCCACACTCCACGACTACACGCCTGACAGCCACACCGCCCGATTTTCCACACCCGTGGCCCCTGTGTCCCACCGCCACCTCTCTCCCTACCACCCAGCCGCCTACCTCTCTCTCTTGGGACCCTCACCGCCTGCCCACCCCAGTCAAACAACCCCGCCAGACACTCCTGCCCACTCGCCAGACGCAGCCTAACCCCTGGCTCCCTCAGGCCCCACGCCGGTCAACCCCCACCTCCCCAGAAACCCCTCCCCCCAGGTCGAACCTTCCCCCTGACCCCGTCCCCCACTGCCCCACGCCGCTCCTGCCTCCCCACTCGCGACGCTCAGCCTCTCCTCCGGCAGCAACCGCCGCTGGCCGCCGCTCGCCTCGCGCCTCGAGCTCCCACCGCCCCCAGGCTGCCCGACGCCCGCCTCCATCGGTCCTCCCCTAGCCTCGCCGCCTGGCCACCCCTGTCCCAGGCGCCTGACGCGTCGCCGTCGCGTGCTTCTCCCGCGTCGCTGCATAAGCTTCCCCGCCAAGCGCGCCTCCTCCTCCCTCCGCTCAAGGCTGGCCCCGCCGCCTCATTGGCCCTCATCGGCCACCGCCTCCACCTGCGCCTCCACTGCCAAGCGTCGCTCATAGCCGCCACCGTCCGCCAGACGCTGCCTCCGCCTCCTCTCCTAGCTAGCTGGGCTCTGCCCGTCCTCCCAGTGTGACGCTCTCAAGGCTGCGCCGCCCGGCCTCCCTCCAACCCGACCTCCGCGCCTCGCTGGCGCATCCGGCCAGAGCCCGTCGTGCCCTGCCCGAGCCGGCCCTCGACCTCCTGCAGCCATGAGCCCCGCGCCCTCAATGATCTGCATCCCGCCGCCGCGGGCCCGGGTCCCTCCGTCGCCCGTGGACTTGGCCTCGCAACCCCGAGGACCCCTGGAGCCGCCCTGCTCTAGCCCCCTCGCGTCGTCTCATGGCTAGGGCCCGTGCAGGCTGCCCCCGCATGTCTCGGTAAGGCACCCCAGCCCTCCAGCTGCTGCGTGTGCCCAATCCAAGGCCTCGTGCAACGTCGTGGCTCGCTGCCACGTCGAGGAACGCAGATCGTCCGGCGACAAGACCGTAAAGGCGTTGCGTCCGTAGATCTTCATCGCAGCCCGCAAGACCGCACCGAGCCGAAGGTGGCCGGATAACCCCCGACAAGAACTCCATCACGGAACATCAAGTACTCCGACCGGGAACCCTGGAGACCCCGGCGTCGAGCCCAAGTTCGCCCCCGATAACCAAGGTGGGACCCCAAGATCTACATCATAGGTGTCGAGACCAACACCAAAGCGATGACAAGGTCTACCGATGACCGAGAACCCGGACGCCAAGTACTCCTTCCCGGCTCCGCTAGCCGAAACCTCGAAGGCCGCGGTGATGTTGAATCAAGATCTCCATCGTCCAGGGAACCGGAACACCTGCATCTTCGTGCAGGATGCTCAACGACAAGACCGGCTCCATGCCGATGGGCTCGGGTGTCGCCACTAGATAACCGCCACGATCGTCATCGGAACCACAAGGCCGTTGCAGGAACTCGACAAGATCTACCACCTGAAGACCCTACCGAACCGGTGACCCTCGACGAACCTCCGGCAAGAACTTCGACATGGCCAAGATCTACCGCAACCGAGTCCGGCACCGACAAGTGAAGTCAGAATCACCAAGCCCTTCCTCGCGGAACGACAAGATCTACCCCAGTCAACCGAGAACGCTTCCGCCGAGGCCATCGAACCCTGAACCCTGGACCCCGACCCCGAACTCCGTCGAACCCTGAGATCGACCCCGAACCCCGGAACACCCAAGATCGTCGAGCCCCCTCTATTGTGTGACCCCTTTTCCCTCGAACCCTATTTTATAACATAACAACTTGATTGCATATTGAATTGTCATACTCGCATGCATATCTGTGGTTTGGGGGCCTTAGGCCGATTCACCAATAATTAAATATGGGGCCCATATGCGGGCAAATCTAACCTTATATTGGCCTCATTTAAACTTGTGTAGCGAACCGGTATCTTATCTTGCCTTGTTATAACAACAGTTAAATTGCGGGGGTTCTAAACAACTTGAACCATCTAATTAATTGTCGGGACCCCGGTTCCACTTAATATGACCTAACTGCATCGCACCTTTGCCATGCCATACATCATGCATGCATCATGCCGATCTTCTGCCGTTGTATTAAATATTGCATCCGGTGTTTCTTCTAGTGTTTTGCTTCTTCATGATAAGGCCGTTGAGTTGATGTGAGCTTCGCCGATCTTGGTGGAACCTTCAACAATGTTTTCAGCAGCATCTCCCCTTTCTACCTATCTTACTTTTATAGTCTTTATTCCCTCCTGTTGATCTATTGCTACCTGTGTTGCGATGCTTTAGTTTCCGTACCTGTGATATACCGTGCAGCCCTATATTGCCTTGGACGCACCCTATTACCTGTTGTTTGGTAGATAGTTGGACTTGCGCGTCGTAGTTGCTTGCTCAAGTGCTGATGTGTGTCGTCATATGCCACAGTTGCTGATGTATTTGCCGCATGTTGATGTTGGAGATGATTCTAATTTTACTTATCGTCACTTTAATTTCTGTTTAACAACTAAAATTGAAATAAGCAGAGGCATCGGTGGGTGATAGATAATATTTGGTTTCCGAACGCCCACTTGTGTCCCGTAAGACCCCGAGTACTTGATACCTGTTCCTTGATTTATCGCGCTATCCACATCCGGGAGGTATATGGGACCCCCGAGCCGAGCTTGATTCATTCTTATTTCTTGGGGCCACAAACTAGTTTGAGGTTTTATTTACGATCCTGTACTTATGCCATGCTACTTTCAGATTTAATTTGTGAGGGCACACCGCATGCTTAGGTAAGCGTAATGTTTTCGCTGATCGACAAGCCCAGCCACACTTTCGGGTTCCCGATCGTTTCTGACCATTGTCGCAAACCTTGAGTCCGTCTCGAGCTTGCTTACTCCGCTATGGATCTACTCAATGGGGTGGCCTGAAATATTTCTAAATCTGTGATTGTTCAAATGAAAGCCTCGTTGGGTTTTGATTTGGTTTTTCCGAGGTTGATCGGCGTGTGTTGCTATTGGTGCACCCGCCGGTAAAACTTTCTGAAAGCCGTGTCCGCGGATATGGACGACTTGGAGCACAGTATCTCGATCATAGACAAGCATAACTAAAGTTTATTGTTATAAATTTGACTTATAATGACTAGTAATCAGCTTCACTATAACGGAATGGCTAATAATACTGCCCACAATTGCTTGTTTGGATTGTCGCCATACCATTGTATCTGACTAGTAAGTATTGCAACTACAACGAATTGGCTGAATAAAAGTACCGACAACTGCTGGGTTTTGGGGATTACATCATGCTATTTGTATTTGATTAGTAAGTGCCGCAACTATAACGGAATGGTCAACTAAAAGTGCCCACTGTTTACTTTATCAGGACGATTATTTAAACCTGACTAGTAAAGTGTCGCAACTATAATTGAATAAGTAAAACTGCCAACTGTGTGGGTTCCTCGGTTGACTTCCTCGATGGTCTCGAGGGGGAAACACCAGGATGGGTTTGTTTTGGTGTTAGCTTCAGGTTGGATCCGGATAGGTCATTCTTACCCCTCTCTGATAACCGCCAGTTGTATCGAGTCTCTATAGGTTGTTTAGTGCATCTTTGCCGCCGCTTCATCCACCATACCTATGTAGGCGAGGACCCAATTCTAGCCTCGCTGTAATCGGCCTCGATCGACGCTCCTTCTTTTTCCTTTGCCCTTTGTCGGCACCCCTTTGTTTAAGCAGGTTGTGAGATCGACGCCGTTAGCGTGGTTACCCTTCCGGCTTGGCACAGGGGTTATGGACGCCATTGGTTATTCTTCAGGGCTCTTAGCCCCATTTGCATCTTGTCCGTAGTCGGACGCCCCATCGTTTTCAAGGTGATTTGGATCTTTGAACCGTATATCTGTATTCTTGACTCATGGAGTCGCTGTTATATATATCTGTTCTGTGGGTCCCATCGAGGACTGTTGTGTAATGTTATTACTTCGTTTTCCACCCGCACGAAAGTGCCTGGTGGGCACCTTTGAATCGTTTCTATGCGGGTTTGGCGAATTTTGCTCAAACTTGCATAGGTCCGATTCTGAGGGTGTTACATTGGAGCACAGTGCTTGATCATAGACAACTAAAACTAAAGTTTACTGTTATCAATTGACTTGTATCCGATTTGACTAGTAATCAGCTTCACCACAACGGAATGGCTAAATAAAAGTACCAACAACTGCTGGGTTTTGGGGTTATCTCATGCTAAATGTATCTGACTAGTAAGTGCTGCAACTGTCACGGAATGGTCAACTAAAAGTGCCCACTGCTTCTTTTATCAGGATGATTATCTAAACCTGACTAGTAAAGTGCCGCAACTATAATTGAATAAGTAAAACTGCCAACTGTGTGAGTTCCTCGGTTGACTTCCTCGTTTGGTCTCGAGGGGGAAACACCAGGATGGGTTTGTTTGGTGATAGCTTCAGGTTGGATCCGGTTAGGTCATTCTTATCCCTCTCTGATATCCGCCAGTTGTATCGAGTCTCTATAGGTTGTTTAGTGCATGCTGCCGCGGCCGCTTCAGTCCACCATACCTATGTAGGCGAGGACCGCCGAATTCTAGCCTCGCTGCATCGGCCTCGATCGACGCCTCCTCTTTTCCTTTGCCCTTTGTCGGCACCCTTTTGTTTAAGCAGGTTTTGAGATCGCGTCGTTAGTGGTTACCCTTCCGGCTTGGCCGGGCAGGTTATGGACGCCATTGGTTATTCTTCGTGGCTCTTAGCCCCATTTGCATCTTGTCCGTAGTCGGACGTGTATCATTTTCAAGGTGATTTGGATCTTTGTACAATATATCGTATTCTTGACTCTTTGAGTCATTGTTGTATATATATCTGCTCGTGGGTCCCATCGAGGACTGTTGTGTAATGTTATTACTTTGTTTTCCACCCGACGCAGTGCTCGGTGGCACCTTCGAATCGTTTCTATGCGGGTTTGGCGGGTTTCGCTAAAACTTGCATAGGGCCGATTCTGAGGGTGTTACAGAGTGGTATCAGAGCTCAGCAGTTGCGATACCCCACAAGTCCAGCCTGTAGGATAACCTAGCTAACGGCCGAAGTAGAGTGTCCAAAACTATTTTGCAAAATCGGTTGGAAAGTTCTGATTAGGTCTGATTTTACTCCTTACCCCTCTGCTGCTCTCCTCTCACCTCAGGTGTTTTGAATCCACCTCTTATCTTTTCTGCGAGTCCAGGATTTCTCGTGGTTGGGTTTCCGTCGTACCTTCAGGGTTTCGTTTCCTCCTTTGGTAACGGTGTTCTACTATCCGTTGATCATGCTATCTGAGGAATCCGTCTGCTGTGGTACCATTCTTTGTTCCTTGTTTGTGCCTTCCGGTGTTTTCCGACGCGACGACCTCCTCTACGCCAGATCCGATGCAGAGTCTGCATCACTCCTTTGATCCGAACCTCGCTTGTCGAGATCTTTAGTCTGAATCCGAGGGTTGGTTGCATAATCTGTCTATTCGTGTACAGAGTAATGCTTTGAGTGTGGGATGGAGTCGCGACCATACCACTACTCTTATCATTTGCTTTGTATATTGAATGGTGGATCGATGCAATTCTACCCCTTCCATGGAAGCTAGAGGTGGCCTTACCTTTAACTTCATCCGTTGTTTATCCGGAGTGTTTTCTTGACGAGCGGGATCAACGACCTCTTGTTGGTGGTGTCGCCGATTTCAAGATGGAGGATGAACCCTTGTTAGTGGTGTCGCGAGGATCTACATGAAGCGAGAAGATGCAGAACGCCGACCTTCCTTCCGGTACCATGAGGCGGATCTCGAGGGCGAGATCCACTGTTAGTGGTGTCGAATTGTGGCATCCCGCAAAACCACTACTAGAAAATCGCGTTGAATTTGTGCATTGCATCGTCATCACCATGCATTGTTTGCATAAAACTATTTTCGCAACGCCCGATTTGTTTTCCAAACGCCTCATCTTAATTCAAACGCAAAGCCCGGTTCTCCGGATTAATTATTTTGGCCGCTATCGGTTTGCACACGGCCCGTTTAAAACAAATAAAAAGTTTAATTAGTGAAGGGCGTCGAACGGGCCGATCGAATCCGAACGACCACCCCCATTTTAAATCGGTCCGCCCAACAATTCCTAAAACTACCAACTAACCTACCCACACCAACCTCCTCCACTCACCTCGCCCAATGGCCTGCCACCTCACCCCTCTCCCTTCCCCCAACCACTCATAGCCCTCCACATCACCACCCCTCTCCACCCCCCACTCATCCACCACACAACCCTGGGCCACACACAACTCACACCACACACAGCACGCACGCATGCACTCACACGCCGGCCACACCCACCACACACGCCCCAGTCCACTCTCCCGCCTGGCCTCAAGACTGCCCCACGCGCGGTGGCCCCACCCCAGCAGCCTGTCCCCGCGTGCCCTCTCCCCCAACCTCGCTCCTTCCTCCCCCGCTCAACCAGCCCACCGCCTCCGCCCCGCCTTCCGCTCCAGCGCGCCGCCCCCCCAGCGCCGCCGCCTGTAGGTCACCTCCACCCGACCCCGCGTCGGCTCCGCTCCGCCCGCTGCCCCGCTTCGCCCTCTCTCTCTCTCTCTCTCTTGCCAGACGCCTGACCTCGCCCTTCCTCGAGCGGCCCTGAGCACGCCGCCGTCCCTCGCCAGATCGCCGGCCCGTCCCCCACCACATCGAGCCTCCCCCCCACCTCTGGCCGACCCCGTCGACCCGAGGCGCCCCGCCGCCACGCTCGTCCTCGCATCTCCGGCGCCGCCCGACGCCGCCCGAGCCGCCACGCTTCGCTCGCGCGGCCGCCTCAAGCAACCTCTCCTCCGCGTCGGCCAAGCCGCCCGCAGCATCCCCGAGGCCGCCTCCATGCCGCCCAGCGACCTCCACCCGCCCGCCCTCTGCGCATCCAGCTCCGGCTGCCCTCGTCTGCCGCCCGCCTCGACCGTGGGCTGGATCCTGCACCTCGCCGCCTCCACGACCCCGACAAGAACCTCCTCTCAGCGGCGTTGCGCCGCCGGCGCCACCCGTCCCCGAGCCGCGACCGCATCGCCCGCCCTCCCTGAGCCGCCTCAAGCGCCGCCTGGGACCTCCGCAGCAGCCCCAACCGCCATCGCCGCTCGCCCCCGAGCCCCGTCGTCGCCGATGTCAACCACCTTCACCCGTGCAGGTCCCTGTGTAGTACCAAGTGGTGCTAAGTGTTGGGTGTGGAGACGACAAGTTCGACACCGGTAATCGGACCGCAAACCCCAAGTTTCTCGCCAAGATCTTCATCGGACCCAGAGAACCCGGACGACAAGCTCTTTTACTGGACCCAAGACAATTACAGCATGTGCACTTCGAGGATGCGAAGTCGAGAACCCGACGCCAAGATCGCCCCGAAGGCCAAACCCCGTGGACCGACATGCTCTTCTTCACGGATATGACAAGCACTCCGCCCGGACACCAAGTTCTTCACCCCGAAGCCAAGACCGACCCGACTTGGGGACCTGACAAGACCTTCGCGATGACGAGAACGGCACCGACCCGGAAGAAGCCGATGCGCCCCGACACCGACCCAAGTTCTGCTCCCCGGACATCGAGACCCCGATGCGACAAGATCTGCCCCGCTACGAGAACGACCCCGGAGTCCGAGAACGCTTCCGTCGAACCTCGTCGATCCCGTCGAACCCTGGACCCCGAGACCGGACACTGGACCCTGTCGCACCTCGAACCCCGGAACCCCAAGATCGTCGAGCCCCCTATGTGTGACCCCTTTTTCCCGAGCCCTATTTTATAAATGCTAAATATAAAACCTGTTGCACTTTAATCATTCATCGTGCATGCATATTTGTGTGGTTTGGGGGCCTTTTGCCGATTCACCTAATAATTAAATATGGGGCCCATATGCGGGCAAATCTAGTCTCATATTGGCCTCATCTAAACTTGAGTAGTGAACCGGTGCTATCTTTTGTCTTGATAATGCAACATTTAATTTGCGGGGGGTTCTAAATAACTCGAACCATCTAATTAAATGTCGGGACCCCGGTTCCGCTTAATATGACCTAATTGCATCGCACTTTGCCATGCCATGCATCATACATGCATCATGCCGATCTTCTGTCGTTGTATTAAATCTTGCATCCGGTGTTTCTTCTAGTGTCTTGCTTCTTCGCGGATAAGGCCGTTGAGTTGATGTGAGCTTCGCCCCGATCGTCGGATGAATCCTTCGACAATGTTTTCAGGCGAGCATCTCCCTCTTTCTACCTATCTTACTTTTCTAGTATTTATTCCCTCCTGTTGATCTCTGCTATCTGTGTTGCGATGCTCTAGTTTTCGTACCCGTGATATCCCTTGCAGCCATATATAGCCTTGGACACATCCTATTACCTGTTGTTTGGTAGATAGTTGGACCCGCGTGTCGTAGTCGCTTACTCAAGTGTTTTGCTTGTCGTCAAGTACCACAATTGTTGGAGGATTGCCGCATGTTGATGTTGGAGATGATCATGGTTTACTTATTGTTTCACTTTAATTCCTGTTTAACAACTAAAATTGAATTAAGCAGAGGCATCGGTGGGTGATAGGTAATATTTGGTTTTCGACCGCCCACTTGTGTCCCGTAGGACCCGAGTTCTTGACACCTGTTCCGAGATCGAGCGCGCTAACCACAGGTGGGGAGATATGGGCCCCCCATTGATTATTACCTGATTTCAAAGTATTGTACTGGGGGCCACAACTAGTTTGAGGATTTATTTACTATCCTGTACTTATGCCATGCTTACTGCTTTATTTAAATTGTGCGACAGATAGCACGTGTACTGTTTAGGATCGGGACACGATTTCGCGGTGTCGACAGTCCCCGTTTGGGGATTTGCTGTCATTCACAGCCGTATACCCAAACCCTAAGTCCGTCTCGGAGACCGGCCGACTTCGTTGCGGGTGTACTTAGTGGGTGGGCCCCGTGCTTTTTTTGCTGGGAACGCCGTGACTTAGGCCCCCGACATACCGATGGGTGTATGTTAACCGATCCGCAAAAAGGGTCAAGTGCCTGTGGATACTTTGGTGCACCCTGCAAATCTTTCTTTAAATCTTTTCGTGAAGCCGTTATGGAGCATGGGCGACTTGGACACGGTGCTTGATCAACTAAAACTAAAGTTACTGTTATCAATTGACTTGTATCCGACTCCGATTTAATCAATCAGCTTCACCACAACGGAATGGCTAAATAAAAGTACCAACAACTGCTGGGTTTTGGGGTTATCTCATGCTAAATGTATCTGACTAGTAAGTTCTGCAACTGTCACGGAATGGTCAACTAAAAGTGCCCACTTCTTCTTTTATCAGGATGATTATCTAAACCTGACTAGTAAAGTGCAGCAACTATAATTGAATAAGTAAACCGCCAACTGTGAGTTCTCGGTTGACTTCCTCGTTTGGTCTCGGGGGAAACACCAGATGGGTTTGTTTGGTGATAGCTTCGTGTTGGATCCGGTTAGGTCATTCTTATCCTCTCTCGATATCCGCCATTGTATCGAGTCTCTATAGGTTGTTTAGTGCATGCTGCCGCTTCAGCCTCCACCATACCTATGTAGGCGAGGACCGCCGATTCTAGCCTCGCTGCATCGCCTCAAGATCTTGACGCCTCTTTTCCTTTGCCCTTTGTCACCTTTTGTTTAAGCAGGTTTTGAGATCGACGCCGTTAGAAGGGTTACCCTTCCGGCTTGGCCTGGGCAGGGTTATGGACGCCATTGGTTATTCTTCAGGGCTCTTAGCCCCATTTGCATCTTGTCCGAAGTCGGACGTTGTATCATTTTCAAGGTGATTTGGATCTTTGTACATTATATCTGTATTCTTGACTCTTTGAGTCGCTGTTGTATATATATCTGTTCTGTGGGTCCCATCGAGGACTGTTGTGTAATGTTATTACTTTGTTTTCCACCCGCACACAAGTGCCTGGTGGGCACCTTCGAATCGTTTCTATGCGGGTTTGGCGGGTTTCGCTAAAACTTGCATAGGGCCGATTCTGAGGGTGTTACACATTGTGACATGTCCATGAAAGTTATATGCTTGCAAATTATATGCTGGGAGTCAGCAAAACCGTGCTGCCATGGGGAACGCTTCAACACTTTTTTGGATATCATATCCAATTGATACTTTTCTCTTTTGTTTACGGATGTCGACGATGTGAAATAAAAGGGGAGCTTGTGAGTTCATGGAGTCTATACATTGTCTTAGAGAAACGCCTGGGACGCTAGCCTAAGCCATGCCTAATCATGGTGGAAACTTGCAGCATCACCATAATGAGCATTCTATGAAGCATCCTCAATAAAAAGCTATGCACATAGTAAATAAAAAGATCGCTAAGATGCTCAATATCTGCTTTCCTTGTCATTTTGATCAAAGGATAGCTCATGTATCATGTGCAAGGGGTACCCCGTTGGCGGTTCTCTATGATATGCATGTATGTACAATGACAAGAACTTGCAGGTAACCAAAGTTGAGTAGAATGCGGAGCGGCCCTCGTACTCAAGGGACATGGGATTTCCAGTTTATGGTATGTCAAGCATATAACTCATACTGGACCTCACTTTCACCTTAACCACATGAAGATGCCTATGATAGGGGCAATGAGAGCTCAAAGCTAATGAGTACCTTCCTTTCAGCATTAGGAAGCCTTTCAAAATTTTCAAAACCTTTTCACTTCCTTGTTGAGTCACCACTTATTCAATAAGCACCTTCTTGAGAGCATAGTTGCCATTCTTGTGTTTGTTCCAAAACTTGGTTAATTATGTCATGACTTTGATGCTTGTATCTCTGATATTTCTACCTCTAGTATTCACTTGAACTTCAGAGGTGCCTCGGCATTTATATTGTGCTCTACAAACAAAGGCAAGCGAGATACCACTCTATCATACCTTACTATGAGCATTGCAATGTTGCTTATGTTTATGTTCCATGCTACTTATTATTATTGAGTTGGTTTCTCTTCATAGCTTGCATTGATTATTGAGTAGACTTGGTTGCATACTTCTTATTATAAATGGTTTAAGCATCTACTCATGTGCTGAGAATATATACATCATATGAAGCAAATGTGTTCGTGAAAGTTCTTTTATCGCACTCAGTTTTCAATTGAATTGCTTGAGAACAAGCAATAAGCTAAGCTTGGGGGAGTTGATACGTCCAAAACGTATCTACTTTCTCAAACACTTTTGTTATTATTTCTCCTCTAAACTTGTGTGATTTGGATACAAGTAACACAGACTGACGCTGTTTTCAGTAGAATTACCTTGGTGTCTTGTTTTCGTGCAGAAAATCAACTATCAAGAAAAATCCCGGAAAATATGCCAAAAATTATATTTCACCAGAAGACCCACGGAGCCAGAAGACGAGACGTAGAAAGGGCATGGGGGCCCATACCCCTGCCAGGCATGGGCCCACCTATGGCCGCACCTAGGGGTGCAGCCACCCTAGGCACCCCCACGACCTCCCTCAGCGCCTATAAGTTGCCTCTCGACCTAAAAATGAGGGGGGTCGATAGTTTTTCAGAAAGAGTTCCGCTCTGCCGCCGCCACCAGAAACCAAGATTCGGATCCAGAAACTCTGTTCTGGCACCCTGCCGGGACGGTGAATTTGGAGAGGATCATCACCATCGTCATCACCAACGCATCTCCATAAACCATCGATGTTTCCCTCATCCATGATGAGTAATCCCTCGTTGTAGGCTTGGGGATGGTAGGGATTGGATGAGTTCTATCATGTAATCGAATAAGATCTGTTAGGGCATAGTGCCTAGTATCTCTATTAGTGTTATTTGACTTTGTTGCAACTTGTTGTGCTTAATGCTTGTCAATAGGGACCAAATGCCATGATCTTAGATCTGAACTTATTATTGAATCATTATGATAGTATTGTTTGTGATCTTATCTGCAAGTTGTGTACACATACCATTGTCCGGATCCAAAGGCCCCGAAGTGACAATAATTGGGACAACCGGAGGGGATGGCTGTGGTGTGAGGATCACATGTGTTCACGGAGTGTTAATGCTTTCCTCCGGTGCTCTATTAAAAGGAGCACCTTAATTGCCAGTAGTTCCCTAGAGGCCCCGCTGCCACGGGCTGGCTGGACAGAAGATGTTGTGCAAGTTCTCATTGCGAGCACGTATGACTATATATGGAGCACATGCCTAGGATTGTTTAGTACTTGGATGCTTGTTATTATTTATCTGCAATGCCATAGATCTTGAAGTTACATGTTTATACTCGTGCATGCAACGCCCGTCCATCCATCCCTATGCCTACCGCACTCGAATCCTACTGTTTACTATTACTATTACTCATATTCTTATGTTGCTGTTGCTACTATCAAACTGTTGCTACCGATAAACTTCTGTGAGCAAGAACTATTTCCAAGTGCAGCTGAATTGACAACTTAGTTGTTAAGGCTTGCAAGTATTCTTTGGCTCCCCTTATGTCGAATCAATAAATTGGGTAATACTACCCGCGAAGACTGTTGTGATCCCCTACACTTGTGAGTCATCAACCCCCTCTCGGAGTCAATAGCATCTAATTGGCCAAGATAGCTACTAGAAACGGAGAGCATGCAAGATCACAAACAACACAGACATGATAGAATCAATAAGACAAAACCATTAATCAATCTGACATAGTAATCTCAATATCCATCGGATCCCTGCAAACACAACATGCATGATTACAAATAGATATGATCTTGATCATGAACGGAGCTCACAAGATCTAAACATGATAGCACAAAAGAGGAGATACAACCATCTAGATACTACATGGACCCGTAGTCCAAGGTGGAACAACTCACGCTTCATACCAGAGGATGGCATGATGAAGAAGAAGGCTTCCAGGATGATCTCCCCTCCGGCAGGGTGCTGGGAAGAGCTTCAGATCCCCCTGATCTAGGGACGATGGTGGTGGTGGCGGCTACAGACGGTTTCGTGGAATATTGATCGAGTACTTAGGGTTTAGCCATCGGGGGGTCTTCATAGGCGAAGAGGCGAGGCGGGGGGCTCGCCAGGGCGCCCACCCAGGCACGAGCTGGGCCCAGCCGCGCGGCCAGGGGGTGTGGCCCCCTGGTGGCTCCCCTCCGTCTCGTATTCAGGCTTCGTGTTCCCCACGGTAAAACATTGACTTTGGCTTTTGTACCGTCCAATTCCGAGGGTATTGATTTTCTGCCTTTCTGGAACCAAAAACAGAAGAAAACATGCAACTGGCACTGTGGCATCTTGTTAATAGGTTAGTAGCAGAAAACATATAAAAACACCACAAAGTGTAGACAAAGCAAAGCAAAATAGATACTAAACAAGCTTGGAACGTCAAAAATTATAGATACGTTTCCGACGTATCATGCCACACAGTGTGCACACTGTCACCTTCACACACATGGGGATAACCGGAGATTAATTAAAGCACGTGAGTAGCAGAGTAGATCTACTTGATTACAAAGCTCATGATCACAATAAGATCACGCATAGAGAGAGAGATGAACACATAGGTAACGATAGAGACCTTAGCCCCGAGGAAGAACTACTCCCTCCTTATCATGGGAATCAGCAACGGCGATGGATATGGAGTCGATGGAGATGGCTCTAGGGGAAATTCCCCATCCCCGAAGGGTGTCGGAACAGAGACTTCTGTCCCCCAAATCTCCCCTTCGGTGGCGGCGGCGCTGCGGAACTTTTCATGGATGTATGCCGATTATTCTAGGGTTTTCTCCTCGGGGGGAATATATAGGCAAAAGGACAAGGTCGGTGTAGCCTCGAGGACCCCACACCATGTGGTGGCGCCACCTATGGTGGGCCCACGCCACCCTATGGTGTGCCCATCCTGGTGCCCTCCTCCGTCTCTCCTTCGGGCTCCGTGTTGTCGGAAAAAATAGTAACTTTGGCTTTTGTCCCGTCCAATTCCGAGAATATTTCTTTACTAGCTTTTCTGAAACCAAAAACAGCAGAAAATAGGCAACTGGCACAACGTCATCTTGTCAATAGGTTAGTTTCAGAAAATGTATAAAAATACCTCAAAATGTAGACAAAACATAAAACAAATGATATAAAACAAGCATGGAGCATCAAATGTTATAGATACGTTTACAATGTATCAGGAGGAAGCCGAGAAAGCCTTGCGTGCCCAAGGGCTCACTCTAGCTACAGAGGACTGGCCCATTAGAGTAAGGAATTGGTTACTTGCGCATGGGCAAAGTATGATATGGAAACATGGGAGTTAATATTTGATGAAAAGTCCAATGTTGCTACACCCCAAGGAGAAATTGTTAAAACAATCGAGGAGGTTAAAAAGGGTAACTTCAAACCCGACAGAGAGAACGACGAACTGACAAAGGCCCTCGGGAATCCTAAAAACCAGGATGAACATGAGGCTTTGGACCTTCTATGTCGTGGAAGACTGGGTTTCCTAAGGACACACAATCCTATAGAAGCCGAACAAGGGCAAATAAGTGGAAGGAGATAGAGGAGGCAGACCGGTTGCGTAGCATGGAAAGAAAGAACGAGGAAATATATGCCATTCTAAAGGAGCAACAAAAGCAACTGGACGAAATGCGCCAGCAAGGGCCAACTCATCAGCGGCTGGAAGAAAGTGTCGATGGCCCATCTCAGTAGAGAAGCAGCATCGCTTCCACGGTGGCTGACCTGATAGATCGCTATCCCTTGGATAATATCACTGAGAAGACAAGTTGTGAGCTGCATGTGGGAGTGATGAACTTATCCTTCAAGGCATCTCTCGGCTATGCTTTATCTTGTGAACCTGAAGAATGCTGGCATTGCAAAGAGATTCCAGATGGCTATGCTCGTGTCATGTGGATGAGGTTCTACCTCAATATGAATCACTACAACTTGACATCCCTGAACTTGAAGATGAGAGAACTCTAGGAGAAGTCAAAGGCTCTATCATTCTATGGCGCAAGAAATACATCGTGTTTCCAGGCTCTGCACCGAGGCCACCACCATCTCCTCCTTGTCAGCCGAGTCTGCCTCTTCCAGCAAGTCCACATGAGGAGTGGGATGACCACCATAGCACGAGTCCACCGTCGCGTCAGCCCACTCCACCATCGTTGTGTCAGACGAAGAAGGCGGCCTCTCAGTCAATTAGTAATACTACTCAGAAGAAATCCAAAGGTAAAAAGGCGAAGAAAATCCCGCCGCCTCCTCCCAACTTACCTTACGATATGACTGATGAGGAAACCAAAGCGATCACCGATGCCCAAGTGAAAGCCTTCTTTGCACCCAAAGTGCCCGAGCCAAAGCAAATATTTGATCCGAAAGCCAAAAAGTGGGCTAAGGGTTTTCTTGAGCAACCAACGCAATATGTGATAAATATGGATGATGACTACTGATGACCCACAAGTATAGGGGGTTTATCATAGTACTTTCGATAAATAGGAGTGTCAATCCCAACGAGGAGCAGAAGGTGCTGAACAGTGGTATGCAGCAGGAAATCCCAGTGAATACTTAGCAAACGGATTTTTAGTGGTTTTCTGACAAAGCAACAAAACAAAGAGCAAGTAACAGAAGTAATGAACAAACGGAGCAAGTGGCCCAATCCTTTCTTAGCAAAGGACAAGCCGGTATAAATACTTATAAGGACCAAACATTCTTGAGGACACATGGGAATTCTGTCAAGTGCTTTCGCTTCAAATAGTTGAGTACTCTTCTTTGGTGTTTGTAAGTGTTGTGTGGGTGAACCTGTGCTAACATACTGCCCTTCCTAGGACTAATACATACTTGTGATTAAACCCCTGCAAACATTCGTAACTACAGGAAAGTAATTAAGATATGAATCTAACCAGAGCTTTAAACTCTGAGATCCTACACTCCCTTGTGCAAAGGTGTCCTAACGGGGGTTCAGGTTTCTGTCACTCCGGCAACCGCACGATTAGTAGCCAAATACACAATGCATTCCCCTAGGCCCATAAATGGTGAAGTGTCATGTAGTCGACGTTCACATGACACCACTAGAAGAATAGAACCACAACTTAAATACTAAACCATTGAATAATAACTCAACACAGATACACTACTAACAACATGACTTCTCCCATGTCCTCAAGAACTAAACGAACTACTCACAAGACATCATATGGATCAAGATCAAAGATGATATGATAATGGATAACAATCTGAACATAAATAATAATCCAATGGTTCCACTCACAAGCATCAACTACAATAGTAATTAACATCGGGAAAGTTTCCCCTAATGAACTAAGCAATATCCAACACAATTGTTACAACGGGACGGAGTGATGATGATGGTGCTGGAGGAGATGATGGTGTGGATGATGATGATGATGATCCCGATGAATCCTAGCTTGATGACGGTGTTGATGGCGACGGTCTCCCCTCTCCGGGAAGGAATTCTCCCGGCAGAAATCTATCTGCCGGAGAGATCTTTCTCTCTTGGTGTTTTCCGCCTCCCAGAGGCGGCGGAAGTCTATCTGTGGTTGCCCCCCTGGTGTTAGGGTTCCGTAGGGAAGATATAGGCGAAGGGGCGGAGTCGGAGGACGAACAGGTGGGCCAAACCCACCCTAAGCGCGGGGTCAGATGGGCCTGCTCCTAGGGTGGTGTGGGCCCCCTGAGGCCGCCCTTTGCTCCTCCTTCTGGCTTCCTTCGTCTTCTAGTAAAATAATATGATTCCATATTTTTCTGGTATTTTTCTGATCTTCGCGAAATTGCACCGAAACACCATCTTTTCCATCAGAATCCAAACTCCGGCAGTCCATCCTCCAGGAATCATCCAACATGCATAAACAGATGAAAAGCCATAAGTAATATCTCATAATAAGACAAATATATGTGAATAGAGGTAAATTATGATATAGAATGGTGATGAAAATTGGGCGTATCAACTCTCCCAAGCTTAGACTTCGCTTGTCCCCAAGCGAATACTGAGCTCAGTAAACATGTCCACAGGTTTATGGAGTGAAGTGTCGATAAAAATAATACGAACAAGAAGCATCACACTTACCTTTGCACAACTCATAGAAGAAAGCAACTCACCATTATATAAATTCGCTTGCAACCAAGTACAACAGTCACAATAGAGATACATAAAGATAAATCATAATTTGGGATTGGCAAACTTGTTCTTGGTCAGAGAACACCTGGTAAAAAGTTTCACAAAAGATTTTTGTAGAAGTTTCAAAACAGGAGCACTCTTTGCTCAAAAAGGTTTTTCACAAGTGAAGGCTTTCAAAGTAATACTCAATAGATAAGAGTTTTGTGCAAACAAGGAAGATAAAGACCATGATTGAATAAATCACCATATGAATGCTTGAAACACAACAACTCAAAAGCTTGCTGGAGATAGAGAGGAAGTGGGTTTACTGACTCAACTGGTAACTGGAGAAAGGTCCCTTTTTAGAGGGTAGCAGGGATTACAAGTCATAAAGATCTTTCAAAAGATTATGATACTTACTAGCTTTGAGCCCTCATTGCCCCTATCATAAGAATCTTGAGATGATTAAGGTTAAACTGAACAAAGATGGAGTATATTCTTGACAAAATATATGTTGGCAATCTCATGTCCCTTGAATACGAGGGCCACTCCTCATGCATACTCAACTTTGGATCCAGGTAAGTTCTTGTCATTGTAAGTATTTGCATATCATTGAGAATCGCCAACGGGGTACCCCTTTCACATGGTACAGGAGCTTTCCCATAACCAAAATGACAAGGCAAGAAGACAATGAGCATCTCAGCAATCTTTTTATTTACTATGCATATATATTTTTATTGAGGATGCTTCATAGATGACTCACTATGGTGATGTTGCAAGTTTCCACCATGATTAAGCATGGCTTAGGCTAGTGGCCCAGGCGTTTATCTAACACAGAAAACAACCTCCATGGACTTACAAGTTCCCTCTTTATTTCACACCGTTGACATCCATAGACAATAGAGCACGATATCAACCGTGTATATAGTACAAGTGCAATGTTGAAAACGTTCCCCGTGACAGCACGGTTCTGCTAATCCCAACGTATAGATGCAAGCATATACAACTTCGATGTCCACAATGGTTCAAGTTTATTAGGGGCAAGTAAATAAAGTGTGCCATTAAGTTCGTTAGATCTTTACTAACTAGTTTTCACATAACAAAATACTTTTTAATTCGAAAAGTAAATGAAGCTTGAGAATTTGCTAGGAATAGCAATAGCTATTAGGTAGATATGGTGGACACAAGTGGCAAAAGTTTTTGGTTCAAAGGGTTTTGGAAACATGAGAAGTATGCCTTCTCAAAATAGGTTTTTGGCAAGCAAGGCTGGGTAGCAAGCAAGAGAGTTGAAAGAAACAAGAAAACATACAAGTAATAAATACAAACTTGCAATCCTTCCTTGAAGACACAAAAGAATCTTAAATAAAGAATACTAAGCTTATGAGCCAACAAGAAAGAAAACAAATGGTACCAAATACCTGTAAGCTTTTTTATTTCTTTCTTTTCTTTCAAACTAATGTCACTGACCAGAACCCAGTTTGCCAAAACCAATTTAGATCCACTTGATGATCCCAAAGTGGTGCCAATACTGAACAACAAGATCCATCATATAATAGAGATTGCAAACTAAAAATAAGAAGTGCAAAAAGTAAAAGATGAGACTTCTCATTAATATTCCAATAAAGGCACTCACACCAAGGGATACATAGATAATCAACTAAAGGAGAGATACTTCCTCATGCAAACCAAACTATAAGATAACTTCTATACCACATATATGAATCTACTAAAATGGTAAAATATGAAAGATAATGGTGGTGATACCGCGGCACTCCCCCAAGCTTGGAACAAGCCAAGGGGATGCCAAACCTGATGACGATTCACTCCTTCTGTGGTGGTGTTCTTCCAACTCTATCTCCACGGGCTTCTTGCCTTTGTCATTGGCGAAGGCCATGGTGCTCTAAACTTGAGAAGATTTACTGACAAAAACAGATTGAAACGAAAACACGACAAGAACATGATGCACGAACCTCGGGGGATCCAGGGGGTTTTATATTACGAAGAATCAATACATAAGGAAGGTTTTGACACGGAAACGAAACAGAGACGGAGTCTAGGGGTGGAAAACCCCCCTCAGGCGCGGCCAGGCTGGGCCCGTGCCTGGGGTGGTTTTGTCCACCCGGGATCCGTTTCCTCTTCAGTTTCGTCTCGTAACTTCCCTTATGTATTAAATGTAGGGTTCACAGCATAGAAAACAAAAAATTTCCTACGATGGGAACAACTATGTACCAAGATCTATCTACTAGATACAAACAACGGGCGGATGTATATCCGTAGAGAACATACCCTTGAAGATCGACAAAGCTTAACGAGTTAAACTCGTGGTTGATGTAGACGATATCTTGCTGATATCAAGATCGAGAGGAAGTCCTAGCGCCGCAAATTAGCAGCGCATCCGTGCTCGCACACACGTCCAAGGCGCCGAGCAACCTCTGCCTCCTCGCTCCAGCGATGCGGCGGAAGCACAACTCTTTCTTGTCGAATAGCCACCGGGAACATGTATCTCTCTAGTCCGAGACCATGGGGGATAAATTCTAGAGGGGAGAGAAATCCTTCACGAGGAGGTGTGAGTGAGAGAGAGAGGGAGAGGGGTGCCTTTTATAGGAGGAGGGGCACCCAAGGGGGTGGCCGCCGGCCATGGGGGCTGACCCCTCCCCTCCTTCATTCATGTGGGCGGACACTCCACTCATAAAAATCTCTTCATTTCCCTCCACTCAAAATCCCACTCAAACTTGCAATTAAATTTCCACCAAATTTAATGCAAACTCTCATTAAATAAAACTATTTTTATTTATTCAGAATTTTGTCAATTACTTTAATGACAAACATTCACATATAAACCCTTGCTATAATTCTATTTCACATGCAAAAACACTTTCTGCAATTTCACCCGAAAACATGTTTCGGTATCTAGTGAAATAAATTCCTGCGCTTGTTATTCTTTCAGGCATGAAAATTTTACTCCAATTGGATGTCGGTGTCTCTTAAGTGTGTCACCCTATGGTTCGTGAATAATGCGGACATTATCGAGAACCCTCTCGGATCAATAATCAGAAGCAGGATCTGGAGACCCATACTGACTCCCACACATTCAACGATGACTTTCTTGTGACCGTCAGAACCTTTTACGCTAGTATATTAATCCCTTTGTTTCGCGATATATTACATGTCCGAGATTCGATCATCGGTATATCCATACCTAGTTTGATCTCGTTACTGACATGCACTCTTTTCTCGTTCCCGTGATATAACATTCTAGTGATCAAATCACTTCCTTGCAAGCTAACCAATGTGATATCACCGAGAGGGCCCAGAGTATATCTATCCGTCATCGGGATGAACAAATTCCACTCTCGATCCATGGGCCTCAACATAACACTTTATTAGTTCTGAACCCATCTTTATAATCACCCTGTTACGGTGTGGCATTTGATGTTATCAAGAAACTCTTTCGGTGTTAGTGATTAACATGATCTCATGGTCTAAGGATTAGGATCACTTCATAAGTTGTTATAGCAATATAAACTCAATGACTTTGATCATAATGCTATACTTCGGATGAATGTTCATCACATCATTACACTAATGTTGTGATCCCATTATTAACAACATCCAATTTTTATGATCAGGAAACCTTGATCATCTTGTTAATCAACGAGCTAGTTTATGAGAGAGGCATAACTAGGAACTTTCTTTTTGTTTATTAAACACACATGTATTAACGTTCCCGTATTAATACCATTCTAAAGGAAAGTGACAAGCTTTCCCATAGACCATTTTGTAAGGAGACATCCCCATAGGATTTTTATAAGCAGTTCTATAAGCCCACAAAGCGTCATTCAACTTTTTAGCCCAATTTTTTCTAGATCTATTGACAGTCTTCTATGTGGCATCCCGCAAAAACCATTACTAGAAAATCGCGTTGTTTTTGTGCATTGCATCATCATGACCGCATGCTCATGTCATCATGCCACATTGCATTTGAGCATCGTCATCGTCTTGCATTTGCTTGCATAAAACTATTTGCAGATAAACCTAGTTTTGTTTTCTAAAACGCCCCATCTTCATTCAAACACGCAAAACCCGGGTCCCCGGATTATTTTGTTTTGTCCGCTGTCGGATTGCAAAAGCGCTGGTTAAAAATAAATAATTTAATTAATTATTTTAGTGGGGGCAGTCGAACGGGCCGACCCGACCCGAACGACCACCCCCAGAACCTAAAATCGGTCCACCTAAAATCCTACAGCTACCTACACCTAATCTACCCCCCAACCAGCCACCTCACCCCCACCAATGGCCTCCTGACACCTCACCCTCTCCCTCCCCCTAACCAACCCCAAACTGCCACCTCACCCCTCCTCTCTCACCCCTCTCACCCGCCACCCAATGGACACACACGCACGCAACATCACATCACACACGCGCGCCCCACGTCCACCTGGTCCGCCCTGGACCCACGCCCCCCGACCCCACCACGCACTCCCACGCAGGCCCCGTCCCCAACCTTTCTACCTCTCTCCTTCCCCGATGCTCTCTTCCCCGCCTCCGTCGGCCACCACCACGGCCACAGCGCCTCCGTCCCACGCCACCGCCCCGCCTTCCCCTTCCCGGCACCGCCTCCCATCCCCGGTGCTGCGCCCCCACCGCCGCCCTGCATCACCTCCTCTCTCCACGCCTGCAACCGCCCTCCCCATCCGGCAGACGAGCTCCCGTCAGCCGCCTCAGCAGCTAGCCGCGCCGCCTCCTCCCATCGCCCGCCCCGGCCTCTTCCCGAGCCGCCTGCGCCCCGAGCCGCCACCATCCTCCGCGCCCGCCCGCCTCTTCCCTCCGGTTCTGTCGTCGCGCCGTCCCCTTCTTCCGCCACTGCCCCAAGGCGTCCCCGCACCTGCCCGTGGCCGTCCTTCCCCCCACCTCTGGCTGACCCCGTCGGACCCGAGGCCTTCGCCGGCCGCCGAGCCCTCCCCGCCTTCCTCCCCATCGGGCCGGCCTCGTCCCCGCAAGCTCCTCCTCCGGCCAACGCCCTGTGGCCTCCGCCGTTCGCCTCGCCGGCCCGAGCCGCCCGCCTCGCGCTTATCTCGCCGGCCGCTTCTAACGCAGCCGCCGCTGCCGCTGTGCGCCCGCCGCCGCCGAGCCAGAGCCCGCCTCCCGAGCCCTCGCCTCCCCGTCTGCAGCAGCTGCCCTGGACCTACCTGCTGGGACCCACCCCGTCGTCAAGATGCCATCCGCCTCCGACTGCAAAGAACCCTCCAGCCTCTGCGGGTGTGCTCCTATGTATGTTGTGTGTTGTACCAAGTCAACGTCCGAACCCATGGTTATAGTAACCGTTCTCTGTCTCAAGCCCGTCAACGCCATCTACACCGAGAGCCCGCGGTACCTGGAGGACGACATCAAACCGAAGCGCCAAGTCGCCGAGACCCCGTTCCCGAAGGCCTCCGACAGGGAACCGACGAGATCTGCATCACGGACGCACCATGGACGCGGAGAAACCCTCGGACGCCAAGATCTTCTCCACGGAACATCGGGAACTCCCCCGGACGCCAAGACCGACTCGATGGCGCGGGCCCGACAAGACCCTCGCAACGGCAAGATCGGCCCCGTGGGACCCGATAAGACCTTCGCGACGACAAGAACGGCACCGACCCGGAAGAAGCCGATGCGCCCCGACACCGACCCAAGTCCTTCTTCCCGGAACGCCAAGATCTGCCCCGTTGTTTGAGAACGTTTCCGCCGAGACCGATCCGTCGAACCCTGAGACCAACCCCGAACCCCAAGACCGTCGAGACCCCTCAATGTGTGAACCCCTTCCCGAAAACCCTATTTTATAATACAATACAACTTGTTGCATATTAATTGTTCATGCATGCATATTGCCTGTGGTTTGGGGGCCTTATGCCGATTCACCTAATAATTAAATATGGGGCCCATATGCGGGCAAATCTAGTCTCATATCGGCCTCATTTAAATTTGTGTAGCGAACCGGTGCTATCTTTTGCCATGTTATAACAACAGCTAAATTGCGGGGTAGTTAAATAACTTGAACCGTTTAATTAATTGTCGGGACCCCGGTTCCGCTTAATATGACCTAATTGCATCGCACCTTGGCCATGTCATACATCAATACATGCATCATGCCGATCTTCTGCCGTTGTATTAAATATTGCATCCGGTGTTTCTTCTAGTGTTTTGCTTCTTCGCGGATAAGGCCGTTGAGTTGATGTGAGCTTCGCCCCGATCTTCGGTTGAACCTTCAGCAATGTTTTCAAAGCAGCATCTTCCCCCTTTCTACCTATCTTACTTTTATAGTATTTATTCCCTCCTGTTGATCTATTGCTATCTGTGTTGCGATGCTCTAGTTTTCCGTATCCGTGATATCCCTTGCAGCCATATATAGCCTTGGACACATCCTATTACCTGTTGTTTGGTAGATAGTTGGACCCACGCTTCGTAGTCGCTTGCTCAAGTGTTGTTGCGTGTCGTCAAGTACCATAGTTGTTGGAGAAGTGTCGCATGTTTATTGTTGGAGATGATCATGGTTTTACTTATTGTTCACTTTAATTCCTGTTTAACAACTAAAAATTGAATTAAGCAGAGGCATCGGTGGGTGATAGGTAATATTTGGTTTCCGACCGCCCACTTGTGTCCCGTAGAACCCCGAGTTCTTGACACCTGTTCCGAGATCGAGCGCGCTAACCATTGTGGGAGATATGGGCCCCATTGATTATTACCTGATTTCAAAGTATTGTACTGGGGCCACAAACTAGTTTGAGGTTTTATTTACTATCCTGTACTTATGCCATGCTTTATTTACGATTGTGCGAGGAGCACACTGCATCGCTTAGGATCGGGTCACGTTGCGGTGTCGACGTCCCGCTTGGGGATTTCATCGTTCACACGTGCCTACCCAAACCCTAAGTCCGTCTCGAGACCGCCGACTTCGCTATGGTTCGACTTGGTGGGTGGCCATGTACTTGCTTTGTCCAGGAACGTCGTGACTTAGGCCCCGCCGACATACCGATGGGTGTATGTTAACCGATCCGCAAAAGGGTCAAGTGCCTGTGGATACTTTGGTGCACCCCTGCAGGGTTAAATCTTTTCGAGAAGCCGTGTCCGCGGTTATGGACGACTTGGAGCACAGTGCTTGATCATAGACAACTATAACTAAAGTTTACTGTTTTAAAATTGACTTGTATCCGATTTGACTAGTAATCAGCTTCACTACAACAGAATGGCTGAATAAAAGTACCAACAACTGCTGGGTTTAAGGGTTATCTCATGCTAATTGTATCTGACTAGTAAGTGTTGCAACTATAACGGAATGGTTAACTAAAAGTACCCACTGCTTACTTTATCAGGACGACTATCTAAACCTGACTAGTAATTGCTGCAACGATAACTGAATAAGTAAAACTGCCAACCGTGTGAGTTCCTCGGTTGACTTCCTCGTTTGGTTTCGAGGGGGAAACGCCAGGATGGGTTTGTTTGATGGAAGTATCAGGCTATCTCCGAATAGGTCCTTCTTACCCCTCTCTGATAGCCGCCAGTTTTATCGAGTCTCTATAGGTTGTTTAGTATAAGTTGTCGCTGCCGCTTCAGTCCACCATACCTATGTAGGCGAGGACCGCCGAATTCTAGCCTCGTCGTGTACTGGCCTCAGTACTGACGCTCCTCTTTTTCCTTTGCCTTTGTCGGCACCCCTTTTGTTTAAGCAGGTGTAACACCCTCACAATCGTACCTATGCAAGTTTGAGCAAAATTCGCCAAACCCGCATAGAAACGATTCAAAGGTGCCCACCAGGCACTTTCGTGCGGGTGGAAAACGAAGTAATAACATTACACAACAGTCCTCGATGGGACCCACAGAACAGATATATATATATATATATATAACGGCGACTCCATGAGTCAAGAATACAGATATAATATACAAAGATCCAAATCACCTCGAAAACGATGGGGCGTCCGACTACGGACAAGATGCAAATGGGGCTAAGAGCCCTGAAGAATAACCAATGGCGTCCATAACCCTGCCCAGGCCAAGCCGGAAGGGTAACCCTGCTAACGACGTCGCTCTCAAACCTGCTTAAACAAAAAGGGTGCCGACAAAGGGCAAAGGAAAAAGAAGGAGCGTCAGTACTGAGGCCAGTACACGGCGAGGCTAGAATTCGGCGGTCCTCGCCTACATAGGTATGGTGGATCGCGCGAAAGATGCACTAAACAACCTATAGAGACTCGATACAATGGCGGCTATCGAGAGGGGTAAGAAAGATCTATTCGATCCAACTCGATACGAGCATCAAACAAACCCATCTGGCTTTCCGAGACCATCGAGGAAGTCAACCGAGGAACTCACATTGGCGCTTTTATATTCGGTTATAGTTGCAAGACTTTACTAGTCAGGTTTAGATAATCATCCGATAAAAAAGCAGGGGAACTTTAGTCGACCATTCCGTGACGATGCAAGACTTACTAGTCGATACTTTAGCATGAGACAACCCCAAAACCCAGCTTGTTGGTACTTTTACTTAGCCATTCCGTTGTAGTGAAGCTGATTAATCATATCGAAACAAGTCAATTTAAAACAATAAACTTTAGTTATAGTTGTCTATGATCAAGCATCGCTCCAAGTCGTCCATAACCGCGACACGGCTTCTAAAATATTTAACCTGCAGGGTGCACCAAAGTATCCACAGCACTTCCGACTTTTGCCGATCGCTAACATACACCCATCCAGATGTCATGGGCCTAAGTCACGACGCTCCTGCACCAAAGCAAGTACGGGGCCACCCCACTACACCAACGAAGTCGGCCGGTCTCCGAGACGGACTTAGGGTTTATGATAATGGTTGTAAACGACGGCAGATCCCCAATCGGGACTGCCGACATCAAAAACATTCCGCTTCCTAAACAAGACAGTGCTCTCACACAATCGTAAATACATAAGTAGCATGGCATAGGTACAGGATAGTAAAACACCTCAAACTAGTTGTGGCCCCAAGACAATACTTTGAAATCGGTAATAATCAATGGGGCCCATATCTCCCCACCGTGGTTAGCGCTCGATCTCTAACAGTGTCAAGAACTCGGGTCCCACGGGACACAAGTGGGCTCGAAAACCAAACTTACCTATCACCCACCGATGCCTCCGCTTATTTCAATTTTAGTTGTTAAACAAGAATTAAAGTGAAACAATAAGTAAAGCCATGATCATCTCCAACGCCAACATGCGGCCATCCTCCAACAATTGTGGTACTTGACGACAAGCAAAACACTTGAGCAAGCTTATTTACGACACGCGGGTCCAGCTATCTACCAAACACAGGTAATAGGATGTGTCCAAGGCTATATATGGCTGCAAGGGATATCACGGGTACGAAACTAGAGCATCGCAACACAGTTAGCAAAGATCAACAGGAGGGAATAAATACTAGAAAAGTAAGATAGGTAGAAAGGGGAGATGCTCGCCTGAAAACATGCCGAAGGTTCAACCGAAGATCGGGGCGAAGCTCACATCAACTCAACAGCCTTATCCGCGAAGAAGCAAAACACTAGAAGAAACACCGGATGCAATATTTAATACCACGGCAGAAGCTCGGCATGATGCATGCATGATGGATGACATGGCAAAGGTGCGATGCAATTAGGTCATATTAAGTGGAACCGGGGTCCCGACAATTAGTTAGATGGTTCTAGTTGTTTAGCTACCCCGCAATTTAAATGTTGTATTAACATGGCACGATGAGTTTCCGGTTCGCTACACAAGTTTAAATGAGGCCAATATAAGGCTAGATTTGCCCGCATATGGGCCCCATATTTAATTATTAGGTGAATCGGCATAAGGCCCCCAAACCACAGGATATGCATGCGAGTATGGCAATTCAATCTGCAACAAGTTATTATTATATTATAAAATAGGGCTCGGAAAGGGTCACACATTAGGGTTCGACGACCTTGGGGTTCCGGGGTTCGAGGTCCGGTCTCGGGGTTCAGGATTCGACGGTCGTTCGATTATCGGGTAGATCTTGTCGCATCCGGTGCGGACTTGGTCGGTCGGGCGACGGATTCTCTCTGATCGATGTCATTCTTGTCGCCACGAAGATCTTGTCGGATCCGTGTCATCGAGTCGGTTTAGTCGTCACACCGTGAAGATCTGGTCGTCGGCGCACTCAGGGTTTCGGGGATCGGTCTTCGGATCGAGGGATCGGAGATCTTGGCGCGGCTCCGGGTTCGGGGTGCTGAGGCTTGATCCTCGGGTCCGGGAAGAAGCACTTGGCGTATCCGGGTTGGCGAGCTTTGGCGAACTTGGCGTCCTCTAGGGGAGATCATGTTGAGCCATCGGGTTGGTTTGGTCTTCGGGGTTGTGACGGCGTCATCGGTGCTCCAGATCAACAGCCACACGATTCCATTCGTCTGCAGATGGAGCCGCTCACTTCATACTCCAGGTACGCACCACGTCCGTGTACGCGTGCTTCCGGTCACTGATGGAACCGATGCTCCCTTGGTGCAGCAGCAAGGACAGAGAGGCCGCTGACGAGGCCACGTGCTGCCGGGGACCACCGGGCCGAGGGAGCGGGCGCCGAGCACCATGGCTGTGGAGGCGGGCCCAGTAGCGGCCACCACGAGGAAGAGGAGGCCATGGCGGACGCGGTGGAGGCGCAGCGCGAGAGGGTATCGAGGCGGCGGCGCGGCCACGGCGGAGCAGGTGGGGTCGACACTGGCCAGGACGGAGAGGCGACGACGAGGAGGGCTCGGGGAAGAGGGGGCCGGGCGGGCGCTGCCTCGCAGGGCGGAGGAGCCGGGCCGAGCGGGCGGAAGAGGGCGGGCGATGCGCCACGGGCGAGGGTGCGGTGGCGGGCGTGGCGAGGCGGAGGCGGGCGGCCGGAGGAGGCGGGAGGAGGGAGAGGCGCGCCAGGGGGTCCGGGAGGCGGTTTGGGATCGGTGCGGGACGTGGGTCCTGTGGCGTGGGGTCCACGCCGGGGCGGTTTCAGTGGGGAGGCAGCGTCTGGCGGGAAAACGGTGGGCAAGGCGCTGAGTGTGTGCGTGAGTGCATGTGAGGGAGGGAAGAGAGAGAAGAGAGATTAGGTGGGGAGAGGCTGGGGTGATGTGGCAGGGAGGGATTGGGTGAGGGAGAGAGAGGGGTGAGGTGTCGCTGGGGGATTGGGTGGGGTGATGTGGCCAAGGGGTGTGGGTAGACTAGTTGGTAACTTTAGGATTTTAGGCGGGCCGATCTGTTTTATACGGGGGTGGTCGTTCGGGTCGACTTGGCCCGTTCGACTGCCCCACTAAAAATACTTTGTTATTTTATTTGTTTTAAACACGGCTCCTGCAACCCAGTAGCAGGCAAACAAAATAATCCGGAGCCCCGGGGTTTGGCGTTTTGAATGAAAGACGGGGAGTTTGGAAAAAAAATCGGGCTTTGCGAAAATAGTTTTGACAAACAACATATGATGATGACGATGCAATGCACAAATTCGACGCGATTTTCTAGTAGTGGTTTTTGCGGGATGCCACAGCAGGTTTTGAGATCGACGTTGTTAGCAGGGTTACCCTTCCGGCTTGGCCTGGGCAGGGGTATGGACGCCATTGGTTATTCTTCAGGGCTCTTAGCCCCATTTGCATCTTGTCCTTAGTCGGACGCTCTGTCATTTTCAAGGTGATTTGGACCTTTGTGTATTATATCTGTATTCTTGACTCTTTGAGTCGCTGCTGTATATATCTGTTCTGTGGGTCCCATCGAGGACTGTTGTGTAATGTTATTACTTCGTTTTCCACCCGCACGAAAGTGCCTGGTGGGCACCTTTGAATCGTTTCTATGTGGGTTTGGCGGGAATCGCTAAAACTTGCATAGGTCCGATTCTGAGGGTGTTACAGAGTGGTATCAGAGCTCAAAGCTATGATATTCTGACAAGTCCAAATTTCAGAGGATAACCTAGCTAACGGCCGAAGTAGAGTGTCAAAACTATTTTTGCAAAATCAGTTGGATAGTTCTGATTAGGTCTGATTTTACTCCTTACCCCTCTGCTATTCTCCTCTTACCTCTACGTGTTTTGAATCCGCTCTCTTCTCTCTCTTCGAGTCCAGGAATTCTCGTGGTTGGGTTTCCGTCGTACCTTCAGGGTTTCGCTTCCTTCTTTGATAACGTTGTTCTACCATCCGGTGTTCAAGCTGCCTGAGGAATCCGTCCGCTGTGGTATCCTTCTTGTTCCTTGTTTGTGCTATCCGGTGTTTTCCGACGCGACGACATCATCTACGCCGGATCCGACGCAGAGTCTGCATCACTCCTTTGTTTCCGAACCTCGTTTGTCGAGATCTTCAGTCTGATTCCAAGAATGGTTGCACGCTTATCTACTGATTGTACAGGGTAATAATTTGGGTGCGTGATGGATTGGCCCCCATGCCGACTACTCACTCTATTCGCTTGTGTACATTGAAGTGGATGAGAATGCATCGGTTCCCGTTTCCATCGGAGCTAGAGGTGGCTTTATTTGTCGATACCTCTACCTTCGACCTCTTGTTTCCGGAGTGTTCTCCCGACGATCACGGACAACGACCTCTTGTTAGTGGTGTCGCGAGGATCTACATGAAGCGAGAAGATGCGGATCACCGACCTTCCTTCCGGTACCATGAGGCGGATCTCGAGGGTGAGATCCATTGTTAGTGGTGTCGAATTGTGGCATCCCGCAAAAACCACTACTAGAAAATCGCGTTGTTTTTGTGCATTGCATCATCATGACCGCATGCTCATGTCATCATGCCACATTGCATTTGAGCATAGTCATCGTCTTGCATTTGCTTGCATAAAACTATTTGCAGATAAACCTAGTTTTGTTTTCTAAAACGCCCCATCTTCATTCAAACACGCAAAACCCGGGTCCCCGGATTATTTTGTTTTGTCCGCTGTCGGATTGCAAAAGCGCTGGTTAAAAATAAATAATTTAATTAATTGTTTTAGTGGGGGCAGTCGAACGGGCCGACCCGACCCGAACGACCACCCCCAGAACCTAAAATCGGTCCACCTAAAATCCTACAGCTACCTACACCTAATCTACCCCCCAACCAGCCACCTCACCCCCACAAATGGCCTCCTGACACCTCACCCTCTCCCTCCCCCTAACCAACCCCAAACTGCCACCTCACCCCTCCTCTCTCACCCCTCTCACCTGCCACCCCCTGGACACACACGCACGCAACATCACATCACACACGCGCGCCCCACGCCCACCTGGTCCGCCCTGGACCCACGCCCCCCGACCCCACCACGCACTCCCACGCACGCCCCGTCCCCAACCTTTCTACATCTCTCCTTCCCCGATGCTCTCTTCCCCGCCTCCGTCGGCCACCACCACGGCCACAGCGCCTCCGTCCCACGCCACCGCCCCGCCTTCCCCTTCCCGGCATCGCCTCCCGCATCCCCCGGTGAGCGTCGCGCCCCCACCGCCGGCCCCAGACCGCACCCTCCCTCTCCGCTACGCCTGCAACCGCCCTCCCCATCCGGCAGACGAGCTCCCCGTCGCCCGCCTCCAGCAGCAGTCGCGGCCGCCTCCTCCCCATCGCCCGCCCCGCCGCCGGCCTCTCTTCCCGAGCCGCCCTCGCGCCGAGCTCGCCACCATCCCCTCCGGCGCCCGCCTCTCTTCCTCCAAGGTGCCGTCAAGGTCTCCCCTTCCTCCGCCAGCCGTCCCGCGCGGCGTCCCCGCACCTGCCCGTGGCCGTCCTTCCCCCCACCTCTGGCTGACCCCGTCGGACCCGAGGCCTTCGCCGCCGAGCCTCCTCCCGCCTTCCTCCCCATCGGGCCGGCCTGCCCCGCAGCTCCTCCTCGGCCAACGCCTGTGGCCTCCGCTGTTCGCTGCCCGAGCCGCCCGCCTCGCTTATCCTGCCGCCGCGCCTAACGCAGCCGCCGCCGCTGTGCAGCCTCGCCCGGCCGCCAGAGCCCGCCCGCGAGCCCGCCTCCCGAGCCTCGCCTCCCCCGTCTGCAGGCAGCTGCCCCGCCTGACCTACCTGCCTGGACCCACCCCTGTCACAAGATGCCATCCGCCTCGACTGCAACAACCCTCCAGCCTCTGCGGTGTGCTCCTGCGTGTATGTGTTGTGTGTTGTACCAAGTCAACGTCCAACCCATGGTTACAGAACTCTTCTGTCTCAAGCCCGTCAACGCCATCTACACCGAGAGCCGCAGTGCCGGGAGGACGACATCAAACCGAAGCGCCAAGTCGCCGAGACCCCGTTCCCGAAGGCCTCCGACAGGGAACCGACAAGATCTGCATCACGGACGCACCACGGACGCGGAGAAACCCTCGGACGCCAAGATCTTCTCCACGGAACATCGGGAACTCCCCCGGACGCCAAGACCGACTCGATGGAGCGGGCCCGACAAGACCCTCGCAACGGCAAGATCGGCCCCGTGGGACCCGACAAGACCTTCGCGACGACAAGAACGGCACCGACCCGGAAGAAGCCGATGCGCCCCGACACCGACCCAAGTCCTTCTTCCCGGAACGCCAAGATCTGCCCCGTTGTTTGAGAACGTTTCCGCCGAGACCGATCCGTCGAACCCTGAGACCAACCCCGAACCCCGGAACCCCAAGACCGTCGAGACCCCTCAATGTGTGAACCCCTTCCCGAAAACCCTATTTTATAATACAATACAACTTGTTGCATATTAATTGTTCATGCATGCATATTGCCTGTGGTTTGGGGGCCTTATGTCGATTCACCTAATAATTAAATATGGGGCCCATATGCGGGCAAATCTAGTCTCATATCGGCCTCATTTAAATTTGTGTAGCGAACCGGTGCTATCTTTTGCCATGTTATAACAACAGCTAAATTGCGGGGTAGTTAAATAACTTGAACCGTTTAATTAATTGTCGGGACCCCGGTTCCGCTTAATATGACCTAATTGCATCGCACCTTGGCCATGTCATACATCATACATGCATCATGCCGATCTTCTGTCGTTGTATTAAATATTGCATCCGGTGTTTCTTCTAGTGTTTTGCTTCTTCGCGGATAAGGCCGTTGAGTTGATGTGAGCTTCGCCCCGATCTTCGGTTGAACCTTCAGCAATGTTTTCAGGCGAGCATCTTCCCCCTTTCTACCTATCTTACTTTTATAGTATTTATTCCCTCCTGTTGATCTATTGCTATCTGTGTTGCGATGCTCTAGTTTTCCGTATCCGTGATATCCCTTGCAGCCATATATAGCCTTGGACACATCCTATTACCTGTTGTTTGGTAGATAGTTGGACCCACGCGTCGTAGTCGCTTGCTCAAGTGTTGTTGCGTGTCGTCAAGTACCATAGTTGTTGGAGAAGTGTTGCATGTTTATTGTTGGAGATGATCATGGTTTTACTTATTGTTCACTTTAATTCCTGTTAAACAACTAAAAATTGAATTAAGCAGAGGCATCGGTGGGTGATAGGTAATATTTGGTTTCCGACCACCCACTTGTGTCCCGTAGGACCCCGAGTTCTTGACACCTGTTCCGAGATCGAGCGCGCTAACCACAGGTGGGGAGATATGGGCCCCCCATTGATTATTACCTGATTTCAAAGTATTGTATTGGGGGCCACAAACTAGTTTGAGGTTTTATTTACTATCCTGTACTTATGTCATGCCTTACTGCTTTATTTACGATTGTGTGAGGAGCACACTGTACTGTTTAGGATCGGGTCACGTTTCGCGGTGTCGACAGTCCCTGTTTGGGGATTTGCTGTTGTTCACAGCCGTCTACCCAAACCCTAAGTCCGTCTCGGAGACCGGCCGACTTCGTTGCGGGTTCGACTTGGTGGGGTGGCCCCCATGTACTTGCTTTGGGTCTGGGAACGTCGTGACTTAGGCCCCGCCGACATACCGATGGGTGTATGTTAACTGATCTGGCAAAAAGGGTCGAAGTGCTTGTGGATACTTTGGTGCACCCCTGCAGGGTTAAATCTTTTCGAGAAGCCGTGTCCGTGGTTATGGACGACTTGGAGCACAGTGCTTGATCATAGACAACTATAACTAAAGTTTACTGTTTTAAAATTGACTTGTATCCGATTTGACTAGTAATCAGCTTCACTACAACAGAATGGCTGAATAAAAGTAGCAACAACTGCTGGGTTTAAGGATTATCTCATGCTAATTGTATCTGACTAGTAAGTGTTGCAACTATAACGGAATGGTTAACTAAAAGTACCCACTGCTTACTTTATCAGGACGACTATCTAAACCTGACTAGTAATTGCTGCAACGATAACTGAATAAGTAAAACTGCCAACCGTGTGAGTTCCTCGGTTGACTTCCTCGTTTGGTTTCGAGGGGGAAACGCCAGGATGGGTTTGTTTGATGGAAGTATCAGGCTATCTCCGAATAGGTCCTTCTTACCCCTCTCTGATAGCCGCCAGTTTTATCGAGTCTCTATAGGTTGTTTAGTATAAGTTGCCGCTGCCGCTTCAGTCCACCATACCTATGTAGGCGAGGACCGCCGAATTCTAGCCTCGCTGTCTTGGCCTCGATCGACGCCTCTTTTTCCTTTGCCTTTGTCGGCACCCCTTTTGTTTAAGCAGGTTTTGAGATCGACGTCGTTAGCAGGGTTACCCTTCCGGCTTGGCCTGGGCAGGGGTATGGACGCCATTGGTTATTCTTCAGGGCTCTTAGCCCCATTTGCATCTTGTCTGTAGTCGGACGCTCTGTCATTTTCAAGGTGATTTTGACCTTTGTGTATTATATCTGTATTCTTGACTCTTTGAGTCGCTGCTGTATATATCTGTTCTGTGGGTCCCATCGAGGACTGTTGTGTAATGTTATTACTTCGTTTTCCACCCGCACGAAAGTGCCTGGTGGGCACCTTTGAATCGTTTCTATGCGGGTTTGGCGGGAATCGCTAAAACTTGCATAGGTCCGATTCTGAGGGTGTTACATTCTGCAAGATAGATTTGATTTCCCTATTGGAAAGTTCTACTTGCCCACTAGTTTGGGGTGATAAGATGAAGCTATTTTGTGGTTTACGTCATACTTAGCGAGAATTTTTCTAAAACCCCCATGAATAAAATGGGATCCTCCATCAGTCATGAGATATCTGGGTACACCGAACCTAGGAAAAATCACATCTTTGAGCATTTTCAAAGAGGTCTTACCATCAGCACTGCTCGTAGGTATGGCTTCTACCCACTTTGTAACATAATCAACAACAACAAGAATATGAGTATACCCTTTTGAAGGAGGAAAAGGCCCCATAAAGTCGAATCCCCAACAATCAAAAGGTTCAATAACAAGAGAATAATTCATAGGCATTTCATTGCGTCTAGAGATGTTACTTTAAGATCCCTCCTTTATAAAGAAAAAGGATCCCTATGATTGCAATGCAAGTCCCTGGATCATTGCTAGCATCCACAGTTTAAGATGAAGTACACAGATACAAAGGTCATTTATTACATCCATTCCAGAGATAAACATAGTCTTTACAACTCAAAGGCCACAGGCCTATTACAAGAGTTTGAATAAATAAATAAATATAAGTCTTCATCTTCATGTGCCACAGGCAAACATGTTGAGTGTAGACTCATGACACCTAATCCTCATCAGAGTAACCTGCAACATCACAAGTTACAGCCACAGTAGGTCAATACTTTGGAATAGTATTGGCAAGTGATACCTTAATATATTTTAAGTGGACTAGATACTATATGCAAATTTGGCTAAGTGTAGCTTGGCTTGCTTTGCTCAAAATAGGTTTTGCCTATTAGTTGAAAACACTAAGTTTTTCTTTGTCAAAACTTTTCCCAAGGAACCACCAATAGACATTGAGGTCCTTCACCCTTGTTCACCCACAAATTTTTACTTATAAATTGGGATGAGGAGATTCTTGATAGCTTCCATGTCTTGATGCTCAAGTTGTCCATTGCCATAGACTTGGCTAAGTACTTAGATTTTTCCATCTGCAGAGGTTGTGCACTTTCCCCACCAGACTTGGTTTCACCAAGACAGGACCTTTCAGAAGCCTTCCCTTAGACCAAATGGACGCGCTCCAACCTATCATTCCCACTACCACCAACTATCATAATCACAATCACTAGCACCAAAGTCTACACAAAGAATGGTAGCAACAAATTACACACAAAACATATACAAACAAACAAAAAAATATTCATGCATGAAAAATGCTAAGTGATGATTTTTAAAACTCAACCAAGCAAGTGCATAGTACTGAATCCTAAACAAGTCAAAAACTTGCCACACAACAATTATTTAAACCCTAAATTAATTCCTAAAAAATTCATATGCTCAAATAAGCCCTACACATGTTTTTGCAAATAAAACCATTTTAACAGAGGCAAAACATTAAACACATTGCATATTTAGAAAGGGCTTGTTCTCCTGATTCCAACGGTATAAAATTTGTCAAATTCTAACGTGGGGATCAAAAGTTATAGCTAAATCAAATTCAAACAATAATCTGATTCAAATTCTGTTTTTAAACCTAACTCACTGCCACGCGTCTTAATCTTACTGGCCGATACCGCTTCGCGTCAGATCGAGCTTCCGCGCCGTAGGATCAACTTAGATCCAACGCGCCAGATCTAAAGAAAATGATTCGTCCTCGTTCTAATCTAATCCCTACGATGCATATCTAACGGCTGCCATTGCTCTGACCAAATTCGAGCGGCGCTAGCGGCGGCGACTGGCGGCGGCGCCTCTGTCAGTGGCAGAGCTGGTGTTCTAGGTCGCGCGGGAGAGGGGGAAGCGGTTTACCAGAATCGCCGGGAGCTGCTGATGCTCAAGGTGGTGATGGTTCGGCAAGGGGCGCTCTAGAGTGGCCGAGGGAGCTCGTCGGAGTCGTGCACGGCGTCAGGTGGTTGCTATCAAAGTTGTTGCCGAGGTTCCGCGTCGCCCTAGCACGAACCAGGTGGTTTAGGAGATGCGCAATACAGTGGCGAACAACCTCGTATGCGAGAGAGATCAAGGCGTAGCGCTTACCGTGTCTGTCGGAGTTGAGTGGCGGCTCTCGGTCGCTTGCGAACGAACGAAGGGGCCGGCGTCTGGTCACAAGCAGGCAAGCAAAGGGTATCAGAAGATGCACGAGGTCATGCTGGACACATTCGTTTGAATCAGAGGCACGGGGGCGACGGGTCTTATCGGAATCATACGCCGGAGGTCGTCGGAGCTGCGGCAGTGTTTGGCGAGTTGCGAGCACCCTGGTGGCGTGGAGAGAAAATTGGGTGAGGGGAAATGGTCACGAGGGGGAGAGGTTCTTATAGCCGGAGTTGGGCATGGAGTTACTCGCGGAATCAATGGGAATCAACGCGGCAATGACTGCGGCGAGTAACGGCAGCGTGAGCGTCGCAGGCGCGCGAGATTTGGGGAAGAAGGAGTCGACGTGGACGGTCCACTTGTCAGCGAAATAAACAGAGAGGGAGTGGGGTCCGGGCGTCAGCGACTCTGTGGGTGCATCTGCGCGTGAGAGAGAGAGGGGGAACCCGGGTGGGCTAGTTGGGCTGGATCTGTTGCTGGGCTCAAATCCTGGCGCTGGCCCTTTTCTATTTCCTTTCTCTTTTTCTTTTTCTGCTTTGATTTTCTGGATTGATTTTCAAATGATTTCAAAAGCTTTTGAAATCAAACTTTTCCCAGGATTTTGTAGGGTGCAACATTCACACTTCAGGGCATAAAATCAAGTGGTCAATTTGTATTAGCTTGGTCCTTTTGTTCAAACAAGATCAGCGGTGCTATAGCACATCATTTGAATAAGTTTTGGAGATGGTTTCTGTTTCAAATTTATTTTGTAAAATTTCACCAAACTTCAACAATCAAACACAATAACAAGAGAGTAAGGAAGACTTGGTTTAAAACATTTAACTCTTCAATTGAGAGTGGATTTAGACTAAAAGTTGTTCACATAAAATAATGAGCTCATATGCTCCTGTTTTGAAGTGTTTTGTTTGAAATGAAAAACATATGATCATAGATGCATGGATGATATGCATAAGTTTGCAATGTGATTTTAGGGATGTTACAAATCTAACCCCCTTAAGGTGAATCTCGCCCTCGAGATTCGGATTGGCTAGCAAATAGGTGAGGGTGGTCTTTCTGAAGATCATCTTCCCTTTCCCATGTTGCTTCCTCTTCGGAGTGATGATTCCACTGCACTTTGCAGAACTTGATAGTCTTAGTCCTTGTGACTCTTTCTGTAGTCTCAAGAATCTTGATAGGTTTCTCTTCATAAGTGAGATCACTTTCCAGTTGAACCTTCTCCAAAGGTATAGTATCCTTCAAAGAAGTTTCTTCCATTTCTGGATGACATTTCTTAAGTTGACTCACAAGAAACACATTATGGACAGCTGACAGAGATTCTGGCAGTTCAATTTCATAGGCAACTTCTCCTTTGCGACTCAGAATCTTGAATGTTCCAACATATCTTGGTGCCAATTTTCCTTTGACTCTGAACCTCTTCACTCCACGAAGTGGTGACACTCTAAGATAAGCTCTATCACCAACTTCGTAGCTGACATCTCTACGCTTAGGATCTGCGTAGCTTTTCTGTCGTGACTGTGCTATCTTCAACCTGTCCTTAACCAACTTGACCTTCTCTTCGGCTTCCTTGATAAGATCTAGTCCGAATAAACTTCTTTCTCCCACACCATTCCATAACAATGGGGTGGTACACTTTCTTCTGTAGAGAAACTCAAATGGTGCCATCTCAATGCTGGCTTGATAGCTGTTGTTATAAGAAAATTCTGTGTAAGGCAGACTTTCATCCCAACTGGCTCCATAGTCTAGGGCACATGCCCTCAACATGTCTTCGAGAATCTGATTAGTCCTTTCCGTTTGTCCATCGGTTTGAGGATGAAAAGCAGTACTGAATTCCAACCTCGTTCCCAATGACTCATGTAACTGTCTCCAAAAATGGGAAGTGAATTGAGTTCCCCTATCAGACACAATACTCTTGGGCACTCCATGTAGACATACAATTCTACTCATGTAAATTCTGGCTAACTTAGCACTTGTATAGGTTGTCTTCACGGGTATGAAATGATCCACTTTAGTTAGGCGATCCACTACTACCCAAATAGAATCGTATCCTGACCGGGTCCTTGGTAATCCGGTAATGAAATCCATACCAATCTTGTCCCACTTCCAATCAGGAATAGGTAGTGGTTGAAGCAAACCCGCTGGTTTCTGATGTTCCACTTTCACTCTACTACACACATCACACAAAGCAATATGTTCGGTGATGTCCTTCTTGAGATTATTCCACCAAAACCTTTCCTTCATGTCCATGTACATTTTGGTGTTACCCGAATGAATGGAATACGGTGAGTTATGTGCTTCTTGCAAAATCAGTTTCCGAAGCTCCGGATCTTGTGGAACACAGATACGTTTCCCATGCCATAAAGTACCCTGTTCGTCTTCATGGAACCCTTTGGCTTTTCCTTTGCCAATCTTTTCTTTAATCTCTTTGATTTCCTTATCAATCTTCTGAGCTTCTTTGATCTTGTCCAACAAAGTGGGTTGAACATCCAAAGACATGAGATGTCCTTCGGGCACAATCTCCAATCTAAGCTTTCTAAATTGGGTACACAGATCATCTGGAAATTCTCCTTTGGTAAGGCCATTCACAAAAACCTTACGGCTTAGAGAATCTGCTACAACATTTGCTTTACCGGGGTGGTATTACAAACTTAAGTCATAGTCCTTGATAAGTTCTAGCCATCTTCTTTGTCTCATATTAATTTCCTTCTGGGTGAAGATATACTTCAGACTTTTGTGATCTGTGAACACTTCACAACGCTTTCCCAAAAGATAGTGTCTCCATGTTTTGAGTGCATGGACAACAGAGGCTAACTCTAAATCATGAGTCGGATAGTTCACTTCATGAGTTTTGAGTTGTCTCGAGGCATATGCCACAACTTTACCGTCTTGCATAAGTACTGCACCCAAACCTTGATGAGATGCATCACAATATACTTGGAAATCTTTTTCCAAATCTGGCAGACACAAGACTGGTTCTATCACAAGTCTCTTCTTCAATTCCTGAAAGCTGAGTTCATAATCTTCAGACCAAGCAAACTTCTTGTCTTTCTTTAGCAATTCTGTCATAGGCTTAGCAACCTTAGAGAAATTCTCAATGAACCTTCTGTAGTAACCTGCTAAGCCAAGGAAACTACGAACTTCTTTCACGGACTTGGGAGATTCCCATTCAGTCACAGCTGAAACTTTAGCAGGATCAACTGCTACACCATCCGTTGTCATAACATGTCCTAGAAAACCAACTTCATCCAACCAGAACTCACACTTGCTGAATTTGGCATAAAGTTTATGCTCCCGTAACTTCTCAAGTATCAAACGCAAATGTCCTTCATGCTCTTCTTTGCTCTTGGAGTAGACTAAGATGTCGTCGTTGAAAACGACAACAAACTTGTCAAGGAATTCCATGAACACCTTGTTCATCATATTCATGAAGTATGCTGGAGCATTGGTCAAACCAAAAGGCATTACGGTATACTCGTACAATCCATTCCTTGTAGTGAACGTTGTCTTAGGTATGTCTTGTTCTCTTATCCTGAGTTGAAAATAGCCTGACCGGAGATCAATCTTTGAGAACACACAAGCTCCTTCTAGCTGATCAAACAATTCATTGATTCTAGGCAAAGGGTATTTGTTCTTGATAGTTACCTCGTTGAGTGAACGGTAATCTATGCATAACCTTTGACTTCTATATTTCTTCTCCACGAACAAAACTGGGGCTCCCCAAGATGAAGAACTTGGTTGAATAAATCCTTTCTGCAACTGTTCTCCAAGTTGTTTCTTGAGTTCTTTCAGTTCATCAACTGACATCTTATATGGTCTCTTTGCTATTGGTCCAGATCCTGGTACCAAATCTATAAGAAATTCCACATCTCTATCTGGTGGCATTCCCGGCAATTCTTCCGGAAACACATCCGGATACTCACTCACAATTGGCACACTGTCCATGCTAACCCCCTTAAGATAATTTAGCTTACTTCCTTTAGATTCAAAGTTGGACTTGAATTTACTCCGTTTTCTTTCCGGGGTTGTGAGTGCAACAGTGCGATTAGCACAATCTAGTACTCCTTCATACTTAGCCATCCAATCGATTCCCAATATTACGTCCAGTCCTTGGGAATCTAGGATTATCAGACTCACTGGAAATTTATGCTTTCCAAATTCTATTACTAGATCCCGGCATCCAAGACTTACTATCATATCTCCTCTAGGAGAACTAACTTTTATTGGACACCCAATGTTTTCAGTTGGAAACCCATTTCTATCAACAAATGCTTTTGATATGAATGAATGCGATGCTCCAGTATCAAAAAGAACAAATGCTGGAATAGAATTGAGTCTGAACTTACCAGCAACAGCATCAGGCTCCTCATAGACCTCCTCCACATTGATGTGGTTTACTTGTCCCTTCTGAAAAGGGTTGAGCTTGTTGGGTCCTTCAACTTTCTTTTCTGGGCAGTCATTTGCATAATGCCCCATCTTCTTGCATTTGAAGCATTCAACCTGACTAATGTCTCTCTTAACAGGCTGGCTTGCACTTCCACTTCCATTACCACTGTGGTGACTCTTATATCCACCCTTGTGGTTCTTGTATTTGTCATTGTCATGACTGCGGTGATGCTTGTTGTCATGACGGTTGTGGTTGTGGTGCTTGTTGAATTTCCCATGCTTGTGGGATCCTGAGCTTCCGTTGTCATCATAATGAGATCGTTTGTGAGACGATCCCGAGCTGTGATTGTCGGAGTGCTTTCTCTTTCTACTCTCAACTTGCTTCATTTTGTTCTCCAAAATAGCAGCCTTGTCACAGAGCGACTGATAAGTGGGAACATATGCCATAGCCAACTGCATATTCAGCTCATCCTTCAAGCCTTCAAGAAATTTTTCTTTCCTCTTAGCATCGGTGTCAACTTCATCTGGTGCATATCGCGCCAGATTGTTGAACTCTTCAATATATTCAGCCACGCTGCGGTGGCGCTGCTTCAGATTATGGAACTCTTTCTTTTTCAGACTCATCACTCCAGATGAGATATGAGCAGTGCGAAAGCCATCCTCAAAGATAGCGCATGTCACTTCATCAATGGGAGTGGTGATCTAGAAGTTATCCCACCAAGTGGCGGCTGGTCCTTCCAGCAGATGTTCTGCAAATCTGACCTTTTCAGCATCCGTACAGCCCACGGTTACCAAGTCCTTGTTCACTGAGCGTAGCCAATCATTGGCCACCATGGGATCAGTCGTCCCTGAGAACTTTGCTGGCCTCAATCTCAAGAACCTGGTAAGCATATCAAAGCCCGGTGGGTTGTTGTTGTTATTGTTGTTGTTATTGTTGTTGTTTTGGTTCTGGATGAACGTCGTCATCATCTGCATTAGCTGAGTTTGAGCGGTCATCATTTGTTGCATTTCTGGAGTGATGTTGTTGTTGTTGTTGTTGGGGTTGGGGTTTGCACGACGGGGAGGCATCTGTGGTTTGTTCAAATAGAGATAAGAATGAGATACCCATAGATGCTTTCATGCACATTACATCACATAAGCAAACACAAAGCATGCAACATAAAGATAAAGGTTCAACAACAAGATAACAAGTTCACAAAGTAAAACACACAAGTAGCAAGCCATCCACATGTCGGATGGTCAAATAACAAGTACGATAATAAATGATAAATGAGCAGTCAAGTCTACTCCTCGGCATCAGTCTCCTCCTCGACAAAGGTAAGACCTGCGTTCTCCATCGCGGTCTTGTATTCCTCGACACTAGTGGTCAAGGTCTCTATCTTGGCCTTGAGAGACCTCTTCTAGGAACGAAGCCTCTCAATCACTGGCGTCACTGCTCGAGCTCAAGTCCTTGACCCAGTTCTTCACCATGTCCCGGATCTTCTTGTTCCTATCCTGGACACGCTTCTCTTGACTCTTGAACTTCCTGTCCTGGGTCTCGAACTTCGCCTCCATTTCCTTGACTATCTCATCTTGCTCCACGAAGAGCTTGTCCTTCTCGCGAAGCTGCACCTGGAGCTCGTCATTGTTGAGAATGACATTGGTCCTGTCAGTGTCCACGTGCCTAATGAGAGACTCTAAGTCCTAGAGGTACAGGCGTATCAGCTCTGTTGCGTCCCTCGAATCATCCTCGAAGTCGATGTACTCTCCATCCTCATCACGTCTTCCGAAGACGTGGAAGTGGGTACCTCTAACCTGTCGGGAGTGTCTCCCTAGCAGACGTCCTATCAGATCCTGCATAACTACCTCAAGGCCTCTCTCCCTGTCATCGTGCATGAGCTTGAAGACAATAGCCTCCGTGGTAGGCTCAGTCTGTCGTCCGGGCTGGTTGACCTTGAAGCCCCAGAGGTCCTTCCTCTCAAACTTGGTGAGGGGATGCACCATGATGGTGGGAAGAGGGAGATTGAGCAAAGTAGTAAGCTCAACGATACGAGGACCAAAGCGGGTAACCTGGAACTCCTCAACAGTGCGGATGGTAATAGGCATCTATTTATAAGATAGAAAAGTTAGAACAACACAAATCAAGATAAAACAAAAGACAAAACATCACATACATATCCTTGGGAAGCAAAACACACAAGTCATGCATACATGAAACCATTACAGCAACCAAGGTTCAATCTTATTTTGAAGCAACATTTTGGGAAAATAAGGTGATAGGTGGTGGTCCAACTAACGAAGCACGTTTACAATCCTATCTCACTAGATCTGTTGGCTAACACAATGTTTCTAGAAGCAATCAGCCTATCTTGCTCACATGATTCCATCACTAAGTCTATAATGTCTCCTCTTAAGGTTTGGTTGGTAGCTTCCAACTCTTGGGTATGTTCCTTCTATTTCCTTAGATCATTTTGGAGGTTGAGCATTCTGCACTTGACTCTATCACCAAGTTCTTTGATGGTCTTCCAAGCTGCATCCTTTGCTGATTCAAAGAATGTAGTGTGCACCACTGAATTAGTGAACATGTAGAATCCTTTTTCCTGGTGGTTGTCTTCCTTGTTTTTATACAAGTGAATTTGCACCCACCAGTATTCCACTCCTTCATCCATCACAGGAAAACCTTTGTACACAGCTTCACCTTGTATCTCTAATGCAACCATGAGGTACTTGAGAGCCTTGGGGAATTCTGTCTCACACTCCAAAGTCATTGTCATGAGTGGTCCCTTCCTTACGGCCTCGTTGATGGAGTTCATCTACAAGTAGAGTTCAGAAAGAAAATTAGAAAATTTTACGAGAAGATTAGACAAGTGTAGAAGTTGAAAAAAAATTCCTTAGTGGTTTCCAATCCTAGGGTCATAATCCTACAGGCAACACAGTGTTCTGATACCATCTGTAAGATCCCTCCTTTATAAAGGAAAAGGATCCCTGTGATTGCAATGCTAGTCCCTGGATCATTGCTAGCATCCACAGTTTAAGATGAAGTACACAGATACAAAGGTCATTTATTACATCCATTCCAGAGATAAACATAGTCTTTACAACTCAAAGGCCACAGGCCTATTACAAGAGTTTGAATAAGTAAATAAATATAAGTCTTCGCCTTCATGTGCCACAGGCAAACATGTTGAGTGTAGACTCATGACACCTAATCCTCATCAGACTAACCTTCAACATCACAAGTTACAACCACAGTGGGTCAATACTTTGGAATAGTATTGGCAAGTGATAACTTAGTATATTTTAAGTGGACTAGATACTATATGCAAATTTGGCTAAGTGTAGCTTGGCTTGCTTTGCTCAAAATAGGTTTTGCCTATTAGTTGAAAACCCTAAGTTTTTCTTTGTCAAAACTTTTCCCAAGGAACCACCAATAGACATTGAGGTCCTTCACCCTTGTTCACCCACAAATTTTTACTTAGAAATTGGGATGAGGAGATTCTTTATAGCTTCCATGTCTTGATGCTCAAGTTGTCCATTGCCATGGACTTGGCTAAGTACTTAGATTTTTCCATCTGCAGAGGTTGTGCACTTTCCCCACCAGACTTGGTTTCACCAAGACATGACCTTTCAGAAGCCTTCCCTTAGACCAAATGGACGCGCTCCAACCTATCATTCCCACTACCACCAACTGCCCAAATGGCTAAGTTCTAGCAACCTATATGGTCCAGGCAGAGCCCATATTGCCAAGTGGCTGCACTAGAAGCTTCTTAACACTTGGCCTCTAAAATCTCTTTGTTCCTGGGTGGCTTACCACAAGTGAGATACAGAAGGTAAACCATAGCCATGGGCCTTGTGTAACCACTCAACCAAAACCACCAATCAAGTCCCTTTCCACCCAGGTGATTCATTGACTTAGTTGTTTTATTAAGCAAAACAAGTCCAAAGACTTAGAAATATTTTCATCATAGCATGTATATTTCACCAACCCTTGTTTTATACTAGCTAGGCTAAGCATGGCATAGATAGTAACTTAACTTAGAAATTTCCTAGCAATTCTACAACTACTTAGGATTTCCCAACATGGCATATAGGCAAAATAATAACATGCAAGCCTTAGCAAAATATTTCTAATGCTTAGTATAAAATATAGGGATAGAATTATTCATGAATTACCACATGCCTTGGTAGTTGGGAGAGTAGCACTCTTCACAATCACAATCACTAGCACCAAAGTCTACACAAAGAATGGTAGCAACAAATTACACACAAAACATATACAAACAAACAAAAAAAATATTCATGCATGCAAAATGCTAAGTGATGATTTTTAAAACTCAACCAAGCAAGTGCATAGTACTGAATCCTAAACAAGTCAAAAACTTGCCACACAACAATTATTTAAACCCTAAATTAATTCCTAAACAATTCATATGCTCAAATAAGCCCTACACATGTTTCTGCAAATAAAACCATTTTAACAGAGGCAAAACATTAAACACATTGCATATTTAGAAAGGGCTTGTTCTCCTGATTCCAACGGTATAAAATTTGTCAAATTCTAACGTGGGGATCAAAAGTTATAGATAAATCAAATTCAAACAATAATCTGATTCAAATTCTGTTTTTAAACCTAACTCACTGCCACGCGTCTTAATCTTACTGGCCAATACCGCTTCGCGTCGGATCGAGCTTCCGCGCCGTAGGATCAACTTATATCCAACGCTCCAGATCTAAAGAAAACGATTCGTCCTCGTTCTAATCTAATCCCTACGATGCAGATCTAACAGCTGCCATTGCTCTGACCAAAGTCGAAAGGCGGCGGCGGCGCGATCGGGCGGCGCCTCCAAGTGGCGGAGCTGGTGTTCTAGGTCGCGCGGGAGAGGGAGAAGGGGTTTACCAGAATCGCCGGGAGCTGCTGATGCTCAAGGTGGTGATGGTTCGACAAGGGGCGCTCTACAGTGGTCGAGGGAGCTCGTCGGAGTCGTGCACGGCGTCAGGTGGTTGCTGTCGAAGTCATTGCCCAGGTTCCGCGTCGCCCTAGCATGAACCAGGTGGTTTAGGAGATGCGCAAGACAGTGGCGAACAACCTCGTATGCGAGAGAGATCAAGGGGCGTGCAGTGCTTACCGTAATCGGTCGCCGGAGTTGAGTGGCGGCTCGGTCGTTTGCAGGAACGAACGGGGACGGTGTCCTGGGTCACAAGCAGGCAAGCAAAGGGTATCAGAAGATGCACGAGGTCATGCTGGACATATTTGTTTGAATCAGAGGCACAAGGGCGACGGGGTCTTATCGGAATCGTACGCCGGAGGTCGTCGGAGCTGCGAAGTGTTTGGCGGTGTTCGTGAAGTGCGTGGAGAAAATGCGTGGAGGGAAATGGTAGCGAGGGGGAGAGGTTCTTATAGCCGGAGCTGGGCATGGAGTTACTCGTGGAATCAATGGGAATCAGCGCAAGTAGTAACGCAGTAACGGCGGCGTGAGTGCAGCAGCATCCGATATTTGGGGAAGAAGGAGTCGACGGTCCACTTGTCCAAATAAACAGAGAAGGAAGTGGGGTCCCAAGGCCGTGGACTCGTGGGTGCATCTGAGAGAGGAGGAGAGAGGGGAACTGGATCTGCTAGTTTGGGCTGATCTGCTAGCCTCTTTTCTATTTAGCTTTCTCTTTTTCTTTTTCTTTTTTTTTTTGATTTTCTTTTTTTTTGATTTCAAAAGCTTTTGAAATCAAACTTTTCCCAGGATTTTGTAGGGTGCAACATTCACACTTCAGGGCATAAAATCAAGTGGTCACTTTGTATTATGTGGCATCCCGCAAAAACCACTACTAGAAAATCGCGTTGAATTTGTGCATTGCATCGTCATCATCATGCATTGTTTGCTAAAACTATGTTTGCAAAACCCGGGCCTCCGGAATTATTTTTGTTTGTTGCTATCGGTTTGCAAATAGTGATGTTTAAACAAATAAAATTTATCTTTATTTTATTTGGCGATTCGACGGGCCGATAACGACCACCCCTGTTTATTTTAAAACGGTCCACCCCAACCTGCCTACCCCATCTAATCCTAAACCCACCTAATATTCTACCCAACCCACCCTGGCCACCTCACCCCAACCTATAGGCTTGTGCCACCTCCCTACCCTTCCCTCCAATCAAGTGTGCCACCTCACCCCTCTTTTCCTCTCCTCGAACCAACCTCCCTCTCCCTTGGCACACAGTCCCACGCCTCTCCACTGGTCCCACCCCCCCAAGCCCACGTCTCCCACGCCTCGTCTTCTTCCTCAACCTCTCTCCTCTCCCTTCTCCTCTCCGTCCGACCTCCTCCTTCTTCTCCTTTCTCTCCGCACTTTCTCACTCCCGCTACTCTGCCTTCGCCGCCTCCCCCCGCCTCTTCCCTCTCCTCTCAACCGCCTCTCTCCTTCTCTCCCTCCTGCGACAACCCTTCCTTCCGCCCTTTCTCTCACGGAGCCCCGGCCCTGGCCTCTCCATCACAGCTGCTGCTGCCTCCTGGCCCCGCAGCCCATGCCCCACGCCGGCCATCCCGCCTCTCCTCCTCCCTCTGGCCCACCCGCCTCACCTCCTGGGCTCCGCCCGCCAACCGCCTCTGCCTGCCATCGCCTCCAACCGGCTCGCCCGCCTCCCGGGCTGCTGCCTGTGCTCGCCATGACCCTGTGCACGAGCCTGTCGCCAACCTCGCTGGCCTCCGGCTCGCTGGCCGCCCGCCTACCTCCCAGCGCCGCCCCAGGACTGTTCCCTTTCCGCGAGCCTCGAGCTATCGATGGTATGTGTGGTGATGGTCACTGGTGTTGATGTCAGCTGCGCCGAGTACGACAAGGTCGCCAAGACCTCGGCGGAGACCCTGCATGCACCGACGTAGAAGAGGGAACCGAAGACCCCGATCTCAAGGATCCGAAGCGCCAAGGTCATCGACAAGATCGTCGACCCGACACCTCAAGTACCACCACCCAGGATCCGATGGTCCGAGAACTCCGCCCGGACACCAAGTTCTTCACCCCGAAGCCGACCCCGGCGCCCGGAGCCGAGAACCCCGACAAGAATCACGCCAGGGATACGCCGAGATCGCCGACGCAGAGACGCCGAGTACTTCATCCCGGACACCGAGAACCCCGTGGCGGCAAGTGCTCGACCAACGCCATGATCGTCGACATGACCCGAAGACCGCGAATGTGACAAGAACGTCAGCGATCAGGACGAGTCTGATGCGCCCCAACGCCGACCCAAGTTCTGCTCCCCGGACATCGAGACCCCGATGCGACAAGATCTGCCCCGATACCGACCCGAACCGGAACCCAAGATCGTGAACCTCTAATGTGTGAACCCTCTTCCGCAAACCCTACTTTATAATTGAGATACAACTTGTCGCATAATAATTGTTCATGCATGCATCTTATCATGTGGTTTGGGGGCCTTATGCCGATTCACCTAATAACTAAATATGGGGCCCATATGCGGGCAAATCTAGTCTCATATCGGCCTCATTTAAACTTGTGTAGCGAACCGGTATCTTATCTTGCCTTGTTTAAACAACATTTAAATTGCGGGGTAGCTAAACAACTTGAACCATCTAACTAATTGTCGGGACCCCGGTTCCGCTTAATCTTGACCTAATTGCATCGCATCTTGCCATGCCATACATCATGCATGCATCATGCCGATCTTCTGCCGTGTATTAAATATTGCAACCGGTGTTTCTTCTAGTGATTTGCTTCTTCATGATAAGGCCGTTGAGTTGATGTGAGCTTCGTTCGATCTTCTATCGAACCTTCGACAATGTTTTCAAAGCAGCATCTCCCCCTTCTACCTATCTTACTTTGCTAGTATTTACTTCCCTCCTGTTGATCTTTGCTATCTGTGTTGCGATGCTCTAGATTTCGTACCCGTGATATCCCTTGCAGCCATTTATAGCCTTGGACACATCCTATTACCTGTTGTTTGGTAGATAGTTGGGCCCGCGTGTCGTAGTCGCTTGCTCTAGTGTTTTGTGTGACGTCAAGAACCACCCTTGTTGGAGAATTGCCGCATGTTGACGTTGGAGATGATCATGGCATACTTATTGTTTCACTTTAAATTCTGTTTAACAACTAAAATTGAATTAAGCAGAGGCATCGGTGGGTGATAGGTAAGATTTGGTTTTCCGAACGCCCACTTGTGTCCCGTAGGACCCGAGTTCTTGACACTGTTCCGAGATCGAGCGCTAACCACGTGGGGAGATATGGGCCCCATTGATAATTTGATTTCAAAGTATTGTCTTGGGGGCCACAAACTAGTTTGGGGCTTTATTACTATCTGCATTTATGCCATGCTTTACCGCTTTATTTACGATTGCGAGGTAATGCTTTGCATCGCTTTAAGCGGGATGTTTTCGCAGTATCGACGTCCCGATTGGGGATCTGCTGCGTTCTGACCATCGACGCAAACCCCGAGTCCGTCTCGGAGACCGGCCGACTTCATTGCGGGTGTACTTAGTGGGGTGGCCCCCCAGTGCTTGCTTTGGGTCTGGGAACGTCGTGACCTAGGCCCCGCCGACATACCGATGGGTGTATGTTAACTGATCTGGCAAAAAGGGTCGAAGTGCGTGGATACTGGTGCACCCTGCGGTTTAATCTTTTCGAAGCCGTGTCCGGTTATGGACGACTTGGAGCACGATTCTGATCATAGACAACTATAACTAAAGTTTACTGTTTTAAATTGACTTGTTTCCGATATGATTAGTAATCAGCTTCACTACAACAGAATGGCTAAGTAAAAGTATCAACAATTGCTGGGTTTTGGGGTTATCTCATGATAATTGTATCTGACTAGTAAGTTCTGCCACCTTAACGGAATGGTTAACTAAAAGTGCCCACTGCTTACTTTATCAGGACGATTATCTAAACCTGACTAGTAAAGTGCCACAACTATAACTGAATAACTAAAACTGCCAACTGTGTGCGTTCCTCGGTTGACTTCCTCGTTTGGTCTCGAGGGGGAAACGCCAGGATGGGTTTGTTTGGTGGTAGCTTCAGGTTGGATCCGGATAGGTCATTCTCACCCTCCTCTGATAACCGCCAGTTGTATCGAGTCTCTATAGGTTGTTTAGTGCATTGCTGCTTGCCGCTTGATCCACCATACCTATGTAGGCGAGGACCGCCAATTCTAGCCTCGCTGCAATCGGCCTCGATCTTGACGCTCCTTCTTTTTCCTTTGCCCTTCGGCACCCCTTTTGTTTAAGCAGGTTTTGAGATCGACGTTAGCGTGGTTACCCTTCCGGCTTGGCAGGGTTATGGACGCCATTGGTTATTCTTCAGGGCTCTTAGCCCCATTTGCTTCTTGTCCGTAGTCGGACGCTCTACCATTTTCAAGGTGATTTGGATCTTGTATCTTATATCTGTATTCTTGACTCTTTGAGTCGCAGTTGTATATATCTGTTCTGTGGGTCCCATCGAGGACTGTTGTGTAATGTTATTACTTTGTTTTTCCACCCGCACGAAAGTGCCTGGTGGGCACCTTCGAATCGTTTCTATGCGGGTTTGGCGAATTTCGCTAAAACTTGCATAGGGCCGATTCTGAGGGTGTTACAGAGTGGTATCAGAGCTCAGCAGTTACGATACCCCACAAGTCCAGCCTGTAGGATAACCTAGCTAACGGCCGAAGTAGAGTGTCAAAACTATTTCTAAAAATCGGTTGGATAGCTCTGATTAGGTCTGATTTTACTCCTTACCCCTCTGCTATTCCCCTCTTATCTCTACGCGTTTTGAATCCGCTCTCATCTCTTTCTTCGAGTCCAGGAATTCTCGTGGTTGGGTTTCCGTCGTACCTTCAGGGTTTCGCTTCCCCTTTTGATAACGGTGCTGCTACATCCGGTCTTCATGCTATCCGAGGAATCTGTCTACGGTGTTACCATCCTGTATTCCTTGTTTGTTCCTTCCGGTGTTTTTCCGACGCGACGACATCCTCTATGCCAGATCCGATGCAGGGTCTGCATCACTCCTTTGTTTCCGAACCTCGCCTGTCGAGATCTTCAGTCTGAATCCTGTGAGTTGGTTGCATGATCTGTCTATTCGTGTACATAGTAATGCTTTGAGTGCGGGATGGAGTCGCGACCATACCACTACTCTTATCATTCGCTTATGTACATTGAATGGGGGATCGATGCAATTTTACTCCTTCCATGGAAGTTAGAGGTGACCTTACCTTTAACCTCGCCCGTTGTTTATCCGGAGTGTTCTCTTGAAGAACAGGGACAACGACCTCTTGTTAGTGGTGTCGCGAAGATCTACATGATGCGAGAATACGGAGAACGCCGACCTTCCTCCGGTACCATGAGGCGGATCTCGAGGGCGAGATCCTTTGTTAGTGGTGTCGAATTGTGGCATCCCGCAAAAACCACTACTAGAAAATCGCGTTGAATTTGTGCATTGCATCGTCATCATCATGCATTGTTTGCTAAAACTATGTTTGCAAAACCCGTGTTGTTTTCTAAACGCCCCTCTTTATTCTCAAACGCCAAACCCCGGGCCTCCGGAATTATTTTTGTTTGTTGCTATCGGTTTGCAAATAGTGATGTTTAAACAAATAAAATTTATCTTTATTTTTGCGGGGCAGTCGAACGGGCCGATTGACCCGAACGACCACCCCTGTTTATTTTAAAACGGTCCACCCCAACCTGCCTACCCCATCTAATCCTAAACCCACCTAATATTCTACCCAACCCACCCTGGCCACCTCACCCCAACCTATAGGCTTGTGCCACCTCAGCTACCCCTCTTCCCCCTCCAATCAAGTTGCCACCTCACCCCTCTCCTTTTCCTCTCCCCCTCCTGAACCAACCTCCCTCTCCCCTGTGGCCCCACAAAGTGCCCACGCCTCCACCCGCCAGCCCACCCCTCACGCCACGCCCGACTGTAACCGCCTGCCCGACAAGTCCCGCCTGTCCCACGCCTGGTCCCACCCCGCACACGCCCACGCGACCCTCCCACGCGTCTTCCCCCGCCCTCGTCTTCTTCCCCGCAACCTCTCTCCTCTCTCCCTTCTCCTCTCCGGCGACCTCCCCTCCTTCTCCTTTCTCTCTCCCGCTCGCACTCGCGCCACCACCAACCACCCCAGAGCTACCACTGCAGCCCCTGGCCCGCCTCGACCCCCTCCTCTCCCCTACCTCTCTGCTTCCTCTCCCCACCCCGCATGCGACCAACCCTCCTCCTCCTCTCCCTGGAGCTGCCCACCTCGCCTCCGCCGCCCGCCACAAGACGCCCGCCAACCGCCCTTCTTCCCTGCCCCGTCTCCGGCCATCCACGCCGTGCCTCCCTCCGCCGCCGTGCCTCACCCGCCTCCCGGAGCGGCCTCGGCAGCCAGCCTTGGCTGCATGCCCACGCCGTGCCCTGGCCCCCAGCCGCCGTGCCTCTCTCCCTCCGCCGCAACCCCTCGCCCACCAGGCCGCCTCCAACCCGCCATGCGGCCGCGCCGAGCTCGCCGCCAGAGCTCGCCGACCGCCGTCTTCGCTTCGCCGCTCAGGCCGCCGCAGCGCCCTTCCAGTGCTGCGCTGCCGTCGCCGCTGCCGCCCTGCGACCCTGTGCACGAGCCGTCGCCAACCTCGCTGCCGTCGTGGCCTCCGCCGCCGCCCTCGCTGCCTACCTCCCGCAGCGCCGCCCCGTGACCTGTTCCCTTCCATGAGCCTGGAGCTATCGATGGTATGTGTGGTGATGGTCACCTGGTGTTGATGCTGCTGCGGCTCGAGTACGACAAGGTCGTCAAGACCCTCGAAGCGGAGACCCCCGTACCGGTACCGACGTAGAAGAGGGAACCGAAGACCCCGATCTCAAGGATCCGAAGCGCCAAGGTCATCGACAAGATCGTCGACCCGACACCTCAAGTACCACCACCCAGGATCCGATGGTCCGAGAACTCCGCCCGGACACCAAGTTCTTCACCCCGAAGCCGACCCCGGCGCCCGGAGCCGAGAACCCCGACAAGAATCACGCCAGGGATACGCCGAGATCGCCGACGCAGAGACGCCGAGTACTTCATCCCGGACACCGAGAACCCCGTGGCGGCAAGTGCCTCGACCCGAACGCCATGATCGTCGACATGACCCGAAGACCGCGAATGTGACAAGAACGTCAGCGATCAGGACGAGTCCGATGCGCCCCAACGCCGACCCAAGTTCTGCTCCCCGGACATCGAGACCCCGATGCGACAAGATCTGCCCCGATACCGACCCCGAACCCCGGAACCCAAGATCGTCGAACCCCCTCTAATGTGTGAACCCTCTTCCGCAAACCCTACTTTATAATTGAGATACAACTTGTCGCATAATAATTGTTCATGCATGCATCTTATCATGTGGTTTGGGGGCCTTATGCCGATTCACCTAATAACTAAATATGGGGCCCATATGCGGGCAAATCTAGTCTCATATCGGCCTCATTTAAACTTGTGTAGCGAACCGGTATCTTATCTTGCCTTGTTTAAACAACATTTAAATTGCGGGGTAGCTAAACAACTTGAACCATCTAACTAATTGTCGGGACCCCGGTTCCGCTTAATCTTGACCTAATTGCATCGCATCTTGCCATGCCATACATCATGCATGCATCATGCCGATCTTCTGCCGTGTATTAAATATTGCAACCGGTGTTTCTTCTAGTGATTTGCTTCTTCGCGGATAAGGCCGTTGAGTTGATGTGAGCTTCGTTCCGATCTTCGGTCGAACCCTTCGACAATGTTTTCAGGCGAGCATCTCCCCCTTCTACCTATCTTACTTTGCTAGTATTTACTTCCCTCCTGTTGATCTTTGCTATCTGTGTTGCGATGCTCTAGATTTCGTACCCGTGATATCCCTTGCAGCCATTTATAGCCTTGGACACATCCTATTACCTGTTGTTTGGTAGATAGTTGGGCCCGCGTGTCGTAGTCGCTTGCTCTAGTGTTTTGTGTGACGTCAAGAACCACCCTTGTTGGAGAATTGCCGCATGTTGACGTTGGAGATGATCATGGCATACTTATTGTTTCACTTTAAATTCTGTTTAACAACTAAAATTGAATTAAGCAGAGGCATCGGTGGGTGATAGGTAAGATTTGGTTTTCCGAACGCCCACTTGTGTCCCGTAGGACCCGAGTTCTTGACACCTGTTCCGAGATCGAGCGCGCTAACCACAGGTGGGGAGATATGGGCCCCCCATTGATAATTACCTGATTTCAAAGTATTGTACTGGGGGCCACAAACTAGTTTGGGGCTTTATTACTATCCTGTACTTATGCCATGCTTTACCGCTTTATTTACGATTGTGCGAGGTACCTTTGCTTTATCGCTTTTGAAGCGGGATGTTTTGCGTATCGACAGGTCCCGATTGGGGATCTGTCGTTCTGACCATCGACGCAAACCGAGTCCGTCTCGAGACCGCCGACTTCGCTATGGTGTACTTAGGGGTGGCCCCGGTGCTTGCTTTGGTGGGAACGCTGTGACCTAGGCCCCCGACATACCGATGGGTGTATGTTAACGATCCGCAAAAGGGTCAAGTGCTGTGGATACTTTGGTGCACCTGCAGGTTTAATCTTTTCGAGAAGCCGTGTCCATGTTATGGGACGACTTGGAGCACGATGTTCGATCATAGACAACTATAACTAAAGTTTACTTGTTTTAAATTGACTTGTTTCCGATATGATTAGTAATCGCTTCACTACAAATGTAATGGCTAAGTAAAAGTATCAACAATTGCTGGGTTTTGGGGTTATCTCATGATAATTGTATCGACTAGTAAGTTACGCCACCTTAACGGAATGGTTAACTAAAAGTGCCCATCGCTTACTTTATCGTGACGATTATCTAAACTCGACTAGTAAAGTGCCACAACTATAACTGAATAACTAAAAGCGCCAAACCGTATGCGTTCCTCGGTTGACTTCCTCGTTTGGTCTCGAGGGGAAACGCCAGATGGGTTTGTTTGGTGGTAGCTTCGTTGGATCCGGATAGGTCATTCTCACCTCCTCGATAACCGCCAGATTGTATCGAGTCTCTATAGGTTGTTTAGTGCATTGCTGCCACGCCGCCGATCCACCATACCTATGTAGGCGAGGACCGCCAATTCTAGCCTCGCTGCATCGGCCTCGTGATCGACGCTCCTTCTTTTCCTTTGCCCTTTGTCGGCACCCTTTTGTTTAAGCGGTTTTGAGATCGACGTTAGCGTGGTTACCCTTCCGCTTGGCACAAGGGGTTATGGACGCCATTGGTTATTCTTCAGGGCTCTTAGCCCCATTTGCTTCTTGTCCGTAGTCGGACGCTCTACCATTTTCAAGGTGATTTGGATCTTGTATCTTATATCTGTATTCTTGACTCTTTGAGTCGCAGTTGTATATATCTGTTCTGTGGGTCCCATCGAGGACTGTTGTGTAATGTTATTACTTTGTTTTTCCACCCGCACGAAAGTGCCTGGTGGGCACCTTCGAATCGTTTCTATGCGGGTTTGGCGAATTTCGCTAAAACTTGCATAGGGCCGATTCTGAGGGTGTTACATATTAGCTTGGTCCTTTTGTTCAAACAAGATAAGCAGTGCTATAGCACATCATTTGAATAAGTTTTGGAAATGGTTTCTGTTTCAAATTTGTTTTGTAAAATTTCACCAAACTTCAATAATCAAACACAATAACAAGAGAGTAAGGAAGACTTGGTTTAAAACATTTAACTCTTCAATTGAGAGTGGCTTTAGACTAAAAGCTGTTCACATAAAATAATGAGCTCATATGCTCCTGTTTTGAAGTGTTTTGTTTGAAATGAAAAACATATGATCATGGATGAATGGATGATATGCATAAGTTTGAAATGTGATTTTAGGGATGTTACAGTTACCTATTCATTGGCATTCATCACAGGATAAGATAAACTTCCTTGTATCTTTAAAAAGAGTAGGCCAATAAAATACAGATTGTAAAACCTTCTGTGCAGTCCTATCCCCAGCATGATGTCCTCCATAAGCACTACCATGACATTTTCTCAATATCTCTTGTTGTTCAAATTATGGAAAACGTATTCTTAATGCCATATACTCCTTCCTTATATAGGTGTGGGTCATCCCAAAAGTAATGCCTTAGATCATAGAAGAATTTCCTTCTTTGCTGGGTTGTAAAGGTTGGAGGCAAATACTTGGAAACAATAAAGTTAGCATAATCAGCATACCAAGGGTTCTCATGTGGACTTACCCTTATTGCATCTAACTGCTCATTTGGAAAATTATCATTAACAGGTAAAGGGTCAAAAGAAATGTTTTCCAAATGAGATACATTATCAGCAACAGGATTATCAGCACCTTTCCTATCCACAATATGCAGATCAAACTCTTGCAAAAGCAACACCCACCTTATAAGCCTAGGCTTAGCGTCCTTCTTTGTCATAAGGTACTTAATAGCTGCATGGTTAGTATGAATAGTAACCTTAGAATCAACAATATAAGGTCTAAACTTATCACAAGCAAAGATTACAGCTAAGAACTCCTTTTCAGTATTAGCATAATTCTTTTGAGCAGCATCAAGAGGCTTGCTAGCATAATGAATAACATTCAACTTTTTGTCAACACGTTGTCCAAGGAAAGCACCCACAGCAAAGTCACTAGCATTACACATGATTTCAAAAGGTAAACTCCAATCAGGTGGTTGGACTATAGGAGCAGTTGTTAAAGCTTTCTTCAAAGTTTCAAAAGCTTCCTTACAATCATCATCAAAAACAAAAGGTACGTCTTTTTGAAGAATATTAGTAAGGGGCTTTGAAATTTTGTAGAAATCTTTAATAAATCTCCTATAGAAACCAGCATGACCAAGGATACTACGAATACCTTTGATATCCCTAGGACAAGGAATCTTCTCAATTGCTTCAATTTTGGCTTTGTCAACTTCAATACCTCTTTCAGAGATCTTATATCTAAGAACAATTCCTTCATTAACCATGAAATCACATTTCTCCCAGTTAAGAACAAGGTTTGTTTCTTCACATCTCTGCAAAACTTTATCAAGGTTGTGCAAACAGTTATCAAAATAAGTTCCATAGACGGAAAATCGTCCATGAAAACCTCCATAATTTCTTCACAAAAACCATGAAAGATAGCAGACATACATCTCTGAAAGGTAGTAGGAGCATTACATAAACCAAAAGGCATATGCATATAAGCATAAGTACCATAGGGACAAGTGAAAGTGGTTTTCTCCTGGTCCTGTGCTTTCACAGCAATTTGAGAAAACCCAGAATAACCATCAAGAAAGCAAAAGTGAGTCTTTTTGGACAGCCTCTCAAGCATTTGATCAATAAAGGGCAAAGGATAATGATCTTTCTTAGTAACTTTATTAATCTTTCTAAAATCAATGCACATTCTATACCCAACTACTACTCTCTGGGGTATAAGCTCATTATCCTCATTAGGCACAACAGTAATTCCTCCTTTCTTGGGAACACAATGAAATGGGCTAACCCATTGACTATCAGCAATAGGATAAATAATACCACCATCAAGGAGTTTTAATACCTCATTTCTTACCACTTCCTTCATTTTAGGATTTAAATGGCGCTGGTGCTCAACAACTGGTTTTGCATCAGGCTCAATATTAATAGCATGCTGACATATAGTGGGAGAAATTCCTTTTAAATCGTCAAGATGAAGGGAATATGCCCGAGAGGCAATAATAAAGTGGTTATTATCGTATTCCTTATTTATGATAAATGTTTATTTTACATGCTATAATTGTTTTAATACGGAAACATTAATACATGTGTGTTTAATAAACAAAAGGAAGTTCCTAGTTATGCCTCTCTTATAAACTAGCTCGTTGATTAACAAGATGATCAAAGGTTTCCTGATCATGGACATTGGATGTTGTTAATAACGAGGTCACAACATTGTTGGAATGATGTGATGAACATTCATCCGAAGTATAGCATTACGATCAAGGTCATTGTGTTTATATTGCTATAACATCATACAAAGTAATCTTAGTCCTTAGACCATGAGATCATGTCAATCACTAACACCGGAAGAGTATCTTGATAACATCAAACGTCACACTGTAACAGGGTGATTATAAAGATGGGTTCAGTGCTACAAAGGTGTTATGTTGAGGCTCATGGATCAAGAGTGGAATTTGTCCATCCTGATGACGGATAGATATACTCTGGGCCCTCTTGGTGATATCACATTGATTAGCTTGCAAGCAAGTGATTTGATCACTAGAATGTTGTATCACGGGAACGAGAAAAGAGTACATGTCGGTAATGAGATCAAACAAGGTATGGAGATACTGATGATCGAATCTCGGACATGTAATATATCACGAGTCAAAGGGATTGAGTTACATGCGTATAAGGTTCACACGATCACAGAAGTCATCGTTGAATATGTGGGAGTCAGTACGGATCTCCAGGTCCCGCTGCTGATTATTGATCGGAGAGGGGTCTCGATCATTTCTACATTATTTGGAACTGTAATGTGACACACTTAAGGGATACCGACACCATTTGGAGCAAATAATATGCCAGAGAAAGAAAAATGAAAGCGTAGGAATTTATTTCACTAGACACCGAAACTGTTTCGGTTGAAATTGCTGAAACTGGTTCTGCATGTGAAATTGAATACTAGCAAGGGGTTTTATGTGAATGTTTGTTAATTAAAGTAATTAACAAAATTCTGAATAAATAAATAAAAGAGTTTATAAAATTTAATGAGAGATTACATTAAATTTGGTGGAAATTTAATGGAGGTAAGTGGAATTTTGAGTGGGTGGCTATTTATGTGAGTGGGAGCTCCACCCACATGAATGTGGAAGAGGTGGGGGAACCTCCATGGCTTCCACGCCATGGGAGGGGTATGCCCCCCTTCTCCCTATAAAAGGAACCACACTCCCTCCTCTCATCTCACACCTCCTCGCGAAGGATATCTCTCCCCCTTTAGAATTTCCCCATGGTCTCGGATCAGCGAGATACATGTTCCCGGTGGCTTTTTGTGGAAGGATATGTTGCTTCCGCTGCTTCGCTGGAGAGAGGGCGCGGAGGTTGTCGAGGTACCCGTACGTGTGTGCGATCACGGATGCACCACTGTTTTGCGGTGCTGGACTTGATGGTGCTGGACCGGCTGGACCAGATGGACTTCATCACGATCTTGAGATCGGCAAGCGTTCGACTACATCATCCATGAGTACAACCTCGTTAACGCTATACGGTCTTCGAGGGTATGTATTCTATGGATGTATATCCACCCGTTGCTTGTATCTAGTAGATAGATCTTGGTACTTAGATGTTCCCATCGTAGGAAATTTTTTGTTTTCTATGCTGCAAACCCTACACAAGAGTATAACCCATAGCTTCCTTGGTGCTTCTTCAATACCTCCAATAGCCTTTCTTCTTCCTTCCCTAAAAGTTTAGAACTAATAATAACAAGATATATCTTCTTATCATCAAGATAAACATATTTAAGATCATTAGGTAAAGGTTTTAATTCGAAAACAGGATCCCCTTTGGGTGGTAGTGTGGTACCCAAATCTTCCACAGGTAAATTATGCTTAAGCAACTCAGGCTGACGAAGGAAAACCTCATCAATCTCATCTCTTTCCTTCATAAAGGCATCACTTTCATGATCTTCCATGAATTGTTGCAAAGCATTGTTAGGAGCAAGAGAAATAGAAGACAGTTGTTCAACCTTGAAATCCTCATCAGGTAATTCATTTTCATAAGGGGTTTTGGCAAATTTAGAAAAATTAAACTCATAAGATTCTTCATCAAACTTAGTCAAAACTTTTTCCTTCCTACAATCTATGATAGCCCCACAAGTATTAAGGAAGGGTCTACCAAAGATGATATGATAGATTTTACTAGCTTCTTTACCAAGTACTAGAAAATCAGTAGGATATTTAACCTTACCACAAAGAACCTCCACAGCCCTTACAATACCAATGGGGCAAACTTGCTCTCTATTGGCAAGGTGAATAACCACATCAATGTCTTTGAGCTCACAAGGACCAATCTCATGCATAATTTCCCTGTAAAGCTCATAGGGAATAGCACTATAACTAGCATCAATATCACATAAACCATAGTAGCAATGATCACCAATTTTAACAGAGAGCACAGGAACACTAGCTTTTCTAGCCTTACTAGGATGAGAGATAATATTAGAAGCATCTTCACAGAAGACAATATACTCATCCTCTATATTCCTAGTAACAAGATCTTTCATAATAGCTACTACAGGCTCGATATCAATCAACTCACCAGAACCTACAGTTTTCTTTGCGCTTTTGCTAACCACATTAGCCAAAATAGAGTGCTCCCTTACCTTGGACGGAAAAAGTATCTTCTCAACATAAGGTTCAGGCAAAATAGGATCAACATTACAAACCTCTACACTAGCAGGAACGTGGGTAACAACGTCTTTATAAGGAGCATGGTACTTGTCCCACTCTTTCTTAGGAATCTCAATATAATAGGCAAAAGCATTAAAACATTCCGTAAGAACTTAAGGATCAAGGCCAAACTTATTGCTAATATCACGGAAGCTATTAGTTTTCATAAAAAATTTAATGCACTCATAATCATAGCTTATGTAGCACCCCCGGGTAAAACCATTACTAGAAAATCGCTGTTGTTTGAAATGGTGCATCATCATGCATATCTTGTTTGTATATTTTAATCTCAAATTATTTTGCTAAAAACCTATTTTTGTTTTCCTAAAATATCCTGGTTTTATTAAACCCGTCCTTCTTTTCTTATTTTTAAATTAAAATAAAACAATATTTTTGTCCGTTATAAGAACCCAAAAGGTTTTTTTATTTGACTAAAAATAAAGTAAGGCTAAAGGCCTGTCTAAAATTTTAGCCCAAAATTAGCCCTATCTAGTCTACTTTAAAATAGGTAAATAATCCATTCCTCTTCTAGACTCCCAATCTGAGCCAAATTCTTCAGCTCTTTCTTTTTCCTCCGCCCGCCGAGAGCTCCTCTGTTTTCCCTTGTCGAACAGTAGTAGATCAATAGAATCCTCGTACAATAATTTCTTCAAGATCTAGCAAGCTGAGCAAGACCCCAATCAATCAATTTCATCGCATCACTGTGTCCTCGTTTTCTTGGTCCTCTGCATGCAATCCTCAAGAGCTGGCTATGTACCCACACGCCATATCTCATCTTTGTTTTAATCCGCCACTTCAGTAACTCACATCACCGGGTTCCATCGCTGCAGGCAGCTCGGCCTCACTTGGCCCTTCAACCATGCGGGAAGTCGCTCAGCTCCACACCGCCACCACGCCGGCAGCAGCAGAGCGAGACGATGTGGTTGTGCACGCGTACACGGCCTTTGCCTTCTCGATTTACGTGTCGGACCAGCCGCCAACTAGCCGCACGCATGCAGTTCCTTGCCGCCTATCGGGAGCAGGGGGCCATCGAGTAGCATAGCGAGCCACTGTTCTGTCTTGGATCGGCCGCCTCTTGTGGTGCGTGTGTTCAACAGCAGCTGATCGAATCGCCCAAGCTACCGCACTGTAAGTGTTTGATGAAATTCCAGCAAGAGCTTCTGTCATGGTTTTTTTATCCAATGTCCGTGATTAATCGCTTGGCCGTCAAGTTCCACTTATTGACATCTGTGTCATCATCCATTTCAGTTTCCGAAACATCAAGATGGTGGTGGTACAAGTACTCCTAGGACGAGGCCTACTTCCATTACTTCATCTACAATCCGAAAGTCGGTCTCTTCATTCATCTAGGCAAACTAAGCCGTGAGACACCGATCATATCCTTATTTTCATAAACATGCTATCTATCTTGTATAAGTTAAATTATTCATTCTTGCATACATATCTTATTGTTTGGGGGTATTTAATTGTTTCACCTAATAATTAAATATGATGACCATATGCGGCTTATCTAGTCTTATATTGACTTCATTTAAATTTGCATAGTAAACCGGTGCTATGTTTTACCTTGTTAAAACAACATTTAAATTACGGGGTATCTAAACAACTTGAACCATCTAAGTAAATGTCGGAACACCGTTCCGTTTAATATTGACCAATCACATCACATCTTTGTCATGTCATACATCATACATGCATCATGCCCGATCTTCTTCCGTAGTATTAAATAGTGCATCGTTGTTTCTTCTAGTGCTTTGCTTCTTCACGGATTAGGCCGATGAGTTGATGCAAGTGTCGATCCGATCTTCGGATGAACCTTCAACAATGTTTTCAGACGAGCATTCTCCCCCTTTCTACCTATTTTACATTTATAGTATTTTTCCTCCGTTGATCTATTGCTATATGTGTTGCGATGCTATAGATTCTGTACCCCGTTATACTTCCCTGCAGCCCTTATATTGCCATGGACACATCCTATTACCTATTGTTTGGTAGATAGTCGGTCTTGTGAGTCGTAGTTGCTTGCGCAGGTGATGTGTCGCGCCTTCGATCTTCCACAGTTGTTGGAGTAATGTTGTATGTTTGAGATGATCATGGCTTTAATTACCGTTTAATAACTAAAATTGGAGTAGATAAATAATGCAGAGGCATAGGTGGGCAATAGATGTTATTTGGTTTTTAACCGTCCACTTGTGTCCCGTAGGACCCTGAGTACTTGATACCTGTTCTTTAAATATTCGCACTATCCGCATGTGGGACCATAAATCCCCCTAACCCTAGCTTGAGTCATATTTAATTCCTTGGGGCCACAAAGTAGTTTGGGGCTTTATTACTATCATGTACTTATGCCATGCTTTACTGCTTTATTTACGATTGCGCGTGGAGCGCCTGTGCTGTTTAGAAACAAATGTGAAATGTTTTCGCGGTATCGACAAGCTCAGTCACACTTTAGGGTTTCCAGTCGTTTACATCCATTGGCACAAACCTCTGGGTCCGTCTCGGAGCCGGCCAACTTCGTCGCGGGTAGCTTGGTGGGGTGGCCCCCTGAAATCAAATATGAATATTGCGAATGTTCTGTCGTGATGCCACGTTGGGTTTTCATTTGGTTTTTTCCGAGGTTGATCATGCGTGTGTTTCTATTTGTGCCCTCCTGCAGGGTAAACTTTCTGAAAGCCGTGTCCGCGGTTATGGACGACTTGGAGCACAATATCTCGATCATAGACAACTATAACTAAAGTAGTGCTATAAATTTGACTTTGAAATGACTAGTAATCAGGTTCAGTACAATGGAATGGCTATATAAAAGTACCAACAACTACTGGGTTTTTGAGTGCCTCATGGTATATGTATCTGACTAGTAAGTATTGCAACTACAACAGAATGGTTAACTAAAACTGCCCACTGTTTATAATATCAAGATGACTCATGCTATCTATATCTGACTAGTAATTGCCATAACTATAACGGAATGGATAAAACTGCCAACTGTGTGAGTTCCTCGGTCGAATTCCTCGTTTGGTCTCGAGGGGGAAATACCAGGATGGGTATGCTTGGTGATAGTTTTAGGTTGGATCCGAATAGGTCTTTCTTATCCCTCTCTGATAGTCGCCAGTTATATCGAGTCTCTATAGGTGTTTAGTGCTTGCTGCGCTGCCGCTTCAGTCCATCATACCTATGTAGGCGAGGACCGCTGAATTCTAGTCTCGCCGTGTACTGGCCTCAGTACTGACCGCTCTCTTTTCCTTTGCCCTTTGCCGGCACCCCTTTTGTTTTAATACCCCCTCCGTCTCGAAATAGATGTCTTAGGTTTTTTAAAGTTTGGATGAATCTATATACTAAATAATTTATACTTCCTCTTTTTATGTTTATCAATATAAGATGGTTTAGACTAATGAAGCTAATATATCTAGACGGAGCGAGTATAATTTAAATGAAACGGATTTCCTAAAAATCAACTAGACCAAGACTCAGGTGTTTCCTATCACCCGTGCTATATCATCTGCAATTGGTGATGAACAACTCTGTCAACATCCGGATTTTTAATCCTAGATGCTTGTTATGCCATACATCGCAATCTCAGGATTACCATTTTTGCGAGACATAACAGATTTGGATATCACAGTAAATCATCCATTACAAACCATACATAAGGTATTGCACAAATAAAGATCTCATGATCCAGTTCTTAATACAACTCAAGCAGCGGAATAACGTAATAATAAAGGTAGCGTAGGCGAAGCTCCATCTTCGGGGTCACAGACAATGCTGACGATGGGAGATGATCCTAGTTGTTGTAACCTTCCTGCGGTCCATCATCCTGGTACTCCTCTTCATAGTATGGCCACAGGAATAGCCAGGGACAAGCCATGAGTACTCTTTAAGTACTCGCAAACTAATACTAACAAGTTAAGGGGTTTTTTAGTAGGACACTAAGCTCTAGGGTTGTTTTGCAAAAAGCCAGATTTACCTCTACTAAGTTCCGAAGCAAAGAAAGCTAGTTGAAATTTTATAACACCTAAGTGGGAACTTGAATTTCATATCACAACTCTGTTGTGGTCAAGTCAAAGTCTCGATTCATTTCACAAGTCATTTTGAAAACATTTGACGGGGGAACAGTATGGACACTCCAACTATCCATAACCGCGGACGCGGCTATTCGAATAGCTTGACACTCTGCAGAGATTGTACACTTTCACCACAACATTTTATACATTTGTCAGGAACAAACCCTGAATTCACCATACTCAGTATGCGGATAATCAATCTAACCTTTCAATTACACGTCCTAGTGTAGGCACCTCTCCTGTGAGTTTGGCCTCCCAACCATGACCAACTGTCATCTTGGGTACTGCACAGGTGGACAATCTTCACAAGGTAGCCTCAGCTCATACCTTGGCCATGAGGGAACCCATACTAAGGTATATAAGTTTCCAGTCAAGCCCTACCCAATTTTTCAGGTATTGTGGTTGTACGGTAAAATTGGAATGGTATCGCATCCAGACAACCATCAGTTTTATAAAGGGCTAAGGCTCATGCCTCAACATTTTCATCATCAAAATCATCTGGTGTTTGGAAACACATGTCAAAATATTTCAGTAGAATGACTCATCATTCCAAGGTTTTCATAACCATTTTCACCAAGTATTCCCATCTAAAGTTGATCAAGTTTTATGCTTAGCACTAGCATCTACAAGTGGGGTTAAGTACTAAGGAGGGGTGGTAAACAAGTGGAGATTAATGAAGTTCAATCTCATGCCTTAGGATGATATCAAGATTATCTACTTAGGCCAAATTTTATGCTCTTTATGCAACCTTCAATTATCTTTCTATAATCTACAAGTCACTTAAATAAACTCTAAGAAAAGCTTTGATAAAGAAATAAGGTAGAAAGCTTGTAAGTAAAACTAGGATGGTTTATCAAGTGGTATAAGCTTGCTAGGTTGCAAGTGTTATCTTGCTCAGTTCATAGCTTGCTCATTCAACTAGTAGTATTAGGTTTTCCTTGTGCAGAGCAGTGGTTGAAGTTCTCCTCGGCTTCTTCCTCGTGGTATCCTCCTTCCTCCTTGTATCCTTGTTCGGTACTAGCGTCTATAAATAAATACGAGGTACACAATCACCAAAAAATACTTAACTATTTTCAATCACCACACAAAGGGGTACTATAGATGATCTAGCATCATCACCTACATTACAAGCTTAAAACATTTGTCTTATTTATTTTAATTTTGAGAAAAGTAATTTCTACTCATTGAAAAACTACTTAAGATTTAATATTCTCCAACTCAAATATGGGATCATGTTGACACATGTCATCACCACATATTTCAGTACATGGGAATGTGATTTTAAGTGGTGTCACAATTTAATAAAGTTTAACCTTTTTATTTGGATTAAATAAAGTGACTAGAAATGCCTATGTGGCATTTTTTTATTACTTGAACATTACTTCTGTAAGTAAACCCAAAGGTTTTTATATATTTTGAAAAGTATGATCCAATGTGATTTTTAAGAGTTGGAACATTATTTCTGTAAGTAAACCCAAACATTTCAGTACCTTTCTAACAAAATTAGTTTCATGTATTTTGGTTCACTAAATCGAATTGGGTTGATTTTTGAATCTAGGTACAAAACTGAGTTTGAATTACAAGAGAAAAATCTAAATTCAAACGGTTGGAATGCGCGGGAAAGGTTAATGGGCCGGCCCAGTGTCATTCCATGCATGTGAAACTCGGTGACAGGGGTTCCACAATCGATGGCTCATAACACGTGAAGCGGTACGGGGCTGTTTGGTTCGTTGGATTAGAAGTGAGATCAACGGCTGGGGATCATCGTCGACGATGAACATGTCACCAGCGAGCTCGAACCCTAGCGGCTTAGTGGGGGTGCGTAGGGGGCATACCAGGGCTCCAGCGACGACGGCGAGTCAGGCAAACGAATGAGTGGTCGACAGCGAGCTCAGGGACGGTCGAGGCAGCTCCGGGGGTGGTCGAATCAATGGCTCCCTTCTTCTCTAGAGGCGGCCTGCTCCAGCGCAATTCCGGCGAGCTGCTGCTCCTTGTGCTCCGGCTAGAGGGTGGAATGATCAGTGAAGTGAGGGGAGTGGAATGGTGTGCTTCAAACGGCTGGGGTGGCTTCCTTTTATAGGCTCGATGGCGAGACCGAGAGGGATGGGCAGGCGACATGGCTACGGGCGGCTAGCGGCATGGCTGAGGTTGGCGGTCGACGGGCGGTCTCCTGGCGATGCTCTAGGACTTGAATACGCGCTTAGGGGCGGTGACAATCGGTCGGGAACGTGCGGTGCTCTAAGCGGAAGAGGCGGCGTCTTTGAGGCGAGCGGTGGCTGTTGTGCACGGGGTGGCGAACAGGGATGTCTGGTGTGTTCCTTGGGTCATGGAGAAGCGGTAGGCACGGGTTGCGGTCGAGGGGCGGCATGTGCAGCGTCTTGGTCTGGCGCTTCAGGCGGGCTCGACGTCGCGGATGGCACTGGCGCGGCGTTCCTGGTGGTCCATGGCTTGCACTGGCTCGGGAAGGGGACAGTGGGCGGTGGTGAGGTGCTGGCTACCTTCCAGACAAGGTGGGCAAGGCTAGGGTGGCTGTTATCTAGCCGGCGACAATGGGGTGGCATGGTGAGGCTCGGCCTGCTCACCATTGATGGCAAGGCAAGCTCACAGTGGTTCTAGATGTTTACAAATGAGCTAGATGATCTACTAAAGACTAGTTGCAACCAGAGAGGGAACAAGTTAGGCCAAATTTACTGCACACTATAGTGTTTGTGATTTGTTTGATTTGAATCTGCAAGCTGTTTGATGAAATGGCCGCAAGAAACTTACTTTTGAATTTTGAAAAGATTTTTGGTGGGTGTGCTAGGCATGTGTTTAGGATTCTGTGGGTGCTTGGGTTTTGAAAATTGAGCTTGTTTGAGTGGTTTTTGAAATAGTCTTCCCATATGAGATAGATTCAATTTTAAACTGTCATTTAAACATAGTATTTGAATGATTTTGGATGATCAGAAAGTGGGCCTTGGTACCTTATTATGAGTACTAACAAGGGGTGCAAAGATCCACAAATGTTTCTATTGAGTTTTGAAAACTAGGGATAGCCAAAGTAGGCATGAGAGTTAATTTGGCAAAAATGACCATTCACTTCATTTGTTTAATTTGAGTTGTTTGTCTTTGGGAAAAGTTTGGGGATTGTTTAGATGATGTTTATTTCACCTAAGAATCATTTTACAAGCAATGAAACACAGAACTATGGCAATTCAAAAGAATCCAAATTTTGAATACACACACATATGAATGCTTTCATATTTTTAGTTGGAAAAGTTTTTTTGTTAACCCTAATTTTGATGATTAGCATTTGATGATCTAAGTTTAATATTTTTGGGATGTTACAAACCTTCCCCCCTTAAACAAAATCTCGTCCCAAGATTTGAAAAGGACGAAAAAGATTACCTAGGATTTGAAGAGATCGGGAAACTCCGTCCTGATGTGATCTTCGCGCTCCTAGGTAGCTTCCTCTTCTGTGTGGTTGCTCCAATGAATCTTGAGAAACTTGATGCTTTGGGTCCTGGTAGTTCTGAAAGCTTCTTCCAAAATACGGATGGGTACTTCGGGATAGGTCAGGTCATCATTTATCTCTATGGTCTGGTGATCAATGTTCTTGAACACTTCAGTCTTCTCCGGAACTTCGAGGCATTTACGAAGTAATGAGATATGGAACACATTGTGCACTGCTGACATCTCTTCTGGCAGTTCCAATTGATACGACACTTCTCCTCGACGATTCAGAATCTTGAAGGGGCCGATATATCTGGGGGATAACTTTCCCTTCAGTTGGAAAGGTTGCATTCCTTTCAATGGTGACACTTTCAGATACACAAACTCTCTGATGTTGAAGGCGAGGTCTCGACGTCTCTTGTCGGCGTAACTCTTCTATCTTGACTGGGTGGTCTTGAGGTGCTCACGAATCTTGTGAACTTTCTCTTCTGCTTCTCTAGAATGTCGGGTCCGAAAATCTGACTCTCTCCTACTTCCGACCAATTCAAAGGGGTGCGACACTTCCTTCCATACATGAATTCAAATGGGGCCATTTGCAAACTAGCTTGATAACTATTGTTGTAAGAAAACTCTGCGAAAGGCAGACAGTCTTTCCATTTAGATCCATACTCTAACACACATGCTCTCAACATATCTTCGAGTATTTGATTTACTCGCTCCGTTTGTCCGTCGGTCTGAGGGTGATAAGTTGTGCTGAAATATAGTCGGGTTCCTAAACCTTCTTGGACTTTCTTCCAGAATCTCGAGGTAAACTGAGTTCCTCGATCTGATACGATGTTCTTGGGGACTCCATGCAAACTGACGATTCTAGCGATGTATAACTCCGCTAGCTTCGAACTTTGATAGGTGGTCTTGACTGGTAGGAAATGGGCGACTTTGGACAATCTATCCACTATGACCCAAATAGAGTCATTTCCCCTACTATAAGTAGGCAATCTGGTGATAAAGTTCATTCCAACGGAATCCCATTTCCATTCCGGAATCTGCAAGGGTTGAAACAATCCAGTGGGTCTTTGATGTCCCGTCTTGACTCTCTGACATATATCACACTTGGCGATATAGCTTCTGATTTCTCTCTTCATCTTATGCCACCAAAATTGCTCTTTCAAATCTTGATACATCTTCGTTCCTCTGGGGTGGATAGAATAAAGAGTATCATGAGCTTCCTTCAGAATAACTTCTTTCAACTCAGAATCTGCTGGTACACAAAGGCGTCCTTTGTACCACATAACTCCTTCTTCGTCTTCGGTAAATCTGGGTACTTTGCCTGTACCGATACGACGCTTGATTCCGTCGATACTAGCATTTCCTTTCTGCGCCTCCTTGATCTTGCTGATCAAAGTGGGTTGAAGTTCTATGCTAGCCAAAAATCCTTCACTCACTAATTCCATTCGGAAATCTTCCATCTCTTTGTGCAGAATTGGTTGCTCCTTCAAAATCATGGAGTTCAAGCAACACGGCAATCTGCTAAGGGCATCTGCTACCACATTGGCTTTACCGGGATGATAGTGAATGTCCAGATCATAATCCTTGATTAGCTCAATCCATCTTCTATGTCTCATATTCATCTCCTTCTGAGTGAATATATACTTCAGGCTCTTGTGATCCGAATAAATCTCAGAGCGATTTCCCATCAGGTAATGCCTCCATATCTTCAGGGCTAGAACTACAGCTGCGAGCTCGAGGTCATGGGTTGGATAGTTTTGCTCATGTTGTTTCAATTGTCGGGATAGATAAGATATTACTTTGCCTTCTTGCATTAGCACACATCCGAGACCAATCTTGGATGCGTCACAATACACGTCAAAGGGCTTCATGATATCCGGCATGATTAATATGGGGGCTGAAATCAATCTCCTCTTGAGTTCTTGAAAACTCGCTTCACATTTGTCCGTCCATTCAAACTTCTTGTCCTTCTTCAGCAATTGGGTCATGGGTCTGGCGATACTCGAGAATCCTTCTACGAACTTGCGGTAGTATCCTGCCAATCCGAGAAATGCACGAAGTTGGGTTTGGGTGGTTGGGGCATGCCAATCTTCGACACCTTTCACCTTTGCAGGGTCAACAGCAATTCCTCCGGCTGATACAATGTGGCCGAGGAATCCTACCTCCTTCAACCAGAATTCACATTTGCTAAACTTGGCATACAACTGATGATCTCTAAGGGTTCCAAGAATGGTCCTTAGGTGTAGCTCATGTTCTTCTTCTGATTTGGAATAAATCAGAATGTCATCAATAAAAACAATGACAAACTTATCCAAGAAGTCCATAAAAATCTTATTCATGAGATTCATGAAATAAGCGGGGGCATTCAATAATCCAAAAGACATGACAGTATACTCGTATAATCCATATCTTGTGGTAAAGGCAGTCTTTGGAATATCCTCTGCGCGAATCTTGAGTTGATGATAGCCAGTTCTAAGATCAATCTTAGAAAACACTCTGGCACCGGTCAACTGATCAAACAAATCTTCTATCTTGGGCAATGGGTATTTGTTCTTGATAGTGACATCATTCAACTTCCGATAATCCTTACACAAATGGTTACCTCCATCCTTCTTGTCCACAAACAAGACAGGTGATCTCCAGGGTGACGCACTTGGTTGAATCAATCCAATTTCTAGCATGGCGTCCAGTTGCTTCTTCAGTTCCGCTAGTTTAGATGGGTTCATACTATATGGTCTCTAGGCTATGGGTCCTATTCTAGGGATTAGTTCAATGATAAACTCGATATCACGATCTGGGGGCATACCGGGCAAAACATCTGGAAATACATCGGGGTATTCACAGACTATCCGGACTAGGTCAATGGTAGGTTGGGCTATACTCTTGTTGCACTTGAATTGACGAGGTAAGGTTTCAGATACATGCTCGACTGATACTCCAGCTGTACTGGTCATGGTTATGGATTTCTTGGCACAGTCAATTGATCCTTTATGTTTGGACATCCAATCCATTCCTAGTACTACTTCCAAACCTTTAGTTCCGAGTACTATCAGATTTGCATAAAAATCTATCCCATGGATTCGGATATGGAAGACTTTGCAAATTTGCCTAGCTTTGGTGGTCGAACCGGGGATTTGAACAATCATAACATGTTTCAGTTTGGTTGGTTGAATCTTACTAGTGCATGCAAATTCTTCGGTGACAAATGAGTGCGATGCACCAGAATCAAACAACACTCTTGCAAGTACTGAATTAACAGAAAACATACCCAGCACGACGTCTGGCTCTTCCTGGGCTTCTTCAGCATGTATGATAAAAAGATGGCCATTGCGGTTGAGCGAGTTCCCTGGGGCAAACCTTCTTCCAGGATGAACACGACGCTGCTGCTGAGCTGGGGCATTTGCATTGGGGGCTGCGTCATTCTTCTTGGGGCACTCATTGGAGTAGTGACCCTTATTTCCACAGTCATAACAAGTCACTTGAGACTTGTCCTTTGCTACAACAGGCACAACATTGCTTCCAGTCCTCGGGGCAGTGTTGGTGTTGGCGGTAGCATTGTTGTTGTTGAACTTGTGTGGTGGACGGTTGAAATTGCCAGAGTTGCCGGGGTTGTTGTGGTTTCCTCTGGGCCTTGGGTTTCCACGGTTGGGATAGGTCGGACGGTGGGGGTCTGTTGGTTCTCGGGGCAAATCCTGAAGGTGGGTTGGGGCGATACTTTGGGGTATGATGGGTTCCTGGCTTATGCATCATGCGGCGCTTGCGGTTCTCATTGGCTTGGTTGATCTTTTCTTCCATCTGAATGGCAGAGTCGACAAGAGCTTCAATATCTGCAAAGGGGATATTGACCAACATTGTCTACATCTCATCGTGTAGACCATTCAAGAACCTTTCTTTCTTCTTGGCTTCAGTATCGATCTCATCCGGGGCATACATAGCTAATGACAAGAATTTGTCACAGTATTCCACTACGGTCATCCTTCCTTGCTTCAGTTCTCTGAATTCATCTCTCATCCTTTTGATCAAACCCGGTGGCACATGGGTTCTGCTGAATTTGACCTTGAATTCCTCCTAGGTCATCATCTGTCCTCTGGTCATTGCACGAACGTTGTTCCACCATGCTCTTGCATCTCCGACTAGATAGTGGGTGTCGAATAGAACTTTCTCGTTAGCTTCCACTCCGGCGACTTCCAGGTTGTTCTCCATGGTCTGCAGCCAATCATCTGCATCTAGGGGCTCTTCCGACTTAGTGAAAACAGGTGGGTTGGTGTTCTGGAAATTCTTGAGCTTAGATCCATGGTTGTCCTGATTTCCTTGGCCTTGATTGTTGTTGGTCACCTGAGCTATGTGCTTAAGGGTGGCTAAGTTGGCTTGACGTTCGGCTCTTTCAGCTTCGCGGTGAGAAACCAACATTTGCAGGATCTGCAACATCGGGTCCGAGGATGAACCACTTCCTCCGCAAGGCATCTGAAGATTGAGATAGATCATGAGAAAAGAAGGAAATTTATAAGGTTCACGGACTTTGAAAAGTTTTAAAGTTTGACTCGATTTTCTAGCAACTTGCTTTTCATTCATTCATTCATAGCACACGATACAACACACACCACAACAAAGGAAAAACAGATGGTTTTAAGAACCATTCTGGAAACTACGATATAGTGGGACCGAATACAACTCACTACGCTAGTGCTCAAGTGCTACTACTCCTTGGAGTCGGTGTAATCATCATCTTCATCATCCTCATTGTCATTGATGAAGGCGAAATCCTCCTCATCGGTGAAGAAGTCCATGGCCTGATCCTCCAGAAAGTCATCATCATCGCTGAGATAGGAGTAGGGGTCTCCACGAAGATCTTCTCCGGCATTCTCCCTTTCCTCCAACTGCATGTCTCTCTCGTGGATGATCTCCTCCAAATCCGAGATACGGTGGCGAAGACGGGCAATGGTGCGCTCCTTCTTGTCAAGCTGACGGCGGTGAGACTTGCGGTCCTTCACTAGCATGGCGATGGTCTGATCCTTCGTCTTGATGATGGTGGACTTGTGTTTGGAGTAGTCACGGGCATTGTCCAGTTCCTGCTGACGATCATACATCATGAAGATAAGGTGGTCCAACTGAGTCTTCAGCTCGTGGTGGTATGGGGCTTCCAGTGGCTGTCCCATAGCATCACGCCTTGGGCAAAACTCAAAGCGGGTACCCTTGATCTGGTTGATACTCTGCCCATATAGACGGGCGAGAGCTTCCTGCATGGCCCTGGCAAGTCCATCGAGCCAGATGTTCTCTCTTAAAGTGAACTGGATTCCTTCTGTAGTGGGAGGTTCAATCTTTCCTCTGAGACTTGCAACAACTAGCCACTGTCGATCTTCTCCTTCCTGATCATTGAGCTGAGCTCCGAAGAACTCAGGATGCGGACGCTCTAGAAGTTCCAAAAGCTGGTCCAGGTCACGCTCAAAGATGAGGTCTCCTCCATTCCCCAACTGATAAAACTTGATGTACTTCACGTCCATCTATAAGAATATATGATGAGTAAGTTAGTAGAGTGTTCAAGTGTGTCAAATTTTATGTGTTTTGCAAGAGTTTTTCAGGAACATGAATTTTCATGAAAGAATCAAAGTGATAAGAATGGGAATAGGTTTTGTAAATACTTGCTTACTTTGGTTTTGAAACTAAGTTTTTGATTCAAACGTCCAGTCTAACTAGGGTCTCCTATGGTCAGGATGGCTCTGATAACAACACCCGGATTTTTAATCCCAGATGCCTGTTATGCCATACATCGCAATCCCAGGATTACCATTTTTGCGAGACATAACAGATTTGGATATCACAGTACATCATCCATTACAAACCATACATAAGGTCTTACACAAATAAGGATGACATGATCCAGTTCTTAATACAACTCAAGCAGCTGAATAACGTAATAATAAAGGTAGCATAGGCGAAGCTCCATCTTCGGTGTCACAGGCAATGCTGACGATGGGAGATGATCCTAGTTGTCGTAACCTTCCTGCGATCCATCATCCTGGTACTCCTCTTCATAGTCTGGCCACGGGAATAGCCAGGGACAAGCCATGAGTACTATTTAAGTACTCGCAAACTAATACTAACAAGTTAATGGGGTTTTTGTAGTAGTACACTAAGCTCTAGGGTTGTTTTGCAAAAGGCCAGATTTACCTCTACTAAGTTCCGAAGCAAAGAAAGCTAGTTGAAATTTTATAACACCTAAGTGGGAACTTGAATTTCATATCACAACTCTATTGTGGTCAAGTCAAAGTCTCGATTCATTTCACAAGTCATTTTGAAAACATCTGACGGGGGAACAGTATGGCCACTCCAACTGTCCATAACCGCGGATGCGGCTATTCGAATAGTTTGACACTCTACAGAGATTGTACACTTTCACCACAACATTCGATACATCCGCCAGGAACAAATCCTGAATTCACCATACTCAGTATGCGGATATCAATCCTAACCTTTTAATTACACGCCCTAGTGTAGGCACCTCTCCTGTGAGTTTGGCCTCCCAACCATGACCAACTGTCATCTTGGGTACTGCAAAGGTGGAAAATCTTCACAAGGTAGCCTCAGCTCAGACCTTGGCCGTGAGGGAGCCATACTAAGGTATATAAGTTTCCAATCAAGCCCTACCCAAATTTTCGGGTATTGTGGTTGTACGGTAAATTGGAATGGTATCGCATCCAGACAACCATCAGTTTTATAAAGGGATAAGGTTCATGCCTCAACATTTTCATCATCAAAATCATCTGGTGTTCGGAAACACATGTCAAAACATTTCAGTAGAATGACTCATCATTCCAAGGTTTTCATAACCATTTTCACCAAGTATTCCCATCTAAAGTTGATTAAGTTTTATGCTTAGCACTAGCATCTACAAGTGGGGTTAAGTACTAAGGAGGGGTGGTAAACAAGTGGAGATTAATGAAGTTCAATCTCATGCCTTAGGATGACATCAAGATTATCTACTTAGGCCAAATTTTATGCTCTTTATGCAACCTTCAATTATCTTTCTATAATCTACAAGTCACTTAAATAAACTCTAAGAAAAGCTTTGATAAAGAAATAAGGTAGAAAGCTTGTAAGTAAAACTAGGATGGTTTATCAAGTGGTATAAGCTTTCTAGGTTGCAAGTGTTAGCTTGCTCAGTTCATAGTTGCTCATTCAACTAGTAGTATTAGGCTTTCCTTGTGCAGAGCAGTGGTTGAAGTTTTCCTCGGCTTCTTCCTCGTAGTATCCTTCTTCCTCCTCGTATCCTTGGTCGGTACTAGCGTATATAAATAAATACGAGGTACACAATCACCAAACAATACTTAACTATTTTCAATCACCACACAAAGGGGTATTATAGATGATCTAGCATCATCACCTACATTACAAGCTTAAAACATTTGTCTTATTTATTTTAATTTTGAGAAAAGTAATTTCTACTCATTGAAAAACTACTTAAGATTTAATATTCTCCAACTCAAATATGGGATCATGTTGACACATGTCATCACCACATATTTCAGTACATGGGAATGTGATTTTAAGTGGTTTCACAATTTAATAAAGTTTAACCTTTTTATTTGGATTAAATAAAGTGACTAGAAATGCCTATGTGGCATTCTTTTATTACTTGAACATTATTTCTGTAAGTAAACCCAAAGGTTTTTATATATTTTGAAAGGTATGATCCAATGTGATTTTTGAGAGTTGGAATCAACTCAAAAGCTCTTATGGTTGAATTTTGAAAAATGTTTGAATGTAGAAAAGCTTCTGACTTGTTATTTTTACCAAGGTTGATCTACATATCCAAATGATTTGAATTCAACGGGCTTGGATTAAACATTTCAGTACCTTTCTAACAAAATTAGTTTCATGTATTTTGGTTCACTAAATCGAGTTGGGTTGATTTTTGAATCTAGGTACAAAACTGAGTTTGAATTAAAATAGAAAAATCGAAATTCAAACGGTTGGGCTGCGCGGGAAAGGTTAATGGGACGGCCCAGTGTCATTCCGCAGCGCGGGGCTCAGCTGACAGGGGGTTCTACCAGTCAGTGGCTCATAACACGCGAAGCGGTACGGGGTTGTTTGGTTCGTTGGATTAGAAGTGAGATCAACGGCTGGAGATCATCGTCGACGATGAACATGTCACCAGTGAGCTCGAACCCTAGCGGCTCAGTGGGGGTGCGTAGGGGGCATACCAGGGCTCCAGCGACGACGGCGAGTCAGGAAAATGAACGAGTGGTCGACGGCGAGCTTAGGGACGGTCGAGGCAGCTCCGGGGGTGGTCGAAATCAACGACTCCCTTCTTCTCTAGAGGCGGCCTGCTCCAGCGCAATTCCGGCGAGCTGCTGCTCCTTGTGCTCCGGCTAGAGGGTGGAATGATCAGTGAGGTGAGGGGAGTGGAATGGTGTGCTTCAAACGGCTGGGGTGGCTTCCTTTTATAGTCTCGACGGCGATACCGAGAGGGATGGACAGGCGACGGTGGAGACATGGCTACGGGTGGCTAGCGGCATGGTTGAGGTTGGCGATCGACGGGCGGTCTCCTGGCGATGCTCTAGGACTTGAATGCACGCTTAGGGGCGGTGACAATCGGTCGGGAACGTGCGGTGCTCTGAGCGGCAGAGGCGGCGTCTTCAAGGCGAGCGGTGGCTGTGGGGCACGGGGTGGCGAACGGGGATGTCTGCCGTGTTCCTTGGGCCATGGCGAAGCGGTAGGCACGGTCGCATGTGCAGGGCGGCATGTGCGGCGCTCTGGGGCGGGCTCGGCACGTCGCAGTGGCACTTGGCGCGCGGCGTTCCTGGTGGTCCATGGCTTGCACTGGATCGGGAAGGGGACAGTGGGCGGTGGTGAGGTGCTGGCTACCTCCCAGACAAGGTGGGCAAGGCTAGGGTGGCTGTTATCTAGCCGGCGACAATGGGGTGGCATGGTGAGGCTCGGCCTGCTCACCATTGATGGCAAGGCAAGCTCACAGTGGTGCTAGATGTTTACAAATGAGCTAGATGATCTACTAAATACTAGTTGCAACCAGAGAGGGAACAAGTTAGGCCAAATTTACTGCACACTATAGTGTTTGTGATTTGTTTGATTTGAATCTGCAAGCTGTTTGATGAAATGGCCGCAAGAAACTTACTTTTGAATTTTGAAAATATTTTTGGTGGGTGTGCTAGGCATGTGTTTAGGATTCTGTGGGTGCTTGGGTTTTGAAAATTGATCTTGTTTGGGTGGTTTTTGAAATAGTCTTCCCATATGAGATAGATTCAATTTTAAACTGTCATTTAAACATAGTATTTGAATGATTTTGGATGATCAGAAAGTGGGCCTTGGTACCTTATTATGAGTACTAACAAGGGGTGCAAAGATCCACAAATGTTTCTATTGAGTTTTGAAAACTAGGGATAGACAAAGTAGGCATCAGAGTTAATTTGGCAAAAATGACCATTCACTTCATTTGTTTAATTTGAGTTGTTTGTCTTTGGGAAAAGTTTGGGGATTGTTTAGATGATGTTTATTTCATCTAAGAATCATTTTACAAGCAATGAAACACAGAACCATGGCAATTCAAAAGAATCCAAATTTTGAATACACACACATATGAATGCTTTCATATTTTTAGTTGGAAAAGTTTTTTTGTTAACCCTAATTTTGATGATTAGCATTTGATGATCTAAGTTTAATATTTTTGGGATGTTACAAAACAACTCTGTCGTTTGATTTTCTTCTACTACCTGGGATGATTTGAAACTTGCTATGCTATATACATTTGTTCCATCCTACTATACACTTGGTATGATTAAGAAATTACAACATTTAGTAAAGCCTGGAGTGAATATTATGATTCTTTAGAAACTACTATGTTATTTTCCTTTCTAGAAGAAAGTGAAAAAGACTATGGATACAAATGCACAAAGAGTTGAATGTTAAAGAGTTGTATTTTGTTGACCATTTGTGTTTAGTCTTGTTGAATGTTGAAGAGTTGTATTTTGTTGACCATTTGTTTAGTCTTATTTTCAAAGTAAAACATAAAATAAGAATACGAGCCCACTAGACCAACAAGTGCACAACAAAATAGCCACCAGAGAAGGTTACTTCCTTGCTCACTACACCTACTTTGGCAAGCATACCTGGTTTTGAGGAGATCACACCATGTGACAAGCTTATGGTTCATACATCCTACAAGACAATAGTACATGTACAGATTTTGTTCCTCCACATGTGATTGATGACTCCCATATTAATTTAAATATGTGATGGCACCGCGTCAACGTGGGAGCGGTTCATCGGGAAACCCCAAGAGCAAGGTGTGATGTAGCACAGCAGCAAGTCTTCCCTTAGTAAGAAACCAAGGTTATCGAACCAGTAGGATGAAAGAAACGTCTCAAAGGTGTTGCAAGCAACTTGGAAACCTGCACAATATAAACTCAAGACTTTGCCCCAACAAACAGTGAGGTTGTCAATCTCACCGGTTGATGTAACAAATGATTAACTATATCGTGTGGAAGGTGAAAGTGGTTTGCAAAAAGTAAACAATAATAGTGGAAGATGTATCAATGGTAAATATTGACTGGGGTCCATAGTGAAGGGTTCGTAGCATAAAAAACAAAAAAATTCCTACGATGGAAACAACTATGTACCAAGATCTATCTACTAGATACAAGCAACGGGCGGATATGCATCTGTAGAGAACATAACCTTGAAGACCGACAAAGCTTAATGAGTCCAAACTCGTGGTTGATGTAGTTGATCTCTTGCCGATCTCAAGATCGAGAGGAAGTCCTAGCGCTGCAAAACAGCAACGCATCCGTGCTCGCACACACGTACAAGACACCGAGCAACCTCCGCCTCCTCGCACCAGCGATGCAGCGGAAGCACAACCCTTTCTTTCCGAATAGCCACCGGGAACATGTATCTCGCTAGTCCGAGACCATGGGGGGTAAATTCTAGAGGGGGAGAGAAATCCTTCACGAGGAGGTGTACTTTGAGAGGATGAGAGGGGGCCTTTTATAGGGGAGAGGGGGCACCCAAGGGGCATGGCGCCCAGCCATGGGGGCTGCCCCCACCTCTTCCACATTCATGTGGGTGGAGCTCCCACTCAAAATGAAAAGCCTCCACTCCCATAAAAGAGCCTCCACTCAAAAATCCACTCACATGCATTAAATTTCCACCAAATTTAATGCAGGCTCTCATTTAAATAAAACTCTTTTATTTATTTATTCAGAATTTTGTTAATTACTTTAATTAACAAACATTCACATAAAACCCCTTTCTATTATTCAATTTCACATGCAGAACCAGTTTCAGCAATTTCAACCGAAACAGTTTCGGTGTCTAGTGAAATAAATTCCTGCGCTTGTTATTCTTTCCGGCATGAAACTTTTGCTCCAATTGGATGTCAGTGTCCCTTAAGTGTGCCACCCTACGGTTCATGAATAATGCGGACATGATCGATACCCTTCTCCGATCAATAATCAGAAGCAGGACCTAGAGATCCATACTGACTCCCAAACATTTAACAATGACTTTCCGGTGATCGTCGGAACCTTTTATGCTAGTATCTTAATCCCTTTGTTTCACGATATATTACATGTCCGAGATTTGATCATTGGTATCTCCATACCTAGTTTGATCTCGTTACCGACATGCACTCTTTTCTTGTTCCCGTGATATAATATTCTAGTGATTAAATCACTTGCTTGCAAGCTAATCAATGTGATATCACCGAGAGGGCCTAGAGCATATCTATCCGTCATCGGGATGAACAAATTCCACTCTCGATCCATTAGCCTCAACATAACACTTTAGTAGTTCTGAATCCATCTTTATAATCACCCAGTTACGGTGTGACGTTTGATGTCATCAAGAAACTCTTCCGGTGTTAGTGATTGACATGATCTCATGGTCTAAGGATTAGGATCACTTCGTAAGTTGTTATAGCAATATAAACTCAATGACTTTGATCGTAATGCTATACTTCGGATGAATGTTCATCGCATCATTACACTAATGTTGTGACCTCGTTATTAACAACATCCAATGTCCATGATCAGGAAACCTTGATCATCTTGTTAACCAACGAGCTAGTTTATAAGAGAGGCATAACTAGGAACTTCCTTTTTGTTTATTAAACACACATGTATTAATGTTTCCGTATTAATACAATTATAGCATGCAAAATAAACATTTATCATAAATAAGGAATACGATAATAACCACTTTATTATTGCCTCTCGGGCATATTCCCTTCACATAGTTCACTAGAGGTGTTCTCCTTAGATAAACAAACATGGCATGTTGGGTAAACAAATTACAGCAGGGAAATTGATAGGACTGAGCAAGGCATAACAATGCAATAGTAGACATAAAGATCCTATGAGATTTGACTGGGCAATACAACAAGATACATAGACCGTCATCCAACTGCATGTATGACTAGAAGTCCACCTTTGGGTTATCATCCGAACCCCCTCCAGTATTAAGTTGCAAGCAATAGACAACTGCTTTAAGCAAAGTGTGTAAGGTAAACAATCCACTTGTTCCATGAACAAGAGACCGTTGTTTTCTCCCTAGTGGCAACAACACATCTACAACCGTAGAGATTTTCGTCACTTACCTTGATTATATAGAGGCATGAACCCACTATCGACCATAAATACCCCCTCTTGGAGTCACTAGCAACTACTTGGCCAAGAAAGCTACTAACAACAGAGAGCATGCAAGATCACAAACAACACAGACATGATAGAATCAATAAGACAAAACCATTAATCAAACTGACATAGTAATCTCAATATCCATCGGATCCCTGCAAACACAACATGCATGATTATAAATAGATGAGATCTTGATCATGAACGGAGCTCACAAGATCTAGACATGAAAGCACAAAGGAGGAGATACAACCATCTAGCTACTACATGGACCCGTAGTCCAAGGTGGAACTACTCACGCTTCATACCGGAGGCTGGCATGATGAAGAAGAAGGCCTGCGGGATGATATCCCCTCCGGCAAGGTGCCAGAAAGAGCTTCAGATCCCCCGATCTAGAGACGATGGTGGCGGCGGCTATAGACGGTTTCGTGAAATATTGATCGGGTGCTTAGGGTTTAGGCATTGGGGGCTTCTTACAGGCGAAGAGGCGAGGCTGGGAGGCGGCCAGGGGGCACACACACCCTACCCAGGCGCGGCCTAGGGTGGGCTCGCACCTGGGGGGTGCGGCCGCTCTGGACTATGTGTTCTTCTCGATAAAATATTGACTTTGGCTTTTGTCCCGTCCAATTCCGAGAATATTTCCTTACTAGCTTTTATAGAACCAAAAACAATGGAAAACATGTAACTGGCACTGTGGCAACTTGTTAATAGGTTAGTACCAGAAAACATATGAAAAACACCTCAAAGTGTGGACAAAGCAAAGCAAAGTAGATACTAAACAAGCATGGAACATTAAAAATTATAGATACATTTCCGACGTATCAATATGATATGTGTTAAGCTAGCCATTGATTTTGTCATGCTGCTTTTTGTAGATGATTGTGCTACTAGTTTGATTTTACTTCACCATGTGATCAAACAACTAAGATATATGTTGGGTTGAGAACTTCTATTGATGTTTTTAATTCTTCCACTGGTATGAGCGCTTTGTTAATTTTTTTTGTTAAGAATGCACCAACTAAAATGATTGCTGGTGATAATGAACCTTGTGACTTAATAGGTGAATCTGATTTGGATCATAAAAATTGGTTAGGAATAATGAAGTGTTGGATAGGATTTCTCATTTGTTTTCTGTTATGATTAAGCCCTTTTGTCATGGACTTCTGTTGTACTGTTATGCTATATTGTTGTTATGGTAAATTGTAGTCACTTGTAAGGTGCAAACTTATGTCATTTTTAGTACAATATTATGCCATGAGTTATGGTTCACTTCCTATCAAAACATTGGCCATTTTATATATGTTGTTGTCATGGTTCACTTGCTGCCATGGATAAAATCAAGAATGGTGCATTGAGTTCATGTTGTTGTCATGAGTTATGGTTCATCAACATTTTATATCATGGTCAGCTATGCTACATTGAGTACCATCTTATGTGTGTTCACTTGTTGTCATAGTTAAAATACCAAGTTATGGTTCACTTGTATCTACTATTGGTAGAAGACCAAGAATGGTGTAGAGAGTAATATAGATAACCGAGAATGGTACAAAAATTATACTATATGTAACCTCATAACCATCAGATATTATAAATCATATAGTGCAATATCATAGATACATAGATGACAGGCAAAATAGGGTTTTACATAACAAATAGTACATTGCGCTCATAGATTAGATACTCCCTCCGAATCTCTGATCCAAAGTAATGGATTTAGATTTGTCTAAATTCAGACGTATGTAGCACTAAAACATGACTAGATATATTTGGATCTAGACAAATCTGAGTTCATTAATTTGAACCGAAGAAAGTATATAGATAATCTAGACCAACTAGACTCCTAACATTGCTTTAGTCCACAATGCTCATTTCTTCGGAATAATAAGAACGCAAGTCATACCAACTAGAGCAACAACAATCTTTAGAAGAAGAACACTGAGCTCATCATCGGTTCATCTTGTTCGCGAGTAGTGGTTGCAAGTTCCTCATGTTCTTTCCCCATCCATCGCCTCACTGTAGCCTCTCCTCTAAGAACATTGTTGTCAAGAAGATAAATCATATATTCCAGCTCCTAGTGCCATGAATTGCAACCTCTTTGTATAATGCAAACAAAAATTTGGTTAAACAATGAACATTTGACACCGAACTGAACGAAAATCAGTTGTAGACCAAACAAAATTCAGTTTGACACTGCAATCATGACATATTTTTTAACAAAACAAAAACATTTGAAGGAAACTGAGAACTTACCGCATGCTTGTCACACTTAAAGAATATCACACTTGACAACCACACCATAGTCTAGGTAGAGGATGAAGGGGGTGATGGCTCAGAGAAGAGCGGGACAAGTTTGGGGAAGATATGACGGTAGAAGAGACCCTGTTGGAATTATGCCCTAGAGGCAATAATAAAGATGTTATTATTATAATTCTTGTTCATGATAAAGTTTATATTCCATGCTAGAATTGTATTAAGCGGAAACTTTAATACTTGTGTGGTTTGTAAACAACACCGTGTCCCTAGTACGCCTCTATGGACTAGCTCATTGATCAATGATGGTTAAGGTTTCCTAACCATAGACATGAGTTGTCAATTGATAATGAGATCATATTATTGGGAGAATGATATGAAGGACAGACCCAAACTAAGCGAAGCAATTAGATCGTTTCATCGTGTTCATCTTTGCGAAGCTTTTCCTATGTCAAATATTGTATTCCTTAGACCATGAGATAATGCAACTCCCTGGTACCGGAAGAAAGCTTTGAGGTCATCAAACGTCATCCTATGAAAGGGTGATCATAAAGGTGTCTCGTGTAATCGGAAGCATATCAAGGTTGTATGTATCGAGATGGAATTTGTCCCTCCCAAGTCGAGAGATATACTTTGGGCCCACTTTAATCGATATCAACACCGCTTGCAAGCATGTGGTTAAGGAGTTAATCACAAAGTGATATCGGATTACGAACGAGTAAAGTACTTGCGTGAACGAGATTGAACTAGGTATGATGCCAGTGACGATCGAATCTCGGGCAAGTAAAATATCGTGAGACGGGAATATATATATGGGATTGATTGAATCCTGGCATCGTGGTTCATCCGATATGATCATCGATGAATGTGTGGGAGTCAATATGGGTGCCCAGACCCCACAGTTGATTATTGATAGAAGATCATGTCTGCATATTCTCGAACCCGCAGGGTCACACACTTAACGTATCTCGACGCTAGGATAGATTGGATAATTGGTTTATGAATTTTTGTTCGGAGTCTCGGATGGGATCCGGGATATCACGAGAGGTTCCTGAATGGTCCGGAGAATAAGATTCATATAAGGCGGCCGTTTTGAGTTCGGAATTGTTCCAAGTTAATCGGTTGTACCGAAGCTTCTAGAACCTTCGGAAGGGGACCAACGTGGGCCCACCTTCCGGGAGGGGCATGGGCCTATGAGGGAGTGTCCTGGCCGCATTGGGCCGGGCACAAGGCCCCATAGGGCCCAAATGATCCTAGATAAGTTTAAACTCGTTTAAACTAGAGATAGGATTTCTAGATAAGGAGAGTTTAAATTGTTTAAACTAGAGATAGGATTTCTAGATAAGGGAGAGTTTAAATTGTTTAAACTAGAGATAGGCTTGGAGGAGGGCAAGGGGGCGCCGCCCCTCTATATATAGAGGGTGGTGTGCCCCTCCCTACACACACCTTCCTCCAAGCCCTAGCAGCCTTGCTATCTTCCTCTCTCCTCCCGATTGCTTGTAGGCGAAGCCCTGCAACAGAAATTCTCCACCATATACACCACGCCGTCGTGTTGTAGATCCAATCTATCTCTCCACCATACTCGCTGGTCCGAGGAAGGAGGAGACGTTGAGGTGCTGCACGTGTGCATCTCACGGAGGCACCGCCACTTGTGGTGCTAGATCGGATCGGATCGCGAGGAGGAGAAGCGACTACATCACCCACGTTCCATTTAACGCTCATTGCATGAATCTTCAAGGGTATGAAGATCTAATCCAATCTCTCTCGTTGTTTGCATCTCCTAGATTATATCTTGGCTTTCCCTCTGTTCGCTCCGTAGAAAATTTTGATTTACTATGCCGCGAAACCCTTCATCCCCTCGGAACACAAGAACCGAAAGGTTAAGCATGAGTCACTATAGACTCTATGCTCACATAAAACGGGTGCAAGCCAGTTTTTGCACACGCGGAAATACTTGGGTCTAGCTTGACGAGCCTAGCATGTACAGACATGGCCTCGGAACACAAGAACCGAAAGGTTAAGCATGAGTCATATGAATGATATGATCGACACTTTGTTGTCCACCATTGAAACCACACCTCTTCTCGTGATGATCGGATTAGGTGTGGTGAATTTGGATCGTGTTCACAAAACAACTTGAGGGATGTTGAATTTAGTGGGAGTTCATCTAGTAATTTGATTAAGTTGAACTATTTATCATGAACATAGTCTAAATTGTACTTGCAAATACTGTAGATCACATGGCCAAATCCAACTTCAACTTCAACGCTTTTTCGAGAAGGAAAAGCTTAGAAACAATGGGTCTAACTTCACCAATTGGTTCCGCAATCTAAGAATCATTACATCTCGGACAAAAGGACTATGTCCTTGGTAAAGCGTTAGGTGACCTGTCGCAATCGCGCGGCCGATGAGAAAGCTGTCTATCACAAAGATGATTATGGTGTGATTAAGAGCACCATGTTGTTTGCTATGGAACCGAGCTTCAAAATCGTTTTGAAACCTATCCCGGCCCTTTGAGATTCTCGAGGAGCCGAAACCATGTTTCGCACTCAAGCCCGCTCGAGAGATATGAGATCTTTGAGAAGTTCTTTAACCGCAAGATGGAGGAAGGAGTTCCGTAGTGAGCACGCCATAAAGATGTCGGCTAGCCTTGAGCAACTGGAATGCACGATTCGGAGGAGCTCAAGATTGACAAGGTTCTCGCAATCACTCCCTCCCACTACAAAAGTTTTGTAGTGACTCATAATCGATTGGTTCCATCGATACGATCACCGAGCTCTTCGCAAAGCTAAAGGCTGCTAAGTGGACATCAAGAAGGATAATCATGTGTTGATGGTCAACAAGCCCTCCTTTAAGAAAGGTAAGGAGCAAAGAAGCCCTTCAAGAAGGGCGGCGTAAGCGCAATGCCCTGCCGAGAAGAAGCTCGTGCGGTCCTAAGCCGACACCGAGTGCTTCTATTGCAAGGACAGGGTCATCGAAGCATGTTGTCCAAGTACTTAGCGGACAAGAAGGTGGCACCATCAAAGGTATATTTGATATACATGTTATTGATGTTTTCCTTACTAGCCCTCGTTGTAGTGCACAGGTATTTGATACGGTTCTTGCTAATATTTGTAACTCGAAATAGGAGCTACGGAATGAGACGGCTTGCGAGGGATGAGGTGACGATGCGTTGGCAACGGATCAAGAGTTGATGTGATGGCCCGTGACGCCTCTCCTTAGTTTTACCTTCGGGATTAGTTTTAAACCTTAATAAATGTTATTATGTGCGTTGAGCATGAACATTATTTCGGATCATGTTTATTGCAAGACGGTTATTCATTTAAATCGGAGAATAATGGTTGTTCTATTTATATGAGTAACATCTTTTATGGTCATGCACCTCTTGTGAATGGTTTATTTCTTCTAAATCTCGAAAGGGATGAAACACACATCCATAACATTGAGGCTAAGAGATGCAAAGTAGATAGTGATAATACTACTTATTTGTGGCACTGTCGTCTAGGTCATATTGGTGTAAAGCGCATGAAGAAACTCCATTCTGATGGACTTTTGGAGTCTCTTGATTTTGAATCATTTGACACATGCGAACCATGCCTCATAGGCAAGATGATCAAAACCCCGTTCTCCGGTATGATGGAGCGAGCAACGGACTTGTTGGAAATCATACATACCGATGTATGCGGACCGATGAGTGTTTCGACGCGCGGTGGATATCGCTATTTTCTCACTTTTACCGATGACTTAAGTAGATATGGGTATATCTATTTAATGAAACATAAATCTGAAACGTTTGAAAAGTTCAAAGAATTTCAGAATGAAGTGGAGAACCATCGTAATGTAAAGATTAAGTTTCTACGATCCGATCGTGGAGGTGAATATTTGAGTTATGATTTTCTCACGCATCTTAAAGCAAGTGGAATCGTTTCACAACTCACGCCACGGAACACCACAAGAATGGTGTGTCTGAACGCATAGAATCGAACCCTATTAGATATGGTCCGATCAATGATGTCTCTTCTTGATTTGCCGTTATCATTTTGGGGTTATGCATTAGAAACCGCTGCATTCACTTTAAATAGGGCTCCATCTAAATCCATTGAGACGACACCGTATGAACTGTGGTTTGGTGCTAAACCTAAGTTGTCGTTTCTTAAAGTTTGGGGATGCGGCTTCGTCAAGAAGTTGATGCCGACAAGCTCGAACCCAAAGCGAGAAATGCGTCTTCATAGGATACCCTAAGGAAACTATTGGGTATACCTTCTATCACGAACCGAAGGCAAAGTGTTTGTCAGAAGAACGGTTCCTTTCTTGAGAAGGAGTTTCTCTCGAAAGAAGTTGGGAGGAAAGTAGATCTTGACGAGGTTATTGAACCTTCTCTTGAATTGGAGAGTAGCGCGACCTGAAATTGTTCCAAAGGTCACACCAACAATAGAGGAAGCTAATGACAAGGATCATGAAGCTTGGACGATCTTTGCTCTTGAGCGTCGCAGTCGACAAGGTCGCGTGCCCCTCCTGAGTGGTACGGCAACCCTGTCTTGACTGTCTTGTTGGTAGAAGACAGTGAACCTACGAACTATGAGGAAGCGATGATGAGCCCAGACTCTGAGAAATGGCCGGAAGCCATGAAATCCAATTGGGATCCATGAGCGAAAACCAAGTATGGACTTTGGTGGATCCTCCTAGCACCGAAAGGCCGTTGAGTGCAAATGGATATTCAAGAAGAAACGGACGCGGATGGTAATGTTACCGTCTATAAAGCACGGCTTGTCGCAAAAGGTTTTCGACAAGTTCAAGGTGTTGACTACGATGAGACTTTCTCTCCCGTAGCGATGTTTAAGTCCATTCGGATTTTATTAGCAATTGCGTTTCATGATTATGAAATATGGCGGATGGATGTCAAGATCGCTTTCCTCAATGGGAACATTGATGAAGAGTTGTATATGATGCAACCCAAGGTTTTGTCGATCCTAAGGATGTGATAAAGTATGCAAACTTCAGCGTTCCATTTATGGATGAAGCAAGCATCTCGGAGTTGGAACCTTCGTTTTGATCAAGTGATCAAGAGCTTTGGATTTGTTCCAAATTGCTACAAGCTTGTATCTACAAGAAAGTGAGTGGGAGCTCGGTGACGTTTCGGTACTATATGTGGATGACATATTGATTATCGGAAATGACATCAACATGCTTAACGATGTGAAGAGTTATTTGAACAAGTGTTTTCAATGAAAGACCTAGGTGAAGCTGCTTATATATTGGGCATCAAAATCTATAGAGATAGACAAAGACGCTGATAGCTTTAAGCGGTACATACCTAGACAAAGTTCAAAAGGTTCAGAATGGATAAGGCAAAGAAAGGTTCAAAGGCCTATGTTGTCGGGTAAGATATTGAGCAAGGCTCGGTCCACCACGGTAAATGATAGGAAGCTATGAGCAAAGTGCCTTATGCCTCGCCATAGGTTCCATCATGTATGCCATCTTGTGTACTAGACCGGATGTGTCCAATGCTCTTAGTTTGACGAGCAGATATCAAAGTGATCCGAGAGTGGAACATCGACAGCCGTGAAGAACATCCTAAAGTACCTAAATAGAACTAAAGAAATGTTCTTAGTCTATGGGGTGATGAACGACTTGTCGTAAAAGGTTACGTCGACGCTAGTTTCGACAATCGACAAGGATGATTCTAAATCTCGACGGGATATGTGTATATTTTGAATGGAGGAGCGTGGAGTGGAGAAGTCGCAAGCAAAGCGTGATCGGGATCTACAGGAAGCGGAATACATGGCTCGCAGCGTCAAGTGAAGGAGTTTGGATCGAAACTTCATCATCGAGCTTGGCATGGTTCCAAGTGCATTGGACCCATGGAGATATTGTGTGACAACACCGGCGCCATAGCACTCGCTAAGGAACCAAGATATCATCCAAAGACCAAGCATATCAACATAAGTTTCATATAATCCGAGATTATATAGTAGATGGAGATCCAAGATTAGCAAAGTACATACGGATCTAAATGTCGCAGATCCATGACTAAACCTCTTCCACGTGTAAAACATGATCAACACCTCGATTGCCATGGGTGTGAGATTGTTGCCGATGTAAACTAGATTATTGACTCTAGTGCAAGTGGGAGATGTTGGAATTATGCCCTAGAGGCAATAATAAAGATGTTATTATTATAATTCTTGTTCATGATAAAGTTTATATTCCATGCTAGAATTGTATTAGCGGAAACTTTAATACTTGTGTGGTTTGTAAACAACACCGTGTCCCTAATGCGCCTCTATGGACTAGCTCATTGATAAATGATGGTTAAGGTTTCCTAACCATAGACATGAGTTGTCAATTGATAATGAGATCATATCATTGGGAGAATGATATGAAGGATGACCCAAACTAAGCGAAGCAATTAGATCGTTCATCGTGTTCATCTTTGCGAAGCTTTTCCTATGTCAAATATTGTATTCCTTAGACCATGAGATAATGCAACTCCCTGGTACCGAAGAAAGCTTTGAGGTCATCAAGCGTCATCCTATGAGAGGGTGATCATAAAGGTGTCTCTCGTAATCGGAAAGTATCTGGGTTGTATGTATCGAGATGGAATTTGTCCTCCCAAGTCGGAGAGATATACTTGGGCCCACTCGTAATCGATATCAACACCGCTTGCAAGCATGTGGTTAAGGAGTTAATCACAAAGTGATATCGGATTACGGAACAGTAAAATACTTCTTTGTGAACGAGATTGAACTAGGTATGACCATGCGACGATCGAATCTCGGGCAAGTAAAATATCGCGAGACGAAGGGAATATATATATGGGATTGATTGAATCACGGCATCGTGGTTCATCCGATATGATCATCGATGAATGTGTGGAGTCAATATGGGTGCCCACTGTTGATTATTGATAGAAGATCATGTCTGCATATTCTCGAACCCGCAGGTCACACACTTAACGTATCTCGACGCTAGGATAGATTGGATAATTGGTTTATGAATTTTTGTTCGAGTCTCGGATGGGATCCGGATATCACGAGAGGTTCCGAATGGTCCGGAGAATAAGATTCATATAAGGCGGTCGGTTTTGGAGTTCGGAATTGTTCCGTTAATCGGTGTACCTAAGCTTCTAGAACCTTCCGAAGGGGACCAACGTGGGCCCACCTTCCGGGAGGGGCATGGGCCTATGAGGGAGTGTCTGGCGGCGCATTGGGCCAGGCACAAGGCCCCATAGGGCCAGCCGATCCTAGATAAGTTTAAACTCGTTTAAACTAGAGATAGGATTTCTAGATAAGGAGAGTTTAAATCGTTTAAACTAGAGATAGGATTTCTAGATAAGGGAGAGTTTAAATTGTTTAAACTAGAGATAGGCTTGGAGGAGGGCAAGGCTGGCCCCTCTATATATAGAGGGTGCGCCTCCCCACACACACCTTCCTCCAAGCCCTAGCACTTGCTATCTTCCTCTCCTCCCGACCATTTTATAGGCGAAGCCTGCAGAAATTCTCCACCATATACACCACGCCGTCGGTTGTAGATCCAATCTATCTCCACCATACTCTGGTCCGAGGAAGGAGGAGACGCCGAGTCTTTGCGTGTGCATCTCACGGAGGCACCGCCACTTGTGGTGCTAGATCGGATCGGATCGCGAGGAGGAGAAGCGAGTATGACTACATCACCCACGTTCGACGAGCGTTTTACCTTGAATCTTCAAGGGTATGAAGATCTAATCCAATCTCTCTCGTTGTTTGCATCTCCTAGATTAGATCTTGGCTTTCCCTCTGTTCGCTCCGTAGAAAATTTTGATTTACTATGCCGCGAAACCCTTCATCCCCTCCTCTTCATCGTCGCGACCTCCTCGTCGTCGAAGTGCGCATGCATATTATTATAATCTTGCCCCAGCTAGAACTCACCCCGGTACGAGCACGTCCAACATGTGTCATGCTCCCAAGTGAGGAACTCCGCCAAAAGTTTTTCCGGTGATACGCGCGGTTGTACCGCAGTACCAGCGAGAGCAGTGCGATGCGACAGTGCATCTTCGCTTCCAACGCTAGCCCGTTAGTCGACGGAGGCGGCACCATCACCCTGCTAGCATTTGCTAGCATTGAGGTGCCAACCGATAGGGAGAGAGAACAACATGGTGGTCACATGGATCCCCCTCGTCCACCGCCACAGGCAGTCCTGCACCGACACATACCGACGATCACACTCCCATCGTAGGAGTTTAGGCGGCATAGAGGGCAATGGTTTTCGATATAAACACCGGTGCAGGAGTTCCGGCGGCACGTCGCAGCGGTCAACACCGACATTGATGGCCACAACTGCTGGCACCGGTCAACCTTCCGAAGGCCAACTGCTGGCGTCTGGTGCAAGCGAGGGCTCGCGGTTAGCAACGTGTCTACACCGACGCATTCTCAATTCGGCTCGGAGACACTAACTCCAGACTGTTTCATCTACGTGCTAATGGTAGAAGGCAGAATTTTTTTATCCAGGTTCTCTCGTCGCCAGGAGGGCTTGCGGTCTCTCATGCCGAGAAGGAGGAGGCCCTGAAGGAGCATTTTCAGGCATTCTTGGGCTCGGCGCAGCCTCGATCGGCTTCCCTGAATTGGGCTGCCCTTGGATATGCTCAGAGAGACCTTAGCCAGCTGGACGAGCCTTTCAGCCTTGATGAGCTTCGGGCGGCAGTTTTTGCACTACCGGCGGAGAAGGCTCCGGGGCCAGACGGTTTCATTGGTTTATTCTTCCGGAAATGTTGGGGCATAATTTGTGAGGATTTACACGCGGCCATCATTGCGCTCACCGAGCAAGGAGGTGCAAACTTCGGTATCCTAAATAAGGCGAGCATCGTGTTACTGCCAAAGAAGGTGGATGCCAGAGGAATCGCAGACTATAGGCCGATAAGCCTCATTCACAGTGTCTCCAAGATCTTCTCCAAGATCTTGGCCTTGCGTCTGGCACCCCTCCTTCCCGAGCTTGTGTCTCCTTCTCAGTCAACCTTTATAAAGAAGAGATGCATTCATGATAATTTCCTTCATGTGCAAGGGTTGTTAAAGGAGTTACACAAAGAGAAGTCTGCCGCTTTCTTTCTAAAGTTGGACATCACGAAAGCGTTTGACACTGTCAGCTGGCCGTATTTAATTGAAGTGTTAGAGGTTTTGGGCTTCGGGCCAAGATGGCGGCGGTGGATTTGCTTGCTTCTGTCGACGTCCTCTTCAAAGGTGCTTCTAAATGGCAAACCGGGGCCTTCTATTGCGCATGCTAGGGGTCTCAGGCAGGGAGACCCTCTCTCGCCGATGCTCTTCATCATCGCGATCGACCCTCTGCACCACCTTTTCCGTGGCCTCTAAGAGGGAGTGCTCGCCTATTCGGAAGGCCGGTTCGCTTATGTTTCCTCTATCTTGATGATGCGGCATTTTGTGGGGCCTTCGAGTGAGGACATGACTGCGGTTTTCCGCATTCTTGCGGCCTTTGGAGGCGCCAGTGGGCTTCACACCAACTTGGCTAAGTCTGAGGCCTTTCCGATCGCGTGCTCCGAGGAACAAGTCGCGGCAGCCTTGGCAATCTTCCCGGCAAGGAGAGGATCCTTCCCATGCACGTACCTCGGCCTTCCTCTGCACTTTGCTCGCCGCAGAGCTATCCATTTCCAGCCACTCCTCGACAAGCTTGGCGCGCGACTTGCAGGATGGTTGGGAAGGCACTTCACTCGTGCGGTACGGGTGCTCCTGTGCCGCTCCGTCCTTTCCTCCATGGTCTTATACCATCTTGCGGTCTTCAAGCTGCCCAAGTGGATAATCCATAGGATTGAGAGGATCTAGAGATCTTTCCTTTGGATGAAGCCGGGAGCGATTCCAGGGTCTCACCCGCACCCTCTAGTTAACTGGAGGACGGTCTGCCGCCCAAAGAAATTAGGTGGTTTGGGAATTTTTGACATTGAAAAGTTTGGGAGGGCTTTGAGGCTTCGGTGGCTTTGGTTCTCTTGGACCGATTCTTCCAGGCCATGGCATGGATCATCTCTCCCATGTGACACTGCTGATACAGAGTTGTTCAGAGCCTCCACCGATGTAGACGTACGAGACGGGGCTCGATGTCTTTTCTGGCATGACCGTTGGCTCCCAGGAGGGGCCCTAAAGCTTCAGGCTCCAGACATTTTCGCAATTGCAACACGAAAAGGAAGGACAGTGCAAAAGGAGCTAACAAATGGGAATTGGATGCGGTCTTTGGTACACATCTCATCTCCGACGCACTTGTCCCAGTTCCTCAAGATTTGGAGTCTTTTGCAGGATGTGACCCTTCAACACGATCCAGACTTGATTGCATGGCGATGGACATCCTCTGGGATCTACTCATCGGCGTCGGCATACCCGTGCCAATTCTCCGGCTCTTGTGAGTCTTTCAAAGCTTGCAAGGCTTGGAGGGCTGATGTGGAGCCAAAGTGTCGATTTTTTGCTCGGCTTGTGCTACATGGAAAGATCCTTACCGCGGACAACTTGGCGATTAGAGGTTGGCCTCACGATCCAATCTGCAAGCTTTGCATGATTCATCCTGAGACGATCCAACACCTGCTTCTCGATTGCTCCTTCTCTTACGCGTGAGGGAGCAAATTTTGCTTGAATGGCACGTTCGTGTGGCTACACGCCATGGACGGGCCTTAATCTATGGTGGGAGGAAACTATTGCTTTGTTGCCAAAGGCTAAGAGGCGGTGGCGCATTCATCTACGCCATGGGGAGTTTGGAAGGAGAGAAATAGGCGTGTGTTTCGAACACGGCCCTTCTCCCGGATGTCGTGTGGCGCTGGTCATGAGGACATCGCTAGAGAGACGCCCACACCCAGGACCCCGGAGACATGGTTGCAGCAGGGTAGGCATTTTTTGGGACAACATGAACCATTTTGGTTCTGATTGTGGCAGGTGCCTTGTGTTTTGGTTCCAGTTCTTGGAACCTTCTGTATATAACAATCTCTTTCTAATCTAATTGGATGGCGGAACGACTGCCTTTTAACCAAAAAAAAAATTTAGCGAACACGATCAGTCTGTTTGAGTCGCGGCGTTCGAACCGGCTCGGACCCGACGGATGGTGCCCTGCCCTGGTAGCCTCCGGTGGAGTCAGGGCGTCACCGGATCCGCCTGCAGCAACGGCCCAAATTTCCTGTCTTTTGACTAGACCCACCCTGGAGATCCATCTCCCATCTCCCCCTCATGACCCCCTTCGCCGCCGCCGCCCATCTCCATCGCCCCACCTCGGCACTGCCCATCGTGCCATAGCTCTCCGCGCCATGCCCCTGCCCGTTCCGACCCCCCGCCTCCTCGCCGCCATCTCCGCTGCCGCCTCCTCACCCGCTGACCTCCGCCGCCTCTCCCACCTCCTCCTCAACCCCTACGCCCCACTGCCTCCGCTCCGCTGCCTCAACACCTTCCTCATGGCCCTTGCCCGCCACCGCATGCTCTCGGAGATGGAGTCCTTCACATCCCGCATGCCCGCACGCAACCTTCGCACGTACACCACCCTCATCAACGCCTACTGCCTCGCTGGCGACCTCCCTGCTGCTAAGCGGCATCTTGCCTCCCTACTCCGTGCCGGTCTGGCGCCTGATTCGCATGCTTATACCTCCTTTGTCCTCGGATACTGCCACGCCGGGCTGCTTGCGCACGCCTGCCGGGTGTTCGTCCTAATGCCGCTCCGAGGGTGTGCGCGCACTGCATTCACATACACGGCGCTGCTTCATGGGCTTTGTGGTGCCGGTATGCTGCGCGAGGCTGTGGCAGTGTTCAATGGGATGCGGGCAGATGGGTGCACCCCTGACGCGCATGTCTACGCCACAATGTTGCATGGGCTGTGTGGGGTGGGGCGAACTGGTGAGGCAGAAGTTCTTCTCGCGGAGGCAATGACTGATGGTTTTGAGCCAAATGTGGTCGTCTACAATGCGCTGATTGATGGCTACTGCAATGCTGGGGACATGGAGCTCGCGGTTAATGTTTTTGAGAGGATGGATGCTAACGGGTGCTCACCAAACGTGCGTACATACACTGAGCTGATATGTGGGTTCTGCAAATCTAGGAAGGTGGACAGAGCAATGGTTCTATTCAGCCGGATGGTTCAGGCGAGTTTGCTGCCAAATGTGGTGACATACACAGCCTTAATTCAGGGACATTGCAGTGACGGGCAGTTAGAATGTGCTTTTAGGATGCTCAAATCGATGGAGACCAGTGGGCTGGTTCCTAGTGAATGGACTTGCTCGGTGTTGATTGATGCTCTGTGCAAACGTGGAAGAGTTAGGGAAGCGCAGTTGTTTCTTGCGTCTATTATACAGAAGGGATATAAGGTGAATGAGATTGTCTACACCAGTTTGATAGATGGATTGTGCAAGGCAGGAAAGGTTGATGTTGCTGACAAGTTAATGCAGAAAGTGGTTTCACAGGGGTTTGTGCCAGACGCCCATACATACAGTTCACTGATTGATGGATTATGCAGGCAAAAGGAGTTGTCACAAGCAATGTTAGTATTGGATGATATGATGGTCAAAGGAGTACAGCCCAATGCTGTCACATATACCATTCTGATTGATGAACTTGTTAGGGAGCTAGGATCTAAAGGTTCAAAGAAGATACTTGATAAGATGATTTCAGCAGGTATTAAGCCTGATGTCTTCACCTACACAATATTTATTCGCTCCTACTGTTGTGAGGGGAGGATGGAAGATGCTGAACACATGATGGTTCAAATGATTGATCATGGTGTTTCCCCTAACTCAGTGACATATAACACTTTGATTAGTGGGTATGCCAATTTAGGACTAGCAAGTCAAGCATTTTCAACTTTGAAGCACATGGTTGCTAACGGGTGCAAGCCAAATGAGGATTCCTGCACGATTCTTCTTAGGCTATTGGTAAAGAAAAAATCCTCTAATGATATCCTTGCCAGCTCCATTGATATATGGAAAATAGCAGAAATGGAATATCTCCAGGGGCTTTTGGAGGAAGTGGTTAAGCTTCAGTTGCCTTCAGACATTGATATTTACAATTGTTTTCTTAGGTCTTTATGCCGAGTTGATAGATTGGAGGAAAGTAAAGTTTTGCTAGTTGAGATGCAGAGTTCTAACATGACCCCCAGTGATGATGTATATACTTCAATTATTGAGTGTTGTTGCAGACTAAAAATGCCATCTGAAGCTTTGACATTTCTTGATTCAATGATCAAAAGTGATTCTTTACCACATATAGAATCCTATAGGCATATCATTTGTTCTCTTTGTGAGGAGGGAAGCATTAAGACCGCTAAACAAGTTTTTGGTGACATGTTGTCGAAGGAATACAACTATGATGAAATTGTCTGGAGGATTCTGATTGATGATCTATTGCAGAAGGGCAATGTTGCTGAGTGCTCAAGTCTACTCTCAGTGATGGAGGAACAAGGTTATCGCCCTAGTGATGCATTGTGTGCCAGGCTTATTACAGGTAAAATAACAGTCACAAATGATGTTCAGGAAACAGCTTGATAAAGTTAGACAAACCAATCAACTGCTGTGTGTTGGTGGCCTATTGCACAAGGTATGCATTTGAATTTCTCGATTTCGCTCCAAAATATGTTCCTCCAATTCTTAGTTTTCTTTCTCTGTCTCAGCAATGTTTTAATCCTACTGGTGGCTTAGTGCTTGTTCAATTTGAACTGCCAAAACGTCTTGTATTAAGGAACTGAGGTAGTACAGGATAAACATTCCTGTATTCATGAGTGCTTCTGTTGCATATGTTTAGACCCAGTGTTTGCGTAAAATTCTGAATGGTGGTTTCAGTTATTCGTTTGCTGCAATCAAGAACTTGGATCCCCATTCCTCGTCTTCGAATCATTGTGGTCCTATTGCACAAACCTTGGCCAAAAAATGTCGTTAAATTTGAGTAGTAAAAATGTAAAATCAAGAACCCAAATTCCTACTGCTAGGTGATCAAAGGATTTAAATCTGTCTGCATGCAAGTTGCTTCAAAATTTGCCAGCTTCATTTGATGTATCTTGGTCTATGATATTTGGTGTAACATAGTGTTATAACTTACAAGTAGAAGACTGACTGCAATAGTAGGTCTACTGCTGCAATTCATCCATAGTGGTTAACTGGGCTCTGAAACAATTTGCCTTTCTTCCATCCTTTAAAAGTTCAAACTAGTAGGGGTATAACTCTTACAAATACAGTGCAATGAAATATGCTGTTTATAATATTGTCTGCTTCTTCATCATGCAAATGTCACATGTAACCAATTATATTTAATTGCTTGCCCACATATGCGCTGCAATGTTGAAGACTTGAAGTAGTTTTATTCCAACTGCTTATTTTAAGTAATTGGTGCATAATGATGTTATACTTCTTTTCTAGAGGCATAGGATTATATGTTGAAATACATCATCTCATGTTTGTTTATTGGCATATGCTGTTGTTCTCTGGCTTTTATCTGTACCCATCTGCCAATGTGCAGTTGATGTGTCATTTCATTGTACTATGTTACTGCTTTTGATTTTCAGTTTCGCAGTTTGTAGAAATTCTAATGTTGTATGAATACATGCATTCAGAAAAGAAGTGACGAACTTGCCTGTTCATCAAGAGAACAAGCTGATTCTCCCAATGGGGTAGGAAACAATATTTTCGAACCAAGAGGCAGTGCCATTGCACCGTTGATTTCTGCTGCACATAATGCAACAGCCTATGGAGATGAGTTTGACACAACCATAATAACATTCAACACTGTATGTTCTTTTTGTTTCAATTACGTAAATTATTTGATTATTAAGATTTTCTAGCCTGTGGTTTTCTCTAGCCTGTGGGCTGAGGTATTCTTTCTTAAAGTTATGTTTTTGGTGCCAATGCAAGCTTTAGCTGAAGGCATGCTGCTGGATGTGATTATGAACTTAAAATTTCTTGCAGGCCCTTATCCTTTATCATCTTCATGATAATGAAACTGCACTGTCTGCTTTGGAGCCATTGTACCGAAATATTGAACCGATTGATGAGGTATGTTCTTGCTTAGTAAGCTAGACGTTGCTTACATTCTCTAATTATTTTATTTTCACTGCTGCAGAAAACTGCTCTTCACGTATTTTTTCTGTTGTTGGATATTACATTAGCTTTGCAAGATGCATCGAAGGCTGCGGTAAGTTTTCTCCTTCACTACTGTACAATCTGTACTTGACATCTATGACTGGCTCCATTGAAACTAGTAACTTTTTTGCAAATATTCTTTGTGGACTTATTGTATTTTGTCATCGTATGTTCCTGAAAATGCACAATGCCTCATAGCTTCTCTTTTTGACACAGTAAAATGACATGACAGTAGACTAATGGTTCTTGGATGATATTGCCAAATGACATGCCAATTTATTACTCCCTCTGTTCTGCAAAAAAAAGGCATATACATTTTTCTGAAGTTAAAGGATGTAAAGTTTGACCAAGATTATAGACAAATACATCGAGAACTATGATACTATATAGATATAATATGAAGATGTATGTCATGATGTATCTACGGACATTAATTTGATATTTTTCTAAAAACTTAGTCGAAGTTTACATCGTTTGACTTTTGAAAATATTTATAAGCCTTATTTTATGGAATGGAGGTAGTACCGTTTAATGTGATATGATCAATGCTATCTACTTTGTCCCTATATGCTTCACCGATTAAGTATATCCTGCCATAACATGCAGTTTTCATATATGCATACTTGTACTGATACTGCCAGTATGGCAATGCCTTATTATGGGATCATTGCTGATAAATGATACAACTTTGAAAGAGGGGAGAGAACTAGAGAGAGGATGCATGGAGCTCCTTTTGTCTTAATTTTATTGGGGAGAATCGAGATTATTATAATGGACTCCTTTGATTTGATCTGCATCAGAAATCTTGAGCTTACGCTGTCAGATTCATTTGGGATTTTAACTTGTATGGCAAGCTATAGCATGTGTTAGTCTTCTTTCTTTACAAAGTTACAGCATTCACTTTTGATGGTACTTTGTTCATCTCTTTACGTTTTTACAGGATATCATTCAGTACTTGGAAATATCATTTGGAGTAGCTAATACAGTGAACCACAATGAAATTACTAGCACAGTTCAGCAGCAATTTTCTCAACTGAAACCTCCTGCAATAAGTAGCACGCCTCCAGATTCTGATTCAAATACTGGTGCTGCTGGATCTGAGATTCTTTCAGTTGGAAGTTTCTCAGATGATACACTGGAGTTTGAAACTTTTTACTCTACTTTGGATTGTGGAAATCACTTGGGCAGACTTATCTTAAATGAGTTCCCGAGGCTATCAGCTGATCTTGCTGCCACTGCTGCTGATTTGAAAGTTCGACTACAAATTTACAAGGTCTGGCTTTTACTTCTCACAAGAAACTTGAAGGTTGCCAAGCGAGAACAAGTTCTAATGAAAATGGCATGTGGTAGGGTTTCATCAACATAGCTTCTCTTGAAGTCCCAGCTGGAGAATGCCCGAGGAAATTATCGGGAAGGCTGTGAAGTTGTTGAGCACACCCAATAATCAGACTGAACCAGTGATGCTAGCCATGTTCTACAACAATCTCGGTTGTATACTCCACCAGCAGGGATCCTACCATATCTCAATATTGTGCTTCAGCAAAGCACTGAAGTATAGGTTAGCTCTTCGTTCGGAGAAACCATTGAAGCTGTCTGCATTATCACAAGACAAATCTTGTCTTGTATCATACAAATGTGGCATCCAACATTTGATGTGTGGTAAACCATTGTTAGCAGCTTGTTGTTTTCGTAAAGCCCTGCCACTCTTGCACCATCGACCCCTCTTTTGGCTCCGTTTTTCCGAGTGAGCCTGCTAGCTCTAGAAAAGGGTCCTACTTACTGCAAGACGTGCTATTTTGAGATTGAAATTCATATTGTGGGGTCAGGGAAATGGCGACATTTAGTTACCATCCGGTGAACTCAGTAAGTAGCCACGATGAGATTGAAATTCATGTAGTGTGGTCAGGGAAATGGTGACATTTAGTTATCAATCCGGTGAACTCAGTAAGTCATTATTCAGATTCTGGTGGAGTTCAGATGAACATGGAAATTTGATATCACTTAGATTTGGTCGACAGTGTCTATTCAGCTCCCAACTATTAATGGATGCCTCTGAGCAGAAAAAAACAGTAATTGCATCAGATGCAGAGGATAATCAAGGAGCACAATCCCAGAAAAGTTCAGGTCAGAAGAACACAATCAGTGTGGAATCTAAAGTACCTTCTGGTCCAACAACTAACTCAAATGGTGAACAAAAGGGATTGGCGAGCCTGAATGCCACTATGCAGAGCTCTATTGCTATGTAGTATGATGACATCTATAGGAAAGAGAACCTCAAAATTCGACAAGCCATCCTGGCGGACCTGGCATTCATTGAATTTTGTCTCGAGAATCCCTTGAAAGCTTGGTCTATCACCAAGTCGCTGATGCAGCTGCTAGAATGCTCGAGAATATGTAGTTGTTCCTCGGCCATATATATGCAGCTGAAGCATTGTGCGCGCTGAACAGGCCAAAGGAGGCTGCCGTGTTTATTTGAGAGATGGCAATGATATTGAGTTTCCCTACAGTGTTGAGAATCATAAGAAGGCCCCTGTTGAGAAAGACAAAGACAAGGATGGTGACAAAACACACCTCAGAAGATTCTCGGCATTGAGTGTCTCTTAAGCCCGAGGAAGCCTGCGGAGTTGTGTATGTTGACCGAGGCATGACTGCCGCAGTGCAGGGAGAGCTTGAGCAGGCCAGGTACATGGAGAGCCGTGGTTTTGTGTTGTTGCCCAACAACCCTAGGGCATTGATAGCATCCGTTTATATGAACCTTCTGCAAGGGAAGGCACAAGAAGCGATTATCAAGTTGAGACGTGTAGAAACGTGAGATTTAGGACCCCTAGTGTAGCAACCAGCAGGTAAGACCTCCTTTTGCTGAATTTCCTATAGTTGACAATTGCCATTTCTTCTGTTGGACCTCGACCCCATGTGGATGATTATCGTGAAAAGATCGTAATGTTTTACCATACATAAGAAAAAGGACTGTAGATCTGCCCTCCCTACCTTTAGCTTTTCCAGATCCAGGGGTGTAAATTGTTGAGGTCACTCAAGTTTTACATTGCCGCTCTTTGGACTGAAGAGAGATGAACTGATGGCATACCTTATGATATTTCGTTTATTCAGAATCTGACTCTCCGGTACACCTGTTCACTTATACACAGTTGTGTTTCTTTCGTTTCCTTTTCGGGAGGGACATCGGTATAGATATGGGGAATATATGTTCATCTCTAAGGCCTTGTTTGGCAAGGGTGTATCTAGGAGTATTTGAGAGTATTTTCCCCATGGGATTGGGTGAAAACACTCTTGTCACCCAAAACAGTCTGTTACACCACAAACCACTTATTCATCAATACTCTCCATTGACTTATCTGTTTGGAAGGCAGGGATTATATTACACCCACAAATTTAATTTTCACAGCAATGCCAAAGATGACCATAGCAATTTTAAAAAATCAGTAAAATATTTGAACCAATTATACATCACAATTATGTCTTTTCATGACATTATTGTTGCAGGTCCAAAAAAGGTATGAATATATTACATAATAATAACATAGGAAACATAAACCGGACTGCCATCTTCTAGACCTGCTCAACAAAATGTTAAATTAGGTACATGCAAAAACACTACTATACGGTATTAAACTAAACGAAGTTATAGTCCTCAACACTTACCAGGTTATAGTGCTGAGATTCAGCTCACAGGTTATGCTGTCAATGTAGGAAGTTCCAAACTATTTTTTTTTTAAAAAACCGGAGGCAAAAGCTTTGTCCCATCCATTTATTAATTAAGAAGAAGGTGTTCAGTTTTTTTTTTGGAGAAAATCGGACAAAAACCTACAACACCAAGGCCAAGTCCACTTAAACACCAATAACACAGGAGCAAACGCCTACACACATAATAATAACATAGGAAACATAAATGTAGGTGTCCAATGTGACTGTCATCTTCTAGACCTGCTCAACAAAATGTTAAATTAGGTACATGCAAAAACACTACTATACGGTATTAAACTAAACGAAGTTATAGTCCTCAACACTTACCAGGTTATAGTGCTGAGATTCAGCTCACATGTTATGCTGTCAATGTAGGAAGTTCCAAACTTTTTTTTTTTGAAACCGGAGGCAAAAGCTTTGTCCCATCCATTTATTAATTAAGAAGAAGGTGTTCAGTTTTTTTTTTTGAGAAAACCGGACAAAAACCTACAACACCAAGGCCAAGTCCACTTAAACACCAATAACACAGGAGCAAACGCCTACACACACCGACAACCAAACCTATTAGAGCATCTCCACTCGCCTATCCAGGACGCCGATCCGGACGCCGAAAATAGGCCCAGTCGCATACCCAGGGACCTGTTTTCGTTCGGATTTCTGCGTGTTTTGATCCGGCCTACCCAGGCCGAACCCAGGTTCCCGGGTACGCCCTGGGGATGCCGGACGCCGCAAAAAGGGCGTGGGCCAGCTCTGTCGGCGAGACATTCCCACTCACTCCACTCGCCCAGACTGCCGCGAAGAGCTCCCAGCGCCCCCTGTCGCCATGACTTCGCCGGCAGAGCTCCTGCGCGCCGAGGCATGCCCACAACTCTAGGTATGCTCGCCGTAGTTGCCGCCCACCACCACGCCTTCCACGCCGCCGATCTCGTCGACCTAGCCTCGTCGTAGCTCTGCTTCGCTACGTGCTCCTACCACCACGTCCGCCAAGTGTTCAACATTTGGCCGGGTTCGGCCATGGACTCCGACGACGAGGAGATGCTCGCTGTTGACTCCGACGAGGACGAGATACTCGCCATGGACTCCGACGATGAGGAGATGCTCGCCGTACTCCTGGAGAAGGAGAGCGCCGAGGTCGCCGAAGGTGAAGAGCACTTGCAGATCCTCGCATCACTCGCCCAGCTGTACATGCAGATGGCGAAGCCGAAGCGCGGTGGTTCGGCGCCAGGTCGCCGGAAGTACAAGGCGAGACAAAGGATAGAGGGCTACTGCATGTTGTACTCCGACTACTTCGCCGACCAGCCACTCCATGGAGAGGACGTGTTTCGCTGTCGTTTCAGGTTGAGCCGGAAGCTCTTCCTCAAGATCGTGCATGCCATCTGGGAGTTCGACCCATATTTCCTTTGCAAGAAGGACGACACCGGCTTGGTTGGGTTTTCCTCGCTTTAGAAGTGCACTGTGGCGATGAGGTTGCTTGCATATGGAGCGCCGGTTGACAGTGTCAATGACTATTTCCGCATCGCCGAGTCCACCGCCCTTGATTGCTTGTACAGGTTCTGCAGGGCAGTGATTGCAGTGTTCGGGGAACAGTACTTGAGATCACTCACTGTTGAAGACACTGCTCGGATCCTCGCAGTCAATGAAAGTAGAGGATTTCCTGGTATGCTTGGAAGCATAGATTGCATGCATTGGAAGTGGAAGAACTGTCCATTTAAATGACAAGGGATGTACAAAGGCCACAAAGGAGTATGCACTGTGATACTTGAGACAGTTGCTACACATGATCTTTGGATCTGGCACTCCTTTGGCATGGCAGGATCGAACAACGACATCAACGTCCTCAACTCCTCAACTGTCTTTTCCAAACTTGTTGAGGGTGCCATGCTCCCCCCGTGGAATTTGAGATCGGTGGGCATCACTACAACAAAGGATACTATCTAGAAGATGGCATCTATCCAAGATGACCAACATTTGTGAAGACTATCTCAAGCCCAATGCTTCCCAAGCATTCTCACTTTGCCAAGGAACGGGAAGCTTGCAGGAAGGACGTGGAGCGGATATTTGATGTACTCCAGCAGAGATTTGCAGTTGTCCGGTTCTCTGCTATGATCTGGTCGAAAGATCAGATGTGAGAAGTGATGAACTGTTGTGTGACCTTGCACAACATGATTATTGAGGATGAGAGGAAGGATCCAGTGAGTTTGATCGAGGAGGACGAGCCATACTACAGACAGGGTCCTCTTGCCGAGTCTGATCATCAGGTGCCTCCAACATGGGCTACATTCATCGCAATGCGTCAGGAGATCCGAGATCCGGCGATGCATCAACAACTGTAGGATGATCTTGTTGAGCACCTGTGGATACAGGGGCAACACGTCGTAGATGCCCAGCGTGAACTAGGCCGAACTTGGCCGAAATATGTTGTATTTTTATTTTCTGGCCGAACTATGTTTACATTTACGTCGAACTCTGTTTAAAATTTCGCCGAACTTTGGTCTTAAAATGTTCTATATTCATTGTATGACGAATTATGCCGAAATCTGGACGAACTTGAGCCGAATTTGAGCGAAAACGGGCGACCTGGGAACTCGGCCTGGGTACGCGAGTGGAAACTGAGCGTATCCAGGCCAAAAACTTGCGCCGTCCGGCCAAAGTTTGGTCCGGATTTCGGCCTGGATTCGCCCAACGAGTGGAGATGCTCTTAGACTATTCAGTCAAAATGAATAAGAACTGAATGAGGAAAATGTTGTGTTTCGCTTCAACAAAGACACAAGGATTTTGATTCCGTATTGACTAACATGTGGACTGCTACACATACTACCATGACAGCTTATTATGTTCATTGTAGATGCTAGTAAAATCAGAATGAAAAAAAAACTAAAAAGAAATCAATTCAGCATATGCTAATAATATTTTGCATGTGGCTAGTTTTCAATGGCAGATACGATAAGATTGCCTTATCTGGCAGAAAGATTCTTCCAATTTCTTAGTGCTTACAAATATCCTCATGGAAGGTGTGCTACTGCTGCAAAGAAGCATATTTTATGGTTGATTTGTTTTGCCTTCTCATGGTTGCAAGTGTTGTCTTGTTGTTGCCATATAATGGATGAATATAGTGTTGCAATGAACCAGAACCTATTATGGTATCTATTAAATTTGGATATAATTATAAACTTCCCTTCAGAATAGAGTGTCTTCCGACAACAAAAGGAAATTTCACCATGGCACGACATTTAGACTAGTAACGGCAACATACTGAGCAGAAGAATTAATACCAAGAAGAAGTTCATAAAAAGGATTTCAATATAAGAAACAAGAGCTAACTACCTTGCAATATCATGGTATGCACAAAATATTAAGGAAATGGACATGGGGGCTCTTGCGACCGTGCTCAGCAGCATGGGAGATTTTGGGTCGTTGCTGCGAGCCTCGTGCGTTGCGAACGCCAAAACGTGAGAGGGAATGAGCGTTTTGTTTTCCAGGGCTGATCCAGGCCGACACCCGACTGCCAAACACCCACTACTGTTTTCCAGTGTTTTTATATTGGATCGGGATTATACACTGAAAAACTGGTCGAAACCCCTCTGCCAAACAAGGCCTCCCTAACTTAATTTGCTCGTACGCCTGCGGATTCTTCGGAGGTCAAGGAAGAGGGTGCTGGATCGGGGGACAATAAATGGATCAAGAACCAGATATCACTGACCTAGGCCTTATACACATCTAGCAGTACAATGGTAGAGCAGGGGATGAGGTGGAGTAACTTACATGCCAAAGAAGAGGGGCGGCGGAAGGAGCCTAGCGTTGGCGACCACGACGACATCAGGTGCAGAAATAGTGGATGAAAAAGTAATCGATACTACAAACTGGCTGGTTGTCGGACGGCGGAGCGGGCATTGATGGCAACAGGGGAGATTTTGGGTCATCGCTACGAGCCTCGTGCTTCGCCAATGCCAAACGCGAGGGGGAACGGGCATCTCGAATAAATGTCGGGTCGGCATGTGTCCTAGGGTTTTCTAGGGCTGAGCCCGACCAAGACTCGCTTGCCAAACACCCATTGTTTTTTATATTGGAACATGATTATACACTGAAAAATTGGTCGAAACCCCTCTGCCAAATGAGGCCTCCCTAACTTAATTTTCCCATATGCCTGTAGATTCTTCGGAGGTGAGAGAAGAGGGGTGCTGGATTAGGGGACAGTAAATGGATCAATAACCAAATATCACTGACCTAGGCCTTATACACATCTAGCAGTATAGGGGTAGAGGAGGGGACGAGGTGGAGTAACTTAGAGGCCGAAGAAGATGGGCGTCGAAAGGAGCTCGGCGTTAGTGACCATGGCTAAATCAGGTGTAGAAGTGGTGCCCTTGGTAGGATGGGAAGAAAAAGTATTCGATGTTGCAAACTGGCTGGTTGCAGAACAAAGGAGACGCCGGGAGCATTAACGACAACAGTGAAGATTTTGGGTCATCGATGTGAGCCTCGTGCATCGCCAATGCCAAAATGCGAGGGGGCATGAGCGTCTCGAATACACATGGGTCCACGTGTATCCTGGGATTTTCCGGGGCTGAGCCCGACCGATACCCATACCCACCTGCCAAACACCCACTACTGTTTTCCAGTGTTTTTATATTGGACCAAATTATACATTGAAAACCGGTCGAAACCTCTCTGCCAAACAATGCCTAAGGGCTTGTTTGATTCATAGGATAGGAAAAGTATAGGAATAGGAAAAACATAGGATTGAGATGTCATGCCAATGTGAATCCTATAGGAAGAGGGATTTTGTTTGATGTGGCAAAGGAATTTTTCCATGAGGTGTGATCTAATGTTATTTTCCTATAGAAATTGCACTACAAGATTTCTATAGGATTAATTCCTATGGGATGTGTTCCTATGAATCAAACACTAACATAGGAAAAAATCCCATAGGATTCAAATCCTACATAATTCCTATGTAATTCCTATGAATCAAACAAGCCCTAAATGGGCAAACTACAGGTGCGGTACGAACTGCTACCTGCTTTCAAATTTGTGCTATGTATAAAGGAAATACATGTGTCTTTCCTTGGTGTTTTGGCTTGTTGGTGCAAATGAACTTATTATAAAAAACAATAAAAATAATTTTTTAAATATTAAAAATTCTGAAATAAAATTTCGCATATACATCTAGACATTTTGTGTTCGTATAGAAGTTTTCGGGAAAAAAGGAAGGTTTTTTTTGCAACTTTTCTAAAAACACAAAAAGAAATGCCCAAAAATAATCATGTTGGAGCATCTTTGTCTTTTTACACCAAAAACTATTCTTTTCTCGAAAAACTGTCTTTTGCGAAATTTCACTGATTTATTAATAATCATCAACAACAGTACAAAGTCTTAAAAGTAATAAAAATTACAAATAGGTCCATAGACCACCTTGCGACGACTACAAACATTACGACAAGCTGAAGGCGTGTCGCCGTCGTCGCCCCTCCATCATCAGAACTGGACAAACTTTCATAGTAGAGCTTATTGTAGTAGACAAACATGAATTCGTCGTGCTAAGATCCCAAAGGACCAGCGCACTAGAGCAGCGGCCATCGCGAATGACGACGTCCGCAATTCGGAAGAGACTGGCCCGAATTCACCCTAACGAACACGAAAATGTACCAGATCTCATCATGATTCCATGTGCCCTCCACCGGATCTAGATGCACCACCGAGGCGAGGATATGGCGAGGAGGACCTTATTCTGACTTCAGATGTAGCGCCGTCTCAACATCTCGAGAAAGACACTAAAAAAATACCTAAGAAAAAAAGCTCTCACTGACGAGTGGTCATGGTTTGCCACACCCCCAAGGCCACATAAGAAGGATTAGATCGATGGAGTCACAGACCAGAGTACCGAACCCTAGATGGGTTTTAGCGCCGCCTCCCAATCTCTTTTTCTGCCTCGTACCGGTTCGGGTTCGCGATCTGTCTTCGTAGAGAGGACTTTCCAAAAACTTGTGTGAGAACATAGAATGTCCGGATGTACATGCGATTTTTTTTGAGATTTAAGACTGTGTTTTCAAACAAATTTTATTTCCACACATCCTTGTGGTATGTGTAAGGTTTCTGTGTTGGTATTTGAATAGCTAAACATGACGCAAGCTTGTACACTCAATTGTTTTCCAAACGGTTAATGGCATTTTTTATTTATAGGGTTTAAAAAACGCAAGAATTGAAAACATATGATTGCAATTTTAGTTTACAAGAAACAAGCAAAGATCAGAAACTTGCAAATGCATTTTTTTTAAAAAACTTCAAGGTGTTCGATGAAATGACAGTAGCTTTGCACAACTCAGAAAATTCCCAAAATTTCCCGGATGGCTAGCATTGGTATTGTCTGTAGAGTTTGAGCTCAGTTGAGTATGGGTAGGTAGGGTTTTGGCAAGGTGCCCATAAGGTGGCGAATTGGCATGGCCATGCCAAAGTGGACTTGCTTAATTGAAATATTGCATTGAACGATGTAATACTGTTGCATGTACATGATCTTCCAAGCTATAGTGGCTAGCTCGCTTTTGTTTCTGTGCAAAAAATAAAAGGTTAGAGTAGAGTGTACTATGACAGTAAAGCCTCCTTTATCTTTGTATAAACAAACTGGCCGATGTCCGTGACCCGCTGTAGGCACCCCGACACAAGATCTGCAAAAGTTGGAACCGGGAATTCCGGATGCACATGTGCCATGTGTCCAATTATTTTGCTTTGCTTTAGTAGTATATGAAAATCCTCCATCCTCATTGACATTGATATGAAGAACTAAAACCACGAGGACACCGACGTGGACGGCACAACCGCGGGCAGAAGCCGCATCATCACCGATCGCGGCCTCTGTTGCTCGAAACAATGGCGCCATTTTCTGGTCTCCTCCTGGCGGCCCTTCTCCTCGTCGCTGTCACCGGAGAGGCCGACGCTGGCGGCACAAAGTACGGCCGGGCGCGCTATGATCGGGTATTCAGCTTCGGCGACTCGCTCACCGACACCGGGAACTCGGCCATCCTCCCGGCCACCGCCGGAGGGCCCTTCACCAACGCGCCTTACGGGCAAACCCACTTCAAACGCCCCAGCGGCCGGGCCTCCGACGGCCGCCTCGTCCTCGACTTCATCGGTACGAACCACTCACTCAACAAGCGGATCATCAGTTCTGGCTCAGATTGGTAAGCGTTGACCTGCATTCCTGATCAGATAGTCTTTTGTCCCTGTGGGTACAGTGGAGTCGCTGAGGCTGCCGCAGCCGACTCCGTACCTCGCCGGCAGTACCGCGGAAGACTTCCGGCACGGCGTGAACTTCGCGGTGGGCGGCGCGACGGCGCTCGATATGGCTTTCCTGCAGAGCAAAGGGATCACATCCTTCGTGCCGGTTTTTCTGAGCAACCAGACGGCTTGGTTCAACGGTGTTCTGCAGCTTCTTGCCTCCCCACGCAACAGTAAGTACTAGTACTATTACCATGATGCATGACACCGGCCCAAAATTCCATTTCTGTTCATGGCGACCTCTGGTTACAGAGCAGCGGCAGCGCAAGATCATGGCGAGGTCCCTCTTCTACTTGGGAGAGATCGGGTTCAACGACTACTCTTTCGCCCTCAAGAACAACGACACGGCGGGCCTAGCGGAGAGTCTGGTGCCGCACATCGTCGGCGTCATCCGTTCGGCCCTCATCGTAAGTGCCGCCGGTCAACTAACTCAGCTGCTCATCGGTCACCGTCGGTCGACCAATCGCAGTCGGCAGATCTCTGCTATTTTCCATCGTTGACCCGTCTTCTTCTGCCCAGGACGCGATCGCTGCCGGCGCGAGGACGATGGTGGTGGCGGGGATGATACCCATCGGCTTCCAGCCGGAGTTGCTCACCCTGTTTCCCAGAGGTACGGGCAGCTACTACGACCAGGCGTCTCGCTGCATCGCGCGGTTCAACCAACTCGCCCAGCTGCACAACCGTGAGCTGAACCGCATGCTCTGCGAGCTCCGGCGTGCCCACCCCCGCACGTCTATCCTCTACGGCGACCTGTACCACCCCGTCGTCGCAGTCGTCTCCTCGCCCGGAAAATACGGTTTCGGGGGCATGCCATTGGCAGCTTGTTGCGGGGGCGGCGGCGGGCCGTACAATTTCAACTTCACCTTCTTCTGCGGCACGCCGCTGTCGAGGGCGTGCGCCGACCCGTCGGGGTCCGTGTCGTGGGACGGGATCCATTACACGGAGGCTGCCAACAGGTTCATCGCCCGCGGCATGCTAAGGGGGCTGTAAGCGTCACAAACAAAATTCAATTTTCAAAAGAGTACCAAGTAACCTTACAATCAAGGTGTTCTTTTACACCTCGACATACGGATGTTTGTTGCTGTTGCAGAAATCATTACTGTGTTGCTATTGTCCACGCGATACTGTGAGAAATGGACCTGCTATTATCCATGGCTAATTTTTCTGTTCTTTGTCTCTCTCTTAGCTTTTTTTTTGTTGCAAAATTCCATCTATTTATTAATAATCCAGCAGTATAAAAAGTACTAAAAGTAATAAAAATTATAAATAGATCAATGGACCATTTAGCGACGACTATAAACACGGGTACGAGCTGAAGGCGTGCCGCCGTCCTCGCCCCTCCATCGCTGAAGCCTGGAAAAGCTTGTTGTAGTAGAGCTTGTTGCAGTAAACGGACGAAAAGTCGTCATGCTAAGAATCCAAAGGACCAGCACACCAGAGCAGACCTCAAAAAACACAAATGAATACGAAAAATGACCGGATCCTAAGGGATTCCTCAGACACACGACTCCACATGTCCTCCGCCGATGCTAGACGCACATCCAGAGCGAGAATAGAACGGGGAGGACATTATTCTGACTTCAGGACGTAGCCGTCGTCTCAGCATCCTAAAGAAGGCACTCAAAATAGTCTAAGAAAACATTAAAACCTCCCGCCGATGAGAAATCGTGGTCCACCACGTTTCCAAACGTCCTAAGCCCGCCGGAGACAGGACAGACCGGTGACGTCACAAGCAGAGGGAAGAAACCCTAGATACATTTTGCGGCCGCCTCTTGGGGAGTCCCTCTCTCTCTCTCTATTGGTACCGGTTCAGGGTCTCCACTAGTTCTTTGCAATTCCTCTCTGTTAGCTTCTCCTTGATAAAAAAATATTAGATTGGTTCTTTTACCGTGTCTGCCTAGCTTTTTCATAGCTAGGAAATGTGTATGCACTTTTCCCTCATGTAAAATTAAAAGAATGCTAACAGGGCATGGACACGTTCGCTCCAAGGGATCCCAACGCGAACGGGAGTTGCCATCATTATTTTGTTGTGGGTCCCGACAATTTTGTCACATGGAAGTGCAAAAACAAGAGTTGCCATCCACCGTACAATTGAATATCCAACATCTATCGATGTGTTCGTTTTGAACTAAAAAGGGAGCAGGTCGGCTCGACATTTGTACGACTGCTTTCTGCTTCCTCGATGGGAGGGGTGGAGACCTTGGACCTACGCTCACCACTATAGTTAGGTTATAAAAGTTAGGGTTTGATCGACGGAGTTATGGTGGCTATGGTGACGTTGTGCAGAACAAGAATAACGTTTCACCATCTCCTTTTCCACCTCGTCCTTGAAGAATTCGTCGCTAGTGTTTAGGAGAACGGGGCCTCGTCTGGTTGTTGCTTGTCGTGGTGGTGCCATGGCATATGCCATGGGTAGGCTAAAGTTGGGGCCGATGGATACTGAAGGAATCCAGGGAGGGATGATGAAGTGAAGACCGCATACGAAAAATAGGGAAGAACCCCAGAGATCATCGATGTATGATGAAATCTTTCTCTTATTGTTTCTTTATATTGTTATAAGTGCTCCTTGAGCTGTTTCCCTAGTTGCTACTTGGAGCTTGAGGAAGAAGAAGAAGTGTACATACGTGAACTGAGAGGAGAGGATCCCTCTAGGGCCTCTCTGGGAACGACCCCCCTTGTGCTCCTTATAAATGGGAGCCCAGGAGACAAGGTATGTCCCACAAGTACTGCCTATGAGTTGGATAATGGGTCCTTGCCAGGTCATCTTGTCCTTTGGCTTGTCCTTTAGTGAGTCATCAGTCTTATCCCTTCGGTATATTCCTTAGCATCTTCTGAGATGCCTAGCATATTCCTTAGAATCTTCTGAGATGCCCAGCATATTTCTTAGTATCTTGGACCAACTGTGTCAGTCTAAGCCAGGGGCGTCCTGTAGGGTTTGCAGCATAGAAAACAAAAAATTTCCTACGATGAGAACAACTATGTACCAAGATCTATCTACTAGATATAAGCAACGGGTGGATATACATCCATAGAATACATACCTCGAAGACCAAATAGCGTTAACGAGGTTGTACTCGTGCATGATGTAGTCGAACGCTTGCCGATCTCAAGATCGTGATGAAGTTTATCTGGTCCAGCCGGTCCAGCACCGCAAAGCAGTGGTGCATCAGTGGTCGCACACACGTCCGGGTACCCCGACAACCTCCGCGCCCTCGCTCCAGCGAAGCAGCGGAAGCAACAAATCCTTTCAGAAAAAGCCACCGGGAACATGTATCTCGCTAATCCGAGACCATGGGGAAATTCTAAAGGAGGGAGAGAGATCCTTCACGAGGAGGTGTGTTGTGAGAGGAGGAGAGGGGGGCACCCCAAGGGGCATGGTGCCCAGCCATGGTGGCTGTCCCCACCTCTTCCACATTCATGTGGATGGAGCTCCCACTCAAAATGAAAAGCCTCCACTCCCATAAAAATGCCTCCACTCAAAAATCCACTCACATGCATTAAATTTTCACCAAATTTAATGCAAGCTCACATTTAAATAAAATCTTTTATTTATTTATTTATTCAGAATTTTGTTAATTACTATAATTAACAAACATTCACATAAAACCCCTTACAACATTTCAATTTCACATGCAGAACCAGTTTTAACAATTTCAACTGAAATAGTTCCGGTGTCTAGTGAAATAAATTCTTGTACTTTCCTTTTTCTTTCTCTGACATATCATTTGCTCCGAATGGTGTCGGTATCCCTTAAGTGTATCACCCTACGGTTCGTGAATAATGTAGACATAATTGAGACCCCTCTCCGATCAATAATCAGTAGTGGGGCCTGGAGATCCATACTAACTCCCACATATTCAACGATGAATTCTATGATCGTGTGAACCTTATACGCATGTAACTCAATCCCTTTGTCTCGTGATATATTACATGTCCGAGATTCGATCATTGGTATATGGTTCAACTAAATGGTTTGATCTAAACTAAATATGGTGGTCCAACTATATGGTTCACTTGATATTATTCCATCCTTCTTTGTTGTTTCTTCTTGAATGAGATCATGGTTTCCTTGGGAAAAATTCTTGTGTCTTGGCTACAAACTCCAAAGATGATGATGATTCTTCTAAGTTGTGTTTCCTTAGTCTTCAAGTCTTGAGTAATAATTCTTGTCTCACTTGTAGTCCTTAGTGATATCCAAGTTGAAGTCCTTGGTGCAAATAAAGTTGAAGTCTTTGATGATGTTGAAGTTGAAGTCATTTGAGTTGGTGAAGTCCTTTGCTCATGGTTGAGGCTTTGTCCATCAAGTTTGAAAAGGAAGAGATGTAGAATCAAAAACAAAAATGGTTGAGGAAAGAGTTTGCAAGATTGTTTTGTAAATAAGTTTTGGAACAAATACAACTCCTATTGTTTCTAAGGGGTTTTGTCCAATCCTAGGGTTATAAATCCTACAGGCAACATAGTGCTCTGATACCATCTGTAAGGTTCCCAACCTTTAATAAGGTAGAGATCCCTGTGTTTACAATGCTAGTCCCTGGATCAATAGCTAGCATCCACAGTTAAGATGTAATATCAAGAAACAAAGGTCATAATACAACTTTATAACCAGGAATAAAATAATTCATTACATCTTACATAGCTCATTTGGCTATCTCATTACAATGCAGCAGAATATCTATAGCATGGAGTCCTTCATCTTCAAAGTGCCACAGGCAATCATGTTGGTTGTAGACTTGTAATCCTAATCATCACACTTCACTAACATCAAACAAACCTGCAACATAATAAGTTGCAGCCACAAGGGTCAATACATTTGAATTGTATTGGCAAGTTTCACTACTATGTAGAAATAAGTGGATCCTATCATTTACATGCATATTTGGCTAAGTAGGGTTTAGGCTCTTTTGCAGAAAGCAATATAGTTTTATCCTATCTTTTCAAAATAGTTTTTGATCTTTTGTCAAATATTTCTGAACTTCTTGGAAAACTCCAAGTGCTTCAAATCCCTTGTTGTCACCATCAAGTTTTACAATGAGAAATTGGAATGTCGAGATCTTCCATAGCTTCAGGCCTTAGTTGCTCAGTGTTGTCCATAACCGGGGACACGGCTAAGTACTTAGAATTTTGATCTTCTGCAGAAGTTGTACACTTTACCCACATGACACAATCTCATCTTGATGCCACCAGTGGCCGCTGGATAAGTACTCACCAAATGGAGTACTGGCAGATTGAGAATGTGACAAAGTATTTCCATAGAAGTCCTCCCAATACATAATGCTAGCTTGTCATCCAGGCACCAATGTAGGGTTTCAAGTTCCCTTACACAATTCTAGTTAACCTGAAGATGCCAATGCATGGGTCTTCCACTATGTAGTTGACTAGGCCAGAGCTCATTTAGCATGTGGCTGTACACGGAAGCCACTGCACGAGAAACATGTTCAATCTCTAAGTCCCTGGGTGGTTTTCTTCTAGTGCACATACAAAAAGAGATGGCCATATAAACATGGTTCCTTTTGTTGCCACCTTGTCCAAAACTTGAGTATCCTTGTCCACCCAGATGGTTCATTGAGTACTTGTTTTATTATATAAAACATATATCTTTCCAACACTTCATATATTCATAACATGAATCCCATCCCAAATATATAGCAGGGCTAAGCATACTACAACCACAATGTTTTCACTAAGGGAGATATAAGGGTATCCTATTAGGATTTAGCATAGCATAAAATATAGTAATCATTATCATGCATGTTACAAAAATCCACTAAGTGTAATGAAAATAGTAGGACTTGGATTATAGTGTCACTTGCCTTAGTAGTTGGTGGTGTTGGTACACTCTTCGCAATAACACACTTGGAATCAACACAATCTATCAAGCAAAACAACCAAGACAAAACAGACACAAGATCAACACTAATGGCAACACAAAAATCATGCAAAGTATGCAAACATGCAAGATGGAAATTTTTATTGTACAAATTTTTATAACAAGGTTCTGAACATTACTAAGTGATTTCTAAACATTTTATATTTTCAAGATTACAAATGCACCATTTGTGCAATTGTAGCAATTAGCAACATTTTCTAACAGTTGGAAAGGCCATTCTTATTAAATAATTGCCACGGTCTTATTTATACTAGAATAAAATTATATTTTGGTTCTACTTTACATAGGGTTCAATTTACAATCATTTGCAAAAGGATTTACTTAAAAATAATTTACACAACAACTTTTATACTCAAAATACTCCACAAATGGTTCTGTATAAAACGTGATTTTAACAGAATCAAAAATACGGAATTATGGCTCCACTGTGTTCTACTCGTTTTTGTGAATCCATAGACATATTATTTGCTAAATTTTGATATACATAACTAAAGATAAAAATTTTATGGTGAAAATGACCAATTAAACCATTTAATTTATAAATCAAATTTTTGTACAGAGAATAAGTAATATTATTGAAGAAATGGATTCTACATAATCTCAGATTTTCAGGGATACCAAATTTATAATTTTTGGACCTCAAAATCTTTTTCTATGAATTATACGAGTTCGTACTAAAATCTGGAAAAGTCAAACTCGGGAATTGACTGAAATTGACTTTGACTAATCTGACTTAGTTGACGGTTGACTACGTTGATGTCATGATGATGTCAGATTTGACTACAGAAAAAGTTGTTTGGATGAAAAACTTTCTACATGAAAGTTGTAGATAACAACTAGATTTATCTACTGTTTGGAGCAACGAGGTGGGCGTAAAATGGATTATACCTTCTAAGATCTGAATATTTGACTGCGTTTTTCTCTCTGCTCGATGAACGAAACAAGGTGAAACCAGCGGGAATGGAACCGTCTTGACGAGGGGAACAACTTCTGTCTTCAAGCCTCCGCGATCCGAGGTCGTTTTGAAGGTCGATTTGGGTGGAGAAGATTGGGGAGAATTTTGGACGAAAATGAAGGTATGATGAGTTGAAAACTTATGAAATTTCATGTAGTGGGGTTTATATAGGAGGAGGTGGGGGCTGGATTAAAGGAGATTAAAGAGGGAGAGGAATTAGAGGGTATTTAATGCAATTTAGGAGGGCAATTGAAGGTTATTTAAGTGCATTAGATACAAATATGAAGACCAAGTATCATGGTTCATGTGCTCATGTATGTACATGGTGCCCTCATGGCCGATCGGTCTCGTTGGGCCAGCCCATTTTGGCTGGCCTGGCCGGCCACTTTTTTTTTCGTTATATATTTTTTCCTATTTCTTAATTCTTTTATAACTTTTGATTTAGAGCTCCGAATTTACCGATTCAAATTTCTGCGGGTTTGTAAATTCATGGGCAATATTTTAGGACATAAGTTTTATATATTTGGAAATATTTCTTTTTCTCAATTATTAATTAGTAAATTATTGTACGATTGCGTGTGTACGATATTGGCCTAGTTGCAGGGCAATATATTTGGAATGACTTGGATTCTTTTCTTATTTGAACTTGATTCGATTTAGTTCCACTTTACATGGATAACCATGAATTAAAGTTTGAAAATATGAGAGGATAATTTTATAAAATCTTAAAATAGCTCACATAAGCTATGATGCTTATTTTAAAACGAGACTCTTTGCTTTTATTTTTGGTTCAAAACAAAACAAAGGTTGTTTAAAAAATGTAAATGAAGTAGTTGAGATGTATAGATGGTTTTTGGTTGAGAACATTCCTCAAGATTAAAAATAGATTTTCAAATACAGGAAGTTTGCGAAAAAGATTTTGAAGGGGAACCTTACAATTAAAATTTTGAAGTAGAGGAGTTATATGGATAATCTTGATGCTTTGATCTTAGGGTTTTTGTTAAATGCTATTTTTTATTTTAAGGAGTACCTTTTTTTTGGGGTAAAACTTTCGTAATAGTTTAAAAGGTTTTAATGTTTCCAATTAGAAGCAAAAAAAGTTTCTTTTCCCCATAAATTTCAACAATTATTTCTTTTGTTTATTTATTTTTCACATTTCAAAATTTAGAAAATTTTGGGATGTGACAGGCTACCACCCTTAAAAGAAATCTCGTCCCGAGATTTGGGGAGGCTAGAGGTTACAATTTGGCTTCAAGGCAACTAGAGTGCTACCACCCTTAAAAGATTTTCAACTAGATTACATCATGTGTATCTCTTGGTTGTTGTTACCATCCTTGATGTTGGAGTCTCTTCGAGTAGTCATCTGTTTGGGTTGGATTGGGATTAGAATAGGCAAAAGATTTCTAGGGAAGAAGTCTACTCACACACAACAATTCACACAAGCAATCACAATCAACATTCCACTCAAACAACAAGGTTCTAGCATATTTTTAGGCAACAAAATATTTTTGCTACACCACATAAGTTGGTGGGTTTGATCTAAACTAAATATGGTGGTCCAACTATATGGTTCACTTGATATTATTCCATCCTTCTTTGTTGTTTCTTCTTGAATGATATCATGGTTTCCTTGGGAAAAATTCTTGTGTCTTGGCTACAAACTCCAAAGATGATGATGATTCTTCTAAGTTGTGTTTCCTTAGTCTTCAAGTCTTGAGTAATAATTCTTGTCTCACTTGTAGTACTTAGTGATATCCAAGTTGAAGTCCTCGGTGCAAATAATTTTGAAGTCTTTGATGATGTTGAAGTTGAAGTCATTTGAGTTGGTGAAGTCCTTTGCTCATGGTTGAGGATTTGTCCATCAAGTTTGAAAAGGAAGAGATGTAGAATAAAAAAAAAAATGGTTGAGGAAAGAGTTTACAAGATTGTTTGTAAATAAGTTTTGGAACAAATACAACTCCTATTGTTTCTAAGGGGTTTTGTCCAATCCTAGGGTTATAAATCCTACAGGCAACACAGTGCTCTGATACCATCTGTAAGGTTCCCAACCTTTAATAAGGTAGAGATCCCTGTGTTTACAATGCTAGTCCCTAGATCAATAGCTAGCATCCACAGTTAAGATGTAATATCAAGAAACAAAGGTCATAATACAACTTTATAACCAGGAATAAAATAATTCATTACATCTTACATAGCTCATTTGGCTATCTCATTACAATGCAGCAGAATATCTATAGCATGGAGTCCTTCATCTTCAAAGTGCCACAGGCAATCATGTTGGTTGTAGAATTGTAATCCTAATCATCACACTTCACTAACATCAAACAAACCTGCAACATAATAAGTTGCAGCCACAAGGGTCAATACATTTGAATTTTGAAGGGGAACCTTACAATTAAAATTTTGAAGTAGAGGAGTTATATGGATAATCTTGATGCTTTGATCTTAGGGTTTTTGTTAAATGCTATTTTTTATTTTAAGGAGTACCTTCTTTTTGGGGTAAAACTTTTGTAATAGTTTAAAAGGTTTTAATGTTTCCAATTCGAAGCAAAAAAAGTTTCTTTTCCCCATAAATTTCAACAATTATTTCTTTTGTTTATTTATTTTTCACATTTCAAAATTTAGAAAATTTTGGGATGTGACACAGAGAAAGCATATGAAGTTGAAATCCATCGCTTATGACTACACATAACGGACTACATACATCTATATGTATAAATTCCAATAATTTACTTGATCGTTCTTCTTTGGCCTTTGAACGAAGTTTTAATTATCCCGAGGAAAGTCTTAGAAGCGTCACTTGATCAAATCAAGGACTCCAAAAATCCATGAATATGGAGATTCTTCATGTTTTCTTTCAAATATAGTTTAAACGGCGATGTCACTTTGTAAGTGATCTTTCAATCATTTGTCTTGCGACATTTTAGCATTAGTTTTATGGATGTGATTTCTCCAACTAGATTTGTAAATCATCCATATTATATGGAATACGGTAATTATTTGAACAATCTTTGTTCTCATAATACCTGATTTAAATAACTATTATTAAAACAAATCTTGAAGGCAAGCTTTGATGTCAACGAGAAATACAAACAACGTCTTGTTTGTTTTCGATGATCATCATCACATATTCTCTTGCTAGTTACTTAGGCCATTGGAGTTCATGAATTGCGTCGTTCTGTATGAAATTTCATTCCAACCAATTCGGTATCCAATACCCAAGAACCACATTGTTTAACAAGCAAAGAATACAACCATAACATGTGTATTATCTATATACCTAAACTGGATATTTCCAGTCTTTTCTTTTCTGCCAAATATATTTTATAGATTCTCTTTCAGAATTTCCTTTTCCTTTTTAAAAGAATCTATCAACATCAACAGTGGCGTCATATACATGACACATAGTCCAAAGCATGTATATTAAAATACTAATACCTTTGGACTTGCACTTTGAAGTAGATCACCATCATCAAATGATCGGCATTCTTTCAAAAGCCATTCTTTAGTAATATTTTAGTGTAGTAAACACTTTACATACATCTTCTATTCATCCTTATCATGACGACTTTCATGATCAAGCTAATGTAGCTTATAAAGGCGAATCGTGAGTATAATATTACTTTCCAAAACCCTTTTGGATGATTAGGATGTCTAGCATCTCCAACCTTTGCAAATCCTCATCCAATATGAGAACATATATTATACTCTATCATATTGCAATCAAACATTGTTTTAGATATCGTTATATTTGCTGCACATGATGGTTTCTGAAACAATTCTTTCAGCTCCTAGATAATGTTGATATTTAAATCAACAATCATGGAGGCAAACATGATATTTAAGATACTAACACTGGAATTGTCACTCTCGATTTAGTACCAATTATTAAATTTCACCGAGTAAGCAGAGTTTGCTGAAAGTTTTCAATAGGACTTTAAACTTTAGATTTACACTCAACACAATACGATACCAGTTTGTAAAGTAAATATCCAGAATTATATAGTTCTATTATCTCAATTACAACTAAGCATAAGGTGGTGAACGAATGCCAATGACTACAACAAATTATGAAAATTCACTTTGATTTAATTTATGATAAATTGAGTTCTACTAATCTAAATCAGAAATAAACTCCCACTCAAAAACGACACCCCTCATGTCATTTTGGTGATTACATGAACCAAATCCACTACACCAAGTCCGATCATCATGTGAGTCGGTGTAGCTTCAAAGGCAAGCATCCATATGGTCATCATATCAAAACATATGACTCATGCTTAACCTTTCGGTCCGTGTTCCGAGGCCATGTCTATACATGCTAGGCTCGCCAAGTAAGAACCTTACTATTCGCGTGTGTAAAACTGTCTTACACCTGAGATATGCTCGTGGATTCAAGTACATCCGATCATCACTTGATGTCTTGAAGCGATGAAACATTGTCTATGCATACTTAAGGAAGAACACATTTTTATCTTGATATCTAAATGAGGTATCATCTTATTATGCTAATAAAACGCCAAACTAGCAATATAAGATGCAACAAAACATCTTATGTTAATAAGTGAAATGATATGGTTCTTGCACTTGATCTCCATCATGTGCATCGTGGTATGATCTTCATCATTCCTTTATGTGTAAGGCTAAGGTCTATGGAACTTACACGTTATGTGTGTTGTAAGAGTATCGACTTATACTTCTACTTACAACATCACCATATCATGACAATAGCCCAACAACAATCTAAACTAGAGGCCTCTAATTTATCCATTGCAAGTTTTACGTGGCTTAGGGATTTCAAAGATAGAACCGTTCTTACCTACGAACATGAACCACAACGAGGATAACCAAATTGTTGACAACTTGTTGGAAATTAGATATTGACTATAGTAGAAGAGACAGACACCCGCTAGCCACTTATGCAAAACTAGGGCATGTCAAGCATGGAACAGGTCTAATGCGCGAGGACTGATGGCGCCCAGCACTTGTCGTGGAACGCTTCGTTGGAAACCCCAAGAGCAAGGTGTGAAAAAGAAAGAAGAAAGTTTTCCCTCGGCTGAGACCGAGGTTATCGAACCAGAAGGAGGAAGGAAACGTCACACAGGTGTTGCAAGAAACACGGAGACCTGCACAACACAAACTCAAGACTTTGCCCCAACGAATCAGTGAGGTTGTCAAGCTCACCGGTTTGCTATAACAAAGGATTACATGTATGGTGTGGAAGGTAATGGTTTGCAGCAAGTAAACAAGTAACAGTGGAAGGTGTATCAATGGTAAAGATTGGACTGGGGTCCATAGTTCACTAGAGGTGCTCTCCTTAGATAAACAACATGGCATGAAGGGTAAACAAATTACAACAGGGCAATTGACAGGAACTGAGCAAGGCATAACAATGCAATTACTATTCAGAAAGATCCTATGAGATTCGTTTGGACAATACAACAAGATACATAGACCGCTATCCAACTGCATCTATGACTAGAAGTCCACCTTCAGGTTATCATCCGAACCCCCTCTAGTATTAAGTTGCAAGCAACATACAACTGATTTAAGCAAAGTGTGTAAGGTAAATAGTCCACATGTTCCATGAACAAGAGACCGTTGTTTTCTCCCTAGTAGCAACAGCACATCTACAACCAAAGAGATTATTGTCACTTCCCTTGGAAACTAGAGGCATGAACCCACTATCGAGCATAAATACCCCCTCTTGGAGTCACTAGCAACTACTTGGCCAAGATAGCTATTAATAACGGAGAGCATGCAAGATCACAAACAACACAGACATGATAGAATCATAAAGACAAAACCATTAATCAAACCAACATAATAATCTCAGTATCCATCGGATCCCTGCAAACACAACATGCATGATTACAAATAGATTAGATCTTGATCATGAACGGAGCTCACAAGATCTATACATGAAAGCACAAAGGAGGAGATACAACCATATAGCTACTACATGGACCCATAGTCCAAGGTGGAAATACTCACTCATCATACCAGAGAGAAGGCCTACAGGATGATCTCCCCTCCGGCAGGTTGCTGGGAAGAACTTCAGATCCCCCCGATCTAGGGACGATGGTGGTGGCGGCTACAAACGGTTTTGTGGAGATTTCATCAGGTGCTTAGGGTTTCTGCATCGGGGGCTTTTTATAGGCAAAGGGGGAGACCGAGGTGGCGGCCAGGGGTGGCAAACCCTAGCCAGGCGCGAGGCTGGGCCCACCCGCGCCTAGGGTGGGTCTGGCCCCCCTGGCTGGCCCCTCCGGCTCCCCTCTAGTCTACTTGTTCCCCACGGAAAGTAATTGACTTTGGCATTTGTCCCGTCCAATTCCGAGAATATTTCTTTACTAACTTTTTTGAAACAAAAAACAGCAGAAAATACGCAGCTGGCACTGTTGCAACTTATCAATAGGTTAGTACCAGAAAACATGTAAAAAGCACCTCAAAGTGTAGACAAGTAAAGCAAAGTAGATACTAAAAAAGCATGGAGCATCAAAAATTATAGATACATTTCTGACATATCAAGCATCCCCAAGCTTAAATCCCGCTCGTCCTTGAGTAGGTAAGTGATAAAAAGAATAATTTTTGAGGTGACATGCACCCTCACAATAAAGATCCAACCATTTGCAAGCATTGAAAGCTGGGATGAAAGAACTCTAAACATGTGCATGAAAGATGGAGTTCTAACAATAGGACATAGTAACTGTGCATGCAACATCGCAAGTTACAAACAAAGATCATGAATAACATGCATTGAAAAACGTTTGTTTGTTTCACATACAGAAAACATGGCATAGTGGCAATCAGCTTGTCCCTCATAGAGTAGCAATATAGATGCATATGACACCTTCAAAGTTCACAAGGGTGACTAGTAACAAATAGCACAAGAACAAGTAATATCAAAATATGCATCAATTAATAAGCTTTGGAACACTACACACAGAATGCCAACTATGCTCTCTTAATGGTGCTTAAAGGTAGAAGGTGGAGACTCAATAATGGTGGAAGAAAGACCTTTTTGTAAAGGAAGTAGTGATTAAAAGTTTCAAAAAGAGCTTCCAAAAATTATGGTACTTGTTAGCTTTCAGCCCTCTTTGACCCTATCATAAGCATCTTGAAGTGGTTAAGGTTAAAGTGGAAAGATGGAGTATATGCTTGACGAAGTATAAGTTGGCAATCTCAAGTATCTTGAATACGAGGGCCACCTCATGCATACTCAACTTTGGGTCCAGGTAAGTTCTTGTCACTGTAAGTATTTGCATATTATTGAGAACCGCCAAGGGGGTACCCCTTGCACATGGTACATGAGCTTTCCCATAACCAAAATGACAAGGCAAGCAAACAATGAGCATCTCAGCAATCTTCTTATTTACCATGGGAATATGGTGCTTTTTTCTCTATTTCCTCTTTTCTCAATGTGTCTCTTTTTTATAAGAAGAATTCTTCATAGATGTCACTATGGTGATGCTGTAAGTTTCCACCATGATTAGGCATGGCTTAGGCTAGCGGCCCAGGCGTTTCTCTAACATAGGATACAAACTCTATGGACTTACAAGTTCCCTCTTTATTTCACACTGGTGACATCCATAGACAAAAGAACATGATATCAACTGAGTACAAAGTACAAGTGCAATGTTGAAAACATTCCCCATGACAGCACGGTTCTGCTAATTCCAACTTATAAGTGCAAGCATATACAACAAAGTTGTCACAATGGTTCAAGTTTATTAGGGGAAAATAATATAAAGTGTGCCATCAAGTTCGTGAGGGCTTTAATCACTAAGTTTTCACATAACAAAATAGTTTTTAATTGGAAGATAGTTGAAAACAAGAATATACTTGGAATGGTGTAACACACCATGCATAGGAGTTTATAGTGGAAACTTTGGGATAAGTTGGTTTCTTGGGAGTTGGAAGCATGAGTAGAACTTACTCATACAAGTGGAGGCTAGCAAAAGACTAGGAGCAACCAACTAAGAGAGCATAATGGCCATAATCATGCAGTGCAACAAAGCATACTAATCAAAGCAAAGAGTGGTACTACAAGTCAAGGACTAAATGATCATAGAGGCTAATGGTGACTTTTCATAGTCATAGCATGGTGTAAGCATGTGCCAAGTCAACCCAAGCAAAGCATCAAAGGTGAATACCACAATACTATGCTTTTGCATGCTAAAACAACACATAATTTCTTCAAGGCACACTAAGCAATCCTAATTGTTTGGAACAAGACATGCTATAGCAATAATCACTAAGCATAATGTCAAAACAACACCTAGCATGTCATGCTAAAGTCTAAGTCACAGTTAAGCTCCTCTTGCACTTCAAGCAAGAACTTACTACTACTTTCCAAACACCAAGCAAACTTATTTGCAAAACAACACAGCGAGAACGGGGGTCCAAACTATTTAAGAAAACTAAACAAACTAAGCAAAGCAAAAAAAAACTAAGACGCTCCAAGAACAACACAATTGTGCATGAAACAATAAAAATGAAGTGTCTAGACAGACCTGAGCTTTTTATTGATGAAGAAGGGATGCCTTGGGCATCCCCAAGCTTTGACGCTTGTACCTCTTTGATATTTCTTGGGGTGACACCATGGTGTCATACCCAAGCTTGATCTTTTGTACATTCTTCATCTCATTGCATCATTCTCTCTCTACACCTAAATTTTTTTCCTTCATACAAAACTTCACACAATCTTCATTAGCAACATTAGTGTATTCAAAAGATATTAGACCTCTGGCAAAGCTTTGAAACAGCAAGGCTTTTCACTAAAAACACAAGCTACTGTAGTAACTCCTTCAAAAATCTCAATTAACCTAAAGATAACTCAAAAAAGAATCAATAAGAAGCAAATGCAAATAATGGTAGAAATCTGTCAAAACAGACCTGCGGGTAGAAAAACCGATTTTTTTTGAACATCTTGTGTTGCTCAAATAAAAAAGTGTTGAACTAACGAAATTTATATAACATACTGGGAGATTTTATTCGTAAATTTTCAGCTCAATCTAAGTTACAGAGACTCCTCAAAATATTTTTTGGTGGAGGACAGAAAGCTGTTTTGGGACAGCAACTCCCCAAATCTTACTTCCCTCTCATTAGAGGTTATTATTGGCGCAAAAAGCAAACAAAAAGGATAAGGAGAGGTCATTACTGAAGTAATAACTTCCAAGACTCAAGGAAACTCTTGGGTTATCTCCCAACAAGAACTTTTCTTTAACGCCTTTATGTTAGGATTGATAGCTTGAGAAGATGCTCACATAAGAAATATGAATTGAAGTCAAAGAGAGCATCAGGAAGAAAATTCAAAACACATTTAAGTCTAACCCTCTTCCTATGCATCGGAATCTTGTACACAAATAAATTCACAAAGAACAAAGTGGCAAGCATAGGAAGATAAAACAAGAGTAACTTCAAAACTTTCAACACAAAGAGAGGTGTTTCAGTACCATGAAAATTTCTACAACCATAATTTCCTCTCATAATATTTTTCACTAGCATCATGAATAAACTCAACAATATAGCTATCACATAAAGCATGGTTTTCATGATCTAAAAACACATAATCTCTATCAAGCTCAAAAATAGTGGGATTAAAATCTTCACAGGTTTTACCCAAAGTAGATATTTCAAAAGGATCCACATGAACAGAACATTCATCTTCCTTTGGTGAGCATGGGGGATAATCAAATAATATAAGAGGTAAAGAGTTACTCTCGTTAGAAGGTAGACATGGGTAGATCCATTCTTCCTTCTTTTGTTCATCACTCTCCTCTTTTTCATTTAATGAGCTTCTAGTTTCAACAATTTATACTTCCATAGGATCCTGCAAGGCATTAATCTCTTCCATTTGTGGAAAACGCCTATTAAAATAGTCAAAAATATATCCATTTTCTTCCTTGTAATTTTCAAAGAAAAATTTGAGTATGTCATAAACCTCTTCTTCATAAGGTGCATCATCAGTATTTTCAAGCAAGATGGCAAGTTCAAATGCACCCTTGAAGGCAATAAACTCTTCAATTTGTTCCACATCATAAAAGTCATAATTTCCTTTAACATAAGAGGATATGGTAACATTATCATTATACTCACATTGAAAAGGGAGGTGTTTATACCTCCTACAGCAACAAGCTTTATAAAAGCAATAAGTAACATTATAAGTAGAGCACACCTCTCTAGTAATAGTATTCAACTTATCAATTTTTCCCATAAGTGTTTTCCTTTTTGTGACAAATGGTGTTCCTTATAATAATACTTTTGTTCTTCCGTGAACCCACCTTGCCAATAAGAACTAGTTTCAAAGAAACCATCCATTGATAGAAAGCATGACCAAGCAAGGAAACAACAGACCACCAACTAGAGTAGGAATTAATTTTTTTGTGTTTTTTAATAAAGCAAGCAAACCAAACTAGACTATATTTTTAGGTTTTTTTGGAAAGAGGCAAACAAAACCAAGCAAAAGAAACAAAGAAAACTAAAAACAAAGTAAATAGAAAGGAAGTGAAGGACTCCCCTTGTGAATACGTCCTTAGCCTCCCCGGCAACGGCGCCAGAATGCTTGATGGCGCCGAGCACTTGTCGTGGAACGCTTCGTTGGAAACCCTAAGAGCAAGGTGTGAAGCAGCAAGGAGCAAGTTTTCCCTCAGTTGAGACCGAGGTTATCGAACCAGAAGGAGGAAGGAAACGTCACACAGGTGTTGCAAGCAACGTGGAGACCTGCACAACACAAACTCAAGACTTTGCCCCAACAAATCAGTGAGGTTGTCAAGCTCACCGGTTTGCTGTAACAAAGGATTAAACGTATGGTGTGGAAGGTAATGGTTTGCAACAAGTAAACAAGTAACAATGGAAGGTGTATCAATGGTAAATATTGGACCGGGGTCCATAGTTCACTAGAGGTGCTCTCCTTAGATAAACAATATGGCATGAAGTTACAGCAGGGCAATTGACAGGAATTGAGCAAGGCATAACAATGCAATTACTAGTCAGAAAGATCCTATGAGATTCGTTTGGGCAATACAACAAGATACATAGACCGCCATCCAACTGCATCTATGACTAGAAGTCCACCTTCAGGTTATCATCTGAACCCCCTCTAGTATTAAGTTGCAAGCAACATATAACTAATTTAAGCAAAGTGTGTAAGGTAAACAGTCCACATGTTCCATGAACAAGAGACCTTTGTTTTCTCCCTAGTAGCAACAACACATCTACATCCGAAGAGATTATTGTCACTTCCCTTGGAAACTAGAGGCATGAACCCACTATCGAGCATAAATATCCCCTCTTGGAGTCACTAGCAACTACTTGGACAAGATAGCTACTAACAATGGAGAGCATGCAAGATCACAAAAAACACAAACATGATAGAATCATAAAGACAAAATGTAGAGGTCCCAACCTTTAATAAGGTAGAGATCCATGTGTTTACATTGCTAGTCCCTGGATCAATATCTAGCATCCACAGTTAAGATGTAATATCAAGAAACAAAGGTCATATTACAACTTTATAACCAGGAATAAAATAATTTATTACATCTTACATAGCTCATTTGGCTATCACATTACAATGCAGCAGAAATAACTATAGCATGGAGTCCATCATCTTCAAAGTGCCACAGGCAGTCATGTTGGTTGTAGACTTGTAATCCTAATCAACACACACTTCACTAACATCAAACAAACCTGCAACATAATAAGTTACAGCCACAAGGGTCAATACATTTGAATTGTATTGGCAAGTGATACTATGGTGATATAGTGGAGTCTATCATCTATATGCATTTGGCTAAGTGGAGCTTAGGCTTGCTTTTCTCAAAATAGATTTTCCTTATCATTTTAAAACACTAAGTTTTGTTTGACAAAATCACCCAAGGAACCACCAATAGAAATTGGTGAGCCTTCACCCTTGTTCAACCACAAGTTTTTAACTTAGAAATTTGGATGAGGAGATTCTTGATAGCTTCCATGTCTTGATGCTCAAATTGTCCTTTACCAGGGACATGGCTAAGTACTTAGATTTTACACTCTGCAGAGGTGGTGCACTTTCCCCACAAGACTTGGTTTCACCAAGACAAGATCTTTCAGAAGCCTCCCCTTAGACCAAAATGGACGCATTCCAACCTATCATACCCTACCACCATCTGTCCATTTGGCTAAGTTATTGCAACATATATGATCCAGGCAGAGCCCATAATGCCATGTGGCTGCACTTGAAGCTTCTCAACATTTGACATCTCAAATCTCTTTGTTCCTGGGTGGCAATCCACAAGTGAGATACCAAGTTTTCCCCAGTATACTGGACTTGGTGATGCCCAAGTTTTCCCCAGCATACTAGACTTGCATAACCACTCAACACAAACAATTCTTTCCATTCCACCCAGGTGATTCATTCACTTAGTTGTTTTATTTAACAAAAACACAAGTCCTTGACTTAGAAATATTCCATAGCATGAATATAATCCACCCTTGTTTTCTACTAGCTAAGCTAAGCATGATAGTAGTAGGAATCTTAACTTAGGAAATTTCTTCTAAGGTATCATCTACTAGGATTTCCCATGGCATAGTTTATACTTAGCAAAAATTCCATGCAAGTCCTACTTAGAAATATCACTAATGCATAGTGAAAATAATGGGACAAAATTATGAAGCATCACTTGCCTTTTTGGTAGAGAACTATAAGTTCACTCCTTGACCTTGCAATATTCACTCTCTTCAAATTCCACTACAATTCAACCAAGCAAGCAATATTCAATCCACCATTCAAGCAAACATCACATAAAATAATAGAAACAAGGCAATGAATGCAAGCATGCTAAAGATTGTTTTATTTGGAAAAGTGGTTTCTAATAGGTTATAAACATTTGAAACACCTATTGGTCATTTGCAAAAGTGGTAAAACCATTTGATATTAAGTTAGTGGAAAATGGCCACTTTAAATCATTTTTGTTTTGCTAGAAAGGATTTAAATCCAAAGAATATTTCTAGTGTTTACTAAATATATTTTTAACACAAATGTTAGTGTTTTAAGGTCAAGTGTTTAATATTAAAACCATTTGCAAAAGGTTTTACCTATAAACCAATTTTATACCAAAATCAATATTTTATGTTGTTGAAATTGCTTTTTAGCAAAGTAATAATTTATAGGGTTCAACAAATACATTTTTAAATCCAAAACTTGGTGTTTTAGGGTCAGAGAGTTTAAATCAAAACATTTCCCAAAGGTTTTTCTCCAAAAGCATTTTTAACATAATAACATTATTTTTATTTGACTAGAAATGTTCTAAATCAAAGATTCATCTTTTAACTTAACAAAATATACTTTTAATTCCACAAGTTCTTTTATATGGTCAGTAGGTTCAAAACAATCCATTTGCCAAAGATTTTATCCTAAAAACTTTTCTAGAATAAATTTTATGTTCTAAATATGCCTACACAAGTTTCTGCAAAAACAACCATTTTACATGAAGCAATTCATTAAACAAAGTGCATGGTTGGATAGGGTTTGTTTTTATTATTCCATTGATATAAAGTTTGCAAATTTTGGACGCGTAGATTTAAAGTTATGCAATTTACAAGATTGAACATCTAATAGAACATAATTTCTGTTTTAAAACAAACCCTGGACACGCGGCGCTTCCTACTGGCGCGTACCGTTTCGCGCGGATCAGCAGATACAGGCCGTTAGATCTAGTTACATCGCACGTCTCAGTTCGCAGGATACCTCTTCATTTAAGTTTCTATCGCACCCACTGGATCAAAATCCTACGGTTCACAGCGATTGACCAATAGTTGGCGGCGCTGGCGGCAGCGAGTGGCGGCGGCGCGGTCAAATTGCGGCGGAGCCGGCGATTTAGTAAGAAAGGGAGGTATAGGAGGGCATTACCAGGTTCGCCGTGATGTGTTGAAGCTCGAGGTGGTCATAGTGGGCGAAGGGGCGCACGAGGATGACCTGAATCGCTCACCAGAGTTACTAACAGCGTCGGCACGCTCTGGCGTCGTCGGGGACGTTGCTACAGGGCACGGGAGAGCAAACGGAGGGTGCTGTTAGATTCGTACGCGAGTCACGGACAAGTGAGCATCAAAAGGAGGGAAGGGGGGGGTCTATGCTCACCAGGAAGACTCGCCGGAGTCGAGGCGATGACGCCGCCGTCGCTGCCGAGGTTCCGGCGCCAGTAGTGAGCCGAGGGTGCCGGTGCAGACGGGAGAGGGGAGCAGGCTCGGGTGGTCATGGGGGCAAGGCGCGGCCAGGGTTCGCCGTAATCGTCGCGGATGTTTGTCGGAGGCAGCGACGGTGCAGGTGGAATTGGGGACGGCCTGGGGGCTCTCTTGCAGCGATTTCTGAGGGAAAAGGGAGGGGAGAGGGAGGTGGTTAAACGAGCGAGGTCACGGGTGTGATTAAATGAGCCATTATCGCGGAATTATGCCGGGGAGGTAACGGCAGGAACGACCGGGAGGGGGCGTGGTCAGCGGCCGGGTGAGGAAGAGAAGACTGGCAGGTGGGATCTGGCTGTCTGCGAGAGAGAGTGAGGTGAGGTGGGGTCTAGATGTCAGCGAGGCTGCGGGTTCGCGGTTGAGTAGGAAAACACTTCCGGGAGAAGGGGGGACTGGGCTCGCTGGGCTTAGATGGGTTGGGTTAGCTGAGCTGGCCTAGTTCATTTTTTTTGTTCTGCTTCCCTTTTTCTTTTTCCATTTCTAATATTCTGTTTTGATTTAGTTTAATCATTTCAAACACCCATTTGAAATCAAACTTCTTCCAAACTTTGTGTATATTCCTATACTGTTTATCAATACATTCTAAAGTCAAATTTAGAACAATATTTTTATTCTTTTTAGGGTATATTAATTATTTAAAATAGGCCCTTGTATTAATTCAAATAAGATTTATTATTGTTTTCAAACTCCATTTGAAATCTAAATTTTACCAAATCTTTTCAGTAGGTTGTATTTATTTATTAGGGTGTTAAATAATTCACTTTTAATTATTTGGAATATTTTTAATATGATTTATTAATCATTTAAATTGGGTATTTGTCTTTACTCCAATAGGAATAGAATTTGGTGAATGCCATTTTCTTTTATTTGAAAATTTCTTTATCCATTATTTTATTTGGATTTGGATTATATTTATTACATTTGCTCATGGATTAGGCCAAGATTTAATTTGGTTTTTAAAATAGTCCTCATTTAATATTTATTTCTTTATCTTGTAGAATCCATATCTTTTTATTTATAGATCCAAAGTTGATGATTCCAATTTGTAATTTTTTAATTTAATATCTGTTTATCCTTTTAAATATTTTTAGGATTAATTGCTCACCATTTGGTATGGATTTTTAGATAGGTGCTTCATTAGCTTTGGAAAATTTAATTTCCTTATCTTATTAAATTCATAAGATTTTATCTATGGCTCCAAATTAAGTGAAATCACTTTCTATGGTTTTATAATATTTCTATTTGTCATTCTTGATCATTTATAAATATTTTTTGACAAATTTTATATGGATCAAATCCTTAGTCTTTTGAGCTAACTTTGAAATGTTTTTCTTCCATTAGGGTTTTAGGGTTTTGGTTTATTTTCCAAGTGTTTAAATTTCAAGATGCATTTATGAAGAATGCATTTCACTTGATTTGAATTTAGTTGGATTCAAACATTACTCAAGTTTGTTAAAGATGGGATTTTAATTTTCCATTTAGAAACAAAAAGTTTATTTTCACCCTAAATTTCAATAATTATTTATTTTGTTTATTTATTTTTCACATTACAAAATTTGGAAAATTTTGGGATGTGACACAAAACCATTAATCAAACCAACATAATAATATCAATATCCATCGGATCCTCGCAAACACAACATGCATGATTACAAATAGATTAGATCTTGATCATGAATGGAGCTCACAAGATCTATACATGAAAGCACAAAGGAGGATATACAACCATCTAGCTACTACATGGACCCATAGTCCAAGGTGGAACTACTCACTCATAATACCGGAGAGAAGGCCTCCGGGATGATCTCCCCTCCGGCAGGGTGCCGGGAAGAACTTCAGATCCCCCCAATCTAGGGATGATGGTGGCGGTGCTATATACGGTTTCGTGGAGATTTGATCGGGTGCTTAGGGTTTCTGCATCGGGGCTTTTTATAGGAGAATGGGGAAACCGAGGAGGCGGACAAGGGTGGCAAACCCTAGCCAGGCGCGGGGCTAGGCCCACCCACGCCTAGGGTGGGTCTGCCCCCCTGGCTGGCCCCTCCGGCTCCCCTCTGGTCTTCTTGTTCCCCACAGAAAGTAGTTGACTTTGGCGTTTGTCCTGTCCAATTCCGAGAATATTTCTTTACTAACTTTTCTGAAACCAAAAACAGCAGAAAACAGGCATCTGGCACTGTTGCAACTTTTTAATAGGTTAGTACTAGAAAACATGAAAAAAGTACCTCAAAGTGTAGACAAGTAAAGCAAAGTATATACTAAACAAGCATGGAGCATCAAAAATTATAGATACATTTCCGACGTATCAAGAACATGTAAAGTTTGTCCGGGCCGCTTCATCCCACTATGCCAACAATATCCAAAGTACAACGAAGAATCAATAACATGATCATCATCGCCCACATATACATATGTGTACTACCTGTGCAAAGCATCTACACATAGATCCGGCTCTGATACCATTATAGGGTTCGCAGCATAGAAAACAAAAAATTTCCTATGATGGGAACAACTATGTACCAAGATATATCTACTAGATACAAACAACGGGTGGATATACATCCATAGAATACATACCCTCGAAGACCGAATAGCATTAACGAGGTTGTACCCGTGGATGATGTAGTCGAACGCTTGCCGATCTCAAGATCGTGATGAAGTTTATCTAGTGCAGCCAGTCCAAAACCATCAAGTCCAGCACCGCGAAGCAGTGGTGCATCTGTGATTGCACACACGTCCGGGTACCCCGACGACCTCCGTGCCCTCGCTCCAGCGAAGGCCCGGAAGCAACAAATCCTTACAGAAAAATCCACCGAGAACATGTATCTCGCTGATCCGAGATCATGGGGAAATTCTAAAGGAAGGAGAGAGATCCTTCACGAGGAGGTGTGTTGTGAGAGGAGGAGAGGGAGGCCTTTTATAGGGAGAGGGGTGATGACTCCTTGATGGCGCCAGAGAACTTGGTGCTTGATGTGGAGTCTTGTAGGGAACCCCAAGAGCAAGGTGTGAAGAGTACAACAACAAGTCTTCCCTCAGCTAAGACCGAGGTTATCGAACCAATAGGAGGAAGGAAACGTCACACAGGTGTTGCAGGCAACGAGGAGACCTGCACAACACAAACTCAAGACTTTGCCCCAACGAATCAGTGAGGTTGTCAAGCTCACTGGTTTGATGTAACAAAGGATTAAATGTATGGTGTGGAAGGTAATGGTTTGCAGCAAGTAAACAGGTAACAGTGGAAGATGTATCAATGGTAAATATTGGACCAGGGTCCATAGTTCACTAGAGGTGCTCTCCTTATATAAACAACATGGCATGAAGGGTAAACAAATTACAGTGGGGCAATTGACAGGAACTGAGAAAGGCATAACAATGCAATTACTAGCCAGAAAGATCCTATGAGGTTGATTGGGAAATATAACAATATACATAGACCGTCATCCAACTGCATCTATGAAAAGAAGTCCACCTTCAGGTTATCATCCGAACCCCCTCCAGTATTAAGTTGCAAGCAATAGACAACTGATTTAAACAAAGTGTGTAAGGTAAACAGTCCACATGTTCCATGAACAAGAGACCGTTGTTTTATCCCTAGTAGCAACAAGACCTCTACAACCGAAGAGATTTCTGTCATTTCCCTTGGAAACTAGAGGCATGAACCCACTATCGAGCATAATACCCCCTTTTGGAGTCACTAGCAACTACTTGGCCAAGATAACCACTAGCAACGGAGAGTTGCAAGATCACAAACAACACAGACATGATAGAATCATAAAGATAAAACCATTAATCAAACCAACATAATAATCTCAATATCCATTGGATCCCCGCAAACACAACATGCATGATTACAAATAGATTAGATCTTGATCATGAACGGAGCTCATAAGATCTATACATGAAAGCACAAAGGAGGAGATACAACCATCTAGCTACTACATGGACCCATAGTGCAAGGTGGAACTACTCACGAATCATACCGGAGAGAAGGCCTCCGGGATGATCTCCCCTTCGGCAGGGTGCCGGGAAGAGCTTTAGATCCCCTCGATCTAGGGACGATGGTGGCGGCGGATACAGACGGTTTCGTGGATTTATGATCGGGTACCCAGGGTTTCTGCATCGGGGGCTTCTTATAGGCGAAGGAGCGAGACCGGGAGGCGGCCATGTCCACCAATCCCTAGCCAGGCGCGGGCCCCCTGCCCCCGCGCCTGGGGTGGGTCTGGCCCCCCTGGCTGGCCCCTCCGGCTCTCCTCTGGACTTCTTGTTCCCCACGGAAAGTAATTGACTTTGACGTTTGTCTTATCCAATTCCAAGAATACTTCGTTACTAACTTTTCTGAAACCAAAAACAGCAGAAAACAGGCATTTGGCACTCTTGCAACTTGTTAATAGGTTAGTACCAGAAAACTTGTAAAAAGCACCTCAAAGTGTAGACAACTAAAGCAAAGTAGATACTAAACAAGCATGGAGCATAAAAAATTATAGATACGTTTCCAACGTATCAACATCCCCAAGCTTAACTCCCGCTCGTCCTCGAGTAGGTAAGTGATAAACAGAATAATTTTTGAGGTGACATGCACCCTCACAGTAAAGATCCAACCATTTGCAAGCATTGAAAGCTGGGATCAAAGAACTCTAAACATGTGCATGAAAGATGGAGTTCTAACAATAGGACATATTAACTATGCATTCAACATGACAAGCTACAAACAAAGATCATGAATAACATGCATTGAAAAACGTTTGTTTGTTTCATATGCAGAAAACATAGCATAGTGGCAATCAGCTTGGCCCTCATAGAGTAGCAATATAATGCATAGGACACCTACAAAGTTCACAAGGGTGACTAGAAACAAGTAGCACAAGAACAAGTAATAACACAATATGCATCAACTAATGAGCTTTGGAACATTGCACACAGAATGACAACTATGCTCTCTTAATGATGCCTAAAGGTAGAAGGTGGAGACTCAATAATGGTGGAAGAAAGTCCTTTTTGTAAAGGAAGCAGGGATTACAAGTTTCAAAAAGAGCTTCCAAAAAATTATGGTACTTATTAGCTTTCAGCCCTCTTTGCCCCTATCATAAGCATCTTGAAGTGGTTAAGGTTAAAGTGGCAAAGCTGGAGTATATGCTTGACAAAGTATAAGCTGGCAATCTCATGCCCCTTAAATATGAGGGCCACACCTCATGCATACTCTACTTTGGGTCCAGGTAAGTTCTTGTCACTGTAAGTATTTGCATATCATTGAGAACCGCCAACGGGGTACCCCTTGCACATGGTATAGGAGCTTTCCCATAACCAAAATGACAAGGCAAGCAGACAATGATAATCTCAGCAATTCTTCTTATGTACAATGGGAATATGGTGCTTTTTTTCTCTCTTTCCTCTTTTCTCAATGTGTCTCTTTTTTTTTATAAGAAGAATGCTTCATAGATGTCACTATGGTAATGATGCAAGTTTCCACCATGATTATGCATGGCTTAGGCTAGCGGCCCAGGCGTTTCTCTAACACAGGATACAAACTCCATGGACTTAAAAGTTTACTCTTTATTTCATACCGGTGACATCCATAGACAAAAGAACATGATATCAACTGAGTACAACAAGGTACAAGTGCAATGTTGAAAACGTTCCTCGTGATAGCACATTTCTGCTAATTCCAACTTATAAGTGCAAGCATATACAACAAAGTTGTCACAATGGTTGAAGTTTATTAGGGGCAAAGAATATAAAGTGTGCAATCAAGTTTGTGAGGGCTTTAATCACTAAGTTTTCACATAACAAAATAGTTTTTAATTGAAAGATAGATGAAAACAAGAATATACTTTGGGATGGTGTAGCACACCATGCATAGGAATTTATAGTGGACACTTTGGAATAACTTGGTTTCTTGGGAGTTGGAGGCATGAGTAGAACTTACTCATACAAGTGGAGGCTAGCAAAAGACTGGGAGCAACCAACTAAGAGAGCAATAATGGCCAAAATTATGCAATGCAACAAAGAAAACTAATCAAAGCAAAGAGTGGTACTAAAAGTCAAGGACTAAATGATCATAGAGGCTAATGGTGACTTGTCATAGTCATAACATGGTGTGATCATGTGCCAAGTCAACCCAAGCAAAACAACAAAGGAGAATACCACAATACTATGCCTTTGCATGCTAAAACAACGCATAATTTCTTCAAGCCACACTAAGAAATCCCAATTGTTTGGAACAAGACATGCTATAGCAATAATCACTAAGCATAATGCCAAAACAACACCTACCATGTCATGCTAAGGTCTAAGTCACAGTCAATGCAAGATCCTCTTGCACTTCAAGCAAGAACTTACTAGTACTTTCCAAACACCAAGCAAACTTATTTGCAAAACAACACAACGAGAACGGGGGTCCAAACTACTAAATAACACTAAACAAACTAAGCAAAGCAAACGAAAACTAAGACGCTCCAAGAACAACACAACTGTGCATGAAACAATAAAAACGAAGTGTTTAGACAGACCTGAGCTTTTTATTGATGAAGAAGGGGATGCCTTGGGCATCCCCAAGCTTTGACGCTTGTAACTCTTGGATATTTATTGGGGTGACACCATGGTGTCATCCCCAAGCTTGAGCTTTTGTCCATTCTTCATCTCATTACATCATTATTTCTCTACACCTGAAATTTTTCGTTCATACAAAACTTCACACAATCTTCATTAGCAACATTAGCTTATTTGAAAGATATTAAACCACTGGAAAATCTTTGGAATAGCAAGTATTTTCACTAAAAACACAATCTACTGTAGTAAATCCTTTAAAGAAACTCAATTTACATGAAGAGAGCTCAAAAAGGAATCAATAAGAAGCAAATGCAAATAGTGGCAGAAATCTGTCAAAACAGACCAGCAGGTAGAAACGAATTTTTTCGAAAATCTTATGTTGCTCAAATAAAAAAGTGTTGAACTAACGAAAGTTAGCTAACATACTGGGGGATTTATTTTTAAATTGTGACATCAATCTGAGTTACAGAGCCTCCTCATGAATTTTTTTGGTGGAGGACATAAATCTGTTTCGGGACAACAACTCCCCAAATCTTACTTTCCTCTCATTAGAGGTCATTCTTGGCACAAAAAGGATAAGGAGAGGTTATTACAGAAGTAATAAATTCCAAGACTCAAGGAAACTCTTGGGTTATCTCCCAACAAGTACTTTTCTTTAACGCCTTTAAGTTAGGCACAAGAAGCAAGAAGAATCTAGTATTTTCAAATGAAGAAGCATTAACATCAAACCTTGCTTTCAAAGGAGGAGCAAAAAGCAACTTTTATCTCCTCATAGGGAAGTGTTCAATACTTTTCTTGAATGGAAAATGATATTTTATGGTGCCTTCTTTCATATCAATGATGGCACTGTAGCATCCCAGTTGTCTAACACCTGTAATGCTACTTGATCTAGTAATAAAAGAGCCACTTCCTACAAATAATTGTTGCATCATCTTCATATCATGCTCATGTCATCATGCCACCTTGCATTTGAGCATCATATAAAACCCCTTCTTGTTTGGTTCTTATCTCATGTGCATTATTAATTGTATTTGCCTCTTGATATTGTATTTGGTTCTTGATATATTGTTAAATGCCCAAGTTGATTTGGGGGCATATCTCTTATCGATTCCACCACCCTTTCTTTCACCACTCTATGTTCCACCATCCAATTAATATGAGCTTGCATTTTATTTGAGTGACTCTAGCTCATGTTGGTTGGGTGGATCTCTCTCCACTTCTTTTGCTTGCCCTTACTCCAACTTTGGGAGGATGCAAATAAACAAATGCCATGGAAGTTATTTTGTTTTCACAATAGTAAACAAGGCATTAAATATTTTGCATGGGCCATGCAACCATCACCCTTGTTTTCTTTTCTTCCTTTTGCTTGTTCTTGTGGACCTTGTTTTTGATCTTGCTTGGTCTTGTTTAATGCATGTAAGCACCATGATATCACCCCATCCACCCTCCTCTCAATCCAAAACCCTACCCTAATCACCATCCCCATCCATGCATGCACATGTGATCATGTGGGTGTGCATAAGCCCTAAACCCCCCTACCCCTCTCTCTCTCTAATCCTTTAGCTAAGTTTCCTCTATCACCTTCTCCATCATCACCATACCCCCCATACCCCATCCTAGCTAAACCCTAAACCACACCTAATCTAAACCAAACCCTAAGTATCCCCTCTTTCTCTCCCCTCTAGCTAACCCTAGCTCGACCCCACATGCTCTACCCTCTCTCTCGGCCTCTCCTCTCTCTCTAGCGTGTAGGCCCCTCCCTAGCTACCAACCACCCCCAGGCCGAGGCCATACCCCAGCCTAACCGAGCTACCCCTCTCCTATCCAAACCTAGCTACCACCCCCCTCCTTCTCTCCTCTCTAGCCGAGCCACCCCCTCCTTCTCTCTCTGCCGTACAAGGCCCACCCGAGCCTCCCTTCTCCTCCCCCTGGCCCTACCTGGCTGCCCAGCCCGTGCCTAGCTACCCCTGGCCGACCCATGCACGTGAGGGAGGGTGCAAAAAGTGTCCGAAGCCACCTTCCCCTCCCCCACGCAAGCCTCCCTTCCCCCCTCTCATTCTTATCCACCCCTCCGTCTCTGCCTCGCCAGCTACTCCCTATCCACCCCAGGAACCCCTCGTCCCTCCTTCCTCCTTCCCCAAGCAAAGCCATGGCCCCCATGTCCCTCTAAGCCCTAGCTCGGCCAGGTCAGAAGGAGAGCGGGAGGAGCCGTGCTAGAGGGTGCCCAAGGCGCCCAGGTGTTCCCTCTCGATCCCCTGCATCGCGCTGAACCGAAGATCGCCCCCGAAGTTCGCCGGAGCCGCCCAAGGCCGCCGCGCACCGCCTCAGGCCGAGCTCAGGCCGGAGCCGCCCAATCCCTCCGATGGCGACGCCACCTGTAGGGAATCTGTAGCCCGTGTCGCCCTCTCCACTTTTGGTTTTTGGAGCACTCCGTTTCACCTAGTGGTTTGCTCGCCAACGACGACCAAACGCCGGCAGATCGCCGATGCCTGCAGAGCGGCGCGCCGCTGCCATCCCGACAACCACTGCGTGTTTTGCGTTTAAGTCCCTGTAGATTCTCCCGCCTAAAACCGCCGTCCCCGTAGCCCCACCAGTCAGCGTCAGTGACGTTTTTATAAAAAGGCTCCCCTCTTTTCTCAAAATCAACCCGTGGTCCCCCTTTTCCCTGTGCGCGTGTGTGGCATCCAGTCAGCCTGGCCCCACCCGTCAGTGAGTGCGGCTGGGTCTGCCTGGGTACAAAGGGTTTTCTGCTTGTCTGTTTTATTTCAAATCTGTTTCAAATTAATTCAAATTCAAATATAAATCTGATTTCAAATAACTTTTCAAATATAAATCCAAATAAAGCAAATGATATATGAATTTGAATCAGAAAAATGTGAGGATTTCAAATATGCTATTCAAATTGCCTTTTGCACATTTAAAATTCCAAGTTGAATTAAATTACAACAAATGCCACTGGAACTTAAATAATTAATAACTTTTGAAATATAACTCCGAATTTAACAAATGATATGTCTAAAATGATCAGCTCGACGAGACCTTTCTGTTTATACATTCCATGATATGAATTGCAGCATGCATCATATAAATATATAGTATACAGCAACTATTATGACAATAAAATGGGATCAAAACCCCATAAAAATGTTACTTCTTGTGTTCTACACCTCACCCATGCCATGCTACTTTATTGCCATGCAAATTGTGCATCATTCATCATGGCATGATTGTTTGCTTGACGCATTTTATTCATATGCTTGCGCTCTTTATTTATGTTGGCCCTTGTTTGTTTGGTTCTTTTTTCGAATAGACGCTGAGCAGGGGATATATCAAGAGAACCAGGAGCACTACCCAGATCCGTCTCTCGCTTCAACTGAGTTGCCAGGCAAGCACTACCACATGCTTGCATACATACAGTACCTATTTGTCACATCCCAAGATTTTCCAAATCTTGTTATGTGAAAATAAATTAATAAAATAAAATTTTGTTTGATTTTCAGAGCCAGAAGAAACTTTTTGAAATCAATTGGAACTTCAACCCATTTGAATTAAATAAAATCCTAAAGGGATTCATAAAGATAAACATTTAAAGGAAATTAAAAATGTTTTGGAATTACTATTATTGGATCTTTTAATAAAAGATTGGTTTTCAAAAGAAAAGGTGGATTTATAAATAAAGATTATTTAATAAAGCCAAATTAAACCTTGACCAAACTTTGGGAATTAAAACATTTAGTTTTGAATAAAAATAACAAAGGTTTATTTAAAATAAAATAATAAGAATTTATATCCAAATTTTCTTAAATAAAAGATTTTACCAATTTAATTGAAACATCAAAACTTGTTAAATTGTTTAAAATAAGTATTCCAAATAGTTGATATTCACAAATAAAACCTACTAAAATGTTTTGGCTTCATTATAGGTTTCAAAATAAATAACTCAATAAAATAAATCCTATTAGAATTAATAATGAAAGTCTATATTATTTAAATTAATAATGAGCCTAAAATAAAATGATTATTTTGTTTTAAACAAAGTTTTCCAAATATTATTTATTTCCAAATAAAACCTACTGATTGGTTTTGAAAGCATTTGGATTTCAAATGAAGATTTTATTAAAAAACCAAAACTTGTTTTATTTAATAAACCATGGACCATTTTATTAAATTAATAAATGGAACCTAAAAGATTTGAAAATATTATTTTATTTTGGATTTTGGATTATGTTGATAAATGAACCAAAACTTGATACAAGTGTGATGATTGTTTGAATTATTTGAATGTTTGTCTTGTTGTTTGAATTATGAATTGAATTTCAAATCGAAAATAGAAATAGAAAAGAATAAAACAAAGTAAATGAAAAATAAGAGAAACGACCAGCCCACCATCCGCCCATGAGCAGCCCAGTCAGTCTGCTCCCCTGCACGAAACGTTTTGCACACGAACACACACCCACACCGACGCTGACCAGAGGACCCCACCTAAAACGTTTTCCCCACTGACGCCGGGACCCACCCTTCACTATTCATCGTCTTCAACGAGACCTCGTCGCCCAGCCGCCGAGTTATCGCGGCGTCAATACGCGTAATTGGCGAATAACTCCCGCCGTGATCACGCTGCATTAATCGCCTCTCCGCTCTATATTTCCCTCAAACCTGTCTCCTCTCGCCACGAGGCCGAATTCGAACTCGACTTCTGCTCCGGCGACCTTCTCCAAAAAATCCGGCGAACCACGGCCCCTCGACTCCTCTACACGCAGGCATATTCACCACATCCAGGCGCATCCGCCTGTGCCCTTTGTACGACCGCGGGCGCTCCAGAGTGTCGGCAATGACAACCTCCATCACCGCCGCCGTCTGCCTCCGCTCCGACGAGTCCCACCGGTGAGACCAGACCACCCCTTCACCTCTCGTTCAAGCACACAGATTTGCCTTGATCCCGTGCACCTAACCGTGCCTCTCCTTTGCCTTAGCGCGGTCCTAAGCGACGCCAACAACGACAACCCGAGAGCACCGCCGCCTGCAGCAACTCCGGCGAGGAATCACGGCTGAACCAGTGCGCCTCCTGACAAACCGCAAGCGAGAGCATCACTTCACGAACTTCGGTGAGCATCCTGTTTTCCTCTCCGCTTCTCGCAACGCCGCAACATCACCGCCAGGCCTCGCCTGGTAGCCATCAGCCGCCAGTTCCTGGCTGATACGATGTGAGCCGTTAGATCACGATCCTATGCACACGATAGACCACTTAACCTGAACCGTTACGTTTGATCTGCACCGCACAATCCCACTTAAATCCTGCGGTCCACATCACGCGATCCTACCGAACCGTTATGAGCCAATAGGATACAGACACGTGGCCCAGTGATGTTTAAAAACAGAAATTGAAAACAGATTTGTTTGTAATTTTCAAACCCTTATAACTTTTGATCCACACGTCCAAATTTGGCAAATTTTATATCAATGGATTCAGGAGAACAAACCCTAGCCAACCATGCCCTTAGTTTAGCAAATAGTAGCTGTTATCTTGTTTGAAATTGCAGAAACATTTGTATGCTTATTATGAATGTAAAAATTGTTTAAAATTGAATTTAGGGTTAAAATCTTTGGCAATTGGATTGATTTGAACCTACTGACCCTAGGAAACACTTTGTGGACACAAAAATGTATTTGGAGAAATTAAGAAATGATTCTTTAAGTTAAAAACCATTTCTAGTCAAATAGAAATGTAATTTATTTATTGAAAATAAATTTTGAAGTAAAACCTTTGCAAATTGATTTGTTGTGACCTTAATGACCCTAGGAACCCACCCTTTGTGTTAAAAATGATTATGGAAAGATTTAGGTTGAATTACTTGACTTAGCCATTTTCTAGCCAAATAAAAAGAATGGTTTTTGTTATAAAAATAATTATGGAAAGAAAACTTTAATAAAATGGTTTCATCAAACCCACTGACCCCAAACACCAAGTTTTGCAAATTAGCAACTCATTTGGTGAACAACTTAAGAGTTTTGCCTTAATAAAACATTTTTCACCACATAAATGATGAAAGGATTTAAAGATAGTTTTTGTACAAAACCCTCTCGCTAATGACCTTGCCACATTGGTAAATGACCAATTTGGATCTTACAAAGTTTAGAAACCCATAGAGACCCCTTTGCAAAATAAAAACTATCTTGTGCATGCTCCCATGCATGACTTAGATTCCATTACTTTGTGTGTGTGAAGAATTGTCTGTTTGACTTTGGTTTGGAATGTGAATTGAATTTGTGTTTGCTTGATTGATTTGTAGTGAAGTGTGAGACTAGCAAGATCAAGGAGTGAACTACCATTCCCTTCCAAAAGGCAAGTGATGCTTCATACTTTCTATCCCAATACTTTCACTATGCATTAGTGATTTTGCTAAGTAAACGTGCATGGATTTTGCTGAGTATAGATATTGCTATAGGAAACCCTAGTAGATGAATCCTTAGTAGGATTTCCTAAGTTAAGTTTCCTATTACTACCAAGCTTAGCCTAGCTAATGGAAAACATGGGTGGAATATATATTCACACTATGGAAAAATATTCTAGGTCTGAGGACTTAGGTTTTGTTTGATAAAACAACTAAGTTAATGAACCTCCTGGGTGGAATGGAAGGATTGGGATATGTTGAGTGGTTACACAAGGCCATGGACTTGGGTTGTGTATCTCACTTGTGGATGGCCACCCAGGAAACAAAGAGATTTGAGATGTCAAATGTTGAGAAGCTTCAAGTGCAACCACTTGGCAATATGGGCTCTGCCATGATCATATAGGTTGCAAGAACTTAGCCAAATGGACAGTGGGTGGTAGTGTTTGATAGGTTGGAGCGCGTCCATTTTGGTCTAAGGGAAGGCTTCTGAAAGATTTTGTCTTGGGAAACCAAGTCTTGTGGGTAAAGTGCACCACCTCTGCAGAGTGTAGAATCTAAGTACTTAGCCATGTCCCTGGTAAAGGACAATTTGAGCATCAAGACATGGAAGCAATCAAAAATCTCATCATTCAAATTTCTAAGTTAAAACTTGTGGTTTGAACAAGGGTTGTTTGAATTCTTCAATCATTAATGGAGAGATGGCTTGGTACAAGGATCTTGAAATCTTTGATTGAGAAAAATGATTTTGTCAAGCAAAAACCTAGTATTTTCAAAATGATAAGAAAAATCTATTTTGAGCAACGCAAGCCTCAACTCCACTTAGCCAAATGCATATAGTTGATAGACTCCGCAATACTACCTTAGTATCACTTGCCAATACAATTCAAATGTATTGACCCTTTGTGGCTGTAACTTGTATGTTGCAGGTTTGATTGATTTTAGTGAAGATTGATTGTTTAGGATTACAAAGTCTACAACCAACATCTGCCTGTGGCACTTTGAAGATGAAGGACCCCATGCTTATAGCTATTCCGCTGCAATGTAATGTAATAGCCTAATGAGCTATGTTTGATGTAATAATATTATGTTATTCCTGGTTATAAAGATTGTTTATGACCTTTGTTTCTTGATATTACATCTTAACTGTGGATGCTAGCTATTGATCCAGGGACTAGCATTGTAAAACACAGGAGGACTCTACCTTATTAGGTTGGGACCCCTACAGATGGTATTAGAGCATTGTGTTGCCTGTAGGATTTGTAAACCTAGGATTGGACAAAAACCCTTAGAAAAATAGGAGTTGTTTGTTCCAAAAACTTATTTACAAAAACACTTGTAAACTCTTTCCTCAATCATTTTGGTTTCAACTCTAATTCTCTTCTATTCAACTTGATGGAAAAACCTACCCCATGGCCAAAGACTACACCATGTGCAAAGGACTCCTTCAACTTCTTCAACTCTAATGACTTCAACATCTTCAGCATGTTCACCAAGGACTTCCAACTTGGATACCACTAAGGACTACAAGTGAAACAAGGAAATCCTACTCAAGATTTAGAGACTGAGGGAATGCAAAAGTTAGAAGGAGCCATCAACAACTTTGAAGTATTGCAACCAAGAGTTTTTCTCAAGGAAACCATGATCTCAAGTAAGAAGAATCATGAAGGAAGGAAAGATCACAAGTGAACCATATAGATGGACCACCATATTTTAGTTAAAACAAAACCACCAACTTATGTGGTGAAACAAAAATATTTTGTTGACTAAGTATGTGCTTGAACCTTGTTTGAGTGAAATGTTTGGTTTGAGATTGCATGCACATTGCTTGTGTGAATTGTGATGTGTGTGATTAGAAATAATTCCTTAGAAATATCTTGCCTATTCTAATCCCATCAAACCCAAACAGATGACTACTCCAAGAAACTCCAACATCAAGGTTGATGACAACAACAACCAAGAAGACAACATGAGAGAACTTATAGCAACACAAAACCAGTTGAGCCAAGAGACAACTCAGCTTTTAGCTAACAACAATGGATTAGACCCTGCCATACAAAGGATTTTGAAACTTCAATCCCAATTGTTGCAAGGATTAGTTACTCAAATGACCAACATAAGAGAAAACTTTTCCCAAAGAGCTAATGACAACAAGGATGACAAAGATGTTATTCTAGAAGGAACCCAAGCTAGATATAATTTTAGAGACAAGAATCATGCAACCAAGGAACATGAAGATCAATGCCCCAAGAAGAGAGAAAGATCTCCCACCTATGAAGAATATGAACTAGAAGAACTCCTAGCTTTGGAGAGACCCAAAAAGAAGAAGAAAGACATAAGCCAGTTGCAGTGTTACAATTGCAAAGAGATGGGACACTATGCCAATGAATGCCCAGAAAAGAAGAAGAACCAAAGAAACAAGCAAGAGGCAATGGTACCAAAAGAAAAGAAAGATATCAGCCAAGTGATGTGTTTCAAGTGCAAGGAACTAGGCCACTATGCAAGCAGTTGTCCAGAGAAGATGAAGAACAAGTTAAACAAGTCTATGAAGGATCTCAACCTTGGCCCATGAGTCAAGTATGGAAACCAAGGACTCAATGCAACTGTCTGCTTAGAGAAATTTCCCCAGGATCCCAAGAAGGACAATATGTAATTTTTGTTTGAAAATTTTAAGGGTGGTAGAACTCTAGTTGTTTTGAACTTGCTTGTAACCACTAGCCTCCCCAAATCTCGGGACGTGATTTATTTTAAGGGTGGTAGCCTGTCACATCCCAAGATTTTCCAAATCTTGTTATGTGAAAATAAATTAATAAAATAAAATTTTGTTTGATTTTCAGAGCCAGAAGAAACTTTTTGAAATCAATTGGAACTTCAACCCATTTGAATTAAATAAAATCCTAAAGGGATTCATAAAGATAAACATTTAAAGGAAATTAAAAATGTTTTGGAATTACTATTATTGGATCTTTTAATAAAAGATTGGTTTTCAAAAGAAAAGGTGGATTTATAAATAAAGATTATTTAATAAAGCCAAATTAAACCTTGACCAAACTTTGGGAATTAAAACATTTAGTTTTGAATAAAAATAACAAAGGTTTATTTAAAATAAAATAATAAGAATTTATATCCAAATTTTCTTAAATAAAAGATTTTACCAATTTAATTGAAACATCAAAACTTGTTAAATTGTTTAAAATAAGTATTCCAAATAGTTGATATTCACAAATAAAACCTACTAAAATGTTTTGGCTTCATTATAGGTTTCAAAATAAATAACTCAATAAAATAAATCCTATTAGAATTAATAATGAAAGTCTATATTATTTAAATTAATAATGAGCCTAAAATAAAATGATTATTTTGTTTTAAACAAAGTTTTCCAAATATTATTTATTTCCAAATAAAACCTACTGATTGGGTTTTGAAAGCATTTGGATTTCAAATGAAGATTTTATTAAAAAAACCAAAACTTGTTTTATTTAATAAACCATGGACCATTTTATTAAATTAATAAATGGAACCTAAAAAGATTTGAAAATATTATTTTATTTTGGATTTTGGATTATGTTGATAAACAGAACCAAAAACTTGATACAAGTGTGATGATTGTTTGAATTATTTGAATGTTTGTCTTGTTGTTTGAATTATGAATTGAATTTCAAATCAGAAAATAGAAATAGAAAAGAATAAAACAAAGTAAACAGAAAAAATAAGAGAAAACGACCAGCCCACCATCTGGCCCAACAGCAGCCCAGTCCAGCTCAGTCTGCTCCCCTGCACGAAACGTTTTGCACACGAACACACACCCACACCGACGCTGACCAGAGGACCCCACCTAAAACGTTTTCCCCACTGACGCCGGGACCCACCCTTCACTATTCATCGTCTTCAACGAGACCTCGTCGCCCAGCCGTTGCCGCCGAGTTACTGCCGGCGTCAATACGCGTAATTGGCCGAATAACTCCCCGCTGTGATCACGCGTACTTAATCGCCCCTCTCCGCTCTATATTTCCCCTCAAACCCTGTCTCCTCTCTGCCACGAGGCTGCCAGAATTTCGAACTCGACTTCTCTGCTCCGGCGACCTTCTCCAGCAAAATCCGGCGAACCACGGCCGCCCCTCGACTCCCTCTACACGCAGGCATATTCACCACATCCAGGCGCATCCGCCTGTGCCCTTTGTACGACCGCGGGCGCTCCAGAGTGTCGGCAATGACAACCTCCATCACCGCCGCCGTCTGCCTCCGCTCCGACGAGTCCCACCGGTGAGACCAGACCACCCCTTCACCTCTCGTTCAAGCACACAGATTTGCCTTGATCCCGTGCACCTAACCGTGCCTCTCCTTTGCCTTAGCGCGGTCCTAAGCGACGCCAACAACGACAACCCGAGAGCACCGCCGCCTGCAGCAACTCCGGCGAGGAATCACGGCTGAACCAGTGCGCCTCCTGACAAACCGCAAGCGAGCTGAGCATCAGCGTCACTTCACGAACTCGGTGAGCATCCTGTTTTCCTCTCCCGCTTCCTGCAACGCCGGCAACGTCACCGCCAGGCCGCTCCGCCGCTGGTAGCCACCGCAGCGCCGCCAGTTCCTGGCTGATACGATGTGAGCCGTTAGATCACGATCCTATGCACACGATAGACCACTTAACCTGAACCGTTACGTTTGATCTGCACCGCACAATCCCACTTAAATCCTGCGGTCCACATCACGCGATCCTACCGAACCGTTATGAGCCAATAGGATACAGACACGTGGCCCAGTGATGTTTAAAAACAGAAATTGAAAACAGATTTGTTTGTAATTTTCAAACCCTTATAACTTTTGATCCACACGTCCAAATTTGGCAAATTTTATATCAATGGATTTAGGAGAACAAACCCTAGCCAACCATGCCCTTAGTTTAGCAAATAGTAGCTGTTATCTTGTTTGAAATTGCAGAAACATTTGTATGCTTATTATGAATGTAAAAATTGTTTAAAATTGAATTTAGGGTTAAAAGCTTTGGCAATTGGATTGATTTGAACCTACTGACCCTAGGAAACACTTTGTGGACACAAAAATGTATTTGGAGAAATTAAGAAATGATTCTTTAAGTTAAAAACCATTTCTAGTCAAATAGAAATGTAATTTATTTATTGAAAATAAATTTTGAAGTAAAACCTTTGCAAATTGATTTGTTGTGACCTTAATGACCCTAGGAACCCACCCTTTGTGTTAAAAATGATTATGGAAAGATTTAGGTTGAATTACTTGACTTAGCCATTTTCTAGCCAAATAAAAAGAATGGTTTTTGTTATAAAAATAATTATGGAAAGAAAACTTTAAGAAAATGGTTTGATCAAACCCACTGACCCAAAACACCAAGTTTTGCAAATTAGCAACTCATTTGGTGAACAACTTAAGAGTTTTGCCTTAATAAAAACATTTTTCACCACATAAATGATGAAAGGATTTAAAGATAGTTTTTGTACAAAACCCTCTCGCTAATGACCTTGCCACATTGGTAAATGACCAATTTGGATCTTACAAAGTTTAGAAACCCATAGAGACCCCTTTGCAAAATAAAAACTATCTTGTGCATGCTCCCATGCATGACTTAGATTCCATTACTTTGTGTGTGTGAAGAATTGTCTGTTTGACTTTGGTTTGGAATGTGAATTGAATTTGTGTTTGCTTGATTGATTTGTAGTGAAGTGTGAGACTAGCAAGATCAAGGAGTGAACTACCATTCCCTTCCAAAAGGCAAGTGATGCTTCATACTTTCTATCCCAATACTTTCACTATGCATTAGTGATTTTGCTAAGTAAACTTGCATGGATTTTGCTAAGTATAGATCTTGCTATAGGAAAACCTAGTAGATGAATCCTTAGTAGGATTTCCTAAGTTAAGTTTCCTATTACTACCAAGCTTAGCCTAGCTAATGGAAAACATGGGTGGAATATATATTCACACTATGGAAAAATATTCTAGGTCTGAGGACTTAGGTTTTGTTTAATTAAACAACTAAGTTAATGAACCTCCTGGGTGGAATGGAAGGATTGGGATATGTTGAGTGGTTACACAAGGACATGGACTTGGGTTGTGTATCTCACTTGTGGATGGCCACCCAGGAAACAAAGAGATTTGAGATGTCAAATGTTGAGAAGCTTCAAGTGCAACCACTTGGCAATATGGGCTCTGCCATGATCATATATGTTGCAAGAACTTAGCCAAATGGACAGTGGGTGGTAGTGTTTGATAGGTTGGAGCGCGTCCATTTTGGTCTAAGGGAAGGCTTCTGAAAGATTTTGTCTTGGGAAACCAAGTCTTGTGGGTAAAGTGCACCACCTCTGCAGAGTGTAGAATCTAAGTACTTAGCCATGTCCCTGGTAAAGGACAATTTGAGCATCAAGACATGGAAGCAATCAAGAATCTCATCATTCAAATTTCTAAGTTAAAACTTGTGGTTTGAACAAGGGTTGTTTGAATTCTTCAATCATTAATGGAGAGATGGCTTGGTACAAGGATCTTGAAATCTTTGATTGAGAAAAATGATTTTGTCAAGCAAAAACCTAGTATTTTCAAAATGATAAGAAAAATCTATTTTGAGCAACGCAAGCCTCAGCTCCACTTAGCCAAATGCATATAGTTGATAGACTCCACAATACTACCTTAGTATCACTTGCCAATACAATTCAAATGTATTGACCCTTTGTGGCTGTAACTTGTATGTTGCAGGTTTGATTGATTTTAGTGAAGATTGATTGTTTAGGATTACAAAGTCTACAACCAACATCTTCCTGTGGCACTTTGAAGATGAAGGACCCCATGCTTATAGCTATTCCGCTGCAATGTAATGTAATAGCCTAATGAGCTATGTTTGATGTAATAATATTATGTTATTCCTGGTTATAAAGATTGTTTATGACCTTTGTTTCTTGATATTACATCTTAACTGTGGATGCTAGCTATTGATCCAGGGACTAGCATTGTAAAACACAGGAGGACTCTACCTTATTAGGTTGGGACCCCTACACTATTGCCTCTATCTTATTCTTGAATCATTGAGTCGCGATTGCATTAAATTGAATCCCAAGTATTGCATGGCCTTTACTTTAAACCCCACCAAGCTTGTTCCTCCATCCCATGAGCCATTACTACAGGAGTTGTTTGAGCCATGCGAGTCGTAGAACAGCATGTGTAGGGTATGTGAGAGTCTGATGGATAACGAGGTACCTAAACAACTTAACCTGAGTAGTAATGGGATAACTAATGAAAGTGGCACCGGTGAGCAACATCTGCTATTTGGTTTTTCCTGCTCACTTGTGTCCCGTAAGACCCCGAGTACTTGATTCCTGTTCCAAGATTATTCGCGCTATCCACATCCGGGAGGCTTATGGGACCCCCCTGAGCCAGAGCTTGATTCCGTCTTATTTCTCGGGGCCACAAACTAGTTTGAGGTTTTGTTTACTATCCTGTACTTATGCCATGCTTAATTACTGTATTTACGATTGTGCGAGGAGCACACGCATCGCTTAGGATCGGGACACGTTTTCTGGTGTCGACAAGCCCGCTTTTGGGTTCCCGATGCTCTGACCGTCCACCCAAACCTCGGGTCCGTCTCGAGTCACTAACTTCGCTATGGTGTACTCAAGGGTGGCCCCTGAAATATTCAATCCTGTGATTGCTTTGTCGTGAAGGCCTCGTTGGGTTTTGATTTGGTTTTTCCGAGGTTGATCGAGTGTGTGTTGCTATTTGTGCACCCCTGCAGGGTAAAACTTTCTGAAAGCCGTGTCCGCGGTTATGGACGACTTGGAGCACAGTTTCTCGACCATAGACAAGCATAACTAAAGTACCGCTTTAATCTGACTAAGTAAATGACTAGTAAATAGTGCAATACTCATGGAATGGTTAATAAAATTGCCAACGGATGGGGGGTTGTTCGTCCGCTTCCTCGTTGGTAAGCGAGGAGGAGGATGGATCTGATGAAATTACTGTTATAACTGTTGTCTTTAATTCACGGACATCCGTCTATCTTTGGTTAGGCGGATGGTTAGCGTTTATCTATAGAACTGCTAGGGTTTATCTTTTGCTGCAATTGCGTCACCCCAGGTTGTGTCCCCTTTAGAGGCATTAAGACTTGCTGAGTACCCTTAGGGTCTCACACGATAAATTATTGGTTCAGATGAACAGGTACACTCGCAGGACGGATACTGGGTGGAAGAGGCTGATGATGTGGGCAACGATCGTTCGGTGTAGAGATTTCGGGAACGGGGATCCGTGAGATCTGTAGGCGGATGTGCTTATTTCTATGGCATCTTATGCCGATTTGCTTCTTCCGTACTCGGACTTTGTTTTGCCGCCCGCTTGATACTCGATGTGTGATGTATGAGGAATTATCCTAACATATTATATCTATCTAGGTCATTTGAATCTTGCCGTATGGCGTTGCTATATTTCCTTTCTTTCTAGATGGTATGGCTCGATGTACTCTTGTATGGTGGCTTGCATACATACTCATTTGTGTATGTAGTTGATCCTTCGCCGCCGACACGCCAGACAGGTCCCGATGAGTTGGAAGTGGTTGGGACGGCCGAAAGGTCTACCCGTGAGTGGCTTTTGGGGCCCCACCGCATTATTTCAACCACTACCGCTCATCCAGCTTGTATCTAGGAGCGTAATTCACCGAGGTAGTTACAATTGGTATCGAGCCATCCCGACCTTCGTGGTCTCAGCCAAACAGTCGTTGTCGATCTAGCAAATATTTTGGTAGTTATGTATACTAGGGAAAAACAAAACGCGAGTAGGACTGCTTCCACTTTTCTTCTTGCCCGCCCCCCCACCCTTTTCTGGTAAGGAAGTGCAACGTTTTCAATCCTCTTCTTAAAATTCAAACTAGGATTCACGTGTTCTGGGTTTCCGTAGTACCATAGGTTGTGTGTGTGTGTGTGTGTGTGTAATCCCTTGTCTATCTGTTGCATCCAAGTTGTTATCTAATCAGTCTTTGGTTATCAACTGTTGGTACATTCCATACCGACAGGTTTTGTGAACCGACGCAATCTGTCTTACTCTTTGTTTCCGACGCTATCTTGTTTGGGGTGTTCGTTCCGTAGTTACCAATCTTAGGTTCAACGTGAGAAGAAGGAGTTAGGATATGTGTTCCACTTATTCATGTGCGGAGTAATGATTTGAGTGCGGGATGGAGTCGCGACCATACCACTACTCTTATCATTCGCTTTTGTATATTGAATCGGTAGAGTCGCTAATCTTGATTCGTTAAGAAATTTTGCGCATCTATTGGTATTTTAATGCCGAAATTTGTGGAAAATTTTCTTTGATATGTTTGTGTACCATACTCCTTTTCAGTCATGTGCGATATGCTTAATGTCTTCTAGGTGCTTTGAACTTTGTTGATATTTTAATATCATCTTAGTAAATTGTATCCTTTAATCTTGGTTAATTCCATCTTGGTACTATTTTGGATTATTATCATTCTCCATTATAGTACTGACTTGAGTTTTATATCAATGACAGGATGGCTCCACCACGCTCGATGAGGACATACCACTGAACTGGCTCCGATGTCAAACATCGCCAATGCCTTGGCAGCAAGAATGCAAAGTAACAGCCGCTTTGAGGAGAGTGTTCGAAGGAACGAGTTTGCTCCACTACCTCCACCTCCCAAGCGAGGAGACATCAAAAGCTTCTTGAAATTCAACCCTCGTCAGTTTGATGTTTCTGATCGACCACTAGACGCGGATGATTGGCTGTGTGAGATGTCAAGGTTGCTCGAGACTGCTGATGTTCCTGAGCAGGAGTGGGTCAAGTGTGCTACTCACCTTCTGAAGGGAGATGCAGCTCTCTGGTGGGAGAATTACTTGAAGGCAAGCTGCACTGGTTTTCAGCCTACTTGGGAAAGGTTCACTGCAGCTTTCAAAGAGCAGTTTCTCTCAGAGATTGTAATGGAAAGGATGAAGGAAGCTTTTCTCAACCTGAAGCAAGGAAATGATAACGTCAACACCTACATCAGGAACTTCATGAATCTTTCTCGTTATGGTGGCGATGAGGTATCTGATGACAAGAAGAAGCAAAAGAGGTTCAGGCAAGGGCTCAATGCATCGATCAAGTATGCAATCACACATGAAGGACGGCATCTTTCCTGGAACTCCAACACACAGCTCTGCAAGAGGAAGCAAGTCGACAAGTGTTTGAGGAGTCCAAGAAACACAACAGGGATGCATCAAGCTCTTCAGTTATGGTAGCTCCTTCTAAGCGGCGTGTCTGGGTTCCTAACACCCCACCGTCGCTCCCGGCTCCACCAAGACCTGCAAGTTACACGTCAAGGCCACTAAACTCCATCACTGCAACCACCACTACCCTGGAGCGCCTGGCGGAGCCCCTGGCTACGTTGCTCCACGTCCACCTGGTGCTTGCTTCACGTGTGGAGATCCTGGACATCTCAACTGGAACTGTCCGTTGAAAAACAAAGCTCTTCCTCCACCCCCGCCAAGATCTGCAGCAAGCTCTCCTATGGTTCGTGCACCACCACCTCGGGCTCTCAACATCAACACCAAGCCCGGGTCTGCGGTTGTTCGTGCCAACTGTGTCAACGCCGCTCAATCTGAGCATGCACCTGGAGTTGTGATGGGTATGCTTTCCGTTAACTCAGTCCCTGCACGAGTTTTGTTGGATTCTGGTGCATCGCATTCTTTTGTTTCTCACAAGTTTGCAAATGAGAATGAGTTGGTCTTGGTCCCTCTCCTTAAGCGGTTGGTGGTACAATCTCCTGGTTCAAACATGAGGGCTGTTCATATAAGCCATGGCAATCAAATTGAGATTGGTGGCTCTTTGTTCTCGGCTTCCTTAATTGTTCTGGGCAATTCTGACATTGATGTCATCTTGGGCATGGATTGGTTAACAACAAATGCAGCTGTGATTGATTATGCTGAACGCTCAGTTTCTCTGAAGATTCCTGAAGGCCATATAGTCTTTTCTCCAAGTCTGACTCCTGCTGTCCAGCTTTTCTCTTTGGCGGCTCTGAATGATGATGCTATGGAAGCTATTCAGAGTGTACCGGTGGTCTGTGAGTTCCCAGATGTCTTTCCTGAAGAGTTGCCGGGTATGCCTCCGGATCGTGAGGTTGAGTTTGTAATTGAGCTTGAACCTGGAACGACTCCTATCTCCAAGCGACCTTATAAAATGGGTCCTTCTGAGCTGGCTGAACTCAAACGCCAACTTGATGAACAAGAGAAGTTGGGTTTCATTCAGCACAGTACTTCTTCTTGGGGTAGCCCAACAATCTTTGTGAAGAAGCGTGACAGAACCGATAGACTTTGTGTTGACTACCGGGCTCTCAATGCTAAAACCATCAAGAACAAATATCCCCTCCCGCGGATTAATGATCTCTTCGATCAGCTAGCTGGAGCTGTGGTATTCTCTAAGCTGGACTTGAGGAGTGGTTATCACCAAATCAAGATTCGCGAGGAAGATGTGCCTAAAACAGCTTTCACCACCCGCTATGGCCTGTATTAGTACACGGTCATGTCGTTCGGTCTCACCAACGCACCTGCTACCTTCTCGAGGCTGATGAACTCGGTTTTCATGGAGTACCTTGATAAGTTCGTTGTGGTATATCTGGATGACATCCTGGTCTATTCTAAGTCCAAGGAAGAGCACGAAGAACACCTGCGATGTGTCCTAAGCAAGCTTCGTGAGAACCGCTTGTATGCAAAGTTCTCAAAGTGTGAGTTTTGGCTGCCAGAAGTAACCTATCTTGGTCATGTCATCTCTGCCAAGGGCATTGCAGTCAACCCGGAAACCGTGAAGACAATTGTTGAATGGCTTCCTCCTGTTAATGTCAAAGAAGTGCGGAGTTTCCTTGGTTTGGCTAGCTATTGCCGTCGCTTCGTTCAGAACTTCTCGAAGATAGCGAAGCCTCTTACCGATCTCCTCAAGAAAGGCAAGAAATACCTGTGGACTCCTGCGTGTCAAGCAAGTTTTGAGACACTCAAAGAGAAGCTCACTTCCACAGCAGTTTTGGTTCCTCCGGATACATCTAAGCCTTTCCAGATATTCTGTGACGCCTCTTTGCAAGGATTGGGTGCGGTCCTTATGCAAGAGAAACAAGTGGTTGCTTATGCCTCTCGACAGTTGAAGACGCATGAGATCAACTATCCCACACATGACCTCGAGCTCAGCAGCTTGTCTTTGCTTTGAAGCTATGGAGGCACTACTTGTGGGCAAACGTTGTGAGATCTTTTCGATCACAAGAGTTTGAAGTATATCTTCACTCACCTGATCTCAACCTTCGCAGAGGAGATGGATTGAAGCAATCAATGACTTTGATTTGACCATCAACTACACACCGGCAAAGCTAATGTCATGGCCGATGCTCTCAAATAAAGCTTATGTCAATAACCTCATGATGGAAGAGCAACAACCTCTCTTGTGCGAGGAATTCCGTCAGCTCAACCTGGAATTTGTGGAACAAGGGCATCTCCTGAACCTTCTGGCTACTCCTCTCTTGGAATAAAAGATTCGCTCTCGTCAGCTTGGTGATCCTCACACCAAAAAGATCATCTCTAAACTTGAGCTTCCGAAGTATGAGTCCTTCCACGTTGATGATCAAGGCACGCTTTTCTTTGAACACCGGATGTTTGTTCCGAACTACCCGGGTTTGAGAGAGCAAGTTCTCAAGGAGGCGCATGATTCGGTTCTTTCTATCCATCCTGGCAGCACAAAGATGTACATGGACTTGAAAACACAATATTGGTGGCCTGGTCTGAAACGGTATTGTGCTAAGTATGTCTCAGAATGTGATGTCTGTCGCAGAGTGAAAGCTGTCCATCAGAAACCTTTCGGTCTTCTGCAGCCATTGAAACCTCCGGAATGGAAATGGGAGAAAGTAGAGATGGACTTCATCACTGGCTTTCCAAGGTCGCAGAAGGGCAACAATGCAATCTTTGTTGTCATCGACAGGCTTTCTAAAGTGGCCCATTTCTTCCCCGTCAAGGAAACAATTTCTGGAATTCAGTTGGCCGAGCTCTATATCAACAGAATTGTCTCTCTGTATGGGGTTCCGCTTGAGATCAGTTCAGACCGTGGGAGCATCTTCACTTCAAATTTCTGGGAAAGTTTCCAAAATGCTTTGGGAACAAAGTTGAACTTCAGCACTGCTTACCACCCTCAGTCGCAAGGACAAGTCGAAAGGATCAATCAGATTCTGGAGGATATGCTTCGTGCTTGCGTCATCTCTTTTGGCATGAAGTGGGAGGAATGTCTTCCTTATGCTGAATTCTTGTACAACAACAGCTTCCAGAAGAGTCTGAAGATGGCACCATTTGAGGCTCTCTATGGTCGCAAGTGCAGAACTCCGATTGGTTGGTCAGGTGCAGGAGAAAGAATCTGGTTTGGCCCTGACATTGTAACTCAAGCAGAGGAGAAGGTGCATATCATTCTTGAGAACCTGAAGATTGCTCAAAGTCGTCAGAAGAGCAATTATGACAGGAAGCACACGGACATGGTGTATGCCCCTGGTGATCTCGTGTACCTTCGTGTCACTCCCATGAGAGGCACACACCGCTTTGGTATCAAAGTAAAGCTGGCTCCTAGATACATCGGTCCATTCAAGATTCGTGGAAGGAGAGGAGAAGTTGCTTATGCCCTTGAGCTCCCGGAAAAACTCAAAGTCCATGATGTTTTCCACATCTCTCAGCTCAAGAAGTGCTTCAAAGATCCCGGTAGGACCGTGGATCATGAGCTAATCGATCTCCAAGAAGACCTGTCTTATCAAGAACACCCCACAAAAATCCTTGAGACCGCAGAAAGAAGGACTCGCAACAAGTCCATCAAGTTCTGCAAGGTGCAGTGGTCACACCATTCTGTTGATGAAGCCACTTGGGAGCGTGAAGATGAACTCCGTGCCAACTATCCTACCCTCTTTGTGTCTTCTTCTTCTTCCTAGAATCTCGGGGCGAGATTCCTGTTTAGTGGGGGAGAGTTGTAGCATCCCAGTTGTCTAACACCTGTAATGCTACTTGATCTAGTAATATAAGGGCCACTTCCTACAAATAATTGTTGCATCATCTTCATATCATGCTCATGTCATCATGCCACCTTGCATTTGAGCATCATATAAAACCCCTTCTTGTTTGGTTCTTATCTCATGTGCATTATTAATTGTATTTGCCTCTTGATATTGTATTTGGTTCTTGATATATTGTTAAATGCCCAAGTTGATTTGGGGGCATATCTCTTATCGATTCCACCACCCTTTCTTTCACCACTCTATGTTCCACCATCCAATTAATATGAGCTTGCATTTTATTTGAGTGACTCTAGCTCATGTTGGTTGGGTGGATCTCTCTCCACTTCTTTTGCTTGCCCTTACTCCAACTTTGGGAGGATGCAAATAAACAAATGCCATGGAAGTTATTTTGTTTTCACAATAGTAAACAAGGCATTAAATATTTTGCATGGGCCATGCAACCATCAACCTTGTTTTCTTTTCTTCCTTTTGCTTGTTCTTGTGGACCTTGTTTTTGATCTTGCTTGGTCTTGTTTAATGCATGTAAGCACCATGATCTCACCCCATCCACCCTCCTCTCAATCCAAAACCCTACCCTAATCACCATCCCCATCCATGCATGCACATGTGATCATGTGGGTGTGCATAAGCCCTAAACCCCCCTACCCCTCTCTCTCTAATCCTTTAGCTAAGTTTCCTCTATCACCTTCTCCATCATCACCATACCCCCCATACCCCATCCTAGCTAAACCCTAAACCACACCTAATCTAAACCAAACCCTAAGTATCCCCTCTTTCTCTCCCCTCTAGCTAACCCTAGCTCGACCCCACATGCTCTACCCTCTCTCTCGGCCTCTCCTCTCTCTCTAGTGTGCATGCCCCTCCCTAGCTACCAACCACCCCCAGGCCGAGGCCATACCCCAGCCTAACCGAGCTACCCCTCTCCTATCCAAACCTAGCTACCACCCCCCTCCTTCTCTCCTCTCTAGCCGAGCCACCCCCTCCTTCTCTCTCTGCCGTACAAGGCCCACCCGAGCCTCCCTTCTCCTCCCCCTGGCCCTACCTGGCTGCCCAGCCCGTGCCTAGCTACCCCTGGCCGACCCATGCACGTGAGGGAGGGTGCAAAAAGTGGCCGAAGCCACCTTCCCCCCCCCCCCCCCAGCCCCCCCTCCCCTCTCGTTCTTATCCACCCTCCGCCTCTCTGCCACTACTCCCTATCCACCCAGAACCCTCCTCCCTCCTTCCTCCTTCCCCAAGCAAAGCCATGGCCCCCATGTTCCTCTAAGCCCTAGCTCGGCCAGGTCAGAAGGAGAGCGGGAGGAGCCGTGCTAGAGGGTGCCCAAGGCGCCAGTGTTCCTCTCGATCCTCGTGATCGCCTTGAACCGCAGACGCCGAAGTTCGCGGAGCCAACGCCACCGCCTGAGGCCGAGCTCGGCGTCCACAAGCCCGCCGCCAGATCTCCGCCACCGCAGCGTCGACGTTCACGCCGGCGAGCTCCTAGTGAGCAACCACACCCCCCTGACATGCCTCCCTTCCCCCTAGTGCACCGCAGCGTCACCGGCCGCCGTCGAGCACCTTTATGCCGACGCTCGCCGCGCGCAGACAGACGACAGCCGCAGCAGCCGCTGCAGTAGTTAGATCCGACGCTATTCAACGCCCCGCCCCGCGCGTTGTAGCCCTCCGATGGCGACGCCACCTGTAGGGAATCTGTAGCCCGTGTCGCCCTCTCCACTTTTGGTTTTTGGAGCACTCCGTTTCACCCAGTGGTTTGCTCGCCAACGACGACCAAACGCCGGCAGATCGCCGATGCCTGCAGAGCGGCGCGCCGCTGCCGTCCCGACAACCGCTGCGTGTTTTGCATTTAAGTCCCTGTAGTTTCTCCCGCCTAAACCTGCCGTCCCCGTAGCCCCACCAGTCAGCGTCAGTGACGTTTTTATAAAAAGGCTCCCCTCTTTTCTCAAAATCAACCCGCGGTCCCCCTTTTCCCTGTGCACGTGTGTGGCGTCCAGTCAGCCTGGCCCCACCCATCAGTGAGTGCGGCTGGGTCTGCCTGGGTACAAAAGGTTTTCTGCTTGTCTGTTTTATTTCAAATCTGTTTCAAATTAATTCAAATTCAAATATAAATCTGATTTCAAATAACTTTTCAAATATAAATCCAAATAAAGCAAATGATATATGAATTTGAATCAGAAAAATGTGAGGATTTCAAATATGCTATTCAAATTGACTTTTGCACATTTAAAATTCCAAGTTGAATTAAATTACAACAAATGCCACTGGAACTTAAATAATTAATAACTTTTGAAATATAACTCCGAATTTAACAAATGATATGTCTAAAATGATCAGCTCGACGAGACCTTTCTGTTTATGCATTCCATGATATGAATTGCAGCATGCATCATATAAATATATAGTATACAGCAACTATTATGACAATAAAATGGGATCAAAACCCCATAAAAATGTTACTTCTTGTGTTCTACACCTCACCCATGCCATGCTACTTTATTGACATGCAAATTGTGCATCATTCATCATGGCATGATTGTTTGCTTGACGCATTTTATTCATATTCTTGCGCTCTTTATTTATGTTGGCCCTTGTTTGTTTGGTTCTTTTTTCGAATAGACGCCGAAAGGTGGGATATATCAAGAGAACCAGGAGCACTACCCAGATCCGTCTCTCGCTTCAACTGAGTTGCCAGGCAAGCACTACCACATGCTTGCATACATACAATACCTATTGCCTCTATCTTATTCTTGAATCATTGAGTCGCGATTGCATTAAATTGAATCCCAAGTATTGCATGGCCTTTACTTTAAACCCCACCAAGCTTGTTCCTCCATCCCATGAGCCATTACTACAGGAGTTGTTTGAGCCATGCGAGTCGTAGAACATCATGTGTAGGGTATGTGAGAGTCTGATGGATAACGAGGTACCTAAACAACTTAACCTGAGTAGTAATGGGATAACTAATGAAAGTGGCACCGGTGAGCAACATCTGCTATTTGGTTTTTCCTGCTCACTTGTGTCCCGTAAGACCCCGAGTACTTGATTCCTGTTCCAAGATTATTCGCGCTATCCACATCCGGGAGGCTTATGGGACCCCCCTGAGCCAGAGCTTGATTCCGTCTTATTTCTCGAGGCCACAAACTAGTTTGAGGTTTTGTTTACTATCCTGTACTTATGCCATGCTTAATTACTGTATTTACGATTGTGCGAGGAGCACACCTGTCTTGTTAGGATCGGGACACGTTTTACGGTGTCGACAAGCCCGCTTTTGGGTTCCCAAATGCTGCACCCAAACCTCGGGTCCGTCTCGAGTCATTAACTTTGTTATGGGTGTACTCAAGGGTGGCCCCAAATATTTCTGAATCCTGTGATTGCTTTGTCGTGAAGGCCTCGTTGGGTTTTGATTTGGTTTTTCCGAGGTTGATCGAGTGTGTGTTGCTATTTGTGCACCCCTGCAGGGTAAAACTTTCTGAAAGCCGTGTCCGCGGTTATGGACGACTTGGAGCACAGTTTCTCGACCATAGACAAGAATAACTAAAGTACCGCTTTAATCTGACTAAGTAAATGGTGCAATGCTCATGGAATGGTTAATAAAATTGCCAACGGATGGGGGGTTGTTCGTCCGCTTCCTCGTTGGTAAGCGGGGAGGAGGATGGATCTGATGAAATTACTGTTGTAACTGTTGTCTTTAATTCACGGACATCCGTCTATCTTTGGTTAGGCGGATGGTTAGCGTTTATCTATAGAACTGCTAGGGTTTATCTTTTCTTTGCAATTGCCACCCCAGGTTGTGTCCCTTTAGAGGCATTAAGACTTCTTGAGTACCCTTAGGGTCTCACACGATAAATTATTGGTTCGATGAATGTACACTCGTGGGACGGATCTTTGGGTGGAAGAGGCTGATGATGGGCAACGATCGCTCGTGTAGAGATTCCGGGAACGGGGATCCGTGAGATCTGTGGGCGGGATGTGCTTATTTCTATGGCATCTTATGCCTATTTGCTTATTATCCGTACTCGGACTTTGTTTTGCCGCTTCCGCTTGATACTCTGATGTGTGATGTATGAGGAATTATCCTAACATATTATATCTATCTAGGTCATTTGAATCTTGCCGTATGGCGTTGCTATATTTCCTTTCTTTCTAGATGGTATGGCTCTGATGTACTCTTGTATGGTGGCTTGCATACATACTCATTTGTGTATGTAGTTGATCCCTTCGCTGCGATTACGCCCCGTCTGTGTCCCGATGAGTTGGAAGTGGTTGGGACGGCCGAAAGGTCTACCCGTGAGTGGCTTTTGGGGCCCCACCGTACTATTTCAACCACTACCGCTCATCCAGGCTTGTATCTAGGAGCGTAATTCACCGAGGTAGTTACATGCACCAACTGTTCTAAGAAAAGGTCTTCCCAAAGTGATAGGACAAGAAGCATTGTATTCAACATCCAAAACATAGAAATCAACAGGGACACAAGCATTGTTAACCATAATGAGAACATCATTAATACTCCCCATGAGTTTCGTCTTAGCATTATCATTGAGTGGGACATCCAAATAACAATCTTCCAAAGGTGGCAAATCAAGCATTTCATAAATCTTCCTAGGCATAATAGAGACACTAGAACCAAGATTGTCATGGTATTGCCGACTAGTATGCCATGGAGGGGTCCTCACAGTGCATGTTTTGAGACGTGGGGGAAGGCGGACGGTTGACGGGTATGAGGTAACACAGCTTACCCAGGTTCAGATCCCACGACGGTGGCGGAATCCTACTCCTGCTATAAATCACTATAAGGGCAATACGCCGAGTTACAGAGATAGGTTCGCTGTGCGAGGTTGTATGAATCGATACTAGAGTGTGCCCTAAAGGCTCCCATAGGCCCGACTTATATAGTCGCCAGGTCCTAGGGTTACAGGGAAAAGTCCTAGTAGGACAGGTTATAGAGTCCTACACCGTCTATTACTAGTCTTGTGTATCTTGCACTCCAAGGCTTCGGGTACGTCGGTGACTCCAACCGTAGCCTTCCTTTATCCGGCATGGGCCTCCCTTCTGGATCCATCTAAATGGGCCGCCCAGCAGGCCATGGTCCATGCTACCAACTGTGGGCCACCCGAGTTATCCGGATAGAGGACATGCTATGAGGATACCCATATAGCATATCCCCAACAGTAGCCCCCGGAGAACTCCGAGATCTTGCGCCGTCTTGCCTCTTCACATTGAATGCTCCGTCTAGATGGATGTCGGCAAATCGTCAAGCAATATCATGTAGTCCTCCCAAAGAACCCTGCAAGGTTTTCTCCGTCTTCAACTTGTAAGTCGGAGAAATGCTGAATCTTCCATCGTACTCTTCTGTAGCCGGACTGGATCCGTCCATGCCGGAATCTTCCGATGTGACGGCTCATCTGCCTATGTCAGCTAGGGCGACGTAGGCGTAGGTCAGTGACGCCTCGTAACTCACACATGCAGAGAACGCAATCATGTTCGATTTTCCCGCGCGAGCGACACGAACCGTTGGCGGTGACGGTTGGGGACGTGGCGAAATTTCCGCGCACGTTCGCGAACACGTCGTCTACGCGGCAACCGTCCGATTAAGCTGCACAAATCTTGATGCTGGAGACGATAAATAGTAACTGCGGTGGAACTTTTTACTTTTCACCTCATTCTCTCCTCGCGTCATCTTCTTCCTCCAGCGCGTGCCCCCTCGAGCTCTCCGCGCAAGCTTCACAAAAAACCCTAGCCCCAATTCTCGCCAGTCACCTCCAAACTCACTACATGGCTAGCAGCAACACTACCCCTTCCATGGCGGCGTCGAGCGAAGCCGCGGCGAAGCCGGTGAGCTCCATTGTCGTGCCCCCAGAGGGCCTGGTCATACCCGTCTCGGTGGTGCTAGAGCCGTTGGAGGAGGAGCTCGACTCCCATAAGGGCGATTGGCGCAGTTCGGATATCACGGACCATGACATAAAGGAGCTGATCGCCGAGGGCTACCTCCCTGCGACGGAGGGGCTCGCCTGGCGGGTGGCGCCGGCCGGCGAGGTGACACCTTCTCCCCAAGCTGGAGAAAAAGTGTACCTCAAAGCCCAACTGGTACGCGGCATCTCCCTGCCCATCTCCAACTTTTTCCTTTCTGTCTTAAACCACTATAGAGTCCAGCCCAGAACCTTTCTCCCAATAGCATCTTAGCTCTTAGCAATTACGTGGCGCTCTGCGAGGGTTACATAGGGATTAAGCCTAGGCTAGATCTCTTCATGTATTTCTTAACCGTCAAGCGTGAAGCAGGAGCTATCAAGGAAGGACTTAGGAATTGCGGCACCATAAGCTTCAAGATCCTTCCTGGCCGACGGTTCCCCGACATCGTCGGTCACGAGTCCTGCAAAAACTGGTAGCATACTTACTTCTACGACCTAGATATCCCTCTGGCTGGCCGAGAAGTAACGCATCTGCATTGCTGATTTGAGCCGCCACCGGCCTCAAGTGGAGATCCCAGCCTCCTTCCTCCTCGACCTCGATGCTTCCCATGCCATAAGGCGTATAGAATGGTTCGTAGAGACGGGTTTGACCGTCTTGGACCTAGCCATGTGCTGGTTCATCAGGCGAATCCAACCTCTGCAGCACCACGCAAAGCTCATGCATGAGTATACCAGCGATAGAAGGGATAGCCTCCGCATCTCCATGGACAATTTCTCGAGTGACTCCATCAAGCTCCGCCTCAAGGACATCGTCAAGGTGAAGGACAAAAGACGTGGCTTCACCATCACCTACGACATGTTCGTAGACGGCAAGTGCCCAAAGGTATTTGTTTATTTTCCATGTATGACATATACTCCAGTTCTTCCGTCTAGCAAATATCATCCCGTCTAACATGGTGGTTCTTTAACTTACAGCTTAGCAACATAGATGAGGACATCATGGCTCCTCAAATCTATGATCCAAAGATGAAGGAAGTCACCGTCGTGTCCAACGACGATGCTCCATTGGCGTGAAAGCAGAAGAGATCCACCTCTGGCGCTGCCGACGGAGTCAAGAAGAAGAAGAAGACGGAGGGTGGAGCCTCCAAAAAGACTATCGCCGTCCTGGAGGCGGAGAAGAGAAAAGTTACCGGGATCCCCTTTGCCAAAGCACCCCCACTTGTGTAAGCTTCTTTCTCTTCGACATTGTCTATTTATCTGTCTTGCTCCTGTACTTATACATTTTGCACGTTTCAGGAAGAAATCCACGACTAGCCTGAAGAAGACCTCCAAATCATTGGGGGCTTCTAGAACCATTAAGGACATGCTGCATTGCGACGCATCTCCCGCCATCGCCCCTGCCACTCCCTCTGACAAGCCTTCGTCTGCCCCGACAAGCTCACAAGCTAAGGAGGCAACTGGCCCTTCCGCCATGGAAGTGGACTCAGGTGCCTCTACCGAGGTCGCTGTTGTCGGCGAGCAGGCGACGCAGGAGAGTGCCGCCCACCAAACGGCTAAAGCTACAGCTAAGGATGTCGTCGGTGGCGGTAAGGCGGTGGTGGAAGCTGGTACTTCTGTCGTAGGCGGCGCCCCCGCCCCCAAGAAACCATAGAGTATCCAAATATAGTCTATCTAATGCTTACATCGGGTAGCACTGCTCTGGTTCCAGGTGCGGCGCCGACATCTCCGACGTGCGGTCTAGAGGAGCTCCTCCGACAAGCAGAAATCTTGCAAGGAAACATCGTATCCTTTGGCAAGCTTCTGGCCGAGAGCGCTACCAACCTTAATATCATTGCACTTGTAAGTTTTATTTGCCTTTTGCATTTCATATGAGTATCCCACTGTAGCCCCCGAGGATGACGGAAAACCATAGGTCTTTGCGTCTAGATGATCTAAGAGTGACTAAGCTAGAAAACTTATGACTGTAAGCCCCCAAGCATATAGGTGGAATGAATAATTCCGACTAGATGCTTTAAGAGTAGCATACGCAGTGTATATAAATTTCAATACTGTAGCCCCCAAGCCTCTAGTTGTAATCGAATTAGTTCTGACTAGATGCTTAAAGAAAAGCTAAGCATATATCCAAGTTAAAAACTTCATACTGTAGCCCCCAAGCTTCTAATCAAAAACTGACTTAGTTCCGACTAGATGCTTAAAGAAAAGCTAAGCCTATTGCCAAGTTAAAAACTCTCGCTGTAGCCCCCGAGCGTCTAGGCGGAAAATTTCCGGCTAGATTCTCCAAGTAGACCAAACAACGTTTTAATTTGTTCCTTTTTCCATAGAACGGGAAAGCTCGGAGGGGCATGGCCAACGACAAGTATCAGAAGATGCGTGCAGATTTGGAAGCTGAAAAGGGTAAGACTTCCTTCTTGAAGGAACAGATCACCAAGAGCAAGCGTCTGTTTTCTTTTCCGCATTCCCACTTGGTTTTGTGCCCGTATTCTCCGAGTACTCATTGTGTACTTTGCTTTCTCCGACTTGCAGAAACCATTGCCAAGGCCAAGAATATTACCGAACAATCCAAGCACATTCAAGAGCTGGATAGCGAGAAAAAAATTCTTAAGCAGGAGAGGAAGGACATGCTAAAAATGCATGAGGAGTCAATGAAGGTCCTGCAAGACTCCACCACCGAGGAGATCAATCACTTGAAGGAGGAGATCTCGATCTTAAGAGATCAGAATAAAGCTGCCGATGAGCAGAATCAACGCCATCATCAGGCGTATAAGCTCCTCCAACAAGAGAAAGAATCCTTGGCAGACACCCTCTCGCAAGCTGAGGCCAGCATCTTTAGTAAGTTTTATCCGTCTTGGACTTCTGTAGTCTAGATACTATGAATTTTTGAACTCATGCGCTCCTTGTCGGAATTTGCAGCTACTATGGGTTTAACCCGGTCACCTCCTCCAGCCAAGGAATGCATGGTTCTTGCCGGCAACTTCATCAACACCGCCATCACGCAAGCCAAAGAGATTGCCAAGCCCCTGCAAATTAATATCAAGGCGTCGGACTCTGTGGCAAAGTACTCGGAGATTCTGCGCCGAGCCCCCGAGCGTATCACAAGCTGGAAAGCTTCATGTGCACGGGCTGGTGCAAGGATGGCGCTGTCCATGGTTAAGGCACACTATGAAGATGCCGACATCGACACGGTAACCTCTGGCATACCCGACATGGATGACGATGTCAAAGAGATTAACCATGAATCTATCTTGTCATCACTCGCGGGTTATGACACTAGAGTTGCCGACTTGGTCGACATCAACGTCTTCCTGCCGATGAACACCATCGATGGCGGCAACCAAAGCTCCTCAGAGTCTCTTCATACCGCCGACTTCGAGGGTGGCTCTCCTGCTGCTGATGACGATGCTTCCAAGTCGCCTGCGCCAAAGGAATGAAAAAACAATCTTGTAATATTTGTTTCACCTTTGATGTGTGTGCTGAAAAACTTATGTATTTATCTTAAGGCGGAAAACAATGTTGTATGTCCTGCTACTTAAGAACCAGTTTCCAGCATGTATATATTTTTTAAGCAAGTGATGTCTTATCCATTACTTTGGTTCTTATGCTTGACTTTTCGTGAATCTGAAGACTCGTTGTCGGAACCATGCGCTCAGGTGGTGATACCCAATGGCACCGTCAATAACCTAAGCACAAAATCGTCGACAATAAGTTCCAAAAGTCACTACTCCAGAATCCACATAAAAACGACAAAGAACGTGTAGACCAGAAAACTTAAGCTAACTCCCGTAAGCGGAATTTTCATAAGTGCAATCGCAAAACTTGTGCATAAAGGTTTTATATGATCCAAAAATGAACACTAAAGGAGGTAAAAGACTCAGAAATATGAGTGAACCAAAGAGCTTTATTTCATTGATCATATAAGAGGTACATAATTAGATAAAAAATGCTAAGTGTAAAAAGGACATAGATGTGCTATGTTCCATGGCCGATCAAGCTCCAGGTAGTCATCATCCGGGTCACGTCGCTTACGCTTATGATCCTCGTTGGGTCTATCCTTCAGTTCACGATTGTCAATGAGGTAGTAAGACCCATTGAGTAGTGCCTTGCTTATGATGAACGGTCCTTCCCATGGCAGGGATAATTTGTGTGACTTCTTATGCTTAAGTCGGAGCACCAAATCCCCATCTTTAAACGAGAGATGTCGAATGCGGCGACTATGGTAGCTGCATAGCTTCTGCTGGTAGATGGCAGATCTTTGGCATGCCAAAACGCGCTCTTCCTTGAGAAGGTCCACATCTAGGCGTCTGGATTCTTCAGCGTCATCTTCGTCGTAGGCGGCAACTCTTGGTGCGTCATGAAGGATGTCAGAAGGCAGGATGGCTTCTGCTCCATATACCATGAAGTAAGGGGTGTAGCCGGTGGATCTGTTGGGTGTAGTTCGTAAACTCCACAGCACAGATGGCAATTCTTCCGCCCAGGCTCCAACTGCTCTATGTAGAGGTGCCTCAAGACGTGGCTTGATTCCCTTTAGAATTAATCCATTGGCTCGCTCAACCTGACCGTTGGATTGTGGGTGTGCCACAAATGCAAGGTCTAGTCGGATGCCCTTCTCCCAACAATAAGCCTCCACTTCTCCGAGTGACAAGTTGCTACCGTTGTTGGTGATAATTCTATGTGGGAGACCAAATCTCACCACTAGATCCCGGACAAACCTGAGGGCAGTTGCCCCATCAAGCTTTCTAATGGGTTTAGCTTCTATCCATTTAGTGAATTTATCAACTGCTACTAGCAGATGCATAATCCAACATGGTTCCATCTGTAACGGTCCCACCATGTCTAGCCCCCAGACTGCAAACGGCCAAGTTATTGGTATTGTTCGCAATTCTTCAGCAGGAACATGTGGTTGTCAGGCATAATGTTGGCATCCCATGCATGTCTCAACCAGCTTGTCGGTGTCCGCCTTCGCGGTCAGCCAGTAGAATCCTTGCCGGAAGGCTTTCGCCACCAACGATCGAGGAGCGGCATGATGCCCGCAATCTCCGAGATGGATTTCGCGTAGGATTTCCATACCTTCTAGCTGGGAAACACACTTTAGGTATACACCAGTAGTGCTCCTTTTGTAGAGTTGTCCATTGATTATGGTATAACCCTTTGCTCCTCGTACTATTTGTTGTCTTTCGACTTCATCGTCGGGCAAAGTTCCGTGTTCGAGATATTCCATGAACGGTTTTTCCAAGCTAGAGGAACTTTTGTCACCATGTTGACGAAAGAATCAACTCTATCCGGGTTGTCGATGTGGGCTCCCTTTATAGATGGTGTGCGCAGATGCTCTAGGAAAGCTCCTGGCGGAATTCGTTTGCGCCCTGATCCAAGCTTAGATAGCAGATCAACCGCCTCGTTTTGCTCCCTAGGTACATACTTGACTTCGTAGCCCAAGAAGCTCTTGGCTATCTCGTCCACTTCGTCTCGATATGCCGCCATCATAGGGTTCCGTGCATTCCAGGTGCCAGCCACCTGCTGGGCAACCAAGTCGGAATCTCCACAGCAAACTATGCGCTTGATGCCAATATCCTTGGCTACACGTAGTCCGTGAATGAGTGCTTCATACTCCGCCATGTTGTTTGTAGCCTCGAAGTGGATCTGCAGAACATAGTGTAGCTTGTCTCCTGTTGGTGACTGCAGCAATACACCAGCCCCCAAGCCGTTGAGCAGCTTTGATCCGTCAAAGTGCATCACCCAGTGCTCTGGTTCTGGCAACGGAGTAGCATATGGCATCTCCGTCCAATCTGCAACAAAATCCGCCAAGGCTTGTGACTTGATAGCGTCGCGTCTCTTGTAAGTGATCTCGAAGGCGGCTAGTTCAATGCCCCACTTCGCGACCCTTCCCGTAGCGTCGTTGTTGTTGATAATGTCGGATAGTGGAGTCTTGCTCACCACTGTGATTGGATGTTCCTGAAAGTAGTGCCTCAGCTTCCGATAAGCAAGGAATACTCCATAAGATATCTTCTGGTAGTGCGGGTAACGCTGCTTGGACTCCGTCAAGACCTCACTCACTTAGTAAACTGGTCGTTGAACTCCGTGCTCATAGCCCGGTTCCTTCCGCTCTACCATGACGACGATGCTTATTATCCGGTTGGTTGCCGCCATGTAGATTAATAGGGGCTCTCCAGGCTCGGGCGCTGCAAGGATGGGCGCTGAGGAAAGAATCTCCTTGAGCTGCTTCAATGCTGCGTCTGCTTCGTCCGTGCACGTGAATTTGTCCGCCTTCTTCAGCAACTTGTACAGTGGCCGAGCCTTCTCTCCAAGTCGGCTGACGAACCGACTAACTGCTGCAACGCAACCTGTTAGTCGTTAAATGTCCTTTAAGCATGTCAGACGGTTTATGTTTAAGATGGCCTTGATTTTCTCCGGGTTGACCTCGATTACGCGCTGGGAAATGATGAAACCCAACAATTTGCCGGTTGGAACCCCGAAGACGCACTTCTTAGGGTTAAGCATCATGTTGTATTTCCGGAGATTATCAAAGGTTTCTTTTAAATCGGAGTCATTTGACTTTTTAGACATCACCGCGATATCGTCCACATAGGCGTGAACGTTCCGACCAATTTGGTCGTGCATGCAACGTTGCATTGTCCGCTGGTACGTAGCACATGCGTTTTCAGCCCAAAGGGCATCATGACATAGCAAAACGTGCCGTATGGGGTAGTGAATGAAGTGGCCAATTAGTCCGACTTCCTCATCTTGATCTGGTGGTATCCTGAGTACGCATCGAGAAAACACAAAAGTTCCGAGCCAGCCGTCGAGTCAATGACTTGGTCAATGCGAGGAAAAGCAAACGAATCTTTGGGACATGCTTTGTTCAAGCCGGTGTAATCAACGCACATTCTTAATTCATTGGTTCCATTTTGGGGGACAAGTACAGGATTGGCCACCCATTGGGTGTGAAGGACTTCTCGGATAAATCTAGTCTTAAGTAACCTAGCTATCTCTTTGCCAATGGTGCGTCTCTTCTCATCTCCAAAGCGTCGTAGAGGTTGCTTTACTGGTTTTCATTTTGGATCAATGTTTAAGCTGTGCTCGGCAAGTTCCCTAGGTACACCTTTCATGTTAGCAGGTTGCTAGGCAAAGATGTCCCTATTCTCACGGCGGAACTCGACGAGCGCGCTTTCCTATTTGGTATCCAGGTTCGTCCAAATGGCGGTGACCTTGGAGTCATCGCCTACCACAAGTTCCACTGGCTTGGTCTCGATGGCGGCCTTGAACGCAGGAGCGGAGTCGGAGATCTGCTTCTTCGACGCGGGCATCTCTGAGTCATCGACCTTGCTCTGGATCTCTTTGAATTCTTCGCTATAGAGGACAGCTTCCGCGAAGGCTGCTTTGTTAATCGCAGTCCCTTTCCTTGGTACAGCTTCCGGATACGGTGATGACACCGTTTGGTCTGGGTATCTTGAGTTTTTTGTAGACGAAGCATGGCTTGGCCATGAACGTGTGGAATATGTCGCGGCCAAATATGACGTGGTCCACGCTCTTGAAGGGGGCCACCTCAAAGGTCATGCGCTCTTGGCGGTAGTTATTAACATCGCCAAAGGCAACCTGAAGTGTAATGCATCCAAGGGACCGAGCCTCCCGACCAGGAACTACGTCATGGAAGATGGTGTTGGTCCGCCTTAGGTTTGCCTCCGTCAAGTTCATCTTCTGCAGTGTATCCAGGTACATGATGTTGATGCTGCTTCCACTATCCACCATACACTTGGTGAACTCCACGCCGTCAATCAAAGGGTTGATGACCATGGCGTATTGGTTCTCCGTAGGAATAAGGTCTGGGTGGTCCGTCCTGTCCCAAGTAATTGGAACCTCCGACCAGCGCAAGTACTGGGGAACTGGGGGCAGAGTAGCCATCAGGATCCTCAGAGAGGTCTTCTATTGTCGGACGGTGAGGGTGCCAAGGAAAGTCTGGTAGACTGGTGCCTTCTTCACGAAGGGGTTCTTGCCCTTGTCGTTGCTCTTGGCGGCGTGTTTGGGGTCAATGTCCTCGTCCATGTCACTTTAATCCTTGGACTCCTCCTCCTTCTTCTTCCCCTTGCCCTTGCCTCGTGGTCTGTTCTTCCGACTTTGCTTGTAGCCGGACTCTGGGTCTTCCTTGAGGTCGTTGACGAACTTTCAGTGTCGATTGGTATGGGTGGCCTTGCCGTTGACATCGAGGTGTACGAGGCATGGCATATAGAGGTACTCCTCGTAGGTTTGGGGAACGCGGAGTGACGCTGAGGTAGTTTCGCTTCCTCGTTGATGCCCACGACCAGCTCCCCTTCCCTGGCCACGTTGTCCGCCATCACTTCGTCCTGAAAAAGTCATAGCGACCATGTCGGTAGATTTCTTTTCTTCTAGAGCGGTTTTCCACTTTGTATTGCTATTCCTCCGAGCCTGAGTTGGAACGGCCGTTGCCGGCAGGGAGCCGCGAGCATCGTCGTCGGCAGCTGCGAACTCACTGGCCAACTGAATCATCTGGTTCAAGTCGAGCTGGTAATTGTCCTGCAAGCGCTTCAACTTATGTCGGAGCAACGTGCCCCTTTACAACCCATCGATGAAGGCGGCCATGGCGGTCTGAGCATGCACTCCTGCGCAGGAATTCTTCATGTCTATCCAGCGGGAGAGGTAGGCGCGAGATGTCTCGTCTTTCTCTTGCACGCACCGTTGTAGATCGCCAACAGTGCAGGGACGCTTGTATGTACCCTCAAAGTTCTTGGTGAACGCTTCTTGCATGTCCAACCAATTGCAGATGGATTTTTCCGGCCAGTCATCGATCCATTGACGGGCCGTGCCCGCCAACATTAACGGGAGGTACTTGACGGCTACGTTGGGGTTTCCTCCGGCAATCTCCACTGTGTTGTCGTAGTCCTGCAACCATGCCGCCCTGCCTTGGCTGGGGAATATCCGTACGATGGTGAGCCTTGGGGTCTTCGCGATGTCGGGAGGATCGGGGCGGTGGAGATGGGCGACGAGGTCAGGCCTTTTCTCCGTGGTCGGAGTATATGGGAATAGCGTCCTTCCTGTTGCGCGCATCCCTCCGTCTTCGTTCTGATGAACCCGTCTGGGACCTGACATCAAGAGGAGATCTGTCCCTTGGCGGCTTATGCTGGCTAGACTGGCAAAGCGCTGGGTCGGACTCAAGCCTCTGAGAGGTGGCCTTTTCCTGCCGCTTCACCTCCTTGGACACTAGGTCGTAGACCTGTTCCACTGCCTCGGGCGATCTATCCTATTGCAGAAGGGTCTTGGCGACAGCGAGGTTAAGGAGTGGGGTGGGCATCACCTTTTTGCCCTCACTGTCAGTGTATGGCTTGGCATGTGCCGGCTTCAAGGGAGCCCATCCTAGGTTAAGCCGTACACCAGGATCGTTGATGACGCGAGCCGGAGCTTTCTTGGCCTTCTGCTGCTGCAGCAGAGTCTTGTACTCGGCCTCCATTGCTCTAGCTTTCTCTATGGACTTCTACGCGTTGACCAGATCTCGATCTAGCTTAGCGCCTTGCTCCACGATGGCATGTGCTTCCTCCAGCAGCTGCTGGAGCTTCTCGTCGAGCTGAGTCACGTTCCGGATATGAGATATGGTCAGTGCCTCAACGAGGAGATTGCCGTACATCACTCTATCAGCTGGAGTAACTTGAGAAGCAGCAGACATAGACGCTGGAGGCGGCAAGTTTGCGGTGTTGTTGTTGCTCGGGCTGGTGCCGAGTTTCTGCGGCTGCTGCACTGGGTTAGGCCTAGGAGGCATGACCTTTGCACGATCATCGTCAGCAGCAATAAGTGGCCCCTTCCCCTTTTCCAGCGCTGTAGGCAGAGCTCATCCGGATTAATCTTCATCCATCGTCGTCCCAATGGTGACGAACACCTCTCGAGACGTGACGGCATTATTGGCTTGCTCGTCGCGCGTGTACTCCTCCTCCATCTCCTGCATGTTGGAGTCTAGTTCCTCTGGACTGAAATCTATCTCCTCTGAATCTGCACTGAAGTCAGCATAAAGTGCGTCAATAACAAAGTCGGAGGGTGCCAGGACTTCCTCGATGATGGGCGATGGAGGTGCAATAGCAGCGACGATGACTGGAGGTGGCGGCGCGGCTGCGACGATGGCGGCCGAAGGCAGTGGTGGCGGTGGCTGAATCGGAGGGGCTCCATCAATGAGCGCAAGCGTTGTCTGAGCTGCCGCTTCGGCCTTCGCGTAGTTGTTGACGGTGTTCAGCATGCCTTCGAAGGTAAGGCGCCCTGACGCCTGCTGCCGTCTTAGATAATGTCGGAGAAGCGTGCCATGGTCCAGTCCTTCCACAAAGTGATACATAGAATCATCATTGGGGTAGTGGGCCAGATCGGCTCGTATACAGAGCCACCTGGCCAGGTAATCGCGGGGGTTTTCCCCCTCTCTCTAAACGCAACGCGCCAGATCAAAGATGGTAACCATGCCGACGAACTTGGATCTCTACTATCCAGACACACGGGCGAAGCCGGCGGACTTGCAGCGATCTTCCACCTTTATATCCTGCACAGGGGCGGTTTGGGTAGGCCTTGAATTTTTCCGATCTTTGCCGGCAAACTCTGAAGAGAGATCTGACATCGATCCTTCCGCGAACGTATCCTGCCCGTAGGCGGTCCGTGCGGGTCTTGATGCTCCTCCGAATCCCAGGGAACTAGTGCCCGAGTCGGTTTCGCCAATGAAGAGGTGGATGTCTCTGATAGGAACGATCGAACACCGCGTAGGGTTCGTCTTCGCCGGGATCCAGAACTCGTCGGGAGGGATGATCGGAACGTTGCAGGAGAAGAGAATGTGGCCGATGGCTACGGTTTCGCCGATTCCCGCGAAGATCTTGGTCCTCGCCCGCTGAAGAGCCTGAAGCGCCTCTTGCCCCACGGTGGGCGCCAACTTTCGTGGTATTGTCGACGAGTATGCTATGGAGGGGTCCTCACAGTGCGTGTTTAGAGACGTGGGGGAAGGCGGACGGTTGACGGGTACAAGGTAACACAGCTTACCCAGGTTCGGATCCCACGACGTTGGCGGAATCCTACTCCTGCTATAAATCACTATAAGGGCAATATGCCGAGTTACAGGGATAGGTTCGCTGTGCGAGGTTATATGAATCGATACTAGGTCGTGCCCTAAATGATCCCATAGGCCCGACTTATATAGTCGCCAGGTCCTGGGGTTACAGGGAAAATTCCTAGCCGGACAGGTTACACAGTCCTACACCGTCTATTACTAGTCTTGTGTATCTTGCACTCCAAGGCTCCGGGTACGTCGGTGACTCCAACCGTAGCCTTCCTTTATCCGGCATGGGCCTCCCTCGGATCCATCTAGTGGGCACGCGGGCCATGGGCCATGCTACCGACTGTGGGCCACCCGGGTTATCCGGATAGAGGACATGCTCTGAGGATACCCATATAGCATATCCCCAACAATGGAGGGGTCCTCACAGTGCGTGTTTAGAGATGTGGGGGAAGGCAGACGTTTGACGATATGAGGTAACACAGCTTACCCAGGCAGATCCCACGACGGTGACAGAATCCTACTCCTGCTATAAATCACTATAAGGGCAATACGCCGAGTTAAAGATATAGGTTCACTGTGCGAGGTTGTATGAATCGATACTAGGGTGTGCCCTAAAGGCTCCCATAGGCCCGACTTATATAGTCGCCAGGTCCTAGAGTTACAGGGAAAAGTCCTAGCCGGACAGGTTACAGAGTCCTACACCGTCTATTACTAGTCTTGTGTATCTTGCACTCCAAGGCTCCGGGTACGTCGGTGACTCCAACCGTAGACTTTCTTTATCCGGCATGGGCCTCCCTTCTGGATCCATCTAACTGGGCCGCCCATTAGGCCATGGGCCATGCTACCAACTGTGGGCCACCCGGGTTATCCTGATAGAGGACATGCTATGAGGATACCCATATAGCATATCCCCAACAAAGATCACATGAAGCTTTGAGATCAAAGTCATTCACTTGCATATTAATAATGGGGTCCCAACTATCTTCTACTTTCCTAGGAATAGAAGCTTTGTGTTTTAGATTCTCTTCCTTAATCTTAACAAGAGCATATGTAATGTGTTTGGTAAAGGCAACATGCATATCACTAGCATCAGGACTTCTAGCAAGCTTTTGCAGGAACATAATCACTTCAAAAATATTGCAATCATCAATATCAAAGTCAAACTTAGCATCACTAGTAGTAGGCTCACTAGGCTTAGGCATAGTAGGAGGAGGAATAGGGGCTACTTGTGGTTTAGTGGTGATAGTGCACACACTATTGTTTCTATCAATTTCAGCTTCCCTTCCCACCTAGCATGAAGTTGAGCTAACATCCTAACATTTTCATCAATAGTAACTTGTAAGGCATGAGCAGTAGCAAAGGTATTTTCCATAGTTTTAGGTTTAGCAGCCATTTTATTAACTAAGGAAGTTTGAGCTTCAGACAAAGAGGATCTATTTTTCTCAATAGTTAAAAGTTTTTCCTCTATAGTCTTATTGAAAGTGGTTTGTTTACTAATAAAGTCCTTGAGCATTACTTCAAATTCAGAGGGGACACTTCTAGCATTATTGTAAGAGCTTCCATAGGAGTCGCCATTATTAGGAGGATAAGGCCTACAATTGTTGTTGCTACCAAAATTCTTCCTATAGGCATTGTTGTTAAAATTGTTGTTTATAATGAAGTTCACATCAACTTGCTCTTCTTGAGCAACCAAATAGGCTAAGAGAACACTATTAGGATCTAAAGGAGCTCACCCATTAACAAGCATAGCCATAATAACATCAATCTTTTCGCTTAATGAGGAAGTTTCCTCAACCGAATTTACCTTCTTACCATGTGGAGCTCTCTCAACATGCCATTTAGAGTAGTTGGCCATCATATTATCAAGGAGCCTTGTTACAGCACCCAAAGTGAGGCCCATGAAGGTATCTCCAGCAGCAGAATCTAACAGGTTTCTTGAGGATAAGTTCAAACCTGCATAAAAAGTCTGGATAATCATCCAAGCAGTGAGTCCATGAGTAGGGCAATTTTTAACCAAAGATTTCATTCTTTCCCAAGCAGGAGCAACATGTTCACTATCAAGTTGTTTAAATTTCATAATGTCACTTCTCATAGCAATAATCTTAGCAGGAGGATAGTACTTTCCCATAAAAGCATCTTTGCACTTAGTCCAAGAATCAACTATTTTTAGTCAAAGATAGCAACCATTCTTTATCTTTTCCCCTCAAGGAGAAAGGAAAAAGCCCGAGCTTAATAATATCTCCATTTACATCCTTATACTTTTGCATCTCACAAAGTTCAACAAAGATATTAAGATGGGCAGCAGGACCATCAGAACCAGCACTAGAAAATTGCTCTCTCATCACAAGATTCAACAAAGCGGGCTTAATTTCATAAATTCTAGCATCATGAGCAGGTGGAGCAATAGGAGTGCTTAGGAAATCATTGTTGTTGGTGCTAGTGAAGTTACACAACTTGGTGTTCTCGACAGAGTTCATTTTGGCAAAGGTGGGCAAGCCAAAAATAGCAGTAGCAGCTAGAGCATGCACTATTTTTTTGTGTTTTTGAATAAAGCAAGCAAACCAAACTAGTCTAATTTTTTTGGGTTTTTTGGAAAGAGGCAAACAAAACCAAGAAAAAGGAACAAAGCAAACTAAAAACAAAGTAAAGAGAAAGGAAGTGAAGGACTCCCCTAGTGAAGATGTCCTTAGCCTCCCCGGCAACGGTGCTAGAAAACTTGTTGATGACTCCTTGATGGTGCCAGAGAACTTGGTGCTTGATGTGGAGTCTTGTTGGGAACCCCAAGAGCAAGATGTGAAGAGTACAGCAGCAAGTCTTCCCTTAGTTGAGACCGAGGTTATCGAACCAGTAGGAGGAAGGAAACGTCACACAGGTGTTGCAAGAAACGCGGAGACCTGCACAACACAAACTCAAGACTTTGCCCCAATGAATCAGTGAGGTTGTCAAGCTCATCGGTTTGTTGTAACAAAGGATTAAACATATGTTGTGGAAGGTAATGGTTTGCAGCAAGTAAACAAGTAACAGTAGAAGGTCAATATCCATCGGATCCCCGCAAACACAACATGCATGATTATAAATAGATTATATCTTGATCATGAACGGAGCTCACAAGATCTATACATGAAAGCACAAAGGAGGAGATACAACCATCTAGCTACTACATGGACCCATAGTCCAAGGTGGAACTACTCACGAATCGTATCGGAGAGAAGGCCTCTAGGATGATCTCCCCTCCAGCAGGGTGCCGGGAAGAGCTACAGATCCCCCCGATCTAGGGACGATGGTGGCAGCGGCTACAGACGGTTTCGTGGATTTCTGATCGGGTACCAGGGTTTCTACATCGGGGGCTTCTTATAGGCGAAGGGGCGAGACCGGGAGGCGGTCAAGGCCATCAAACCCTAGCCAGGCGCGGGCCCATCTGCCCTCGCGCCTGGGGTGGGTCTGGCCCCCCTGGCTGGCCCCTCCGGCTCTCCTCTGGACTTCTTGTTCCCCACGGAAAGTAATTGACTTTGACGTTTGTCCCATCCAATTCCGAGAATATTTCTTTACTAACTTTTCTGAAACCAAAAACAGCAGAAAACAAGCATCTCACTCTATTGCAACTTGTTAATAGGTTAGTACCAGAAAACATGTAAAAAGCACCTCAAAGTAGACAAGTAAAGCAAAGTAGATACTAAACAAGCATGGATCATAAAAAATTATAGATACGTTTCCAACGTATCAAGGGGGGCACCCCAAGAGGCATGGCGCCCAACAATGGTGGCTGCCCCCACCTCTTCCACATTCATGTGGGTGGAGCTCCCACTCAAAATGAAAAGCCTCCACTCCCATAAAAATGCCTCCACTCAAAATCCAGTCACATGCATTAAATTTCCACCAAATTTAATGCAAGCTCTCATTTAAATAAAAATCTTTTATTTATTTATTCAGAATTTTGTTAATTACTCTAATTAACAAACATTCACATAAAACCCCTTACAACATTTCAATTTCACATGCAGAACTAGTTTCAACAATTTCAACGAAATAGTTCCGGTGTCTAGTGAAATAAATTCTCGCGCTTTCCTTTTTCTTTCTCTGGCATATCATTTGCTCCGAATGGTGTCAGTATCCCTTAAGCGTGTCACCCTACGGTTCACGAATAATGTAGACATGATCGAGACCACTCTCCGATCAATAATCAGCAGCGGGACCTGGAGATCCATACTGACTCCCACATATTCAATGATGACTTTTGTGATCGTGTGTACCTTATATGCATGTAACTCAATCCCTTTGTCTCATGATATATTACATGTCTGAGATTCGATCATCAGTATCCCCATACCTAGTTTTATCTCTGTCACATCCCAAGATTTTCCAAATCTTGTAAATGTGAAAAATAAATGAATAAAATAAAACTTTGTTTGATTTTCAGGGCCAGAAGAAAATTTTTGAAATCAATTGGATCTTCAAACCATTTTGGATCAAATAAATCCTAAAGGGATTTAAAATGATAAACGTTTAATAAAGAAAATATTTTGAATATTTAAAATTACTATTTTGGATCTATTAATAAAAGGTTCTGGTTTTCAAATGAAAAGGAGGATTCATAAATAAGGATTATTTTATATAGCCAAAATTAAACCTTGGTTAATATTTTGAAATAAATGTTTTGTTTGACTTGATAAAAATAGTAAAGGTTTATTTAAATAAAATCAATAAGGATTTAATATCCAAGTTTTATTAATAAAGGTTTTTACTATTTCCAAAACATCAAAACTTATTCATTTATTTAAAATAAGTTTTCCAAGTATTTTATATTCCCAAATAAAACCTACTGATTTGGTTTTGAAAATAATTAGATTTCAAATGGAGTTTTCAAATAAACATCAAATTCTATTTTGATTTAATAACAATGGTCTATTTATATAATTAATAATGGACCTAAAATAAAATTATTATTTTAGTTTTGGAATTGGTTTATGCTACTGAACAGAACCAAATTCATAGTGCATTGGTGATTGTTTGATTTGATTTGGACATTGTTTGGTTGTTTGAAATTTCAAAACAGAATTGGAAAATAGAAAAAAGAAAAAGCCAGCAGACAGAAAAAAATGGAATCTAGACCAGCCCAGTCGACAGAGCCCAATAAGCCCAGGAACCAGCCCAACTTCCCTCCCTGAAGAAAACGCTTTGCACCTGGCAACTGACCCACGGAGACACTGACCGGTGGACCTCCTTTCCTTCTCACATCCTCACTGACGACTGGACCCCACTCTCCTGTTCATCCTCCTCACCCGCGCGACCTCCTCTCCCCAAAACTCGCTGCCGTTGCTGCCATTCAAAGCCGCGTTCAATTCACGAATAATGGCCGCGTTAATCTCGCCCCCGACCATGCGTACATAAGCACCTCTCCTCCCTTTGTCTTTTCCCTCAAACACCAACTCCACATCGCCACCAGGCTGCCTCGAATTGGCCCTGCACCGCCGCTGCTCCGGTGAGCTCCTCCGGTGAAATCCGACAAACCACAGCCACCTCTTGCCTCCCTGAGCACACTAGGAGATTCCCCACCTCCTGACGCATCTGTCTGTGCCCCTCGTTTGACCGCTGGCCCCGAAGCCGACTCGACCAAGCTCGGCCGCGCGTCATCTTCAACTCCGGCCAAGTACCGGTAGTTTCGATCGCCCGCGCCTCTAGTTCACGCACACAGCTTTGCCTGGATCCTGTGCATCTAACCGCGTCTCCGTTTTGTCTCGGGGTGAACCACAGCACCGCCTCCGACCAAAACCAGAGCCGCCAGACGCCGTTGCAAACTCCGGCGAGGAATTGCAGCCAACCCCGTGCGCCCCTTGACACGCCGACCACACGTCCAGCATCACCTCGTCCTCACGAACACGGTAAGCACCCCCTCTGTCTTCCTTGCTTCCTAGAACCGCCATTAGCCCGCAGCCAGACCGTCGCTGCCGCGCGCTACCATCGTCGCGCCGCCAGTTCTTGGCCAGGCATTAGTAGCCGTTCGATTTAGATCGGAGAGACTAGATAGATCCACTTAACCGCGAAGAGGTATGCTTTCTGGACCGCACGATTTGATTAGATCCAACGCACTGCAGAGCCCGATCCGACCGAACCGGTACCGTCCAATGAGATTGCGACGCGTGGCCAGTTCTGTTTAAAACAGAATTTGAAAAACAGATTTAAGTTGCAATTTGAAAACCCTGTAACTTTTGATCCACACGTCCAAAAATTGCAATTTTGGTATCATTGGAATCAGTGGAACAAGCCCTAGCCAACCATGCCTTTAGTTTGGCAAATAGTATTTGCTAGCTTGTTGGTTTTTGCAGAAACTTTTGTATGCTTGTTTATAATAGAAAAATGATTCAAAAATGTTTTTTGAGTTTGAAACCTTGGCAAAATAGTTTATGGTGAACTCACTGCCCCTAGGAACCAACCCATAGTTTGGGAAATGAATTTGATAATGTCTAGGATGGATTAATTGATTTAGCCCATTTCTAGCCAAATAAAAGAATGGTTTTTGTTATGAAAATGTTTATGGAAAAAAAAACCTTGGGAGACCAAACCTACTGGTCATAAACACCAAGTTTTGAGAAACAACAACTTATTTGGTGAACCACTTAAAGTTGTTGCTTGATAAAAATATTTTTCCACCACATAAAATGATGAAAGGATTTAAAAATGGTTTTTGGACAAAACCCTTTTTTGCAAATGAATTTGCCACTTAGGAAAATGACCACCTTGGAACTTACAAAGTTTAGAAGCCTAGTGGAGACCATCTTTACAAATAAACCTATCCCTTGCATGCTTACATGCATGACTTAGATCCCATTGTTTTGTGTGTGAAATTGTTTGATTGATTATTGGTTTGGAATGCTAGTTGATTTTGGGTTTGCTTGATTGATTGTAGTGAAATTAGCCAAGTGTGAGACTAGCAAGATCAAGGAGTGAACCACCATTCCCTACCAAAAAGGCAAGTTACACTATCATCTAAAAATCCTACTATTTTCATTATACTTAGTGGATTTTGAAACATGCATGAAAAGAATTTCTATACTTATGCTATGCTAAATCCTAATAGGATACCCTATACATTCCTTAGAGAAAACAATGTAGTTGTTACATGCTTAGCCATGCTATATTTTGAAAAGAGATACATGATGAGATTTTTTTATGAAGGTGAGAAAAGGACTTGTAATTTTATATAATAAAACAAGGACTCAATGAACCACCTGGGTGGCCAAGGATACTTTGAGTTTTGGAGAAGGTGGCAACAAAAGGAACCATGTCTATGGAATCTCTTTGTGTTGTGCTCCAAAGGAAACCACCCAGGAAACTTAGAGATTGAACATGTTTCTCCAATTGTGGCTTTCGTGTGCAACCACATGCTATTATGGCTCTGGCTTAGTCAACTACATTGGGAAGACCCATGCATTGTCTTCAGGCTACTGGACATGAGGACCTGGAATCCTACATGGGTACTTGAAGACAAGCTAGCAATGGTGCATGGGAGGACTCTTTGGAAAGACTTTGTCACATTCTCAATCTGCCAGTACTCCATCTTGGTGAGCACTAATCCAGTGGCCACTGGTGGCAAAAGGATGGGATCGTGACATGTGCGTAAAGTGTACTCCTTCTGTAGAAGATAATAAAATCTAAGTACTTAGCCGTGTCCCCGGTTATGGACAATACTGAGCAACTAAAGTTTGAAGCTATGGGAGATCTCGACATTCTAATTTCTAAAAGAAAACTTTTAAAGACTTGATGCACTTGGGGTTACCAAGGAGCACAAGAGACTTTGATAAAACTTGATGTACTTGGGGTTACCAAGGAACTCAAGAAATGAAAACATGAACACTTGGGGTTACCAAGGAACTCATGAGATTTTGGTAAAACTTGATGCACTTGGGGTTACCAAGGAGCTCAAGGGATTTTGACAAGGACTTGAACACTTGAGTTTCTACCAAGGAGTTCAAGGAACTTGGAAAAAGAGATTTGACAAAGGAACAAAACCATTTTGAAAAGATAGATAAAGTATTGCTTTATGCAAATGAGCCTTAAACTCTACTTAGCCAAATATGCATGTAATGTTAGGATCCACTTATATTCCACATAGAAGTGAAACTTGCCAATACAATTCAAATGTATTGACCCTTGTGGCTGTAACTTGTAATGTTGCAGGTTTGATTGATTTTAGTGAAGATTGATTGATTAGGATTACAAAGTCTACAACCAACATCTGCCTGTGGCACTTTGAGGATGAAGGACCCCATGACTATAGTTATTCCGCTGCAATGTAATGTAATAGCCAAATGAGCTATGTATGATGTAATAAAATTATGTTATTCCTGGTTATAAAGTTATGTTATGACCTTTGTTTCTTGATATTACATCTTAACTGTGGATGCTAGCTATTGATCCAGGGACTAGAATTGTAAACACAGGGGACTCTACCTTATTAAAAGGTTGGGACTCTACAGATGGTATCAGAGCATTGTGTTGCCTGTAGGATTTGTAAACCTAGGATTGGACAACAACCCTTAGAAAAATAGGAGTTTTACTTGTTCCAAAAACTTATTTACAAAAACACTTGTAAACTCTTTCCTCAACCATTTTGGTTTCAACTCTACATCTCTTCTATTTCAACTTGATGGAAAAACCTACCCATGGACAAAGACTGCACCATGTGCAAAGGACTTCTTCAACTTCTTCAACTCTAATGACTTCAAATTCTTCAACTCTAATGACTTCAACATCTTCAGCATATTCCCCAAGGACTTCCAACTTGGATACCACTAAGGACTACAAGTGAGACAAGGAAATCTTACTCAAGATTTGGAGACTAAGGGAATGCAAAAGTTAGAAGGAGCCTACATCATTTGATGTATTGCAACCAAGAGTTTTTCTCAAGGAAACCATGATCTCATACAAGAAGAATCAAGAAGGAAGGAAAGATCATAAGTGAACCATATAGATGGACCACCATATTATAGTTAAGACAAAACCACCAACTTATGTGGTGCAACAAAAATATTTTGTTGCCTAAGTATGTGCTTGAACTTTGTTGTTTGAGTGAAATGTTTGGTTTGTGATTGCATGCACATTGTTTGTGTGAATTGTGATGTGTGTAATTAGAATTGATTCCTTAGAAATATCTTGCCTATTCTAATCTCCCTTCAACCCAAACAGATGACTACTCCAAAAGACTCCAACATCAAGGTTGATGATACCAACACCAACCAAGAGGACAGCATGAAAGATCTCATAGCAACCCAGAACCAGTTGAACCAAGTGACAGCTCAATTCATAGCCAACACTAGTGGAGAAGATCCAAAGCTACAAGGATTTTTGGAAACCCAAGGCCAACTGATGCTTAAGGTGACTGATCAAATGATCAAAATGGAAGAAAGCTATCCCAAAAGAGTCTTTGATAACAAGGATGACAGAAATGTTATTCTAGATGGAGCCCCAGCTTGCATTATTTGTGGAGACAAGGATCATACTTCCAAGGAGCATGGAGATCAATGCCCCAACTGTGAAGAGAAACATCCTGTTGGACAATGTCCCACTTCTCAAGCTACTTGCTACCTATGTGAAGGAAACAACCATGTCCCTATCCAATGCCCCATCTATTCCATGGTGGAACAAATGAAACAAGAAGGATCCAAGTCTACCAAGAAGACTGATGACAAAGGAAAAGGATCACTTATACCTCCAAACAAGACAACCCAATTCAAAGGATCAAAGAAATCCAAGAAGCAGAAGATAGACAAAAGCCATGTGCAATGTTATAAATGTAAGGAAATGGGACACTATTCCGGTGAATGCCCAGAGAACCCGAAAAATAAAGAGATTGGCCAAGTAGTGTGCAACAACAAAGAGCTAGGCCACTATGTAGCAACTTGTCCACAAGAGCCACGTAAAGAACTCAAGGACATCCACTGTTTCAACTGCAACCCAGGACATTATGCAAGCAACTGTCCAGAAAAGATGAAGAACAAGTTGAACAAGCCTATGGAGAAACTCAACCTTGGCCCATGAGTCAAGTATGGAAACAAAGGACTCAATGCAAATGTTTGCTTAGAGAAGTTTCCCCAGGATCCCAAGAAGGACAATATGTAATTTTTTGTTTGAAAATTTTTAAGGGTGGTAGTACCCTAGTTGTTTTGAACCGGCTTGTAACCCTAGCCTTCCCAAATCTCGGGACGATATTTATTTTAAGGGTGGTAGCCTGTCACATCCCAAGATTTTCCAAATCTTGTAAATGTGAAAAATAAATGAATAAAATAAAACTTTATTTGATTTTCAGGGCCAGAAGAAACTTTTTGAAATCAATTGGATCTTCAAACCAATTTGGATCAAATAAATCCTAAAGGGATTTAAAAAGATAAACGTTTAATAAAGAAAATATTTTGAATATTTAAAATTACTATTTTGGATCTTTTAATAAAAGGTTCTGGTTTTCAAAAGAAAAGGAGGATTTATAAATAAGGATTATTTTATATAGCCAAAATTAAACCTTGGTCAATATTTTGAAATAAATGTTTTGTTTGACTTGATAAAAATAGTAAAGGTTTATTTAAATAAAATCAATAAGGATTTAATATCCAAGTTTTATTAATAAAGGTTTTTACTATTTCCAAAACATCAAAACTTATTTTTTATTTAAAATAAGTTCTCCAAGTATTTTTATTCCCAAATAAAACCTACTGATTTGGTTTTGAAAATAATTAGATTTCAAATGGAGTTTTAAAATAAACATCAAATTCTATTTTGATTTAATAACAATGGTCTATTTATATAATTAATAATGGACCAAAATTAAAATTATTATTTTAGTTTTGGAATTGGTTTATGCTACTGAACAGAACCAAATTCATAGTGCAAGGTTTGGTGATTGTTTGATTTGATTTGGACATTGTTTGGTTGTTTGAAATTTCAAAACAGAATTGGAAAATAGAAAAAAGAAAAAGCCAGCAGACAGAAAAAAATGGAATCTGGACCAGCCCAGTCGACAGAGCCCAATAAGCCCAGGAACCAGCCCAGTTTCCCTCCCTGAAGAAAACGCTTCGCACCTGGCAACTGACCCATGGAGACACTGACCGGTGGACCTCCTTTCCTTCTCGCATCCTCACTGACGACTGGACCCCACTCTCCTGTTCATCCTCCTCACCCGCGCGACCTCCTCTCCCCAAAATTCGCTGTCGTTGCTGCCATTCAAAGCCGCGTTCAATTCACGAATAATGGCCGCGTTAATCTCGCCCCCGACCATGCGTACATAAGCACCTCTCCTCCCTCTGTCTTTTCCCTCAAACACCAACTCCACATCGCCACCAGGCTGCCTCAAATTGGCCCTGCACCGCCGCTGCTCCGGTGAGCTCCTCCGGTGAAATCCGACAAACCACAGCCACCTCCTGCCTCCCTAAGCACACTAGGAGATTCCCCACCTCCTGACGCATCTGTCCGTGCCCCTCGTTTGACCGCGGGCGTCCCTGAGCGTCGACTGCGGCCAAGATCTGAGCACCGCGTCTGTCTTCAACTCCGGCGAAGTACCCAGGTAGTTTCAAACCGCCCCGCGCCCTCTAGTTCATGCACACAGCTTTGCCTGGATCCTGTGCATCTAACCGCGTCTCCGTTTTGTCTCGGGGTGAACGACAGCACCGCCTCCGACCACAACCAGAGCCGCCGGACGCCGTTGCAAACTCCGGCGAGGAATTGCAGCCAACCCCATGCGCCCCTTGACACGCCGACTACACGTCCAGCATCACCTCGTACTCACGAACACGGTAAGAACCCCCTCTGTCTTCCTTGCTTCCTAGAACCGCCGTTAGCCCGCAGCCAGACCGTCGTCGCCGCGCGCCACCATCGTTAAGCCGCCAGTTCTTGGCCAGGCATTAGCAGCCGTTCGATTTAGATCGGAGAGACTAGATAGATCCACTTAACCGCGAAGAGGTATGCTTTCTGGACCGCACAATTTGATTAGATCCAACGCACTGTAGAGCCTGATCCGACCGAACTGGTACCGTCCAATGAGATTGCGACGCGTGGCCAGTTCTGTTTAAAACAGAATTTGAAAATCAGATTTAAGTTGCAATTTGAAAACCCTGTAACTTTTGATCCACACGTCCAAAAATTGCAATTTTTGTATCATTGGAATCAGTGGAACAAGCCCTAGCCAACCATGCCTTTAGTTTGGCAAATAGTATCTGTTAGCTTGTTGGTTTTTACAGAAACTTTTGTATGCTTGTTTAGAATAGAAAAATGATTCAAAAATGTTTTTTGAGTTTGAAACCTTGTAAAAATAGTTTATGGTGAACTCACTGCCCCTAGGAACCAACCCATAGTTTGGGAAATGAATTTGATAATGTCTAGGATGGATTAATTGATTTAGCCCATTTCTAGACAAATAAAAGAATGGTTTTTGTTATGAAAATGTTTATGGAAAAAAACCTTGGGAAAATGTTTTGGACCAAACCTACTGGTCATAAACACCAAGTTTTGAGAAACAACAACTTATTTGGTGAACCACTTAAAGTTGTTGCTTAATAAAAATATTTTTCCACCACATAAAATGATGAAAGGATTTAAAAATGGTTTTTGGACAAAAACCTTTTTGCAAATTACTTTGCCACTTAGGAAAATGACCACCTTGCAACTTACAAAGTCTAGAAGCCTAGTGGAGACCATCTTTACAAATAAACCTATCCCTTGCATGCTTACATGCATGACTTAGATCCCATTGTTTTGTGTGTGAAATTGTTTGATTGATTATTGGTTTGGAATGCTAGTTGATTTTGGGTTTGCTTGATTGATTGTAGTGAAATTAGCCAAGTGTGAGACTAGCAAGATCAAGGAGTGAACCACCATTCCCTACCAAAAAGGCAAGTTACACTATCATCTAAAAATCCTACTATTTTCATTATACTTAGTGGATTTTGAAACATGCATGAAAAGAATTTCTATACTTATGCTATGCTAAATCCTAATAGGATACCCTATACATTCCTTAGAGAAAACAATGTAGTTGTTACATGCTTAGCCATGCTATATTTTGAAAAGAGATACATGATGAGATTTTTTTATGAAGTTGAGAAAAGGACTTGTAATTTTATATAATAAAACAAGGAGTCAATGAACCACCTGGGTGGCCAAGGATACTTTGAGTTTTGGAGAAGGTGGCAACAAAAGGAACCATGTCTATGGCAATCTCTTTGTGTTGTGCTCCAAAGGAAACCACCCAGGAAACTTAGAGATTAAAAATGTTTCTCCAATTGTGGCTTTCGTGTGCAACCACATGCTATTATGGCTCTGGCTTAGTCAACTACATTGGGAAGACCCATGCATTGTCTTCAGGCTACTGGACATGAGGACCTGGAATCCTACATGGGTACTTGAAGACAAGCTAGCAATGGTGCATGGGAGGACTCTTTGGAAAGACTTCGTCACATTCTCAATCTGCCAGTACTCCATCTTGGTGAGCACTAATCCAGTGGCCCGTGGCAAAAGGATGGGATTGTGACATGTGGGTAAAGTGTACTCTTCCGGAAGATAATAAAATCTAAGTACTTAGCCGTGTCCTCGGTTATGGACAATACTGAGCAACTAAAGTTTGAAGCTATGGGAGATCTCGACATTCTAATTTCTAAAAGAAAACTTTTAAAGACTTGATGCACTTGGGGTTACCAAGGAGCACAAGAGACTTTGATAAAACTTGATGTACTTGGGGTTACCAAGGAACTCAAGAAATGAAAACATGAACACTTGGGGTTACCAAGGAACTCATGAGATTTTGGTAAAACTTGATGCACTTGGGGTTACCAAGGAGCTCAAGGGATTTTGACAAGGACTTGAACACTTGATTTTCTACCAAGGAGTTCAAGGAACTTGGAAAAAGAGATTTGACAAAGGACCAAAACCATTTTGAAAAGATAGGATAAAGTATTGCTTTATGCAAATGAGCCTTAAACTCTACTTAGCCAAATATGCATGTAATGTTAGGATCCACTTATATTCCACATAGAAGTGAAACTTGCCAATACAATTCAAATGTATTGACCCTTGTGGCTGTAACTTGTAATGTTGCAGGTTTGATTGATTTTAGTGAAGATTTATTGATTAGGATTACAAAGTCTACAACCAACATCTGCCTGTGGCACTTTGAGGATGAAGGACCCCATGACTATAGTTATTCCGCTGCAATGTAATGTAATAGCCAGATGAGCTATGTATGATGTAATAAAATTATGTTATTCCTGGTTATAAAGTTATGTTATGACCTTTGTTTCTTGATATTACATCTTAACTGTGGATGCTAGCTATTGATCCAGGGACTAGCATTGTAAACACAGGGGACTCTACCTTATTAAAAGGTTGGGACTCTACAATCTCGTTACTGACATGTACTCTTTTCTCGTTCCCGTGATATAACATTCTAGTGATCAAATCACTTGCTTGCAAGATAACTAATGTGATATCACCGAGAGGGCCCAAATTATATCTCTCCGTCATCGGGATGGACAAATTACACTCTTGATCCATGAGCCTCAACATAATACCTTCGTAGCACTGAAACCATCTTTATAGTCACCCTGTTACGGTGTGACGTTTGATGTTATCAAGATACTCTTCCGGTGTGAGTGATTGACATGATATCATGGTCTAAGGACTAAGATTACTTCGTATGATGTTATAGAAATATAAACAGAACGACCTTGATCGTAATGCTATACTTCGGATGAATGTTCATCACATCATTCCAACAATGTTGTGACCTCGTTATTAACAACATCAAATGTCCATGATTAGGAAACCTTTGATCATCTAGTTAATCAACGAGCTAGTTTATAAGAGAGGCATAACTAGGAACTTTATTTTGTTAATTAAACACACATGTATTAACGTTTCTGTATTAATACAATTATAGCATGTAAAATAAAAATTTATCATAAATAAGGAATACGATAATAACCACTTTATTATTGCCTCTTGGGCATATTCCATTCACGTCACAAGACTGGCATCTGATGTAAGAGCTTGACCTGACAAGTGGTATGTCGATGTAGAGGTTGAGAGGGCATCTGGAGATGAATACGAGGTCACCTTGGGTGAATTAACTCGGGCCAAGTGCTCTGGATGAATAGAAGATTCGGCCTAGATTGCTCCTGTTGGCCAATCCGAGTCAAGGATCCGAGTAAAGGATCCGAGTCAGGGATCCTAGTAAAGAATCCGAGTAAAGGATCCGAGTCAAGGATCCTAGTCATGAATCCGAGTCAAGGATCCGAGTCAAGGGTAGCCCAGCCCAGTTTTCCCTAAGCCGGCCCAGTTGGCCTTTTTCCTCCTTTCCCTTTATCCTATTCTTTTTATACCTCTCATCCTCTTACATATATGTCTTTTAGCTTCACATCCTCTATTGAATTACTCATGGCTTTGTTGAATCACTTGATACCTCAACTCTGGGGTACTTCGGGCCATATCCCCGACATTAGTCCCCGAGGCTATGTGGGGCTCATAGAGTCGCGCGTAGGCTTCATATTATAATATCCCTAGAGTGGTGTGATCCAAATCTGAGTCATATGACTCATAATCCAAGTCATGTGACCCAAATCCGAGTCATTTGACTTTCAAGCTGAGTCATCTGACCCAAATATGAGTATTGTGATCAAATCCGAGTTACTTGACTCATAATCCGACATATAGACCTAGGCAAATTTGACTCATGGCCATCATGGGCACTTGTCATAACTTGACATATAGCCTTCATTGGGAAAATTTAACATATAGCCTTCACGGACATTTGTCATATTGCCTTCATTGGGAAATTTTGAGATAAAATTTCAACATATACGATCCAAAATCTGACATATATGCCACAAATCTGAGTTAGATGATCAGATCCGTGTTATATGTCTCAAATCTGACTTACATGATACAATTCCGAGTCATATGAATTGACTCTTTATGTCTGTAATATTTTGACATACATATCCTAATCCGAGTCATATGACTCAAATCCAAGTCATATGAATTTGACTCCCGTCTATCATATTCTGACATTCATGTCCAAATCCGAGTCATATGAATTTGACTGTTTTCGTCTGTCATATTCTGACATACATGTCCTAACTCCGAGTTATATGACTCAAATCCGAGTCATATGAATTTGACTCTTTCCGTCTGTCATATTTTGACATACATGTCCTAATCCGAGTCATACGAATTTGACTTATTTTGTCTGTCATATTCTGACATACATGTCCTAATCCGAGTCATATGATCCAATTCATAGTCATATGAATTTGACTCTTTCCTTTTGTCATATTCTGACATACATGTCCAAATCCGAGTCATATGACTCTTTCCGTCCGTCATATTCTGATATACATGTCCAAATCCGAGTCATATGAATTTGACTCTTTCCATCTGTCATATTTTGACATACATGTCCTAATCCGAGTCATATGAATTTGACTCTTTTCGTCTGTCATATTCTGACATACATGTCTAAATCCGAGTCGTATGACTCAGACTCCAGGTTAAGTGACACAAAATTTGATATACCGCCTTCATTAGGCAAATTTACATACAACCTTCATGGGCATTCATCATAAAACCTCAAGGTCTGACACCGGGCCTTCATGGGCACTCGTCATATAACCTCTTTGGGTAAATGACATATAGCCTTCATGTGCATTTTTCATATAACCCTTTTTGGGTGAGTTTTGACGCCTGGCCTTCTTGGGCACTCGTCATTTAACCTCTTTGGGTAAGTTTTGACATATAGCCTTCATGGGCATTTGACATATAACCTCTTTGGGTAAATTTTGACATCTGGCCTTCATGGGAACTTGCCATATAACCCTTTTGGGTAAGTTTTGACATCTGGCATTCATGGGCACTTGTCATATAATCCTTTTGGGTAAGTTTTGACATCTGGCCTTCATGGGCACTTGTCATATAACCATTTTAGGTAAGTTTTGACATCTGGCCTTCTTGGGCACTGGTCATATAACCCTTTTGGGTAAGTTTTGACATCTGCCCTTCATGGGCACTTGTCATATAACCATTTTGGGCAAGTTTTGACATCTGGCCTTCTTGGGAACTGGTCATATAACCCTTTTGGGTAAGTTTTGACATCTGGCCTTCATGGCCACTTTTCATATAACCATTTTGGATAAGTTTTGACATTTGGCCTTCTTGGGCACTGGTCATATAACCCTTTTGGGTAAGTTTTGACATCTGGCCTTCTTGGGCACTGGTCATATAACCCTTTTGGGTAAGTTTTGACATCTGGCCTTCTTGGGAACTGGTCATATAACCCTTTTGGGTAAATTTTGACATCTAGCCTTCATGGTCACTTAGTCATATAACCCTTTTTTGGGTGAGTTTTCATGTGTTTGAATCTGGCCATCCTGTCATAATTCTGACATATAAGTCCTAATCCGAGTCATCCATCTGAGTTATACTCCTGAGTTACATGACTTAAATCTGACATATGTCTCAAATCCGAGTTATATGATACTCATCCGAGTTATAATTTTGAGCTTTAATATGACTTGGTGATATGTCAGCAAACCGCCATAAGTAGAGATCCGAGATATGGATCCGACATATAAATCCGAGTCATAATTTGACTCTATGATATGCTGGCAAACTGCCTTGAATAGAGTTACGAGATATAGATCCGAGATATAAATCCGAGTCATCATTTGACTCTATGATATGCTGGCAAACTGCCATGAATAGAGATTCGAGATATAAATCCGAGATATAAATCCGAGATATAAATCCGAGTCATCATTTGGCTCTATGATATGCTGGCAAACTGCCATGAATAGAAATCCGAGATATAAATCTGAGTCATCATTTGACTATGATATGCTGGCATGAATAGAAATCCGAGATATAGATCTGAGATATAAATCCGAGTCATCATTTGACTATGATATGCTGGCAAACTGCCCTGAATAGAAATCCGAGATATAAATCCGAGTCATCATTTGACTCTATGATATGCTGGCAAATTGCCATGAATAGAAATCCGAGATATAAATTGACCTGGCAAACTGATACCAATTGCAATCCGAGTCATAGGATGACCTGGCAAACTGATATAAACCGTAATCCGAGATATATTTTAACCTGGAAAACTGAGGTAAACAGTAATCTGAGATATAAGTTAACTTGGCAAACTAATAAGAATAGCAATCCAAGTCATAAGATGACCTGGCAAACTGATAAAAGCAGTAATCCGAGATATATTTTAACCTGGCAAACTAAGGCAAAACAGTAATCCGAGATACATTATATGATTTTCTCTAAGTAACAATTATATGCATGGGGATGCCAGGTTAAATAATGACTGAGTCCCTGAGACTCCTTTTTCATCTATGGGTGAATCTACAGGGATGCTGGCTAGTCCCCAGGTTGAATCATCTCGTTAAGTCATGATTGTTGAGTCAATTGATACTTACAGTACTCTTGGTGATGAGGTTGAGTCACCCTTGTTGAGTCAACAAGGAAGGCTCGTAAGCTAACCTCCCTCAACTCTGTATGTTGGGGAAGAAGATGAAGAAGCTGTTTCTCGATGGTGAAGCAGAGGTTGATGAAGATGTTCCCGTCCGTATGGAAACCCAACCAGCGCCTCTAATCCGCCCCATGGTGGACGCCAAATGTCGTGGTGGTGTCACGGCATATGCCATGGGTAGGCTAAAGTTGGGGCCGATGGACACTGGAGGAATCCGGGGAGGGATGATGAAGTGAAGACCGCATATGAAAAATAGGGAAGAACCCCAGAGATCATCAATGTATGATGAAATCTTCCTCTTATTGTTTCTGTATATTGGTTACAAGTGCTCCTTGAGTTGTTTCCCTAGTTGCTACTTGGAGCTTGAGGAAGAATAAGAAGAAGAAGAAGAAGTGTTCATACGTGAACTGAGAGGAGAGGAGCCCTCTGGGGCCTCTCTGGGAACGATCCCCCTGGTGCTCCTTATAAAGGGGAGCCTAGGGGACAAGGTATGTCCCACAAGTACTGCCTATGAGCTGGATAATGGGTCCTTGCCAGGTCATATTGTCCTTTGGCTTGTCCTTTAGTGAGTCATCAGTCTTATCCCTTTGGCATATTCCTTAGCATCTTCTGAGATGCCCAACATATTCCTTAGCATCTTGGACCAACTATGCCAGTTTGAGCCAGGGGTGTCCCAAGACTGGCACCTGACGTAAGAGCTTGACCTGGCGAGTGGTATGTCGATGTAGAGGTTGAGAGGGCATATGGATGAATACGAGGTCACTTGGGGTGAATTAACTCAGCCCAAGTGCTCTGGATGAATAGAAGATTCGGCCTGGATTGCTCCTGTTGGCCAATCCGAGTCAAGGATCCGAGTCAAGGATACGAATAAAGGATCCGAGTAAAGGATCCGAGTCAAGGATCCAAGTCACGAATCCGAGTCAAGGATCCAAGTCAAGGGTATCCCAGCCCAGTTTTCCCTAAGCCGGCCCAGTTGGCCTTTTTCCACCTTTCCTTTTATCCTATTCTTTTTATATCTCTCATTCGCTTACATATATGTCTTTTATCTTCACATCCTCTATCGAATTACTCATGGCTTTGTTGAATCACTTGATACCTCAACACTGGGGTACCCGGGGTCATATCCCCGACATTGCTCTCCTAAGTAGTATATATCGCATTGTCTACATGTATTGCAGGTTTGATGTCAGGAGATTCATATCGATATAAGGGTTCAGTGGATATGATTTCGGCTCTAGAGCGCTGGTCCTTTAGGGCACGTGCACAAAAAGTTCTCGATTGTCATCAACAAATTTCGCCCGACTTTGATAGGGGTGGGAGACAATGGCGTGTTAGCGGCTTGTCCTGATGGCGGAAGTGACTGTTAGGTGGTCTAAGAATCATGGGATCTGGTGGACCTGGACTAGTATGGCGTTGTAGGTTTTGCAGCATAGAAAACAAAAATATTCCTATGATGGGAACAACTATGTACCAAGATCTATATACTAGATACAAGCAACGGGCGGATATACATCCGTAGAGAACATACCCTAGAAGACCGACAAAGTTTAACGAGGTTGTACTCGTGGATGATGTAGACGAACTCTTGCCGATCTCAAGATCGGGAGGAAGTCCTAGCGCCACAAATTAGCGGCGCATCCGTGCTCGCACACACGTTCGAGCCACCGAGCAACCTCCGCCTCCTTGCTCCAGTGATGCAGCGGAAGCAACAACTCTTTCTTGCCGAAAAGCCACTGGGAACATGTATCTCTCTAGTCCAAGACCATGGGGGATAAAAATTAGAGGGGGAGAGAGATCCTTCACGAGGAGGTGTGAGTGAGAGGGAGAGGGGGCCTTTATATAGTAGGGATGGGGGCACCCCAAGGGGTGGCCGACGCATGGGGCTTCCCTCTCCCCTCCTCCATTCATGTGGGTGGAGCTCCCACTCACAAAATAGCCCCTTCATTTCTCCACTCAAAATCCCACTCAAAATTCCCATTAAATTTCCACCAAATTTAATGCAATGTCTCTTTAAATAAAACTCCTTTTATTTATTTAGAATTTTTTCAATTACCTTAATGGACAAACATTCACATATAACCCCTTGCTAGTATTTCATTTCACATGCAGAAAAAATTTCACCCAAAATGATTCCGGTGTCTAGTGAAGTAAATTCCCGTGCTTTGTAAATCTTTTCAGCATGAAACTATTTGTTCCAAATGGTGTCGGTGTCACTTAAGTGTGTCACCCTACGGTTCGCGAATATGCGAACATGATCGAGACCCCTCTCGGATCAATAATCAGAAGCGGGACCTAGAGATCCATACTGACTCCCACACATTCAACGATAACTTTCTTGTGATCTTGAGAACCTTTCACGCTAGAATCTTAATCCCTTTGTCTCGCGATATATTACATGTCCGATATTCTATCATCGATATCTTCATACCTGGTTTGATCTCGTTACTAACATGTATTCTTTTCTTGTTCCCATGATATAACATTCTAGTGATCAAATCACTTGCTTGCAAGCTAACTAATGTGATATCACCGAGAGGGCCCAGAGTATATCTATCCGTCATCGGGATGAACAAATTCCACTCTTGATCCATGGGACTCAACATAACACTTTAGTAGCACTGAACCCATCTTTATAATCACCCTGTTATGATGTGACGTTTGATGTTATCAAGATACTCTTCCAGTGTCAGTGATTGATATGGTATCATGGTCTAAGGATTAGGATTACTTCGTATGATGTTATAGCAATATAAACTCAATGACTTTGATCGTAATGCTATACTTCGGATGAATGTTCATCACACCATTCTAATAATGTTGTGATCTCATTATTAACAACATCCAATGTCCATGATCAGGAAACCTTGATCATCTTGTTAATCAACGAGCTAGTTTATAAGAGAGGAATAACTAGGAACTTTCTGTTTGTTTATTAAATGCACATGTATTAATATTTCTGTATTAATACAATTATAGCATGCAAAATAAATATCTATCATATAGTTGGAATATACATAATAACCACTTTATTATTTCCTCTCAGGACATATTCCCTTTAGTCTCCCACTTGCACTATCGACAATAATCTAGTTACATAGTGATAAACCTAACACCCGTGAAGTTCTGGTGTTGATAATGTTTTGCTCTAGGGAGAGTTATAGTCAATGTATCTTCTACATTGAGATCCGTGTGTACTTTACAAATCTTTATATCTCCATCCTTGACATGCTCGCGGATGGAGTGAAACCGGCGCTTAATGTGCTTGGAAATCTTGTGATACCTTAGTTCTTTGGCATTGGCTATGGATCTCACAATAGATCACCATTGGGTCCAACGCGCTCGCAACCACACCTAGTTCGGTTATGAATTTCTTCATCCAAACTGCTTCCTGATCCGCTTCCGAAGAAGCAACATATTCGGCCTCCGTTGTTGATCCCCACCACCACGGGTTGTTTGGAACTCCTCCAACTAACCGCTCCACCATTCATGAGAAATACGCATCTGGATTGATACTTTGAGTCATCCGGATCGGTGTCGAAGCTAGCGTCGACATAACACTTAGCGATGAGCTCTTCTTCACCTCCGTACACGAGAAACATATCCTTAGTTCTTCTCAAGTACTTAAGGATATTCTTGACCGCTATCTAGTGTTTCGATCCTGGATCAGATTGGTATCTACTAGTTAAACTAATAGCATGTGCCACATCCAGTCTTGTACATAGCATGGCGTACATTATAGAGCCTATGGCTGAAGCATAGGGGACTTTGTCCATTATCTCTCTTTCTTCCGCTGTAGCCGGACTTTGAGTCTTACTCAATGTCTTGCCTTGCAACGGTAAGAACCCTTTCTTACTTCCGTCCATTTTAAATTTCTTTAAAATCTTATCAAGGTATGTACTTTGTGATAGCCCTATTAGGCGCCTAGATCTATCCCTATAGATCTTTATGCCTAATATGTATGACGCTTCACCTAGGTCCTTCATTGAAAATTTGTTGTTTAGATAACTTTTAACACTGTTTAAAAGATCTATATCATTTCCGATCAGTAATATGTCATCCACATATAATATTAGAAATGTCATCTGAATGGAGCTTCTTCATGCGTTTAATGCCAATATGACCTAAACGGCAGTGCCACATATATGCGGATATAACATCATTAAGTTTAATCATTTTAGCATCAACATTATGAATATATGTAACACTATTATCGTGATCCAACAGAAATAAACGATTCATCATCAGTGCATGACGATAAAAGATATCATTCATATAAATCGAACAACCATTGTTTTCGGATTTAAATGAATAACCACTGCGCATCAAAGGATACAATGTTCATAGTCAGTGCTGGCACTAGATAACAATTATTCAAGTTTATAACTAATCCCGATGGTAAGTGTAGAGGTAGCGTTCCAACGACGATCACATCAATGCTTGATCCGTTGTCGACATGCATCTTGACCTCACCCCTTGCTAGCAGTCGCTTGTTCCGCAACCCCTGATTCAAGTTACAAATATTAGCAACCGATCCGGTATCGAATACCCAGGTGCTACTGCGATTACTAGTCAAGTACACATCAATAACATGTATATCGTATATACCTTTAATTTTCTTGCCGGCCTTCTTGTCTGCCAAATACTTGGGGCAGTTTCGCTTCCAGTGGCCAGTCCCTTTACAATAATAGCACTCGGTATCAGACTTATGGCCAACTCAGGATTTCTTTTCAGGTACGGCAATTGGTTTGTCGCCCTTCTTTCCCTTCGGTTTACCCTTCCTGTCTTTCTTGAAACTGGTGGTCTTACTGATCATCAACACTTGATGTTTCTTCTTGATCTCCACCTCTGTAGCCTTAAGCATTGACAGAAGTTTGGGGAGAGACTTCTTCATGCCCTGCATGTTATAGTTCATCACGAAGCTCTTGTAGCTAGGTGGCAGATATTGGAGAACACGATGTATGACTAAGTCAACGGGAATCAATATTCCCAAGGACACAAGCTTATCGGCGTACCCCGACATCTTGAGTACGTGCTCACTAACTGAGCTGTTCTCTTCCATGATGCATCTAAAGAACTTTTCTGGAGAATTATAACTCTCTACAGCAGCATGGGTGTCGAAAATAATTTTCAACTCACCCATTGTATCAAAGGCATTGCCGTTTTCGAAAGTCTTTCGAAGTTCTGGATCTAGCTCATACAATATGTCACAATGAACTAAGTTGTGGTCCTCCTGATGAGTCAAATAGACGTTCTTTTCTTTTTCAGGGGCATCATCAAGTGGTGGGGGGCCTAGAGGCGCTTCTAGCACATATTGCTTTTGTGCAGCAGAGAGGAGAATCCTCAAATTCATAGCCCAGTCGGTAAAGTTGCTACCATTCGTTGCAAGTTTATCTTTCTCCATGAACACATTGAAATTAAAAGCAGGTGGTGCCATCTACAATAGAATTTGTAAAGTTTAGACTAAGTTTATGATAGATCGAGTTCAAATAATCCAAAATTAAGAATGAACTCCCACTCAAAAACAACATCCCTTGTGCCTTTCTGGTGATTACATGAACCAAATCCACTACACCTAGTCCGATCATCACGTGAGTCGGTGTAGCTTTAAAGGCGAGCATCTATATGGGCATCATATCTTCATATGGCTCATTCTTAAACTTTCGGTCCGTGTTCCGAGGCCATGTCTGTACATTCTAGGCTCGCCAAGTAAGAACCTTAGTATTCACGTGTGTAAACTGTCTTACACCCGAAATATGATCGTGGATCCAAGAACACCCTATCATCACGTGATGTCTTGGAGCGACAAAACATAATCGGTGCATACTTAAGGGAGAACACATTTTATCTTGATATATAAATGAGGGATCATCTTATTATGCTAATACAATTCCAAACAAGCAATATAAGATGCAACAAACATAACATGTGTATAGTGAAATGATATGGTTCTTGCACTTGATCTTCATCATGTGCATCATGGTATGATCTTTATCATTCCTTTATGTGTAAGGACAAGGTCTATGGAACTTACACGTTATGTGTGTTGTAAGAGTATCGACTTATACTTTTACTTACAACATCACCATATCATGACACTAGCCTAGCAACAATCTAAACTATATGCTTCTAATTTATCCATTGCAAGTTTTACGTGGCTTAGGGCTTTCGAAGATAGAACCGTTCTTACCTATGAACATTGAACCACAATGAGGATAACCAAATTATTGACAACTCATTACAAATTAGATATTAACTATATATGAGAGACAGACACCCGCTAGCCACTTATGCAAAACTAGTTGTATGTCAAGCGTGGAACAGGTCTCATCTGCGAGGACATGTAAAGTTTGTCCGGGCCGCTTCATCCCACTATGCCACTAATATCCAAAGTACAACTAAGAAGCAACAACATGATCATCATCGCTCACATACTCATATGTGTACTATCCATGCAAAGAATCTACGCATAGATCCGGCTCTGATACCACTATAGGGTTCGCAGTATAGAAAACAAAAAATTCCTACGATAGGAATAACTATGCACCAAGATATATATACTAGATACAAGCAACGGGCGGATATACATCCGTAGAGAACATACCCTTGAAGACTGACAAAGTTTAATGAGGTTTTACTCGTGGATAATATAGACGAACGATTGCCGATCTTAAGATCGAGAGGAAGTCATAGCGCCGCAAATCAGCGTCGCATCCGTGCTCGCACACACGTCCGAGCTACCGAGAAACCCCCGCCTCCTCGCTCCAGCGATGCAGCAAAAGCAACAACTCTTTCTTTCAAGCCACCGAAAATATATATCTCGCTAGTCCGAGACCATGGGGATAAAAACTAGAGGGGGAGAGAGATCCCTCACGAGGAGGTGTGAGTGAGAGAGAGGGAGAGGGGGGATTTATATAGAGGGAGGGAGGGGGCACCCCAAGGGGGTGGCCGACGCATGGGGGCTTCCCCCTCCCCTCCTCCATTCATGTGGGTAGAGCTTCCACTCACAAAATAGCCCCTTCATTTCTCCACTCAAAATTCTCATTAAATTTCTACCAAATTTAATGCAATCTCTCTTTAAATAAAACTCCTTTTATTTATTCAGAATTTTGCAATTACCTTAATGGACAAACATTCACATATAACCCCTTTCCAGTATTTCATTTCACATGCAGAAACACTTTCAGCAATATCACCCGAAATGATTCCGGTGTCTAGTGAAATAAATTCATACGCTTTGTAAATATTTTTAGCATGAAACTATTTGTTCCAAATGGTGTCGGTGTCTCTTAAGTGTGTCACCCTACGGTTCGCGAATAATGCGGACATGATCGAGACACCTCTCGGATCAATAATCAAAAGCGGGACCTGGAGATCCATACTGACTCCCACACATTCAACGATGACTTTCTTGTGATCGTGAGAACCTTCTACGCTAGAATCTTAATCCCTTTGTCTCGCGATATATTACATGTCCGAGATTCGATCATCGGTATCTTTATACCTAGTTTGATCTCGTTACTGACATGTACTCTTTTCTCATTCCCGTGATATAACATTCTAGTGATTAAATCACTTCCTTGCAAGCTAACCAATGTGATATCATCGAGAGGGCCCAGAGTATATCTATCCATCATCAGGATGAACAAATTCCACTCTTGATCCATGGGCATCAACATAACACTTTAGTAGCACTAAACCCGTCTTTATAATCATCATGTTACGGTGTGATGTTTGATGTCATCAAGATACTCTTTCAGTGTTAGTGATTGACATGATCTCATGGTCTAAGGATTAGTATTACTTCGTATGATGTTATAGCAATATAAACTCAATGACTTTGATCGTAATGCTATACTTCAGATAAATGTTTATCACACCATTCCAATAATGTTGTGATCGCGTTATTAACAACATCTAATGTCCATGATCAAGAAACCTTGATCATCTTGTTAATCAACGAGCTAGTTTATAAGAGAGGCATAACTAGAAACTTTTTGTTTGTTTATTAAACACACCTGTATTAACATTTCCATATAAATACAATTATAGCATGCAAAATAAACATCTATCATATACCTGGAATATACATAATAAGTACTTTATTATTTCCTCTTAGGGCATATTCTCTTCAGGTGCTAGCTCGTGTAGTGGCAAGCTGAGCTAGACCACTATGTGGCCCGACAAAGGATACTAGCAAGGTATCCTTTCTCACATACTCCCTTGTCAAAAGGATTTTTTCAATGATGCAACACCACTAAGGATACTAGTAAGTATCTATGCTTAGACAACAAAATTTATCTTTTACTTTTAGCATGTCACCGATTCACTTCCCTATTTCTATATAAAAACATGTGACAAGCATTCCAATTCATGGGCTATTCCTGCAACCGTCGGTATTGTGATGTTTTGGCTCAGTGCATAAAACACTTCTTTTATTAAGGGTGTCTTATGTAGTGTTATCAAAATATCATGAAGGTGACAAGAAGATTACACTGAAGGTTCTGAATAAATGGACTATCACCAGATGTGTTGTGGAGGATAAGGCCAGTAGAAACTGTTATGGAGACAACGCCATAACCAAGAGTTATTTATGCAACTCTCTCATTTGTATAGCTAGCAATTGTTTCTATTTTGGTATACATGTGGTGTATGAAATGTATAATCAAATAAAATTTAGTTATGCTAATGCATTTGCATGAAATCTTTGAGTCGTTCCTTGCTAGGTACAACTGGGTATACATCTGCTAAATGGTTCCGCTGGTACTGCTTATTATTGCATAGCTAAAACGTGTACAATACTTGCAATAACCATACGACTGGCTAAAACAACCACGTGACATCTGAGCTGAACACATAGGGAAAGTATAATATATCATTGTCGATAGTAAAAAATGGTGTCCGAAGGCCCTCCCTATTGCACATAATTTGTTAACCGAAATCATGTTCGCACATGGTTTAATAAACCGTGTGCGATTTGGAGACGCATCACCCACCCTTTTATAGTGACACTTTGATAAATCGTGTGTACGGGCGACTTCAACCATGTGTGAAGGCATGATTTTATATTATTAGTGAAACATAGTCGAGAGGCATCACAATTATACTTAAAACACAACCATGGAGGCAAAAATACGTCTCGACTACACGACAATAACAAAGTTGAGAGAAAGAAAATGCAGCTGAGACGCGACCTAGTTGTGACTCATGACCTGAGAGTAATTGAATGAAACATTTTAATACTCCCTTCAGTCCAAAATACTGGACGTGGTTAGCATTCGACATTATAATTACCTCTGGAGAAAACAGTCATGTTTGTCGAAAACATCATCAGCCACATGCTTATATTTGGTCTAACTGAAGTAGTTATTCCACCCCTATTTGGGACATCGTAGTAGGTTTTACCCTATTTGATAATTCATATATAGGTTGTACCATCCCTCTAGCAATTTATGCCTCTGGTTTGCCTATCGAGTTGTTTGCCATGTCACCAAGACAATGGTTCAAATTTGCCACCTTGTGAAAAATAAATAAAATGATATCCTCCCTATTAATCTAAAAAATGATAAAAATGTATTAAGACCATAATAAGAAGTAAAACAAAATATGACTAGGCCAGCAACCCCGAATAGAACCTGAGCTCCATGGAGCCTTTTTTTTTTACAAAATCTGAAAATACTTTTTAGAAGTTTTGGAAACTCCTAGATGTAGACAATGTTGTACTATATCAACACACAAAATCTCAACTCTAAATAACTCATATCCAGGGCTACACAAAACTTTTAAATTTCTTAAGTCTTCAAAATGTTTTTTTTTTGAATTTTTAAAAAATGGGTTCCATGGATCCCGAGCCCCACTTATCCACACAGCTTCCATTTTTGTGTAGTTCCGGTCTAGCCTGGACGCCTCTTGGGGGTCTGAACAGGTGCGGATGCTACATTTGCTATAATCAACAATTTACACCTCTGATTTGATTGCACAATCATCAGTCACGTAATCAGAATGAGAAGAAAAATATAAATATTGACACCAGATCACAAGTAAAATGCGAGGAGACTTCCTTACATAGAGTAAACACAGTCGCCTAATCACAACTAGAGGCATCACAAAAGATGTAAAAAAAGAAGTCGAGACTATAAACAGAAGGTCGAACTGATCTGCAAGCACGTGAGGATCCGGTAAACGCTCCAAATATAATCGTTAGCCACGAGCTCCACGACGTGCAAATCCCGACAAACACAGACCTGACAGCACTACACTTTGAATATAGTCGACCCGCAGAATTACGAACGGTTTCCGGGCCGAACTCTTATCAGGTCCTTCCATTCTCGATCCGCCACTTTCCCGATAGTTGACCGGGCCACCCCCACCCATCGTATTCTTATTTTTTTCACGACCGTATCCCCTTCCCCTTATACCGCTGGTGGGCCTCAGTTTAATCAGAACGCACCGGGCATATCGGCTCCACCCACCTCGTAGCCTCTATCTGCTCTCGTTCATCCTCTTCCTGCATATTCTCCACCTCTCAGATCCATATCGTTCTACCTACACATTGGTGTTTACCATCAACCTCTCTAATCCACATAGGATTTACTGGTTATCTGTCGGTTGATCATGTCTCCATGGTTCGGTTTCGAAGAATCCGATGTAGGAGACTCGTCACTCATTCCAGATCTGGATCTATCCGTCCATGGCGATCTAGAATCTCAGGTTATCTGTAAAACACCTCCACGCAATTTTTCCGTCTAGATCTCGCAACGTCTCAATAATTGGCTTCCTCCTGCTGTTTAGATCCATCAGTTCGGGTGGTATACATGCTTATCCTTTCTAATAGCTACCATACCAAAGACATATTAATCTTGTATATAAGGACAGCTTCTGGAAGTCAATTTATATTTCCAACCGTGGTTGGTCCCGTTCACATATATGTTCTCACGCATGTAGGTTGATTCATCCCCAATCAGTTTATATTTCTATCCCCTGTTTTACCTTTATAGCTGTAACTGGTGAAGCAAGCATTGATTCATGAAAGGAAAAATTCCTGTTCATTAACAACATACCTGTGTCCGCCTTTGCTTAACAAATTCATAAGTTAAGGTGCCTATATTGGATTCATTTTGTATAGCCCGCCAATATATAGCATTCACCGCACACTGACTACATAGTTTGCTGTTACATAGAGATGTATCCAGAACATTTAGTTTCTTAAAATCTCATACGAGAGCTGTTACGAGTCTATTTTTTGACCATGCAGTATCGATCAACTTTTAGACATTTGGTGAAAATATTGTATCACATTGCAGAAGTCAGAGCATAGTAAAAAATTATGGCCTGGTGCCTATTACTCCATGGTGATGAATGTGAACCAGACATCTCCTTATAGGTTAATCATTTTATTCTCGTGGATCTAGACAAGAATACGATAGTAGCATGCACATGCAGCCCAATATGCTCTCATTGTTTCTTTCTGACCAATGTCTATAAAAGTATTTTTAGGAATAACTATTTTATATGGACATGAATACGTTTTATTCATAGATGTGTGCAGGCAGTCAAGTTGGTCATGACATACCTCAGGAGGTGGAATACCCATGCTTCTTTGGCACTGAGATTAACACTTGTCACCGCTGTTTCCACGGGCATATGCCGGAGAGGAAGGTGGCGTTTGATATGGCTGCAACCGGCCGTAGATTCATCGGTTGCCCCCTCAAGGTTAGACTGCTAGATATTCGTTGCATTAAAAAAGTTGTCTAAGAAACTTCAATAAAGTGTGAGTGTTTACCAGTCAGTTATCATGGCAGGGTAGACAGAGATGCCGGTTTGTGATATGGATTGACAAACCGACCTGGAGAATTACGAACGGTTTCCGGGACGAAGTCTTATCGCGTCCGTCCTTCTCCAATCCGCCATATTCCCGATAGTTGATCGGGTGACCCCCACACCCTCGTATTCCCATTTTTTGACGGTCGTATTCCCTCCCGCTTATACCACGGGTGAGCCTCAATCGAGTCAGAACGCACCTACCGGGCATCTACGCTCTACCCCCAAACTCGTAGCCGTCTATAGTATTAGTCCCTATCTACTTTTGTTCATCTTCTTCGTGCCTAGTCTCCACCTCTTAGATCCATGTCGTATTAGCTAGATATTGGTTCTTACAGCAAATCTCTCATATCCACATAGAATTTACTGGTATTCTGTCGGTTGATCATGTCTCCGTGGTTCGGGTTCGAAGAATTCGTTGGAAGAGACTCATCACTCATGCTAGATCTGGATCTCTCTGTCCATGGCGATCTAGAATCTCAGGTACGCTCCGTAAACGACTTGCTTGCAATTTTTGCATTAAAGATGCCGATAGATCTTGCACCGTATCAATAATGTGGTTCATCTTAATTATTAAAACCATTAGATCCGGTGGTATACATGATTCTCCTTTATAATAGCTTCCCGGTAATCAAGTTCGCATACTGTAGATCTATTAGTCTTCTAGATCTTGACAGTTTTTAGAAGACAAATTATTCTTCCAGCCGTGGTTGTTCCTTACACATATCTTTTCGCATGGTATTATGTCGGTTCGGCCCCAATTAGTGTAAATTTTGTCTTCTTTAATCACAAATATAGCCGGAATTGGTGAAGGTAAGCATTCAGATATGAAATAAATAAATATGCTGACTACCAACCTACCTGTGATGTCTTGAAATCAAAAATTATGGTATTAGGTTTAAAGACATCACGAAATGGTTTAGAGCATATGTTTTTTACATCTAACCAATTCATACACAGATGAGAGCATGAGTTATAAAATATCAAATAATGTGAACTGTTCGGTTTTACTCTACACCTTCATATAAAGCCTGATGTCTGTATGACATACATTTTTTATAAATGTCCGATTGTGGACCGATGATTTGATGGCATCTTATTCACTACGATCTAGAGCAGACATTGGACGCTGACGGCATAGCTCACTGATGTATGCAGAACAGTCAGTTTGTTCATAACTCCTACTAGATATATGCCCAATCCATTTATTTTCCATGCAGTATCAATGAGCTTTTAGACATCCAGCGAATATATCATATTACATTGCATGCGGGAGAGCATAGTTAGATATTGTTGGTGATTTTTCCTTCGATCAAAAATAAAGTTCACCAGACACCTTCTCATAACTTAATGATATAAGTCTCGTGAATTTATGGGGATCAATTATTATAGCGCGGGATACTATCCTACAGAATTTTATAATATTGTAATGAAAAAAGAGTTTTTTCCTACAGAAGTCAAGCATATAGATAGTCTGTCTCATATACCGATATGTCGCAAAGATATCTGAACATCTATCTGCTGGATACGTAGTTTCTAGGTCATATAAAAAAATACACGGTAATCTTTATATGTTTTCATAAGGAAACTTTCCGATACATCTGACTATTATGTTAGCAGCATGCACACGCAGCCCGCGTTGCTGTCAATGCATCTACCTGATCCATCTCTATATATGTTACTTAGGATTTACTAATTGATATGAACTTGAATACGTTTTATTCACAGATGTGGACAGGTCGTCAAGCTTGCCTTGACATACCTCAGGAGGTGGAAGACCCATATTACTTTGGCACAGAGTTTTACACTTACCACCGCTGTTTCCATGGGCATATGCCGAAGAGGAAGGTGGCGTTTATGACATGGCTGCAACCGGCCGTAGATTCATTCCCAATTTAATCAGATATTTTTTTCAGTTGTGGCAGCAACCCTCGAAGCATTTCACGATTACTATGGCGACACGAGATGGACTGAACTGAAGTACCGTATAGATACTTATTTTCCAAACTGGAAATCTGACTATCAAATGTAAGGTGTTCATATGTAGTTGAAATTCATTCTATTTTTTTCCAATCTGGAGTTAAGTCAATATTGGGTAGCAATGAACAGAATTGTAACAATTTCCAAATTATATGGTCGGATCAAATTATCAGCACTTCTGAACCAGTATGCATAAACTCCTATATTCTTGATTGGACTTTTTTGGTTGCATTATAGAATGGAACTAGATGGATATCTCGAAACCGACTTAAGGAGATGAATCCATGATTAATACATGTGTTATTATTGGAAAACCGACTTAAGGATATCTCTAGTCTGATCACACACTTTGTTAAAATACACCAACTATTGGAAATATGCCCTATAGGAATTAATACATGTGTTATTATTTATATTTCCATTATTATACTTAAGTATATATATTTTGTGTTATAACTATGTTTGTTCCACAATATGAGATTCCGAGAAAAAACTAACAACGTGTGTAGAACTATAAACACCAAAAAAGATGCCTAGTTTTGCCTCTAAGATTGTTTTCATATTATGTGTATTACAAGGATGCCAGTAATGTGTGAGAATAAGTAATATAAATGGCAATGAAGCAAGAAGAACATGAAAGAAACCAACATCTAAATCTTGGCAAACTCGTGTTGGGGACAAGTTGGGTCCCTAGGTGGCTTACGAGTCGCGTGTTCAACCACCAAAGGCTTGGCAATATTTTTCCATATCAACCTTGTTCCACCTGGTTGGCATCCTAACTACACTGGCTTTCTTTTCTTTATTTCGATCACTATGTTGTATTAGAAGCACGATCTACCAATACACATGGTAATTCATAATGACATTTTTTGTTTCATTTGATAATTCTGTGTTTTCGCATATCAACACATTGGCTACTAGTAACGAGTGGCACAAAGCTGCATAAAATAGTCCATGTTGCTCCACATGTCAAGTTTTTAGAACATTCATGACAGACCAATTCCTAATTTTTAAAGTTCTTTGGAAATATTCATGACGTACCATTCTCTCATTTATAAAGTTCTTATCGATCGGAGGCCAGAAAATTAGTCATGTGTGATAGACCACCCATCAAAAACATGAAGATTAAGCATGTGCCACGGTTCACTACAACCTTATGACTAACTTTTTAGATATAGTCCATCTACAAAAATTCTTACAATTACAACAAGAAATCCTGGATTTGTGTCCATGTCGAAAGATACCTTCCTCTCTCTAGGACCTCCCCATGATGGTCTAGAAAAGCATGGATTGGAGAAAACTCGATACTTTCTCACGCACTGTCGAACATAGTGTAACTTTTTTTTATCTCGTTAATCTCTAGCCTAATAACACACTAGTGTTAAAATACACAAACTTTTGGAAATATGTCCTATAGGTAATAATACATGTGTTATTATTTATGTTTTCGCTATTATACTTAAGTATATATTGTGTGCTATAATTATGTTTGTTCCAAAATATGAGACACGAGCAAAACCTAACACCACAGTGTAGAATTATAAACACCAAAAGAGAATCCTAGTTTTGCCTCTAAGATTAGTTTACATATTATTTTAGCAAGTTTTCCGACTATGTGTATTATTAGGATGCCATAATGTGTAAGAATAAGTAATTGAAATGGCCTTTGGAGGAAGAAGAACATGAAAGAAACCAACCACTATGATGAGGACATCCCTATACTTACACCTATCCCAATTATTACTCAAGATGTTCGAGCTGCTAAGAAGGATCAGTCAAATAAGATCAAAATTGGACCCATTACAAGAGCTCGTGCTAAGCTACTATAACAACAGGTGAACTTGTTTTTTAATGAACCTGATGTTTTAATTAATGAGAATTTTATACTACCTAAGTCTTTGCATTATTGTATGATCACGTACATGGGAGAAGAAGGCCTAGCACGGAGCGAGGAGCTGAAGCAAATTGAGCATGGCGTGTTAATCAATGAAGCACGTGCGAGGGAGGAGAGGGATGAAGCGCAAGGAGTTGTCAAGGAAAGAATCAACGCCACCGATTCTTCCATGGCAGAGAAACCTACTGAAAATCTGCCATGAGAGGAGTTCTACGGTGGCATAGACTCTGCCCATTATTACCGCAGCAGACTAGGTCTGCGTGCCTAGAGGGCTTCCATATTGGGTCGTCATGTATCTTAGTTGTAGTATTTTGCGTCTTGGACTCTTAGCCTAGCCGCCCCCTTGATCATTAAATAGAGGGGAGCCGATTCTAGTTAGGGTTAGACCACGTTAAAACTATTTTGGAGTTGATTCTTTTTAAAACCCCTAAAACTACCCTGGGATCAAATTATCTACTGCAATTGAGCGTGATCTGTTATTCCATTTGAAATTAGTAGATTGCAAACTACCGTTCATGGTCGAAAGCTACGTGTGCAAGAGGGTGGTATTGTGAATATCCCAAAGGGTTCGAGAGATGTTGCATCAGCATCAGGGTTCGAGCGGGAGAGTTCATAGCTACAGGCTATTTATCTATCATCCGCCATCATCATCGGCAGTGCTTCTTTGAGAAGATCGGGCCACCCCATATCATCTTGGTATCATATTTCCTCGTGCGGTAAGCATCCACAAATCCATCTCAGTAGTTTAGTTTATTTTCAGTCCTATCTGAAAAAGGCCCACAAAAAGAATTGCCATGGACTAGATTGCATTGCTTTCGAGGTTTAGTTGCTGGTTGTGTTCTTATAGTAGATCTGATCTAGGTTTTGTTTCTTAGGAGTCTAGGTTTTCCTTCTAGTTCAATTTGCAATTTTAGATCTAGTTTGTTTCTTCAAATCGTGTCCTCCACCACTTATTTTCCGCTGCCACAAGTTCTAATCCGAACCAAGTAGAGGAGTCTTTGTTGTTTACTCTTGGCTGAGTTGGATTAAAAAAAAGGTTGCCGACTCTGCCGCGACATAGAAACATACCTAATCTCTGCCGTGTGTACGTCTCTGCCATGGATCCGAGTCCTGGCGACACGATTTCTAGCAGTTTTACGCCACGTGTTATGCCGGCATGATTTCCACATGTTTCTTTCTTTGCGTTTTTCGTCTGCTGGGCAGAATTTTGTGCTATTTTCTACCATGACTTCTGCCCGGCACATTTTTAGTTTGTTTTCTGCCGCGGTACACTTCCACCACTACATTGACCTTGGTAATTTGACAACCTTAGCTACAACCAATCTATTCATAATTGATAGGAACTTGCCCATTGATACTAGGTTCCGCTTTTACAGGCCGCTCTTAGGATTTTGGTGATGTGCTTTGTATTTTGTCCGTGATCATAGTGTGATATATATATATATAATAGATATTAAAAAAAGAATTCAGTACAAAAAGAAATAGAAAGAAAAGGAGAAATTTTGCAAGCGGCATAGTGATATCTTTGTGCATCGGTAGATTGAGAAATCTTGTGCATGTTTACTTTGAGCATTGCTAGTGTCTCTCCAGCGCATTGCAACACCCTTCATAGTTGTATTGCCCTGTTTATCTCCACGTGTGTGTTTCTTGGGGTGTGCAATCAACACTAGGACTTCTTTGCAGTGTAATTAGGATACCATACCTACAGCTCTACCATAAATAAACTTGTGTGTCCTGTGATTGTTCTCCATACCCTTGATATTCACTTCATCACATCAGTGCATTAGTTGTTGATTTTGAAATGGTAAGGCGTCTGTATTTGCTTTGGAACGGTAAGATCTGCTTTCTTGTCAGTTTGGAGTGAGTTGTGAGTGTTCCACCATATCAATTTTGATTTTTAACCTACTAATCATGTCTTCTAGTGATGAAGTTGTTATGCAGAAAAACAGGATAATGATCCAGTCAATTGGCGAGAATATGAAGAATTGAAATCTCATTTGACATGCGTGTTTAGTGCCACCACATATGGGATTGGCAAAACAATACAGGATGTGCAGATTGCATTGGGAGAGAATGAGACCGCAGTCACTAACATTCAGACACAAGTGACTGCTATCAACACCAATGTAACAACTTTGCAACGCTCTATCGATGCTCTGACAATAGCAATTGGGCAACGACAGCCACAACCACATGATGATGCCCAAGACAACGAGGAAGGAAGTAATGCCGAGGATGTACAACATCCCAACCAGGTAGGATGTGGTTGAGCTCCTCCACATGTTCATGGACGTGGCTTTGCTCCAGTTGGGTGTGCTTAGCGTGTGCCCCAAATCCTTGAGGATGGTTTGGGTAAGCCTAAATTTTCAATTCCTAAGTTTGATGGTTCACTTGATCCCGAAGATTACCTCACATGAAAGTTGACGATTGAGAAGTTGTGGCGTTTGCATGAGTATACAGAAGATAAGAAGGTAAAACTTGCGTCAGAATTTGATGGATATGCATTACGTTGGTGGGATTCTATTGTGCAAAACAGAAGGGACGACAATGAAGTGCCTATGCAATCATGGAGAGAGATGAAGCTCATCATGAAGGATCGTTTTGTGCCTACTAACTATTTGCATTCAGTTTTTTGATAAGTTGACAAACTTGAGACAAGGAAACATGTCATTTGATGAGTATTATATGGAGATGGAGATGCTTATGCAGCATGCCAGATTACGTGAATCACTTGAGATGACTATGCAATGATTTTTAAACAATTTGAAGCTACCAATAAAGAGCATTCTTCGTCATCATAAGTATGAGACTATGAATGAATTGTTGCATCATGCAAGGGAGGCCGAATCACAGCTTGTTGAAGAAGCAAGGGCGCGTGCAAGATACCCTTCCACCATTCATTTTTCAGCAAGATCTACACAACCGCCCCATGCACCTGCATCTGCTGCGGCTGCAGGACACCCTACTACATCATCTTCCAAGCCTAAACCGTAGTCATCTTATGGTTCTCAAGCTAGGAAACCTGCTGCTCCTGCTGCTAGCTCGGGTTCCAACATGTCAACAACTTGTACTCGTGATGTGGAGTGCCATGCTTGTGGAGGAAGGGACATTTCAAGAAGGATTGCCCAAACCGCAAGGTGATGTTTATCAATGACAATGGTGAGTACAAGAGTGGAGATGAGGTTGCTTTTTCTCACAATGACAATGGTTATGACCGTGAAGAGGGTCTGGACGCTTTTCCAGCACATGCGCCAACCATTGTGGTAGCTCCATGTATACTTAGTGTGCAGCCTATAGTTGATTCTCAGGCTGCAACTTGTTCCAAACAAAAGCTCTAGTTGGCCCAAACAAAGCTTGCAAAGTGATCATTGATGGAGGTAGCTGCAGAAATCTTGCAAGCAAGGAGTTGTGTGCCAAGCTGAGTTTGACTTATTTACCTCATCCCAAGCCATACTACATACAATGGTTGAGTGACAATGGTAATATGAAGGTAAACTACATGGTACGTGTGAATTTTGAGATAGGACCATATAAGGATTCCATTGATTTTGATGTGGTTTCTATGATTATGTGCCATTTACTATTGGGACGGCCTTGGCTTTATGATCTCCATGTGCAACACAATGGTCGTGCCAATACTTATCACTTGGATTTGAAGAGAAAGAAAATTAATTTGCAGCCTATGACACCACAACATATTACGAATGAGTCTCGTCAAAAGATTGGAGTGAACCTACAAGAGCTAGGCGAGATAGTGTTACAACTGTGAATAATGTAAATGAGCCCCAAGAGAATGATATAATGAAAAGTGAGAGAGTGCCTAACCTATTAATACTAGCCAACAAAGAGGATATGAGAGAATTTAGTGAGGATCCTACATCCATGCCACTTGTGTTCATGTATAAGGGTGAGGTTTTGGTTTCTAACGACATGACCCCTATTTATCTTGGTGTATCTACTGTTTTGCAGGATTTTGGAGATGTGTACTAGATGATGTGCCAGCCGGATTGCCACCAATGTACGGCATAGAACATAAGATTGATTTGATCCCTGGCGCCACATTTCCAAACCGTGCACCCTACAAGACCAACCCTGAAGAAACAAAAGAGATACAGAAACAAGTACAAGCATTGTTGGATAAAGGGTATATTCATGTTTCTCTTAGCCCTTGTGTTGTTCTTGTTATTTTAGTGCCTAAGAAAAATGGTACCTGGTGTATGTGTGTATATTATAGAGCTGTTAATAACATCACTATTTGATATTGTCATCCTATTCCACACTTAGAGGATATATTAGATGACTAAATTTTTAGCTATAGTCCATCTACAAAAATCCTTTCAAGTACAACGATAATATCCTGGTCGTCGTGCCCATGTCGAAAGATACCTTCCTCTCTGGGACCTCCCCATGATGGTCTAGAAAAGCATGGATTGGGAAAAATCGACTGAGATCCAAAAACACGTCATGTCCATCCAATAGATGAGTTTCATCAATCAATTGAGCTTAATCTTAAAAAAAGCATAATGTAGCAACATATAACCAATGTCGTTGGCTAGCGTGTAGGCAATTTTGGCCTATATAACCACTGGCAGCACGTGAAAATGATACTTGCACACGCGTTGTCGAATATATTGTAACTTTTTTATCTCGCTAATCTCTAGCCTAATCACACACTCGTGTTAAAATACACCAACTATTGGAAATATTCCCCTTTGGAAATAATACATGTGTTTTTTTATAATTTAATTATTATGCTTAAGTATATATTGTGCTATAATTATGTTTGTTCCAAAATATGAGATACAGAAAAAAACCTAACAACATGTGTAGAACTATAAACACCAAAAGGGATTCCTAGTTTTTCCTCTAAGATTGGTTGTCATATTATTGTTAGCAAGTTTTCCTGACTATATGTATTACTAGGATGCCATAATGTGTGAGAATAAGTAATTGAAATGGCACTTAAGCAAGAATATCATGAAAGAAACCAACCGCTAAATCTTGGCAAACTCGTGTTGGGAACAAGTAGCGTCCTCGATCACCCAAGGTCTAACATTAATTTTCTATGTAAATCTTGTTTCACCTGATTGGCATCCCTACTACACTGGATTCCTTTTCTTTAATTCTATCATCATGTTGTATTAGAAGCATGACCTACAAATAAACATGGTAAGTCATAATCACATTATTTGTTTCATTTGATAATTCCATGTTTTCGTATATCAACACATTGCCTAGTAGTAACGAGTGGCACAAAGCTGCATAAAATAGTCCATGTTGCTCCACATGCCAAGTTTCTGGAACATTCATGACGGACCAATTCGTAATTTATAAAGTTCTTTGAAGATATTCATGACGTACCGTTCTATCATTTATAAAGTTCTTATCGATTGAAGAACAGAAAATTAGTCATGCGTGATAGACCATCCATCCAAAACATGGGATTAAGCATTTGTCACGGTTTACTAGAACCTTATGACTAATATTTTAGATATAGTCCATCTACAAAACTCCTTTAAAGTACAACGAGAAAATCATGGTTGTCGTGCCCATGTCGAAAGATACCTTCTTCTCTATGGGACCTCCCCATGATGGTCTAAAAAAGCATGTGGATTGTGGAAACTCGCGTGAGATCCAAGAAAACGTCATGACCATCCAATACATGAGTTTCATCAATCAATTGAGCCTAAGCTTCAAAAAGCATAATGTAGCAACATTTAAGCAATATCGTTGGCTAGAGTGTAGGCATTTTTGGCCCATATAACCAGTGGCAACACGTGAACGTGATGCTTTCACACGCATTTGTCGAACATAGTATAACTTTTATCTCATTAATCTCTAACCTAATCACAAACTCATGTTAAAATACACCAACTGTTGGAAATATGCCCTATAGGACATAATGTATGTGTTATTATTTATATTTATATTATTATGCTTAAGTATATATTGTATGCTATAATTATGTTTGTTCCAAAATATGAGACACGGAGGAAAACCTAACAACCCGTGTAGAATTATAAACACCAAAATATATTCCTAGTTTTGCCTCCAAGATTAGTTGTCTTATTATTGTTAGCAAGTTTTCCTCACTATTTGTATTACTAGGATGCCATAATGTATGAGAATAAGAAATTGAAATTGCACTGAAGCAGGAAGAGCATGAAATAAACCAACCACTATGATGAGGACATCCCTATACTTACACCTATCCCAATTATTACTCAAGATGTTCCGGCTGCTAAGAAGGATTAGTCAAATAAGATCAAAATTGGACCCATTACAAGAGCTCGTGCTAAGATACTATAACAACATGTGAACTTGTTTCTTAATGAACCTGATGTTTTAATTAATGAAGATTTTATACTGTCTAAGTCTTTACATTATTGTATGATCACGTACATGGGAGAAGAAGGCCTAGCACGGAGCGAGGAGCTGAAGCAAATTGAGCATGGCATGTTAATCAATGAATCATGTGCGAGGGAGGAGAGGGATGAAGCGCAAGGAGTTGTCAAGGAAAGAATCAACTCCACCGATTCTTCCATGGCAGAGAAACCTACTCAAACTCTCCCATGAGAGGAGTTCTACGGTGGCATGGACTCTGCCCATTATTCTACCACGGCTGAACTAGGTATGCGTGCCTAGAGGGATTCCATATTGGGTCGTCATGTATCTTAGTTGTAGTATTTTGCGTCTTGGACTCTTAGCCTAGCCACCCCCTTGATCCTTAAATAGAGGGGAGCCGATTCTAGTTAGGGTTAGACCACGTTAAAACTATTTTGGAGTTGATTCTTTTTAAAACCCCTAAAACTACCCTGGGATCGAATTATCTACTGCAATTGAGTGTGATCTGTTATTCCATTTGGAATTAGTAGATTGCAAACTACCGTTCATGGTCGATAGCTAAGTGTGCAAGAGGGTGGTATTGTGAATATCCCAAAGGGTTCGAGAGATGTTGCATCGAGATCGTGGTTCGGCGGGAGAGTTCATAGCTACATGCTATTTATCTATCATCCGCCATCATTATCGACAGGTGCTTGCTGAGAAGATCGGGCCACCCCATATCATCTTGGTATCATATTTCCTCGTACTCGTTAAGCATCCACAAATCCATCTGTAGTTTATTTTATTTTCAGTCCTATACAGAAAAAGGCCCACAAAAAGAATCGCCATAGACTAGATTGCATTGCTTTCGAGGTTTAGTTGCTGGTTGTGTTATTCTAGTAGATCTGATCTAGGTTTTATTTCTTAGGAGTCTAGGTTTTCCTTCTAGTTCAATTTGCAATTTTAGATCTAGTTTGTTTCTTCAAATCGTGTCCTCCACCACTTATTTTCCACCGCCACAAGTTCTGATCCGAACCAAGTAGAGGAGTCCTTGTTGTTTACTCTTAGCTGAGTTGGATTTAAAAAGGTTGCCGACTACTGGCGACATAGAAACATACCTAATCTCTGCCACGTGTACGTCTCTGCCATGGATCCGAGTCCTGCCACGACACGATTTCTAGCAGTTTTCGACCACGTGTTATGCCCGGCATGATTTCCACTTGTTTCTTTCTTTGCGTTACGCTACGTCTGTAATTTTGTGCTATTTTACGCCATGACTTCGCCTGACATTTCCAGCTTGTTTTCTGCCGCGGTACACTTCCACCACTACATTGACCTTGGTAATTTCACAACCTTAGCTACAACCAATCTATTCATAAGTGATAGGAACTTGCCCATTGATACTAGATTCCGCTTTTACAGACTGCTCTTAGGATTTTGGTGTTGTGCTTTGTATTTTGTCCGTGATCATAGTGTGATATATATAATAGATATTAAAAAAAGAATTCAGTACAAAAAAAAAATATAAAGAAAAGGGGAAATTTTGCAAGCGGCATAGTGATATCTTTGTGCACCGGTAGATTGAGCAATCTTGTGCATGTTTACTTTGAGCATTGCTAGTGTCTCTCCAGCGCATTGCAACACCCTTCATAGTTGTATTGCCATGTTTATCTCCGCTAAATCTTGGCAAACTCGTGTTGGGAACAAGTAGCGTCCTCGATCACCCAAGGTCTAACATTAATTTTCTATGTCAATCTTGTTTCACCTGATTGGCATCCCTACTACACTGGATTCCTTTTCTTTAATTCTATCATCATGTTGTATTAGAAGCATGACCTACCAATACACATGGTAAGTCATAGTGCCATTATTTGTTTCATTTGATAATTCCATGTTTTCGTATATCAACACATTGCCTAGTAAGTGAGTGGCACAAAGCTGCATAAAATAGTCCATGTTGCTCCACATGCCAAGTTTCTGGAACATTCATGACATACCAATTCGTAATTTATAAAGTTCTTTGAAGATATTCATGACGTACCGTTCTATCATTTATAAAGTTCTTATCGATTGAAGAACAGAAAATTAGTCATGCGTGATAGACCATCCATCCAAAACATGGGATTAAGCATTTGTCACGGTTTACTAGAACCTTATGACTAATATTTTAGATATAGTCCATCTACAAAACTCCTTTCAAGTACAACGAGAAAATCCTGGTTGTCGTGCCCATGTCGAAAGATACCTTCTTATCTCTGGTACCTCCCCATGATGGTCTAAAAAAGCATGTGGATTGTGGAAAACTCGCGTGAGATCCAAGAAAACGTCATGACCATTCAATTGAGCCTAAGCTTCAGAACGAATAATGTAGCAACATTTAAGCAATGTCGTTGGCTAGCGTGTAGGCATTTTTGGCCCATATAACCAGTGGCAGCACGTGAACGTGATGCTTTCATACGCATTTGTCGAACATAGTGTAACTTTTATCTCATTAATCTCTACCCTAATCACACACTCATGTTAAAATACACCAATTGTTGGAAATATGCCCTATAGGACATAATACATGTGTTATTATTTCTATTTCTATTATTATGTTTAAGTATATATTGTGTGCTATAATTATGTTTGTTCCAAAATATGAGACACGGAGGAAAACCTAACAACCCGTGTAGAATTATAAACACCAAAATAGATTCCTAGTTTTGCCTCCAAGATTAGTTGTCATATTATTGTTAGCAAGTTTTCCTGACTATTTGTATTACTAGGATGCCATAATGTATGAGAATAAGAAATTGAAATGGCACTGAAGCAGGAAGAGCATGAAAGAAACCAACCTCTAAATCTTGGTAAACTCGTGTTGGGGACAAGTTTGGTCCCTAGATGGCTTATGAGTCGCGTTATTGACCATCCAAGGTCTAACATTTTTTTTGTGTCAATCTTGTTTCACCTGGTTGGCATCCCTACTACACTTGTTTTCTTTTCTTTAATTCGATCATCATGTTGTATTAGAATCACGACCTACCAATACACATTGTAAGTCATAATGACATTTTTTTGTTTCATTTGATAATTTTGTGTTTCCATATATCAACAGATTGCCTAGTAGTAACGAGTGGCACAAAGCTGCATAAAATAGTCCATGTTGCTCCACATTCCAAGTTTCTGAAACATTCATGACAGACCATTTCGTAATTTATAAAGTTCTTTGAAGATATTCATGACGTACCGTTCCATCATTTATAAAGTTCTTATCGATTGGAGAACATAAAATTAGTCATGCGTGATAGACCATCCATCCAAAACATGGGGATTAAGCATTTGCCACGGTTTACTAGAACCTTGTGACTAATTTTTTAGATATAGTCCATCTACAAAATTCCTTTCAAATACAACGAGAAAATCCTAGCTGTCATGCCCATGTCGAAAGATACCTTCTTCTCTCTGGGACCTCCCCATGATGTTCTAAAAAAAGCATGTGGATTGTGGAAAACTCGCGTGAGATCCAAGAAAATGCCATGGCCATCCAATACATGAGTTTCATCAATCAATTGAGCCTAAGCTTCAAAAAGCACAATATAGCAATATATAAGCAATGTCGTTGGCTAGCGTGTAGGCATTTTATAACCAGTGGCAGCACGTGAACGTAATGCTTTCACACGCATTGTCAAACATAGTGTAACTTTTATCTCATTAATCTCTACCCTAATCACACACTCATGTTAAAATACAACAACTGTTGCAAATATGACCTATAGGACTTAATACATGTGTTATTATTTATATTTCTATTATTATGCTTAAGTATATATTGTGTGCTATAATTATGTTTGTTCCAAAATATGAGACACAGAGAAAAATCTAACAACCCGTGTAGAATTATAAACACCAAAATAGATTCCTAGTTTTGCCTCCAAGATTAGTTGTCATATTATTGTTAGCAAGTTTTCCTGACTATTTGTATTACTAGGATGCCATAATGTATGAGAATAAGTAATTGAAATGGCACTGAAGCAGGAAGAACATGAAAGAAACCAACCTCTAAATCTTGGTAAAATCGTGTTGGGGACAAGTTTGGTCCCTAGATGGCTTATGTCACGTTATTGACCATCCAAGGTCAAACATTATTATTTTTGTGTCCAACTTGTTTCACCTGGTTGGCATCCCTACTACACTTGTTTTCTTTTCTTTAATTCGATCATCATGTTATATTAGAATCACGACCTACCAATACACATGGTAAGTCATAATGACATTTTTTTGTTTCATTTGATAATTTCGTGTTTCCATATATCAACAGATTGGCTACTAGTAACGAGTGACATAAAGCTGCATAAAATCGTCCATGTTGCTCCACATGCCAAGTTTCTAAAACAATCATAACAGACCAATTCCTAATATATAAAGTTCTTTGAAGATATTCATGGTGTACCATTCGCTTATTTATAAAGTTCTTATCGATCGGAGGCTAGAAAATTAGTCATGCGTGATAGACCACCCATCCAAAACATGGGGATTAAGCATTTGTCATGGTTTACTAGAACCTTATGACTATTTTTTTCAGATATAGTCCATCTACAAAAATCGTTTCAAGTACAACGAGAAAATCCTGGCTGTCGTGCCCATGTCGAAAGATACCTTCCTCTCTTTGTGTCCTTCCCATGATGGTCTAAAAAAAGCATGTGGATTGTAGAAAACTTGAATGAGATCCAAGAAAACGTCATGGTCATCCAATACATGAGTTTTATCAATTAATTGAGCCTAAGCTTCAAAAAGCATAATGTAGCAACATATAAGCAATGTCGTTGGCTAGCATGTAGGCATTTTTGTCCTATATAAACACATGCAGCACCTATATGATACTTACACACGACTTTATAGATAAGTTCTATGTAGATACGTAGAACTTCACGCTAAACCCGTAAGTACTTGACTCTCCAAACGACCACGACTTTATAGATAAGTTCTATGTATGGTTAGCTTTGACCATCAGTCTATACATGAGTATGTATGAGATAAAATGTATCGCTCAAAATATTAATTTCCTGCGATTCAAATTAACTTTTTTAGATTTGTCTATTTTCAAATATATCTAACGCTAAACTATGCCTAGATACATCCAAATCTAGTCAAATCTTAGAACGTTAATTTGAATCAGAGAGAGTAATAGAGATTTTGTTTGTTGACGAGGCATCAAGGCATACATATGTGCAACGGACCATTCACTTGTATTACACTAAAATCCAATTACAGTTCTTTTGAGATATTAATTAAATACCAATTGCTAATTTATAAAGTTTTTCTTGAGATATTCATGTCGCACCAACCTCTAATCTATAAAGTTTGTACGAGACGTAGCTGAGGAAGCAAGCAAGGGCGCGATTAAGGGCTGCTGCTTGTCTTTTTTCGAATGCCTCTAATCTAACGGGTGCGGGTGCGATAGCTTTTGCTTTTACGCATAAGTTATTTCACGAAGTACAACAGTCAATTTTAAAGCTGAACGGCTTGATATGTGCTATGCAATCCCCCATGATCGACCACATAGTACTCGTAATGGGTTGCCATGAATTTCTTGTACATAATTCCATAGAGTTCCATTCTGAAACTGGAATTAGGGCTATCAACGAGCCGAACTCGAGCGAACATTGTTAGGCTCGTCTCGAGCTCGGTAGAAGCTCGAGCGAGCCTAGGTTGACCTTCGAGTCTACGTCTAAGCTCGAGTTCGGCTCGACCAAAGCTCGAGTAGGCTTGAGCTCGGTTCGTTGAAGCTCGGTAAAAAAAATTTAGTACATTGACATGCAGCTACATAGCAAGAAAATAGTAAAATTTGAAAACGAAATAGCAGAAATGGCTTGGAGTCTCATATAATAATAATCCAGTGCCAACATAACTATTTTAGCAGACTTACAGCAGATAAAATAATAATAACAGTCTCAATTTCGCGGTTGTACAAAAATCACGAGCTTTATCGAACTGTTTGAGTTCGGCTCGTCTAAACTCGCGAGCTCGAAAACAGGCTCGAGCTTGGTTTGTTAGAGAGACGAATCAAGCTCGAGCCGAGCTGTTAACACGCTGAACTCGCACAGTTTATCAAGTCCGAACTTTTTTGACAGCCCTAACTGAAATATCTCTTCACTGTTGACCACGACTCAGAAACTGGAAAAAAGAAAGCATGCATTTCTTTTCCATGCAGTCAAGTAGTTTCTTCGATCATCCATATAGCCTCCCATAGTTCCGACATGTCTTTGCCAACATGGTTTATTGTCAATTCCATAGAGTTCCATTCTAAAATTGAAATATCTCTTCATTGTTGATCACATCCGTGTAACCGAGAAAAATCATACAGATCATCCATATAGTTCCAAGTTGTCTTCCCTCCACCACCCCTACCCAGGAGGACCCAGAAAATAATCAGTGGGGGCACAAGTGTTGAGTGGGGGCCTTTCTATTACTAATTAAAAGTTCTTTGTATTTTCCTTCCAAATTTAAAAGGATTGCCAAATTTGAGTGGTGGCCTTCCTTTGGATAATCTTCCTATGATAAGTTATTTCACGGAGTATAACACTTATTTTTAAAGGTTCTTCCAGGGTTCTTTAGAATTGTGCACTCTCCAACTTATAAAGTCCTTGATTCATACATGTTTATAATTTTAATAAACTGCATATGCTACTTCTGAAAATAATCGTGTCTAGAATTGTCTAAGTTGGGTCTTAGACAAGTAGACAATCGATGAGAATTGTTTCCTTGGGACAAACTTTGTGGCTCCAGAAACCGATTAGAAACTTCTCAATGCAACTCATATGATTTCTCTAGAACCTCTATGAACTAGTGAAAACAAATCCACCTAAATTTTAGTTCACTAAATATTCTAAAACAAAATTCACTCAATATCAAATAAATTAATGATTAAAAATGATCAAAGATTTTATAGATCTTTTCCAATATTTGAATTCTTCTTCCGTTAACTATATTGGTCTTTCCCATATTTAAATTCTACTATCTTGAGTGTTTTGAACTATATGCAGCTCAATAAATTTTGCCGACTCTTTCCCATATTTCTCCAGGAAGCCATACGTAACCCTCCCCTTCCGTAACCCTCCCCTCCCGTGGAGATCCGCAGGTGCCACCGGAGGGCCCCTAGATCCCGCCGTCGTCGACCTCCCTCCTCTAGATCCCATCCCTCCACCGCTGCCGCTAGCGTCGGCCATGGTGGCGGCGGCCCTCTAGTACCTAAGGTGCTAGGGGTGGCGGCTGCGGCGATCTTCTTCAGAGGGGCGGCGCCGACGGAGCGGGTCGGGGCGGCAACCTCGGCCAGGCAGCGGCGTGTGCTCCTGTAGTTTTTTGTAGGTGGAGGCATCATGTCGTAGGCCTATTACGCCCACCTAGGCCCGCCATCTTCTGGGCGGCGCGGATCAAGGGCTTGGCGGAGGAGGAGGTGTCATGGTGGGAGGCGATCTTGCGAGGTCTTCCTAGGAGGCGCTGGCGTGCGGCCGCATTGGCGGGCGGCGGTTGTGTCGGGTCTGGCTCGGATCCGATCTAGTCCTCTGGCTGCGGAGGCAGTGGCACGCTGGTTTTTGGCGAGCCACTTCGGTGACATGCTGGACTGTCTTCTCTTCTACCTCCGGTTGGTGGCGAGGGGGCTGCTGGCTCGGATTGAATAAAGGGGGTGCTCCTAGGGTCTATCTCACGCCAAGACGAAGGCACGCTTGATGTTGGTCTCCATTGATCAGGTTGCAGTGTCGTGTTCCGAAAGGCTCCGCTGACGAATTCTACAATGCGCATATGCCGAGAGAACGCTGGATCGGGTGGGATTCGATCGTGCGCATCCATGTTTTTACTCTGTCCGTTTGGGTTCATAGGGAGTGCTTCAAAGCTCTGTTGGCTGTTAATATCATGGGGCATGTTCTCGTCCCATGACGTCGACGAAGAATGGTATGAAGACTGAGATCCAAGGACTGACAATGGTGGTTCATGTCCTGGTGACGTTGGGGAATTAGCTTGGTGATTCGTGACTTGGAGCAGTGGTAGCAAGCAAGGGCGACAGTACAGGTGAAGGCCATGGTCCTATCTTTTAGGGTGAAAACCTAGGGTCTGATCTTAATTGGTTGTGTTTGGCAATGACTTTGTTGAAGGTATTGTTTTGAGATCGTGGACTTTCTTCAAAGGAAAAACCTAGATATTTGATCGGGCAATGACGGTGTTTGTGCACTGTTCTCTTCTTGGATGCGTCGTTATTGGAGAAGATGGACTTCTAGTGCTGTCTTGGTGGTGGTAGTACTGTTATTTCAATGAATGAGGTACTGTAGCAGGACTTTTATTTTTTATAATTCTTTTTTTGGCAATGTGCATCCATATAGCCGCTAGGACAATGCTTGTTGCAGAGGCTGGGTGTAATTGGTATCCTTTGACATTAATATATGTTCCTTTAGAAAAAACAAATTTTGATAGTTACAAAACAGTGTGCATACCGAATTCTAAAGATTACAGGTCATGATAAAAAATATTCATGACGCACCAAACTCTAACTTATAAAGTTCTTGCGAGATATGCATGGCGGACTACACTCTAATTTATATAGTTTCTATGGTCCATCTCCCTTTCACTATCAAATAAGATGTCGTGTTAGATAAATAGGCTAAATTTTTTCAAATCCATAACATCAAAATACTTCAACAAACATCTATCTTTTCCCATAATTATACCGACTCTAAGAATTGCTATAGAAATTTGTACGATAAAAAGAATTAAAACACATGTGGGGACAATTAACCATAGGTGATTCTAGTGCACGTTCGTATGATTCGAGTATCATTTTTAATAGACTGTCTTATCTTCTAATACATAAAGGAACTTAGAACACTTTTTTCACCTTTGGTATCAACGACTTAATGAAGACAATGTCACCAAGCTCCAAAAAAATTCATAACGTGACCAGTATTTGTAGTCAATACAAATGTTCCTATTCTACTCTGCCAAAAAAAAAGAATTTTCTCTCGCCTGACTACTTGAAGTTACACATTTATTTGAAATTATATGCAACCCAACAAATTTGTATGTTACTAAACAGTGCGCAACCAAATTGTTGAATTTAGTTATTCTGGATCTACCAAAGTTAGAACTTTTCTCTCGTAATGAGTTGTTTACATCTTATGATCACCAACTTATACAAGTTCCACATATTTAAAAAATTCCATGATCTTCTTGCAATCAATTTTTTTCTAATATCGTCGAGTTTGTCCTTTGACATTGGGCAAACCTTGGTGGTTCATACAAAGAATCATGGAACCGGAGAAACCTCAGTGAAACATATCTCGAGTTAACACAAGGAAAACAAAAGTTTAAAAAGTTATAGTGAAACAAAACATAACCGTCCATGTGACAACTATACGTATTGCTCATCTGACACAAGGACAATTGACCCACTATCGCCTCAATGTCCGATGCTTCCGCTCAAACATCATTTTATACCAAAAGACACTCACTCTGTTTGAAAATATAAGATGTTTTAGGTTAGTGAAGCTAATGAATATAGACATCTTTTAGTGAGGTTTAAACAAATATATACGCTAAAAGTTGTCTAGATACATTTACTTTACAAATAAAACATCCTATATTTCTAAAGGGAGTACTAATACACATCTTTTAGTGAGGTTCAAATGAATCTACACGCTAAAAATGTCTAGATTTACCTTACAAAACTAAAATATCTTATATTTTTAAATGGAGGGAGTACTAATACACTTAGAACATAGAAAATTAGAACAATTATTTTCATCTATGTACCGATTCCTTTGATGGAGTATTCTATCAACGCCATCCTGCTCGATGATCATATATGGGCCAAAAACGTCCATTGAGAAATTCGTCAGAGTGCACTATACAGTTCAGATACTCTGCGCATATAGTTCTTCAGAGTGAATCATAAATTTCGGCCGCTGCGGTTATAAATGGTATGATGTTTTTTCGTCTACAACCAATGTACGGCCACTACTAGTCGCATTATTGTTCAGAATTGCTAGTGGATCTGACCCCGTGTTGACCAGCAGGCCAGATGTAACTCAAAGCTGCACCAGCTGTACCAGTGCGTACTACAGATGTGACATAAAGCTAGCCCCACCCCCACCAGTACCCTCCTTGTACCCATATAATCACCCGTGCTACACTTTAGGCATAAGCTTTGAGCAAAAAGTAAAATGTATCCACAACTTCTATATATGGTGTGTCCGTTTAGATAGTGATTATATATTTAAATTCCTCATTGTGTGTTCTTCAAAACGAGCCTAATTACTGATATATTTAAAGATGGGGAAAATCTATTTCAGATAGAGAATATATAGTTCTTCGGTTTCATTTTACAAAGTCCTATGAGACTGACTATTCCACGACACAATAAACCAACAGTGTTCACTAAAACCAACAGTATTCACTGACGAGTTCTGACATTATGTGCATAAAGTTCGACCACCGTGTACATGAAGTTTGGGTGTCCGGACACGGAACAATTTCAAACTGTTGTGCCTTGCAGTAAAGCTGGAAAAAATATACTCAACACAGACACCAACTTCGAGTTCAACAAACACCAATTTCGAGTCGAGTTCAAAATTAGAAACTTGACTGTTTACACAATGCGTCAAGAACAGTCAAGAAATGGAACTCTCTCCATCCATATTTTATTTCGTGGATGAGGCAAGAAAAGACAAGAAATAAGCCAATAGTGCCTGAACATCAGAGCAATGAGTCTAGAAATCAGGCACGATATTGGAGATTGGATTTATGAGAAATTAGGGGACGCAGACCAAAAAATAGCGAATAAAACACAAAACAAAAATGTCGGGCACCGGCCAACGGTGGTTATAGTCGATATGTCAACTGTTCAACGTTCCATTCACATAACATAGAGCAACCTTATAACATAGAGATAACGAATACAACTTCACATAAACCAATGCGCTTTTACGACATAACTACCTAATCAGATAGTTTCAAAATGGCACCACAGACGACACTACAAGCTGCACCTGATTAGATCAATTTCCACTTCTCCAGCTAAACCAGCGGGTAGAGAAGGAACTGGTCTGCTTCAAAAACAGGGGCACATATAAGCATTTTCAAAAAACAATTGCAAGTAAAAGAAACTGATATTAGATCGGTAACAACACAGAAAGGTCCACGGAGAAAACAAAAATACACCCAAGCCCTTCTGCATGTCGACCATGCCGGCGACACGAAGCTGTCGATGGTGCGCCGTCGTAGCTGCTCCTCTTGATCCCTTGGATCGGTGCAATCCCCCAGTGAACGGGAAGTCGCTGAGCACCGGTCCTAGAGGACCTACCCCAGAGGCCACCATCATCGTCATCATCTTCTTCCACCAGATGTTCGAAAGCCAAATCAACCACGGACTCTGGCGAGGGGAAGTCGTGCACAACAGTTCCACAGCAGAGCTCCACACGTCGAAGCAGCAGATCCACAGCAGAGCTCCACACGTCGAAGGGGAAGACCGCCACCCGCAAACTCCAACCCGGCAGCGAAAATCCTAGTCTACATATATGTGGGCGTCCCGGGCTTATCCTGGGCGTCTATTTTATGCTGTAAGATCTGTGTATGAATGTGTGTGTATTGCAAAGAGACCCTCTATTCTGTTTCCTGCTCGGTACAAAACGACTTCTAATCTATCGGGAATTTACTCATAGATCCATGTTCTGCATCAACACCACTACCAGATTCAATAAATCAATTAGTACCTAAATCTTTCGTTAACAATTTTCCGACTGATCTTTTCCAGTAAGTTTGGATCCATATTTTTCCAATTTGTATCTAGACTTGTTTTTTTCCGCATACATGAAAGAAATTGCGGCCCAATTTCCTCCTTCATACATGGAAGCAATTGGAACATCTTCTCCTCTGTTCAACCCCCAACGGATCGGAACAGGAGGGTCCTGGCCGGAGGCAGCAAATCCCAACGGACCAGGAGCCACATGTGGAGAAATCAGATCAATAAGGGAGGAATCGTATAGGGAGGATGTAGGCGGCTCTGCTCGTGTCCTTGACGTTGGTGGCCGGGGCCGATGTGGTCGACCTCGTTCGCCGGTGCAGGAGGGCGTGGTGGCAAGGGAGGGTCGCCAGCCGTCCGCGGCGCCGGTGTGGAGCTCCGGGAGGATAATGAGGAGGAGACGGTGGGTGTTGTGGTTCTGACGAGGATAAGGAGAGAGAACGTAAGATGCACAGGTCCACCTTCATCCCTATAGTAGTGCGATGATGTGCAATGTCTAGGATGTTTCTGCAAAGTTTGCTCGCGCGGATCATAGCACGCTTGCGGCCGGTGGATAAGACCGGGACGCCCTCGCCCTGGTAGAATCGCTGCGTTCAACCCGGCAGCATCTCCGCCTCCAAGACGCCACCGGCCGGTACCAAACCTACCCCTACGCTGCATACAAGCCTAGATCCGTGGATTCCCGAACATCCTGCCGCCGGAGCAGACTGCTGGAGCGAACCGCCGGAGGCGGAGGAATCCACGGATCTACTGTGAGCAAGGTGGGGAGACGAGATGTTCTCACAAAGTCGCCTCTCTCAACTATAGACGGGAGACAGGGAACGGCCAAGATCCATATAAGCATTTTCAATTAATTGGAGTATACCACAAGCAAATAGAAGTTTAGACATAATTTCAGCAGCGCCTGCACGAGTTAACGAACGAAATTGCAATTGTCAGGAGATGGTCCTGGATAGAACGAACCTATTATTTCCATGGCCTAGAGAAATAGAGGCAACTGGCTTCCTCTTGAGTCGGACATGCCTCCGTGGTACTCAAAATTTCCGCACTCTCTGGGAGATTCGCCAAGCAGGGTGACTCTTGAAAATAAACTAACAAGTCAATGCTTTATTGAAGAGTTTTTCGGTGTGCATTACAAAGATAAGCCATAGCTGTGTATAAATATCAGTATTAAGTAAACCAGAGTGTTGCCTAAATATATTCGAATATCAAACATAACAGTTAGTTACCAACCATAAATCAATTTAAATACATTGTATTCGACTTGCCGTTCAAGTAGAACTGTACTTAACACTTACTAAACACCCACTTTATAAATTCATAAATGATATGTTGCCTTCCAGCAGGGTCCATACCTAACACTTACTAAAGAACACTCATAAACAGATTCAGCCTGATTGCATAAAAATCAGAATTAGACACCACGATCCAACATAATATTTCCAGCCTGATTGTGAATAAAAAATGGACTCGCAGCCTACAAATTTATTTTCAGGCAAACCCAGATACCGGTGTGCGTGAGCCGGCAAATAGTTCTTCAGCCTGCACTACAAAGTTCAGTGACGGTGTGCATAAAGTTCAATGCTACTTTAATCTTTTCCATCAAGTTTATAACAGTAAGTCTGATGAGTTCTTGTACGAGGCAAGAGAACAAGAACAGTTGATGAACTTTGTTATTCCACATCTCATCAGTCTCAATAAGAAATTTCACAAGAAATAAGAAAAAAAGGAAAGCATCACAATTAAACAAACTTTGACATTTTCTTGATTTCTTGGACAGCTCAATAACTCTAACAAAAAGTAGATGTCAAAAAAGAGATTGGAGATTGCAACCGTGAGAAAATAGGGGCTGCAGACCAAAACATAAAACATCCGCCCAATATGCAGCCCCAATCGTGGCGGCGATGCACGAGGGCAAGCACAGCAACGACGCAGCTAACTCCAAAAGCTCCCCCTTCGGCTACTCGGCTTGCCGGCGCTCGTGGCCATCGGACCGCTTCCAAGAGCCGCAACGGAGCCACAGTGCCTACTGTCGGTACTAGCCTCCTCGTCGGGCGAGGTCAACACGGCCACGAACACACGGCCATGTCAGATCCAGATTAGTAAGATAGAAGACTCGAATCTGATACTGAACACTAACCTCGCGCCCAGATCAGCTAACCGCCGCCTCCACTAAGCCGCATCTGGTGCCTGGATCTTCTCCGCGGCCGGCCGAGGGGGTGGATCTCTCGGAGAGAAGGAGAAGAAAAATATGAGATTCAAATCTCGTTGTTCCCTATATGCACTGAATGGGCAGCTGTTTGAGAACGTGGGGGGCCTGGGCGTCACGTCGGCGTATCGTATCCCGTATAAAGGTTGTTTCGTATTCGGCGTGGGCGCCCGTATAGATTGAAAACACCGGTCAACCCTGTCAGTCCGTGGGCCCGTCGTCCGAATCTTACCGCACGCACGAAGGGTCCAGATATGAGTTCGGCCGGGAAACCGTTCGTAAACGGCATTTTCGGAATATAGTAGCCCACACGGTACTGCCGGAACTCCCAGGATGGAGCAATTATATATCTCGCGCCCTGGTAGCTCTTCTCGCCTTGGTCGCCGCCGCAGAGGCAGCCGCGGCCGCCGACTTCGACGGTGGCGACGACGTCCTGCCGTTCCACTACGACCGCGTCTTCAGCTTCGGGGACTCGCTCACCGACACCGGGAACGCGGCCATCCTCCCGGCCACCGCCGGCGGGCCTTTCTCCCGGGCGCCGTACGGGGAGACCTACTTCCACCACCCCAGCGGCCGGGCCTCCGACGGCCGGCTCATCATTGACTTCATCGGTAAGCCCTTTACCAGTAGCATTTAGCAACAAATAATCCGGCCGGGTTGAGAGAGATATGCGTTGACTTCACAGTTTTTGCGTTGTGTGCACAGTGGAATCGCTGGGGTTGCCGCATCCAACGCCGTACCTCGCCGGCGAGACGGCGGAGGACTTCCGGCATGGCGCCAACTTCGCGGTGGGCGGCGCGACCGCGCTTGACCCGGCCTTCTTGAAGAGCAAGGGGGTAACCACGTTTGTGCCGGTGTCTCTTAGCAACGAGACCAGCTGGTTCAACAATGTCTTCGA